>JAYESD010000001.1:36957788-39357788 GCA_036927565.1 Tuctoria greenei | reverse complement strand
GTTTGAATCTATTAGAATGTTACTTGCATATGCTACTCACCATGATTTCAAGCTGTATCAAATGGATGTGAAAAGCACCTTCCTCAACGGACCAATCAAGGAAGAGGTGTACGTGGAGCAACCACCTGGGTTTGAAGACGAAGAGTTCCCCGACCACGTGTTTAAATTGCGTAAGGCTCTCTACGGCCTCAAACAAGCTCCTAGAGCTTGGTATGAGTGTCTTAGAGATTTCTTAATTGAAAATGGTTTTAAGATTGGCAAAGTAGATTATACACTGTTTACAAAGAATTTTGACGATAATCTTTTTATTTGTCAAATTTATGTTGATGATATATTCTTTGGGTCAACTAACTAATCTTTTTGTGAAGAATTCAGTAAAATCATGACAGACAGGTTTGAAATGTCAATGATGGGAGAGTTAAAGTACTTCTTGGGATTCCAAGTACAGCAGCAGAAGGAAGGAACGTTCCTAAGCCAAACCAAGTATACGCAGGACATACTCAAGAAGTTTGGCATGGACAAGGTGAAGCCCATAAAAACCCCCATGGCAACGAATGGCCACCTAGACCTCAATGAAGATGGAACTAGCGTCGACCAAAAGGTATATCGCTCCATGATTGGATCTCTACTCTATTTATGTGCATCTAGGCCAGATATTATGTTGAGTGTATGTTTGTGTGCAAGATTTCAAGCCAATCCTAAGGAATGTCACTTGATAGCCGTAAAAAGGATCTTGAGTTATTTAGTTCATACACCCAACCTTGGCCTTTGGTACCCAAAAGGCTCAAAATTCAATCTCATTGGTTACTCCGATGCGGATTATGTTGGGTGCAAAGTAGATAGAAAAAAGCACTTCCGGTACATGCCAATTCCTAGGGAGATCCTTAGTTTCTTGGTCCTCCAAGAAACAAAATTACATTGCCTTATCCACAGCCGAGGCGGAGTATGTTGCAGCCGAGAGTTGTTGTGCTCAACTCCTTTGGATGCGACAAACTCTAAGGTACTATGGTTACAATATGAACCATATTCAACTCCTTCGTGACAATGAGAGTGCCATTAAAATTGCCCACAACCCAGTTGAGCACTCCAGAACTAAACACATAGACATAAGACACCACTTTTTAAGAGATCATGCCATGAAAGGAACACATAGCCATTTCACATGTCAACACTTAAAAGCAATTGGCCGACATATTCACCAAGCCACTTGATGAAAAACGCTTTTGCGAACTCCGAAATGAAATAAATATCCTTGATGCTCGGAGTGTGGCTTGAAATGTTGCATACCTGTATGAATTCTTCAAATATGTTGTTTTGGACTGTGAAAATCACCTCTCTCTTTTTCTCCGACAAACTATGTCAATTACTAGATCTTAGTGAATTATGATCATTGCTTGATTGTTGTATGCTTACTGATCATATTCATCAAGACTATTTGATTTGATTTGTCCCTCTATTCTCTGATTATGAACCTTCAAATATATATGAATGGGCTATGCAATTATTTCCTGGTGACCACGGACTAGTTCGTGGTTACCCAGACTAGTCCGCACATGCAGACTAGTCCGCAGAGTGCCGGTTTGGCCGGACTAGTCCTACAGACCACGGACTAGTCCGATATTGCTCTCTGGATGAGTTCGGACTAGTCCGGTCACCTCCGGACTTGTCCAATTTTTCGTGTCTATAACCCTAGCCACCACAAAACCCTAATCCCTTCATCCTCCACTCTTGCTCACGCATTCTCTCTCTTCCGCTCGAGCTCCCAAGGCGATCTCTTGCTCCCTCCACCAAAAAGCACCGCTTTTGTGTGGAAATCAAGCTTGTCCACTTGAGGATTGAAGCTAGCGGACTTGTCCGACCTTCAACAACCCTCATCTCCAAGTTTCAATCGAATTCTTCGGTAATTTTCACCCAAACCCTAGAAATCTCAATTTTCTTCATTGTAGATCGAATAGCCTAGCATCTTTCACTATATACATGCCTCCTTGCTGTATTACATTCTCGCTAAGCTAATTGTGCATTAAGAATCAACATTTGTCTAGTTTCTTAGGCTTTTGAGTTTGAATACCGGACTAGTCCGGTCCATGCACAGACAAGTCCGGTCCCCCGGGACTAGTCCGTGCCTGTACACCGGACAAGTCCGATGTTTCTAAACTCAAAACCTAATTATTCAATTCCTTAATGCAATTTCTTGCTGCTCGTTCACACCTATGCCTTGTGTCATTCATTATCATTCATACCACTCATTCTCAGGTCATGTTGAGCTCCGACAATGATGTCTCCGATTTTGAGGCCGAGATGGACCATGAGATGCCACCTCGGACCTCGACAGTTCTTGGCAAGAAGCGCCAAGAAAGACCGTCCGAGCCAGCACAGTCTCCTCCACAGGCTCGGAGGAAGGTGCTAGCTAAGAAGCCAGTCTCTAAGGTAGCTACATCATTGAGTGGCCCTCTCCAAGCAAAGGGCAAGGGAAGGGGGATTGCTACGGGTCCGGTTGGCCCGTTGAATCTTCATGCTCTAAGGGAAGGGGTCCGGGACCCAAATGAAGAGAAGTTCAACGGGAAGGGCAGTGACTCGGCGGCCAAGTTCAGAAGCATCGATTGGTATGGCCAACCGAAGCAAGCGTCTGATGGAAGATTCAGGTTCAACTTCCATGATGACTTCTACAGATCGGTGTATCTCCCAATGAATACACCAGTTCTACGTAGTCAGTGGATTGACTGGGCACATTTTCAGAAGTAGGGCTGCTCACCGTTCACTGATGTGGTGAGAGCCATTGAGAAGCATGGACTAAGAGATCTATTTGCTTTCAAAACTAACTAGAATTATGAAGTGATTGCACAGATCTTTGCGACCTGTCACTTCTCTAGTGAGGATGAGGAGAGTGTCACTTGGATGACCCATGGATCAAAGTACAGCATTACTCAAGAAGATTTCGCTAGCCTGCTTCATCTTGACACCACAAGATCTGATTGCTTGGTCATACACAACATTGGTGTCATTGACAAGGATAGGATGAAGTTCCTATATGAGCCAAACTCAAAGTTCAACCCTCCTTCCACCAAAAACATGAAGCCATTCTTTGTGGTGTTGAACAGAGTGTTAAGGAAGACAATTGCTCCCAAGGATGGAGATGCTTGGAGTGTGCAAGGATACCTCCGGACTCTAATGAGAGTCATAAGCAAGGACCACCCATTTGATGTGGCGGAGTACATTTGGAATGATATGGTGAACATATCCTGCACTCCCAACAGATCTTGCGGATATGCTCCTTACCTAATGTTTGTGATTGAAAAAGTCACCGGCATTGAGTTTGTGAAAGACGTGGAGCATCTCCCCTTGAGGCAGCTGCTCCCTCGCCGGACTCCAGTCCCGAGGCACCTGCAAGAACAAGAGAAGATGTCAGATCTGCTCCGACTTCAAGGGCAGCCCCTCAAAGAGGATAAGCTAGTGGAATCCTCAAATACCTGGCTGCCATCTTCACCTCCTGCAAGAAGGCCGAAGTGAAGGCCCACAAGCTCAACATGGAAAGAAAGGAGGACATGAAGTACATCAAGGCAAATGTGAAGCAAATTTGCCAGAAGCTAGAGATTGACCCCATTAGATCTCTAGTAATTTCTGAGGGCTCCGACCCGGACTACACTGAGCTCGGGCCCTTGACCCCATCCGAGCTTGCCTACTTTGGCGTTGGGGGCTCGAGCGGCTCTGCTCCTCCTCCTTCTCCTCCTCATCAAGCTGAAGATGAAGGAGACAAAGACGACGATGAGAGGACCGACAGTGAAGAGTGAAGACATTAGGACCCTTCCCTCCATCTTTTTGGTTTCTTGATGCCAAAGGGGGGAGATTGAGGGGGGGTCTTATCTTTAGCTGTAAGGTGCGAGGAGAGAGCTCTCTTTATGTTTTCTTAACTCTTTTTTGGCTTGTAATGTTTTAACAATGATCTTATGTTAATTATGGTTCTGTGATGCAATGATTTATCCTTTGAGTAGTGTTTATGAAAACTGAGATTTTGCTCTAATATGACATATATTCTTGCTATTGGTTGATTAAAGTCAATTATGTCATTCTTTATGTTCCAGTGTACTTAGTTATGCATCCCACCATAAAGAATGCGCCTATGGATTATACTTTCACTGCTTGATGTATTTTGGACCCATATGTGCATGCTTTATGAAAATCTCAATTTTTATCATATTTTGTGAAATCTCAATTGGTTGTCATCAATCACCAAAAAGGGGGAGATTGAAAGTGCATCTAGGACTCCCTTGTGGGTTTTGGATGATTTATGACAAGCAATTGAGATCCTAACCTCCTTGTTGAGATGAGTGCAGGATTTTAATAGGAAAATGAGCAAAGTGCCAAAAAGAAGGAAGAATGAGAAGCAAAGTGGAAATGAGCTCAAGGAAGAATAGTAGTAGATTATTGTGTATGGAGTGTGTTAAGGAAACACACCCCAAGAGCTCAATCACAATTAAACACACACATTCCACAAAGTTACACAGGACCGGACTAGTCCGATCACAACCGGACTAGTCCGATATCCTTTCTGCACGAGATCGGACAAGTCCGATAAACATCGGACTAGTCCGTTATCCTTTCTGACTAGAATCAGACTAGTCCTCCCCAGTGCAGACTAGTCCTCAAAACACTTTACAAGTCTCACAAAATCGGACAAGTCCGACCACAACCGGACTAGTCCGATATTCTTTCTGATCCAAGTCGGACAAGTCCGATGTTTACACGGACTAGTCCGAAATACCCTCTAATCTGAATCGGACAAGTCCCCCAGTGCGGACTTGTCATCCTATAAACTTAAGGTCTCTCATGTCCGGACAAGTCCGATGACTATCGGACTAGTCCGAAGATTTCAAGTAGTGAAATTGGACAAGTCCGTTCCTAGCCGAACTAGTCCGATATTTCGAGGTACATAGGGTTTGCTACAAACAGCACATCGGACTAGTCCAGTGACCACCACGGACTAGTCCAAACTTTCTGAACCCTAACGGTCACTTTTAGAAACCCCATATAAATAGAGGTGCACGGCCCATTATGACCCCTCTCGAACCCTAGCGCCGTCACACCTCCCAAGAACCTCAAAAACTACATCTCTCCACAAAATTAAGTGCAACAACAATCAATCCTTTGAGGATTCACTCTAGATCATTGGAGAGACACTTGCAACACCACGTTGAGCTCTTGGTTTGATTCTCTAACACACTCCTGCAATTCATTTGTAATTTTTAAGTGTGTTCTTGGTGGTATTTTCTGTTGTAATCCAAGGGAGATCTCAACGTGTGAGAAAGCCCATTGAATTCGGTTATTCACCCCTTTGTGATTAGTGGAAGAGGATTGGCCTTCGTGGCGATCCAACGAGGGTATGGTTGGAGAAGAACCGGTCCTTTTGTGGACTCCTCAACGTGGAAGTAGGTTGCCATTTGTGGTAGCCGAACCAAGGGATAAATCCTTGTGTTTTGCTTTTGGTGTTCATCATTCTTATTCATCAATATAATCTAGGGTTTCAATAATCATTTCTCATCTTACGTTGAATTGTCAAACATAAGACTTGATTGTGATATAATCTAATATATAACATTGGAACCTTTATTTGATTCTATATTTCCGCTGCATACATAAAAGAATCAACCTAATCGATTAAGCTTAATCAACTCAGTTTGTGAACACTGGACTAGTCCACACATTACCGGACTAGTCCTATATCTCTGGTATTGAACTTGTTGTTGAGTGTTGCAGGATCCGACAAAATTCAAAGAGGCCTATTCACCCCCCTCTAGGCCCACATTCATTAAGTCAGAGGATCGACGTCCAGATCACACCGGTGATGTCACGTGACTTATGTTTTTACTGCAGGCGATGCAGTAAAGATCCAACGGTGTGATTCCGTTCGATCTTTGCTGCATCGCGTGCAGTAAAAACGTATAAGTCAGGTGATCTGCGTCCATTGATATCACCCTGGAGCAAGTCTCGAGGCTAGGAGGACAGTGTGGCGGATCTAGGAATTAAATTTAGGTGGATTTCATACTGATATTTTGTTGTGCATGTTAGCATCTCGCTCTGAAGTGCTACTAGAAGGGATACATGAATATAATCTTGTGTTAATTACCAGACATCAACAACGCATTTGGCAGTGTAAAAAACGGAATTTTGATCATATAAGCAGCAATGAACCCTCATGTACATGCATGTCTAAACTATATGATGCTAACATTTCTTAGTGGACAGGAGTTAATGATATTGGACTATTTTTTCCAGGGTATGCCATGTCATATGGGGCATAGCACGTAGGTACGTCGTAATGGCCAGGGGTTTGCGGGCGGCGGGGTCATCATGGCACGCGAACGATGGGACGTGGAGATGGAGGGAGACGCGTCGGGGAGGACAGTGAAGTGACCACCAGCAGGGCGTGGGCGCCGGCCGGTGCCGGAGTGACCGGTGGCGACATGGGTTTGCGGGCGGTGGGGTCATCATGACACGCGAAGGATGGGATGTGGAGATGGTCGAGGGAGACGCGTTTCTGAGGACACTGAAGTGAGCAGCAGCAGGGCGTGGTCGCCGGTGCCGGAGTGGCGGCGGCGAGAGAGCCCGGCGTGCGCGTATAGGCATCAATAAATCACGCCATCACATATACTCACCAGCAGGGCATGGGCGCCGGCCGGTGCCGGAGTGACCGGCGGCTACAGGGGTTTGCGGGCGGTGGGGTCATCATGACACGCGAAGGATGGGACATGGCGATGGTGGAGGGAGACACGTCGGGGAGGACACTTAAGTGAGCAGCAGCAGGGTGTGGTCGCCGGTGCCGGAGTGGCCGGCGGCGAGAGAGCCCATCGTGCGTGTGTAGGCATCAATAAATCACGCCATCACATATACTGATTAACTGTTAACTGGGACTAGGAAACTACAATCGCAATGCTAAAATATTTAGTAGAGCCCGGTACATATTTATACTCGTAGTACCAGCATGGGATGACGAATCTCGGGGTTCCTGAGCATCAGGTGCTGCAATATTCTCTGCATACGATGCAAAGGAATTAACGTGTTATAAATATGTGTATTTTGATAGTAAACACATTTATAGTTATACCAGGTGCTTGTTGCCCATCACGATTACTTGTAGACAACATGACGGTTTGGTGTCTTGTTCCTAAAGTAAAGAGTATATATAGTAAGTAACAGTGATAACGTCAGATTACATGAGGATGTGTATTTTAGATCGGGCGGTGTGGTTGCTATGAACTGAAAATGTTTGTTTTGAACAGAGGAATTAGAAATGAAGGAGTAGGAAAAAAACCATACAATCCAAGAAAGAAAAACAAGAAAAACGTGTATATACGTGGGAACTAAAAATCTTAGGAATACAAGTTTGGAACACAGGAATGAGAGTACAACATTAGGAGTGGTTGATAAGATAACCCTGGCGTCATTTACATCTAAATGAAGAAATTACATAGTACATGCGGTTTTTAATAGTTATCTTTCCTGACATGGAAATGTACTAGAAATACACTACCATAAACTGTCAGAGCGACATTTATTTCGGGGCAGAGGTGTAGTGTATTTTTATATATGGAAAAAAGTAGAATGCAATCAGATGCTAGGGTAAAATAAAAAGATGAATCGACTGTAGGATGCATATCTAACGATTGAGGATATTTGATTGCACGATTGCACCATTAATCAGACTTTATACTAGACATTCATGAAACATAAGAGCATATAAGGAGAAGGAGTTGGGACGACAACTAGGAATGAACTGGCTGCAGCTGTTGGGACGACAACTAAAGCGATAAGGAGGGAGTAGCTCTATAAAAAGACGACATGGATCGTGTAGAACTTACGTACCACAAAATTGGAGTCCAGGATGTCGCAGGGTGGGGTCGGCGACGATGAGGTTCGGTAGAGCCCGTCAAACTTGGTCGCTCGACGTTGTACCACAGTCACCACCACCACTCACACGGGAATTTCTTTGGAATGCATGTTTGGAACACAGCACTAAGAGGAGAACATGGGTGGGGAACGGAAGCCACTGTGGGATTAGAGGGAGACACACATTTATATTCGTCATGGCTAGCTACAAATGGGCGGGACTGGAATTTTGGGCGCACGGAGTGAAGTTTCAATTGTGAAAATCTCAATTGTGCGCGCCAAGAAGAACGAAAATTTTTTCGAGGGACCGTTACCTGCCGTTCATCTTTGTTTTCATGGAGATGTAAAAGAAGTCATGTGGTAGTGGGACATTCCAAAAAAATACGAACAAAAATATGAATCGCCAAATGTATCATTGTGCTAATGCAAACGACATGCAAATAAAGAGAACACCCAAGTCCACGAAAGGAACACGGCAAATTCATGGTCTAGTAAAAGGTAAACAATCAACATTTTATATATAACATTTGTCGCAATGAAATGATAACATATACAGAGTATATACTACCACTACAAAAAAAAATTTCCCCTGTGATTTCTAATCTTCAGGCCGTCGATCCAAAGCCGCATGTGATACGAGTATCACAGGTACATACGATATATATTAACAATGTCATCGGATATTAGTTACAATGGATAAAGTACTTTTCATGCACCTGTTGCATCAGGCGATGGACTAGTTAGCAATTTAGATGACGTAATTTCCTAATCAAGTTAATTATGCATCATGTCTGTTGTTAGTTCTATTACTTGTAAGGATAATGTTTACCGGATTTCATTCATTCAGCCACAAGAAATATAGACGATCCCAAGTTACAAACATATAGGAGATGTTTTCGATAAAAGAAGTTTTTCGATACAGCATATATAGAACACATAGTTCATGAACATAAAGACATATTTCATTAACAAACAAGTACTAGGAAAACACGTAGTAGACAGCAAGAACAAGATAAACTACACCTAATACTACTCTACTCAGAGATCACGAAATAGATAAACTACTCCTAATACTACTCTACTCGGAGAAAACCACATCCTCCTCCTCCACCGCGGCCGCCTCCTCCGCCTCCGCCGCCAGTGCCGCCTCCTCCTCCTCCGCCACTACCGCCTCTGCTGCCGCCTCCGCCTCTGCCTCCGCCGCCGCTGCTGCCTCCTCCTGCTCCTCCTCCGCCGCTGCCGCCGCCTCCATAGCCGTGTCCACCTCCGCCTCAAGAGACGCCTCCTGCTCCACCTCCTCCGCTGCCGCCGCTACCCATACCTCGTCGGCAGGATCATATTCTGGGTCTAGATCCACTGAAGTCTTTTTAATTTTTATATTCGGAAAAGGATTCGATGGACTGTGATAGGAGCCTGAACTGCTGGAGTCAGTAAACTCCATATTGTCTTCTTTATTGTTACTACCAGGACGAGTCTTCTTAGGGCTTTCCATGCTAGAACTAATAAGACAAAAAATCTAATAAATGGCATATTAACTCTACATGAAGTGTTGCATGAAGAAAAAGATGGAAGCATTCTAGGATTTGATAAGGCATTCTAGGGTTTAAAGCGACTAACGAGAAGGTTCCTATACATTGTGAGGGTGACAAGCATATTAAAGTTGCTCACCAGCAATGGCAATTTTATCTTCTTATTCTAAATAGGCTAGCTCCGTTCAGAGTGGCGACCACGTTCTTTAGGTTTACTAGGCGGCGCCTAGCTCCGGACCTATAACTGATCAAGCAAGGGACAAAAAGCAAATCCTCTAGCCTTTTTCTAGTATCAAGAATCGCAAAGTGTGGCACTTGGATTTGGATGGTGAGGTGAGGCGAGGCGAGGTAGCTGCAGGCGAGAAGAGACACTCTTTTTCCGCGATGAGGGCGTACCTAGAAGTGACTAGGGCGAAGCTCGGTGGCAACGGCGAAGCTCGGCGGCCTACCTGGAAGTGACGAGGGTGAACACTTGGCTGCCGAGGGTATATATAAACTCCAATTTCCTCAGGCGGATTTAAGTACTGACCATCTGAGAAGATGGTTACCTCAGGCGGGTTTTACTTACCAACTGCCTGAGAAGATAAAATTATCTTAGGCGGTTGGTTAGTAACATCCGAGATAAACATCTTCTCAGGCAGTTATTAAATACCAACCGTCTATGAAGATATTTACTTCTTCTTAATTAATATTCTTGATTAAATGTGGGTCCTTTAAAAAGGCAAAATTCCACTTTCTTGTAATATTATTGATATGTAAAGGTTACCATTAAATTTCACTTCATAAATCATTTTAAATTGGTCAGAACATAAAAAACATACAACAAATGCTATTTTTCATTTTTCTACTTTGATGAATATAATGCTTTTTTCATTTATTTTTTCAGTGGAAATTTTTACTCATCATACCAACCTCTATTAATTTTTTCAGATTTTTTTAAATTTTTTTGAATCAATCTATGTTCATAATTTGATGAACGCCTACATAAAGACCCCCCACCAACCTCCTGTGAAGATGTGTCGACGACCGTGCGCGACCTTTCTTTTCCCCGAGGCGCGACCTTTCAATGCGCGGTGAACCAACTGCTCCATCTTCCACTCCACGCGGCCTTAAAGACGCGCTATCACCCGTTAGTTCTCCACAAGCGCATCGCTCACTTTGAATCCTCTTCTTTTCTTCGCCTTCCTCCGCTCCGACGACCCAACACCACTATGGCCGACCTTTCGCCGCCAAGCCCTCTGAAGGAGCCACCTTGCAAGAAACTATGTTGCAGCTCCCCCGAGAGGTTCAACAACCAGCAGCGCCTCCTCATGGTCCGAGAGGCATACAACAATACGTCTCGCGCCATGAGTGCCTTGGGGCTGGGTACCCTTCCAGAGTATACTGGAATGGGTACCATCGGCCACTGCCTCTACGCCCTCACGGCAGTGGCTGATCGTCTCGACATTATGTTCGCGACGATGGCCCAGCTTCTTGGCCCCGAGGGCCGCAGTACGCTGGTGGAGGTGATGGCTAGCAACCTCAGGGTTGCACCGCCGGTGCAGCCGGTGCAATCGGCCCCTATTGCACCGGCGCCGGAGGACGAGGAGGAGGAAGAGGAGTAGGAGTAGGAGTAGGATTTAATTAGTTTTTCTTTGTTGTTTTTAGTTGCTTCTATTTTGTAAATATTGTTAATGAATGAAATTTATCTTTGTTCATCTATGTGACTGAATATTACTTGTGTATCTTGTGTTCTTTTGTGAGATGCGTGATTGAATATTGTTAATGAATGAGTATCTTGTGTGTTCTTCAACTGTGTGAATGAATGAATGTGTAGTGTGCTCATCGTGTTCCTTAGACTCGGGTATCATAAGGTAATTATCTTAGGCGGTTGGTAATTCACACTCGTCTGAGAAGAAGATTATCTCAGGCGGTTGGTAAGTAATACCCAACTGAGATAAACATCTCAGAAGGTTATTAAGTACCAACCGTCTGTGAAGATATTTACTTCTTCTTAATTAATTTTCTTGATTAAATGTGGGTCCTTTAAAAAGGCAAAACTCCACTTTCTTGTAATATTATTATTAAGTAAAGGTTACCATTAAATTTCACTTCATAAATCTTTTGAAATCGGTCAGAACATAAAAAACATACAACAAACGATATTTTTCATTTTTCTATCTTGATGAATATAGTGCCTTTTTCATTTATTTTTTCAGTGGACATTTTTACTCATCATACCAACCTCTATGAATTTTTCAAGATTTTTTTAAATTTTTTTGAATCAATGTGTGTTCATAATTTGATGAATGCCTCATATGTATATGAGCATTTAGTTAGAATGATGGATAATTTGAAGTTTGACATGTTGGAATGCTTTTAAAAAAATTAAAAAATTCATACATGTATGAATGATACAAATATGTTCATACAAGCGAATTTGAGTGAATGATCTTTTTTTTACAGGATACACAAATGTGAATAATATCTGAGTAGAAATTAATTTGATATTTACCAAAACATTACAATGTCAGCTATAGAAGTTTTTAAATTTTTTGTTCAGGTGGTAGATGTTAATTTTATACAAATGTAGAAGAAAGAATCATATAATTTGGACACAATTTGCAGAATCTAAACATGTTTGAGTATTTATATTGGAATCTAAATAAAAAAGAAGCAAGGGATAAGGAAACTGAAGAACAGTATCGGGCATTATCTAAGACGGTTGGTAAGTAATAACCGACTGAGATAAAAATCTTCCTTGACGGTTATTAAGTACCAACCGCCTGTGAAGATATTTACTACTTCTTAATTAATATTCTTTATTAAATGTGGGTCCTTTAAAAAGGAAAAATTCCACTTTCTTGTAATATTATTGATAAGTAAAGGTTACCATTAAATTTCACTTCATAAATCTTTTGAAATCAGTCAGAACATAAAAAACATACAACAAATGATATTTTTCATTTTTCTATCTTGATGAATATAATGCCTTTTTCATTTATTTTTTCATTGGACATTTTTGCTCATCATACCAACCTCTATGAATTTTTTCAGATTTTTTTAAATTTTTTTAAATCAATGTTTGTTCATAATTTGATGAATACCTCATATGTATATGAGCATTTAGTTAGAATGATGGATAATTTGAAGTTTGACATGTTGGAATGCTTTTAAAAAAATTAACAAAATTCATACATGTATAAATGATACAAATATGTTCATACAAACAAATTTGAGTGAAGGGTCTTTTTTTTACGAGATACACAAATATGAATAATATGTGAGTAGAAATTAATTTGATATTTACCAAAACATTACAATGTCAGCTATACAAGTTTTAAAATTTTTTGTTCAGGTGGTAGATGTTAATTTTATACAAATGCAGAAGAAAGAATCATGTAATTTGGACACAATTTGCAGAATCTAGACATGTTTGAGTATTTATATTGGAATCTAAATAAAAAAAGAAGCAAGGGATAAGGAAACTGAAGAACAGTATCGGGCATTATCTTAGACGGTTGGTAAGTAATACCCGCCTGAGATAAAAATCTTCTCGGAAGGTTATTAAGTACTAACCGCCTGTGAAGATATTTACTTGGGACGGAGGGAGTATAAGATGGTCACCCGCGCCATCGTCTTTTCCGCACAACCGTTCCGACATCCTATCTTCTCTCCACAAAACCTAGCTGCGGCTAGTATACTGCAAATGCTTTCGAGCTCGAGAACCATCCGCCACTGAGCCCGCCGAGGGACCCGTCTACCGGTAAGCGGCCGCAGCTGGACCCACCCTCGCCGCCGCGCGTGAAGGATACCCTCCTGTTCAACATGGCCCGAGATATATTTACGGATACATCTCACTCCATGGAACGACTTGGGCTCGATACCCTTCCACAAAGTACTGGAATGGACACCACGGGCCACTACGTCTTCGGCCTCTCGCACGTGGCCTCTCGTCTCGACTCCCTCTGGGAGACGATGTCAGCCGAGCTCGGCATCGCGGGTCGTCGCAACCTCGTCATGGCGGCGGCCCTGAGACTGGGTCACCTTCCGCCGCCGGAGCCCGAGGTGCTAGAGGAGAGTCAGGAGCCTGAGGACCCACCCGAGGAGGAGGAGGTGGAGGCTGAGTAGAGTAGTATTTAGGTGTTTTCTTTTCATGTTTTTAGTTGTAGTTTTTCGTTTTATGTTTTTAGTTGTAATTTTTCGTTTCATGGTTTTAGTTGTAGTTTATCTTTTCTTGTGTTTGTAATATACTCCCTCCATCCAATGCGACAAGTATTCTGGGACGGAGATACTCTCTCCATCGAAAGGGACAAGTAGTATTTCGGGACGGAGGGGGTAATGTTTTTTAAGTTAAATGTACTTGGTGTTATTGTTCATGGATGTACCATCTGTGCAAAATTAGTTCGAATTTTCCAATCGCCAAACCCTCCTTGTCCCCAAATCGGTGGAGTTGCCAGGAGATCACCCGCAGCGCGGCCTGCAAAGCGGTCTGTAAAGTAGTAATAACAGGAAAATGCAACAGGCCAGTAGCTAGGACTGGAAAGAAAAAAGTGACGGTTATTAAGTACCAACCGCCTGTGAAGATATTTACTTCTTCTTAATTAATATTCTTGATTCAATGTGGGTCATTTAAAAAGTCAAAATTCCACTTTCTTGTAATATTATTGATAAGTAAAGGTTACCATTAAATTTCACTTCATAAATCTTTTGAAATTGGTCAGAACATAAAAAACATACAACAAATGCTATTTTTCATTTTTCTATATTAATGAATATAATGCCTTTATCATTTATTTTTTCAGTGGACATTTTTACTCATCATACCAACCTCTATGAATTTTTTCAGATTTTTTTAAACAATGTGTGTTCATAATTTGATGAATGCCTCATATGTATATGAGCATTTAGTTAGAATGATGGATAATTTGAAGTTTGACATGTTGGAATGCTTTTAAAAAAATAACAAAATTCATACATGTATAAATGATACAAATATGTTCATACAAACAAATTTGAGTGAAGGATCCTTTTTTTTATACAATACACAAATGTGAATAATATGTGAGTAGCAATTAATTTGATATTTACCAAAACATTAGAATGTCATCTATACAAGTTTTAAAATTATTTGTTCATGCGGTATATGTTGATTTTATACAAATGTAGAAGAAAGAATCATCAAATTTGGACACAATTTGCAGAATCTAAACATGTTTGAGTATTTATATTGGAATCTAAATAAAAAAGAAGCAAGGGATAAGGAAACTGAAGAACAGTATCGGGCATTATCTCTGGCGGTTGGTAAGTAATACACGTATGAGATAAAAATCTTCGTTGACAGTTATTAAGTACCAACCGTCTTTGAAGATATTTACTTCTTCTTAATTAATATTTTTGATTAAATATCTTATCAGGCGGTTGGTAAGTAAAACCCGCCTGAGATAAACTTAAAAACCGCCTGTGAAAAACCGACGCTGAGACGGGGACCCCTCACCACACGCCCGCTATTGGACGACGACCCACTATAAAGGCTCACTGTTCTCTTGCTTCTCCGCCGCACCGCTCCTTAGATCCTAGCCTCCAAACTTCTCCCCCCACCACAGTCGACCACCTCTCGCTCTTTCTCTGCACCTCCGTCGCCACACAAATGGGTAGCCCCCGCCGAAGCGCTCTAGGCCATCGACGTCCTCTGAACCTCCTTCTCCGTTTCCATCGCCGCCGGCAATGCTGGTGGAACTGATGGCGGCGCCCGCATCTCCTCACCCCGACTGGTTACAGGAGACTGTCCGCCTCTTTACTGCCCGCATCGACGAATTAATGCACCGAATTAAAGATATCGAAGACGACGTGTCCTCCGCCGTTGAACATGCAAGAGCGTTGGACACAATGTCGCGGGATGTATTTAACAATACATCTCTCATCTGTTGCCGTCTGGGTCTTGGGAGGCTTCCCCAGCTCCCCAGCATGGACTCCGCTGGCTACTACTTGTTCGGGTTAAGCTTTGTGGCCGCTAGTCTCGACGCCCTCCACGAGACGATCGCGGAGGTTGCTAGGGTAAAGGGCCACTGGAAGATTCTCAACAGCGTTGCCTGTATGCTCGGTGTGGTGACGGAAGAGGAGTCGCCGCCGCCGTCGGAGGCGGAGCCGGATCCGCCAGAGGATGCGTCGGCCGCGGCGCGCGCGGCGGCGGAGGTGGACGAGGTCTCCGAGTAGAATAGGATTAGGAGTAGTTTTGTTCTCGTTTCTACATGTTTTTCGTCCATGTTTTCTTTACTCTTGTTTGTAATATATGTGTTGGTAGTATGTTAATGTAATATGTCTTTTATGTTCATGAACAATGTGTCTGATGTATTATCGAAAAATTCTCCTTTTATCGAAAAACATCTCCTTTAACGACGCCAAGTTTTAACCTTCAACCCACATCGTGCATGAATCGAAAAACATCTCTAGTCGTGATGTTGTGTTTCTCTTGTTTTTTTTTTGATATTTTTTCTTTTCACGTTTTGTCATGTTGTTTTCTTTGATGCAAACGGGGCTAAACAAAAGACGAGCTCGCATAGGGGAACCACAACAAGTGCAACATTCATCAGAGATGAGCATGCATATATAGGAGAAACACATCAACATGCCTTATACAAGTCTATTTTATATACAGTACTCCCTTTGTTCACTTTTCATTGGGGTTGGGAGAACTAGGGGTAGCACATCCAAAAGGGAATGGAGGGAATATAACCCATAGAGTACAAAACGTTATGGCGGAACACGTCATACTCGCGCTCAATCCTACAGTTCTCAGTACAGAAGACGTTCCACTCGTACCACCCTCGACGGCTGCAGCGGGCAGGCCCCTGGTTCCCCCCTGTTGGGAAGCGGCAAAAGTAATCGTCAATTTCAGTCAGCACCACCGTCGGCGGTCCCGGAGGAGGCCTACGCAGAAACCTCCAGCTCACGAAAACGTCGAGCCTCTACATGGCTTGATTCCGACACCGGCAGCACCCTGTGTTGGTCCTCTTCATTGTGACAGACCCGGCCGCGTTGTCGCCGATGTGGGCCTCGCCTTCGACCTGTTGGATATACTCGAGGGCGTTGCGGTCCCCGCGGTCGGTGTCGTAGCGGAGCATGGCGAGGACGTAGGCCGCCACCTTGTGGACGTTCGCAGCCGCTTGGGCAAGGAATTGGGTGCCCCGCTGCGCCTACGCGCGGCCTTAGTTGAATACGAGGTCAAACCCGGTGACATAGCACGCATGAGGGTTGCCCACGTTGGCCAGGCGCTCCACGAGGGCATCGTAGCTCCCGTTCCCGTGCTGTTGGAACCACTCCCAGCTGCTCTCACGCTCCAGCGCCACGCGCCTGCCCACGGCGGGATCACGGCACACCATGTGCATGGCCTTGCAGGTGGCGCGCAGACTGGAGAGGTCGTCCATGGGCTGGGTGGAGGTTGCGGCAACCCACCCCGCGATCAGGACCGCAATATCGTGCGGCAAGGGGTACTCCATAGGCTTCGAAGGGAACCAATGAGGGCGCGCGCGACGGAGAGGAAGAGTACGCGCGGAGAAGAGGATGGTCTGTGTGGTGGAGTAGAGGATGGTGTGTCGTCTTACTACTCTTTATTAGTACTCGCGGAGAAGACGATGAGACGCCCGGTGATTTTTAGTACGTGCGGAGAAGAGGGATGGTGGTGTGTGGGCAGTTATTTCCAGCCAATTTTTTGTTGTCCCAGCTCAACTTTACTTTCGCTGTATGGTCATGTCAGCTTTGTGCTCTGCACATTTTCAGCTACAGTCCTTTGTTGCCATAGCAACTTGCTGGCATTGAATGGAAAGTGGGAGGATATATATTGATGAAGGGTGTTAGGGTAAGTTTATGTGTTGACTAATGTGCGGTTTGAATCCTAAAAATTAGTTTTTCTTTGTTGTTTTTAGCTATTTCTATTTTGTAAATATTGTTAATGAATGAAATCTATCTTTGTTCATCTATGTGACTGAATATTACTTGTGTATATTGTGTTCTTTTGTGAGATGCGTGATTTAATATTGTTAATGAATGAGTATAGGAATCTAAATAAAAAAGATACAGTTTTTTATATTGGAATCGAAATAAAAAAGAAGCAAGGGATAAGGAAACTGAAGAACAGTATCGGGTATTATCTCATACGGTTGGTAAGTAATACCCGACTGACATAAAAATCTTCCTTGACGGTTATTAAGTATCAACCGCCTGTGAAGATTTACTTCTTCTTAATTAATATGCTTGATTAAATGTGGGTGCTTTAGAAAGGCAAAATTCCACTTTCTTGTAATATTATTGATAAGTAAAGGTTACCATTAAATTTCACTTCATAAATCTTTTGAAATCGGTCAGAACATAAAAAACATAAAACAAATGATATTTTTCATTTTTCTATCTTGATGAATATAATGCTTTTTCATTTATTTTTTTAGTGGACATTTTTACTCATCATACTAACCTCTATGAATTTTTTCATATTTTTTTAAATTTTTTTGAATCAATGTGTGTTCATAATTTGATGAATGCCTCATATGTATATGAGCATTTAGTTAGAATGATGGATAATTTGAAGTTTGACATGTTGGAATGCTTTTAAAAAAAATTAACAAAATTCATACATGTATAAATGATACAAATATATTCATACAAACAAATTTGAGTGGAGGATCTTTTTTTTACGAGATACACAAATGTGAATAATATGTGAGTATAAATTAATTTGATATTTACCAACACATTACAATGTCAGCTATACAAGTTTTAAAATTTTTTGTTCAGGTGGTAGATGTTAATTTTATACAAATATAGAAGAAAGAATAATATAATTTGGACACAATTTGCAGAATCTAAACATGTTTGAGTATTTATATTGGAATCTAAATAAAAAAGAAGGGATAAGGAAACTGAAGAACAGTATCGGGCATTATCTCCGACGGTTGGTAAGTAATACCCGATTGAGATAAAAATCTTCCTTTACGGTTATTAAGTATCAACCGCCTGTGAAGATATTTACTTCTTCTTAATTAATATTCTTGATTAAATGTGGGTCCTTTAAAATGGCGAAATTCCTACTTGTCCCCAAACCAGTGGAGTTGCTAGGAGATCGCCCACAGTGGGGCCCGCAAAGCGGTCTGTAAAGTAGTAGTAACAGGAAAATGCAACAGGCCGGTAGCTAGGACTGGAAAGAAAAAAGTGAAGACAATACGAGGAAGAAAATGTTTGAAAAAAGGAAGGACAACCGAAATGTTAAACAGGAAATCTTTTCACGGAAATTAATCCAGTCGTAATCCTCTCAAACATAGGCTCCCTTTGAAGGATAGGATTTGTAAAGGATTTTTAGTTTCCATAGGAAACGTAACACATGAGCTAGGACACTTTGGTAGCCATACTAAAAGAGCTTCTTATCCGCCTCATCCACTTCCCCACGCCGCCAGTAGAATCTCTTCGGCCGCGGGAAGGTGTCCGCTGAAGAGTTCGAGGACACCGAAGAGTGTCCGTCAGAAGAGTCGCCTGATGACGAGGAGGCCGGGGAGTTGGGGTGGACCGGCGGCGTATAGTCGAGGTAGTGATCCAGGTGGATGATGAGCTCTGTCGTAAGGCCGCCAGGCCAGACCAATGCGGCATGGTTGAAAGGTTTCGCCAGCAGCCCGCCGTCACTCCCAGTCCAGCCATCACTTCCTGCAAAGAAGGTGGCCATTTTGGCCCGAGGCAGGAGGCTTGGGTCTTTCATCCACCCAACGACCGTGCACAGATCAGCACGCTCCCGATGGTAAGTGGAAGCATCAAAGTGATCAAAGAGGAAGATGTCACCCAGAACCTGTCTGATGCCCTCCGCAGACCAGACATGCAGAGGGAGGTTCTCGATGACAACCTGCACGTGGAAGAACCACCCGACAATTGGCACACCGACGCCAATGATCCATGGCCAGAAGTAGTGGTTATCATCCGGCATGGAGATGATTGTCGTCTCGATGGCGAGCTCCTGATAGTCATCATGGGTGAAACGCACCTGGAACTCACCATCCCCAAACGTGGACACGGTGAAAGCCCAATGCGGGATTTCAAGTTGGTGATGGATGGCCAGGGTGATCTCCATGGGCGTCACCTCGCTGTGACCTCCTCTGGGTCCTAGAACAGCTGCTTGGTGGCGCAAACGGATAAACTCCGTCGTCATGAGGTGGTTGTTGACCACCGTGCATTGCCCCTCACGAGGGTGCAGGGACGGTGAGCCTGCAGGTACCTGCTCGTGTCTAACATGGTTGTGAGGCATGGTGCTGCGACAACAGAGGCAAAGGACTTCTCAGGCAACACACGAGAGCATGGATGGGAATCAGTCGGGAACATGAGCCTCGAAGCAATAGGGGGGGTGGTTTAAGAAGGCGAGGATGAAGAGGCCAAACATCGGAAGCAGCGTCCCTTGAGGATCTCACGAAAATCTGGTGATAGGACCGGACCTTTCGAGGCCTTCGGCTCTGTGCAAGCGTCATGAATGCACGAAGGCCCAGATTGAATATAAAGTGAATCAGCGCAGTTTCAGCCCACAAATAACAAGCGGCCCAGCTTTTTCGTCCTGCCTACCTGCCTGCCCGTGGAGGGAAATTTTTGTCAGGCCGAACGAAGAAGGAAAATAAGGAAGGAAAATAATATTTTATTACGGTACCCTTCAACCCGCAATGCCGGCCCCCTCTCCGCAACGCGCTTGTAGGAGCATCCGTCGACCGCCACGATTGTAGGAGTATCCGCCGGCCGCCACGCTTGTAGGAGCATCTGCGGGTCGCCACGCTTGGAGGAGCATTTGCCGGCTGCCACGCTTGGAGGAGCATGCGTCGGCCGCCACGCTTGGAGGAGCATCCACCGGTCGCTACGCTTGGGGGAGCATTCGCCGGTTGCCACGCTTGTAGGAGCATCTGCCGGCCGCCACTCTTGTAGGAGCATCTGCCGGCCGCCAAGCTTGGAGGACCAACCGCCGGCCGCCACGCTTGGAGGAGCATCCGCCGGCCGCCACGCTTGTAGGAGAATCCACCGGCCGCAGCGCGTGGAGTAACAACAGCTAGGTACAATTGCTCACAAAATGTGTTCTTGTACATCTATCCTCTTACGGATAGGCTGATGGATGACTGAATTGTAGGAAGCGATGTCAGAAAGTAAGACATGGATGGGAAAAGATAGGCATAGGAGGGAGTGGCAGGATGGAATGAAGTCATTTTTAAATTTTGCATTTCGGGGCACTCGTGAAGGAGGAACTATGCCTTGTCCTTGCATGGGATGTCATAATATTTGCCACAAGACACGCAAGGGAGTTCATTTACACCTGCTCAGAAATGGGATGTTATTGGATTATACTTGTTGGATACACCATGGAGAAATACGAGTTCAGGAAAATATTGTTGAGGAATCAGCAAATAATGAGGAGATAATTTCTAATGGTTGTGCTATGCAAAATATGTTGTCCAGTCTACTTAGAGGCACTGATCATGGTGGTACTTCAGCAGATGTTGATGATCAAGAAAATGCTATAAACTAGCAGGAGCCAACTGGGGATGCAAATAAATTCTATGACTTATTAACTGATGCCAAAAAGGAGTTGTATCCAAGTTGTTCGCAGCTGACCCAATTATCCTACATTGTCAGGTTATACCAGATAAAGTGTTTAACTGGTATGAGCAAAGTAACTTGTAAGATGTTTCTTGAACTATTCTCATTTGCGCTTCCAAAGGGCCACTGCATTCCTAATACACTTGATAAACTTCAGAAGGTTGTTTGTGACCTCGAGCTGGACTACCAAAAGATCGATGCATGTGTCAATTACTGCGTGTTATTTCGGAAGGACTATTCTCTGCTGAATAGTTGCCCAAAATGTGGTGAATTAAGATGGAAAAATAGTACTGCTGGGGATGCAAGGGAGGCTTTACCTTTTGGAAAATCCAAGAATCTTGTAGCACGCAAGGTTCTACGTTACTTCCCTCTTATTCCCCGTCTACAAAGGTTTTATATGGGAGAATCAACGACATCAAACATGCACTGGCACAAAGAAGGTCGTACTGATGATGGAACATTACGCCATCCTGCCGATTCGAAAGCATGGAAGCATTTTGATAGCGTTCATCCAAATTTCTCATCTGATCCTCGCAACATAAGACTTGGGCTAGCATCTGATGGTTTCAATCCTTTTGGAGTAATGAATGTTTCTTACAATACATGGATTGTGATTCTAATCCCTTATAATCTACCACATTGGTTGTGTATGAAGCAGTCTTATTAGGTGATGTCAATGATAATTCCTGGGCCAAAGTCACCTGGAAACAACATTTATGTGTATCTGCAGCCTTTGATTGATGAGCTACTGAAATTATGGTCTGATGGTGTTGAATCATATGAAAATTTAACGAAAGAGACATTTGTCATGCGAGGTTCTTTATTGTGTACAATAAATGATTTTCCAGCATATGCAATGCTATGTGGATGGAGCACAAAAGGGAAGCTAGCATGTCCATACTGCCATATAAACAATGATGCCTTCTGGTTGAAATATGGACGAAAGCATTATTACATGGGTCATCGTCGTTTCCTACCTCAGGATCACAGATGCCGTCGAAACAAAGGTTCTTTCAACAACAAGGAAGAGAATAGAGAGGCTCCAACATCACTCTTTGGTGACGAAGTACTCCAACAATACGAGTGTTTTGATCAAGTGAGTTTTGGACCGACGAATAATAAGAGAAAGCACATCGAGGAAAATAGATGGCATAATTGGAAGAAGAAAAGTATATTTTTCGACCTCCCTTATTGGAAGACATTGCTAATAAGGCATAACTTGGATGTCATGCACATTGAGAAAAACATTTGTGATAGCATATTGGGGACATTGCATGCTATGGATGGTAAAACAAAAGATAGTCTACAAGCTCGTCTTGATATGAAGGATATGGGTATACGGCCATCTCAACATCCGAAGTTCATAAAGAGAAAGTACACATTCCCACCAGCATTATATACTTTGGGCAATGATGAGAAGACCACCTTGTGCAAGTTTTTGGGGAATGTGAAGGTGCCCGATGGTTATGCCTCAAACATCAAGAGATGTGTGGACATAAAAGCATGTAAGGTATCGGGTCTAAAAACTCATGACTGCCATATTATATTTCAGAAGCTCCTTACTATTGCAGTACGTAACATATTGTCTGAAAAGGTTGTTGCACCTTTAATCGAGTTTAGCATATTCTTTTCTGGAATTTGTTCTAATGAATTGGCGGAACCGGATTTGGACAAGATGAGCAAACAAATTCCTGAAACAATTTGTAAGCTTGAGATGTTGTTTCCTCCTGCTTTCTTTGATATCATGGTACATCTTCCAACCCATCTTGCGAAAGAAGCAAGGTTGGGTGGACCTGTTTCTTACAGATGGATGTATCCAATTGAGAGGTACATTGGTACATTGAAGAGGTATGTACGTAACAAAGCTCACCCGGAGGGTTCTATAGCTGAGGGATATATTGTCGAAGAGTGTATGACTTTTTGTAGTCAGTTTTTAGATAACATCAGCACCAAGCGTAATAGGCCAGAACGTCATGAAGTTGCAGCTACAAATGAACCTTCTGTTGATAATTCTAACATATTTACAGAAGTTGATAATTCTAAAAAAGGGTATAAATGGGACCAACTTACTATGGTGGAACTACATAACATCAGGCATTATCTTATTACTAACGTTGAAGAGGCCGCTCCATGGATCAAGTAATAACGTATAACTCAGATGTTGTATACTATATATGGCTTATTGTAGATGGCTAATTTAATTTTGTACCCTTTTCAGTGAGCATATTGAAGAGCTGAAAAATATTCATTCTCGTGATGTTGATAAACGCCATAGAGATGAGTTTGTTGATTGGTTTCAGAAACGAGTAAGTACATGCAAGTTTGCACTTTGATGAAATATTGAACAAATATGTGTTCTGAAATTGGTTTGTCGTCGATAACCCCTGTTATAATAATGTGTACAGATTACGACATTACACGAAGAAGGCAAAGCAATCGATTATTTGTATGCATGATCTAGAGGACCTGATCGTCGGGCACATTTTTTTAGTTGGTTATTCATCAATGGATTCTTCTTTCGAACTGCAGATGTGGAAAAAGATTTACGGACCCAAAATAGTGGTATTGTTTTTCGGGGCACTAATCATGATTGGTTTGGAGTAATCAAGAAAATCATTGTTGTTGATTTTGAAAAAAATCAAGAGGTTATGTTATTTCAGTGTGAATGGTTTGATCAGCCTTTTGGAAGCAGTCAGAACCAAAGCAGAGGCTACAAAAAGGATGAATACAGAATGATAGATGTTGACACTACTCTGTTTCGATTCCAGTATGAGCCTTACATTCTAGCCACCCAAGCAGAACAAGTTTTTTTATGTTCCAAGTGTGAAGCATCCTAAATGGGCTATAGTTGTTAAAACGAAGCCACGAAACCTTTTTGCCATGCCCCCTGGAGATAGTGAAAATAATGTGACTAAGACAATGGAGGCTGAGACATTTCATGATGATCTGCTTACTGATGATATCAATAATGAGGATATGACCGCACGGGCTAGGAATGACATTGACGGAGCCAGCGGCGATTCTTCCACTCTTATAATGACAAAGTCAGGTGATCAGTTTGAGGTAGATGGAGTTGCATCAGACAATGAAGACGACGACGATGATGATACATATACCAATGATGGTCATGTAGCTCCATTGTGGGGGGACGACGTCGAAGATGATGATTTTTAGTATAATTAAGTATGTGACATGTAGCTCCACAATGAATTCATCCGTCCGAACTCGACATTTATTTTTCAGTTATTGGTATTTGCTACCCGAAAAGTACCCGATACCCGATATTTCGGTCTTTTCAGTTCTGGTCTCGGTTTTATCGGTTTTGTTTTTTCGGTCTCGGTTTATTTGCCCACCCCTAATTTACGTAGTAGTAGCATATATATGGGATATATAGTATAAAACTTTTTCAGAGGGAAGTCTTAGGTTTCGTCAAATCTATCTTTCAGATTTACGCAATTTTGATCTGTTTTAACAATACAAGAATTGTACTTTTAGATTCACCGTGAAAAATATTTCCATAATATACAATCTAGTACTACATGTTATTGAAGCTAATAAATTCCATATAAATCATTTGTCAAAGGTAATTAGTTCGACCAAAACAGAAATAGAGTTGAGTTGGGGCGGAGGAAGTATTATAATGTTGCTGTTTGCCGTATAAGGTTTCATCCTTAGTTCAAGTCGTAGCCATTTCTACAGGCGGCTGATGCAACTGGGCGCACCGAGCTTACGTGCGCGCCAGTCATCGAGGCACCTTAGACGCACGCAGCGCATGCGTTGAAATCACCTGCGGTACTTTTAAATCTGCGCGTTGGTATTCTCCCCCTCATATTTGTTGATGCGTTAATACCTGATGTTTTACATCATTGAGTATGTTACGGATCATCAGCGTCGTTAGTCCAGCACTGAGTCGTCAGGAGGCAAAAAGTAATGAACATCATTGATCAGCACTGCGCCGAGGAGAATGCGAAAATTGTTTGCTGATTCGTGGCAACAGATCCTAATGCAACGACTGTGTTCCGTGGCAATAAAGATGTAACACCACGAACCAGTATTTCGTGGCAACACATCCTAATGCAATGATTCTGTTTCGTTGCATTACGATCCAAATGCAACTGTTTGCTGATTCGTGGCAACAGATCCTAATGCAACGACTGTGTTCCGTGGCAGTAAAGCTGTAACGCCACGATCCAGTAATTCATGTCAACAGATCCTAATGCAACGACTGTGTTCCGTGGCAATAAAGCTGTAACGCCACGAACCAGTATTTCGTGGCAATAGATCCTAATGCAACGACTGTTTTCCGTGGCAATAAAGTTGTAACACCACGAACCAGTAATTCGTGGCAACAAGTCCTAATGCAATGACTGTGTTCCGTGGAAATGAAGCTGTAACGCCACAAACCAGTTATTTGTGGCAACAGATCCTAATGCAACGATTGAGTTCTGTGGCAATAAAGCTGTAATGGCACGAACCAGAGTATCGTGGCAACACATCCTAATGCAAAGATTCTGTTTCGTTGCATTACGGTCCAAATGCAACTGTTTGCTGATTCATGGCAACAGATCCTAATGCAACGACTGTGTTCTGTGGCAATAAAGCTGTAACGCCACCAACCAGTAATTCATGGCAACATATCCTAATGCAACGACTGTGTTCTGTGGAAATAAAGCTGCAACACCACGAACCAGTATTTCGTGGCAACACATCCTAATGCAACGATTCTATTTCGTTGCATTACGGTCCAAATGCAACTGTTTGCTGATTCGTGGCAACAGATCCTAATGCAAAGATTGTGTTCCGTGGCAATAAAGATGTAACACCACGGACTAGTATTTCGTGGCAACAGATCCTAATGCAACGACTGTGTTCCGTGGCAATAAAGCTGTAATGCCATGAACCAGTAATTCATGGCAACAGATCCTAATGCAATGATTGTGTTCCATGGAAAAAAAGTTGTAACGCCACGAACTAGTATTTCTTGGCAACACATCCTAATGCAACAATTCGTTTTCATTGCATTACGGTCCAAATGCAACTGTTTGCTAACTCGTGGCAACAGATCCTAATGCAATGACTGTGTTCCGTGGCAATAAAGCTGTAACGCCACGAACCAGTATTTCGTGGCAACAGATACTAATGCAATGAGTGTGTTCCGTGGCAATAAAGCTGTAACGCCACGAACCAGTAATTCGTGGCAAGAGATCCTAATGCAACAATTGTGTTCCGTGGCAATAAAGTTGTAACGCCACGAACCATAGTATCGTGGCAACACATCCTAATGCAACAATTCTGTTTTGTTGCATTACGGTCCAAATGCAACTATTTGCTGATTTGTGGCAACAGATCCTAATGCAACGACTGTGTTCCATGGCAATAAAGCTGTAACGCCACTAACCAGTAATAAGTGGCAACATATCCTAATGCAACGACTGTGTTCCATGGCAATAAAGCTGTAACGCCACGAACCAGTATTTCGTGGCAACAGATCCTAATGCAACGACTGTGTTCTGTGGCAATAGAGCTGTAACGCCACGAACCAGTAATTCATGGCAACAGATCTTAATGCAACGACGGTTTTCCGTGGCAATAATGCTGTAACGCCATGAACAAGTATTTTGTGGCAATAGATCCTAATGCAACGATTGTGATCCGTTGCATTAGCATCTTGACGCCACAAACTAGTGAATCGTGGCAATAGATCCTAATGCAACGATTGTGTTCCGTGGCGATAGATCCTAGTGCCACGAACTAGTGAATCGTGGAAAAAGCCAAGCTTACTCCAACGATTTAGTATTCGTTGCAGTACAATCGTTGCAACAGGTCGGAATCCTTATAGTGAAAGTGGTACCTAATGTCAATGTGCTTTATTATTGAATATTGCAAGGATTTTTAGCAATACAAATAGTACTAGTATTGTCACAAAATAGCGGAACACTATCTAGATAAACTCCATAGAACTTAAGTGTTTGAACAATCCAATGAATTTGTGAACAAGTACTAACAACAGCTACATATTCATATTAAGGGGTGTATTGTGCAACTGAACTTTGTTTTCTAAAGAACCAAGTAAGAAATAGTTTCCCAAAAAATGGCAAGCATCTGAAGTGCTTTCCCAATCAATCCTACAACTTCCAAAATAAGCATTCAAACACGCTTTCAAAGTATCGATTCAGGAAGAAGGAAGAAAAATGTCAAATTCTTGAGTTCCATGTAAGTACCTGAGAATCCTTTGACGGTAGGTCGATTTGAGGCAACTGGGGAAGCTTGGAATCATGCACAAAGATATATGCTGAATTGCATGTTTGATCTTTATGCCGTGAGGTACAAAAGTGATCCGATCATGCTTCAATATTCTTTTGGTTTGCGAGTTCACCATCTTCATCAAGTTCAAGTATTTCTGTTGTTCCAATTATGTCCGCATAGTATGTTGTATATTTTGTTTGATGCACAAATGATCCTCCTTAGTTTGCTTGAGTTTCAACCCCAAAAAGTATGTATTTTTCCTATCATACTTATCTCAAATTCTAAACTCATTATAACTAAAAGTTTGGACACACAATCATGAGAAGAACAACCAAAGATAATATCATCGATATACACTTGAACGAATAGTGAGTCATTGTCATGCTTATGTACAGAAACAACTTTATCTACCATGCCCATGGTAAACCCCTTTTCAAGTGAAAATGTATTAGCCCATCATGTCATGCTCTAGGCGCTTGTTTGAGACCAGACAAGGCATTGGACAGTTTGTAAACATGAATAAGAAAATATGGATTTTCAAAACCTGGTGGTTGCTTGACATAAACGTGCTCATCTATGTAGCCATTAACAAAAACAGTTTTAACATGAAACCTTTAGATGAAGAAAATGCTAACAGAACTCTTTAGCTTCTAATATAGCGACAGGAGCAAAAGTTTCATCAAAATCTAGAGCTTCAACTTGTGTAGAAGTTTAATCAAAATCTAGACTTTCCACTTGTGTAGAAGTTTAATCAAAATCTTGATCTTTAATCGTAATCAGAACTCCATCCTCACTTTTTTTATTTTTAAACACGCATTTAATTCCTCTTAAAGTGTGACCACGAGGTGGAGGTACAAGTTTCCAAACTCTATTTCTTTCAAAATATTCTAACTCTTCTTTGATGGCAATGATCCAAGATTCATTAGTGAGTGCGTGTGATACATCTTTAGGTTTAAAAGAAGCAACAAAAGCAGAATGAGCATGAGAGTTATCATTGCAAAACCTAAACCGTGTGACTCTTCCGTGCAAGCTCCCAATTATCTATTGTGGAGGATGAATTTTGTGGATGCAGAGACGAGTATACACTTCACAAGCTCCTTATATATTTTTCATGCTCATCACAATTTGAGGAGCTTGTGACTTGTTGATGATCAAGACTAGTAGCATTTCATATTTGAGCTGGTTTTGGGGCAAAATCAAGAGCAGGACCGATGTTATTTGCTTCTGAAATTTCCTACAACAGTCCCACTCATTCATCATCTTTGACAAAAATAAACTCTTCGTGTGGATATGCATCTTGATGTGCAATTTAAGATCTACCATATGAGATAGCTTCATGAAAAGACACCTCACAGGTCTCCACAACTTTGTTAGTGTCAAACAAAAGCACACGATAGCCTCTAGTATGAGTTGGATAACTAAGAAACACACCATCAACGGATCTAGCTTCAAATTTATCAAGATTACCATGTTTCATAACAACTTGTCTGCAGAAAAAGACCATTAAATATGCAACATGAGGAATGTGTCCAAACCGCAGCTCATATGGTGTTTTTCCTAGCATAGCTCTTAAAAAATGGTTTGAAACTAAACAAAATATTGCAATTGCATTTGCCCAAAATTTCTAGTAGTGTGATATTCATCAAGCATAATCTAACAACCTCAACTAAAGGCTATGTTCTTTCTCTTATCATTTTTTTGAGGTATATATGGTGAAAAAAAATTGATGATCTATTCCTTTTTCAGCACAAAAGTGATCTAATGATTGATTTTCAAATTCGTTTTAAATATCACTTCTTATTGGTTTGAAAGCTCATGGATGGGCATGTGATAACATTTGAAAAAAACTTATGAGGTGAATAAAAGATTCGTTCTTACATACCATATAGTAAACCCAAGAGTTTTTAGAATAATCATAAACAACAAGCACATACCATTTACCTTTAAAGGATGGAACATATGAAGGACCTACAGTGTCGAAGTGTAAAAGTTGTTCGGTTCTATTTTCATGGTCATTGTGATCGGAGTGTGTTTATCTGTAATCGTAATAGCATGTCTACAAGAAGAGCACACAATATAATTGTTCCCATTAAGCCTAGACAGCTCACGTATGCGATCAAGACCACTAGCACATGTAAGGTGATCAAAGCCTACGTGACAAAGTCTATGATGCCAAAAATGTAAATCCTTAGAATCATTAGCAATTAGACACCTATGCTTAGAGGTTGACATATCAAAATCAGCTTTAAAAAATCTTCCAAATCGAGATATATTAAACATAATCTCACCTTTTGAATCTAAAACTTCTTCAGAATTTTTAAGAAAACTAAATTTCAAATTTTTCATCTAACAACTATGAAACGGGGAGCAAGTGTATTTAAAGTTCTTAACAAGTGTAACATAATTAAAATTATAGTGATTATTAACTCTAGTGTGCCTTTAGCAATTATATGAGTAGATGAATTATCGGCAAAGGTAACATCTTCTACATGTGACACAAAAGAGAGTAATGAGGACCATTCTTTGTTACAAGTCATGTGGCATGAGCATCCTGAATCCACAAGTCAAACATTTTCCTTCCTCAAACATGTAACCTACATAGAGAAACAATACGTCGATAAAATACTAGATTTAGTCAAAAGACATTTAGGAGTATGGTACTGAGTCACAGGCCAACAGGAATAACACGCAGAAGATAAGAATATACAACAGGTTTATATGACAAAGTTTAAGAATTCTTACATCCAACTGCAGACCTACGAGGTGTGACTTGTGTTGGAAGTACCAGACTTGTCCGGTAGAGATAGGACTAGTACGGTTGCTATACAGTAAGGGTAACCAGACTAGTCCGTACCCTTATAGGACTCGTCCGATATTGTCCAGTAAGGATATTGGACTAGTCCGTACCCCATACGGACTACTCCGACAATTTTAGTAACTGTCAGTTTGAACTCAAAATTGACATGTGTTCTAATTGAAAGGACACAACCCATCGAATTTTGAGTCTCTGATTGAGAGACTCAAAGATTCCTAAGGGTTGGAGGCCCCCTCTTGTGTCCCTTGGTCTACTATAAGAAGAGGGTCAAGTGTATGATCAAGGAATGCTAATGCATACACTCATACACACTTGAACACTCTAACCCACTCAGAATCCGATCAACATACCAAGAGAAGAACGAGGGGAAACAACTCTCCTCGTCATTCTTCTTGCGGCCTCGCCTTGTTGGCTAGATGGCCGCATCGTCAAGCAACAATAAAGATGGAGGAGAAGGTACTATTAGTTTTCTTGTGCTATTTGAGAGATAGCACTTGGTGTTGATCTTGTAATCAGATTTCTCCATATAATTCAAAGAGACTTAGTGACTATTTGATCTTTGGGATCCCTCTTGATTTCTAATAATGGAATCAGAGCAGTTTAGACCATTAATCATTTCAAATTGAGTTTTGATCGAAGTTTTTTGCTGAATTTTTTGAAGGTCCGGACCTGTTCAGTCTAAGGGTCGGACTAGTCCGGTGTGCCACATTAAAGTGGTTAGGTTTTTCAGATTGGGACGTTTTGACACGTTCATCTGATTGAAAACCAATTAAGCACTTTGGAATGGAATCCATTATGACAATTAAGTAAATTTGGTAAGATGGTAAGATTAAGATTCCTTTTGGGTCTTTTGACATTTTCTTGTTTTTTATATGAAACTTTTCCAGGGTTGGTTGTACTAGTTTGAAATAGTACGGACCAAACTCGAAAAGTTCAATAAAGAACGGATCAAATGATTTTGATGGGACTGGACTTGTCCAACGTATGGATCGGACTAGTCCGAAAACCATACTGTAAGAGTTCGGACTAGTCCGACCATGTGCGAACTAGTCCGTGCTACACAATTAAGTTTGCTTATTTAATTAAGCTTCCGCTGTGAATTAAGTTTATATTGTCATAGCAATTTGATCAAGTAACCAAAGCGAAATATAAATTGCTATGTCAATTTAAGTTGCATGGAATTCTATTGAGTAACCAAAGTGAAAATAGAACTTTCATGTTTTTAAGCTATATTAATGTCATTATTGGCCGATTAACCAAAGCGAAAGGCATTAATGACATTTTATTTCTAAGTACATAGTAATTTGTTCGAGTAACCAAAGCGAAAGATAAATTAATATGTATTTCAGTTGTTCTTCAATGTTAAGTTATAATGTCATCATTGACTGAGTAACCAAAGAGAAATGCATTAATGACATTCGTTTTGTAAGAACATAGTAATTTGGTCGAGGAACCAAAGCTAAAGATAAATTACTATGTTGATTTTCAGTTATTCTCAAATGTTGAGTTTTGGTCGAGTAACCAAAGTGAAAGATAAAACTCATCATTTTCTTGTGGTTAGCATCTATGCATTCTTCTTGATTTTGGTTGTTGATTATGAAGGTTCCTCCAATGCGAATTCAACACTAAGTTTCATTGCTTCTATTGGTCCACTCAATGGAAGCAATTATGGGAGATGGCGAGAGAAGTTAGAGATTGCTTTAGTAGTCTCTGAGATAGACTTGGCTCTCACTACTCCATATCCGGTTGCACGGTTGAACCAGTAAGAGAAGCTGACGAAACTCAGGAAGCCTTTGCTGTGAGGACAAAGGAATATACTACTGAGTTATTGGCTTATGAAATTGATTGTTATAAGTGGAAGAAATCAAACAGGAAATGTTTGATGGTAATTAAGGGCACTATCAGTCAGGACATTCGGTGAGCAATCCCTGAATGCGAAACTGTTGTTGAATACCTCCAAAGGATAGAGAATCAGTTCACTGGTTCTTCTAAGGCCACTGCAAGCACTCTTATCAAAAGGCTTGTTACTGAAAAGTATCATGGAGGTGGTGTGCGTGAGCACATCTTAAGGGTGACAAATATGGCTGCAAAGCTTAAGCCTATGGATTTGGGGATTAAAGATGAGTTGAGTGTGCATCTCATCATTGCCTCACTTCCTAAGGAATTTGAGACTTTTGTCATCAACTACAACTCTCAACCTGAACTATGGAACATAGAAAAACTCATGGCTATGTGTGTTCAGGAGGAAGATATGATTAAGTCACTTCACGGTTATAGTTCTATTAATTACATGAGGGGAAAAGGTAAGGCTAAGAAGAATTATTCTTCTAAGCAATCTTTTAAGTATCATAGTTCTTCTCACCATGACAAAGATAAGGGTAAGTTTCCACAAAGCCATCCTTACAATAAGGATGTGATAGTGGATAAAGATCAGTGCCGCTTTTATTTAGACAAAGGTCACCATTAGAAGGATTGCATAGGCTTCCTTAAATGGTGTTGCGAAAATGGGGTTAAATATGAGGAGGACCCTAGAAAGAGGGGAAATGGCCATTAAAGTTGCTGATGGCCATGAAGCTGAAGTAAAAGCCATTGGAGATTATCCATTAGTATTAAGGAATGGTTGTGTACTTACACTTCAGGATGTTTATATGTACCATCTTTAAGTAGAAATCTCATTTCAGTATCATGCTTAGATGATGATGGTTATGTTTGCCAGTTTGGCAAAGACAGATGTGTAATTAAGTTTGATAATAAGATTGTTGGTGTTGCCATAAGACAAGACATGCTATACTTATTATCTATGCATGATGATATTAATGTTGTAAGCGACATTCAATTTTCCTCACATCAGGGTAAGTATAAGAAAATCGATTCTGAAATGTGTTCGAAATTATGGCATTATCGCTTGGGCCATATTTCGAGGGGGAGAATTGAACAATTGATTTCACGATCGATTCATCCTCATTTGGATTTTTTGAATTCAGAAGAATGCATAGATTGCATTAAGGGAAAATTTGTTAAGAAAATTAAGAAAGGTGTCATATGCAGTTCGGGAATTTTGGAATTAATCCATACAGACATTTGTGGTCCATTTCCCGTAGTATATGTTGATGGTTTTGATTCTTTCATAACCTTCACGGATGACTATTCTGGCTATGGCTATATTTATTCGATTAAAGAACGCTCAGAAGCGTTGGATAATTTTAAGATATTTAAGGCTGAAGTTGAAAATCAGCACAACTCTATGATTAGAGTGGTAAGATCAGATCGTGGTGGTGAGTACTACGTTCATCATACCCCGTATGGACAACTTCCTGGACCATTTGCTCGGTTACTATAGGAAAATGCCATAATCGCCCAGTATTCCACACCGGGCGAGCCTCAGCAAAATGTTGTAGCGGAACGGTGCAACTGTACGCTAATGGATATGGTTAGATCCATGTTAAGCTAATCAGATTTGCTGGTTAGCTTATGCATGGAGTCATTAAAAACCGCCATTCATGTGCTGAATTGGGTTCCTACTAAGTCGGTGCCCAAAACACCGTATGAGTTGTGGACAGGACGTAAGCCCTCATTAAGTTATATGCATATATGGGGCTATCCTGCTGAGGCAAAAATGTTTAACCCAAATATTGGTAAGTTGGATGCTAAGACAATAAGTTGCCATTTTATTGGCTATGCAAAAAAGAGTAAGAGATATCGTTTCTATTGTCCAGAATGATATACTAAGTTTATAGAAACAAGGCATGCTGTCTTTTTAGAAGATGCCATGATTAGGAGGAGTACGGTAAGACGAAAAATTAATCTTGAAGAGAAGCAGGTTTATATACCCACTTCTATGATTCAAGAACCATATTTCTCATTACCTACTACTGTTGAATCATTATTGCCTATTGGTAAAGATTCAACACTTGTTGTTAGTTCTCCATTAAGAACGGAATTATTAAGAGAGGTTGAGCATTTTCAGTCCGTAGTCACTAATAATGAAGAGCAACAACAACCTCAAAATGAGGATAATGTGCAATTAAGATGATCTCAATGAGAAAGGAAATCATCCATTCTGGACAATTATGAGATCTATTTTAGTGAGGCAATTCAAATGGAGGGTGATCCCACCACATTTGAAGAAGCTACGAGAAGTCCTCAATCATCTGAATGGAGTAAAGCCATGGAGGATGAAATGAGGTCTATGGAAACAAACAAAGTCTAGGATGTAGTTGAGATTCCTAATAGAGCCAAAACTGTAGGCTGTAAATGGGTCTACAAAATTAAACATGACTCCAAAGGGAATATTGATAAGTTTAAGGTCAGACTTATTACAAAAGGCTTCACTCAAAGAGAAGGGATTGATTATAATAAGACATTTTCACCTGTCTCAAGTAAGGATTCATTCAGAATCATTGTGGCATTAGTTCCATATTACAATTTAGAATTACATCAGATTGATGTAAAGACAACGTTTCTCAATGGTGATCTATATGAGAACGTCTATATGACACAACCGAAAGGTTTTGTCGTTAAGGATAAGGAACATATGGGATGCCACTTAAGAAAGTCTATTTATAGACTTAAACAAGCATCAAGGCAGTGGTATCTCAAGTTCGATGAGACAATAAGAAAGTTTGGGTTTAAAGAAAATGAGGAGGACAATTGCATCTATGCTAAGTTTAAGAGTGGGAAATTTATTTTCCTCGTGCTTTATGTAGATGATATACTACTTGCAAGTAGTGATATCAATCTACTATGAGAAACTAAGAAGTTTGTGTTCTCTAATTTTGATATGAAAGATCTTGGTGAAGTGTCCTATGTATTGGGCATAGAAATTCACCGAGATGGAAATAAGGGGGTATTAGGCTTATCAGAAAAGGCATACTTAGATAATGTACTGAGAAAGTACAATATGCATAGGAGTAAGCTTTCGCCTGCTCCGATTGTCAAGGGCGATAAGTTTGGGAACTTTCAGTGTCCCATGAACCAATATGAGATCGATCAAATGAAATCGGTTCCATGTTTTTCTACTATCGGAAGCCTTATGTATGCTCAAGTCTGTACTCGCTCTGACTTAGCTTATGTGACTGGAATGCTTGGCAGATATCAGGCCAATGTAGGAATCGATCATTGGAAGGCAGTTAAGATAGCATTAAGATATGTGCAAGGTACAAAAGGCCTCATGTTAACATATAGTATGTCAGACCCACTTGAAGTAGTGGGATATTCAGATTCAGATTTCGCGGGTTGTGTCGATACTAAGAAATTCACGTCAGGTTATATATTCACCCTCGCGAATGGAACAATTCCGTGGAAAAGCTCTAAACAAATCGTCACTGCATCGTTCACAATGCATGCCGAGTTTGTTGCATGTTATGAGTCCACCGGGCAGGGTGTTTGGCTTAAGAAATTTTTACCCGGTCTTAGAGTGGTCGACAGCATTGAAAAACCACTTAAGTTATACTGCGATAATGAGCCTGCAGTATTTTACTCTCACAACAATAAGTCGAGTGGTGCTGCCAAACACATCGATATTAAGTTTTATGTTGTGAAAGATCGAATCCAGGATCATACCATAAGTCTTGAGCATATAAGTACCAAGCGTATGCTTGCGGATCCGCTAACAAAAGGTCTTCCAACCAGTGTGTTTTTCACAGCCCAAAATTTCAAACCATGTAAAAATCACTCCAAATTAAAATTTTTGAATAAAACACGAACAAACTTAATCATTAATACAAGTCAAGGCAAATGAGTCTGCAGATACAAACACGCACCCATTTAAAAACGAATCAGACTATAAATAGAGTGGGAATGAAAATGAATGCGTAAGGTATGTGTTCAATTAAAAAAATATACACATACCAGGGAGATCATAGCTAATTACAATAAGCAAATTAAAGAGAACCATTTAATGATTAAATACCGCAGAAGTTTAGGACAAACCCAATTGAAGTATATTTCTAAGAGCAGAGGCAAGAATTAAATAATACATATAAGCAGTATGGATGTATATACATATATAGATATACATGTGTATATATAGGTATATATATATATATATATATATATATATATATATATATATATATATATATATATATATATATATATATATAGACACACACACACACACAAACACACACACGATAGAATAGGGTTTAGGGAGATCATAGTTCAATATGCCAAACAATAATTCAATTAACAAATCGGATAGAATATATCCAACGAGAACCAGAATTTAAATTACCCAAAATGGATTCAAATTCAAAATCAAATTAAACTGAAAAACCAAAAGGGGAATTCAATTCCCAGTTCAGGGTTGAGCCCATTCCTCTTCTCTCCTTTTCTATTTTCTTCCCTACCCCACCGGCCCAACTCCCCTCTATTTCTCACCTGCGCGGCCCACCACTTTTTTATTTCTTTCCTGCGCGTGCCCGACCGACGCCCGCTTTTCCCGCGACGTGACTGCTCTGGGGTGCCTCCTGCAGCAATGCTCTGATCAAGCTCGTGCGTCATGATAACGCATGCCCCCGTTGCCCACGGAATCATAGCTCGGAAGATCGGTGCGCCCTTTCCAGCAGCGTGCCAGCCGCGCGCCAGCTGCACCGCGCCAAAAGGTGCGCCCGCCACTGCCCTTCGCTGAGCACCGCCTCCCGACACTATAAAAGGGACTCCCCTTTGCCATTTTACTCGCCCACTCTCCCTCTAGCTCCCTCCACACTTTTCATAGCTCGCGCGTCCCTCCCGGGCGAGTATTTGAAGCCTTACCCAATCTCCATTGCCGCCGGTCGTCGAGCTCGTTCCCACTCCGACGTTGCAAGGTAATCCAATTAACATATATCATTGCTTTGTCATAGCCTAGAACTCGTATAACACTAGTTGCATTGTCATTTAGTGCACCACAGAATAGATCTCGATGGACTCTCGCCGGTGCCGCCGCGCGCCATAGTCGCCGACGACCTAGGAGTTCGTTCCGCCCATGCCACCTTGTCTTTAAGCTGCGCCTCGACGTGTATAGTGTTTTAGAATACTTCGTTTAAGAGATGGCGCTAGGGAACGTGGACCTCGCCGAGCCACCGCCGTGTTCGTCGTAGCCCTCCGCCACCGGATGTCGAGAAGTGTTCCCCGGCCTAGACAAGTGATCTGTCGCGTGCTGCTATATCCCGCACACGCACTAGGCAATGACAAGCCGCTAGGAAGCACGCAAACTTGCCTCCGTCGTGTACCGCTGTCCCGTGCCACCAACGTATGTCGATGGCCGCCGTGGGCAAAGCTCCACCCCGGTTGAGGACTCAAAATGCCGCCTCGCAGTGCTAGGTATGCCCACGACACGCCGTTTGGACGGGGACTGCTACGCGCAAGCATTTCCGAGCGCTGCCGTCACCATTACTTCATCGATGTCGGCACCATCTCTCAGGCTACCGCCTCGGCCTGCCATCACCGCCATCGAACTCCCCTCATTTGTATGATCTCCTGTTAGCACCCATTCAGTGGATTTACGCTGACGGTAGGGTTCCGGCGAACCGCCAGCGTTCCTCCGTAGTGCGGCCCGCGGTTTCCCTGTCGCCTCCCATGTTCTGCCTGCGTGGCGCCTACGTGGTGCGGATGTGGCGCTTACATGGCATCAACATAGGTGCCACGTCGTCACAAAACGGCCACCTGGGCACCACGTCACCGCACCCGGATGCCCCAATCAGCACCACACGCGGAAGCCCCGCGGTGCCTCTGCGTGCACCCGATCCGTGGACCACTGGCCCAAGCACGCCCTGCCACCTAGGCCCGCTGGACCCGCATGTCAGCCATAACAACCTAAGCAAAGAAAATGCTAAGCGCACACATTGACCACCCAGACCCACTACCAGCCTCACTGCTTCGCAGTAAAATGCTAGGTGCACTCCCCAGTGTACCCAAAGAATTAGAAAATGCATTTTCTTATTTACGAAAAATCTGGAAAATTACCTAAAAATTCTTAATTACTTTCAGAACATAATAGGATTGATTTATGGTATGAATTGCTGGTAGATATTGTGTTAAATGTTATTAGGTTACAAAAATGAATTAACCAATTAAGGAATTGAAGGGAAATTATGTATAGGCTCCAATGGATACTTTTTCGTACAATGAATTTTCTAGATATTTCCTAAAAATAAATTCGCAACAGTTAAGAAATGAAAATGGGATTTAGTAGCACACATAAATTGTAGAAAAGTGAGACTTTGTGTCAGCTAATAAAATCATTCGACTAGTTAGATAATGAGAAAAATCCACATATAGCCTCCCAATCTGATAAACCCACCAAAATAAATATCTAGAAACTATTAGGGATGATGATTGGAGCTAATAATGTAATAAAGTGTTCCACCAATATAAGATACGGAGTATTAGAAATCCTCATTATGGAAATTAGTTAAATCGCCAATAGTTAGTGGAAAGCCTAATAAACAAACTCCCTCACAAATAACTACCCATAAATCCCTAGAAAGTATTGCTAGGCGTATAAAATATAATGTATATAGAAAATAGCTAATATAAAATGTAGGATGGGAGAATTGAATATCATTTCTATAGGAAATCAAGTGAAAAATCATAATTAGTGAAATACACGTAGAAGCCCTCAATAAAATAATTTTTCCGCGAATGGCCTAAATATTCCAAAGAATGTATTACTAGTACTTTAGAATAATATTTGAATAAAATAAAATATAATAAACTAACTATTGTCATTATAGAAAAACAATTAAACAGCTATTGGATAATGGAAATTCACATACAAGCCCTAAATAGAATAGACCCTCCACTAGTAATTTCCAGATGTCATAATATCCACACACTAAAGGAATTCTAGAATAAGTTCATAACCTTTAGAGTATACTAAGACAATAATATATTATGAAATAGAATGAGGTGACAAGTCACACACTAGTCTTCACTAGAACATTGCCTTAAGTCCAAACGCGTTAGGACTCATGCTTAGTCTCTAAAATAAGCGAGAGCTACATTAGTAGAACTTTAGCGAGTATACTATTGTGAAGATAGGATAATTATAAAGACGCTCATAGAAGTTATCTACAACCCATTACCACAATGTATGTAATTTATAGTATAAACTGGTGAATTAAACATAATGGCAAGATGGCCGCATCGTCAAGCAATAAAAAAAAAGATTGAGGAGAAGGTATTATTAGTGTTCTTGTGCTATTTGAGAGATAGTACTTGGTGTTGATCTTGTAATTAGATTTCTCCATGTAATTCGAAGTGACTTAGTGGCTATTTGATCTTTGGGATCCCTCTTGATTTCTAACAACCTGTAGCACGAAAAAATAGTAGGTTTGGGAGCAAAATTCTCATGTTTGTGACTCATCACAGCAAGTTGCATGTTTTTAACATTCGGTTCAGCACGTGCAAAAAGTTTTGCTTGATTGTTACATGATATAGCCATCATTTTTTCCTCTTTATGTTGTTTAGCTAGTCTATAATAAATATATATGACATGACCATTTCTATCACAATATGAACGATAGTATTTAACCTTAGGTTCATGCCTGGAAGATCAATCAACATGTTTGTTTGCACCTGAATGTAACAATACCCCTGCTAACCTAAAAAGCACCTGAATGTAACAATACCCCTGCTAACCTAAAAAGCACCTCTTTTGATTAGGACATATTTAATCAAACCACTTCCAAGTGACTTTACAATCTTAGGTGAATTTGCCTTAGAATGACAAATGTTATCCTTAATGTCGTGAGGATGTAAGTTATCCTTAATGTCGATATCTTATTTTCTTACTTTTGAGTTTCATTTTCTTTGTAACTAACATAGTTTAATACTTATATTCTCTGCTGTTCAATATTACAAGAAACATTATTTTTAGATTTTGATTCCAACTTCAAAATTCAATTGCTCATAGTACAACTGCTCCAAAAATACCAAATAAATTCTTGTATACTCACATTGATCTATACTTTGAGATTGTTCAAACCAACACATTCTAAACCTTGTTATGTGTTTCATTGCAGCACACGAAGAATGTGAATGAATAATGACCATTTTGTAGAAGTATGTCAGGTGGAGGAGCCGACAAGATTGTAGGTGAACTGTGTCAATTCGCGCATCGCAAAATTTTGCACAAAAGAGGGGTGTTCTTTGATGAGGATGGTGCAATAGCTGATGTGCCAGAACTTTGCGACCTTGACAACAGAAAGAGTTTTTAGTGAAACTTGTAAACTATGAGATGACGTGTATGTGTAACTTGTACATATGTATATTGTTTTAGTGAAATTGACTTTTGTGAGATGACTTCTGTGATTATATTGTTTACTTTTGTGATTACATTGTTGACTTCTGTGATTATATTGAATTGACCTAGAAATTAGAAATAACAGCGGGTAGTACTGGATAGGATATACCTTATCACAGGTGGTTATTTACCTATGGCTAGACCTACCTGTGAAATATCATTATCACAGACGGCAAGATATAGGTAAAGAACCATATGTGATGACCTCATTATCACAAATGGTTATTGTTATGGTACAAACCGACAGTGATAAATTGTCTCCACATACGACTTGTCATTGGTAAAGATCCGTCTCTGATAACACCATTATCATAGGCAGTTATATATACTCTACAACCCACCCGTGATAATGTGTCTTCAAAGGCGGCTAGTCGTTTGTAAAGAATCGCCAGTGATAATACCATTATCATAGGTGGTTTCACTTTCCCGCCTGTGAAATTGCAGATTATCACAAGCTCTTCATTTCAGACGGTTTTAGAAACCGCATGTGACAATACGTTTGAAGCCGTTTGAGATGAGGCTTATTGTAGCATTGTGAAACCGGTGCTCATGGTGAATAAAACAGCCAAGGAGGTGTGGATGAAGCGAAGAGGATGCAGATGTGTGACATACAGGTGAAGGAGGCAATTTCATAACTCCGACTGAAGCAATTTGATACAATTGTGTTTGCTGAGGGGGAGTCCATCGATGAATTTGTTGCTCGAATTATCGGAACTTTCAGTAATTTATTATGCTTGGGCGGGAAGTTCGAAGGAAATCACGTTGTGAAGGATTCACTATGTCCTCCCACAAAAATTCGATAAAATATCATGTGCAATCAAGATGCTCCTTGATTTGAACTACATGACCATGGAAGATCTGATTGGGTGGCTTTACATTACGAAAGATTGGTGTGCCGAGGTTGCTGCAGAGTAGGTCAAGCGATTGATGCTCACTGAGGAGCAATTGGAGGCACAACGGCACCAGTGCAGCATGAATTGATCGTGCGACAAGGATCGATCGCATGGTTGTGATGAACAATGTGGTGGCAAGAAAACTGGTGGCTGCAGTGACGATGACACTATCTTGGGGAGCAGCAGGCACGGCAAGAGTCGTTATTGCAGAAGATGTTTCGATAGCAGTTAATGCGGTCACATGGCGAGAGATTGCCACCGGTAGAGAAAGGTTACAGTGCTGCTCGCTGACATTGATAAATCACCAGCACTACTGTGAAGACCATGGCATCGTGTCGTAGTCATATCGTATGTTATCCCTTCTGCGAAAGTTATTGCACCAACCACACATCTTAAATGTCTCTAGAGCTCGAGCCCGGGAGGAATCTTCCGCCCGACCTCTGAGGTCACGTCCCAGGCGGGCTATAGGTACCCCGACCTCAATAGGTTGTAGCGTTGGTGGCAGAACCCCCCGCAAGATAGAGGGTGGATACAGTTCGTTGCTGTATAGTGGCCGCGTACTATGGTCGGGTCCCGTATCTTAGGTACCCGATGTACAGAACCCCGTTATTTAGTTTTCAGATTTTTATGCCATGTTATTTGTTCATAGAAAAGTAGACATTAGTTTGCCACTATGAGTGAACGTAAAAGATTTTAATTTTGAATATCTTATTTGAATTAATATATGCACATAATAGCTTTACTGATCTTATGAAATTCGTAGAATTTGGAAAAAATGATCTTTATTACAAATGTCATATATATTTGGTTGTGTCTGCAAACTAATTGTGGGTGGAGATGGCTCGATATATCCACTTAAATTTCATTACATATATTTATGTTGTCCCCATGATTTCTAATATAAATCGAACGCCACCAGTATATTCATTTCTCCTATTTCGTTGTGCCTTTTTTCTCGAGATGAGTTATCTTCTCAAGAAACCTAAGAAAAGCTATTATCTCTCTGACACTGTAGGTACTGACATCTGTTTTATTAAATAAATGTCAGATCATAAAGATCAAGTAAAAAGGGAAAGCAGTTATCCAAAACGCTTGGCTCTCTTGACCAAACACGTCACTGCCATCAAGAAACATCCAGAATGCCACCACCACCACGCCGCTCACACGCCGTCACCACCACGCCGCTCATACGCCGTCACCACCACGGGCTCGTCTTGGAGCACTCCCACCACCGAACACGCAAAAGGATCCACCACGGGCTCGGCTCACCCTGCACTACACGAAACCTCGAAGGGATCGAGGATGGCACATTTCCATGGTGGCCAAGCACATTTTATATTCTCTTAATAATCTGCAACTACGGCTCATGCAGGATTTGGCACCAATGCTGGACCGGTCATATTCGGCATGTGTATGGGGACCGATGTCCTGACATTTTAGAAATCGTATTGGATGGTGTCTGCGATCTTTAACTCACGTGATGACCTACTACTGCAGTGATCTTTGCTTTCCTGTCGACATGTGTAGTGTCTAAGACGGTAGGGTATGCCTCAATAGCCAGGTTAACATGTTACATCTGTTTTTTGAGTTCACTAAAGCCAGTATGCATCTGGTACAAGCTCAAACTTGTCTAATAGGACCGCACATGGTATGGTCCTTAATCGACATAGGCATATCTATGCACACAGATCTCAGATCTCCAGTCTACCGCTTCCTACACGCCTGCCCGGTCTCATTTCCCCCTTTAGTGAAGGATTCTCAATCCCTTCCCTCAATTTACTTCCCAATTTTTAACCCGTCATAGCATTCAAAATATCATGTCACTAATTCTACCCATCCCTGATAAGAACATTTGGCCATGCAATTGGAGTATCAAAACATTCATAGACCTAATGCAATAATAGTCCACATCAAGATATTACTACAAAAGTGAGTTTATAATCAGTTTTAGGTGCATCCGGTGCTTGCCTTATTGCTGATAAAAGTCAAAGTCCTCCTCTGCAGGGATGAAGCCAAACGGTCTCGGCGTCTCCTCACAAAGAGTTACTATCAATATGAAGCAATGCAATAATCAATATATGGACTTATAGACATTAGAGATAAAAGAATTAATTCTTAATGAAGATGAAGTCTACTGCAGCTTAAATTTAAACAGCAGACTAATAAGAACAGAAGAAGGTGATGAGAAAAATTTCAGATTTTTATACCATAGTTGCTGTTCATGGAAATTCCTAACTCCTTTGTTCAAATTTGAATCACCAGCAAACTATACCAGGTTTGGCATACTAATGGACCTGATAACCAATTAGGGTAGGTCACTATGAGTCTAGCAAAAATTATTTTATAATTTTCTGAGCCTTATACATGTCACAATTGAATTTCCAAGCTGCTACCAATTTTCTGAATAAGTTGCTGTTCATTTTGGGAATTTTCATCAAGCTTTGGCAAGTTCATGTTATTATCCCTACTTAATCACCCCAATGGTCATGACATTCTTACTGGGAGCAATAGGATACTAGTTGAGAGTTCTGACCAGGTTTCATATTTTTCTATGGAGTAGAACTCCTCTAATGGTTTTCCAAAGGTTTCCCACTCCTGGAATTTTAGAGAAAAATCTAAAGCTTTTCATGATGCCAAACATGTACCATTGCAAAGTAAAGATCAATAGGGTTCTGGTAAAATTTGTTTAACAGTTATTGAAGCAGCATGCTAGGAGTTACGAATTTCCTAAACTCGGGCAATGTTTGCTATTTAATTTCTACTGAAAAGTCTAATAAACTGATAGCTGGGCCCAGTCATTTGAAATCCACCAGTAACATGAATGCCACATGGGGGCTGCAGAGATAACTGGCACAGCCACATTGTATCTAGGCAGCACAAAAGATTCCCAAGGGGGGTCTTCTTCAACCTCCAGACAAGGCACCCATGGACCAACGGCCGGCGGCGGCAGCGGCGTTCCCCTCATCTGAGCTGCACCCGTTGTCAGGGCCCTTGGCTGCCGGCTCGCCGAGGCCGATGACGTGAGCACGGACGCAACCGCTGCTGGAGCGGGGAACAGCGAAATCACGAGTACACACGAGGAGGAAGACAATATATTACGATTATGTTCGATATCCTTCTCTCAGGTTCACAGATCGGTAATAACCAATTACAGCTTGGCCAACTGGCCCATTACAGCCTGGCCCATCGGCCCACCTAACACAAACACACAACTCAGTAGACTCGGTAGGACACAGGCGTGACATCTCCTTTGCCCCAAAATGTGCTTGCCCACAAGCACTTTTCTTGTTACAGCATAGTTGCAGACCTTTCTTCATCCTCCTCTTCGTCAGAGTGAACCACAACAGCGCCTTGAATCGCCTTGATAATAGACCAGAGACTTTTGTGTTCTTACCCATTGTCATCTTGAAGTAATCATTGTCACCACAATCCGCATTGGACAAGTTCACAGAGAATGTCTTCCACAAACTCTTGTTTCTGTCCCATGCTGATAACCTTACGCTGGACACTCTTGACGGCCAGATCCTTCTTCTAATATATAAATGGCAAGGCGTTGCAAACATATGAAACATGCACTGTGAATATAGGCCAACCCATGTAGCAGTGATCTGCACCAAGCAATTCAAGCCTTCACCAATAGTCTCCAAAAGCTCCAGCCACATAGATGTTGTTTCCCTTCTTGTAAACAGACATGGATCAATGAAGAATGTATCACCCTTCTTCACAACTTTTGCATGGCCAACAAAACTTTATTGGTAGGATCTTCCTGCTCACATCTCCCAATTCTGATAGCAAAGCATGCATCCACCAATTTTCATTTGAAGAAGCAAGGAGCAGAAATTCAATAACATGTAAGGATGGGATGGCTCCTTTTTCGAATTTGGCCACTTCATTCGAGTCAGAAACTTCATCAAGTTCCTGCAATGCATTCTTGAAATACTTGTTTAGAGAAAAGAAAAATACACGTGAAAGTTGAGTAGAATGATACTGAGTGGGCCTCTTGAACACAATTGTGCTATGTCGCCGCCCCTTGTGTTGAGCTTCAACTAAGTAATCCAACAGCAATTTGAGATGAGTTCTCCATAGAAATCTCTGTTCATCGATTGGGAATATCTGTGAACCCAGCCATTAGTATCCCTGAGCCCTCCGGGATCATACTCATATAAAATTGTAAATGGAGAACACCCAAAAGAGGAGTGGTAGTCAGGATTATACCTAGGATATGTTAACAGAAGCCAATATTCCCAAATATGAGTCTCATCCCTCCGTGACATAGATCTCCGTTGATTAGTCTGATAAGAAGCCGGACATCCAAAGTGTAATCCCAAGATAAAACATGCTGATGCAATCCTTGCCAAACTAAGCCCTGGTAAAATGCAAGTATCAGCTTGTAGGGACCAAAGTACATGTATGGAGGCTTAGGGCAAGACCTGATCACCCCAATATTATCAGCATAGAATTGCACACTAAATAATACCAGCTTCTCCACCTGAAACTCCCTCTTTGCTCTCTTCTTGGCTGCATCTTGTTTCAGTTTGACTTTTGCAGCTGCTAAATGCTCCTTCAGAAAAATAGTGTGAGCTTCTCTTCCCACCAGCATGTTAGGAAGAAGCTGGATTTTATATAGACCCATGTGTTGAACCCATAAGGCTTCTATATTGCAATGTCCAAAAGGTTTCCTAGCAGCACCAATGGCTATGACCATCTCTGATCATCTGTAATACCTCCCAGTAAGTCAGCACCTTTAACTGGAGCTCATTAGTTTCAATGTTGCTGAGACATTCGCTTCCTCCCTCTCTAGCAGAACTTGCCAATCTTCTATCAGTTCGACCGGCCGTGTCTCTGATTTGTCCCCATGTAATGAAACTGACTTGTCAGTATACTCAAACTGCAAAGACTTGTCAGTAGCTTCAGACGCCGTTAGCTTTCCCTGCTTAATCTGTTCTACCACCTCCAAAGAAAAAATACTGAAAGTTCCTACTCCAGGATCAGAATTTGCTATCAGCTCCTCCTTGTTGGTCATTCCATAATACAAAGCTCTGTTTCTGTTTCTATTCCCCTCTCCATTAGCAAAAATACTCTGATCTTTGGGAGGCAAGACAACTGCGCCACATTCCAACACTTTGGCACGGCCATGCAGAACCTTAACCCTAGATAAGCAGTCTTGTATGTATACCTTATCTCCACTTCCTTCCACCTTTGCATCACAACACCTATCTAAAATAAAGGCAGTCCTAGTTGCAATATCAGAAAAATCAGCTGTATCACTCTCCTCTGGTCCCCCCCCTCATGATCATCACACTTTCACACTGTAGGGTTAACAGTAAATTTAACTTCCTCGAACTTGGACACAGCAGTATCATCCTCCAGCCTAGTCTCTTCTTTCACAAGGATTCCATTGGAATCATTGTCAGAGTCATCCCATATCACAATCCTTGTATACTCCTCCCCTGCCTCCTCATCTAGCACTCCCTCTGGCACTGCTACAAACTCCATGTCAACAGCAGCAGTCATCTAAGTACTTAACATTAATGTTCACTTCCTTCACCTGAGACACACCTAAGTACCATGCAGAATTGTGTGCTGACTGCCAAGTGGCATGGACGGAATCCAACTCCACCCTCCTTTCCTTTTCAGACCGTTCCATCCCTCGGACTAGCTCCCTTGGCGCCGCCTCCTTCCTCTCTCACTCTATCAGAGCCATCAACCTTCTGTTGGTCTCAGCAATTTGCTCGCCGAGTATATCATGTTTTTTTCTCTCCTCGAATGTGCAAAGATCAACATATTCCTTTCTATTGTTTCAACTCCTGTCATCAAAGCCACGTCTATCATCCCTTCTTTAATGATCCCTCCGATCAGCATACTTATCTCTTCTACCTGCTTGCCTCACTCACATGAACTCCTGAGCACTCTACTCTGCTCTCCCTTGGTCCAAGCCTGTTATTCTCCTCTTCATAACCAAATCTACGAGGCACTTGTTAGTCTCAGCAACTTCATTGAAGAGCATATCCATTTCCGTGTCTGCTTGCCTCGCAACAATGGTTGCCCATCTCTTGCTTTTTTTAGAAACTAGATTTGGCTCGGTCCCCAATTCAGTACCACAACCGGCAGCTTCTTTAGCCCAAGCTTCCTCCCTTCAGCATCTTCATACCTTCCCTTGCCTCCACACTAGAAGCCACATGACCATATCCACCACTAAGCTTCTTGTACCCATCGCGCTTCATTTCATCTCCACAGCCAGTATCACTATAGCACTCATATGTCCTTCGTGGATGCTTCTCTGACTACTCATAAAGCCAATCCAACCTCCTCGACATGGTCTTCTCTACCAGAGCTTCCCACCTTTTGCCGAGTTCAGCGACTTGCTTCTGCGTATCATTCATCGTGTCAAGCCGTCACAAACTCGACTCAAGTACACGGGACCTTCTCTCTGACTGCTCATCTGTGTTCTGTTGCACTACTGCCATCACCACCACACTTCCACTGTGCTGAGTTCCAGTTGGCGACAAACCAAGACCCAAATCGGCGCAGACCCTAGCCAACTCCTCCTCCACAGGAAACCCTAGCCGCAAAAAAGTTTCCTCCTGATTTGACTGCCAACTCGGGAATTGGAGGCTCACCTTCACTAGCTCGGCTTCAATCTGTCAGCGAAGACCACAGACTCAATAGGAACTCTGAGATCTCACCCGCCGTCGAGACCAAGCCTCTTGACTCCGTGCCAAGCCATTGTCGCAGATAAAGCATTGCGAGTACCCTCTTCTCCGTCGAGCATGGGCTGTCTCCTCGCCTCGAGCAAGGGAACTCCATTGTCGCCAAGGAAGAAATACGTGGAAGCACCATCCTCAAACTGCCCTTCACCGTCACCACCGAAAATCAACGAGCCACCACCCCGCCGAGGAGCATCCAGCTCTGATACCAATTGTCACGACCCTTAGTCGTCGGCTCGCCGAGGCCAACGATATGGGAACGGAAGCAACTGCTGACGGAGCGGGGAACGGCAAAATCGCGAGTGCACATGAGGAGGAAGATGATATCTTATGATTCTGTTTGATACCATTCTCTTAGGTTCATAGATCGGTAATAACCGATTACAGCTTGGCCCGCTGGCCCATTACAGCCACGCCCATCGGCCCACCTAACACACACGCACAACTTAGTGGACTCGGTAGTACACGGGTGTGTCTCCCCAGGCCCCGAAATGAAGACAACAATGACCCACAGGACACGGCACACTCAATAGGCAAGGTAAGATGGCTTGACGTCACTGGAACAATGGATCTCGATGGTGGGGAGCGGCACCCTCAATGGCTGCTACGGGGGAGACCACCACCAAAGCCCAAATCACAGAGCTGAGTTGCCTACAAGCATGCAGTGGACATGGGGAACACGAAATTGGATCATGTTTGGACTGGGAAAGGCTGGAACTAGTGGCTCGTCGGCACCATAGGTCAAACAGCCGGCGGCGATGAAATTCGGTCTAATTTCTTTACAAGGCCATGGTTGCGCTCACTTTCTGCACTGATGGGTGATCAATGGCACTAGGATTCTGATCTCTCAGTGAATCGAAGAATGAACAACCATATAATCTGAATTTCTAATTCCCCCCAACTTGGGTTCATGCCCAAGCCGCATGAACAAGATGGTGCACGGGCTGCGTAAGCTAGAACAAGAAGGATCGAGTTGCCCGATGTGGTCAGTATGGTGTAGCGCACTTTTGGCGCAGCAGGGGAGAAGAAAGGTGCTCGGGGAATCGGGAATGCGACGGTGCCCACGGCGGCTCCAAGAACGACCGATAGTGAACTGCAAAATACCCGACGGTGATCCAAGTACTCGAAGAACTGAGTTGATAGAAAGGTGGAGCAGAGGCTTGGGATGATGTTTACTGTTGGGAGCGAGATCAAATGAGGCGGCAAGCGGTGACCACAACAATGAGCAGTGAAGCGATGTCAATGGTGGGAGGCAAAGCACAGAGAGCAGAAAGAATGAGGTTTCGCATCTGGTGGGGTTAAATAGTCGACCAGCAAGTGGATTAGGTCGGTTTGGCAAGCAGCCAATGGTAGAAGTCGGCACAGACCATGAGGGGGAGGTGGCATCATGCATTTGTGCGGCGGCGAGCAAGGAGAGAAAGAAGAAACCTTTGTTTAGGTGTTAGAATGACTGGTGGGTCGCACTTGCCATAGACCCCCCTTCACATAGAACTCCAACTTTTAGTTTGAAAACGGGAATCGACTTCAAAATAGCCAAACTTGGTAGTCCCCCTAAGTTGGACACGAGGAATCGAATGGTGGTCTCAGATTTATCATTTGAAGTCCGCAAAACATCTCTAAATTTTCCATTGTTTATTCCCTCCTCTTTTGAATTTCCAAATAATTTAAATTGCTAATTGAGTTTGGTTGACTGGATCACATGATGAACATTGTACCATAAATGTGGACCTTCGCAATCTTCCCTCCTTAAAGGAATCTCATTCCGAGATTAAGAAAAGAACGAGATGGAAGAGAATGTTACCAAAGGTATGACGACAGTAGTTCCAAATGATTGACTCGAGGGAATCCTTTGCTTTCCCATGTTGCTTCGTCGGCGGTGTGGTTATCCAATAATACCTTGTAGAACCACAACGTCCGGTTTCTTATAGTAAGAGACTTCTTATCAATGATTTGCACCGGTTGTTTGGTATAGGTGACATCTAGCTGCAATGTTTCTATTCCCTCCGTAAGAACTTTTGTCGGCTTCTTCAAACACTCTCTTAGTTGTGAGACATGGAAGATGTCATGAATTTCAGAATATGATGTTGGCAGTTCCAAGCGATATGCAACAGGTCCGCACATTTCAGTGATGGGAAATGGACCCGCAAAGCGAGAAGCTAGCTTCCTTTTCACTCCAAAGTGATGAATCCCCTTCATCGGAGAAACCCAAAGATAGACTTGATCCCCGACTTCAAAGTTTAATGGACGGCGTCACTTGTCTGCATAATTTTTCTGACAAGATTGAGCTACTCTGAGGTTGTCCTTAATCAGCTTGACCCGCTCCTCGACTTCTTTGATGATGTTAATTCCAAATATAACTCTGTCGCCTGATTCACACCAATTAAGAGGTGTGCGACACTTTCTTCCATAGAGCGCTGCATTAGGTGCCATCTTAATACTTGACAAATAAAACCATCATTGTAAGAGAATTATGCTAATTATATATGATCATCCCAATTCTTCTTGTGATCAATGGCACAAGCTCTCAACATATCCTCCAAAATCTGATTCACTCTTTCAGTCTGACCGTCAGTTTGAGGATGGTATGCTGACTTTGAAGTAACTTGGTTCCCAAGGACTCATGTAGTTTCTCCTAGAAACGAGATACAAGCCATGAGCCTCAATCCAATATAATAGTGCGAGGAACACCGTGTAAATGCAAGATTCTTGAAATGTACAACTCTGCGTGTTGCTTAGCCACATAAGCAATATTGACTGGAATGACGTGTGCTTACTTTGTTAATCGATCCACGATTACCCAAATAGAATCGTGATTACAGAACGTGAGAGGTAATCTGACAATAATGTCCATGCTGATGTCCTCCTATTTCTAGGATGGAATGCTCAAGGGTTGAAGTTCTCTCGCTTTCTTCATATGATCAACTTTAACTCTTCGATGCGTATCACACTCCTATATGTATTTAGCGATTTCTCGCTTCATCCTAGTCCACCAAAATATTGTTTTAAGGTCTTGATACATCGTATTGCTACAGGGATGTATCGAATACTTGGACAAGTGTGCCTCATCCAAGATCGTATTCCTTAAATTCAGATTTCGGGGCACCACTATCCGATCTTTAAACCATAGAGTTCCTTAATTAGCCTTTTGAAAACATAATCTTTTTCTCCATCATTGATCCTTTCCCCAAAGCTTTATCATTGCTTTGTCTCTCTTCTATGCATTTACAATCTCCCCCCTAACTGTAGTAACAAGAGCTAGATTATACAATGCCCCACAGGTGATTATGCGTACACTTGGTTCTTCCTCCTCTTCCATAGTAAATGTCACGTTATGAATGTGAGACTTCGGACTAAGTGCATCGACCACCACATCTGCCATTCCTAGATGGTAGTCGATCTCATGTTCATAGTCTTTAATCAGCTCTAACCATCTTCGCAGCCTCATGTTTATGTCCTTTAGAGTGAATATGTATTTGAGGCTCTTAATGTCGGTGTAGAGATGCACTAAATTCCCCAGTGGGTAATCTCTGCACATCTTCAATGCAAGAACTATTGCAGCTAACTCAAGGTCATGTGTCGGATTGTTCTACTCATGATTATAGAGTTATATTGAGCCATATGCAATAACACGTCTATCTTGCATCAGAACACATCCTAAACCAATACCTGATGCGTCACAATAAATATCAAACGACTTGGTAGTATCCGGTTGATCTAATGCTGGTGCTGTGGTGAGATGTTTCTTCAGAATCTGGAAGGCTTCTTCACAATCAGCAATCCATACATATTGGTTGCCTTTCATTAATAACTCTATGATTGGCTTATCAATCTTGGAGAAGCTTGGAACAAACCTCTGATAATATCCATCTAGACCCAAGAAACTACGAAACTGATGGGCTGACTTCGGAGATTCCCACTCTAGTACTTGTAAAACCTTACATATATCCACAGCCACACCTTCTGCTGAAATAATATGTCCAAGAAAAGGTACCTTGTTAACCCAAAACTCGCATTTGCTAAATTTAGCATATAACTTATGCTCTCATAATCGTTGGAGTACGATATGGAGATGTTCAGCACGCTCTTACACTAATTTGGAGTATATGAGTATGTCGTCAATGAAAACCATGATAAACCGATCTAACTCTGGCATGAGTACTAAATTAATGAGGTACATGAAGTGTGCTGGTGCATTTGTAAGACCAAACAACATGACCATATACTCATATAAACCGTATCCAGTTGAGAATGTTGTCTTTGGAATATCTACTTCTTGAATCTTAATTTGATGATATCCTGACCATAGATCCAACTTGGAAAACACACTAGCACCACTAGTTGATCGAATAATATATCGATGTGTGGTAGTGGATACTTGTTCTTGATCATCACAACATTCAATGGACAATAATCAACGCATAGCCTTAGCGTCTTATCCTTTTTTTCCACAAACAAAGCTGAGCAGCTCCATGGTGATGAACTTGGTCGGATGAATCCCTTATCTAGAAGTTCATTTAATTGTTCCTTGAGCTAAGCTAATTCCTTTGGTGCCAATTTGTACGGCTAACTAGATATTGGGGTGGTTCCGATATCAATTCTATCTTGAACTCCACATCTCGCTCTGGTGGCATACCTAGGAGATCATCAGGAAACACATCTGGATATTCCCAGGCCACTGGGATGTCTTCAAGATTAGTGGTCTCGGAATTATATGTGGCTGGAATTTCATAATTAACATCTTCAAGAATGAGAGTATGAAGACCATGGATGGGAGAGTCTAACTAAATACATCTAGGATTGATGTCAAGAACAGGGCCATGGTACTTTAACCATGCCATTCCCAGAATAACATCAATCCGCTGTCCTTCCAAGACAATAAGAGTTGTAGGATATATCTATCCACTTAAGCATAATGGTGCTTTGACTACCACTTCACTAGCGGATATATTGCCTCCGGGTGAGCTGATGAGGTAGTGATTACTTGTAGTGGTAGTAGGTAACGCAACATTGCACACAAATGAAGCACTGATGAAATTATCTGTGGCTCCAAAATCAAATAGAACATATAGGGGTAGTTCATTGGGAGTGATCGTACCCACAAGCACACATTCTCCTTCTGTTATATCCTCCAGAGCGGTATTATGAATGTTGCCTACTTTTGGTGCTGGACTCTTAGGTGGAGCGCGTGGTTGATTCGCACTTTGCACAGGTGCTTTCCAAATGTCATGCTGAGCTTGTGGGCAATCTCTGGGAAAGTGACCACGACGGCCACATGTGTAGTAGATATACCTCGTCAGTTCACTGATCTTCACTACAGGAATCCCGATGATTTGCGACGGCCACGACCGTTGCAAATAAGCCTTATGTCGTCGCAAATAAGCTATTTGCGACGACTTTCCTTATTTGCGATGGTTTTTGGCCGTCGCAAATAAATCGTCGCAATTAAGCTTATTTGCGATGGCCACTGTCGCAAATAAGCATAATTGCGACGGCTAGGAGCGGCCGTCGCAAGTTATTGCCACAGGTCGATGGGCCCCGCAGCATTATTTGCGACGGCCCGACCGTCGCAATTAAAGCTTATTTGCAACAACACGACTGTCGCAATTAAGTGCTCCTATTTGCGACGGCCGAGCCGTCGCAAATAAGTTCAGTGGACAGGGCCCACGTGCCCTCCTCCGGGACCCACGCCACTATTTGCGACGGCCGGGCCGTCGCAATTAAACCTTATTTGCGACGGCCAGGCCGTCGCAAATAGCAGTGGCTTAATTGCGACGGCTTGGTACCTTATTTGTGACGGTACTGTATAAAAAGCCGTCGCAAATAAGGTTTTTTATTTTAAAAAAAAAAAACAGAAAACACTAACCGGCTTGATGGCCAGATTCACAGAACAGACAATATTCACAGAACAGATTCACAGAACACATCACATCACAACAGTTTCAAAACATATCGTACAAACTAAACATGGGCTCACTCGCCGGTTTGACCTCCGTATCCACCTCCGTAGCCACCTCCGGAGCCACCTCCGAAGTCGAACTCGTCGTCGCGCCTCATTCCAGGCGGCGGTAGCGACGGAGACGGTGTTTGTGCAGCCGTCGCAGATCCCTTCAATTAATGAAACTTAGAGTTAGAATATAAATGCATCAACATCTCTCTCCCTCCCTTCCTCTCCCTCTATCTTCATCTAAATCCACCTCTATTCCTCTCTTTTCATTTCTCTCTTTGTCTCTCTTCCTCTCTTTTCATTTCTCTTTGTCTCTCACTCTATCTTTCTTTCTCACTCTATCTCTCTATTGCTATCCTTTTCCCTCTATCTTCCTCCCTCTATCTCCATCTACATCTCCCTCCCTCTATCTTCCCCTCTCTCTATCTCCATCTACATCTTACTATCTCTCTTCATTCCCATCCTACTCTATCTATCTTTCACTCTTTCTTCTGTCTCCCTTTCTTCTATCTCTATCTTTCTTCTATCTCAATCATTTTCTTCTATCTAACTATCTCTCTCTTTCATCTATCTCAATCTTATTATGCTGGAGGAGAAGGATTACATAGAAACTTACCTGACCCACTGAAGAAGGATTGCCTGGAAGGACCGGTGGTAGTACCGGTAGCTGGATTCCCAGACCTTGCGCCCGAGCGATGGCCTATCATTGCAAACATTAAATGCTACCTATTAGTAAGTCATTTACGCTGAATTAATGAGAATTTTAGTTTTTATTTTGTTACCTCTATTGCTTCCCGCATCTGCGCCAACGCTGCTGCCTGGGTTTGGATCGTGGCCTCCATCGCGATCCTTTGGCGTTCTGCCTCCCTCCTTTCCTCCTCATGTCGCCTTTCGTTTTCTTCTACGGTTTCTCGGAGGGACTGCATCTCAATGTCTCTCTGCGATACGCGGCGACCTCCCATGCCCGAAGCCTGCGTGGAGCTGCCTCTCGCAGGTCTCCCGGCCCTTGAGTCGACAACTCCGTCTAATATGGCGAGCCTATAAAAAAGAGAGTCAGTAATATGAAATTGAAATATCTTGAATACTTTGAATTGAAAACGATAAAATGACTTGTAAACTCACCTCCATGTGCTTTTCCACCACCGGTTGCATACGCGGCTTGAGGATCGATCGGTTGACGTTCCCAATCGAAATCCTCGCCGTGTATCTTCCTAGCCTCCTCCCCGTACTTAGCCTGCAAAACGAGAAAACCGTGTAAGTTCAACAATCTATATAGTTATATTTAATATGAATGATTTCTAAACTTACCAACCGCTCGGCTGCAGCCTGACTGCACCCCGTCGGCTAAGAAGGGTCCCTGTGACCTCTCTTTCAGACCTCAGCAGGGGTGGGCGGCACCCCCGTCTCGCGCTCCTGTCAATACGTGTTAGTACGAACAATATATTATTAATATATAAACATAAGTTACGCACACTTACCATGCGTTTAGCTAAACGCAAGTGGTTATCTTGCCCGTGCCTGCTCTTCCCCTCCACCCCTCTGCAGTCTCAAGCCTTCTCAGACTTAGCTTTAAACTCGTCGCTAGCCCAGTAGCAACAAAGGGCCCGAAATGCATCGGTCCGAACCTGAAACCAGCTCACATGGCCCTGCACATAGTTGGAAGTCGTTAAAAATACCATCGAGGCAATTATCAGAAAAATTACCTACTGCACTCCATGTACCTGCGCGTACTCCTCCTCTGTCAGGTGCCTCTCGCTCTCTTGCCAGAAGTGTAACACGTGCTGCTGGTTCGCCTTCAAGTGCTCATTAATAATTTGAATACGGGCATTCGACAAAGCTTGTTGAAGCGCCTTGGCAGCGTTGAAGTGAAACACTCGCCTCGCATCCTTAAACAGGCGACGGTCGTTCGGGTCCTCTAAAGTATATCTTGCCTACGATAAAGAATATATTGAAGAGATGTTCACTAAAAGAGTTTAAGAGTTGTAACTTAGAAACTTTTTTAACATACTTACCATAAAATCGGCCCATACGGCCTCCTGAAGGTTGTCGTGCTCCTGGTGATGGACGCGTGCGTAGTCCTCCCACGGAAGAGAGGGCACCCCGTCGATGACCCCGGGATAGTCCAAACGCACTATGGACCCGAGGACACCGTTCACCGGTCTATGGTTTCTCTCACAGGTGAAAGACGTGTCGTCCCAAGCCCTGTAAGATATTTATTCATTCATTACTTAAGTAAACAAAAGAAACTAAAATTGAACATGATAATTTTTATTACCTATCTCCGACTGGACGAATCATGATCCTCTGTGAACTCTGTGAAGGGACCACGGGAGGACTGACAAAGTGAGTCCTCCTCGTCCTCTGCGTCTGCTGGGGCTCCACATCAGGTGACCCAGACAGCTCCCCACCAGCCGAGTCAAAGGCCTGAGGAAAAAACTCATCGCCAGCCGGGGGCTGGCTGGCCGAGGGCTGGCTGGCCGAGGGCTGCCTCGCTGAGGGCTGGCTGGCCGAGGGCTGGCTCACCGAAGGCGCCGCAGCCTCTAAGTCAGCCGGTGAGGACTACAACATTCAAATTATTCATAAGTAAGTTTAATGTGAATTTCAATTTAAAGAATTTGTCAAAAACGAGTGACATTTACCTGTGACAAAGCTCTAGAGCTGGTCTGAACGTGCCCCAGCAGCTGAGAGCGTCTACTGCCAGTCGACGAGGCACCAACGAAAGCATCCTCAGGTCTAGAGGGGTAGAACCCCTTCGTCGGCAGCACCTTCTTACCCTTCTTTGACGCCATCCTGTTGTAATTAGATAATTAGTAAATATGCAAATAAAATATATAAAATTCATGTTACTATCTTCAAGAAAACATTACTTGTAGTCACTTTCAAAATTCATCAACATCATTGTCATGTGCCTGTGCCCTACTCCTTAAACCAGCCCAACGATCTTCCATCGTGGCCTGTTCTAATATTCGTTTTTGCGTCATCTGCCTCTACATCTTCAACGTCTTCAACATCTCCAACTAATTGATCGAGTCCTGCACCAAGCTCAACAATAAAAGTGTCTGGCAACTCTTCTTCTTGGTACACTTCTTCAACGTCTTCGCTATCATGGTAACCATCATCCCCAGGAGTATATAGCCGCTCACGAGGATTCACCTTATATACCACCCACCAAGCACTGAGCTTCGTGCATGGATAAGGTAGATAATACACTTGTTCAACTTGATGCGCAAGAACAAATGTATCGTAACCTCGTAGTCGGTCTTCATGTTTCACTTCCACCATTCCAAATTGGTTTTCTCGAGTTCCATGAGTACGATCAAACCAGTCACAGTCAAAGAAGACAACTCGAAGGGTCTTATTTCCGGTAAAAGTAAATTCAAGGATTTTGCTAATGATACCATAATAATCGGTTAAATTCCCTTGAGTGTCCATTGCTCTCGTCACAACACCGGAATTTGATGTTGCCGCGAGAGGATGATGAGCTTCAAAATGAGTTGTACGGAATCGGAAGCCATTTACGTCATATCGACCATAGCTTCTAACATTCACCAATCCATAAGATAGCTGCCGCAAATCTTCATGGACATTGTGAGTTCGACACTGTTATAAAAGACGAGAGAATATTACATAATACTTCTTTAATAATAGTAATTTATAATACATAGAGGACGAGAGAATATTACATATTCTCGAAACCAAGATAGAAAACTCTGTCCCCCATTTATTCCTTCCTTTCGCATCGCTTCTACTTGTTTGGTCGTAGGTTGATGCCTATGTGGCCAATATTGTCTGTGGAACTCGCTGAACATGAAAAAACATCTTTTAGAGTACATGTGTAGCAAAATATGTCGATTAGCATAAACGTAGGAGGAACACTTACTCGAAGTATTCTTGCATGCCTTCTATATTTGCGTACATGTAGAGTAAAGCAACAGTCCTTTCCTGTTCGGATAGCACGTAGGTCGTGTATCTACCAACGGTGGCGCCTCTCGTTTGAAAAATAGAAAGGTCGCTTAGAGGGAGTGTTTCGTCCACATTGTACCGCATCGCCGAAGTATTGATATTGTTTTCTTCCGCAAAGTAGACACTTGAAAAGTATCCTACTTCCTTAAGAGCATATGCTTCAGCGATGCACCCTTCCACCCTTGCCCTGTTGCCAACCATTGGTTTCAAATATCGTAGCGCTCTTTCAATGTGATACATCCACCTATATTGCACAGGACCGCCAACTTTAGCTTCGAATGGACGGACCACAAGTTAAAGTTGGCAACAGGTCAATGTGATAAGCAGATGTTGCATTGGATTGAAGAAACCCGGTGGAAAAAAAATTTCCATCTTACATAAAAGTATGGGTATCTCCTTCTCTAACTTATCCATCATCCCGATCTTGATTTCTTTAGCACAAAGCTGTCTATAGAAATAGCTGAGCTCGGCTAAAACCTTCCACACCGCATTATCTAGATAGCCTCGGAACATAACAGGTAGGAGTCTTTCCATTATAATGTGATAATCATGACTCTTCAACCCAGTGAGGTTTCCTGTGTTAACATTTACGGCTCGTTTCAGGCTAGCTGCGTAACCATCTGGGAATTTCAAAGTTTTCATCCATTTCATAACTTCTTTTTTTTCTTTCGATCGAAGACAGAAAGAAGCATGTGGCTTTCCACAACTTTCAGAGATTTCAAGAGTTGGACGGTGACAAATGTCTGCCAAATCTAGTCTAGCTTTATAATTGTCTTTCGTTTTGCCAGGCATATCCATGCAAGTGCTTATGATACTTTCGCTCATATTACGCTCCTGATGCATGACATCAATGTTGTGCATTAGAATCAACGACTTCACATATGGTAGCTCCCAAAGTCCACATATGTAAGTCCAATTGTGTTCCTCTCCATAACCTACGAAATATCCAGGACGACCTGCATCAGGCACCAGTTTGTCCAACATATCAGAAATTTCTGACCCGTTGAGACGCTTCGGTGGTCCTTTAGTGACAACAGTGTTCTTTCGAAAGACATGCCTCTGCTGCCAAAATATATGATTCGAGGGTAGCCAACGTCTGTGACAATCGAAGTAAGATATTTTGCCTCCATGAGTTAGTCGAAAACAATCCGTGTCTGAAGCACATATCGGACACATGAAACGACCGTGAGTGCTCCATCCGGAAAACATGCCGTATGACGGCAAATCATGGACGGAACACAAATAAGTAGCTCGAAGATTGAATTTCTGCTTCTTGTAACTGTCGTACGCTTCGACTCCTGTCCACAAGACTTTCAATTCTTCGATCAGCGGTTTTAACATCATGTTGAGACGTGACCCGGGATGATCAGGTCTAGGTACAATGAGGCTAAGAAACATGAACTCGTTCTTTGTACAAAAAGCAGGTGGCAGGTTGTACGGAATGACAAAGACAGGCCAACATGAGTATGGTGTGGCGTTCGTACTGAACGGTGAGAAACCGTCTGTCGCTAATCCGATGCGAACATTCCTCGCATCATGAGAAAAGTCTGGATCGAAACGGTCTAGCGCCTTCCATGCATCACCGTCAGACGAATGCGTCAAGAATTCTTTGTTCTCACGTTTACCTTCTTTGTGCCATCTCATGTGTCTTGCGGTTCTTTTTGAAAGAAACATCCGCTTCAACCGAGGTGTCACAGGCAAGTAACGAAGCTGCTTATGTGCGACATCTGTCATCACATTATCGCCATCGTCATTAACAACTTCGACATACCTCGATTTACCACATTTCAAGCACATCTTCTCATTGGCGTGCTCTTTCAAGAATAGCATGCAGTTGTCTGGGCACACATCAATTTTCTCATACTTCATACCGAGACCAGATATCTTGATCTTTGACTGATATATATCTGGTGGCGCTTTGTTAGGTTGTGGAAGGATATCGCAGATCAATTTCATGAGATCATTGTAGCAGTTGATGGAAAAAAGTACTTGGACTTAATTGCCATAAATCTGGTCAAGAAAGCAAGTACGATCACAGCCGTGTGTTCATGCAACGACTCTTGTGATTTCTTCAGCTCCTCGAAGAACTTCTCTACCTCATTTGTAAGAGGATCCTCCACTTCAAGAGCTTCTAGCATCTCATCCATCCTATCAACCTCTATTATATCATCATCCTCATCCGCTTCGGCTATGACTTGAGAATTACTCTCGCCGTGAAAGGTCCACACTTCATAATGTGGAGTGAAACCGTTTCGACATAAGTGAAACGAAAGCTCCAATCTTCTCAAAAACTTGGTGTTCCGGCATTTTGTACATGGGCACAGCACCATATCTTTCGTTGACAACGAAAATGCTCGATCCAAAAATTGATCTAACTTGATAAACCACTCATCGGAGTGACCACTAGTTCTGCTCTTCCAGCCAGTATACATCCAACTGCGGTCTTCACCCATGTTTGATCCTGCAGTTTAACGCGAAAGAAATTGCCATTAATGTATTGTTGTGTTATGTCACGGCCCTACAACCTAGCTAGATAGATCCTAAACCCACCCAAGAGTGACCGAGCGTAGCGTGCTCATGACGAGACGCGTGATCCGGATTCGAACGAAATTTCGGCAGCATAACCCCGCTGTTCTCCACTGCACGCCTGAAAATGGTGCAGCAAAGAACAACAGGGTTACGCCACCGAAATCTCGTCCAAATCCGGACCCACGTCTCGTCACAAGGCACGCCCCCTCGGTCACTCCGAGGCTGTCCAAAAAAGGGACAATTCCAAACCTGCACGTCTCACATGCCAACGGCATGTGAGACGTGCCGATCCGAAACGGGTAATACATTGCTATAGGTTACGTTGCTCATTTTCATTTTCAGGTCATTTAAGAGAGAGGAAAGAACTAGAGAAAGAGTGAGAGGAAAGTTGGTCTCAGATGACAATTCCACGATGACTTTAGGGGTAGCTGCCGTAGATCAGAGATGAAATCACTTCGTCGGAGTATGCCATCCACGCGCAGGTGCTTGCCATCCTCACCGTCGTCGTTCGCCTTCGTGCCCGTATACACGCATACTTTACCTTACCACTAAATGGGCCTTGTCGGGCCTTGTCAAGCTGGTTCGAAGCCCATTTATGTATATATAGTACTTGAACACTCAAGCAATCAAAATTAAGCAATTCAACGACCCTTCAAATAAACCTAAGCATAATTCAAAAAACTAAGCAATTCAAATAAACCTAAACATAACAATTATCCATTGTAATTCCTTAATTTATCAACTCAATTCTAACATAAGCAATTCAATTCAAATGAGATCAATTCAAATGAGAGCAATTCAATTCAAATGAGAGCAATTCAATTCAAATGAGAGCAATTCAATAAACCTAAACATAACCATAATTCAAATGAGAGCAATTCAATAAACCTAAACATAGCCATAATTCAAATGAGAGCAATTCAATTCAAATGAGAGCAATTCAATAAACCTAAACATAACCATAATTCAAGTGAGAGCAATTCAATAAACCTAAACATAACCACAATTCAAATGAGAGCAATTTACTTCAATGAACCTAAACATAAACACTATGATTTCTTCCATGAGGTCACCATGTTCAAAAATGACACAACACTTGACTGAATTTCTACAAAAATGCAGGGGCGGGGCCGGGGCTTACCTGCTGGCGGCTGTGGCGCAGGGGCGACGGAGCCGGGGGCGAACCAGCGGCGGGGGCGCAGGGGCCGGGGGCGGGCCGGCAGTGGCGGCGCAGGGGCGGCGTGGTCGGGGGCGGCGGCGCAGGGGCGGAGGCGCGCGGAGGCGAGCCGGCGGCGGGGCCGCAGGGGCGGCGGGGTCAGGGGCGGCGGGGGGCGCGGCGGGGGCGGGGGCGGGGGCTGCGGGGTCGGGGCGTGGCGGGGTCGGGGCGCGGTGGGGTCGGGGGTGGCGGCGCAGGGGCGGAGGCGCGCGGAGGCGGGCCGGTGGCGGGGCCGCAGGGGCGGCGGGGTCGGGGGCGGCGGGGTCGGGGCACGGCGGGGTCAGGGGCGGCGGGGTCGGGGGCGGCGGGGGCGCGGCAAGGCGACGGGGGCGCGGCAGGCGGCGGCGGTGGATGGAATAGTGAATGAAGAGTCGGGGTCGGACGGTCCCAATATTAGACCTAATTTGCGACGGCTATCTTAATTGCGACGGCCTGACCTTAGGGCCGTCGCAATTAAATCCTATTTGCGACGGCCTTGTACTGGCCGTCGCAAATAAGGCATTATTTACGACGGCTTCGTAAATTGTGACGGCCCTAGGGTTGGCCGTCGCAAATAAGAACTTATTTGCGACGGCCAGGCCGACAGCCGTCGCAAATAAGGCCTTATTCGCGACGGTTATGTTATTTGCGACGGCCAGAGGCGGGCCGTCGCAATTTATGCTGTTTGTGATGGCTGGCCGTCGCAAATGGTCGCGTTTCCTGTAGTGCTTGGGACAATAAGCTGGTGCATTCTGCTGGGTATAAGACGCACGTGGAGCGATACGTTGCTGCTGCCACTGTTGCTGCAGTTGCAGCCACTGTTGCTGCTGCTGCGGTCGAAATCTCGAATGCTGGAATGGACGACCCTGATATTGCGGTGGTCGCATATGGGGTCGGACCTGCTGACCAAATGGTGTTTGGTACAGTAGCCGGTACATCTGGGGAGCGGGATTCCCACCATTTGGTGGGGTATTTCTCTTCCTTTCCACCGCCTGAGTTTGGCAGTTTGCATCTTTGAGCAAAATTGCAGTATTGAAGAGTTTGGTTAAGTTTCTGTGATCCATCAACATTAGTTGTTCCCTTAGTCTAGCATTGCAACCACCGAAGAAACGATCACATTTTTGTGCCCCAGTGCTCACTAGATCCAGCGCATTCTGCGACAAGTGATTGAATGCCTTAGCATAGTCATGTGTGCTCCTCCCTTTTTGTTTTAAGTCTAAGAACTCTTGAAGATTTCTATCCATGATTCCAGATGCGGTGTGATAGGCACGGAATGGCCCTCTGAACTTTGTCCAAGTCACCTGATGTCCGGCGGGCAGGGAGGCAAGGTCAGTCGCCCACCATGCACCGGCGGAGCCATGAAGTTGTTGCGCTGCAAATAGCATCTTCTGATGTTCAGTGCAGTGTAACAAGCCAAACTTATATTCAATTGTGCGGAGCCAGTTGTCCGCCACGAGAGGTTCCTCATCCTCCATGAAGACCGGTGAGTGTGTCCTGAAGAACTCTGAATAAGTCCTTGAATGAGGTTGACGAGGGCATTTGTCTTGACGTCCCCCTTAACGGGACGTATTTTGCATAATAGTCTGCAAGATTTCCATTTGCTCAGTGTAGGATCGAAGAGCACGTGAAAAGCTACCAGAGGGGGGGTGAATGGTAGATTTAAAAATCTTACGCAGCGGAAACAATAAAACCCTAATCCCTTCGGTAGAAAAACGATCTGTTAAAGAAATCGTGTATAAGACTAATCTAAACGTGTTTCACCGTGACAAAAGTGATAGATATCAGAGAGAATCAAGCCACGAAGACAACACAAAAAGAATTACTCAAATCCGTCGAGAACAACTCAAGTTATGATCAAAAGATCAAACACTGGTCAATCTGACCTACCCGAGAAAAACAGTTTCTGGAGTGCTGCAAAGAAACTCGTGTAGATCAAAAACCACAAATCCAATGACTGTGAAATTTTGACAGATGATAGACAATCAAGTTGTGAAGACAACCCAAAAAGAATCACGTCAATTGGATCAGTAAAACTCGAGTTATGATAAAACCACCGACGAAAGGTAGTGCTGTCCAGAAACTCGACGAGTAAAACTTGTCTGGAACAAGTTGGACGAACAAGGCCCAAAAGTTCCTTCAAACTATGAATTTTATTCAATAGAACACAAGAGGAACAGCCCCAAAGTCGTCTACTTCGAGCTTTGGCCTTCCCTCGCTTATATAACCAGCCCTTAGGCCATCCCAATCTCAACTAGGACTCCAATCCTAATCCGATCACAATCGGAACTTACCATAACTGCTCAAGATTCTTCTATACGCAGATAGAAGCAATCTTAAGACTTCCAAACACCTTAGGAACGTATTCCACATTCCTAAACAACTCAAATTCGTGATACACACGAAATCCTAACATAACCAACTCGATACTTCCCATACCGAGCCATAACCGACTCTGCCGCAGCCAAAGTCTTCAACCGATATGATCCGATCCTTCCGATCAGATCTTCCTTCCATAATCCGTCTCTAGAAGCATATTGCCACGTCATGCACCTCATGCATACGTGCGAACACCTTCCTTCGACCTTCATATGCACTGCCCTTGATTCAATCATCCTGCACGACCTCCTGACCCGCTCAACCACAGTTCCTCCCGAACTTGGTTGTTGGAACCTCATCTCCTCCTGAGACTAGTCCAATGGATCCTGTCACCAGCCATGACTTGAACTCAAGCAACACCTGCACATGAACAAACAAACAATCCATACGAGCCCAAGTCCTCGACTTGACTCACGTTAGTTCCGAACACAACACCTTACGTGAGAACCTCACGCATGTTGCAAAATTACATTAGAAACGATATCAGCCGTATCATCCAAAACGCACCAAAAACTTAGCAAATGAATACTAAGTAATCTTTCCAATCTTGTAAAGCAAGTACAAAACATTGTAAATAAAAAGCAGAAGCACTGCGGTCAAGTTCCGGACCTTGCCAGAGCAACCCGGAGCTTGAGCCGGAGCTAACAAAAGCTAGTAGAACCTAGCGCCGGATCTTACCAAAACTAGTAGATCCTGGATCCGGAGCTTATCAAAACTAGTAGATCCTAGATCCGGAGCTTATCAAAACTAGTAGATCCTGGATCCGGAGCTTGTCAAAACTAGTAGATCCTGGATCCGGAGCTTATCAAAACTAGTCGGAACTAGTCAACCCAAAACCCGGAGCTAGACAAAGTACGTCGAAGCTTAGCATCCCGGAGCTAACGAAAATATGCCGGAGCTATCAAATATATGCCGGAGCTAAAGATAAAGCTCACCGGAGCTAACCAAAGCTAGTTGGACCTTACTAAGAAGTCGGACCTAGCATCTAACGTAGCCGGAGCTACCCAAAACAAGTCGGACCTATCGTCGGACCTTGCTGTAGCTCGGAGCTAGAGTCGGACCTTGATAAAAAGGTGTTTTGGTAATATTAAAAACTTTTATCATCAAAGCCAAGTGTATTCACTACAAGCCAATGTATTCAGCACACATAGGTCTTACAATCTCCCCCTTGATGAATGCATTGGCAACACCATTTAAAATCTGAACATTTGCTTATTCACATAAAAGTTTTTGAAAACGATTTCCCCCCCTTTGTAAATCAAGAGTAAAAAGAGAAGAAAATGAAAATCTCTCCCCCTTTATTATATGAAAATATCTCCCCCTTTATTATCTCTCCTTATGCCCATATTCTCTTTCTTTTAAATGAAAATCTCTCCCCCTTTGACAATGTATTCAGCAAGTCATGAGCATATTAACAATTTATCTCTCCTTCTTTAGTTGTTATGAGCATATTATAATATATACATATAAACAAAGCTCATCCAAGTCATACTATCAAGTACCTTACATTATCACATCAAGGAAATACATAAGGTAGTGTAAACCATGCTAGAGAGCAAGTGTGATTTTCAATTTTAGCAGGTCATGATCTCACAAACTTAACTATTTCAAAACCTGAAAGCATGACTTAGTTGCTGCTTTTTATTATTTTCAAAGCATAAATCTAGATCATATGATATTTGCAAGAGATTATATGCGCATCTGCCTTATTCTAACCAACCAAGCCAAGCCTATGTCATTTGACAATCAGAAGCTTAAGGACATGGTTTTAGTCATACACAACTTCTTCCAAGTTCATATCTAAGTGCAATGACAAGCCATCTCGAAAGAAGAAGTGCGATGCATGCATATTCTCTTGATCTTTTCTCAATTTATATTTGTTCATAAAAACTCAACATGTGAGTTGATTATTTGATAAATTCTTAATGATTAAAAGCATTTGTGAGCATGCAACAAGTTCAAAACAGCAAGAAAGTTCGACCATGACTAGATTTAGTGTAAGTAATTATTCCAATTACTAGACATGGCAAAAACTACAAAAAGTATAACACGAGTAATGTAGTAAGAACTTTCAGCATGTAAAAGGAATCACAAAGTCATACATGTATGAAATAATATGCTCATATTATTTTAATTTCAGATTCACACATAGACTTCCTAAGTTTCAAAAACTCCCCCTCAATTTAAGCCATGAGGATGCATAACCCCTATTTCACTACGAATGTAACAAAAACGAGTGAAATCCAAAGGTTTTGTAAAAATGTCAGCCAATTGTTGTTCGGTATCTACATGGTGAAGCACAATGTTTCCTTTTTCAACATTATCACGGAGAAAGTGATACCTAATGTCAATGTGCTTAGTTCTAGAATGTTGCACGGGGTTTTTAGCAATGCAAATAGCACTAGTGTTATCACAGAGCAGTGGAACACTATCTAGATCAACCCCATAGTCCTTAAGTGTTTGAACAATCCAAAGAATTTGTGAACAAGCACTAGCAGCAGCTACATACTCAGATTCGGCTGTGGATTGTGCAACTAAACTTTGTTTTCTAGAGGACCAAGCAACAAGAGAATTACCAAGAAAATGACAAGCACCGGAAGTACTTTTCCTATCAATCCTACAACCCCCAAAATCAGCATCCGAAAAAGCTTTCAAAGAAACGATTGAGGAAGAAGGAAGAAAAATGCCAAATTCTTGAGTTCCATGTAAGTACCTGAGAATCCTTTTGACGGCTTGACGATGTGAAACACGTGGGGAAGCTTGAAACCGTGCACAAAGACATACGCTGAATTGTATGTCCGGTCTTGATGCCGTAAGGTACAAAAGTGATCCGATCATACTTCTATAATCTTTTTGATCCACGGATTCACCATCTTCATCAAGTTCAAGTGTTGTTGCTGTTCCCATTGGTGTCCGAAGAGGCTTGCTTTTGTCCATGTTGAAGCGCCTTAGGAGATCTTTGGTATACTTTGTTTGATGCACAAAGGTACCCTCCTTGGTTTGCTTGATTTGCAGCCCCAAAAAGTAAGTGAGTTCACCCATCATACTCATTTCAAATTCGGAACTCATCATTGCTGAAAACTTGGACACAAGATCATGAGAAGCACAACCAAAGATAATATCATCCACATACACTTGAACGAATAATGAGTCATTGCCATGATTAAGCACAAAAAGAGTTTTATCAACCTTTCCCATTGTAAACCCCTTTTCAAGTAAGAATGTTTTTAACCTATCATACCATGCTCTAGGGGCTTGTTTGAGACCATATAAGGCTTTGGACAGTTTGTAAACATGATTAGGAAAATCTGGATTTTCAAAACCTGGTGGTTGTTTGACATAAACCTCCTCATCTATGTAGCCATTAAGAAAAGCACTTTTAACATTCATTTGATATAGCTTAAAACCTTTAGATGCTGCGAAAGCTAACAAAATTCTTATGGCTTCTAATCTAGCGACAGGAGCAAAAGTTTCATCAAAATCTAGACCTTCAACTTGAGTGAAACCTTGAGCAACCAACCTAGCCTTATTCCTAATCACAACCCCATCCTCACTTTGTTTATTTTTATATACCCATTTAGTTCCAATTAAAGTGTGGCCTTGAGGTGGAGGTACAAGTTTCCAAACATTATTTCTTTCAAAATTTTCTAACTCTTCTTGCATGGCAATAATCCAAGATTCATTAGTGAGTGCGTGTGATATATCTTTGGGTTCAAAAGAAGCAACAAAAGCAGAATGAGCATGAGAGTTAGGATCGCAAAACCTGGACCGTGTGACTCGTTCATGCAAGCTTCCAATCATCTGTTGTGGGGGATGATCTTTGTAAAAACGTAGGGGAACAGATGTCTCACAAGCTTCTTTTTCATTAGGTTCATTGTAGATTGATGAGCTTGTGATTTGTGGACGATCAGGACCAGCAGAGGTGACAGCCGGAGCTTGTTCAATGTCCGGAGCTGGACACGTGTCAACTTCGGAACTACCAGGCAGTATCACCGGCTCTTCTTCATCTTCGAAAATACCCTCCCCCTGAGAGTATGAATCTTGTCCTGCAACACCGGAGCTAGTACCTGGGCTAGCTTCATCAAAAGACACTTCACAAGTCTCCACAATTTTGTTAGTGTCAAGTAAAAGCACACGGTAGCCTCTAGTATGAGATGGATAACCAAGAAACATGCCATCATTGGATCTAGGTTCAAATTTATCAAGATTACCATGTTTCTTAACAAAGCATTTGCAACCAAAGACCCGAAAGTGTGTAACACTAGGCCTATGTCCAAACCGGAGCTCATATGGTGTTTTACCTAGCTTAGCACGCAAGAAAACACGATTTGAGACATAACAAGCGGTTGCTAATGCATCAACCCAAAATTTCCTAGGGGTTTGATATTCATCAAGCATAGTCCTAGCCATCTCAACTAGGGTTCTGTTCTTTCTTTCTACAACACCGTTTTGTTGAGGTACATATGGTGAAGAAAATTGATGATCTATTCTATTTTCAGCACAAAAGTGATCAAAGAATTGATTTTTAAATTCAGTTCCATTATCACTTCTAATTGCTTTTAATGATCCTGGGTGATCAATTGATAATCTAAGAAATAAAGTTCTAAAGTGACTAAAAACTTCATTCTTAGACGCCATAAAATACACCCAAGAATATCTAGAATAATCATCAACAATAACAAGAGCATACCATTTACCTCCGAAGGATTGAACACGTGAAGGTCCTACGGTGTCAAGATGCAAAAGTTGACATGGTTCAGTTGTCATGATCATTGTGAGAGGAGTATGTGAACCTGCTGCAACCATCTTAGCATGTCTACAAGAAGAGCACACAAATTCTTTGTCCCCTTTAAGCTTAGGCAGCCCACGTATGCGATCAAGAGCACTAACACGCGTTAGGTGATCAAAGCCTACGTGACCAAGTCTACGATGCCAAAAATATAAGTCCTTTGAATCATTAGCAACTAGACACCTATGCTTAGAAGAAGACATATCAAAATCAGCTTTAAAAACTCTTCCAAACCGAGACATGTTAAAAATAAGCTCACTATTTGAATCTACAACTTTGCAGCAGTTTTTATTGAAAGTAATTTCTAGATTTTCATCTAGTAATTGTGAAACAGAAAGCAAGTTATATTTCAAATTTTTGACAAGTGCCACATCCTTCAAAGTGTAGTGATCATTTACTCTAACCGAACCCTTAGCAATTATACGAGTTGAAGAATTATCGGCAAAAGTAACATTCTCTACACGTGACACAAAAGTGAGGGAGGAGAACCAATCTTTGTTACCGGTCATGTGGCGTGAGCAACCTGAATCCACAATCCAAATATTCTCCTTCCTCAAGCGTGTAACCTACATAGAAGCACAATACGCCGATGACTCAATACTGGGGTTAGTCAAAAGGCATTTAGGAATCCAGTACTGAGTCACGCGACGTGCACCAGGAAAAACACGCGAATGCTGAGATAAAACAGCAGGTTTATGAGTCAAAGATTGAGGTTTTCTGTTCTTAACAGTTGATTTAGAAGTTGTTACTTGTTTAGAGTGAAAACCGGTAGCTCCGGATATAAAGGCAGAAGGTCCGGGGACAAAAACTGAAGCTCCGGAGGGAACAACAGAAGATCCGGTAACTCTCGGAGCTATCATAACTACCGGAGCTGCCTTTGTAGATTTCTTACCAGAAGGTCCGGAAGCTACCTTTTCAAATTTCTGACTCACTAAAGCAGGTTGTGTTTTTCTAATTGCATGAAAGTTATAAGATCTAGCAATTTTTCTTCCCTTTTTCTGTTGTTTAGCTAGTCTATAACAAAAATCTATGACATGACCATCTCTACCACAGAAGGTACAATGAAATTTAACTTTGTGTTCATGTCTAGATGAGCAAGCAATATTTTTATTTGAAACCGAGTGAGACAGCACTCCTGCAGATTTGAAAACCACTTCTTTTTGTTTAGGAACTGTTTGAATCAAACCACTTCCTAATGACCTTACAATTTTAGGTGGATGTGCCTTAGCATGAACATGAGAATCAAAACCTAAACCAGTTTTATCTTTGCTAGACTTGGAAGAATTCAGCAGCAAGTTTAGATTCTTATCCCCATTACAAAACCGACCTAGTGTCCTATTCATGTCATCAAGTTTCTTGGACAAGTCTAGGCAGTTTTCACATGAAGTTTTTCTTTTTAGTTTGCAATTGGAACAAAATTTAACTTCATGAGAACGTAAAGCATTGTTCAACATAGAAATTTCATTCATAGCATCTTGCAGTTTCTTATCAAGATTTTCACATGCAGAACAATGCAGGTCAATTGTAGAACAGCTAGCATCTTTCAAGTGTTTATCATTAAGTGCAGCAAGCTCTTTGTTCTTTTTAATTTCTTCATCAAGTTTATCTAGAGTGGAGGAGTGTGCACTTCTTAATGTGGCCAATTGTTCATAGATCAAGTCACATGAGGGACATGCATCATCACTAGGAATCAAGGTTTTTAAACGATTAATTTCAGATTCTAGTGATTCAATTTTAGCAGCATTATCCCTAAGCTTTTTGTCCTTTTTCTTGACAATAATAGTTGCACGAGAAATAGCATCACACATTTCATTGCAGGTAGAACATACCTCATCATCGTCACTGTTGTGTTCTGCTTCCACCTGACTTGATCTTGATCTTGTTTTGCCCGCCATGATGCATAAGTTGGCCAGATCATCATTATCTTCATCACTTTCAAAGTCTACATCACTTGAACTGAGCTCTTGAAGCGCGGTGATGAAGCTGTTGATCATCTTGCGTCCTATGGTACCTTTCTTCTTCTTGTTGGAATTTCCAGAGGAGGTCCGGATCTTGCTTTGTTTTTCTTCCCGGGTGGTCGGACCTGAAAGGTTAGGGCATTCTGTACGAAAGTGTCCTGTTTTACCACATTCAAAACAGCGTTGAGATCCGGAGCTTCCTCTCCTTCTAGTTCTCACATTTTGCAATGCTTTTGAGAATCTAGTAGAGATGAGTGCCAACTCCTCTTCTGGAATTTCTTCGATCTGCTCCAGGGTTAGTGAGGACAATAAAGCAAGAGTATTGCAGGATGATGATTGGCCAGAGCTAGACATATCACGTTGTGAGACAAATGCAATAGACTTGTTTGGGTTCTTACGTGCTAAGATGTCAATTTCATGAGTTTTTAGTTTAGAATAAAGTACATCTAATGTAAGAGAACTCATGACAGTTGATTCACGAATAGATGTTACTTTCATCTCCCAAATTGTCATGTCTAATGCACTAAGAAGTTGTCTAGCATTCTCAGCATCAGAAAAATTAACATTCACGCTACGCAAGTTGCTGAGAATTTTATTGAAACGAGCAAAGAGGTCATCAATCGACTCACCTGGTTGCATCTCAAAACGCATATATTGTTTCTTGAACATATCTTGTTTTACCTCCTTGACTGTGTTGGAGCCTTCATGATAATCACAGAGAGCTCTCCAAACGTCGTATGCTGACCGGAGGTGCACGACACGATCAAAGTCGCTTTGAGTGAGTCCTTGGATGATCAAGTTTCGGGCTTTGTTGTTGTTGTCGACATCCCAGAGGTTCGTAGCCGTAACTTGATCGTTAGGCGGGACTTCATAAGGTTTGTACACCTTTTCCCATATTGCGAAGCCTTGCGCCTGGATGAAGGCCTCCATGCGTGCCTTCCAAACCTGGAAATCAATACCAGCAAACACACAAGGTTTGGCGGAGTACTTCTCCATGATGATTAGTCAAAAACACGTGCAAATCACAAATATTAGAGCACCGTGGCTCTGATACCAATTGTAGGATCGAAGAGCACGTGAAAAGCTACCAGAGGGGGGGGTGAATGGTAGATTTAAAAATCTTACGCAGCGGAAACAATAAAACCCTAATCCCTTCGGTAGAAAAACGATCTGTTAAAGAAATCGTGTATAAGACTAATCTAAACGTGTTTCACCGTGACAAAAGTGATAGATATCAGAGAGAATCAAGCCACGAAGACAACACAAAAAGAATTACTCAAATCCGTCGAGAACAACTCAAGTTATGATCAAAAGATCAAACACTGGTCAATCTGACCTACCCGAGAAAAACAGTTTCTGGAGTGCTGCAAAGAAACTCGTGTAGATCAAAAACCACAAATCCAATGACCGTGAAATTTTGACAGATGATAGACAATCAAGTTGTGAAGACAACCCAAAAAGAATCACGTCAATTGGATCAGTAAAACTCGAGTTATGATAAAACCACCGACGAAAGGTAGTGCTGTCCAGAAACTCGATGAGTAAAACTTGTCTGGAACAAGTTGGACGAACAAGGCACAAAAGTTCCTTCAAACTATGAATTTTATTCAATAGAACACAAGAGGAACAGCCCCAAAGTCGTCTACTTCGAGCTTTGGCCTTCCCTCGCTTATATAACCAGCCCTTAGGCCATCCCAATCTCAACTAGGACTCCAATCCTAATCCGATCACAATCGGAACTTACCATAACTGCTCAAGATTCTTCTATACGCAGATAGAAGCAATCTTAAGACTTCCAAACACCTTAGGAATGTATTCCACATTCCTAAACAACTCAAATTCGTGATACACACGAAATCCTAACATAACCAACTCGATACTTCCCATACCGAGCCATAACCGACTCTGCCGCAGCCAAAGTCTTCAACCGATACGATCCGATCCTTCCGATCAGATCTTCCTTCCATAATCCGTCTCTAGAAGCATATTGCCACGTCATGCACCTCATGCATATGTGCAAACACCTTCCTTCGACCTTCATATGCACTGCCCTTGATTCAATCATCCTGCGCGACCTCCTGACCCGCTCAACCACAGTTCCTCCCGAACTTGGTTGTTGGAACCTCATCTCCTCCTGAGACTAGTCCAATGGATCCTGTCACCAGCCATGACTTGAACTCAAGCAACACCTGCACATGAACAAACAAACAATCCATACGAGCCCAAGTCCTCGACTTGACTCACGTTAGTTCCGAACACAACACCTTACGTGAGAACCTCACATAAGCATGTTGCAAAACCACATTAGAAACGATATCAGCCGTATCATCCAAAACGCACCAAAAACTTAGCAAATGAATACTAAGTAATCTTTCCAATCTTGTAAAGCAAGTACAAAACATTGTAAATAAAAAGCAGAAGCACTGCGGTCAAGTTCCGGACCTTGCCAGAGCAACCCGGAGCTTGAGCCGGAGCTAACAAAAGCTAGTAGAACCTAGCGCCGGAGCTTACCAAAACTAGTAGATCCTGGATCCGGAGCTTATCAAAACTAGTAGATCCTGGATCCGGAGCTTATCAAAACTAGTAGATCCTGGATCCGGAGCTTGTCAAAACTAGTAGATCCTGGATCCGGAGCTTATCAAAACTAGTCGGAACTAGTCAACCCAAAACCCGGAGCTAGACAAAGTACGTCGAAGCTTAGCATCCCGGAGCTAACGAAAATATGCCGGAGCTATCAAATATATGCCGGAGCTAAAGATAAAGCTCACCGGAGCTAACCAAAGCTAGTCGGACCTTACTAAGAAGTCGGACCTAGCATCTAACGTAGCCGGAGCTACCCAAAACAAGTCGGACCTATCGTCGGACCTTGCTGTAGCTCGGAGCTAGAGTCGGACCTTGATAAAAAGGTGTTTTGGTAATATTAAAAACTTTTATCATCAAAGCCAAGTGTATTCACTACAAGCCAATGTATTCAGCACACATAGGTCTTACACTCAGCTCGTGGACCTGCCACGGCGGCCATGACATCCGCCGGAGTGATTGAAGGTGGAGGTGGTGGCTGTTGTTGCGAAGTCTGCTGCTCCGGGCATGGAGTTTCATATTCATCAGGTGTGGAACAATTGCGCACCATTCTGCATTGCAGCGAATTCAACATCAGTCTCTATAACATATATTGCTTCATTCCATAAAGTATAGAGAATGTAAAAATAAAATGCATACTTATTTAATCCAAGCTATAACATCAATGCTCAAGTTTTCCAATTGCTGGTTGCACCCTGTCCAGGCAGACCACACCTCATTATATTTCGAATCTGACTATGCAAATGATATTTTTCATGACATGAGCTATATAAAAAAAACTGTAGCTGAATCTCACACCCTTCCAAAGGTTACCCTCATGCACCCATAGCATCAAGGGTTAGAGAGATATGGTGGTTTAAAGCTGACAGATGTCTGGTGCAATTTTGACAGAACTTCCCCAAAAAAGGGTATTTTTGCCACAATTTTAATAGATGATATAATAAATATATGCATCAACTTAAATTTAAAACATTGTATTATAACATTTAGTATTCCCAGAAATGTGCATATCAATACCATACATCATCAATACATGTGCATTATCGACAAAGTTCCAAACTATGTACATAAGGGTCAGAATCTGGAGAGCCAGTACACGTTCGACGATAATGCAAATTTGGACAAATTACAATCAGATTCAGCTTTAGAGTTGAATACAACGTTGATAGAGGACTGACTAGTCTTTGCAGCAATGTATATATATGCCTATGATACTGTCGGAGGGTGATTCCCGCAATTCTCCCGGTACTACCGTTGGAAGCCCGCGGAGTTTCTTAGTTTGGTTGCGGGCGCGCGGAGATTCAGAGGAAGGTGGTGATTTGACACGAGTATTTACGTGGTTCGGGCCGCCTGAGCCTAATACCTTAATCTACAGGTGTGTGTTGTTGTTGTATTGAGCGTCTAAGCGCTTGAGTGTGAGAGACTAGAGTGTCTGGGAGTCTTAGGCGCATGTGTCCGGGAGTCTTAGGCGCATGTCCCCTGTGTATCGCTCGACCAGTCCTTTTATAGTACAAGGACTGGCCGTTACATCGTCAGCCTGGCCCGACATGTGGCCCTGGCGGTTACTGATACTTAATACACAGTTAATGTACCTAATTACCCTTAATAGCGTGATAACGCGCCTTGATGGCAGCGTTACTAGTATTAAGAGTCCTCCGATTGTGTGTCATTAAGATAGCATTAATGACACATAATCCGGTCTTGAATCTTTAGTTGTTCCTTGAAGGTCCGAGCCGTTGGAGGTCCACTAATCTGTCTGTTGAAGTTGAAGGTCCGGCAGTTGGACGCGTGACAGCTCCGGAGCTTACTGTCTTGGACGAGTAGGTACGATGCTGTTGTACACGTGTCGGATCCGGAGCTTCCCTCTGTCGGGGGTAAGGTCCGAGGATGCCACACAAGTATCTAGCCCAGAGATATCCCATGTATGGAATGTAGCTCCGGTTTATGATACACGTGGCGGCACTGAGACTAACCATAGAAGGGAGGCAGGCCCGGTTCCGTATGACACGTGGGGCCTTCAAAGGTCTTCAACACAGATAGGTAGAGTTCCTTTGCACTCTTCGCAGTCCCAAGGGGTATCCGGTACGGAGGGTACTGATAGTGGCTCCATGGGCCCACCTCTTGGAGAGACTTTTTGGATTAAGTCAATCTTCCGGAGGTGGGTCCATCTTTGGTTTCTTCGCCGTGTTTTCAAGGGTCTTTCGATGTGCCGTTGGGGTGGTGGTTCACAGTTAAACCATCGCCGCGTGGCATCTTCAGGATGCGGCAGGTGAGATCTGCGTGTGCGGATCTGACACAATTGAAGGTCGCTGGTTCCCAATACGAAAACCGTATCGGTTCCACGCGACCTGTCAGGTCGCTGCCCTCTGGTTTCCCGCCTCTCATGATGACAACTGTTCGCCTGGGGTAAGGACCTCGACTTGATCGTGAGGGTGGCCCCGACCCCCCTTGTCATTTGCAGGGTGAAGTTTTTGAACTGTATCCTTAGCCCCTTTGTAGTTTCCATCCAAGCGTTGTGGGGGCTTACTTAAGAATGAAAGTGTGCACCGTTTGGGGATTCCTTACGCCTTAATTTTAAGTTGCGCTCGAATCCTCTAAACTTTCGCCTGCTTTTCCTCTTTCGTCTCGCCGTGCTACGATGGAGTTGGGTCTCCGCAAGAACCGTCTTACGATCGACGGCGGTTTGAAGAAGGTCCGGACCTACATGGGGTGGTCCAGTGACTCCTTCAACCACCTGGTGCACGCCGGCAAGCTCCCGTTCAAGAAGGAGCGCGCTAGCGACATGGTGTACTTTTCGCGTACGCCATGGTGGTACTGATCCCACCCTTTTCCACTTTTCTCTTGATGCTGCTAGACATCTATGGTCTGCGACTGTACCACCTTGGCCCCCACTCCATTCTTCTTGTGTCCACATTCGTCCACTTGTGCGAGATGTGGGTGGGTATTCCCCCCTGCGTCGAGCTTTTTTCGTACCTTCTTCACCATCCACACTACTGGCAAGAGCGATGAGTATCTTGGCTTCTACTACTTTGTGAAGCGCAAGAAATGCCCTTACAAGTACTTGAGGTCGTTCCCTTCCGGCAAGTGGGACGACTGGAAGAAGGATTGGATTGTCATCACGGCAGAGGAGCACGAGAAGCTGGAGCTGCCTGATGGCCTCCGCAACATTGACACTGAAGCTTGGAGTGAAGTTCCGGTGCTATCGAAGGCCTTCAACCCTGCCTTGACCAGGATCCGCCAATTTGTGGAAGGAGGAGTGACCCCAGGCAGTCTTCTGCAACTTCCTGGTCAATAGGTGGGCTCCGCTGAAGAAGAGGGAGAAGCTTGGCTGGGCCCTCAACAGCGTGATGGATGATGACCGGATTGTGACCGCTTTGAAGTCCAACCTGGAAGGTGCAACTTTGGAGCTTCATCTCAAGAAGTTTCAGCATGACAATGATGTCGAGGACGACGACTTGACTCTGCCGATGGCTTTCCTCCCTCTGATCATGGAGGCGGAGTTCAGTAGGGAGCTCCGGTAGAATATGTCGGTGCTTGACGATCACGGTGAAAGTGAGAGGCGTCCAATCACCAAGCTGGCGATCCTCAGAACTTCTGAGGGTGGCCCTCCTCCTGCCCCGAAACAGAGAGTTGAAGTCGTAGGCAAGGGCAAATAGTTGGCCGAGCCCTCGAGCTGAAAGAGGAAGTTGAAGCACTCTGACGGGAGGCTTGTCAGACCTGATCCTTCCACGACAGCTCCTTCTCCCGGCGGGGGAGGTCTTCGATGGCGACAGCGACTCCAACATCGGCGTCTCCCTGGGACGCCAGCTCCACCCAGGTGACTCCAGCGCTGGAGCCAGCAAAGGGCTCTAGGTCCGAGGGTCGTTCTCAGTCGAGAGGGGCCTCAACCAAGACGTCACTGGCGGCATCAGCAAGCTCCGGAGGGCCTTCCGGAGCAACTACCCCAGTTGTGACTGGGTCGGGCTCCGAGCGTCTGATGAAGAGGTTCCGCGCTAGTTGGAGCAGAAGTCTCCCAAGGTAAATTTGCTTTTTTACCTCATTTGGTTATTTTTTGTTGTAATCATATTTTGAGTGTCTTCGTCCTTCATCCACAGGGTATCCAAGAAAGGGGCTGAAGCTCCTATTCCTGCGACAGCAATTGATGTTGTATAGGCGGAGGCTCCGGCTGCTGTTCCAGCGCCGCCCCAGGTGGTGGTTGAGGTCGCGACAGCTCCGGTGCCAGCTGTCGTGGTCCTTGATCTCAACTCATCTCCTGAAGATCCCATGGTAGTGCTGGACCATGGGAATGAAGACGTACCAGCGGCACCAACTCCGGAGGTTGAAGCTCCGATTTTGGATGCTGTGATGACAGACGCTCCAGCCTCAGAGTCGGAGGTAGCTGCAGTTCCGGCCTTAGAGCTGAATGTTGTTGAAGCCCCAGAGGTGGAGCCGGTGGTTTCTAAAGTTCTGGCCCCTAAGCTGGTTGTTGCGGAGGTGCCGGGAAGCGGACCAGTGGAGGTCAAAGCACCAGCGCCTGAACTGGCAGTGGAGTAGGCACCAGCACCGGAGCCGGATGTGTCTCAGCTCTGGCTGAATCTTCAACGCCTGCCCCGGAGGTGGTAGTCCCGGAGGTACCCGCGCCCGAGTCAGGGTGCCAAGACGAAGCGGCCGGTCCTCTCCTTGAGGGATCAGCTGCTGATGACCAGGCGGCAGGACCTTCGGAGCCAACTCTGGGGGTGGAAGCTCCCATTGCCGGACCTTCCTCGGCGACAACCGAGGCTACCACAGAGGGCAGACCTAGTGCCTCGGAAGCTCAGGGGACCGCTCTTGTAGAGTGGGACTCGATTTTTGTTATGGAGAACCCACTGGAGCCAGCGAAGAGAACCCCGGTAGGTCCGCAGCCAATCCCCTTGTCGTTATCCATCGACAACGCATGCTCTAGCCTTCGTCAGGTTCAGCTGGTATTTTACCATGATATCAAGGTCCTCGAGGAGGAGCGCCAAACCCTTAGGAGGTGGCGCAATCGGCTCCAATTCGAGACCAAGCTGGCTTAAACAAGGCTGGCTGACGACAAGGAGTGGGTCAAAAGGGAGAAGGCCCGAATGGAGTACTTGGGCCAGCCGCTGGACGAGTGGGAAAGCATGGTGCGATCCCTCGACAACTAGTACCAAGCCATCCACGAACAGGCCGTGGCTGCTAATGAAGCAGTGAATGATCGCCAGGAGAAGCTCAGTGCGATCCACGATAGCCTCATCAAGCGTCGGGAGGCTCTTTAAGAGCGGGAGAAAAAGCTCGAAGATGAAGAGAAAAAACTCCTGGAGCTGCGGGATGACCTCGTGAAGAGGGAAGAGGAGCTCGCTCAGAGGCTGGCTCTGGGTGAGAACAGTCTCGCAGAGCGCACCAAGAAGCTGGAGGAGCTCTGCGAGAGCAAGGAGAAGACGGCCTGGCAGCAGGGACAGGACCTCACCAAGAGGGAGAATGAAGTTGCTGCCAGGGAGAAGAAAGTGCGGGGCCGGGAGAGAGACCTAGTTGACCGCCGGAACAAGATCCATGTCTGGGAAGAGGAGCTTGCTAAACTCGAAAGGCAAGTTGCTGAAAAGAATCAGCAGCATGCCAAAGAGGTCGAGCGCCTTGCCCGGGAGCGTTCGGAGCATGCGGCGACCATGAGGTCCTTTGAAGAGGTGCCAGGCTCAAGGGTTGCGGAGTCTCAACAAGTATGGGACTTCTTGGGCAAAGAAAATAACGCGCCGACGCAACTGGGCTTTAGTCCCCGATGTCCAGACAATCCAAAGCCGGAGCTGGACTAGGCGTTGAAGGCGTTGAGCTGGGTGGGCAGCAAACTCAACAAGATGGGCGATGTCATCGCGGATCATTTGGAAACTGAAGAGAAATCCCTTGCGCAGAACATTGCAGAGTACATGCTGACGTGCCACACAAGTCGGGATCCTCACTTCCCATTAGATCTGGTGCTTGAAGGTCCCATCAACGGAGAGGGAGATGACGCCAAGGCCAGCATGTCGGAGGTTGCCCAGAAGGTTGCCTCGTTCTTCCGTAGGATCTAGGACTTTCTCTTTGTAGCTTCCACTTGTATCTTCTCTTCTTTTCTGCAATTTTGTAATCTCTTGTCATCAGATGAATGAAATCCAAGAAATTTATGAATTTCATTTTTTGTCTTCAACCTTTGTCCCACATGGCCCCCTGGTAGATGTACACAATTTGATTGTGAACATGTACCAAAAGGATGTAGTGTTTTGTTGAAGACTTGCGTGCTTCGAACATGTAAAGTGTAGGTCCGAAGTCGTCGAGAGCGGAGGCCCCCTGAGGTTGTCGGAACTTGGTGGCTCTGGCAGCAACCATTATCAAGACGTAGAGCATCGACTGTTGGCCCTCTGGGGTTGTCGGAGTTTAGTAGCTCCGGGGGTGACCACAATCAACACGTAGAGCATCGACAACAGACCCCATTAGGTTGTCCTTCCACCATCTTTTCTTCACGTTGACGGTTGGCCCCCTGGATTTGTCAGAACTTGATAGCTCCGGCGACGCCTACTATCAATGTTTAAAACATCGACAGTGGGCCACCTTAGGGGCTGTCAAAGCTTCGATAGCTCCGACATCATCCACCATCATCATGAGATTTTTATTTTTCCTGCACACCGAAGTCAAGAAAAACAGTAAAATCTATTTCTTATCTATAACTCATTTGTGGCTTATTGTTTCCGAAAGAAATTTTAGGTTGACCGCAATTCTATATACAATCAAGTGCATTTGCTTATGTTCTCCAGGTCCGATCATTTTCTGGACTCAACGTACTCAGGCCTGCCGGGGTGTAGGTAGTGTGGTGTAATTAGGGTGCAGGACCAGGCTAAGTCGATAGTACTCTCTGGACCTAGATTGGCTTGGCGTTTAGGCGAGCAGGCCATTCAACAATGTTAAGACCCGAAAGAATTAACAATGCAACTTGGATTATACATGAATTGTTCGAGCTAAATTTTATTGAGAATTGCAAAACTTTGTTACAGAGAATAGAGAGAAAAATAAAAAAGATTGAGCCTGTATAAAATAAATGCACATGGAGTTCGTCTTCACATAATTATGTCTTTCATTATAGGTCTGGGGTACAGGGAAACAAGTACACCCTTAGGATACGGAACCAGGCTAAGTGTGTTACATTTTCTTGTTTGACCTAAGGTAACTAGCTACACTTTTAGTTTTGAGACTGTGAAGTGTTGCCTGGACTTTGTGGACTTTCCGGGAAAGGTCCGGCTGTCCCCCCGGAGGGGTTACCCGACTCTGTACAATGACGCTATAACATACATCATATGTAGTTACAGACTCACCGCTGTGATATTAAGTTTAGAACTTACGGAGGTGCTCAATGTTCCAAGGATTAGGGAGCGGTGTCCCATCCTCAGTTGCCAAGCGAACGCATCCGGGACGGGATACTTTGATCACTCGAAAGGGTCCTTCCCAGTTGGGGGAAAGTTTGTTTAATCCTTCTCGAATTTGTATTATCTGTAGCACCAAGTCGCCTTCCTCGAGCTATCAGTTATGCACATGCCTTTGGTGATAGCGCCAGAGCACTTGGCGGTATCGTGCATTTCGAACAGCTGCTCGGCACCTTCCCTCTTCAATGAGGTCAAGGTCTTCACGCCAGAGCTGGTCCTGCGTGGCTTCGTCGAAGGTCTAGACCCAGACTGGCCCCAAGGTGATTTCCAGAGGAAGGACTGCCTCAGCTCCGTACACCAGGAAGATAGGTGTCTCTCTAGTTGACCGGTTTGGAGTTGTCCTGTTTGCCCACAAGGTGGGCGGAAGCTCTTCAATCTAGTTGTCTCCATGCTTTTTCAGGTGCTCATATGTGCGCGTATTGAGTCCTTTTAGGATTTCTACATTTGCTCTCTCAGCTTGGCCATTGCTTGCCAGGTGAGCTACAGAAGCGTAGCTGACTTGAATGTCGAGGTCTTCGCAATATCCTTGTAATGCAGAGCTTGTGAATTGGGTTCCGTTGTCAGTTATGATCTTGTTTGGGACTCCAAATCTCCATACTATGGACTACAACAAATTTATAGTTGATTGCTTGTTTATTGTCACAACTGGAGTTGCTTTCCGGCGACTTGGTGAACTTGTAGATGGCGATGTTGTAAGGATCGAATGCCCAAAACGGGGGGGGGGGGGGGGGGGTGAATTGGGCTTCTTTTAAAAAAATCTAAGCAATAAAACTTAATTCCTAAAAGCCCTTTCAATACGCAAACAATCTATGCATTGATGTAAATAGCAACTTCGCGGAATATAAAATGCATAAATGTAAGGGAGAGGAAGAGGATGCAAACTCCCGAGGAGACATGAGGATTTATCCCGTGGTTCGGCAAGATCGTCAAGATCTTCCTAATCCACGTTGTGGCACCCACCAAAGGGTATAGCCACACCCAAGTCACCGAGACGAGGGATCTCCACTATTCTTCTCTGTTTTCCAACCTTGGCAAGGTGGAGCTCAAGCCTTGTACAACTTCGATCCTCCGGGCTTCCACAATCCTCTTTGCAAGCTCCGGAAGTCTCTCTCAGTTACAAACACCAAGGGACACTCCCTTAAGGCTCTCACTACCCTAGAGATTCCACTCACCCAGATTGGAGGCACACAAGCTCTCTCTCTAGCTAGTTCTAGCCTATCTCTTGGTGTGTAGGTGGTCTAAATGATGTAGAAGTGATGGCTCTTTGTCTTGTATGCTTGTGGATGTGTATATTATGTCTGGTGATCAAGACTTGTCGAAATGACAGGTTAAAGGGGTATTTATAGCCAGCCTCCACGAAATAGCCGTTGGAAAAGTAGGCTGACAGAACTTTTTTGCGAACACCGGATGATCCGATTTCTCCCCTTTAGTTATCATCGGTTGAGTTCACTTTAGCTGACGTCATTGTGTGAGATATGACCATTGTTAGACCAATGTTGCACTTGTCTTCTCATCGGATGATCCGGTGGCTCTCCCTCCATAATTGGCTCAAACTTGATGCTTACTGGAGTGATTGACCGATGTGTATATTTCTGTACATCGGATGATCCGGTGCTACACTTGGTCCAAGGATATTGCAAACTGTACTGATGGACCAATGTAGCTTATCCCATAACATCGGATGATCCGATGAGTGCTTTGTTCTGAGGTCTTCTTCTTCTGCTGAACCAACTCGCCCTATGTGTTGTTCTCTGGAAACATCAGTTGATCGGGTGAGTTGATTTTCTTTGCTTTGAGTTGTTTCTAAGTGATTCTTTTGAACTTTGCTCGATTGACCTCTTAGACATTTGTTGGAAATATACTTCTGATGGTTGTCAAGCATTGAGTGTCATCAATTATGGTCGAATGACTTTGACATAAGAGCTTTTACTTCTTATCTTCACAACATTGATTGATCTCATAAATTGATTGTTAAGTAGTCTCCAATGATATATAGATTTCATTTTATTGAGTGATATGGGAGACCTTGCATCCACAAATTCATTAGTAAAAACCAATGGTTGTCATTAATCACCGAAACCATACCTCATGGGGGCCTATATGGTTTCAATCTCCCCCTTTTTGGTGATTGATGACAACACAACAATTAAAGCACAATAGTAATGAATTTGATAGTATGAAACTTAAGAGGATATGCAATGAATACAAGATTATCACACTTGATAGTAATGAATTTGAAAGCTCAATCAAAGAATAACTCAAGTGAATGAGTGATCATTAGATATAGATAGACACCAAATAAGCTCAATCGATTAATAACTTAAGAGTACTCAATAAACACCAAATGAGTAGAAAACATCGAATTACAAGAGATAAGCACCAAATTACAAAAGATAGAGAAACAGACTCCCCCTGAGACTAAGCAACCCTCTAAGCAACCCTCCCCCTGACTCTCAACACTTTCCCCCTTTGGCCTCAAGACACCAAAAAGGGATCCGAGTGCCTAAGGACCCTGAGTACTAGGCATGATGACAAACTGGTCACCGTCGGGGGTGCTGTCGTCGGAGCTGCTGCCTGGAGTAGAGGTGGAAGGAGCTGTCGGAGCCGTAGGAGCCTCCGTCGGTGCCTGCTGAGTAGTAGCTGCTCGCAAGGGGGCACTGACGACGGATGCTGGCGTCTACTAGAACAATGTTGTGGCCGGCAGGGGAGAGTGAACCGGCGCACCTGGAGCCAGCAGTGGAGACACGCTGATCGACGGGATCGGCGTGGTCGGCACCGGAGCTGCAGCTGGAGCAAGGACAGGTGGATGTGGAGCAACGCCTGGCAGCTGCGACGGCAGGGCAGTCCCGGTCTGGGTGTAGAGGTTGGTGATCAACCCCAGGATGCCCATCATCGCCTGCTGCGTCTACTGCTGCTGGTCCAGGGAGCGCTGGTGCATCTGGTCGATCGGCCCAGTCAGCTAGTCAGTGTCCTCTCGCCTCTCACAGGCGATCTGGCGCTGCATCTCTTGCTGCTGCTGTTGGAGCTCCAAAAGACGTGCTGCCTACTCAGGTCGAGCCTGCTTAGCTGCAAGCCGGTCCAAGCGCTGCTGCTCAACCATCTGCTGCAGGAGAGAAGTGAGCTCAGACGGCTGAGAGACCTGTGCCTCTGTGACGGAAGGTGGAGTAGGGGGTGGCACTGTAGAGCCTCCAGCCTCTGTGTCGTGCTGCCTGGGTGAGGGAGGAGGTGGGAAGTACTCCTCAACACTGTCATCCGTGTCACTCTCGGACCATATATGCTGCAGGTCCTCACCCTGAGCTTCTGCCTCTGCCAGCCTCTCATCTTCCTTCTCCATATCCGACCAGTCCTCCTCAGATAGCCGAGCATGGACCTGACGCTCGACTGGACGGCCAAGGTGGCGGTCTCCAGGAGCTGGAGCTCGGTAGTGGCTGAACCGTGTGACACTCTCGTCCGTGAGACTGTCACGCATGGCGGACTCCTCAGGAACCATCATGGAGAGCAGGTAGCTGATCCAGTGTCCGAACACAAGCTGCCTCATCATGCCCACTCCATCAGTGATCACGTCCTCCATCTCGCATATGAGGACGTCCACAATATCGAACTCCATCCCATTCTTGATGTAGAACAGGAGGGTCTGCTGCAGACTGGTGAACCCCTCTATGTATTTTGACCTCGGCAAAAGCATGCGGCGCAAGGCAAGGTGCACTGTGCGCGCAGCTGGAGTCAGTAGTTCCAGTACCCTCGGCTGGTCTGGAGAGAAAGTCGGTCCAAACAGAGAGGAGATCTCCTCCAGTGGTGGTGCCACTCCTCCAGTGAGCGAACTTCTTCTCCTCCTTCGAGAGCTTCTGCTTCTTTGTGGCCGGCTCCGCAATGGCTTTGCCCTTGTTCTTCTTGTCACGAGCCATTTCGATGAGCTGCGATGATGTCAAGCTCGCGGAATCATGACGATCGACGTGGCCGGGAACCCTAACGGCGAAGAGACACGACCGTTTTGGGGAGGCACCACGGCGACGCGGAGGGAGGTGGTGTGGCTGCTGGGGGCGGCGGCAGTGGTGCACGGGCGGCTGCGGTGGAGAGCGGCGGCAGCGCTAGAGGAAGTGGCGGCGGCGGCGGCGCGGTTGCTGTGGTGGTGAGGGAGAGCGGTGGCGGCGCTGGAGGATGCGGCGGCGGCGCTGGAAGATGCGGCGGCGGCGCGGCTGAGGATGGCGGCGGCGTTGTTGCTACTGTGTTGCAGCGGCGGCCGGAGGGCGGCGGCGGCGGCCGGAGACGGCGGTGGCGCAAGGGCGATAGGAGCGGCTGCGGCGGGTGAGTCGGGATCGGGGAGAGAGAAAACAGGAGGCAAAGGGCCGTTTAAAAAGTGGGTTCCAAACCCTAGTTGAAATATTAACACTGGATGGACCGACGTTAAACGTTAGAAGCATCGGTCGAATGGCACAGTAAGGGTATTCAAAAAGGTATTGTTGACAACGGATGGACCGACGTTGAACTGATATGCATCGGTGGAGTTTGGCATAGTTCCATAAATGTGAACATCGGATCGACCGATGTTTTTCAGAATGAACGCGTCGGTTGATTTAAGATACTGACTGAACTGGCTCCGGACCCGGAGTGAACCCAAGGTGATTTACGGAGGAAGGATTGCTTCAGCTCCATACACCAGGAAGAAGGGTGTCTCTCCAGTTGACCGGTTTGGAGATGTCCTGTTGGCCCATAAAGTGGGCTGAAGTTCTTCAATCCAGTTGGCTCCATGTTTTTTCAAGCGCTCATAGGTGCGCGTTTTGAGTCCTTTAAGTATTTCAACATTTGCTCTCTCAGCTTGGCCATTACTTGCTGGGTGAGCTACGGAGGCGTAGCAAACTTGAATGTCGAGGTCTTCGCAATATCCTTGAAATGCAGAGCTTGTGAATTGGGTCCCATTATCAGTGATGATTTTGTTTAGGACTCCAAATCTGCATACAATGGACTGCAAAAAGTTGATAGCAGATTGCTTGTTGATTGTCACAACTGGAGTTGCTTCTGGCCACTTGGTGAAGTTGTCAATGGCAACGTACAGGAACTTGTAACCTCCGACGGCTCTTTGGAAAGGTCCCAAGATGTCCATCCCCCACACAGCGAGGGGCCATGTAGGAGGTATCATTTGTAGGGGCTGATCCGGTGTGCGAATTTGCTTTGCATGAAATTGACATGCTTCGCATTTCTTCACCAGCTCAGTTCCATCCTGGAGTGATGTAGGCCAGTAGAAGCCATGCTGAAAGGCTTTACCAACCAGCGTGCGGGAAGACGCATGTTTCCCACACTCACCTCCATGGATTTCTGCGAGGAGTTCGCAACCTTCTTCCCGTTGTGATGCACCGCATTAGGATGCCATTGGCACCGCGCCGGTGGAGATCCCCTTCTACCAACGTGTATCTTTTAGCCAATCTGACTACCCGGTCAGCGGATACATCATCATCAGGAAGGATGTTGTCTTTCAAGTAGCTCTGGATCTCCGAGATCCATGCATCGGAACTAGCTTGAGAATTTTAGTCTTGCGTGCTGGGTTGCTCCGAGCTTCCGGCAGCACCTACGACCCTTGATGGCTGCCATGGTAACAGGGCCATCGGGACCGTCAGCTTCGGGATGCTGATCTTGCCCCCTTCGCTCAGTTTGGCAGGTTGAGCTGTGGGTTTTGACAACCTCCGGACAAAAGTTCCGTCAGGAGCCGGAGCTCTAGTTGACGCTTTCGTCGGGAGTTCGTCGGCTTCAGTGTTGTGGGCACGCTGAACATGGTGGAGATCTAGGACTTCGAAGTCTTAAGCCTCTGGACTTCAAGTAGGTAAGCAGCTAGCTGGAGATTGTTGCAGGAGCATTCACCCTTCACTTGCTTAATGATGAGCTGCTAATCTCCCTTGACCAGCAGTTGCTTGACACCGTATGACAGTGCCATCTTTAGTCCGTAGATGAGTGCTTCGTACTCCGCCATGTTGTTGGTTGACTTGAAGTCAAGATGTACCATGTATTTTACCTTCTCCCCTATTGGGGCGAGGAGAAGGATTCCAGCTCCGGCCCCCTGCTTTTGCATGGAGCCGTCGAAGTAGAGGGTCTAGTGAGGCTCGGTGAAGACTGGAGCTTGATGTTCCGACTTCTGCTCACCGGGGCCCCCAGGGTTTGATGGAGAGGGAGTCCATTCCGCCACGAAGTCTGCCAATGCTTGACTCTTGACTGCTTGCCTTGAAATGAATTCAAGATCAAATTCGGCCAATTGCACTGCCCACTTTGCAATATTCCTAGTTGAATTGGGATTATGCAAGATTGCTCGAAGTGGGTAAGAGGTCACCACTGAGACTTTGTGAGCTTTGAAGTAATGGCGAAGCTTCCTGGAGGCGATAAGAACTGCATAGAGCAGCTTATGCACCTCTAGGTATCGAGTCTTGGCATCATGTAGTACTTCACTGATGAAGTACACCAGGCGCTGAATGGTCCGGATCCTCCTGGAGGGGCCCGAAGCTTCCTCTCCACTGACCTGGATCCTCCTGGAGGGATCCGGATTTTCTTCGGGGACCTCCGGGTCCTTGCTGGAGGAACCTGGAGCTTCTTCAGAAGCGACCTGGACCCTCCCGGAGGGGTCTGGGTCTTCTGAAGTAACTTCTTGTGGATTCGAGTCTGGGAGCTGGGACCCAGACTCGCTTTCAGGGACTTCCGGACCCTCCCGAAGGGGTCTGGATTCCTGAGTATGGGGTAGCTCTGGTCTCACCGCAACCAGAACCATACTGACGACTTTGTCAGTTGCTGAAATGTAAAGCAACAAAGGCTCACCAGGGTTCGGAGCTACCAGAATTGGTAAAGTGGTGAGGAACTGTTTCAGCTCCTGGAATGCCTTTTCTGCTTCTTCAGACCATTGGAATGGTCTGGACTTCCACAATAACTTGAAGAAGGGGAGTGCCCGTTCCGCCACTCTTGAAATGAACCGGCTGAGGGCTGCTAGACATCCAGTTAGCTTTTGGACATCTTTGATGCGGGTTGGTGGCCGCATGTCTTCAATGGCCTTGATCTTCGCCGGATTAGCTTCTATGCCCCGGTGACTTACCAGGAAACCAAGAAGTTTTCCGGAGCTAACCCCGAATACACACTTGTCTGGGTTTAGCTTTGTGCGGGTGGCCCGCAGCTTGTTCAAGACAGCCTGCAAAGTGTCAAGAAGTGACTCCTTGTTCTTGACCTTGACCACGATGTCATCGACGTACACTTCCACTATGTCTCTAATGAGTTCTTCAAAGGTTTTGTACATAGCTCGTACAAAAGTTGAAGCTGCATTCTTGAGACCAAATGGCATGGTCATATAACAGTACAATCCATCTACTGTGATGAAAGAGGTATGCTCTTCATCTTCCCTAGACATTCTGATTTGATGATACCCAGAATATGCGTCTAGGAAACACAGTAATTCACAACCGGAGGTGGAATCCACTATCTGATCTATTCTAGGTAGTGGGAATGGATCTTTTGGACATGCCTTATTTAGTGTGGTGTAGTCGATACACATCCGAAGCTTCCCACCGGCCTTGGGCACAACGACTGGGTTTGCCAGCAATTTTGGATGGAAGACTTCTCGGATGAATCTAGCTTTGAGCAACTTCTTCACTTCTTATCGGATGAAGTTCTGTCTCTCTACGTATTGCTTCCGAGGCTTCTGATGCACAGGCCGGGCGTCGGGGTAGATCTTCAGATTGTGCTCAATCAATTCCCTCGGGATCCCAGGCATTTGTGACGGTTTCCAAGCAAACACGTCGACATTAACCCGGAGGAAAGTGATGAGCGCGAGTTCCTATTTGTCGTTCAATCCCCCCGATATACGGGTGGTTTGAGCGGCATCGGAACCAATTTAGACGACTTTGACGGGAATGTAGGTGTCGAGCCTCGTTGACTAATGCTCGGGGGTTTTGGAGCTTGCTCCTGCCTGGAGTCCCCCTTTTGCGCCGTGGTAAGTGCATGGAGTTCTTCTAGAGCAGTTACTCCGGCAGTACGATCTCCACGGATCTGGAGAACGCCTACTGGTGTTGGCATCTTTAACACCAGGTAACCATAATGAGCAGCTGCCATGAATTTGTACAAGGCAGGCCTACCCAAGATGGCATTGAAGGGTAAGTTGATCTGAGCAACGTCAAAGACCAACTTCTCGGTGTGATACTTCTCGCGGGTCCCGAAGGTAACGTGGAGAGTAATAGCTCCGAGTGGGGTAATGGCTCCCGGACCTACTCCGGAGAAAGGTCAGGAGGGGTGGAGATCCGAAGGTCGGAGCTGAAGCTTGGTAAAAGCTTCGAAGCTTATGAGGTTAAGCCCCGAACCTCCGTCTACCATGACATGGTGGAGCTGGATGTTATTGATGGTAGGAGATACCATCAAAGGTAACTGACCTGCTCCAACTATGCTTCGAGGGCAGTCCGAAGCATCAAAAGTGATGGCTGTGTCCATCCACTTCCGATGAGGCTTCGGCCTGGCTGTAGGAGCTACAGCAGCCATATCCCGACGCATAGTCTTGATGACGCGGCGGGAGGTGATGTCCCATGATCCACCAAAAATGGTGTTCATGGTCTTCCGACGCTCGTTGTCAGAGACATCAGAATCGTCGTTGACGGAGGTGTAGACGGCCTTCAGGACCTTTTTGGGATCCTGAAAACCTAACTCCTCTTCAGCCGGAGCTTCGTCGACTTTTTGTTTGCCTTCCCTCTGTCGGAAAGGAGATTCTTCCTGGCGCTTGTTGTAGCGCTCGGCAAGGTTTTTGACCTCCCGGTAGTCTTCCAAACTGTGGCTACCCGTTTTGTGAATTGGACACCACACTTTGGGTTTGCCTCTGTCTTCAGAAGACAGTCGAGGTCGCTTCTCGGGGCGTGGCCCCCGGCCACCCGGAGCTGCAGCAGCTGCAACATTGGATGTACCGACCGACGGCTTCTTCTTGTCGTTGGTCTTTTTCTTCTTCTTGCCGTTCCCAGAGGTAGCGGCTTCTACTTTGGAGGATTTCTTGTGACCCTCCGGGGTTGGGTTGGAGTGCATCTCACAGCCCTCCGCAGCTCTGACACATTTGTCAGCCAAGCTGAAGAGTTCCGTGACACTGGTACTCTCCTTGATTGCCAGTTTCTCCAGCATCTTCTTATCCCGCACTCCCTATCTAAATGCCACGATGACAGAGGCGCTAGAGATAGAAGGGATAGTGTTTCGTACCTAAGAGAACCTCTGGATGAATGATCGCAGGGATTCCCTCCCTTTTTGCACGACTGCAAAAAGGTCCAGTTCAGTGCCTGGTCGTGTGTATGAACTCCCGAAGTTGGCGGTGAACTGCCCGCACAGCTCCTCCCAACTATTGATGGAGTTGGGTGGAAGGTTCATAAACCAGGACCTAGCGGTCCCAGTTAAAGCCACGGGGAAATAATTGGCCATTACGACCTCATTTCCTCCAGCTTCCAAGATAGAAGTGGATTAAATCTGAAGAAATTCGACAGGATTAACAGTCCCGTCGAACTTCTCTGGCAGGTGAGGCCGGAACTTCAGTGGCCACCTGACCATACGTAGATGCATGGCCAGGGCTGAACAGCCTCCTCCTACTCCTTCAGGAGCAGGAATGTCTTGAGCCTCTCGTCTTTCACGAGCACGCTCAATATGGAATCGGCCGTCTTGTTGGCGATATCGGCGATCAAGCTCCGCCCAGAGGTCATGAGTTGAAAGCCTTGATACCGTGTGAGTGGGTCGTGCATTGGAGGGCAACGATGTCACCTGTTGTGATGCAGCACGTCTCCTGTTGTTGGAAACGTGCGGACCAAGTCTACCAGACAAAGTCCGCCACTGCGACGGGGGCCGTCCTGAAGAAGGAGGACCCTGGTTCCTGATGCGATCGGCTGCTGCTGCAACCAAATGTTCCACATCGGCCCTCCACTACTCCAGTGCATCTCGGGATGCATCCGGAGGTGGTGGGCATTGGAGAAGAGCACGCGCTGCATGGAGCGTGTGTTCCGGGTTGTCATGATTTGCTGACGCAGTGATGGACACCGGCGCACCATCGCGTTGTCCAGCTTGATTTGCTGGTGGATGCAGCAGTGATAGCAGTGTGACTCCTGCTGGCGCTGAGGCTCCTCCTGGTGGCTGCATATTGGAGGGATTGCCCCCAATAGCTTGAACAGCAGGTTGACCGTTGGATGATCCAACAGCTGAGTTCACGATTCTTGAAATCTCAAGTGCCCCTTCCTGGCGCGCCAACTGTCGGTGGTTTGGAACCGGCAGATCTCCCGACACTGCTAAAGTGTTAGAGGAGTTTGATGTTCGGTGTGGGCGCGCGGAGATTCAAGAAGGTGAATTGTAAATGACACAGTAGACACAGGAATTTACGTGGTTCGGGCTGCCTGAGCGTAATACCCTACTCCACGGGGTGTGTTGATGTTGTATTGGATGTATGAGCTTGTATCGAGTGTCTAGAGGGTCTGTAGGGCATGTGTGTAGACGTGTCCTATGTATCGTCGGCCTGTTCTTTTATAGTACAAGGGCAGGCCGTTACAAGTTAGCCTGGCCCGACATGTGGCCCCGGCAGTTATTGATATTGATATACATTCAACACGTTCTATTACCCTTAATGACCGAGTTATGGGCTTTGACAGCACCGTTACTTGTAATTAAGGTCATCCGATCGTGTGTCATTAATATAGTATTAATGACACTTGATCGAGTATTGAAGTCCTTTATTCCCCTTTGAAGATCCGGAGCCGTTGTGGAGTCTTCCGGAGGTTAGAGGCTGAAGATCTGACGGTTGGACACGTGGCAGCACCGGAGCACACTGTGGAGAACAGGTGGTTCCGGTGTTACCCGACACATGTCAGCACCGAAGCTTCCCTCGGTCTGGGGTTAGGTCCGGGGGTGCCATTTCGGTACATAGCCCAGAGCTTCCCTCCTTGCGGGCGGTGCCTCCGGTTTGATAGTACACGTGGCAACCCTGGGACTAACCATGTTGGAGAAGTGGGTCCGGACATGTCTGACATTTGGGCCTCCGAAGGTCTTCAGATCAAGTGGATGACTTTCCCTTGAGATCTTTGCAATCCCAAGGGGTATATCGTACCCAGGGTACCGACAAGTGTAGTGTAGTCGATACACATCCGAAGCTTCCTGCCGGCCTTAGGTACAACAACTGGGTTTTCCAGCCATTTTGGGTGGAAGACTTCCCGGATGAATCCAGCTTCAAGAAACTTCTTCACTTCTTGTCGTATGAAGTTTTGTCGCACTACTGATTGCTTCTGAGGCTTCTGATGTACAGGCCGAGCGTCGGGATATATCTTCAGATTATGCTCAATCACCTACCTAGGGATCCTAGACATTTGTGACGGTTGCCAGACAAACACGTCAACATTAGCCCGGAGGAAAGTGATGAGCGCGAGTTCCAATTTGTCGTTTAGACTTCCCGATACACGAGTGGTCTGAGCGGCGTCAGAACCAATTTGGACGACTTTGACGGGAATGTCGGTGTCGCCACTTGGTTGCACACGAGGTGCGGAGGTTGAGCCTCGATGACGAATGCTCGAAGGCTTCAGATCTTGCTCCTTTCTGGATTCTTCCTCCTGCGCTGTAGCAAGCGCGTAGAGTTCTTCTAGAGCAGTAACTCCGGCGGTGCGGTCACTGCGGATCCAGAGAATGCCTGAGGGTGTTGGCATCTTCAACACCAAGTAGCCATAATGAGCAGCAGCCATGAATTTGTACAAGGCTGGCCTGCCCAAGATGGCGTTGAATGGCAAGTTGATCTGTGCCACGTCGAAGACCAACTTCTCAGTCCTGTAATTCTCCCGAGTCCCGAAGGTCACCGGGAGAGTAATGGCACCAAGTGGAGTTATGGCCATCGGACCTACTCCGGAGAAAGGTCGTGAGGGGCGAAGATCAAATGGTCAGAGCTGAAGCTTGACGAAGGCTTCAAAGCTCATGAGGTTTAAACCCGAACCTCAGTCCACCATTACGTGGTGGAGCTGGATGTTGTTGATGGTCGGAGATACCATCAGTGGAAGTTGACCAGCTCCGATCATGTTTCGTGGGCAGTTCGAAGCATCAAAGGTGATGGTAGTATCCATCCACTTCCAATGAGGCTCCATCCTGGCGGTGGGAGCTGCAGAGGCCATGTCCTGCCACATTGTCTTGAGGACACGGCGGGAAGTGATGTCCCACAAACCACCAAAGATGGTGTTCATGGTCTTCTGACGCTTGTTATCGGAGATGTCAGAGTCGTCGTCAACGGAGGTGTAAATAGCCTTCAAGACCTTTTTGGGGACCTGAAAGCCTAACTCCTCTTCAGCCGGAGCTTCGTTGACTTTTTGTTTTCCTTTCATTTGACGGAAAGGAGCTTCTCCCCGGCGCTTGTTGTAGCGCTTGGCGAGGTTCCAGAGCTCTCGGCAGTTTTCCAGGTTGTGGCTGTCCGTTTTGTGTATGGGACACCACATCTTGTTGCTGCTACCGTCTTCAGACGACGGCCAAGGTCGTTTCTTCGGGCGTGGCCGCCGACCACCTGGAGCTGCGACAGCAGCGGAAATAGGTGTGCCGGCCGATGGCTTCTTCTTGCTGTTGGACTTTTTCTTCTTCTTGCCTCTCCCGGAGGTAGTGGCTTCACCCTTGGATGATTTTTTTTGGCCTTCGGAGGTGGTTGTGTGTGCATTTCACGTCCCTCAGCAGCCTTGGCACACTTGTCTGCCAAGGAAGAGTTCCGTGACGCTGGTGACTTCCTATGTCGCCAGCTTCTCCAGCATCTTCTTGTCTCGAACGCTGTGTCTGAATGCCACAATAACAGAAGAGCTTGAGATATAAGGAATGGTGTTTCATACCTGAGAGAACCTCTGGATGAAAGATCGCAAGGACTCTCCCGCCTTCTGCTTGACAGCAAAAAGGTCTAGTTCTGTGCCTGGTCGGGTGTATGAGCTCCCGAAATTGGCGGTGAACTGTTGGCACAACTCCGCCCAACTGTTGATGTAGTTAGGCGGAAGGCTCATGAACCAAGACCTGGCAGTCCCAGTCAAAGCCAAAGGATAATAATTGGCCATCACGGCCTCATTGCCCCCAGCCGCAAGGATAGCGGTGGAGTATATTTGAAGAAATTCTGCGAGATTGATAGTCCCGTCAAATTTCTCCGGCAAGCAAGGCCGGAACTTCTGGGGCCACCTGACCATGCGTAGGTTCATGGCCAAGTCAGAACAGCCTCCCCCTACTCCCTCAGGAGTAGGACTGTCCCGAGCTTCTTGTCTCTCACGATCACGCTCGATGTGGACCCGACCATCCTGTTATTGATAACGACGATCGAGCTCAGCCCAGAGGTCATGAGTCAAAAGCCTCGTTATCATGTAAGTACATCGCACCCCAGAAGGCAGCGACGTCGCCTGCTGAGACGCAGCATGCCTCCTGGGCTGTGAAGCTTGCGGACCGAGTCTACCCGACAAGGTTTGATGCTGCGATGGGGCCCGCCGCAAGGAAGGAGGACCTGGATTGCTGACGCGATCGGCTGCTGCTGCAACCAAATGATCCACATCAGCTCTCCAATTTCTCCATTGCACCCTGGGATGCTCCTGGAGGCGATGGATGTTGGAGAAGAGCACGCGCAGCATGAAGCGCATGTTCAGGGTTGTTGTTCGTCGATGCAGTGATCGATGCGACGCCCATCCTGCTGTCCTGCTTGATTCGCCGGAGCGGACGGTGGCGGTGGTGGCATGACTCCTGCTGGAGCCACAACACCTGCTGGCTGCTGCATGTTGGAGGGATTGCCTCCGGCATGTTGCGTAGCATGGTTACTGTAGGACGATCCAGCAGCAGAATTCACCATTTTTGAATCTCAGGCGCCCCTACCTGGCGCGCCAACTGTCGGAGGGTGATTCCGGCAATTCTCCCGATACTACCGTTGGCAGCCCGCGGAGTTTCTTAGTTCGGTTGTGGGCGCGCGGAGATTCAGAAGAGGGAGGCAATTTTACACGAGTATTTACGTGGTTCGGGCCGCCTGAGTGTAATACCCTACTCCACGGGTGTGTTTTGTTGTTGTATTGAGCGTCAAAGCGCTTGAGTGTGAGAGACTAGAGTGTCTGGGAGTCTTAGGCGCATGTGTTTGGGAGTCTTAGGCGCATGTCCCTCGTGTATCGCTCGGCTAGTCCTTTTATAGTACAATGACTGGCCATTACATCGTCAGCCTGGCCCTGGCGGTTACTGATGCTTAATGCACAATTAATGTACTTAATTACCCTTAACAGCATGATAACGCGCCTTGATGGCAGCGTTACTGGTATTTATGGTCCTCCGATTGTGTGTCATTAAGATAGCATTGATGACACATAATCGGGTCTTGAAGCTTCAATTGTTCCTTGAAGTTCCGAGCCGTTGGAGGTCCACCAATCTGTCTATTGAAGTTGATGGTCTGGCGGTTGGACACGTGACAACTCTGGAGATTACTGTCCTGGTCGAGTAGGTACAGTGTTGTTGTACACGTGTCGAAGCCGGAGCATCCCTCTGCCGGGGTTTAGGTCCGGGGGTGCCACACAGGTATCTAGCGCGGAGCTATCCAATGTATGGAAAGTAGCTCCGGTTTATGATACACGTGGCGGCACTGGGACTAACCATAGAAGGGAGGCAGGTCCGGTTCCGTATGACACGTGGGGCCTTTGAAGGTCTTCAACTCAGATAGGTAGATTTCTGTTGCACTCTTCATAGTCCCAAGGGGTATCCGGTATGGAGGGTAACGACAGGTACAATTCTAAAATAGAACTAGAAGATATGGTTGTTCAAAGTTAACATAAAATCTGGTAGAGTATAGCAACAACCGTGCAAGTGTACCAGTTTCAACTCCAATTTACAGAACCGTTTGTTCCGAATTGGGAACCACATTGAATTACAAAATTGTAGAACATCTCCTCCCCTTTCCCTAACTATATATAAATACTCCAGAAGATGATGCTACATGAAGATATTGTAAAAAGATGGTGACTAGTTCATTAACCCAGGAAATTTTAGTAGTTTTAAGAATTTGAACTTTTGACCACCTTTGAGTGTGTTACTATCCTGGAGTGTTATAGAAAAGTTCAAGAAAACTCTTCAAGATTTCATAAACTGCTTCACACACCCCCATTGGCAAAAAATTCACTGAGATACACCCTGTGCAATTTTAGTCTTAAAACTATCCCAAACAGGGAATCCATCTATGGTTGCTATACTACTTCTCTTCACCATACTTAAGACAGTTAAGTTTTTAATTCCACATTTGACATGATTTCATGTACTTTTGCAGAAGATTCAGGCTTTAGGAAAATTAAGCTATGTATGCATCATTTCTGACCATGATGGTACTACGTGCCTCACAAATAAAAAATCGGAACCGAATTACCTCCGGTTCATATGTCTCATAGGTGGCACTAAAATCGAGCACTTGCAAACGTATACTACTTGCAATATGTCTAACGCGATTAGTGTACCTTCATAAGACACGCAATTTACAAACACTCTTTACGGTGCCGTACAACACATCCAGCACGGACGATCATTTCAGATAGTCACAATAACATATCAGTTCCAATCTAACGCCCTGTATCATTCCATACAGTCCGTCCTCGAGGAGAACATGTCTGGAGAAACGTGGTCATGTTTCAACACCACACACTACAGGAATCCCGATCAATTACGTGGGCCAACATAACCTTCGTCAACCAGCTGACAAAAGTAGGAGAACTTACGTTGGTCTCTTTCGACCGACGTAACTTATCTTACATTCATCAGCTGTCGTCCCTTAGCCGAAGTAAGTTAAATGGCCAACAACGATAAATGTAACCCTACGTCAGTCGGGACCCGCAGTCGACGTAAATAAGGAGGTTGTAGGAAGTTACAATTAACTTACATCGGCCTTGAGCACGGCTGACGTAAGTTTACTCAACCGATCACCTATTCTATTTTCTTATTTCTTCGCGCGCTGCTTCATTATTCTTTCCCCGCCGCTGGGCCCGATGCCGCCATCGCCGCCACAGCGCTAGGCCACGCCCCACCGCGCCATCCCGGCCGCGCTCCACCTCCAGAGCGCCGCCCCAGCCACGGCCCACCTACAAAGCACTGTTGCCTCCTTGCTCCTTGCCAAGTAAGGCATGCTCTCCACCTCCTCCACTCCACGTCGAGCTCCACCTCCCGAAGGCCTCCCTACACCCCCCTCCCCGAGCGCACCCCCCCCCCACACACACACACTCCCTCTCCCCGAGCACCCCCCACTCTCACCATCCTTGAGCGCCCCCCACCCTCACCCTCCCTGCAGAGCCCCCCACCCTACCCTCCCCGATCCCCCCACCCTCACCCCCTCAATTCATGTTTATGAAGTTTCAATCAAATTTGAATTTGAATTTAATTGTATAAATTATTCTTAAATTGCTTAATTGTTTATTTAATTATGATTAAGTGGTAAATTTGCTTAATTTTGCTTAATGTACTTAGTGTAGATTATGCTTAATTAGTTTAGTGTAGATTATGCTTAATTGGTTTCATTATGCGTCGAGCTCAACCGCCGTGGGGAGGGCGGAGACAGGGGCCGCCGGCCGTCGGGGTGCTGTGGCATCGGGGTGGCCGGCATGAGGGAGGTGTGATTGGGGCACCAAGATCGGGCACCATGAAGAGGGCGGCGTCGGGGGTGACCGGTTGTCGGGTGCTGCGGCATCGGGGGTGGCCGGTGGCTCCAGGAGAGCGAGAGGAGGTGATGGCAGTATTGTGTGAGGAAGATAATAGAGGTGAGTCATGTGGGCCGGAGATTGGTTAGTTGGGGACGTGGACTGGCTGGTTAGATGTCCTCGGCGGGGGCGTCCTGTTCCCTGATCAGCTTCACGTAGCGAGAAGGGTGATGGGTCGCAGCCTCCTTAGCCATTTTCTTTCTCTCTATGTCTCTGTCTCTGGTCGGTGATGGACATGAGGGATGAGACGAGATCTGCCACCCCACCTCTCCTTAAGAGAAGAGAAGAGAAGAGGGGAGATGATGAAGTGAAGTGAGTGAATGAGTTGGGCCTTGTGGTCAGGCCAACCATGACAGGTGGCGGCCCAAGTTAAGAAGCCAAGGTCCCTGGGCCCAATCCTGCCTGCCTCCACCGTTCCCTGCTCCCAGTCCCAGTCTATCACCTCCCAAGGGTCGGGGGCAAGGCACCAAGGAAGGAGATGCATCGTGAAGACCATCAGAATCCATGAGGTCACTCGGTGATGAAAATGAAACGAGAGGGTGTGAACGAATGCATCCCCTTCCTCTTTCTCACCGGTTATGGCTGTCATGCCAATGCCGTGGAGAAGGAGGAGAGGCGTGCGGAAGTCTCTGCCCAACCCCGACAGACCACTTAGGTTCTGTCGCGGCCCATTTGGTGTGAAGTTAAAGTATGCGTCTAAACCACCCACACGTTTGTATGGCGGACCCCGACGGACCAAGTTCATTGTCTCTCTCGTTATTTCCTCTATCGTGCATAAATTAACGAGAAACTAACAATAATTTGTCTGACTTTAAATTGCAGAGTCAAACATGGGCGAAGACCGTAGTTGGTTGTATACTGGTTGGAAGAGTAGAACTGGTAATCACTCAGATGAGTGGTACGCCAAGATAGAAACTTTTATGGAACAAGCTTTTTCATTGTCAAATAGCGATAAGGTGCGGTGCCAATTTACGAAATACTGAAACAGGACATTTTTGGACAAAGTGGAACATATGGTGCACTTGTGTTGAAACGCTTACGTGTCACATTATGAGTTGTGGAACTTCCATGGTGAGACAGCTTCTCAAGTTGTACAAGAAGTGGAAGCGCACAATGATGATGCCATGGAGGTTGATATGATGGATGAGATGCTGAAAGCTATACGACCAGAGCTTACGGAGGATCCTCAAATAGCAGAGGTTAAAGAGTTCTTCAAACTTTTCAAAGATTAAGAACATCTGCTGCATGGACACACTAAAATGACAATCCTCAATTTTGTGAGTAGTCTTATGGCAATTAAGTCTAAGTTCTTCTTTTCTAATAATTGTTACAATGAGCTCATCAAACAAAGTGCCTCAAAATATGTATAAGTCAAAGAAAATTCTTTCTGGTCTTGGTATGAAGTACGAGAAGATTGATGTGTATCCGGACAACTGCATGCTTTTTTGGAGAGAGCATGTCAATGAGAATAAATGTTTAAAATGTGGTCATCGAGGTTTGTCGAAGTTGTTAATAACGATGGTGATACTGTGACGACGGAATTCGCACGTAAGCAGCTTCGTTACTTACTCGTGACACATTGAAGCGATTGTTCCTTTCAAAAAAAAACCACACACATGATATGGCACACAGAAGGTGAGTGTCAGAACAATGGAGTCATGACGCAGACGTCCGATGGTGAGGCATTGAAGGCACTGGACCGGTTCGATCGAAAATTGGGTCCTGAAGCAAGAAATGTTTGCATCGGGTTGGCGACAGATGGCTTCACGCTGTTCAGCACAAACGCCACACCATACTCCTATTGGCCCATCTTTGTCATTCCGTACAATCTTCCACTAGCTTTTTGCATGAAGAATGAGTTTATGTTTCTTAGCCTCGTTGTACCTGGCTGTATCATCCTGAATCACATCTCAACGTGATGTTGAAACCATTGATCGAAGAGTTGAAAATGTTATGGACAGGAGTTGAAGCGTACAAATGTTACAAGAAGTAGAAATTCAACCTTTGAGCTGCTTATTTGTGGTCAATCCATGATTTTCTGGCATACGACATATTTTCTGGACGGAGCACTCATGGTCGGTTGATGTGTCCGATATGTGCCTCGAATACCGATTACTTTTGGCTTATCCATGGAGGCAAGATATCTTACTTCGATTGTCATAGACGTTGGCTACCACCGAATCACGTGTTTAGACAACAGAGGAATGTCTTCAGAAAGAACACTGTTGTCACGAAAGGACCATTGAAACCTCTTAATGGGTCAGAACTATCTGATATGTTGGAAAAATTGGTGCTATATGAAGGTCGTCCTGGATATTTTAAAGGTTAAGGAGACGAACACAATTACTCTCACATATGTGGACTTTGGGAGCTACCGTATGTGAAGTCGTTGATTCTAAGGAACAACATTGATGTCATGCATCAAGAGCGTAACATGGCCGAATGTATCATAAGCACATGCATGGACATGACGGGCAAAACAAAAAGATAATTTAAAGGCCCAAAAGGATCTCGCCGAGCTTTGTAACCGTCAAACTCTTGAGCTCTCCGAAAATGGTGGTAAACCACGTGCTCCTTTTTGTCTTAGACCTCAGGAAAATAAAGAAGTTTTCGAATGGTTGCAAAGGTTGAAATTCTCAGATGGTTATATAGCTAGTCTGAGATGAGCTGTGAATGTGAAAACGGGAAAGCTCATTGGGCTGAAGAGTCATGATTATCACATAATCATGGAAAGACATCTGTCTGTCATGTTTCGAGGCTGCTTTGACGATGCGGTGTGGAAGGTGTTAGCCGAGCTTACCCACTTCTATAGGCAACACTGTGCTAAATAAATCATGCCAGAGATGATGACTAAGTTGGAGAAGGAGGTTCCAATACTTTTGTGTAAGATGGAAAAAAATTTCCTCCAGGGTTCTTCAATCCAATGCAACATCTCTTAATTAATCTTCCATTTGAAGTGAAAGTGGGAGGTCCCGTGCAATGTAGGTGGATGTATCATATTGAAATATCACTCACATATCTGAAACCAATGGTTGGTAAGAGAGCTAGGTTGAAGGTTTCATCACCAAAGCTTTTTCTCTTAAGGAAGTAGGATACTTCTCAAGTGTTTACTTTGAAGAGGAACACAATGTTAATACTTCGGCAATGCATTACAATATGGATGAGCAACCTCCTTGTAGCGATCTCTCCATTTTTGCAACAAGAGGAACAACTGTTGGTAGTTACACTTCTTACGATGTTAGCGAAAAAGAAATGTGTGTTGCTTTCTTCTACATATACACTAATATGGTTGAATATTTCAAGTAAGTGTTTTTCCTACACTTATGTTTTTCAGCATCTTTTGCAACAATTCTATTCTAAAGAATTCCATTTTCGTGCAATATGTTCGAGAAGCAAAATTGGAGACATAGATATCAACCCATGAGCAAACAAATAGAACAGATTCGACGGGAAGGAATAAACGGGGGATCTAATTATCTTTTTTGGTTTCTAGGTCATGTAACATTTTCTCGTTGACTTATCAATCTTAACAATGTTTTCTTATAACTTAAGAATTCTTACGTTTTCTAATAACTTCATATCTTGGACAGTGCAAAAATATGCCAATGTCCATGAAGATTTGCGACAACTATCCTAAGGAGTGGTTAACGTTAGAAGCTATGGTCGATATGACGTCAACGGCTTTCAATTGTATACAACTCAATTTGAATCTCTTCATCCTCTCGTGGCAACATGTAATACCGGAGTTGTGATGAGGGCAACCGATTCGCAAGACGTAAAACTCATTACTACGGGATTATTAAAAAATCCATGAATTCACTTTTGTCGGAAGCAAGACAATTTGAGCAGTATTCTTTGACTGCGAATGGTTTGATTTCATTCCTGAAATTCTAGGAAATGAATTTGGCACATTCGAAGTAAAACAAAAGGAACGGTTGAAAGGATTCGATTCATTAGTTCTTGCTCACCAAGTAGAGAAAGTGTACTATCTAAATTATCTATGCAATAAATTCAAAGCTTGGTGGGTGGTACATAAGGTGAATTCTCGTGAGTGGTTATACGCTCCAGGAGATGATGATTACCATGAGGAGGTTGAGGCTAATGAGGTCTACCAAGAGGAAGAGTTGCCAGCCTCCTTCTCAGTCGAGCCTGGTGTAGGACTCAATGATTTAGTTTGAGATGCTCAAGATATCGAGACTGGCACGGAAGCAGAAATAGAATCAGAATCGGAAACTAAAAAAATCAATGACTTAGTTGAACCTGCTGATTTGCGGAAATGAAAACGATATACGAAAGAAGAAGATCAATGGGCTGGTTTATGGAGTAGGGTGCATGAACGTGATGTTGATGAATTTTGAAATTTATGAAGTAATATTTTATTCAGTAACTTAACATTAATTTTGCATATTATATTAGCATCTTAATCATTTATTCCTTGCAACAAGATGTCATCGAAGGGGAAGGGGAAGGGGAAGCTAGTGAGAGGGTTTGAGCCGCCACGAGACCCTTGCTCAGGGACCTCGTTACCTTCGAGCCGACGTTCCCTATTTCTGGTGCACGCTCCACCCTCAGCTCACTTGTGCTTTCAGCGGACGGGGGTAAATTTAAGTTTACAATAAAGTTATTTTATAAATTGCAGTTGTTAATAATTATTTATTATCAATCTTTTTCTTTTGTGCATTCTGACTTACAGTCTTCTGAGTCCATGTCACAAGCTAAGGGGCCATTATAGGAGCCTGAATAAAAGGCTAGAGGGCTGCTACAGGAGCCCGCTAGGGCTAGCCTCCCTTCGGAGCCGGCTACCGCTAGCCTCCCTTTGCAGCCGGCTACCGCTAGCCTTCTTTTGGACTCTGGTGGTTCTGCAGAGCCTTCTGGGTCACAGGACGCGGCGGCGCCGCAGCAGAGGCGATAGACAAGGAGGACCCACTTTGCAGCTCCTCGTTCGGGTACTTCTCAGCGGATCATGATTCGTCCTGTTGGAGACAGGTAAAATAATGTATATAGTATGTTAAATATTAGATGTTGTTTTCCGTTAATTAATGATTTAATATATTTTGCAGATGTTGGTATGACTTATTGCTCACTGGGGCCGAGAAACACCACAGTCAGGTTAACGGTGTCCTGGGTGCTATCGTGAAGTTGCACTACCCCGATGTCATTGACGTTTTCCCTGCCCTGCCATGGGATGACTACACTCGTATCTCTCACCCGGTCCACAACACAGTTTACGGAGTTGTGTTGCACGATTTTATGGTAAGTTCAACGGTTTCATTTTTTTAACTCATTTGAATTGTTAATGCATATCGCTTAAATGTTTGTTTGATTAAAGCTGAGGTACCAAGTATAGGAACCGGGCATGGAGGACCAAGCGAGACGCGTGTTCCATTACAATGCTCGGAAGCTCACGACGGCGGCGTTGTCAAACGCCCGGATTCAGGCCGTCAACGCGTACTACAAGCGGTACCACCAGGAGTAGGAGTAGCAGAGAGGTCCATTTAGGAAGGACTCCAACACGTACTTGATAGAGGAGCAGTACGCGGAGGTTAGTTTTCAATATTATTAAATATTTACAATATCTATATATGTTAACTGCATTGATGAAAAATAAAATTTGTGCAGGTTAGTATTTCCTGGTTACAGGGAAACACCGAGGCGTACTTAGCTCTTTGACAGCACTGGGCTAGCGAAGCTTTCATCGGTAAGTCCACAAAGGCTAGATAGTGTCGCATGGGTCCGAGGGCAAGCACAACTTTAGCGGCGACGACTACTTGGGTTTGACTAAACGCATGTTATGTAATTTTTCTATTTATTTATATATTCCTAATAAATTTATCTTACTACATGGCTATACAGGAGCAAGAGATGGGCTAGGTTCCCACACTCGCCTCCATGGATTTCCGTGAGGAGCTCGCGACCTTCTTCCCTTGCAATGCATCACATTAGGACACTGTTGGCACCACGCCGGTAGAGATCCCCTTCTATCAGTGTGTATCTTTTAGCCAATTTGGCTATCTGGTCAGCAGATACATTATCTTCAGGAACGATGTTGTCTTTCAAGTAGCTCCAAATCTCCGAGATCCATGCATCGGAGCTAACTTGAGCTTCTAAGTCTTGTGTGCTGGGATGCTCGGAGCTTCTTGCAGCACATACGACCCTTGATGGACGCCATGGTAACACGGCCATCGGGACCGCCAGCTTCGAGGTGCTGGTCTCACCCCCTTTGCTCAGTTCGGCAGGCTGAGTTGTTGGTCTTGACAATCTCCGGACGAAGGTTCTGTCGGGAGCTGGAGCATCGGTTGAAGCTTTCATGGAGAGTTCGTCAGCTTCAACATTGTTGAGATGCTGGACATGGCAAAGATCTAGGACTTCGAAGTCATTCTGAAGCTTCTGGACTTCAGGTAGGTATGCAACTAGTTGAGTGTTGTTGCAGCAACATTCACCTTTGACTTGTTTTGTTATGTGCTGTGAGTCACCCTTTACCAACAACTGCTTGACACCATATGATAGTGCCACATTGAGCCCATAGATTAACGCTTCATACTCCGCCATGTTGTTGGTCGCTTTAAGTCAAGGTGAACCATGTATTTGACCTTCTTCCCGGTCGGAGCGAGGAGAAGGATTCCAGCTCCGACCCCCTTCTTTTGCACGGAGCAGTCGAAGTAGAGAGTCTAGTGAGTCTTAGTGAAGACCAGAACCTTGGGTTCCGACATCTGCTCACTGGGGCCTCCAGGATTTGATGGAGAGGGGGTCCATTCCGCCATAAAGTCTGCCAATGCTTGACTCTTGATCGCTTGTCTTGGGATGAATTCAAGATCGAATTCAGCCAATTCTGCTGCCCACTTTGCAATGTTCCCAATAGGGTTGAGATTATGCAAGATCGCATGCAGTGGATAAGTGGTTACCACTGAAATCTTGTGAGCCTGGAAGTAGTGACGAAGCTTCCTAGAGGCAAGAAGAACTGCATAGAGCAGCTTATGCACCACTAAGTACCGAGTCTTGGCGTCATGAAGTACTTCACTGATAAAGTACACTGGGCGGTGGACTGTCCGGACCCTCCGGGGGGGGGGGGGGGGGGGCGAAGCTTCCTTCTCATCAACCCGGACCCTCTCGAAGGGATTCAGACCTTCTTCAAGGACCTCCAGGTTCTTGCTAGAGGAACCCGGAGCTTCTTATGAAGTGACCTGGACCCTTCTAGAGGTTTCCGGATCTTCTTGTTCAGCAACAGTAGCTCCTTCATTTGAAGGAATTTGATCCTCTAGCGTCTCATCTTGAGGATCCGAGTCTGGGGGCTCGAACCCAGACTCGCCTTCACGTAGTTCCGGACCTTCCCAGAGGGGTCTCGACTCTTGAACTGGGGACGGTTCTGGTCTTTCGACAACCAGGACCATGCTAACAACTTCGTCAGTTACCGAAATGTAAAGTAGAAGTGGCTCACCAGGATGCGGAGCTACCAAAGTTGGTAGAGTGGTGAGGAGATGCTTCAGCTCTTGGAAAGCCTTTTCTGCTTATTTAGACCATTGGAATAGTCCGGACTTCCACAATAATTTGAAGAAGGGTAGCGCCCGTTCCGCCAGTCTTGAGATGAATCGGCTAAGGGCAGCTAGACATCCAGTCAGCTTCTGGACATCCTTGATGCGGGCTGGTGGGCGCATGTCTTCAATAGGTTTAATCTTTGTCGGATTCTCCTCTATTCCTCGGTGGTTTACCAAGAATCCAAGAAACTTTCCGGAGCTAACCCCGAAGACACACTTGTCTGGGTTCAGCTTTGTGCGTGTGATTCGCAACTTGTCGACGACAGCTTGCAAGGTGTCAAGAAATCACTCCTTGTTCTTGATCTTGACGACGATGTCATCGACGTACACTTCCACTACATCTCTGATGAGCTCTCCAAACATTTTGTACATAGCTCACACAAACGTTGAAGCAGCTTTTTTGAGACCAAATGGCATTGCAGTGTAACAGTACAATCCATCTACTGTGATGAAGGAAGTATGCTCTTCATCTTCCCTAGACATTCTGATTTGATGATATCTAGAATATGCGCCTAGGAAACACAGTAATTCACACCCGGAGGTGGAATCCACTATCTGATCTATTCTAGGTAGTGGGAATGGATCCTTTGGACATGCCTTATTCAGTGTAGTGTAGTCAATACACATCCGAAGCTTCCCGCCGGCCTTAGGTACAATGATTGGGTTTTCTAGCCATTTTGGGTGGAAGACTTCCCGGATGAATCCAGCTTCGAGCAACTTCTTCACTTCTTGTCGTATGAAGTTTTGTCGCTCTACTGATTGCTTCTGAGGCTTCTGATGCACCGGTCGAGCATTGGGAAAAATCTTCAGATTATGCTCAATCACCTCCCTAGGGATCCCAGACATTTGTGACGGTTGCCAGGCAAAACGTCAACATTAGCCTGGAGGAAAGTGATGAGCTCGAGTTACTATTTGTCGTTTAGACCTCTTGATATACGAGTGGTCTGAGCGGCGTCAGAACCAATTTGGACGACTTTGACGGGAATGTCGGTGTCGCCACTTGGTTGCACACGAGGTGCAGAGGTTGAGCCTCGATGACGAATGCTCGGAGGCTTCAGATCTTGCTCCTTTCCGGATTCTTCCTATTGCGCTGTAGCAAGCACGTAGAGTTCTTCTAGAGCAGTAACTCTGGCGGTGCGGTCTCTGCAGATCCGGAGAACGCCTGAGGGTGTTGGCATCTTCAACACGAAGTAGCCATAACGAGCAGCAGCCATGAATTTGTATAAGGCTGGCCTTCCCAAGATGGCGTTGAATGGCAAGTTGATATGTGCCACGTCGAAGACCAACTTCTCAGTCCTATAATTCTGCCGAGTCCCGAAGGTCACCGGGAGAGTAATGGCACCAAGTGGAGTTATGGCCATCAGACCAACTCCGGAGAAAGGTCGTGAGGGGCGAAGATCAGAAGGTCGGAGTTGAAGCTTGACGAAGGCTTTGAAGCTCATGAGGTTCAACCCCGAACCTCCGTCCACCATTACGTGGTGGAGCTGGATGTTGTTGATGGTCGGAGATACCATCAGTGGAAGTTGACCAGCTCTGATCATGTTCTGTGTGTAGTTCGGAGCATCGAAGGTGATGGCAGTATCCATCCACTTCCGATGAGGCTCCATCCTGGTGGTGGGAGCTGCAGAGGCCATGTCCTGCCGCATTGTCTTGAGGATACAGCGGGAAGTGATGTCCCACGAACCACCAAAGATGGTGTTCATGGTCTTCCGATGCTCGTTATCGGAGACGTCGGAGTCATCGTCAACGGAGGTGTAAATAGCCTTCAAGACCTTTTTGTTGTCCTAAAAGCCTAACTCCTCTTCAGCCGGAGCTTCGTCGACTTTTTGTTTTCCTTCCCTTTGATGGAAAGGAGCTTCTTCCCGGTGCTTGTTGTAGCGCTCGGCGAGGTTCTGGAGCTCTCGGCAGTTTTCAAGGTTGTGGCTTTCCGTTTTGTGTATGGACACCACATCTTGGAGCTACTACCGTCTTCAGACGATGGCCAAGGTCGTTTCTCCGGGCGTGGCCCCCGACCACCTGGAGCTGCGGCAGCAGCGGCAGTAGGTGTGCCGGCTGATGGCTTCTTCTTGCTGTTGGACTTTTTCTTCTTCTTGCCTCTCACGGAGGTAGTGGATTCACCCTTGGAGGATTTTTTTGGCCCTCAGTAGCCTTGGCACACTTGTCTGCCAAGGAAGAGTTCCGTGACGCTGGTGACTTCTCATGTCGCCAGCTTCTCCTGCATCTTCATGTCTCGAACGCCCTGTGTGAATGCCACAATAATGGAAGAGCTTGAGATATAAGGAATGATGTTTCGTACCTGGGAGAACCTCTGAATGAAAGATCGCAGGGACTCTCCCGCCTTCTGCTTGATAGCAAAAAGGTCCAGTTATCTGCCTGGTCGGGTGTATGAGCTCCCGAAATTGGCGGTGAACTATTGGCACAACTCCGCCCAACTGTTGATGGAGTCAGGCGGAAGGCTCATGAACCAAGACCTGGCGGTCCCAGTCAAAGCCACAGGATAATAATTGGCCATCACGGCCTCATTGCCCCCAGCCGCAAGGATAGCGGTGGAGTATATTTGAAGAAATTCAGCGGGATTCACAGTCCCGTCAAATTTCTCCGCCAAGCGAGGCCGGAACTTCTGGGGCCACCTGACCATGCGTAGTTGCATGTCCAAGGCAGAACAGCCTCCCCCTACTCCCTCAGGAGCAGGACTGTGCCAAGCTTCTTGTCTCTCACGAGCACACTCGATGTGGACCCGACCATCCTGTTATTGATAATGTAGGATAGAAGAGCACGTGAAAAGCTACCAGAGGGGGGGGTGAATGGTAGATTTAAAAATCTTACGCAGCGGAAACAATTAAACCCCAAACCCTTTCAGCAGAAAAACGATCTGTTAAAGAAATCGTGTGTGAGACTAAGCTAAACCTGTTTCAGCGTGACAAAAGTGATAGATATCAGAGAGAATCAAGTCACGAATACAACACAAAAAGAATCACTCAAATCCGTCGAGAAAAACTCAAGTTATGATCGAAAGATCAAACAATGGTCAATCTACCCTACCCGAGAAAAAAAAGTTCTGGAACGCTGCAAAGAAACTCGTGTAGATCATAGAACACAAATCCAATGACCGTGAAATTTTGACATATGATATACAATCAAGTTGTGACGACAACACAAAAAGAATCACGTCAATTGGATCTGTAAAACTCGAGTTATGATAAAACCACCAACGAAAGGTAGTGCTGTCCAGAAACTCGATGAGTAAAACTTGTCTGGAACAAGTCGGACGAACAAGGCACAATAGTTCCTTCAAACTACGAATTTTATTCAATAGAACACAAGAGGAACAGCCCCCAAAGTCGTGGACCACGAGCTCTGGGCTCCCTTGCTTATATAACCAGCCCTTAGGCCAACCCAATACCAACTAGGACTCCAATCCTACTCAGATCACGAATCGTAACTTTCCATAACTGCTCAAGATTCTTCTATACGCAGATAGAAGCAATCATAAGACTTCCAAACACCTTAGGAAAACGTATCCCACATTCTTAAACAACTCAAATTCGTGACCCACACGAAATCCTATCATAACCAACTCAAATCTTTCCATATTTGAGTCAAACCCGACTCAGCCGCAGCCTGAGTCCATAACCTAGTCGATTGGACCTTTTCGACCAACTCTTTATGTGCACATCTCTTCATCACGTATTGGAACCATGTAGCCACGTCCATGCACTACTTGCATACGTGCAAACATCTTCCAACGACGTTCAGGATACCTTCATATGCATTGTTCTTGATTCAATCATGCTGCGCAACCTCCTGATCAGCTCAACCACAATTCCTCCTGAATTTGGTTGTTGGAACCTCATCTCCTCCCTGAGACTAGTCCAATGGATCCCGTCAGCAGTCATGTCTTGAACTCAAGCAACACCTGCACATGAATAAACAACCAATCCATACGAGCCCAAGTCCTCGACTTGACTCGAGTTAGTTCCGAACACAACACCCTACGTGAGAACCTCACATAAGCATGTTGCAAAACCACAGTAACACGATATCATCCATATCAACCAAAACGCACCAAAAACTTAGCAAATGAATACTAAGCAATCTTTACAACAATGTAAAGCAAGTACGAAACATTGCAAATGAAAAGCAGAAGCACTACGGTCAAGTTCTGGACCTTGCCAAAGCAACCCGGACCTTGAGCCGGAGCTAACAAAAGCTAGTAGAACCTAGCACCGGAGCTTACCAAAACTAGTACAACAAAGCTCCGTACAAAACTATCAAGACCTAGCGCTGGAGCTAACCAGAACTAGTCGGAACTAGTAAACCCAAAAGCCGAAGCTAGAAAAAGTACGTCGGAGCTTAGCAAAAGCATGCCGGAGCTATCAAATATATGCCGAAGCTATCAAAGACATGCCGGAGCTAAATATAAAGCTCACCGGAGCTTACCAAAGCTGGTCGGACCTTACCAAGAAGTCGGACCTAGCATTGAACATAGCCGGAGCTACCCAAAACAAGCTGGACCTACCGTCGGACATTATTGTAGCTCGGAGCTAGAGTCGGACCTTGATAAAAAGGTGTTTTGGTGATATTAAAAACTTTTATCATCAAAGCCAAGTGTATTCACTACAAGCCAATGTATTCAGCACACATAGGTCTTACAATCTCCCCCTTGATGAATGCATTGGCAACACCATTTAAAATCCGAACATTGGCTTATTCACATAAAAGTTTTGAAGACAATTTCTCCCCCTTTGTAAATCAATAGTAAATGAGAAGAAAAATTATCCCATATTATCTCTCCCCCTTTATTATCTCTCCTTATGCACATATTCTCTCTCTGCCTCTTCATGCTTATCTCTCCCCCTTTGACAATATATTCAACAAGTCATGAGATATAAACAAATTATCTCTCCCCTTTAGTTGTTATGAGCATATTATAACATATACATATAAAAAAAGTTCATCCAAGTCATACTATCAAGTAACTTACACTATCACATCAATGAGATACATAAAGTAGTGTAAGCCATGCTAGAGATCAAATGTAATTTTCAATTTAAGCAAGTCATGATCTCACAAACTTAACTATTTCATAGCTTGAAAGCATGACACTAGTTGCTGCATTTTATTATTTTTCAAAGGATGAATTTAGATCATATGATATTTGCAAGAGATTATATGCGCATCTGCCTTATTCTAACCAACCAAGCCAAGCCTATGTCATTTGACAATCAGAAGCTTAAGGACATGGTTTTAGTCATACACAACTTCTTCTAAGTTCATATCTAAGTGCAATGATAGGCCATCTCAAAAGAAGAAGTGTGATGCATGCATATTCTCTTGATCTTTTCTCAATTTATATTTGTTCATAAAAACTCAACATGTGAGTTGATTACTTGATTAATTCTTTATGATTAAAAGCACTTGTGAACATGTAACAAGTTCAAAACAGCAAGAAAGTTCGACCATGACCAGTTTTAGTGTAAGTAATTATTCCAATTACTAGACATGGCAAAAACTACAAAATGTATAACACGAGTAATGTGGTAAGAACTTTCAGCAGGTAAAAGGAATCACAAAGTCATATATGTATAAAATATTATGCTCATATTATTTTTATTTCAGATTCACACATAGACTTCCTAAGTTTCAAAAACTCCCCCTCAATTTAAGCCATGAGGATGCATAACCCCTATTTCACTACGAATGTAACAAAAACAAGTGAAATCCAAAGGTTTTGTAAAAATGTCAGCCAATTGTTGTTCGGTATCTACATGGTGAAGCACAATGTTTCCTTTTTCAACATTATCTCGAAGAAAGTGATACCTAATGTCAATGTGCTTAGTTCTAGAATGTTGCACGGGGTTTTTAGCAATGCAAATGGCACTAGTGTTATCACAGAATAGTGGAACACTATCTAGATCAACCCCATAGTCCTTAAGTATTTGAACAATCCAAAAAATTTGTGAGCAAGCACTAGTAGCAGCTACATATTCAGATTCGGCTGTGGATTGTGCAACTGAATTTTGTTTTCTAGAGGACCAAGCAACAAGAGAATTACCAAGAAAATGACAAGCACCGGAAGTACTTTTCCTATCAATCCTACAACCCCCAAAATCAGCATATGAAAAAGCTTTCAAAGTAACGGTTGGGGAAGAAGGAAGAAAAATGCCAAATTCTTGAGTTCCATGTAAGTACCTGAGAATACTTTTGACGGCTTGACAATGTGAAACTCGTTGGGAGGCTTGAAACCGTGCACAAAGACATACGCTGAATTGTATGTCCGGTCTTGATGCCGTAAGGTACAAAAGTGATCCAATCATGCTTCTATATTCTTTTTGATCCACGGGTTCACCATCTTCATCAAGTTCAAGTGTTGTTGCTGTTCTCATTGGTCTCCGAAGAGGCTTACTTTTGTCCATGTTGAAGCGCCTTAGGAGGTCTTTGGTATACTTCGTTTGATGCACAAAGGTACCCTCCTTGGTTTGCTTGATTTGCAGCCCCAAAAAGTAAGTGAGTTCACCCATCATACTCATTTCAAATTCAGAACTCATCATTGCTGAAAACTTGGACACAAGATCATGAGAAGTGCAACCAAAGATAATATGATCCACATACACTTGAACGAATAATGAGTCATTGCCATGTTTAAGCACAAAAGGAGTTTTATCAACCTTGACCATGGTAAACCCCTTTTCAAGTAAGAATGTTTTTAACCTATCATACCATGCTCTAGGGGCTTGTTTGAGACCGTATAAGGATTTGGACAGTTTGTAAACATGATTAGGAAAATTTGGATTTTCAAAGCCCGGTGGTTGTTTTACATAAACCTCCTCATCTATGTAGCCATTAAGAAAAGCACTTTTAACATCTATTTGAAATATCTTAAAACTTTTAGATGCTGCAAAAGCTAACAAAATTCTTATGGCTTCTAATCTAGCGACAGGAGCAAAAGTTTCATCAAAATCTTGATCTTCAACTTGAGTGAAACCTTGAGCAACCAACCTAGCCTTATTCCTAACCACAGCCCCATCCTCACATTGTTTATTTTTATATACCCATTTAGTTCCAATTAAAGTGTGACCTTGAGGTGGAGGTACAAGTTTCCAAACATTATTTCTTTCAAAATTTTCTAACTCTTCTTGCATGGCAATAATCCAAGATTCATTTGTGAGTGCGTGTGATATATCTTTGGGTTCAAAAGAAGCAACAAAAGCAGAATGAGCATGAGAGTTTGGATCGCAAAACCTGGACTGTGTGACTCGTTCGTGCAAGCTTCCAATTATCTGTTGTGGGGGATGATCTTTGTAAAAACGTAGGGGAACAGATGTCTCACAAGCTTCTTCTTCATAAGGTTCATTGTAGATTGATGAGCTTGTGACTTGTGGACAATCAGGACCAGCATAGGTGATAGCCGGAGCTTGTTCAATGTCTGGAGCTGGACACCTGTCAACTTCGGAACTACCAGGCAGTATCACCGGCTCTTCTTCATCTTCGAAAATACCCTCCCCCTGAGGATACGGATCTGGTCCTGCAACTCCGGAGCTAGTACCTGGGCTAGCTTCATCAAAATACACTTCACAAGTCTCCACAATTTTGTTAGTGTCAAGTAAAAGCACACGGTAGCCTCTAGTATGAGATGGATAACCAAGAAACATGCCATCAATGGATCTAGGTTCAAATTTATCAAGATTACCATGTTTCTTAACAAAGCATTTGCAACCAAAGACCCTTGCTCCTTGCCAAGTAAGGCCTGCTCTCCACCTCCTCCCCTCCACGTCGAGCTCCACCTCCCGAAGGCCTCCCTACACCCCCCTCCCCGAGCCCCCCCCCCCCCCCACACACACACACTCCCTCTCCCCGAGCACCCCCCACTCTCACCCTCCTTGAGCGCCCCCCCCCCACCCTCACCCTCCCTGCAGAGCCCCCCACCCTACCCTCCCCGATCCCCCCACCCTCACCCCCCCTCAATTCAAGTTTATGAAGTTTCAATCAAATTTGAATTTGAATTTAATTGTTTAAATTATTCTTAAATTGCTTAATTGTTTATTTAATTATGATTAAGTGGTAAAATTGCTTAATTATGCTTAATTATAGTGTAGATTATGTTTAATTGGTTTCATTATGCGTCGAGCTCGACCGCCGTGGGAAGGGCGGAGACAGGGTCCGCCGGCCGTCGGGGTGCTGCGGCACCGGGGTGGCCGGTGTGAGGGAGGTGCGATTGGGGAACCAAGATCGGGCACCATGAAGAGGGCGGCGTCGGGGGTGACCAGCTGTCGGGTGCTACGACATTGGGGGTGGCCGGTGGCTCCAGGAGAGCAAGAGGAGGTGATGGCAGTATTGTGTGAGGAAGATAAGAGAGGTGAGTCGTGTGGGCCGGAGATTGGTTAGTTGGGGACGTGGACTGGCTGGTTAGATGTCCTCGGCGGGGGCGTCCTGTTCCCTAATCAGCTTCACGTAGCGAGAAGGGTGATGGGTCGCAGCCTCCTTCGCCATTTTCTTTCTCTCTATGTCTTTGTCTCTGGTCGGTGATGGACATGAGGGATGAGCCGAGATCTGCCACCCCACCTCTCCTTAAGAGAAGAGAAGAGAAGAGGGGAGATGATGAAGTGAAGTGAGTGAATGAGTTGGGCCTTGTGGTCAGGCCAACCATGACAGGTGGCGGCCCAAGTTAAGAAGCCAAGGTCCCTGGTCCCAATCTTGCCTGCCTCCACCGTTCCCTGCTCCCAGTCCCAGTCTACCACCTCCCAAGGGTCGGGGGCAAGGCACCAAGGAAGGAGATGCATCGTGAAGACCATCGGAATCCATGAGGTCGCTCGGTGATGAAAATGAAACGAGAGGGTGTGAACGAATGCATCCCCTTCCTCTTTCTCACCGGTTATGGCTGACATGCCAATGCCGTGGAGAAGGAGGGGAGGCGTGCGGAAGTCTCTGCCCAACCCCGACAGGCCACTTAGGTTCTGTCGCGGCCCATTTGGTGTGAAGTTAAAGTATGCGTCTAAACCACCCACACGTTTGTATGGCGGACCCCGACGGACCAAGTTCATTGTCTCTCTCGTTATTTCCTCTATCGTGCATAAATTAACGAGAAACTAACAATAATTTGTCTGACTTTAAACTGCAGAGTCAAACATGGGCGAAGACCGTAGTTGGTTGTATACTGGTTGGAAGAGTAGAACTGGTAATCACTCAGATGAGTGGTACGCCAAGATAGAAACTTTTATGGAACAAGCTTTTTCATTGTCAAATAGCGATAAGGTGCGGTGCCAATGTACGAAATACCGAAACAGAACATTTTTGGACAAAGTGGAACATATGGTGCACTTGTGTCGAAACGGTTATGTGTCACATTATGAGTTGTGGAACTTCCATGGTGTGACAGCTTCTCAAGTTGTACAAGAAGTGGAAGCGCACAATGATGATGCCATGGAGGTTGATATGATGGATGAGTTGCTGAAAGCTATATGACCAGAGCTTACAGAGGATCCTCAAATAGCAGAGGTTAAAGAGTTCTTCAAACTTTTCAAAGATTAAGAACATCCACTGCATGGACACACTAAAATGACAATCCTCAATTTTGTGAGTAGACTTATGGAAATTAAGTCTAAGTTCTTCTTTTCTAATAACTGTTACAACGAGCTCATCAAACAAAGTTCCTAAAGATATGTATAAGTCAAAGAAAATTATTTCCGATCTTGGTATGAAGTACGAGAAGATTGATGTGTATCCGGACAACTGCATGCTTTTTTGGAGAGAGCATGCCAATTAGAACAAATGTTTAAAATATGGTCAATCGAGGTTTGTCGAAGTTGTTAATAACGATAGTGATACTGTGACGACAGAAGTCGCACGTAAGCAACTTCGTTACTTACTCGTAACACATTGAAGTGGTTGTTCCTTTCAAAAAAAAAAACAACCACACACATGAGATGGCACAAAGAAGGTGAGCGTCAGAACAATGGAGTCATGACACACAGGTCCGATGGTGAGGCATTGAAGGCACTGGACCGGTTCGATCGAAAATTCGGTCCTGAAGCGAGAAATGTTCGCATCGGGTTGGCGACAGATGGCTTCACGCTGTTCAGCACAAATGCCACACCATACTCCTGTTGGCCCATCTTTGTCATTCCGTACAATCGTCCACTGGCTTTTTGCATGAAGAATGAGTTTATGTTTCTGAGCCTCGTTGTACCTGGCCAGATCATCCTGAATCACGTCTCAACGTGATGTTGAAACCATTGATCGAAGAGTTGAAAATGTTATGGACAGGAGTCGAAGCGTACGAATGTTACAAGAAGTAGAAATTCAACCTTCGAGCTGCTTATTTGTTGTCAATCCATGATTTTCTGGCATACGACATGTTTTCTGGATGGAGCACTCATGGTCGGTTGAAGTGTCCGATATGTGCCTCGAATACCGATTACTTTTGGCTTATCCTTGGAGGCAAGATATCTTATTTCAATTGTCATAGACGTTGGCTACCTCTGAATCACTTGTTTAGACAACAGAGGAACGTCTTCAGAAAGAACACCGTTGTCACGAAAGGACCATTGAAACCTCTTAATGGGTCAGAACTATCTAATATGTTGGACAAATTGGTGCTATATGAAGGTCGTCCGGGATATTTTGAAGGTTACGGAGACGAACACAATTGAACTCACATATGTGGACTTTGGGAGCTACCGTATGTGAAGTCGTTGATTCTAAGGCACAACATTGATGTCATGCATCAAGAGCGTAACATGGCCGAATGTATCATAAGCACATGCATGGACATGACGGGCAAAACAAAAAGACAATTTAAAGGTCCCAAAGGATCTCGCTGAGCTTTGTAACCGTCAAACTCCTAATCTCTTCGAAAATGGTGGTAAACCACGTGCTCCTTTTTGTCTTCGACCTCAAGAAAAGAAAGAAGTTTTTGAATGGTTGCAAAGGTTGAAATTCTCAGATGGTTATATAGCTAGTCTGAGATGAGCTGTGAATGTGAAAACGGGAAAGCTCATTGGGCTGAAGAGTCATGATTATCACATAATCATGGAAATACTTCTGTCTGTTATGTTTCAAGGCTACTTTGATGATGCGGTGTGGAAGGTGTTAGCCGAGCTTAGCCACTTCTATAGGCAACAATGTGCTAAATAAATCACGCCACAGATAATGACTAAGTTGGAGAAGGAGGTTCCGATACTTTTGTGTAAGATGGAAAAAAATTTTCCTCCAGGGTTCTTCAATCCAATGCAACATCTCTTAATTCATCTTCCATTTGAAGTGAAAGTGGGAGGTCCCGTGCAATGTAGGTGGATGTATCATATTGAAAGATAACTCACATATCTGAAACCAATGGTTGGTAAGAGAGCTAGGTTTGAAGGTTTCATCACCAAAGCTTTTTCTCTTTAGGAAGTAGGATACTTCTCAAGTGTTTACTTTGAAGAGGAACACAATGTTAATACTTCGGCAATGCAGTTGTCAGTGGTTTGGATCCAGCAGATCTCCCGACACTACTAAAGTGTTAGAGGAGTTTGATGTTTGGTGTGGGCGCGCGGAGATTCAAGAAGGTGAATTGTAAATGACACAGGAGACACAGAGGTTTACGTGGTTCGGGCCGCCTGAGCGTAATACCCTACTCCACGGGCGTGTTGGTGTTGTATTAGCTGTATGAGCCTGTATCGAGCGTCTATGGAGCGTGTGTGTAAAAGTGTCCGAACCTCTAGAGTCCGTCGTCGGCCTGTCCTTTTATAGTACAAGGGCAGGCCATTACAAGTTAGCCTTGCCCAACATGTGGCCCTAGCGGTTACTAGTATTGATACTCATTCAACACGTTTAATTGCCCTTAATGATCTGGTAATGGGCTTTGACAGCACCGTTACTGGTAATTAAGGTCGTCGATCATGTGTCATTAATATGGTATTAATGACACTTAATCGGGTCTTGAAGTCCTTGATTCCCCTTTGAAGATCCGGAGCCGTTGTGGAGTCTTCCGAAGGTTATAGGCTGAAGATTCGATGGTTGGACACGTGGCAGCACTGGAGCACACTGTGGGAACAGATGGCTTCGGTGTTACCCGACACGTGTTAGCACCGGAGCTTCCCTCGGTCTGGGGTTAGATCCGGGGGTGCCATTTCGGTACATAGCCCGGAGCTTCCCCCTTGTGGGCGGTAGCTCCGGTTTGATAGTACACGTGGCGACCCTAGGATTAACCATGTTGGAGAAGCGTGTCCGGTTATATCTGACATGTGGGCCTCCGAAGGTCATCAAATCAAGTAGATGACTTTCCCTTGAGATCTTTCCAATCTCAAGGGGTATATGGTACCCAGGGTACCGACAGTGGCCCCCTGGGCCCACCTCTGGGGAAGACCCCTTGGGTGAAGTCATTCCGCCGGAGGTGGGTCCATCCTTCGACTTTTGAACTGAGTCTTCAAAGGTCTTCAGATGTGCCGTTGGCGATGGTTAGGAGTTAAATCCTCGCCGCGTGGCGTATCCCGTGTGCGGCAGGTGAGATCTTTGGCGTGCGGATCTCCCGCAATTGAAGGTCACCGGTTCCCGATACGAAAAATCGTATCGGTTCCGCGCGCCTTGTCAGGCCGCCGCCTTCGGGCTTCCCGCCTCATGATGGCAATCGTTCGCCTGGGTAAGAACCTCGACTTGATCGTTGGGGTAGTCCCGGGCCCTCTTGTCATCGGCTGGGTGGAATTTTTGAGTGGTATCTTCGACTTCCTTGCGGTTTCCATCCAAGCGTCGCAAGGGCTTACTTAAGAAGGAAAGCGCGCATTGTTTGCGGTTCTTTACGCCTCTCATCTGATATTGCGCTCAAACTCCCAACCTGTGCTTCGCTTTTCTTCTCTTGCCTTACTGTGCCGCGATGGAGTTGGGTCTCCGCGAGAGTCGTTTGAAGACCGACGGCGACCTGAAGAAGGTCCAGGCCCTCATGGTATGGTCCTCGGACTACTTCAACCGCTCGGTCCGCACCGGTGGAGAGCTCCCGTTTGAGAAGGAGCTCGTTGGCGAAATGGTGTACTTTTCTTCGTACGCCATGGTGGGGTTGATCCCACCTTTTTCCTCCTTTTTCTTGATGCTGCTAGACTTCTATGGTCTGCAGCCGTATCACCTTGGCCCCCACTCCATTCTTCTTGTGTCTATCTTCGTCCACTTCTGTGAGATGTGGTTGGGCACCCCCCCTGCATTGAACTCTTCCGGACCTTCTTCACCGTCCATACCACCGGCCGGAGCAATGAGTACCTTGGCTTCTACTACTTCGTGAAGCGCAAGAAGTGCCCATTCAAGTACCTCCTATCGTTCCCCTCTGGGAAGTGGGATGACTAGAAGAAGGACTGGATAGTCGTCCGGGTGGAGGAGCACGAGAGGCTGGAGCTACCCGAAGGCCTCCCCAACATCGACACGACAATCTGGAGTGAAGCACCGATGCTGGCAGAAGCCTTCAACCCTGCTTTGACCAGGATCCGCCAATGCGTGGAGAGAGGATTGACTCCTCAGGAGGTGTTTTGCAGCTTCCTGGTCAACAGGTGGCACCGCTGAAGAGGAGAGAAAAACTCGCTTGGGCCCTCAACAGCGTGATGGACGACGACCGGGTCGAGACCGGGCTGAAGTCCAACATGGTGGGGACAAACTTGGAGTTCCACCTCAAGAAGTTCCAGCACGACATCGACGTCGTGGGTGACGACTTGACTCCGCCATCAGCTTTTCTCCCTCTGAACGTGGAAGTAGAGTTCAGCAGGGAGCTCCGGCGGAAGATGCCTGTGCTTGACGACCTTGGCGTCGTCGAGAGAAGATCAACCACTAGGGTGGCGATCCCTGGAGCTTCTGAGGGTGGCTCCGACCCTGCCCCGAAGCCAAGGGCTGAGGTCGTCGGCAAGGGTAAGGAGCCGACGGAAGAACCCTTGAGCCAGAAGAGGAAGCTACAGCAGGCCGACGGAAGGTCCGTCAGGCCTGCCACCTCAGCATCAGCTCCTTCTCCCTGGAGGGGGAGGTCTTCTACAACCACGGCGACTGTACCCGCAGCGGGGTCCTCCCGGGGTGCTAGCTCCGGGCATGCGACTCCAGCACCGGGGCCGGTGGAGGCCTCTAGGTCCGTAGGTTCTTCCCGATCGAGGGGGGCCTGTGGCGCCCGGTTCCGAAAACTGAACCAAGCTAACACATATGTGTGCCCAGGATGTTCATCACACATACACGAGTGCAATCACAAGAGAGTATACAGAAAATTACCACAAGGCAAGATTAATTAACAAAATTTTATTACACAAACCAGATTATCCTCGAATACAAGCTCTAATGAATACTAATGACGAGTTTAACTAATGCAGCGGAAATAAACTAATTATGAAAACTAAACAGCTAGGCAGCATAAGCAATAGGGTATAACGCAGCTCCAATAACACCACAGGCAAAGCTGACGGTAGACACGGCCTAGAACTCCGCATTATCACCATTAGAATCCCAATCCTGACCTGCAACTGCTGGGGGGGGGGGGGATTGCAAGAGTGAGTACATGTCGTACTCAGCAAGTGTGGAAAGTATGACATGTGGCTTATTCAAGTGTCGACAATAATAATGGTAAAGTGCTGAAAAGTACATTAAAACATTTGAAAAGCAATATATTATACGTATGTGAAGTAGACCCATTATAATCATAAGTATTACCATAATACCGAATCTGAATTCATTACCATCATCAAAATTTCCAGATTTCACCATTGCCAATAACCAGATTCAATACTAGAGATAAATTCATAACCAGCCATAACCATTACCAAACCATAACCATCCCAATACCGAGTTCCCTCTAAACATGGAAGTTGTCCAGGTGCTCATAACCGGGAGCATGGCTATCATGATAGTTTTAATTGACTCTGCAGAGTTTGTACCTCTTTACCCACGTGTTTGTGATTTCATCACCCGTCAGCGACTAAAGAACCTCCCTTATGCCAATTACACTTCCTTTGGTGTATGGCCAAGAGATCACAAAATAGCCTTTACAAAGGGATTACTAGTCTATTCAGACCCCACTAAGGTTTCACCGGTGGTGATGTCTCCCGCAGAGCACATCTTCAACCAAGGGCCCCCTCTTGAGCCATTCGGATCCCAGGGTAGTCCCGCCAATCATCAACAAACCCAATCCGACTACTCCTTCCCCGAGCATCCATAATGGTCCAAACAGCACTAGCAAAGCCCTAATTAATCAGCTACGCCGCACCCATACTTGGCCTCGTGGTGGCACTGTAGTCCTGGCTTATTCTCGCATGAACCGGTCCTTAGATCTAAAGCAAGCAAACCACCATAACATCCAACCCATCCACATACCAGGCTTGCTTAGATCACCCATTACCATATCATATTTGACCAGTTCACATTAACCATAATTTCATCCATACATAATTAAATTGAGTGGTATAGTTGTTTTCCCATCCCAGTTGATTAAGCGAAGCAAAAGGTAAAAACCCTTCCCGACTCTCTATCATATATTCCAGGTGACAAGGGTGGTCAACAATTCTGGTAAACTTCCTACCATAGGTTTCCCATCAAATTGACACAAGCATGCAATTTTGTAAACAAAACATTTATTTTAAAAACAGGATCAATATGCTTCAAGGACACTTTCCTTGCTCTTGCTGTTGATTAGGATCAAAGCCTTCAAACTCTTGATGATGTAGATCCTCCGCGGCACTCTCTAGCGCAAATCCGTCTAATCCACACAATAAACATACAAGACAAGAAACAAAATCAAAGAGTGCACAAATATTACTCATTATGATATGACATGCATGATTGATGCAAATGCAAGGCAGAACTTGTTAATTGATTGCTTTTAATGATAACTAACTAGTTCTAATAGCTTTTAACAAGTTTATACAGGTTTGGATTCGATTAGATCAAATTTTAGAACCAATTCAACACAATTTAACCAGAATGATCGGACTAGTCTGCTAGGGATCGGACAAGTCCGCCCTCTGCGAGATCAGCAGATTAGGGTTTTCTAGATCGACGTGAATTTGAAGATTAGGGGTTGAATTCACTTAAGGACAAGAGAATAGAAGGTATACCAGGTGTTTAGAACTCCAATGAATCAAGAACCTTGGAGGTAAAACTTGGATCTTGATGATCTACAGTTGGTGATGAACTTGGGGGATGAATTTGTGATGAAGAACAAAAACTTGGTGGAGATCTTGATCCTATTTCATTTCCTCCTCTTCTTTTCCTTGCTTGGGATCTTCTCCTCCCTCCTTGGTGGTGGCTCTCCACGAACTAGGGTTTGGGTGGGTGGAAAAGTGGCAAATAGATATCAATCCAAAGGGTGGGGCTGTTTATATAGAGGTGGAGGCTAGGGTTAGATGGATTTCGAGTTTTGGGATGAGTGGAGGATGGTTTAGAGTCCCACATGGGCTCTAAAAGAGTTAGGCACGATGTCCCTAGGCCCACTTAACGTGAAACCCAAGAAACAAGTCGTAAAACAAATGATCAACTCGGAGTCGCGAAATATCGGACAAGTCCGGAAAGGACCGGACTAGCCCGAAGTTGTCCAGAGAGAAAAATCAGACAAGTCTGGCCTAAAATCGGACAAGTCCGACTTTAAACAGAGAGGAAAATGGACAAGTCCGCTGGAACACCGGACTAGTCCGGAAAAGTCCAAGGACTTAGCAATTTTTCAAGGATTCTTGGAATATCGGACTAGTCCGCACAAAATCGGACAAGTCCGAAAGTTTCCAGAGCCAAAATCAGACTAGTCCGCAGCAAAAACGGACAAGTCCGTTTTTAGCCGGAGAGAAATCGGACTAGTCCTCAGCAAAATCGGACTAGTCCGCACTTTCCTGCGTTTTAAAGGCGGTTTTGTTCCAAATCAATTTTAAACTTATTCCTCTTTATGTGGTTCAATATTAAACATGTATATGAATGTATGCAAGGCATGATGCATGAAAATGAGGGTGTTACAAACCTAACCCCCCCCCCCCCCCCCCTAAAATGAATCTCTCCCTCGAGATTCGATGCAGAAGAGAAGAGATAGGGAAATTCCTTCTTGATATCATCCTCTAGCTCCCAAGTTGCTTCTTTTTCTGTGTGGTGCTTCCATTGAACCTTACACCATCTAATAACCTTGTTCCTTGTGACCCTCTCCTTAGTTTCCAAGATTTTGATCGGTTGTTCAACATAAGTCAAATCTTCCTCTAGTTCCAATTCTTCCATTGGCACTTGTTCTTCCGGTACTCTCAAGCACTTTTTGAGCTGGGAAACATGAAACACATCATGTACGTCTGAAAGATGAGCTGGCATCTCCAACTTATACGCTACTTCTCCCCTTTTGTCCAAAATCTTGAATGGTCCAATATAACGAGGTGCTAGCTTTCCTCTTATGTTAAACCTCTTATGACCCCTCATTGGTGACACCTTGAGGTAAACAAAATCTCCCACTTCAAAGGCTAGTTTCCTTCTCCTATTGTCCGCATAGCCTTTTTGCCTTGGTTGGGCAGCCCTCAAGTTTTCATGAATTATTTGGACTTGCTTTTCGGCTTCTTGCAACACATCTGGACCAAATACTTGAGTTTCTTCCGCCTCATTCCAGAATAAAGGTGTCCTACACTTTCTCCCATAAAGCGCTTCATATGGTGACATCTTCAAACTTGCTTGGTAACTATTATTGTATAAAATTCCGCGTATGGCAAGCTTCTGTCCCAACTTTTCCCATGCTTTAAAGCACAAGCTCTCAGCATGTCCTCTAAAATCTGATTGGTCCTCTCGGTTTGCCCATCCGTTTGAGGGTGATATGCTGAACTAAAATTCAATCTCGTTCCCAAGGCTTCATGCAATTTTTGCCAAAATCTGGAGGTAAATTGAGAACCTCTATCCGAAACTATCTTCTTAGGGACTCCATGTCGACACACAATACGCTCCATGTATATTTCGGCCAATCGTGCAGCTGTATATTTGGTCTTCACGGGGACAAAATGAGCTAACTTGGTTAAGCGATCCACAATTACCCAAATTGAGTCATAGCCGGACTGAGTACGTGGTAATCCAACTATGAATTCCATACCAATTTCTTCCCACTTCCATTCCGGAATCTTTAATGGTTGTAATAGTCCAGCTGGCCTTTGATGTTCCGCCTTGACTCGTTGACACACATCACACAATGCCACATATTCAGCTATGTCCTTTTTCATGCTATCCCACCAATAGCAAGCCTTCAAGTCCTTGTACATCTTCGTACATCCGGGGTGAATCGAGTAAGGCGAGTCATGTGCCTCCTTTAATATTGTCTCCCAAATATGCTTTACATTAGGCACAACGATCCTCTTTCCAAGCCATAAGGTACCATGTTCGTCTTCATCAAATCTGAATTCTCTCCCTTCTTCGGTTATTTCCTTGATTTCCTTGATCTCCTCATCTGTGGTTTGTGCCTCTTGAATTTCTTGCTCCAAGGTTGGATTTAACTCCATCATCTCCATCTCATTTACAAACCCAAGGTTTAACCTTTCAAACTCCTTACATAACTCGGATGGTAACTCTCGAACTGCGAGTTGGTGACTTACTCCCTTTCTACTCAAAGCATCGGCCACTACATTGGTATTCCCCGGATGATAGTTGAACCCAAATCATAATCTTTGATGAGCTCCAACCATCTTCATTGCCTCAAGTTCAGATCCGTTTGTGTGAAAATATACTTCAAACTCTTATGATCCGTATAAATTTCACACCTATGTCCAAGAATATAGTGTCTCCAAATCTTCAACGCATGTACCACGGCCGCGAGTTCCAAATCGTGCGTGGGGTAATTCTGCTCATGTTTCTTCAATTGTCTTGATGCATAGGCGACCACTTGACCTTCTTGCATCAATACACATCCAAGCCCTTGTCTTGATGCATCGCAATAAATGTCAAAACTCTTGCTTACATCCGGCAATACCAAAACTGGGGCTGTTGTCAACCGCTTCTTCAACTCCTCAAAACTCTCTTGACAAGCTTGAGTCCATTGGAATGCCTTTCCCTTCATTAGCAACTCCGTCATAGGCTTGGCTATCTTGGAAAAATCCTTGATGAATCTACGGTAATATCCAGCCATCCCAAGAAAACTCCTTATTTCCTTGACATTTTGCGGCGGTTCCCACTTCAACACATCCCTCACTTTACCAGGGTCAACCGATACTCCTCCTCCTGAGATGATATGACCCAACAATGGCACCTCTTTCAACCAAAACTGACACTTGTTGAACTTGGCATACAATTGATGCTCCCTCAATTTCTGCAATGTAAGCCTCAAGTGTTCCTCATGTTCCTTCTCATCCTTCAAGTAGATCATAATATCATCAATAAACACCACAACGAACTTATCTAAGTACTCCATGAAGACCTTTTTCATGAGGTACATAAAGTAGGCAGGTGCATTTGTCAATCCAAAAGACATCACGGTGTACTCATAAGATCCATACCGTGCCCTAAAAGTTGTTTTGGGTATGTCCGATGGTCTAATCTTCATTTGAAAGTATCCCGACCTCAAATCAATCTTGGAAAACACACAGGCGCCTTTCATCTGATCAAACAAATCCTCTATACGGGGCAAGGTGTACTTGTTCTTGATTGTTACCTCGTTGAGGGCTCGGTAATCCACGCACATCCTTTGGGATCCATCCTTCTTGTCCACAAAAAGAAGGGGCGCTCCCCAAGGTGAAGAGCTAGGGCGAATAAAACCTTTCTCTAATTGCTCTTGAATCTGCTTCTTGAGCTCCGCTAATTCCATAGGAGGCATCCTATACGGCCTCTTAGCTATAGGTGCAGTTCCAGGTATTAAATCAATAACAAACTCAATGTCTCGATCGGGTGGCATACCTGGCAACTCGTCCGGAAAAACATCCAAAAATTCACAAACCACCGGAATCTCCTCAATTATGGCACCGTCCATATGATTCAACTCCAATTGCTTCGGTGCGGTTTGAGATGCTTCAAATTCTACGGTGATCTCTTCCTCATTAGTAAACTTCACCGTCTTCGTGGCACACTCAATAACTCCGTTGTGCTTCCTTAACCAGTCCATACCAAGTATAATGTCCAACCCTTGAGAATCCAAAACAATGAGGTTGGCGGAGAAGTCTACCCCCCTTATTCTAAGGCCTACTTTTGGACATACTATATTGTCCTCATCTCTCCTCCAGGAGACTTAACCAATAGAGTAAACTTCATATGGGAGATAGGCAAACTATACTTGGCAACATACTTTGATGCAATGAATGAATGCGATGCTCCAGAATCAAATAACATAGTCGCGGGGTTGGAGTTTGCGAGAAACATACCAATGACCACATCATCCGCTTGCTGAGCATCCTCCGTTGAGACATGATTCACGTTGCCACGAGCAAAATTCTGCTGTCCACAGTTCCCTTTTGGTTGTCCTCCATTGGGTCTTGGGTTTTGCCTCGGTGCATTGCTTCCTTGACCAAGACCTGACTTAGGACATTGATGCGCAAAGTGTCCAGCTTCTACACAAGTGTAGCACTTCTTAAACCCAACAGAATTATTGGGACGAGCTTGGTTTTGAACATTAGCACCAAGAAAATTAGCACGAGGCGCATAAGGCATTTGAGGCCTAGGTGCTTGCGTGACAGGGCGCTGCTGCACAAACTGAGTTGGTTGTGGTGCATAACCAGGGCGCTGAGCAGGAATAGAAGAGCTGAAATGAGGTGCATTGGGTGGCGCAAAGCAAGGGCGCACATTACTTCCTTGTTGCTGTCCTTGATATGGCGCCTTCCTCTTGATTTCTTGCTCCATCTCACGGATCTTGTTCTCAACCACAATTGCTTTGTCCACAAGCTTCTGGAAATTTGCATAGTCACAATTGAGCAATTGTACTTGGATCTCATTGTTCAAGCCCCTCATGAACAAGTATTGCTTCCGGCTGTCCCGACTAACATCCTCAGGCGCGTACCTTGAGAGTTGAGTGAATTTATTGAGATATTCACTCACACTTGATCTTCCTTGCCTTAAATTCTCAAATTCTTGCCTCTTCAATATCATAACACCCTCGGGCACATAATGAGAACGAAAATTTTCCTTGAATTCGGCCCATGTAATTCTCTCTTGGTTCTCATGAGCATTGCAATAAGAATCCCACCAATCCGCAGCTGCTCCAACTAGTTGATGAGAAGCAAACAAGACCTTCTCCCGGTCACTGCATTGGACAATAGCTAGCTTCTTCTCCACGGACTTGAGCCAATCGTCCGCATCCATAGGGTCAGCAGCTTGAGCAAAGGTCGGCGGCCTAGTCCTCATAAACTCTACCAATCGGTTATGAGGAGACGGGGGTGGCGGTGGAGACATGTGGGGCTGATTGTTGATATTGCCAGCCTGCAGCTGTCCCATAGTCTGTATCATGGTCTGCATAAGCTGGTTTTGCATAGCCAATAGCTGCTCAATGTTGATAGCTCCCTGAGTAGATCCTTGTCCGATGTTGTTCTGAGGCACTCCATTGTTGTCCTCCTCATCATTGCCATCCCTCTGGTTCCGAGTCCTCACCATCTGAAGAAAAGCAATAGATAAGAATTAGAAAACGTCCCCAACTATATGCATCAAGGGGTATAAACTAAACATCTAGCTACACTAGACTAGGTGGACATGGCAATGCTAAGGCATCCCAAAATCCTCTATTAAGCACACAAGCAAGCAATATATATAGCAAACAACACTCCAAGCAAAAACACATCGATTCCTGAGTGCTCCTATGTGCTCTAAAGTGTCCATTTTATCTAGGCTGCATCCTACGGTCAACCTGTGGCTCTGATACCAATCTGTGGCGCCCGGTTCCAAAAACTGAACCAAGCTAACGCATATGTGTGCCCAGGATGTTCATCACACATACATGAGTGCAATCACAAGAGAGTATACAGAAAATTACCACAAGGCAAGATTAATTAACCAAATTTTATTACACAAACCGGATTATCCTCGAATACAAGCTCTAATGAATACTAATGACGAGTTTAACTAATGCAGCCGAAATAAACTAATTAAGCAAACTAAACAGCTAGGCAGCATAAGCAATAGGGTACAACGCAGCTCCAATAACACCACAGGAAAAGCTGACGGTAGACACAACCTAGAACTCTGCATTATCACCATTAGAATCCCAATCCTGACCTGCAACTGTTGGGGCGGGGGATTGCAAGAGTGAGTACATGTCGTACTCAACAAGTGTGGAAAGTATGACATGTGGCTTATTCAAGTGTCGACAATAATAATGGTAAAGTGCTGAAAAGTACATTAAAACATTTGAAAAGTAATATATTATACATATGTGAAGTAGACCCATTATAATCACAAGTATTACCATAATACCGAATCTGAATTCATTACCGTCATCAAAATTTCCAGATATCACCATTGCCAATAACCAGATTCAATACCAGAGATAAATTCATAACCAGCCATAACCATTACCAAACCATAACCATCCCAATACCGAGGTCCCTCTAATCATGGAAGTTGTCCAGGTGCTCATAACCGGGAGCACGACTATCATGATAGTTTTAATTAACTTTGCAGAGTTTGTACCTCTTTACCCACGTGTTTGTGATTTCATCACCCATCAACGACTAAAGAACCTCCCTTATGCCAATTACACTTCCTTTGGTGTATGGCCAGGAGATCACAAAATAGCCTTTACAAAGGGATTACTAGTCTATTCAAACCCCACTGAGGTTTCACCGATGGCGATATCTCCCGCAGAGCACATCTTCAACCAAGGGCCCCCTTTTGAGCCATTCGGATCCCAGGGTAGTCCCGCCAATCATCAACAAACCCAATCCGACTACCCCTTCCCCGAGCATCCACAATGGTCCAAACAGCACTAGCAAAGCCCTAATTAATCAGCTACACCGCACTCATACTTGGCCTCGTGGTGGCACTGTAGTCCTGGCTTATTCTCGCATGAACCGGTCCTTAGATCTAAAGCAAGCAAACCACCATAACATCCAACCCATCCACATACCAGGCTTGCTTAGATCACCCATTACCATATCATATTTGACCAGTTCACATTAACCATAATCTCATCCATACGTAATTAAATTGAGTGGTATAGTTGTTTTCCCATCCCAGTTGATTAAGCGAAGCAAAAGGTAAAAACCCTTCCCGACTCTCTATCATATATTCCAGGTGACAAGGGTGGTCAACAATTCTAGTAAACTTACTACCATAGGTTTCCCATCAAATTGACACAAGCATGCAATTTTGTAAACAAAACATTTATTTTAAAAACAGGATCAATATGCTTCAAGGACACTTGCCTTGCTCTTGCTGTTGATTAGGATCAAAGCCTTCAAACTCTTGATGCTGTAGATCCTCCACGGCACTCTCTAGCGCAAATCTGTCTAATCCACACAATAAACATACAAGACAAGAAACACAATCAAAGAGTGCACAAATATTACTCATTATGATATGACATGCATGATTGATGCAAATGCAAGGTAGAACTTGTTAATTGATTGCTTTTAATGATAACTAACTAGTTCTAATAGCTTTTAACAAGTTTATACAGTTTTGGATTCGATTAGATCAAATTTTAGAACCAATTCAACACAATTTAACCAGAAAGATCGGAATAGTCCGCTAGGGATCGCACAAGTCCGCCCTCTGCGAGATCAGCAGATTAGGGTTTTCTAGATCGACGTGAATTTGGAGATTAGGGGTTGAATTCACGTAAGGACAAGAGAATAGAAGGTATACCAGGTGTTTAGAACTCCAATGAATCAAGAAACTTGGAGGTAAAACTTGGATCTTGATGATCTAGGGTTGGTGATGAACTTGGGGGATGAATTTGTGATGAAGAACGAAAACTTGGTGGAGATCATGATCCTCATTCGTTTCCTCCTCTTCTTTTCCTTGCTTGGGATCTTCTCCTCCCTCCTTGGTGGTGGCTCTCCACGAACTAGGGTTTGGGTGGGTGGAAAAGTGGCAAATAGATATCAATCCAAAGGGTGGGGCTGTTTATATAGAGGTGGAGCCTAGGGTTAGATGGATTTTGAGTTTTGGGATGAGTGGAGGCCGGTTTAGAGTCCCACATGGGCTCTAAAAGAGTTAGGCACGATGTCCCTAGGCCCACTTAACGTGAAACCCAAGAAACAAGTCGTAAAAAAAAATCAACTCGGAGTCGCGAAATATCGTACAAGTCCGGAAAGGACCGGACTAGTCCGAAGTTGTCCAGAGAGAAAAATCGGACAAGTCTGGCCTAAAATCGGACAAGTCCGACTTTAAACAGAGAGGAAAACAGACAAGTCCGCTGGAACACCGGACTAGTCCGGAAAAGTCCAAGGACTTAGCAATTTTTCAAGGATTCTTGGAATATCGGACTAGTCCGCACAAAATCGGTCAAGTCCGAAAGTTTCCAGAGCCAAAATCGGACTAGTCCGCAGCAAAAAAGGACAAGTACGTTTTTAGCCAGAGAGAAATCGGACTAGTCCTTAGAAAAATCGAACTAGTCCGCACTTTCTTGCGTTTTATGTGCGGTTTTGTTCCAAATCAATTTTAAACTTGTTCCTCTTTATGTGGTTCAATGTTAAACATGTATATGAATGTATGCAAGGCATGATGCATGAAAATGAAGGTGTTACAGGGCCTCGACTAGGGAAACGCCCGTGGTCGCAACGAGTACTGGGGGCCCTTTCGGAGCTTCCACGCCGGCTATGACCAGCCCAGAATGCCCGGGAAAAAGGTTCCGCGCAAGCTGGTGCGGAAGCCTCCCAAGGTAATTTTTAATCTTTACCTTGGATAGTTGTTTAATTGTAGTAACTATTTTTTAAGTTTCTTTGTCCATCATCTGCAGCTTTCCCAAGAAGAGGAGTGAGGCTCCACCCTCAGCCACAGCAACTGAAGTTGTGAGGGCGGAAGCTTCTGCTCCTGTCCCGGTGCCGCCCCAAGTGGTGGCTGAAGCTGCGACAGCTCCAACGCCAGCTGTCGTGGTCATGGACCTCGACTCATCCCCAGAGACTCCCTTGGTAGCGCCGGACTGCGGGAGAGATGATGCGCCAGCGGCACGTGTCCCGGAGGTTGAAGCTCCGGGTCCTGGTGCTGAGATGATGGAAGCTCCGGCCGTTGAGCCGGAGAAAGCTGTAATTCCGGCCCCAGAGCCGGAAATTTTCGAAGCTCCAGCGGTTGAGCCGGAGGTGATTGAAGTCCCGGCGTGTGCGCCGGATGTTGATGAAGTCCCGGTGGTTGGGCCGGCTACCTCAGAAGCACCGGCCGCAGAGCCGGTCGTTGTTGTAGCTTCGGCCGCATGGCCGATTGAGGATGAAGATCTTCTGGCTCCCGAGCCGGTTGTTGTAGAGGCGTCAGAGCTCGAGCCCCCGTCGGAGGAGATGCCCAGGCCGGAGCCAGAAGCGTCCCCTGCTCCCGAAGTGACGACGTCGGAGGTACCCGCGGCTGAGCCGGAGTGCCCTGGTGAAGTCGCTGGCCCCCTGCCTGAGGGGGTGAATGAAGACCTGGCGGCAAGGCCTTCCTCGATGGCGACTGAGGCCATCCTGGAGGACGGCCCTAGTGCCATGGAGACCCAGTGGACCACTCTTGTGGAGTGGGACCCAATTTTTGTATCTGATAACCCGCTGGAACCAGCGGAGGAGACCCCAACAGGTCCGGAACCTATCCCGTTGTCATTGTCTATTGACAACGCCTGTTCTAGTCTGCGTCAAGTTCAACTGGCCTTCTTCCATGACAGCAAGGATCTTGAAGAGGAGCACCAAACCCTTAGGCGGTGGTGTAACCGGCTCTACTTCGAGACCAAACTGGCGCAGTCGAGGCTAGCGGATGACAAAGAGTGGATCAAGCGGGAGAAGGTCCGCCTGTAATACTGGGGTAAATTATTGAATGACCAGGAGAGTATGACTTGCGCCCTCGACACTCAATCTTAGGAGATCTATGAGCAGACCAAAGCAGCTAACAGTGCGGCCGATGAACGCCACAAAAGGCTTGAGGCCATTAACACTACACTCATCAAGCGCCGAGAGGCACTTGAAGAGAGGGAGAAACGACTCGAAGATGAAGAGCAGAAACTCCTAGAGCTGTGGGATGACGTCCTGAGGAGGGAGGAGGAGCTCAACGAAAAGGTGTCTCTGGCTGACAAGGGCCTCGAGGAGCGCGCCAAGAAATTGGAAGAGCACTGCATTGAGGAGGAAGAGAAGGCCTAGGTGCGAGGGCATGAGCTCTACGAGCAAGAGTGTGCCCTTGTTGCCAGGGAAAAGAAAGTGAGGGGCAGGGAGAAAAACCTAGTTGACCGCCGGAACAAGATCCACCTCCGGGAGGAGGAGGTCGGAAAACTCGAGAAGCGGGTTGCTGAAAAGATCCAGCAAAATGCCAAAGAGGTTGAGTGCCTCGCTCGCGAGAATTCGAACTGGTGGCGGCCAGAAGATCCCTGGAGGAATTGAAGGGCTTGAGGACTGTGGACTCCCTTCAGATTTGGGAGTTCCTGGGCAAGGCCAACGACGCGCTGACGCCGATGGGCTTTAGTCCCGTGCGTCCGGATGATCCGGAGCCGGAGTCGAACCTAGCGTTGCAGGCGTTGAGCTCGGCAGGTAGCAAACTCTCCAAGGTGGGCGACGTCATCGCGGACCAATTGGAGGTTGAGGGGCAATCCCTGGCGAAGAACGTCGCAGAATATGTGCTGACGTGCTACACCAGCCGGAATCCCCAATTCCCTCTGGATCCGGTGCTTGAAGGTCCCGTTGAAGGAGAAGGCGAAGCTGCCCGAGCCAACGTGTCGGAGGTTGCCCAGAAGGTCACCCAATTCTTCTATAGGGTCTAGGACCATCTCTATAGTTCCCACTTGTATTCTCTCTTCTTCTTCCCCAATTTTGCAATCCCTTGTATCCAAATGAATGAAATCCCTAAGTTTTTGTGAATTTCACTTTTTGTCTTCAACACTTTTGTCATCACTTGGCCCCCTGGTAGATGTACACAATTTGATTGTGAAAATGTACCACGAGGATATTGTGTTTCGTTGAAGACTCATTTGCTTCGAACTTGTAGAGTGTAGGTCCGAAGTCTTCGATAGTGAAGGCCCCCTGAGGTCAAATTGACTACCGTCGGAGCTTAGTAGCTCCAGCAATAGTCCCTATCAATGCATAGAGCATCGATAGTTAGCCCTCCGGGGTGTCGGAGCTTAGTAGCTCCGGCAATGACCTTTGCCAGCGCGTAGCTTATCGGCAGCAGACTCCACTTGTGGTGTCTTCTCACCATCTTTTATTTTACGTCAACGGCTGGCCCCACTAGCTTTACAGGAGCTTGGTTGCTCCGGTGATGCTCGTTTTCAACGCTTAACATCGATTACAAGCCATATAGGGGAGTCGGAGCTTTGTTAGCTCCGGCTTTTCTCCATCAACGTGGATTTTATTTTTCCTGCACATTGAAGCCAAGAAAAATAGTAAAATTTGTTTCTTGCCTATAACTTCGTCGCGGCTTACGATTCTCGAGAAAATTTTAGGTCGAATGCGAATCTAAATACAACCGAATGCGTTGCCTTTTCTTCCAGATCCAATTGTACTTGGACCCGCCTTACTTTAGCCTGCCGGGGTGTAGGTAGAGTGGCGTACTTAGGGTGCTTGACCAGGCTAAGTCGATAGCACACTTCGGCCCTAGATTGGCTTGGCGGCATTCAGGCGAGTGGGCCATGAACAATATTTGAATCCAAAAGAAATCGACAATACATCTCGAATCGTATATGAACCGGTCGAACTAAAATTTCTTAAGAATTGCACGTCTTTGTTATAGACAAGAAAGAGAAAAATAAAAAAGAATGTTGAGCCTGTACAAAATAAATGCACGTGGAGTCTGTTTCATATGAAGATATCTTTCATTATAGGTCCGGGGTACAGGGGAAACAAGTACACTCTTAGGGTACGAAACCAGGCTAAGGGTGTTTAATTTCTCGTTTGACCCGGGGTAGCTAGCCACACTTTTAGTTCTGAGACTATGACAAGTGTTGCATGAACTTTACGGACCTTCCGGGAAGGTCCGGCTGTTCTCCCGGAGGAACTACCCGACTCTGTACAATGACGCTATAACATATACCTCAAGTTACTAGACTCACCTCCGTGATATTTAAGTGTAGAACTTACGGAGGTGCTCGATGTTCCAAGGATTTGGGAGAGGTGTCCCATCCTCGGTAACCAAGCGAACGCTTCCGGGATGTGATACTTTAATCACTCAGAAGGGTCCCTCCCAGCTGGGGGAGAGTTTGTTTAACCCTTCTCTGTATTGTATTCTCTGTAGCACCAGATTGCCTTCCTCAAGCTGTCGGTTGTGTACATGCCGCTGATGATAGCACCGTAGGGCTTGGCGATATCGAGCATTCCGAAGAGCTGCTTGGCACCTTCCCTCCTCAAGGATGTCTAGGTCTTCACACAGGAGCTGGTCCTGCGTGGTTTTGTCGAAGGTCCGGACCCGGAGTGAACCCAAGGTGATTTCCGGAGGAAGGATTGCTTCAGCTCCATACACTAGGAAGAAGGGTGTCTCTCCAGTTGACCGGTTTGGAGATGTCCTGTTAGCCCATAAAGTGGGCGGAAGTTCTTCAATCCAGTTGGCTCCATGTTTTTCCAAACGCTCATAGGTGCGCGTTTTGAGTCCTTTAAGGATTTCAGCATTTGCTCTCTCGGCTTGACCATTACTTGCTGGGTGAGCTACGGAGGCGTAGCAAACTTGAATGTCGAGGTCTTCGCAATATCCTTGAAATGCAGATCTTGTGAATTGGGTCCCATTATTAGTGATGATTTTGTTTGGGACTCCAAATCTGCATATAATGGACTGCAAAAAGTTGATAGCAGATTGCTTGTTGATTGTCACTTTGCTTCCGGCCACTTGGTGAACTTGTCAATAGCGACGTACAGGAACTTGTAACCTCCGACGGCTCTTGGGAAAGGTCCCAAGATGTCCATCCCCCACACAGCCAAGGGCCATGTAGGAGGTATCATTTGTAGGGGCTGAGCCGATGTGTGAATTTGCTTTGCATGAAATTGACATGCTTTGCATTTCTTCACCAGCTCAGTTGCATCCTGGAGTGCTGTAGGCCAGTAGAAGCCATGTCGAAAGGCTTTACCAACCAGCGTGCGGGAAGACGCGTGGTTCCCACACTCGCCTCCATGGAATTCTGCGAGGTGTTCGCAACCTTCTTCCCTTGTGATGCACCGCATTAGGATGCCATTGGCACCGCGCCGGTAGAGATCCCCTTCTACCAACGTGTATCTTTTAGCCAATGTGACTACCCGGTCAGCGGATACATCATCATCAGGAAGGATGTTGTCTTTCAAGTAGCTCCAGATCTCCGAGATCCATGCATCGGAACTAGCTTGAGCATTTGAGTCTTGCGTGCTAGGTTGCTCGGAGCTTCCGGCAGCACCTACGACCCTTGATGGCTGCCATGGTAACAGGGCCATCGGGACCGTCAGCTTCGGGATGCTGATCTCGCCCCCTTCGCTCAGTTTGGCAGGCTGAGCTGTGGGTTTTGACAATCTCCGGACAAAAGTTCCGTCAGGAGCCGGGGCTCCGGTTGACACTTTCGTCGAGAGTTCGTCGGCTTCAGCGTTGTGGGCACGCTGAACATGATGGAGATCTAGGACTTCGAAGTCCTTCTAAAGCCTCTGGACTTCAAGGAGGTAAGCAGCTAGCTGGGGTTGTTGCAGGAGCATTCACCCTTCACTTGCTTAATGATGAGCTGCGAATCTCCCTTGACCAGCACTTGTTTGACACCATATGATAGTGCCACCTTTAGTCCGTAGATGAGTGCTCCGTACTCTGCCATGTTGTTGGTCGCCTTGAAGTCAAGGTGTACCATGTATTTTACCTTCTCCCCGGTTGGTGCAAGGAGAAGGCTTTCAGCTCCGGCCCCCTGCTTTGGTATGGAGCCGTCGAAGTAGAGGGTCCAATGAGGCTCGGTGAAGACCAGAGCTTCGTGTTCCGGCTTCTGCTCACTGGGGCCCCCAGGGTTTGATGGAGAGGGAGTCCATTCTGCCATGAAGTCTGCCAATGCTTGACTCTTGACTGCTTGCCTTGAAATGAATTCAAGATCAAATTCGGCCAATTCCGCTGCCCACTTTGCAATATTCCCAGTTGAATTGGGATTATGCAAGATTGCTCGAAGTGGGTAAGAGGTCACCACTGAGACTTTGTGAGCTTGGAAGTAATGGCGAAGCTTCCTGGAGGCAATAAGAACTGCATAGAGCAGCTTATGCACCTCTAGGTATCGAGTCTTGGCATCATGTAGTACTTCACTGATGAAGTACATCGGGCGCTGAATGGTCCAAATCCTCCCGGAGGGGCCCAGAGCTTCTTCTCCACTGACCCGGATCCTCCCGGAGGGATCCGGGTTTTCTTTGGGGACCTCCGGGTCCTGGCTGGAGGAATCTGGAGCTTCTTCAGATGCGACCTGGACCCTCCCGGAGGGGTCTGGGTCTTCCGAAGTAACTTCTTGTGGATTCGAGTCTGGGAGCTGGGACCCAAACTCGCTTTCAGGGACCTCCGGACCCTCCCGAAGGGGTCTGGATTCCTGAGTATGGGGTAGCTCTAGTCTCTCCGCAACAAGAACCATACTGACGATTTCGTTAGTTGCTGAAATGTAAAGCAACAAAGGCTCACCAGGGTTCGGAGCTCCCAGAATTGGTAGGGTGGTGAGGAACATCTTCTGAACTAGTCGCTGCGATGGGGCCCGTCCTGAAGAAGGAGGACCCTGGTTGCTGATGTGGTCAGCTCCTACTGCAACCAAATGTTCCACATCGGCCCTCCACTGCTCCATTGCATCCCGGGATGCGTCTGGAGGTGGTGGGCGATGAAGAAGAGCACGTGTTGCATTGAGCGCGTGTTCCGGGTTGTTGAGATTTGCCGACGCAGTGATTGACGCCGGTGCACCATCACGTTGCCCAGCTTGATTTGCTGGTGGAGGCGGCGGTGGTGGCAATGTGACTCCAGCTAGCGCTGAGGCTCCTGCTGGTGGCTGCATATTGGAGGGATTGCCCCCAACAGCTTGAACAACAAGTTGACGTTTGATGATCCAGCAGTTGAGTTCACCATTCTCGAAATCTCAGGCGCCCCTACCTGGCGCGCCAACTGTCAGTGGTTTGGATCTGGTAGATCTCCCGACACTACTAAAGTGTTAGAGGAGTTTGATGTTCGGTGTGGGCGCGCGGAGATTCAAGAAGGTGAATTGTAAATGACACAGGAGACACAGAGGTTTACGTGGTTCGGGCTGCCTGAGCGTAATACCCTACACCACGGGCGTGTTGGTATTGTATTAGCTGTATGAGCTTGTATCGAGCGTCTATGGAGCATGTGTGTAAACGTGTCCGAACCTCTAGATGTTGTCATCGGCCTGTCCTTTTATAGTACAAGGGCAGGCCGTTACAAGTTAGCCTGGTCCGACATGTGGCCCCGGCGGTTACTAGTATTGATACTCATTCAACACGTTTAATTGCCCTTAATGACCGGGTAATGGGCTTTGACAACACCGTTACTGGTAATTAAGGTCGTCTGATCATGTGTCATTAATATGGTATTAATGACACTTAATCGAGTCTTGAAGTCTTTGATTCCCCTTTGAAGATCCGGAGCCGTTGTGGAGTCTTCCGGAGGTTAGAGGCTGAAGATCCGACGTTTGGACATGTGGCAGCACCGGAGCACACTGTGGAGAACAGATGGCTCTGGTTTTACCCGACATGTGTCAGCACCGGAGCTTCCCTCGGTCTAGGGTCAGGTCCGGGGGTGCCATTTCGGTACATAGCCCGGAGCTTCCCCCTTGTGGGCGGTAGCTCCAGTTTGATAGTACACGTGGCGACCCTGGGATTAACCATGTTGGAGAAGCGGGTCCGATTATATCTAACATGTGGGCCTCCGAAGGTCTTCAAATCAAGTAGATGACTTTCTCTTGAGATCTTTGCAATCTCAATGGGTATATGGTACCCAGGGTACCGACAGCAGTACAGTATGGATGAGCAACCTCCTTGTAGCGATCTCTCCATTTTTGCTACAAGAGGAACTACTGTTGGTAGTTACACTTCTTACGACGTTAGCGAAAAAGAAATGTGTGCTGCTTTCTTCTACATATACACTAATATGGATGAATATTTCAAGTAAGTGTTTTTCTTACACTTATGTTTTTCAGCATCTTTTGCAACAATTCTATTCTAAAGGGTTCCATTTTCATGCAATATGTTTGAGAAGCAAAATAGGAGACATATACATCAACCCAGGAGCAAACAAATAGAACAGATTCGACGGGAACGAATAAACAGGGGATCTAATTTTCTTTCTTGGTTTCGAGATCATGTAACATTTTCTCGTTGACTTATCAATCTTAACAATGTTTTCTTATAACTTAAGAATGCTTACGTTTTCTAATAACTTCATATCTTGGAAAGTGCAAAAAATATGCCAACGTCCATGAAGATTTGCGACAACTATCCTAAGGAGTGGTTAACGTTAGAATCTATGGTCGATATGACGTCAACGGCTTTCGATTCTATACAACTCAATTTGAATCTCTTCATCCTCTCGCGGCAACATGTAATACCGGAGTTGTGATGAGGGCAATCGATTCGCAAGACGTAAAACTCATTACTACGAGATTATTAAAAAATCCTTGAATTCACTTTTGTCGGAAGAAAGACCATTTGAGTAGTATTCTTTGACTGCGAATGGTTTGATTCCATTCGTGAAATTCTAGGAAACGAATTTGGCACAGTTGAAGTAAAACACAAGGAACGGTTGAAAGGATTCGATTCATTAGTTCTTGCACACCAAGTAGAGCAAGTGTACTATCTACATTATCTATGCAATAAATTCAAAGCTTGGTGGGTGGTACATAAGGTGAATCCTCGTGAGCGGTTATACGCTCTAGGAGATGATAATTACCATGAGGAAGTTGAGGCTGATGAGGTCTACCAAGAGGAAGAGTTGCCAGCCTCCTTCTCAGTCGAGCCTGGTGTAGGACTCAATGATTTAGTTTGAGACGCTCATGATATCGAGACTGGCACGGAAGCAGAAACAGAATCAGAATCGGAAACTAAAAAAATCAATGACTTAGTAGAACCTGCTGATTTGCGGAAATGAAAACAATATACGAAAGAAGAAGATCGTTGGGCTGGTTTAGGGAGTAGGGTGCATGACCGTGATGTTGATGAATTTTGAAATTTATGAAGTAATATTTTATTCACTAACTTAACATTAATTTTGCATATTATCTTAGCATCTTAATCATTTATTCCTTGCATCAGGATGTCATCGAAGGGGAAGGAGAAGGGAAGCCAGTGAGAGGGTTTGAGCCGCCACGAGACCCTTGCTCAGGGACCTCGTTACCTTCGAGCCGATGTTCCCTCTTTCTAGCGCACACTCCACCCTCAGCTCACTTGTGCTTTCAACGGACGGGGGTAAATTTAAGTTTACAATAAAGTTATTTTATAAATTGTAGTTGTTAATAATTATTTATTATTGTAGGATCGAAGAGCACGTGAAAAGCTACTAGAGAGGGGGTGAATGGTAGATTTAAAAATCTTACGCAGCAGAAACAATTAAACCCCAAACCCTTTCGGCAGAAAAACGATCTGTTAAAGAAATCGTGTGTGAGACTAATATAAACGTGTTTCACCATGACAAAAGTGATAGATATCAGAGAGAATCAAATCACGAAAACAACACAAAAAGAATCACTCAAATCCGTCGAGGAAAACTCACGTTATGATCGAAAGATCAAACAAAGGTCAATCTGCCCTACCCGAGAAAAAACAGTTCTGGAATGCTGCAAAGAAACTCGTGTAGATCATAGACCACAAATCCAATGACCTTGAAATTTTAACATATGATATAAAATCAAGTTGTGAAGACAACCCAAAAAGAATAACGTCAATTGAATCTGTAAAACTCGAGTTATGATAAAACCACCGATGAAAGGCAGTGCTGTCCAGAAACTCGACGAGTAAAACTTGTCTGGAACAAGTCGGACGAACAAGGCACAAAAGTTCCTTTAAACTATGAATTTTATTCAATAGAACATAAAAGGAACAGCCCCAAAGTCGTGCCCACGAGCTCTGGGCTCCGTTGCTTATATAACCAGCTCGAAAGGCAACTCAACTCAGATCAGAAACCTAATCCTACTCTGTTCACGAATCGTAACTTTCCATAACTGCTCAAGATTCTTCTATATGCAGATAGAAGCAATCTTAAGACTTCCAAACACCTTAGGAACGTATCCCACATTCCTAAACAACTCAAATTCGTGACCCAAACGAAATCCTATCATAACCAACTCAAATCTTTCTATATTTGAGTCAAACCCGACTCAGCCGCAGCTTGAATCCATAACCTAGTCGGTTTGACCTTTCCGACCAACTATTTACGTCCACATCACATCTTGGAACCATGTATCCACGTCCATGCACTCCTTGCATACGTGCAAACATCTTCCAACGACGTCCACGATACCTTCACATGCATTGTTCTTGATTCAATCATGCTGCGCAACCTCCTGATCAGCTCAACCACAATTTCTCCTGAATTTGGTTGTTGGGACCTCATCTTCTCCCTGAGACTAGTCCAATGGATCCCGTCACCAGCCATGTCTTGAATTCAAGCAACACCTGCACATGAATAAACAACCAATCCATACGAGCCCAAGTCCTCAACTTGACTCACGTCAGTTCCGAACACAACACCTTACGTGAAAACCTCACATAAGCATGTTGCAAAACCACAGTAACACAATATCATCCATATCAACCAAAACGCACCAAAAACTTAGCAAATGAATACTAAGCAATCTTTCCAACAATGTAAAGCAAGTACGAAACATTGCAAATGAAAAGCAAAAGCACTGCGGTCAAGTTCCGGACCATCCCACAGCAAGCCGGAACATGAGCCAGAGCTTACCAAAACTAGTACAATGAAGCACCTGCCGGAGCTTACCAAAACTAGTAGATCCTAGCACCGGAGCTTACCAAAAACTAGTCAAAACTAGTCAACCCAAAACCGGAGCTAGACAAAGTACGTCAGAGCTTAGTAAAAGCATGCCGGAGCTATCAAATATATGCCGGAGCTAACAAAGACATGCCGGAGCTAAGGATAAAGCTCACCGGAGCTAACCAAAGATAGTCGGACCTTACCAAGAAATCGGACCTAGAATCTAACGTAGCCGGAGCTACCCAAAACAAGTCGGACCTATGGTCGGCCCTTGCTATAGCTCGGGGCTAGAGTCGGACCTTGATAAAAAGGTGCTTTGGTGATATTAAAAACTTTTATCATCAAAGCCAAGTGTATTCACTACAAGCCAATGTATTCAGCACACATAGGTCTTACAATCTCCCCCTTGATGAATGCATTGGCAACACCATTTAAAATCCGAACATGGCTTATTCACATAAAAGTTTTGAAAGCAATTTCTCCCCTTTTGTAAATCAGAAATAAAAAGAGAAGAAAAGAAAAAAATTCAAAATTCAAAATTCACATATTATCTCTCCCTTTATCATCTCTCCTTATGCAGATATTCTCTCTCTTCATGCTTATCTCTCCCCCTTTGACAATGTATTCAGCAAGTCATGAGCATGTAAACAAAATATCTCTCCCCCTTTAGTTGTTATGAGCATATTATAACATATACATATAAACAATGCTCATCCAAGTCATACTATAAAGTAACTTACACTATCACATCAATGAGATACATAAAGTAGTGTAAGCCATGGTAGAGGTCAAGTGTAATTTTTAATTTTAGCAGGTCATGATCTCACGAACTTAACTATTTCAAAACCTGAAAGCATGACACTTGTTACTATATTTTATTATTTTTCAAAGCATAAATTTAAATCAAATGATATTTGCAAGAGATTATATGCACATCTGCCTTATTCTAACCAACCAAGCCAAGCCTATGTCCTTTGACAATTAGAAGCTTAAGGACATGGTTTTGGTCATACACAACTTCTTCCAAGTTCATATCTAAGTGCAATGACAAACCATCTCAAAAGAAGAAGTGCGATGCATGCATATTCTCTTGATCTTTTCTCAATTTATATTTGTTCATAAAAACTCAACATGTGAGTTGATTACTTGATGAATTTTTAACGGTTAAAAGCACTTGTGAACATGTAACAAGTTCAAAACGGCAAGAAAGTTCGACCATGACCAGTTTTAGTGTAAGTAATTATTCCAATTACTAGACATGGCAAAAACTACAAAATGTATAACACGAGTAATGTAGTAAGAACTTTCAGCATGTAAAAGGAATCACAAAGTCATATATGTATGAAATACTATGCTCATATTATTTTTATTTCATATTCACACATAGACTTCCCAAGTTTCAAAAACTCATCCTCAATTTAAGCCATGAGGATGCATAACCCCTATTTCACAACGAGTGGAACAAAAACGAGTGAAATCCAAAGGTTTTGTAAAAATGTCAGCCAATTGTTGTTCGGTATCTACATGGTGAAGCACAATGTTTCCTTTTTCAACATTATCTCGGAGAAAGTGATACCTAATGTCAATGTGCTTAGTTCTAGAATGTTGCACGGGGTTTTTAGCAATGCAAATGGCACTAGTGTTATCACAAAACAGTGGAACACTATCTAGATCAACCCATAGTCCTTAAGTGTTTGAACAATCCAAAGAATTTGTGAGCAAGCACTAGCAGCAGCTACATATTCAGATTCGACTGTGGATTGTGCAACTGAATTTTGTTTTCTAGAGGACCAAGCAACAAGAGAATTACCAAGAAAATTAAAAGCACCGGAAGTACTTTTCCTATCAATCCTACAACCCCCAAAATCAGCATCCGAAAAAGCTTTCAAAGTAACGGTTGAGGAATAAGAAAGAAAAATTCCGAATTCTTGAGTTCCATGTAAGTACCTGAGAATCCTTTTGACGGCTTGACGATGTGAAACACGTGGGGATGCTTGAAACCGTGCACAAAGACATATGCTGAATTGTATGTATGGTCTTGATGCCGTGAGGTACAAAAGTGATCCGATCATGCTTCTATATCCTTTTTGATTCACAGATTCACCATCTTCATCAAGTTCGAGTGTTGTTGCTGTGTCCATTGGTGTCCGAAGAGGCTTGCTTTTGTCCATGTTGAAGCGCCTTAGGAGGTCTTTGGTATACTTCGTTTGATGCACAAAGGTACCCTCCTTGGTTTGCTTGATTTGCAGCCCCAAAAAGTAAGTGAGTTCACCCATCATACTCATTTCAAATTCGGAACTCATCATTGCTGAAAACTTGGACACAAGATCATGAGAAGCACAACCAAAGATAATATCAGCCACATACACTTGAACGAATAATGAGTCAGTGCCATGTTTAAGCACAAAAAGAGTTTTATCAACCTTGCACATGGTAAACCCCTTTTCATGTAAGAATGTTTTTAGCCTATCATACCATGCTCTAGGGGCTTGTTTGAGACCGTATAAGGCTTTGGACAGTTTGTAAACATGATTAGGAAAATCTGGATTTTCAAAACCTGGTGGTTGTTTGACATAAACCTCCTCATCTATGTAGCCATTAAGAAAAGAACTTTTAACATCCATTTGATATAGCTTAAAACCTTTAGATGCTGCAAAAGCGAACAAAATTCTTATGGCTTCTAATCTAGCGACAGGAGCAAAAGTTTCATCAAAATCTAGACCTTCAACTTGAGTGAAACCTTGAGCAACCAACCTAGCCTTATTCCTAACCACAACCCCATCCTCACCTTGTTTATTTTTATATATCCATTTAGTTCCAATTAAAGTGTGACCTAGAGGTGGAGGTACAAGTTTCCAAACATTATTTCTTTCAAAATTTTCTAACTCTTCTTGCATGGAAATAATCCAAGATTCATTAGTGAGTGCGTGTGATATATCTTTGGGTTCAAAAGAAGCAACAAAAGCAGAATGAGCATGAGAGTTTGGATCGCAAAACCTGGACTCTGTGATTCGTTCGTGCAAGCTTCCAATCATTGTTGTGGGGGGTGATCTTTGTAAAAATGTAGGGGAACAGATGTCTCACAAGCTTCTTCTTCATTAGGTTCATCGTAGATTGATGAGCTTGTGACTTGTGCACAATCAGGACCAGCATAGGTGATAGTCGGAGTTTGTTCAATGTCCGAAGCTGGACACGTGTCAACTTCGGAACTACCAGGCAGTATCACCGGCTCTTCTTCATCTTCGAAAATACCCTCCCCCTGAGGATACGGATCTGGTCCTGCAACACCGGAGCTAGTACCTGGGCTAGCTTCATCAAAAGACACTTCACAAGTCTCCACAATTTTTTTAGTGTCAAGTAAAAGCACACGGTAGCCTCTAGTATGAGATGGATAACCAAGAAACATGCCATTAATGGATCTAGGTTCAAATTTATCAAGATTACCATGTTCTTAACAAAGCATTTGCAACCAACGACCCGAAAGTGTGTAACACTAGGCCTATGTCCAAGTCGAAGCTCATATGGTGTTTTACCTAGCTTAGCACGCAAGAAAACACGATTTGAGACATAACAAGCGGTTGCTAACGCATCAGCCCAAAATTTCCTAGGAGTTTGATATTCATCAAGCATAGTTCTAGCCATCTCAACTAAGGTTCTGTTCTTTCTTTCTACAACACCGTTTTGTTGAGGTACATATGGTGAAGAGAATTGATGATCTATTCTATTTTCAGCACAAAAGTGATCAAAAGATTGATTTTTAAATTCAGTTCCATTATCACTTCTAATTGCTTTTAATTATCCTGGGCGATCAATTGATAATCTATGAAATAAAGTTCTAAAGTGACTAAAAACTTCATTCTTAGACGCCATAAAGTAAAACCAAGAATATCTAGAATAATCATCAACGATAACAAGAACATACCATTTACCTCCAAAGGATTCAACACGTGAAGGTCCTACAGTGTCAAGATGCAAAAGTTGACATGGTTCAGTTGTCATGATCATTGTGAGAGGAGTATGTGAACCTGCAACCATCTTAGCATGTCTACAAGAATAGCACACAATTTCTTTGTCCCCTTTAAGCTTAGTCAGCCCACGTATGCGATCAAGAGCACTAACACGCGTTAGGTGATCAAAGCCTACGTGACCAAGTCTACGATGCCAAAAATATAAGTCCTTTGAATTATTAGCAACTAGACACCTATGCTTAGAGGAAGACATATCAAAATCAGCTTTAAAAACTCTTCCAAAACGAGACATGTTAAAAATAAGCTCACTATTTGAACCTACAACTTTGCAGCAGTTTTTATTGAAAATAATTTCTTGATTTTTATCTAGCAATTGTGCAACAGAAAGCAAGTTGTATTTCAAATTTTTGACAAGTGCCACATCCTTCAAAGTGTAGTGATCATTTACTCTAACCGAACCCTTAGCAATTATAGGAGTTGAAGAATTAACGGCAAAAGTAACATTCTCTACACGTGACAAAAAGAGAGGGAGGAGAACCAATCTTTGTTACCGGTCATGTGGCATGAGCAACCTGAATCCACAATCCAAATGTTCTCCTTCCTCAAACGTGTAACATACATAAAAGCACAATACGTCGTTGACTCAATACTGGGGTTAGTCAAAAGGCATATAGGAATCCAGTACTGAGTCATGCGACGTGCAACAGGAAAAACACGCGAAAGCTGAGACAGAACAGCAGGTTTATGAGTCAAAGTTTGAGATTTTTTATTCTTAACTACTGACCTATAAGGTGTTACTTGTGTAGCACAAAAATCAGTAGCTCCGGAGGCAAAAAACAGAAGGTACGGAGGTAAACTTTGAATGTTTTTGACTCAAAACAGCAGGTTGTACATTCAGTTTAATGTGTACAGCAAATTTTGCATGAAAGTTATGAGATCTAGCAACCATTCTTTCCCTTTTTTGTTGTTTAGCTAGTCTATAACAAGAATATATGACATGACCATCTCTACCACAGAAAGTACAATGAAATTTAACTTTGTGTTCATGTCTAGATGAGCAAGCAATATTTTTATTTGAAACCGAATGAGACAACACTCCTGCAGATTTGAAAACCACTCCTTTTTGTTTAGGAACTGTTTGAACCAAACCTCTTCCTAATGACTTTACAATTTTAGGTGGATGTGCCTTAGCATGAGCATGAGAATCAAAATCTAAACCAGTTTTATCATTGCAAGATTTGGAAGAATTCAGCAGTACCTATCGTCGGACCTTGCTGTAGCCTGAGCTACTCAAAAACAAGCCGGACCTATCGTCGGACCTTGCTGTAGCTCGGAGCTAGAGTCGGACCTTGATAAAAAGGTGTTTTGGTGATATTTAAAACATTTATCATCAAAGCCAAGTGTATTCACTACAAGCCAATGTATTCAGCACACATAGGTCTTACAATTATCAATCTTTTTCTTTTGTGCATTCTGACTTAGAGTCTTCTGAGTCCATGTCAGTGGCTAAGGGGCCACTATAGGAGCCCGAATAAAAGGCTAGAGGGCTGCTACAGGAGCCCGCTAGCGCTAGCCTCCCTTTGCAGCCGGCTACCGCTAGCCTTCCTTTGGACTCTAGTGGTTCTGCAGAGCCTTCAGGGTCACAAGACGCGGCGGCACCACAGCAGAGGCGACAGACAAGGAGGACCCACTTTGCAGCTCCTCGTTCGGGTACTTCTCAGCGGATCACGATTCGTCCTGTTGGAGACAGGTAAAATAATGTATATAGTATGTTAAATATTAGATGTTGTTTTCTTTTACTTAATGATTTAATATATTTTGCAGATGTTGGTATGACTTATTGCTCACTGGGACCGAGAAACACCACAGTCAGGTTAACGGTGTCCTGGGTGCTATCGTGAAGTTGCACTACCCCGATGTCATTGACGTTTTCTCTGCCCTGCCGTGGGATGACTACACTCGTATCTCTCACCCCGTCCACAACACAGTTTACGGAGTCATGTGGCACGATTTTATGGTAAGTTCAACTGTTTCATTTTTTAACTTATTTGAATTGTTAATGCATATTGCTTAAATGTTTGTTTGATTAAAGATGAGGTACCAAGTAAAGGAACTGGGCATGGAGGACCACGCGAGACGCGTGTTCCATTACAATGCTCGGAAGCTCACGATGGCGGCGTTGTCAAACGCCCGGATTTAGGCCGTCAACGCGTACTACAAGTGGTACCCCCAGGAGTAGGAGTAGCAGAGAGGTCCATTTAGGAAGGACTCCGACACGTACTTGATAGAGAAGCAGTACGCGGAGGTTAGTTTTTAATATTATTAAATATTTATAATATCTATATATGTTAATTGCATTGATGAAAAATAAAATATGTGCAGGTTAGTATTTCCTGGTTACAGGGAAACACCAAGGCGTACTTAGCTCTCTGACGGCACTGGGCTAGCGAAGCATTCATCGGTAAGTCCACAAAGGCTAGATAGTGTCGCATGGGTCCAAGGGCAAGCACAACTTTAGCGGCGACGGCTACTTGCGTTTGACTAAACGCATGTTATGTACTTTTTCTATTTATTCATATATTCCTAATATATTTATCTTACTACACGGCTATACAGGAGCGAGAGATGGGCCAGGATCCGAGCCCGACCCAAGTTTGGAAGAGAGGTCACAAGGGAAATGACCCTTCTCAGCCAGGGCAGTGTAGTCAGGTCGCAGCCGACCGACTGGTAAGTTTTTGAAATTTATCAATTTCATTATAACTAATACTATTATTGACATGCTTACAAGATTTTTTTGGTTTGTAGGCAAAGTACGCGCAAGAGGTCATTAAGATACACGATGCGGATTACGATTGGGAAAACACGCTGATCGACCCCCAAGCCGTGTACGCGAGCGGAGGCGGGAAGGCCCATGGACGGTGAGTTGGTCATTTGTTTCATTTCTTTTTCAATTTATCTTCTTCTACTTAGTGTTTTCATTCTTTTGCAAGTTTGCTATTTTTGATGGAGTTGTCAACTCGGGGTCGGCGCGACCTTTGAGAGTCGCTTCATCGACGCACGAATTGTCCATTGGGGCCTCAAGTGGTCATCTCTCGAAGACCCAGTTGGAGCTTCTCGCCTTGAACGAGACGTTGGCGCAGACCCAGGCAGAGCTGGAGAGGTCGAGGGCGGAGGCAGAGGAGGAGCAGTGTAGGACGACCTTAATGATGGCCCAGATGCATGCAGAGTAATTTAAAGTACCGTAGTTAGATTACATAGTATTTCAATAATATATATCTTATAATATTTTGCAATAGCAGACTGTTGTTCGAAACAAGAGTCAGGATATCGAGATTTCTATACTTCCGCCGCAGGAGACACCGAAGCTAGTAATAAACTCTTTCTTTAATATTGAGACCAACAAACACGGGCCATCATAAGTTCATAATCATCTCGTAGCCACCTTAGCTAGCAGACGTCATAATATATAAAACTCTTAAACAATAAGTATATAGGAAGTTGTTAATAATAAATGACATCTGAAAAGCATGGGGGCAAATCAGGAATGCCCAATTTTCTAGTTGGTGTGCCTGCTGTGGATGGGATTATTGGGTTCGCAATGATCTCCTCGATCACCAAAAAAAATAAGAAAGAATAAGAGCTCATCTTTTTGTGGCCTATGCTATATGCTTATAGCATGTAGAGTACAGTATCAAGTATTCTTGTACGAGGTCATAAATTGCAGCAGTACTTGATTTCAGTCCAAACTGTTCTGCTGTCTGTTCAACTCCGTCGATCGATACAGCATTAAAGATAGATAGCATAGTTTTCACGAGGAAAAGGAACTAGCTAGAGTTAATATAATCCCCGGCCTCCAACCTCCAAGTTTGGAATCAGTAGAATTTGAAAGAATCAGTAGAATTCATTGTACAAGTAATAGACTAAGCTATGAATAATGATATAATAATCATACTATACCTCATGAATCATATAAGCATGAATAATATAAAATACAAGAGTTTAACTCTAATGTTCTTTTGCAGGGTTCGGTAATGGGAGCGCAAACTCCTTCGACACCAGGAGGGACACGCCGAGAAGATCTTGGCTGCAGAGGTAGTGGAGGGGCTAGCGTGTAGCCCGATGTGTAATTGTGTTGTTGTTTATATTTTAAAAATTTTTTGTTGTCTGTGTGTGTGTATATATATATATATATATATATGTATGTATCTGTATTTCTGTTTTGTGTTCTCGCCATCGTGCGAGGTAGTCAGTTTCTGTTTTTTTTTTAATATCAAAAACGTAACTTACGTTGGCTATGGCCATACCGACGGAAGTTAGCCCAGGTTAACTTTCGTCAGTGTGGCTAAACCGACGTAAGTTATACGTCAACTTTCGTCGGTATGGTCATAGCCGATGTAAGTTGTATCAGGTTGACTTACGTCGATCCGGCATTACCGAAGTAAGTTAGGCAACTAACATTTGTCGGCCGAGACGTGGCCGATGTAAGTGCTCCGACCCAGCCTGCGGCCCATCCCGATAACTTACTTACAGTGGCTACGACATACCAACGAAAGTTACTAACTTACATCGGCGGCCAAGGTAAGTTACCTTAATTATATCCAAACTGCTTCGTCGACTAGCAACCGACGTAATTAAGGGAAATCCGATGTAAGTAAGTAACTTTCATTGGTAGAGGCCTTAATTACGTCAGCCGTGACCGATGTAATTGGTCGGGATGCCTGTAGTGACATGACGGGAACCCGAGTAGAGCGTGAACGGGTCATCACGGTTGGGAATTTTATCAACCCAACAGATACAACCTACTGCCCCATAAGAGTTGAGGCACGCCGATGGCGAGCGTTGCGTATGGCCCTTTGAACATTGAACCTTAAAGAGTTGCATACTATTGCATTTTTACCACACGATGGGGTATCCACAATTTGCCTGGAGCACGCTGGGGTGGAGCGTTTTCATATGTTCTCAGAAACATGAGAAGGTTCAGAGACTCATATTAACTCCCATGCCAAGCCACGTGGGACAATCATCGTATTACCTGTTGTACGGGGAGCTTACCGCAATTGATCCGCTTGCGTTGGCGTACCTTAGTTCTTACCTGACATCGGAGAGTCATTATAGAATATAATATCAAGTATGTTAGCTTTGCCACCTTAAGTAAATATGCTAATAGCAATCCTTATGTGGGCCTAGTACCGAATCCTCACACATAGACTCCAATTTTTCAAAATACGTGCGATTATAGGTGTGCTATTTCCAATGCAGCTCTAATACCAGTCTGTGGGAACCATTGACTCGACATTTCATGAATTGCAATGGATGGCATCGTACGATACGATACCTAATAGCACAACACAAAGAATACACATTTACAATACATAGTGCTTTTATTCCATTGTACTGTCGAGTTACAAATAATTTACATCAGTACAAGCAGCAGAAAGATAAGAGTACACTCATGAACTATAAACTATACTAAGCAGTAGCTAAGTCATCCGGCCCTCGAACACTTCGCTTTAGCAACAACCAAGTCTCACGGCGGCATGCAGGGTTCCAGTGGGCTTCGCAACCCTCATCGGGTGTCGCAACACTCGGATCACCCTCATCCATAATGTTGTCGTATGCAACGTCACCTGCAAAAGAATGGATCAACAAACAATGAGCTTATCCTCAGCAAGACTTAACAGACTTTCCTAGCTATGAAACTCTATATGTCGAACTCGGAAGATGTAATGTAATAATGATATAATGTAAATCTCGTAATAATAATCCATTTTTAGCTCAAGTTCTTTATTAACATGATGTAGACTTATAAACATAACTCTAGAGGACAATGAATCTGAACCCTACAAGTTGGTGATCAGAGATTACAAAAATCAAATTAATGAAGTCCAAGTTAATTACTATGTCACAACTCAGTGAACAAATATGCTCCCTTCCGCGAGCAACGGTGATTCAAATCAATATACACCCGACTTGAACACCGTACGATCCTTAATCGACACAATCGGGTCTATGGACACAGATCTCCAGTCTGTCGCTTCCTACCCGCCTGCCCGGTCTCATATTCCCCTTTAGGCCCTGTTTGGATTGAAGAATTGTAAAATAGAGGAATAGGAAAAAACGTAGGGATGAGCAAAACAAGGGAAACGGAAAAGTGTCTAGACCACAGGAATAAAGAATACAGGATTGGTGAATTAGATATGTTTGGAATCCAGGAATGTAGAACATATGAACTAATGTATATTACAATCAATTAAAAAAGTTTAACAGTCATATTATCATTACTTAAGACACTTAAAGCAATTTAATAATCATTTACTTCTTTAATTATTCACTTCCTTTTCAAAATTACTATGTATTTTATTGACTTAGTTGATTTAGTGTTCATAGTACACTAAAAATGTTCTTATGTACTAACTCCATGGCAGGCAACATGGTGAACAAACAAAGGAAAGTTTTCATAGCTCAGACCTCATGTTTTGTTTCCTCAATTTTGTGAAGGAAATCTAACCTTTCCATAGGAAAGGAATTCATCATACCTCCATTCCAAACAACATGTGTAGCAAAATTTCCTTAGGAATGAATTCCTTCAAAATTCCTTTAAATTTCCTTTGATCCAAACATGCCCTTAGTGAAGGATTCCCAATCCCTTCAGTAGGATCGAAGAGCATGTAAAAAGCTACCAGAGGGGGGGTGAATGGTAGATTAAAATTTTTTCAGCGGAAGCAACAAAAACCCCTCGGCAGAAAAACAATCTGATTAAGAAACAATGTGTGCGATTAATATAAACATGTTCAACTTTGACAAAAACAGTATAGCTTGTGAAGAATCAAGTCCCAAAGATGTCACAACAAGAATCACGAAAAATCATCTAGAAAGACTGAAGTTATGACCGAAAGATCGAAAAAGGGTCAATCTGTTCTACCAGAGTAAAAAATCAGATCTGTAGCACTGCAAAGAAACTTGTGTAGATAAGAAACTACAAATAAATTGACTGTGAAATTTTCACATATGATAGATATTCAAGTTCAGAAGACAAACCAAAAAGAATCACATGAATTGGATCTGCAAAACTTGAGTTATGATGAAAACATCGAAGCAACATAGTGATGTGCAGAAACTCAAGGAATAAAACTTGTCTGAAATAACTTGGACAAGCCACAAAAGCTCCTATAAAATACAAATTTTATTGATCAAAACACAAGAGGAATAGCCTAAAGTATTCACACCACGGGCTCTGGCCTCTCTTGCTTTTATAACCAGCCATAACGCCAACCCAATCCAAACTAGGACTCTAATCCTACTCAGTTTCAACCGAAACTTTTCATAAGTGCTCAAGACTCTTCCATACATGGATAGAAACAATATTAAGACTTCCAAACACCTTAGGAACATATTCAACATTCCTAAAACAACTCAACTTCGTGACCCACATGAAATTTAACCAAAACCAACTCGAAACTTTCCATAAACGAACCATAACCACCTCAGCCTCAGCCTGAGGCATAATCCAGCTGGTTGGACCTTTCTGACCAATTCTTTATTTCCACTTCTCTTTGTAACACCTTGGAACCATGTTTCCACGTCCATGCACTCCTTGCACACATCAAAAACCTTCCAACAATGTCCATGATACCTTCATATGCATTGTTCTTGACTCAAACATACTGCGTGACCTACGATCAACTCAATCACAATTCCTCCCAAACATGGTTGTTGAACCTCATATTCTCCTTAGGACAAGTTCAGTGGACCCATCACCAGCCATGTCTTGACCTCAAGCAACACTTGCACATGAACAAACAACCAGTTCTTTCGATCAAAAGTCCTCGACTTGACTCACATTAGTTGGAAAACCACAACACCTTACATGAGCACCTCACATAAGCATGTTGCAAACATAGCAAGATAATGTCCACCATGATCAGCGAAAACACATGAAAAACTTAGTCCACAAGTACTAAGAAAATCTTCCCATAAGTGTAAAGAAAGTTTGAAACATTGCAAATGAAAAACATAGCAGCCACATGATTATTTCAGCATATAAAAAGTCCGAACAGTGTGAAGTGTGTTTCTCAAGTATATTCAAAACTTTGCGTGTAAACCTTCACGTTTAACATAATTGTCAATGTATTCAGCACATAGGTCTTACAATCTCCCCCTTGATGAATGCATTGGCAACACCACATAAAATCCGAACAATGGCTTATTCACGTGAAAAGTTTTGAAAACAATTTTCTCCCCCTTTTTAAAATCAAATGAGAAAGAAATTTCAAAAACAAATATTTCTGCCCCTATATATATTTCTCCCCCTTTCACGATGTATTTAGCAAGGTTCAAAAGGGAAATTTCAATAGTTATGAGCATATTATAACATATACATATAACACAAAGGTCATCGAAGTCATACTATCAAGTAACTTACATTATCACATCAATTAGATACATAAAGTAGTGTAATCCATGCAAGAGATCAAGTGTAATTTTCAATTGAAGCAAGTAATGATCTCACAAACTTAACTATTTCAAGACCTGAAGGCATGACACTTGTCGTTGCATTTTTATTTTCTTTTAAAGAACAAGATTCATCTTATGACAATTGCAAGAGATTATATGCCATATTAGCCTTATTCTAACCAAGTCAATCCTATGTCATTTGACAATCAGAAGCTTAAGGACATGGTTTTAGTCATACACAACTTCTTCCAAGTTCATATCTAAGTGCAATAATAAGCCATCTCAAAAGAAGAAGTGTGATGCATGCATATTCTCTTGATATTTTCTCAATTTTTCATTTGAACATATAACCTCAACACGTGGATAGTTGATTGATTAATTATTCATTATTAAAATCACTTGTGAGCATGCAACAAGTTCAAAACAGCAAGTAAGTTTGATCATGACTAGATCTAGTGTAAGTAATTATTCCAATTACTAGTCATGGCAAAAACTACAAAATGTATAACACTAGTAATGTAGTAAAAACTTTCAGCATGTAAAAGGAATAACAAATTCATATATGTATGAAATACTTATGCACATATTATTTTAAATTCAGATTCACACATAGACCTCCCATGTTTCAACCCCCCCCCTCAATTTAAGTCATGAGGATGCATAACCGCTATTTCACTATGAATGAATCAAAAACGAGTGAAATCCAAAGGTTTTGTAAAAATGTCAGCCAATTGTTATTCGGTATCTACATGGTGAAGCACAATGTTTTATTTTTCAACATTTTTACAGAGAAAGTGATACCTAATGTCAATGTGATTTGATCTATAATGTTGCGTGAGGTTTTTCAAAATGCAAATTGCACTAGTGTTATCACAAAACTGTGGAACACTATCTAGACCAACCCCATAACCCTTAAGCGTTTGAACAATCCAAAGAATTACCAAGAAACAAGTGAATTACCAAGAAAATGAAAAGCACTGGAAGTACTTTTTCTATCAATTCTACAACCCCCAAAATTAGCATCCGAAGAAGATTTTAAAGTAATAGTTGAGGAAGAAGGAAGAAAAATGCCAAATTATTGAGTTCTTTGTAAGTACCTGAGAATCCTTCTGACGTCTTGACTATGTGAAGCACATGGGGAAGCTTGAAACCATGCACAAAGACATATGCTGAATTGTATGTCCCGTCCTGATATCATGAGGTACAAAAGTGACCTGATCATGCTTCGATATTCTTTTTGATCCATGGGTTCACCATCTTGATCAAGTTCAAGTGTCGTCGTTGTACACATTGATGTCCATAGGGGCTTGATTTTGTCCATGTTGAAGATCTTAAGAAGATCCCTTGTATACATCGTTTGATGCATAAAAGTACCCTCCTTGGTTTGCTTGATTTGCATCCCCAAAAAGTACGTGAGTTCTCCCATCGTACTCATCTCAAATTCTGAACTCGTTATAGCTGATAACTTGGACACAAGATTATAAGAAGCACAATCAAAGATGATATCATCCACATACGCTTGAACGAATAATGAGTCATTGACATGCTTAAGCACAAAAAGTGTTTTATCAACCTTTCCTATGGTAAATCCCTTGCCCATGGCTTGTTTGAGACCGTACAATGTTTTGTATAGTTTGTAAACATGATTAGGAAAATTTTGGATTTTCAAAACCTGGTGGTTGCTTGACATAAACCTCCTCATCTATGTAGACATTAAGAAAAGCACTTTTAACATCTATTTGATATAACTTGAAAACTTTAGATGCAGCAAATGCTAACCAAATTCTTATGACTTCTAATCTAGCAGCGGGAGCAAAGGTTTCATAAAAATCTAGACCTTCAATTTGTGTGAATCCTTGAGCAACCAACTAGCCTTATTCCTAACCACAACCCCATCCTCACTTTGTTTATTTTTAAACACCCATTTAGTTCCAATTAATGTGTGACCTTGAGGTGGAGGTACAAGTTTCGAAACAATGGTTCTTTCAAAATTTTCTAACTCTTCTTGCATGGCAATAATCCAAGATTCATTAGTGAGTGCGTGTGATATATCTTTGGGTTCAAAAGAAGCAATAAAGCAGAATGAGCATGAGAGTTTGGATCATAAAATGTAGACTGTGTGACTCGTTCATGCAAGCTTCCAATGATTTGTTGTGGAGGATGACTTTTGTTAATGTGGAGGGGAGTAGACACTTCACACACTCCTTCTTATTTATGTTCATCACAGATTGAAGAACTTGTGTCTTCAGGACGATCTGTAGCAACTGCAGTAGTTGTTGGTGCTGCTTGTGGTGCAAAATCAGCAGTGTGATCAACGTCATTTGCATCTCAATTTTCGGGAAACAGCACCACTTCTTCATCCTCTTCAATGAAAATACTCTCACCCGGTGGATATGGATCTGGACCTGCAATATTAGAGCTAGTAACTAGGATAGCTTCATCGAAAGAAACTTCACAGGTCCCCACAATTTTGTTAGTGTCAAGTAAAAGCACACGGTATCGTCTAGGATGAGATGGATAACCAAGAAACATGCCATCAACATATGTAGGTTCAAATTTATCAAGATTACCATGTTTCTTAACAAAGCATTTGCAACCAAAGACCCAAAATGTTGTGACACTTGTCGTATGTCCAAACCGAATTTCATATGGTGTTTTTCCTAGCTTAGCATGCAAGAAAAAACTATTTGAGACATAACAAGCGGTTGCAAATGCAACAGCCAAAAATTTCCTAGGGGTTTGATATTCATCAAGCATAGTCGTAGCCCAACTAAAGTTATTCTCTATGACACCATTTTGTTGAGGTACATAGGGTGAAGAAAATTGATGATCTATTCCATTTTTAGCACAAAAGTGATCAAACGATTGATTTTTAAATTTGGTTCTGTTATCACTTCTAGTTGTTTTTAAAGATCCTGGGAGATCAATTGCTAATCTAATAAATAAAGTTCTAAAGTGACTAAAATCTTCATTTTTAGATGTTATAAAGTAAACCCAATAGTATCTAGAATAATCATCAACAATCACAAGAATATACCGTTTACATCTAAAAGATTGAACACATGAAGGACCTATGGTGTCAAGGTGTAAAAGTTGTCCCGGTTCAGTTGTCATGGTCTTTGTGAGAGAAGCATGTGAACCTGCATCCATCTTAGCATGTCTATAAGAAGAGCACACAATTTCTTTGTCCCCTTTAAGCTTAGGCAGCCCACGTTTGCGATCAAGAGCACTAACACACATGAGATGATAAAAGGCTATGTGACCAAGTCTATGATGCCAAAAATATAAGTATTTTGAATCATTAGCAACTATACAACTATGCTTAGAGGATGACATATAAAAATCGGCTTAAAAACTCTTCTAAACTGAGACATGTTAAAAATGAGCTCACTATTTGAAACCTTGCAACAATTTTTAGTGAAATTAACTTCTAGATTTTCATCTAGTCTTGTGAAACGGAAAGCAAGTTGTATTTCAAATTTTTGACAAGTGCCACATCTTTCAATGTGTAGTGTTTATTTACTCTAACCAAACCCTTAACAATTATAGGAATTGAAGAATTATCGGCAACAGTAACATTCTCTACACGTGACACAAAAGAGAGGGAGGAGAACCATCCTTTGTTACTGGTCATGTGGCATGAGCAACCTGAATCCACAATACAAATGTTCTAGTTCATCAAGCGTGTAACCTACATAGAAGTACAATACGTCGATGAATCAACACTGGGGTTAGTCAAAAAATATTTAGGAATCCAGTACTGAGTCACACGATGTTCAGCAGGAATAACACACAAAAGCTGAGATAAAATAGCAAGTTTATAGGCCAAAGTTTGACGATTTTTGTACCCAACTACTGACCTATGAGGTGTTACATGTGTATCACTAAAAACAGTAGATTTGCGAGCAAATTTTGCATGCTTTTAACTCATAACAGCAGGTTGCATGTTCCTGACATTCGGTTTAGCATGTGCAGCAAATTTTGCATAAGAGTTATGAGATCTAGATGGCATTCTTACCTTTTTCTATTGTTTAGCTAGTCTATAACAAAAATCTATGATATGAACATATCTACCACAGTAGGTACAATGAAATTTAACTTTGTGTGCATGTCTAGATAATTAAGAAACATGTTTATTAGAAACTAAATGAGACAACACTCATGCAAATTTGAAAACCACTTCTTTATGTTTAGTAAATATTTGAATCAGACCACTTCCTAATGAATTTACAATTTTAGGTGGATGAGCCTTAACATGAGCATGAAAATCAAAACCTAAACTAGTTTTATCATTGCAAGACTTGGAAAAATTCAGCAGCAAGTTCAGATTCTTATTCCCATTATCAAACCGCTCTAGTGTTCTATTCATGTCATCAAGTTTCTTAGAAAAGTCTAGACAGTTTTCACGTGAAGGTTTTCCTTTCAGTTTGCAATTAGAACAATATTTAACTTCATGAGAACGTAAAGCATTGTTAATACAAAAATCTCATTCATAGCATCATGTAGTTTCTTATCAAGTTCATCACAAGTAGAACAATGCAAATCAATTATAGAACAACAAGCATCTTTCAAGTTTTTATCATTAAGTACAGCAAGCTTTTTGTTCTTTTCAATTTCAAGTTCAAGTTTATCAAGGTTGGAGGTGTGCGCAGTTCTTAAAGAGGACAATTGTTCATATATAAGCTCACATGAGGAACAAGAATCATCACTAAAAATCAAAGTTTTTGAATGATTAATTTTAGATTCTAGTGATTCAATTTTAAAAGCATTGTCCGTAAGTTTTTTGTCCTTTTCCTTAAGTATAACAACGATACGAGAAATAGCATCACACATTTCTTTGCAAGTGGGACATACCTCTTCATCGTTATTGTTGTGTTCTGCCTCCCTCATACTGATCTTCAGTTGCCCGCCATGAAGCACATACTTGCCAAGTTCTCTTCATCTTCGTCACTTCTGATGTCCACATAGCTCGAGCCAAGTCTTTGAAGTGCGTAGATAAAACTGTTTACCAATTTGCGACCTGTAAAACCTTTCTTCTTATTGTTGTTTGTAGAGGAGGACTTGAATTTTGCTTGCTTCTCATTACGGGGAGTCGAACCTGAAAGGTTAGGGCAATTTGCACAAAAATGTTCAAACTCACCGCATTCAAAGCATTGTTGAGAAACACCACTTCCTTATATTCGAGTTCTCACATATTGCAATGCTTTTGAGAATCGAGTAGAAAGAAGTCCTAGCTCCTTTGGAAACTCTAGAATCTATTCAAGGGTTAGAGAGGACAGCAAAGCAAGTGTACCACATGATGAAGATTGGCTAGAGTTAGGCATGTCACATTGAGAAACAAATGCAGGAGACTTTTTGGAGTTCTTTCGTGAGATTGTGTCAATTTCATGAGTCTTTAACATAGAATATAGCACATCTAATGTAAGTGTACTCATGACAGTGGATTCACGAATAGATGTAACTTTCATCTCCCAAATTGGCATGTCTAGATCACTTAGTAATTGCCTAGCATTCTTAGCTTTTGAAAAATTAACATTGACACTATGCAAGTTGCCGAGAATTTTGTTAAAGCGAGCAAAGAGGTCATTGATTGACTAACCGGTTTGCATATCGAAGCGCATGTATTCTTTCTTGAACAAGTCTTGTCTTACCTACTTGATAGTGTTGGATCCTTCATGATAATTACATAGAGCTTTCCAAACATCCTACGCAGATCGAAGGTGTGCAACACAATCGAAGTTGCTTTGAGTCAATCCTTTTATGATCAAGTTTCACGCCCTGTTGTTGTTGTCGACATCTCTCATGTTCATAGCCGTGACTTGATCATTTAGCGGCATTGTCGTAAGGCTTGTATACCTTTTCCCAGATCGCAAAGCCTTGTGCTTGTATTTAAGCCTCCATACGAGCCTTGCAAACCTGAAAATAAATGCCACTAAATGCACAAGGTTTTGTAACGTTTTCTCAATGATGATTAGTCAAAACATGTGCAAATCATAGAGATTAGAGCAACGTTGCTATGATACCAATTGTAGGATCGAAGAGCACGTGAAAAGCTATCAGAGTGGGGTGAATGGTAGATTAAAACTTTTTCAGTGGAAGTAATAAAAGCCCCTCAACATAAAAACAACCTGATCAATAAACAATGTGTGCGACTAATCTAAACAAGTTCAACTATAAAAAAAACAGTATAGATTATGAAGAATTAAGTCCCAAAGATTTCACAATGAGAATCACGAAAAAAGGTAGAGAAAAACTCAAGTTATGACCGAAAGATGGAACAAGGGTCAATCTGTTCCACCCGAGTAAAAAACTAGATATGCAGCACTATAAAGAAACTCGTGTAGATCAGAAATCGCAAATCAAATGACCGTGAAATTTTTGCAGATGATAGATATTCAAGTTGTGAAGACAACCAAAAAAGAATCACGTCAACATATGTAAAATTCGAGTTATGATTAAAACACCAAAGCAACGTAGTGCTGTGTAGAAACTCGACGAGAAAAACTTCTTTGAAACAAGTCGGACGAATAAGGCACAAAAGCTCCTCTAAACTACGAATTTTATTTATCAAAACACAAGAGAAATAGTCTAAAATTGTCACACCACGAGCTATGGCCTCTCTTGCTTTTATAACCAGTCCTAAGGCCAACCCAATCCAAACTAGGACTCTAATCCAACTCAATATCAACTGAAACTTTCCATAACTGCTCAAGACTCTTTCATACGCAGATAGAAGCAACCTTAAGACTTCCAATCACCTTAGGAACGTATCCCACATTCCTAAAAACAACTCATCTTTGTGACCCACACAAAATCTAACCAAAATCAACTCAAAACTTTCCATAAAAAAAACCATAACCACCTGACCGCAGCCTAAGGCATAATCCAGCCGGTTGGACCTTTCCGACCAATTTTTTCGTCCACTTCTCTTCATCACGCCTTGGAACCATGTTGCCACGTCCATGCACTTCTTGCACATGTGTACACACCTTCCAACAACGTCCATGATACCTTCATATGCATTGTTCTTGACCTAAATATGTCGCGTGACCTCCCGATCAACTCAACCACAATTCCTCATGAACTTGGTTGTTGAATCTCATCATCTCTGTAAGACTAGTTCAATGGATCCCATCACCAGCCATGTTTCGACCTCAAGCAACATGTGCACATGAACAAACAACCAGTTCTTCCGAGCACAAGTCCTCGACTTGACTCACATTAGATCGACAACCTCAACACCTTACGTGAGTACCTCACATAAGCATGTTGCAAACATAGAAAGATAATGTCCACCATGATCAGCCAAAACACATCAAAAACTTAGTCCAAAAGTACTAAGCAAATCCTCCCATAAGTGTAAAGCAAGTTTGAAATATTGCAAATGAAAAACATAGCAGCCACACGGTTATTTTAGCACGCAGAAAGTTTGGACAGTGCGAAGTGTGTTTCTCAAGTATATTTGCACATAGAACTCACACTTCCCTCAATTCACTTCCCAATTTTTAACCCATCATAGCATTCCAAATATCATGTCACTAATTGTAGGATCAAAGAGCACGTGAAAAGCTACCAGAGGGGGATGAATGGTAGATTAAAACTTTTTCAGCGAAAGCAATGAAAACCCCTTGGCAGAAAACTAATCTGTTAAAGAAATCGTGTGTGCAACTAATCTAAACATGATCAATCATGACAAAACAAGTATATATTGTGGATTATCAAGTCACGAATACACAACAACAAGAATCATGAAAATTGTCGATAGAAACTCAAGTTACGATCGAAAGATCGAGCAAAGGTGAATCTGTTCTACCCGAGAAAAATCAGATATGCAACACGACAAAAAACTCGTGTAGGTCAAAAAACAATCCAATGACCGTGAAATTTTTATAGATAATAGATAAAAAGTTGTGAAGACAATCCAAAAAGAATCATGTCAATTGGATCTGTAAAACTCGAGTTATGAATAAAACCATCGAAGCAAGGTAGTGCTGTGCAGAAACTCAACGGGAAAAACTTGTCTGAAACAAGTTGGACGAACAAGGCACAAAAGTTCCTATAAACTACAAATTTTATTGATCAAACCACAAGAGGAACTGCCCCCAAATTCATGCACCACGAGCTCTGGCCTCCCTTTCTTATATAACCAGGCCTTGGGCCAACCCAATCCTAACCAGAACTCAAATCCTACTCAGATTCAACCGAAACTTTCAATAACTGCTCAAGACTCTTCCATACACAGATAGATGCAATATTAAGACTTCCAAAAAACTTAGGAGTGTATCCTACATTCCAAAAACATCCTAACTTTGTGAACCACATAAAATCCTATCATAACCAACTAAAACGTTCCATATTTGAGTCAAACCCGACTCAGCCGTAGCCTGAGTCCATAACCTAGTCGGTTGGACCTTTCCGACCAATTCTTTATGTCCACTTTTCTTTATTACACCTCAAAATCATGTATCCACGTCCATGCACTCCTTGCATACATGCAAACATCTTCCAACGACGTCCACGATACCTTAATATGCATTGTTCTTGATCCAAACATGTTGCGCGACCTTCCGATCAACTGAACCACAATTCATCCAGAACTTGGTTGTTCATCCTCATCTTCTCCCTAAGACTAGTTCAATGGATACTTTCACCAGCCATGTCTTGAACTCAAGCAACACCTGTACATTAATAAACAACCAATACTTCTGAACACAAGTCCTCGACTTGACTCACGTTACTTCTGAAACTACAACACCTTACGTGAGCACCTCACATAAGCATGTTGCAAACCATAGCAAATCATTAACCACCATGATCAGACAAAACACATCAAAAAATTAGTAAAAGAATACTAAGCAAACTTTCCATCAGTGCAAATAAAGTTTGAAACATTGGCAAGTTAAAAGCAGAACAATTGCAATCAAGCTCTGGACCTTGGGAAAGCTAACCGAACCTTGAGTCGGAGCACAACAAAGCTAGCAGGACCTAGCGCCGGAGCTAACCAAGGCTAGTCGGACCTACCGCCAGAGTTTATTAAAGCTAGTTGGACCTAGTGTTGTAGCTGGCCAAAGCTAGTCAGACCTAGCCACAATAAGTCGGACCTAGACAAAGAAGTCGGACCTAGCCAAAGTAAGTCGGACCTTACTAGATCTCGGACCTAGAGCCGGACCTAGATGAAAAAGTTGTTCTGGAAGTATTCAAAAATTTTATCGTCAAAGCCAATGTATTCAGCACACATAGGTCTCACAATCTCCCCCTTGATGAATGCATTGGCAACACCACTTAAAATCCGAAAATTAGCTTATTCACAAGAAAAGTTTTGAAAACAAAATTCTCCGCCTATACATATTTCGCCTCGTTTGTAAATCAGAAATAAAATGAGAAGAATAACAAAAATACAAAAATTCTTCCCCTGAGAAGAATCGTGCCAAAACACTTGTGAATGTGTGCAATGTGTGATCAATTTCTCCCCCTTTGACAATGTATTCAGCAAAGTTCAAAAGAGAAATTTTAATCGTGATGAGCATATTATAACATAATCGTATTAAACAAAGCTCATCCGAGTCATACTATCAAGTAACTTACACTACCACATCAATGAGATACATAAAGTAGTGCAAGCCATGCTAGAGATCAAGTGTAATTTTCAATTTAAGCAAGTCATGATCTCACAAACTTAACTATTTCAAGACTTGAAAGCATGCCACTTGTTGCTGCAATTTTATTTTCTTTTAAGCACAAATTTTGATCATATGACATTTGCAATAGATTATATGCCGCATCTGCCTTATTCTAACCAACCAAGCCAAGCCTATGTTATTTGACAATCAGAAGCTTAATGACATGGTTTTAGTCATACACAACTCTTTCCAAGTTCATATCTAAGTGCAATGATAAGCCATCTCAAAAGATAAAGCGCGATGCATGCATATTCTCTTGATCTTTTCACAATTTTTCATTTGATCATAAAAACTCAACATGTGAGTTGATTACCTGATTAATTATTTATGATTAAAAGCACTTGTGAGCATGCAACAAGTTCAAAACAGCAAGAAAGTTTGATCATGACCGGATTTAGTGTAAGTAATTATTCCAATTACTAGTCATGGCAAAAACTACAAAATGTATAACAAGTGTAATGTAGTAAGAACTTTCAGCATGTAAAAAGGAATCACAAAGTCATATATGTATGAAATATTATGCTCATATTATTTTAATTTCAGATTCACACATAGACTTCCCAAGTTTCGAAAACTCCCCATCCATTTAAGCCATGAGGATGCATAACCCCTATTTCACTTCAAATGACAAAAACAAGTGAAATCCAAAGGTTTTGTAAAAATGTCAGCCAATTGTTGTCTGATATCTACCTGGTGAGGCACAATGTTTCCTTTTTCAACATTATATTAGAGAAAGTGATACCTAATGTCAATGTGCTTAGTTCTTGAATGTTGCACTGGTTTTTAGCAATACAAATGACACTAGTGTTATCACAAAACAGTGGAACACTATCTATATCAACCCCATAGTCCTTAAGTGTTTGAACATTCCAAAGAATTTGTGAGCAAGCACTAGCAGCAGCTACATATTCAGATTCGGCTGTGGATTGTGCAACCGAGTTTTGTTTTCTAGAGGACCAATCAACAAGTGAATTTCCAAGAAAATGACAAGCAACAGAAGTATTTTTCCTATCAATCTTATAACCCCTAAAATCAGCATCCGAAAAAGCTTTCAAAGTAACGATTGAGGAAGAAGGAATAAAAATGCCAAATTCTTGAGTTCCATGTAAGTACATGAGAATCCTTTTGACGGTTTGACGATGTGGAGCACACTAGGAAGCTTGAAATCGTGCACAAAGACATACGCTGAATTGTATGTCCGGTCTTGATGCCGCGAGGTACAAAAGTGATCGAATCATGCTTCGATATTCTTTTTGATCGACTGGGTCACCATCTTCATCAAGTTCAAGTGTCGTTGCCTTACCCATTGGTGTCCAAAGAGGCTTGCTTTTGTCCATGTTGAAGCACTCAAGAAGGTCTCTTGTATACCTCATTTGATGCACAAAGGTACCTTATCTGGTTTGCATGATTTGCAGCCCCAAAAAGTACGTGAGTTATCCCATCATACTCATCTCAAGTTCTGAATTCATCATAGCTAAAAACTTGGACACACGATGATGAGAAGCACAGCCAAAGATAATATCATCCACATACACTTGAATGAATAATGAGTCATTGCCATGCTTAAGCACAAAAAGAGTTTTATCAACCTTGCCCATGGTAAACTCCTTTTCAAGTAAGAATGTTTTTAACCTATCATACCATGCTCTAGGGGCTTGTTTGAGACCATACAAGGCTTTGGAAAGTTTGTAAACATGATTAGGAAAATCTGGATTTTCAAAACCCGGTGGTTGCTTGACATAAACCTCCTCTTCTATATAGCCATTAAGAAAAAGCACTTTTAACATCCATTTGATATAGCTTAAAACCTTTAGATTCAGCAAAAGCTAACAAAATTCTTATGGCTTCTAATCTAGCGATAGGAGCAAAAGTTTCATAAAGATTTAGACCTTCAACTTGTGTGAAACCTTGAAGAACTAACCTAGCCTTATTCCTAATCACAACCCCATCCTCACTTTGTTTATTTTTAGACACCCGTTCAGTTCCAATTAAAGTGTGACCTAGAGGTGGAGGTACAAGTTTCCAAAAATTATTTCTTTCAAAATTTTCTAACTCTCCTTGCATGGCAATAACCCAAGATTCATTAGTGAGTGTATGTGATATATCTTTGGGTTCAAGAGAAGCAACAAATGCAGAATGAGCATGAGAGTTTGGATCCCAAAACCTGGACTGTGTGACTCGTTTGTGCAAGCTTCCAATGATTTATTAGGAAGGATGACTTTTGAGAATACGGAGGGGAGTATACACTTCACAAGCTTCTTCTTTTTCATGTTCATCACAAATCGATGAGCTTGTGACTTGAGGACGATTTTGACCAGCAAAGGTGGTCGTCGGTGTTGGTAATCAAAATCAGGAGCTGGAACAATGTCATTAGCTGCTAAATTTTTGGGCAGCAGCACCACTTCTTCCACATCTTCAATGAAAATACTCTCCCTCTGCGGATATGGATCCGGACCTGCAATATTAGAGCTAGTACCTGGGATAGCTTCATCAAAAGACACCTCACAAGTCTCCACAATTTTGTTATTATCAAGTAAAAGCACACGGTAGCCTCTAGTAAGACATGGATAACCAAGAAACATGTCATCAACAGATCTAGGTTCAAATTTAACAAGATTACCATGTTTCTTAACAAAGCATATGCAACCACAGACCCAAAAGTGTGTAACACTAGGCCTATTTGAAAGTGCATCTAGGAATCCCTTATGGGTTTTGGATGATCTATGGCAAGCAAATGAGATCCTAACCACTTTGTTGAGATGAGCACAGGTTCTAATGAGAAAATAAGCAAGGTGCCAAAAAGAAGGGAGAATGAGGAGCAATTTGGAAAAGAGCTCAAGGAACAAGTGTAGTAGATTATTGTGTATGGAGTGTGTTAAGGAAACACACCCCAAGAGATCAAGCACAAATAATCACACACATTGCACAAGTTTATACTGGACCGGACTAGTCCGACTAACACCGGACTAGCCCGATATCTTTTCTGCACAAGATCGGACAAGTAATATCACCATAGACTAGTCCGATATCTCTCTGACTAGAATCGGACTAGTCCTCCCCAGTGCGGACTAGTCCTCAAAACACTTCACAAGTTTCACAAAATCGGACAAGTCCGATGTTAGCACAGACTAGTCCAAAAAACCCTCTGACCTAAATCAGACAAGTCCTCCAAGTGCGGACTTGTCCCCAATTCACATAGGGTTTCACTTTTCCGGACAAGTCCGAAATCCATCGGACTAATCTGAAGATTTCCATAATCGAAATCGGACAAGTCCGCTTCTAGACAGACTAGTCCGATATTTTCGAACACCTAGGGTTTGCTACACACAGCACACCGGACTAGTCCGGTGTCCACCACGGACTAGTCCGATCTTTTTGAACCCTAACGGTCACTTTTGGGAACCCCATATAAATAGGTGTACACGGCCCATCTTTCAAAAACTCTCAACCCCCTGCGCCGTCACACCTCCCAAGAGCCTCAAAAAACACATCTCTCCACAAAATCAAACGCAACAAAGATCACTTGAGGATACACTTTGGATCATTGGAGAGACACGGTTCATCACTCATTGAGCTCTTGGTTTGATTCCCTAACACACTCCTGTGTTTTTCATTGTAATCTTTCGAGTGTGTTCTTGGTGGAGTTCTTGTTGTAATCTTGGGGAGCCCTCAACGTGTGAGAAGGCACCTTGAATTTGGTTATTTACCCTTTGTCATAAGTGAAGAGGATTGGCCTTCGTGGCGATCCAACGAGGGTAGGGTTGGAGAAGACTCGGTCCTTTTGTGGACTCCTCAATGTGGATGTAGGTTGCCTCTTTGGGAACCGAACCACGGGATAAATTGCTTGTGTTCTTACTTTGCGCTCATCGTTCTTATACATCATATCAATCTAGGGTTTCAATCAATCTTGCTTACTTTACATTGAAACATTGAATATAAGATTGACTTGTGGTATATCCTTGTTCATAATCGTGTAACACTTCAATTATAAGTATATTTCCGCTGCATACATCCTAGGATCAAGATAATCGATCAAATTTGATAAACCTAGACGGTATACACCAGACTAGTCCGCACTCGACAGGACTAGTCCGATATCTCAAGATTTGATTTGGTTGTTAAGTGTTGCAGGTTCCGACAAAATTCAAAAAGGCATATTCACCCCCCTGTAGGCCACATTCAATTGGTATCAGAGCAAGGTTCTTCAAGAAGGAGACTAATCGCTCGAAGAGATCATGTCGGACATGAAGGACGTACACAAGAGAAACAACCAAGAGAAGGTTGATGAAGACAAGAACCAAAAATTGGAGAAGCTCCTCTAGGCCATTCAAGACTTCGAGGATGACGATTAGGAGATACTGGAACTCAAGGCGCTCCTAAGGAAGAAAACCCTTTCCAAGGTAAGTTGAAAATCGAAGATGAGAAGAAAAAGAAGGGGAGTAGTCACACCGACTACTCTCGATATCCTTTTAACTATGATCGCCTAAATTCTAACAACAATCATTATCTATACATTACACTTGGAAAAGCCCCACATTTTGACGGCAATGTCTACTCAATGTGGAGGAAAAACATGAAAATGCATTTGATTTATCTCAATCCAAGTTTGTGGCACATAGTATGCACAGGAATAGATATCCCTGAAGATGATGAGGAGCTCACGCCTACCCAAGAGCAAGCAATCCATCGAAATGCTCAAGCTGCTGCAGTTATCACTTCATCGCTCAGCCATGATGAGTTTACAAAAAGTGGATGGACTCGAGATCGCAAAAGAAATATGGGATACATTGCAAACCGCACTTGAAGGCGATCTTCATGTGCGAGAAGCGAAGATCGAGATGATTGAAGCCGAGCTGGGAAGGTTCACAATCGAAGAAGATGAGTCGCCACAAGACATGTACAACCGATTAAAGACGCTCATCAACAAGGTGCGAGTATACGAAAGCAAAAAGTGGAACGACCAAGAGGTAGTCAAGCTCATCCTTAGAGCCTTCATGCCTCGTAATGTCACCTTATTCTCAGTGATACGAGAAAGCCCCGGATATAAGAAGATGACCCCGGATGAGCTACTTGGGAAAATCATCAACTTTGAGATGATGGGAAAACAAGATAAACATGTTAAGGAAATTGCCGACCTCATCTCGGCAAAGAAGAAAGGGGTCGCTCTAAAGTCCACCCTTAAGCCCTTGTCTAAAGAAGCTCGAGAAGCTCAACTAGAAGAAGACAGTGATGATGAAAGCGGTGACTTGGATGAAGACAACATGATACTATTCATGAAGAAATTCAAGAAGATGATGAAGAAGAGACAAGGCGCTAAATCAAGTGAAGGAAAATACAAGGAAAGATCAAAGCAAAAGTTGAGGCAGGCATGCTATAAATGTGGTGAGTATACCCACTTTATAGTTGATTGCCCATATGAAGAGAACAAGAAGAAGACCAAAGAAGCAAAGCCTCAACCCAAGAGATTCTTCAAGAAGAAGAAACAAGCCAAACAAGCGCATATAGGGAAAGAATGGGACTCAAATGATGAGTCCTCATCTGAAGAAGATGAGGACATGGCTAGCATAGCCATTGAATAGACATCCAAGAAGTCCACTCTCTTCCCTACTCTGGGCGCATAGAAGGGGAACGACACCTGCCTCATGACAAAGGAAGGTAAACGCAAGGTAACAACAAAACCCTCTTTGTACAGTCCTATTCCAGTGATAGTGAAATTAATAGTGATAATGAAGATATGCTAATTGGGTTATATAAGAAAACAGCCACAAAAATGAAATTTTTACTTGATCAACTTGTTGAGAAGGAGAAGTTGATACATCGTCAAGAGACATGATTATCTCCCAAAAGGAGGAATATGTTGATCTTGACAAACTTATAGAACTTGAAAAGGAGCGAAGCAAGTCACTAGAGCTTGAATTAGCTTCAAGCAAGGAAGCTTGCTTGGAGTTAAGCGACTCAAATGCTACAATCAAGGACGAACTTGCTAACCTAATCAAGGTTAACAAGATCCTTGAAGTGCATGTTGAGTCATTCAAGCAAGGTGACCCTTCATCCTCTTCAAGTTCACCTTCTCAACCCAGTAAAACTGAAGTTGCTTCTACTTGTACATGTGGTAATGTTGACACCAGCTTGAAAGACAAGTCAACCTCTACCAAGAACAAGCATCATTCACAAAATGGCATATTTGACAAGGAGAAGACCAAATATGCATGTAGTGCATACTTGGTCACAAGACCTCCAAATGTCGAATATGGCATTGGTTACTCTTATGGTGAAAATGAACATGCTAGAAGCCATAAGAATAACAAGGAGAGCAATGTCTTTGTAAAGGGAAGACACTCTCAAACTGGAAAATCCAAAATTAATGAATCCAACACGGATGATCACCGGACTTTTCCGGTCGGGATCCGGACAAGTCCGGTCTTCCAGACAAGTCTGATCTCCTAGACTAGTCCTGTGTATAAACAACAACAGTTGCTATTTAGAACTTTCGATGCATCTTATGTCTTAATGAGAAGTAATTTTGGCAAAGTTTATGCTCATTATGTTGGGTCACGCAATGGGAACACCAAGTCTCATGTGTGGGTGCCCAAATCCATTGTGTAACCTAAAAGGACCCAAGCAAGCTTGGGTAGCTAAAACCAAAGCATAATTTATTTTTGCAGGCCTATTCCTCCGGTGGATCTAAATGGGTGCTAGACAGTGGCTGCACCAACCATATGACCAGAGAAAGAAGGATGTTCGTTGAATATGAAGCAAATGAGAATCGAAGCGAGGGCATCTATTTTGGAGACAATAGTCAAGGAAGGGTGCTCGGTACCGGTAAAATGGCCATATCATCTAAACACACTCTTTATCATGTATTACATGTTGATTCCTTAGATTATAACCTGCTGTCCATATCTCAATTATGTGATAAAGGTTATAATTGCTTGTTCACTAACGAGGGTGTGACCGTCTCTAGAAGAAGTGATGGTTCCATTGCATTAAAGGGTATGTTAAAGGGAAAGCTTTACCTTGTTGACTTCAACAAAGATAAATCCAAACTTGACACATGCTTGATTGCAAAGAACAACATGGGTTGGTTGTGGCATAGACGGCTAGCACATGTTGGTATGAGGAACCTTCAAAAACTCCTCAAGGGCGATCACATCCGAGGTTTGAAGGATGTTGTTTTTGAGAAAGACAAGCCTTGTAGCGCGTGCCAAGCCGGGAAGCAAGTTGGAGCATCTCATCCCACTAAGAATGTCATGACTACAACAAGACCGCTCGAGCTACTTCACATGGACTTATTTGGTCTAATTGCTTACATAAGCATCGGCGGTAACAAATATGGTTTAGTAGTTGTTGATGATTTTTCTAGCTTCGCTTAGGTTTTCTTTTTACATGATAAGTTAGAAACACAAGGAATACTCAAGAAGTTCTTCAAGCGAGCTCAAAATGATTTTTCATTGACAATCAGGAACATTCGAAGCGATAACGGCACGGAGTTCAAGAACACACAAGTTGATGAGTACCTAGACGAAGAAGGCATAAAGCATGAGTTTTCGGCACCTTACTCCCCTCAACAAAATGGAGTTGCCGAAAGGAAGAACCGAACCCTCATAGAGATGGCTAGAACAATGCTCGATGAGTACAAGACCTCATATCGAATTTGGGCGGAAGCGATCAACACCGCTTTCCACGCCATAAATCGACTTTATCTTCATCGACTACTCAAGAAAAAATCCTATGAGCTACTCATTGGTAACAAGCCTAATATTTCATATTTTTGAGTTTTCGGTTCCAAATGCTATATTTTGAACAAGAAGCCTAGGACTTCAAAGTTTGCTTCAAAGTCCGATGAAGGTTTCTTGCTTGGTTATGATTCGAACACTTACGCCTATCGTGTCTTCAACAAGACCTCCGAACTTTTTGAAGTAGCACGTGACATAGTGTTCGATGAAACTAATGGCTCCCAAAAGGAGCAAGTTGATCCATGTGTGCTAGATAGAGAAGAAGCTCCGTGTCAAGCATTGAGAAGAATGGCGTTAGGCGAACTTCAACCAAAAGAGCCACCTCTACATATGCATGAGGAAAATGAACCACAAGAGGAAGCCCATGATCAAGGGGCAGCTTCCATACAAGATAAACCTCAAGAAAGCAAAAATGATCAACAAGTCAATGAGGGCAACCACTTAGGGGGAGATGAAGATGATCATGAAGATTCAAGACAGCAAGTACCACACCAAGAGTACACCAATGCGTCCAAAGGGATCACCCAATCAAAAACATCATCGGTAACATCCAAAAGGGAGTAACTACTAGATCTCGCATAGCTCATTTTTGTGAGAATTACTCATTTGTGTCCTTTTTGGAACCACGCATGGTTGAGGATGCATTGAAGGATCCGGATTGGGTAGTGGCCATGCAAGAAGAACTCAACAAGTTCAAAAGAAATGAGGTGTGGGAACTAGTCGAAAGACCCAAATCCAACGTCGTCAGCACCAAATGGGTCTTCCGCAACAAACAAGACGAACACGGGGTGGTGACAAGGAACAAGGCACGACTTGTGCCAAAGGTTATTCACAAGTTGGAGGTTTGGATTTCGATGAAACCTTTGCTCCTGTAGCTAGACTTGAGTCCATTAGAATATTACTTGCATATGATACTCACCATGATTTCAAGCTCTATCAAATGGATGTGAAAAGCGCCTTCCTCAACGGACCAGTCAAGGAGGAGGTGTACGCGGAGCAACCCCTCGGGTTTGAAGATGAAGAGTTCCCCGACCACGCATTTAAATTGCATAAGGCTCTCTACGGCCTCAAACAAGCTCCTAGAGCTTGGTATGAGGGTCTTAGAGATTTCCTAATTGAAAATGGTTTTAATATCGGTAAAGTAGATTATACATTGTTTACAAAGAACTTTGACAATGATCTATTTCTTTGTCAAATTTATGTTGATGATATAATCTTTGGTTCAACTAACAAATCTTTTTGTGAGGAATTTAGTAAAATTATGACAGATAGGTTTGAGATGTCCATGATGGAAGAGCTAAAGTACTTCTTGGGATTACAAGTGAGGCAACAAAAGGAAGGGACGTTCATAAGCCAAACTAAGTACACTCATGACATACTTAAGAAGTATGGAATGGACATGGCGAAGCCCATAAAGACTCCCATGGAAACGAATGGCCACTTGGATCAAAAGGTATATCACTCGATGATTGGATCTTTACTCTACTTATGTGCATCTAGGCCAGGCATTATTTTGAGTGTATGCTTGTGAGCAAGGTTTCAAGCCAACCCAAAAGAGTGTCATTTGACACCCGTTAAGAGATTCTTGTGGTATTCAGTTCATACACCCAACCTAAGCCTTTGGTACCCCAAAGGTTCCAAATTTAATCTCATTGGTTACTCCGATGCAGATTATGCCTGATGCAAAGTATATACAAAAGTACCTCCGGTACATGCAAATTCCTAGGTAGATCCCTAGTTTCTTAGTCCTCCGAGAAACAAAACTCCACTGACCTATCCATGGCCGTAGTGGAGTATGTTGCAGCTGGGAGTTGTTGGGCTCAACTCCTTTGGATGCGACGGACTCTAAGGGATTACGGTTACAATATGAACCGCATTCCACTCCTTTGTGATAATGAGAGTGCCATTAAAATTTCCCATAATCCCATTAAGCATTCTAGGACCAAACACATAGACATCCGACATCACTTTTTGAGAGACCATTCAATGAAGGGAGATATAGCCATTTAACATGTCAACAACGAAAAACAACTAGCCGATATTTTCACCAAGCCACTTGATGAAAAAGGCTTTTGCGAACTCCAAAATGAACTAAATATCCTTGATTTTCGGAGTGTGGCTTGAAATCTTGTATACCTGAATACTATATTCAATATTCATTGATTACGTTGTGAAAATCATCTCTCTAAATTTTTCTAAAAAACTATGTCAATTACAAGATCTTGGTGAATTGTGATCATTGCTTGAATGTTGTATGCTTACTGATCATATTCATCAATATTATTTGTTTTGATTTGCCTCCATATTATCTAAATAAGTAGTTTCGAATATATACGAATGGGCTAGGCATTTCTTCCCTGGTGACCACACTTGCCTCAAGCTTTCCCTCTCCACGCTCGAGCTCCCAAGGTGATTCGATGATTTCTCCATCAAAAATCTCCATGTTTGGGTGGAAATCAACCTCCTTCGCTTAGGGATTGAAGACCACGGACTTGTCCGCCCTTCAACCCCCTCTTCTTCGAGATTCAAGCAATTTTTCAGTAAATTTTCCCCCAAACATTAGAAATCTTCATTTTCTTCGTTGTTGATCGAATATCCTAGCATCTGTCACCTAATGCAAGTGTCCTTGATGCATTACATTGCTGATAGGGTAGTTTTGCATTGAGCAACTCCATTTGTCTCATAGTTAAGGTTCTTGAGGATGAATACCGGACTAGTCCGGTCCATGAACGGACAAGTCCGGTCACTTGGACTAGTCCGTTCCTGTACACCGGACTTGTCCGATTTTTTTTGAACTCAATCCTAACTTATTAATCCTTCAATGCAATTCCTTGTGATATATTCTCATCAATACCTTGTGTAATCCATTCTCAGGGCATGTCGAACTCTCACGACGAAGTTTCCGACTTAGAGGCCGAGACGGACCACGAAGCCGTGCTTCGGTCCTCGACAAGCCTTGGCAAGAAACGCCAAGAATGCCCCTCCGAGGATACACATTGGATCATTGGAGTGACACGGTTCATCACTCATTGAGCTCTTGGTTTGATTCCCTAACACACTCCTGTGTTTTTCATTGTAATCTTTCGAGTGTGTTCTTGGTGGAGTTCTTGTTGTAATCTCGGGGAGCCCTCAACGTGTGAGAAGGCACCTTGAATTTGGTTATTTACTCTTTGTGATAAGTGAAGAGGATTGGCCTTCGTGGCGATCCGACGAGGGTAGGGTTGGAGAAGACTCGGTCCTTTTGTGGACTCCTCAATGTGGATGTAGGTTGCCTCTGTGGGAACCGAACCATGGGATAAATTGCTTGTGTTCTTACTTCGCGCTCATCGTTCTTATACATCATATCAATCTAGGGTTTCAATCAATCTTGCTTACTTTACGTTGAAACATTGAATATAAGATTGACTTGTGGTATATCCTACTTCATAATCGTGTAATCCTTCAATTATAAGTATATTTCCGCTGAATACATCCTAGGATCAAGATAATCGATCAAATTTGATAAATCTAGACGGTATACACTAGCTGGTCCGCACTCAACCGGACTAGTCCGATATCTCGAGATTTGATCTGGTTGTTAAGTGTTGCAGGTTTCGACAAAATTCAAAAAGGCCTATTCACCCCTCCCCCTCTAGGCCACATTCACTATGTCCAAACCGGAGCTCATATGGTGTTTTACCTATCTTAGTACGCAAGAGAACACGATTTGAGACATAACAAGTGGTTGCAATTGCATCAGCCCAAAATTTCCTAGAAGTTCGATATTCATCAAGCACAGTCCTAGCCATCTCAACTGAAGTTCTATTCTTTCTTTCTACAACACCATTTTTTTGAGGTACATATGGTGAAGAAAATTGATTATCTATTCCATTTTCAGTACAAAAGTGATCCAAGGATTGATTTTTAAATTCGGTTCCTTTAAAAGGTCCTGGATGATCGACTGATAATCTAAGAAATAAAGTTCTAAATCGACTAAAAGCTTCATTTTTAGATGCCATAAAGTAAACCCAAGAGTATCTAAAATAATCATCAACAATCACAAGAACATAACATTTTCCTTAGAAGGGTTGAACACGTGAAGGTCCTACAGTGTCAAGGTGCAAAAGTTGACCCGGTTCAGTTGTCATGATCATTGCGAGAGGAGTGTTTGAACCTGCAACCATCTTAGAATGTCTACAAGGTGAGCACACGATTTCTTTGTCCCCTTTAAGCTTAGGCAAACCACGTATGCAATCATGAATACTAACACACGTTAGATGATCAAAGCCTACATGACCAAGTCTACGATGCCAAAAATATTAGTCCTTTGAATCATTAGCAACTAGACACCTATGGTTAGAGGAAGAAATAATAAAACCAGCTTTAAAAACACTTCCAAGCCAAGACATGTTAAAAATAAGCACACTATTTGAATCTACAACTTTGCAGCAATTTTTAGTGAAAATAATTTCCAAATTTTCATCTAGCAATTGTAAAACAGAAGCAAGTTGTATTTCAAATTTTTAACAAGTGCCACATCTTTCAAATTGTAGTGATCATTTACTTTAACCAAACCTTTAGCAATTATAGGAGTTGAAGAATTATCGGCAAAAGTAGCATTCTCTACACGTGACACAAAAGAGAGGGAGGAGAACCATTCTTTGTTACCGGTCATGTGGCATGAGCAACCTGAATCGACAATCCAATTGTTCTCCTTCCTCAAGCATGTAACCTACATGGAAGCATAATACAATGATGACTCAATATTGGGGTTAGTGAAAAGGCATTTAGGAATCCAGTACTGAGTCACACGACGTCTAGCAGGAATAACACGCGAAGGCTGAGATATAAAAGTAGGTTTATGCGCCAAAGCTTGAGGATTTTTGTACCCAACTACTGACCTACAAGGTGTTACATGTGTAGCACGAAAAACAGTGGTTTGGGAGCGAAAGTATATATTTTCGACATATTATAGCAGGTTGCATGTTCTTATCACTCGGTTTAGCATGTGCAACAAATTTTGCATGAAAGTTATGAGATCTAGCAATCATTCTTTCCTTTATCTATTGTTTAGTCAGTCTATAACAAAAATCTATGACATGACCATTTCTACCACAGTAGGTACAATGAAATTTAACTTTGTGTTCATATCTAGATGAGCAAGCAACATTTTTATTTGAAACCGAATGAGACAACACTCGTGCAGATTTTAAAACCACTTCTTTTTGTTTAGGAACCGTTTGAATCAATCCACTTCCTAATGACTTTACAATTTTAGGTGGATGTGCCTTAGCATGATAATGAGAATCAAAACCTAAACCAAATCTATCATTGCAAGATTTAGAGGAATTTTGTAGCAAAGTTAGGTTCTTATTTGCATTACAAAACTGATCTAATGCCTTATGCATGTCATCAAATTTATTTGACAGATCAAGGCAATTTTCACATAAAGTTTTCCTTTTAACTTGCAATTGTAACAATATTTAACTTTATGAGATTCTAATGCATTATTCAATATAGAAATTTCATTCATGGCATGTTGTAGTTTCTTATCAAGATCATCACAAGTAAAATAATTCAAATCAATTGTAGAACAACAAGTATATTTCAAGTTTTTATCACTAAGTGCAGCAAGCTTTTTATTCTTTTCAATTTCAAGTTCTGGTTTATCAAGTGCGGATGTGTCTGCACTTCTTATAGAGGACAATTGTTCATATATTGAATCACATGAGGAACAAGAATCATCACTAGGAATCAAAGATTTCAAACAATTAATTTCATATTATAATGACTCAATTTTAACTGCATTGTCCCTATGTTTTTTGTCCATTTTCTTAACTATAACAGTGGCATGAGAAATAGCATCACACATTTCTTCGCAAGTAGGACATACCTCTTCATTGTCACTCTTGTTTTCCGCCTCCTCCATGCTTGATCTTGACATGCCCGCCATGAAACATAAGTTTGCCAAATCATTTTCATCTTCGTCACTTCTGATGTCCACATCGCTCGAGCCATGTTCTTGAAGTGCGGAGATAAACCTATTCACCAATTGGCGTCCCGTAAAACCTTTCTTTTTCTTGTTGTTGTTTGCAGAGGAGTGCTTCGTCCTTGTTTACTTTTCACCACGGGAAGTAGCCCCTGAAAGGTTAGGACAATCCATGCGAAAATGTCCTGTCTTACCACATTCGAATCATCGTTGAGTTCCGACACTTCCTCTCCTTCTAGTTCTCACATTTTGCAATGCTTTTGAGAACCGAGTAGACATGAGTGCGAGTTCTTTCTCTGAAAACTCTTCAATCTGTTCAAGGGTTAGAAAGAACAACAAAGCAAGTGTTCCACAAGCTGAAGATCGGCTGGAGCTAGGCATGTCACATTGAAAAACAAATGCAAGAGACTTGTTGGGATTCTTACATGAGACTATGTCAATTTCAGGAGTTTTTAATTTAGAATATAGATCATCTAAAGTAAGTGTACTCATGACAGTAGATTCACAAATAGATGTGACATTCATCTCCCAAATTGACATGTCTAATGCACTTAGTAATTGCCTAGCATTCTCAACATCTGAAAAATTAACATTGATGCTACGCAAGTTGCTGAGAATATTATTAAAGTGAGAAAAGAGATCGACGATGGACTCACCTGGATGCATCTCAAAGTGCATGTACTCCTTTTTTTACATGTCTTGCCTTACCTCGTTGATCGTGTTGGATCCTTCGTGGTAGTCGCAGAGTGCTTTCCACACATCGTATGCAGATCAGAGGTGAGCAACACGGTCAAAGTCGCTTTAAGTTAATCCATGTATGATCAAGTTGTGAGCCTTGTTATTGTTGTCAACCCTCTCATGTTTGTAGCCGTGACATGATCGTTTGACGGCATGTCAGGCTTGTACACCTTTTCCCATATTGTGAAGCCTCGTGCCTGGATGAAAGCTTCCATACGTGCCTTCCAAACCTGAAAATCAATGCCACTAAACACATAAGGTTTTACGGGGTATTTCTCCATGTCGATTAGTCAAAAGACATGCGAATCTCAAAGATTAGAGCACCTTGGCTCTGATAGCAATTGAAGGATCAAAGAGCACGTGAAAAGCTACCAGAGGGGGTGAATGGTAGATTAAAACTTTTTCAGCGAAAGCAATGAAAACCCCTCAGCATAAAACTCATCTGATAAAGAAATCATTTGTGCAACTAAATTAAACATTATTCATCGGGACAAAACCAGTATAGATTGTGAAGAATCAAGTCACGAATACACGACAAAAAGAATCACTAAAAATCGTCGAGAAAAACTGAAGTTACGATCGAAAGATCGAGCGAAGGTCAATCTGTTCTACCAGAGAAAAATCAGATCCGCAACACTGCAAAGAAACTCGTGTAGATCAAAAACAAAAAATCCAATGACCGTGACATTTTTACATATGATAGATAATCAAGTTTTCAAGACAACACAAAAATAATCATGTCAATTGGATTTGTAAAACTCGAGTTATGATAAAACCACCGAAGCAAGGTAATGCTGTGCAGAAACTCGACGAGAAAAACTTTTCAGAAACGAGTTGGAGGAACAAGGCACAAAAGTTGCTTCAAACTACGAATTTTATTGATCAAACAATAAGAGGAACAGCCCCCAAAGTCGTGCACCATGAGCTCTGGCCTCCCTTGCTTATATAACCAGCCCTTATACCAACCCAATCCTAACCAGAACTCAAATCCTACTGAGATTCAACCGAAACATTTCATAACTGCTCAAGACTCTTCTATACGTAGATAGAAGCAATCTTAAGACTTCCAAACACCTCAGGAATGTATCCTACATTAAAAAAACAACCTAACTTCGTGACCCATACGAAATCCTATCATAACAAACTCAAATCTTTCCATATTTGAGTCAAACCCGACACAACCGCAGCCTTAGTCCAAAACCTAGTCGGTTGAACCTTTCCGACCAATTCTTTACGTCCACTTCTTTTCATCACGCCTCAGAATTATGTAGCCACGTCCATGCACTCCTTGCATACGTGCAAACATCTTTCAAAGACGTCCACGATACCAGCATATGCATTGTTCTTGATCCAAACATGTTGCGCGACCTCCCGATCAACTCAACCACAATTCCCCCCGAATTTGGTTGTTTAACCTCATATTCTCCCAAAGACTAGTTCAGTGGATCCCGTCACCAGCCATGTCCTGAACTCAAGCAACACTTGCACATGAATAAACAACCAATACTTCCTAGCACAAGTCATAGCAAAATATTAACCACCATGATCAGCCAAAACACGTCAAAAACATAGTAAAAGTATACTAAGCAAACTTTCCATAAGTGTAAAGCAAGTTTAAAACATTTGCAAGTTAAAAGCAGAACAATTGCAATCAAGCTCCGGACCTTACCAAAGCTAACCAAACCTTGAGTCGGAGCTTACCAAAGGTAGCAGGACCTAGCTTTAGAGCTAACCAAAGCTAGTCAGACCTAGCGTTGGAGCTTATTAAAGCTAGTCGGACCTAGTTCCATTGCTGACCAAAGCTAGTCGGACCTAGCCACAATAAGTCGGACCTAGACAAAGAAGTCGGACCTAGCCAAAGTAAGTCGGACCTTACTAGAGCTCAGACCTAGAGCCGGACCTTGATGAAAAAGGTGTTTTGGAAGTATTCAAAACTTTTATCATCAAAGCCAATGTATTTAGCACACATAGGTCTCACACTAATTCTACCCATCCCAAATATGAACATTTGGCCATTCAATTGGAGTATTAAAACAATCATATACCTAATGCAATAATCATCCATATCAAGATATTACTATAAAAGTGAGTTCATAATCAGTTTTAGATGCATCTGGGGCTTGCCTTGTTGCTGATAAAGGTCAAAGTCCGCCTCTGGAGGGATGAAGTCAAATCGCACCGTCGTCTCCTCGCAAAGAGTTACTATCGATATGAAGCAATGCAATGATCAATATATGGACTTATAGACTTTAGAGCTAAAAGAAATAATTCTTAGTGAAGATGAAGTCTACTGCAGCTTAAATTTAAACAGCAGACTAATAAGAAAAGAAGAAGATGATGGGAAAAATTTCAGATTTTTATACCATAGCTGCTGTTCATGGAAATTTTTAAATCCTTTGTTCAAATTTGAATTACCAGGAAATACCAGGTTTGGCATGCTAATGGACCTGATAACCAGTTAGGGTAGGTCACTATGAGTCCAGAATTTTTTTTTATAATTTCTGAGCCTTATACAGGTAACAGTTGAATTTCCATGTTGCTACAAATTTTCTGAATAACTTGCTGTTCATTTTGGGAATTTTCATCAAGCTTTGAAATGTTCAAGCTATTATCCCTACTTAATCATACCCAATGGTCATTAAATTTTAGTGCAAGCAATAGGATACTAGTTGAGGGTTCTTACCAAGTTTCATATTTTGCTATGCAGTAGAACTCTGCTAATGATTTTCCAAAGGTTTCTCACTCCTGGAATTTTAGAGAAACATCTAGAGCTTTCGATGATCCCGAACCTGTACATTGCAAAGTAGAGATCAAGAGGGTTCTGGCAAAATTTGTTTCACAATTTTTTGAAGTAGCATGCTAGGAGTTATGAATTTCCTAAACTTGGGCAATGTCTGCTATTTAATTTCTATTGAAAAGTGCAATAAACTGACAGCAGGACCCACTCATTTGAAATCCACAAGTAAGATGAATGCAACATGGGGGCTGCAAAGATAACTGGCACAGCCACATTGTATCTGGGCAGCACAGAACATCCACAAGGGGGTCTTCTTCAACCTCCAGAGAAGGCACCCATGGGCCGACGGGCGGCGGCGGCAGTGGCATTCCCCTTGCCGGAGCTGCGCCCCAGGCCACGAAATGTAGACAAAAATGACCCCCAGGACATGGCACACTCAATAGGCAAGGTAGTAGGGCTTGTTATCGCTGGAACAATGGATCTCGATGGTGGAGAGCGGCGGCCTCCATTGCTGCTATGGGGGAGACCACCACCAAAGCCCAAATCACAGAGCTGAGCTGCCTAAAAGCATGCAGGTGACATGGGGAATACGAAATTGGATCAAGTTTGGACTGGGAAAGGCTGCAACCAGTGGCTTGCCGGCGCCCTAGGTCAAACAGCCGGCGGCGACGAAATTCGGCCTAATTTCTTTTTTTTTTTGGCCATGTGAAAGCATCTAGGCCCCCCTCATGTAGTACGGTTTTGGTGATTAATGACAACCATTGAACTTTACTAATGAATTTGTAAATGCAAGGTCCCCATAAGCACTCAATAAAATGAAATAAACATGTCATTGGAGACCCATAGATACTCAACTTTCGAGATCAAATTCATGACATAAAGACAAGATGTGAAGGCTCTATGTCTAAGTCACTCAATCAAAAATTGACAACATACAATGCTTAAGAATCATCAGAGAGCCTTGTGGAACAAATGTCTAAGAGGTCATTCGAGCAAGACACAAAAGATTCACTCAAAACAACTCGTAGCAAACAAAATCAACTCACCGGATCAACCGATGATTTCCAAAATGAACACATCGGTCGAGTTGATTCAACTGAAGAAAAAGACCTCAGACAAATGAACTCACCGGATCATCCGATGTGAAGGGCTCAACAACATCGGTGCATCAGTACAGTTTGCAGTACAATTGGACCAAGTGAAGCACCGGATCATCCGATGTGCAGACTTACACACATCGGTTGATCACTCCAGTAAGCATCAGGATCAAGCAAATTCTGGAGGAAGAGCCACCGGATCATCCGATGAGAAGACAGGGGGCAACATCGGTCTAATAACGGTAATATCTGACAACATGACGTCAGCCGAAGTAATTACACCGATGATAACTAGAGGGGAGACATCGGATCATCCGGTGTTCACAGTAAAGTTCTGTCAGTCTACTTTTCCAACGGCTGTTTCAGTTAAGCTGGCTATAAAACCCCTCTAACCCTGTCATTCTGAAGAGTCTTGATCACCTGAAGCCAACTACACATCCAAGAGCATTCAAGACTATAGAGCATACATTTCCACACTTTTAGATCATTTGTAATAGGCTAGAGAGAAGCTTGTGTGCGTTCTTTCTTTGTGATTGAACTCTCTAGGCTAGTGAGAAGTTGAAGAAGATCGTTCCGGAGCTTGCCAAGGTGTGTGTGGAAGCCCGGAACATCGAAGGTTGTACAAGGCTTGAGCTCCACCTTGCCGGAGATGGCGAACGGAGAAGATTATTGAAGACCCCATTGTCTCGGTGACATTGGAAGTGGCAAAACCCTTCGGTGGGTGCCACAACGTGGACGTAGGAAGATCCTTGCGATCTTGCCGAACCACGGGATAAAGCTTCGTGTCCCCTAGCGTTTGCATTTCTCTCCCTCTCTTTACATTATGCAATCTTTACTTCACAAGTTATATCTACGCTGATTGCATAGTTAGAACCGCATTGGGAATTGGGCTTAAGTAGTTCGTTTTTAATTGCCTTAAAATTTGAAAGAAAGCCCAATTCACCCCCCCTCTTGGGCGTTTCGATCCTTACAATTGGTATCAGAGCAAGGTTGCTCATAGGATCATTCTAGCTTCACCGCTAGAGAGCAAAAATGGCCACGGTTGGGGGTTCGGTTCCTATCTTCGAGGGCAAGAATTTTGCCTATTGGAAAGCACGCATGCGCGCTTACCTTGAGGCTATTGCCCCCGAAGTTTGGGAAGCGACTCATGCGGGATTTGGAGAACTTAACTATGCGGGTGATCAAGTTAAGTGGGATGCTAAGGCTAGGAATGCTATTTATGAATGCATAAGTCAAGATGTCTTCTCTAGGATTGCTAGTAAGGAGAAAGCTTGTGAAATTTGGGCTTGCTTGATAGAAATCCATGAGGGCTCATCTCGTGTAAAGGAACTTAAATATCACATGCTCAAAGCTAAATATGATGAATTTAAGATGCTTCCTCATGAAAATGTTAATGAAATGTTTTCACGCTTAAATGTTCTTATCGAGGAAATTAATGCTCTTGACATTGCGTCTCTTGGAAAGGGACTTATTATCCGCAAGATCCTCATGCTCCTTCCCAAGCCGAAGTACAACATCATCAACTCCATGCTCCAAAAGGAATCACTTGGCAACATTGATGTTTCCGAGCTCATTAGAGAAATACACGCTCATGAGATGAGTGTACTTGGGATGATGGACCAATCATCATCAAAAACAATTGCTCTAAAGGCCTCCACCAAGAAGACAAGCTTCAAGAATAAGAAGGTGGTTGAGCCTAGCTCAAGTGAAGAAGAGCAAGCGTCAAGTGAAGATGACGATGATGAGATTGCCTTGATGATGAGAAAGTTCTCACGCTTGAACTCCAAGATCACCAAAAAAGGATACACCTTTGATCCCAAGAAGAAGGCATTTCTACCAAGAAGAGACGATCGCAAGATATGCTACAATTGTGGATATCAAGGCCACATCACCTATGATTGTCCAAAACCGGACAAAAGGAGAGAGAACTACAAAGGCAAGCAAGGCAAGCTTGAAGAAAGTTATGATGATGAAGAAGAAGCCAAGCCCAAACACGGAGCCTTTGCGAAGAAGAAGCGAGACAAGGGCAAGAGGGAAAGACTCTTCCCAAAGAGGAGAAGTGGTCCACAAAAGGTGTTTATGTGTGAGGCAAATGAATGGGTCACCGACGAAGAAACAAGTGATGAAGAGAGTGAAGAAGAAGAAGAAAGCTTGGCCGGCCTTGCCATTGCCAACCATGATGACTCACCTCTTCCTCCACCACCCATGTGCCTCATGGCTAAAGGTAACACCAAGGTATGTGATGACTCTAGTGATGATGAGCTTTCCCCCAATGATTTAACTTCTTTGATTAATGAATATCATGCTATCATTAAGAGAGAGAAGAGTAAGGTTAAAACTCTTGAAGAAATTCATGCTAAACTTGAGAGTGCTAACCTTGATTTGCTTGACAAGTATGAAGGCATACTTAAAGAGCATGACACACTCAAATCTCATGTCAAGCAAATTGAGGAGGAAAATGCTAAAATCAAGGTAGACAATGATGAGCTCAACATAGCACACCAAACTCTCTTGGAGGAGCACAACAAGCTAACTCAAGAATACCAAACACTTAACATTGCTCATGACATGCTTGATCAAGAGTTAAAAGATGCAAAGAAACAAACTATTAATGATAAGATATCCATTACTTCGCATGTCTCTAATGTCTTGGACAAGACTTTGTCATTAAGAGCTAATGCTAGGGAGAAGAACTTGTTGGAAGAAATTGAGAGTCTCCGCACTAGTGTGGCTAGACTTTCAAAAGGTGAAGTCAAGCACAAGGAAATCCTCTTCCAACAAGCAAAAGCCTTCAACAAAAGAGGACTTGGATCCTTCCCGGTGCCCAACAAAGGAAAGGTGCCCTCACCGGAGCTCAGAACAAGCTTCATCAAGGAAGTTGGTTCTTATTGTCAACATTGTGAGGTCACCGGTCACCAAACAAGGGAGTGTCCTCTTCCTAACCGACCTTCACCTAAATTGCCTACTAACTACAAATCTATTTTCAATGATCGCTATTATCTTCTTAGTAAAGTGAATGGCAAGGTGAAAGCTAGGTTCATTGGCAATGACATGAAGAGCATGAAGGGGAAGCTCCCCAAGCAACTTTGGGTCCCAAAGACACTTGTATCTCACATACAAGGACCTAAGTTGGCTTGGGTGCCTAAAGTCAAAAATTAACTTCATGTGTGTAGGTGAACTACAAAACCGGAGGAAAGCATTGGGTACTCGATAGCGGGTGCACTCAACACATGACCGGCAATGATGGTATGTTCACCACCATAGAAAACCCCGGTAATCGTGAACAAGTCACTTTTGGTGACAATTCTAAGGGTAAGGCAATAGGATTAGGTAAAATTGCTATCTCTAATGATTTATCCATTTCTAATGTGTTGTATGTTATGTCGCTTAGCTTTAATCTACTTTCCATTGCACAACTTTGTGATCTTGGACTAACATGCACATTTAGCAAAAATAATGTTGTTGTGAGTAGTGAGGCAAGCAAAGAGCTAATCTTCAAAGGGTTTCGGCATGGACATCTCTACTTAGTAGACTTCTCCAACAAGAATGCTAGCCTAACCACTTGTCTTTTCACTAAGACAAGCTTGGGTTGGCTATGGCACCGACGCATAGCACACATTATAATGAGCAAACTCAAGAAGTCATTCAAGCTTGGGATGGTGACCGGCGTGAAGGATGTGACGTTTGAGAAGAACAAGCTTTGTAGCGCTTGTCAAGCCGGGAAGCAAGTTGCTTCACACCACCCAATGAAGACAATGGTGTCAACCTCCAAGCCACTTGAACTACTCCACATGGACCTCTTCGGACCGTCCACATACCAAAGCCTTGGCGGTAACCTCTATTGTCTTGTTATAGTTGATGACTACTCTCGCTATGCTTGGACTCTATTTTTAGGTGACAAGAGTGAAACTTCGGAAGTGTTCAAGACCTTTGCCAACCGTGGTCAAAGGGAATTCCAACTTCCCATTATCAAGGTCCGGAGTGACAACGGCACCGAATTCAAGAACTACAACATTGGGGAGTGGTGTGACCGTGAAGGTGTGAAGCATGAATTCTCCGCCACATACACTCCTCAACAAAACGGTGTCGTTGAGAGGAAGAACAAAACCCTCATCACTCTTGCAAGAGCAATGCTTGATGACTACGGCACGTCGGAGAAGTTTTGGGCCGAAGCAATCAACACAGCATGCCATGCCGCAAACAGGGTCTATCTTCACCGACTACTCCAAAAGACCCCATATGAGCTTCTCATTGGGAGAAAGCCCAACATCTCCTACTTTAGAGTCTTTGGGTGCAAATGCTACATCTACCGCAAGAAAAGGCTCGGTAAGTTTGAAAGAAGATGTGATGTTGGCATTTTTCTTGGTTATGCATCAAACTCAAAAGCATATCGAGTATTCAACCAAACCTCCGGTCTAGTTGAAGAAAGTTGTGATGTTGAGTTTGATGAGACTAATGGCTCCCAAGAGGAGAGTTTTGGTCATGATGAAATAGATGATGAGCCTCTACGAGAAGCCATGAAGAACATGACCATTGGAGACATCAAGCCGGAAGTTGAAGAGGGCCATGATCAAGGGGGAGCTTCAAGTTCCAACAACAACACCTCCATGGCACCTCAAGTAGATGAAGAGGAGAAAGATGATCCATTGCCAACTCAAGACTCACAAGCAATACAACATCAAGATGAAGAAGAAGTCCATGATCAAGTCCAACCACAAGAGGAGCAACACGCTTCACTACCGCCAAGTGCTTCACAACCACTTATGAGGCATGGACGCATCTCCAAGGCGCATCCAATGGACCAAATCATTGGAAGTACTTCAAGGGGCGTAAGTACTCGTTCCCGCCACGTTGCCTCATTTTGTGAGCACTACTCGTTTGTTTCGTGTGTAGAACCCACTCACATTGAGGAAGCACTCCAAGACCCAAATTGGGTGATGGCTATGCAAGAAGAACTCAACAACTTCATCCGCAATGAAGTTTGGGTGTTGGAGGAGCGACCCAAGGACAAGAACGTCATCGGAACAAAGTGGGTGTACCGCAACAAACAAGACAAGAATGGCGTTGTGGTCCGCAACAAGGCAAGACTTGTGGCCAAAGGGTTCTCGCAAGTTGAAGGACTAGACTTTTGGGAGACATTTGCTCCGATCGCCCGGTTAGAGGCAATTCGTATTCTCCTTGCTTTTGCTTCACATCATAATATTACTCTTTATCAAATGGATGTGAAAAGTGCCTTTCTTAATGGCTACATTAATGAGCTTGTTTATGTTGAACAACCTCCCGGGTTTGAAGATCCGAGGAATCCTAACCATGTGTATAGGTTGCACAAGGCGCTCTACGGGCTCAAGCAAGCACCTAGGGCGTGGTATGAACGACTACGGGACTTCCTCATCATGCAAGGATTTAAGATCGGGAGGGTGGACACCACACTCTTCACCAAAGACATCAACGGAGATTTGTTCATTTGTCAAATTTATGTTGATGATATTATCTTTGGTTCAACTAACGAAGATTTTAGCCATGAGTTTGGCAAAATGATGTCTAGGGAATTCGAGATGTCAATGATTGGAGAGCTCAACTTCTTCCTTGGATTCCAAATCAAGCAACTTCAAGAGGGAACCTTCGTCTACCAAGAGAAATACACCAAGGACCTCTTGAAGAAATTTGAGATGGGAGATTGTAGCTCAAGAAGCACTACAATGGCAACAAATTGCCATCTCGACGCGGATAAGGACGGTAAACCTATTGACCAATCTCACTACCGCTCTATGATTGGTTCATTGCTTTATCTTACCGCATCTAGGCCCGATATCATGTTTAGTGTATGCTTATGTGCTCGCTTTCAAGCGGCACCTAAAGAATCGCATAAGAAGGCGGTCTTTAGGATACTTAGGTATCTTAAGCATACCCCTAGTATGGGCTTGTGGTACCCTAAAGGTACAACCTTCCAACTCTTGGGATACTCGGATTCGGACTTTGCCGGATGTCGCGTGGATCGCAAGAGTACCTCCGGTGGGTGCCACTTGCTTGGGCGTTCCCTAGTGTCTTGGTCTAGCAAAAAGCAAAACTCCGTCGCCTTGTCCACGGCGGAAGCGGAGTATATAGCGGCCAGTGCATGTTGTGCCCAAATTCTATATATGAAGCAAACCCTTTTGGACTTTGGAATTAAATTTGGTTGTGTGCCTCTCCTTTGTGACAATGAAAGTGCGGTTAAGATAGCTAGAAACCCCGTTCAACACTCCCACACTAAGCACATTGATATTCGCCATCACTTCTTGCGGGATCATGAGGCTAAAGGAGACATCTCTTTGCAAGGTGTTAGATCCGAAGAACAATTGGCGGATATCTTCACTAAACCACTTGATGAGAAAACCTTTTCTAGACTTAGAAGTGAATTAAATGTGCTAGATGCATCTAACGTCATGTAAGTTGCCATGTTCATGTAAGGATGCATATCATATAGGTCTTGTCTAACTCCCAAAGGATAGGGGCGAGCTAGAAATAGTTTTCCCTGAGGAAGCCTTTGGAAGGTTTAAACTTGGCAAGATAGATTTATTTTATGCCTTGCATGATCCCTGCCATATAAACTTGCACTCATTTAATCTCCTGCACTATAATTTGTTTGGCATTGCATACGGTAGATTGTCACAAAGGGGAACCCACCTCATGAGAAGGAGACTTGTTTGAAATGCAATATCTCAACTCATATAAGGTGGAAAGAACAAAATGTTAGGTACGTTAATGCCTAGAGGAACATGCTTCAAAGAGATAGAAGTCTTCATACTCTACCTCACAAAGAATGGGCCTTACATTTTATTTGGATATTTTTCCTCCATTTTTCTCGGTGTTCCATTTGCATTAAGGTCTAGCCAAGTTATTGGCACACTAGTATTTTTGAGGGGTAAGGGGTTGCCCAAAAAGTCCTAAGACATGTGTTTCACATTGTTTGATTGTTTGGTCAAAGGAAATATATGGGATGTTGGTGTTTAGTTATCATCGGATTATCCAATGCCTAGGTCCATCCCCCATCGGATCAGTAGGTGTTCAAAATTCAAGGCCCAGTTCAGTCAGAATCTCAAATGATCCGACGCGTTTATTCTGAAAAACATCGGTCCATCCGGTGTTCACTCTTCTGGAGCTGTGGTCAATTCAACCGATGTTTACTCCCTTCAACGTCGGACCATCCAGTGTTTACATCACTCTTTTGAACACCCTTACTGTGCTATTCGACCGATGATCAAAACCCTAGACGTCAGTCCATCCGGTGTCAACAGCAATTCTTGAATATCCTTTCTGTGGCATTCGACCGATGCTCACTTCTCTTAACATCGGTCCATCCGGTGTTAAAATAACGGCTAGGGTTTGGGTCCCACTATTTAAACCCGTGTGCTACCACCGTTCTTCTCTCTCCCCGATTTCTCTCGCCGTCGCCGCCTCTCGCCCTAATCGCCGCCACCTCCGCCGCCGCACCCAAGCGCCGCTGCCCTAGGCGCCGCCACCGCCGTCTCCGGCCGCCGCCGCCCACAGCGCCGCCGCCCTAAGTGCCGCCGCCGTTCTCCCTCGCGCCGCCGCCTCACCTCCACGTGCCGCGCCGCCATCTCCACCGCTCACCACCGCGCCCAAGCGCCGCCGCCGCCTCTCTCCACCGCCAAAGCCGCTCCACGCACGCACCACCCTCTCCACCATCAACGTGCGCCTTCTCCGGTCATCTCCCTGTCGCTAGGGTTTCCCGGCCCGTCGATCTTCACTCCCTTCGTCGACTCCGTGCAAACTCGCGATCGCAATGGCTCGCGACAGGAAGAACAAGGGAAAGGCCATCGCGGAGCCGGCCGCGAAGAAGCAAAAGTTGTCGAAGGAGGAGAAGAAGGCCTTGATGGCCGCTCGCGCCGCCGAGGAGCGTGAGCGTGGCCGAGGGGGGTCCCTGAGGATCCGCGAGGCTCGTCCTCGGCAGCCTCCTATGATCGACGACTCCGACATCGAAGAGGAGCCGGTTGAGCCTCTCGTCCACCGGCGCTCAGCCCGGACTCGTGGGGGTCACACCGAGGCTGCTCCTCATCCGAGACCGATGGCTGCCGACTGTCGTGAGGACAGGGAGGCCGAGAGGGCCATCTACGAGATGGACACGGCCGTCCGTGTCGGTGAGGGAGTCCATCTCACGGACTACCGGAAGATGAAGGCCAAGCAACTCCGGAAGCTCAGATGGAGTGTATTGCTTGAGGAGTGGTACCTGCAGCCCCGGGAAGCTTTGGTGGACAGTCGGTTCTGGACAGTCACGCAGGCGTCTCTCTACGAGACCTACAGACGTCGGGGGCACAAGCTATTTCAGCATAACTACCTGGACTGGGAGCAGCTTGCATTGGCAGCGGAGACAGAGGCCCGTCCGTACTTTGAGAGATACCGAGGATTGGTGCAGCTGCTAGCTTACGAGAGGAGTGCATATATGGAAGATTGGGTCCGTGTCTTCTACGCGACCCTGTACATCTCTGAGGGCAGGAGGTCGATCGACTTCATGTTTATGGGTCAGCACTACCACCGCACGAGGCAGACGTTGGGGCAGCTTCTTGGTGTGGACCTGCACGACACCTGCGTGCATGAGAGGGTATACAGGCAGGCAGATCCACCAAGGAGGCCACTTACTGGAGGGGTGGCACCACAGCTTGAGGAGATCCGGTCCCTGTTCGGCCCCACGTTCTCTCCGGTCCAGCTGAGAGTTCCAACACTTCTGACCCCAGCTGCGCGCATTGTGCACCTCGCCTTGAGCCGCACGCTCCTGCCGAGGTCGGGGTACTTGGAGGGGTTCACTAGTTTACAGTAGACCCTCCTGTTCTACATAATGAACGGGATGGATTTCGACATTGTGGACATTCTCCTGTGCGAGATGGAAGACGTGATCACAGATGGGGTAGGCATGATGAGGCAGATGGTCTACGGGCACTGGATCAGTTACCTATGCACTATTATGGTGCCTGAGGGGGATGCAGCACATGTCAGACTTGCTGACGAGAGTGTGACTCGCTTTGGTCACTACCGTGCCCCGACTCCTGGAGACCGCCGCCTTGGTCGTCCAGTTGAGCGCCAGGTCAGGGCCCGTCTGACAGAGGAAGATTGGTCCGAGCTAGAGAAGGAGGACAAGAGACTTGCAGAGGCTGAGGCTCAGGGGGAGGACCTGCAGCACATTTGGTCAGAGAGCGACACTGACGATAGTGTCGAGGAGTATTTCCCTCCTCCCCCCTCTCCCCGACAGCACGACGCGGAGGCTGGAGGTTCTACAGCGCCTCCACCCACTCCACCTCCCGTCACTGAGGCGCAGGTCACGCAGCCGTCTGAGCTGACTTCGCTCCTCCAGCAGATGGTCGAGCAGCAGAGGCTAGACAGGCTGGCCGCCGAGCAGGCCCGCGCGGAGCAGGCTGCACGTCTTCTTGAGCTCCAGCAGCAGCAGCAGGAGATGCAGCGTCAGATCGCCCGTGAGAGGCGTGAAGACACTGACCGGTTGACGGGGCTCATCGACCAGATGCACCAGCGCACTCTGGACCAGCAGCAGCAGACGCAGCAGGCGATGATGGGGATCGTGGGGTTAATCACCAACCTCTACACCCAGACCGGGATCGCCCTCCCATCGCAGCTGCCTGGAATAGCTCCTCCGCCTCCCGTCTTGGCTCCAGCTGCTGCACCAGTGGCTCCAGTTCCCTCCACTCCGATCCCTTCGTTCAGCATGTCCCCGCTGCTGGCTCCTGGTGCTCCTCTTCACTCCCCACTGCCGGCCACGACACTGTTTCTTCAGACGCCGGCCTCCATCACCAGTGCCTCTGCTCCAGCACCTCCTCCTCAGCAGGCACCGACGGTGGCACCTTTGGCTCCGGCAACACCCTCCTCCGCTACTCTGGCCAGCAGCTCCGACGACAGCGGCGGTGACCAGTTCGTCATCGCGCCCATCTCTCAGGGTCCGTAGGCGCTCGGATCCCTTTTTGGTGTCTTGATGCCAAAGGGGGAGAAGAGTTAGAGGAGTCAGGTGGAGTCAGGGGGAGTCCTAGTGTAAGGGGGAGTCGAGTCCAGCTTATCTTTGCTTATCTTTATTGTTTTTGCATATTTGCTACATTTAGTGTGTAATGAACATATTTCCATGAGTTGTTAATCAGTTGTTAATCATTTGAACTCATTTCATGTTTATCTCTGATTATGATCTCTTTGAATTCACACTTGTGTTATTAATTGATGTTTAAAGCTTCAGGTGTGACATCCGTATTCATTGCATATCTCATTCTATCAAATTCACTACCATTGCGCCTTGTTTATTGTGTTGTCATCAATCACCAAAAAGGGGGAGACTGAAAGCATCTAGGCCCCCCTCATGTAGTACGGTTTTGGTGATTAATGACAACCATTGAACTTTACTAATGAATTTGTGAATGCAAGGTCCCCATAAGCACTCAATAAAATGAAATGAACATGTCATTGGAGACCCATAGATACTCAACTTTCGAGATCAAATTCATGAGATAAAGACAAGATGTGAAGGCTCTATGTCTAAGTCACTCAATCAAAAATTGACAACATACAACGCTTAAGAATCATCAGAGAGCCTTGTGGAACAAATGTCTAAGAGGTCATTCGAGCAAGACACAAAAGATTCACTCAAAACAACTCGTAGCAAACAAAATCAACTCACCGGAACAACCGATGATTTCCAAAATGAACACATCGGTCGAGTTGATTCAACTGAAGAAAAAGACCTCAGACAAATGAACTCACCGGATCATCCGATGTGAAGGGCTCAACAACATCGGTGCATCAGTACAGTTTGCAGTACAATTGGACCAAGTGAAGCACCGGATCGTCCGATGTGCAGACTTATACACATCGGTTGATCACTCCAGTAAGCATCAAGATCAAGCAAATTCTAGAGGAAGAGCCACCGGATCATCCGATGAGAAGACAGGGGGCAACATCGGTCTAATAACGGTAATATCTGACAAAATGACGTCAGCCGAAGTAATTACACCGATGATAACTAGAGGGGAGACATCGGATCATCCGGTGTTCACAGTAAAGTTCTGTCAGCCTACTTTTCCAACGGCTATTTCAGTTAAGCTGGCTATAAAACCCCTCTAACCCTGTCATTCCGAAGAGTCTTGATCACCTGAAGCCAACTACACATCCAAGAGCATTCAAGGCTATAGAGCATACATTTCCACACTTTTAGATCATTTGTAATAGGCTAGAGAGAAGCTTGTGTGCGTTCTTTCTTTGTGATTGAACTCTCTAGGATAGTGAGAAGTTGAAGAAGATCGTTCCGGAGCTTGCCAAGGTGTGTGTGGAAGCCCGGAACATCGAAGGTTGTACAAGGCTTGAGCTCCACCTTGCCGGAGATGGCGAACGGAGAAGATTAGTGAAGACCCCATTGTCTCGGTGACATTGGAAGTGGCAAAACCCTTCGGTGGGTGCCACAACGTGGACGTAGGAAGATCCTTGCGATCTTGCCAAACCACGGGATAAACCTTCGTGTCCCCTAGCGTTTGCATTTCTCTCCCTCTCTTTACATTATGCAATCTTTACTTCACAAGTTATATCTACGTTGATTGCATAGTTAGAACCGCATTGGGAATTGGGCTTAAGAAGTTCATTTTTAATTGCCTTAAAATTTGAAAGAAAGCCCAATTCACCCCCCCTCTTGGGCGTTTCGATCCTTACACCATGGCTGCACTCGCTTTCTGCACTGGCGGGTGAGCAATGGCACGAGGATACTGATCTATCAGTTAATCGAAGCAACAATATCAGCACAGCGACTGTCTACCGCCATCCCGCCTCTGCTTCCTCTGCTCAGCACCAAGACCGCGGGAACGACGATGTCATTCAAACCGACAACTCTGGGCCTCACCGCAGGGCTCGGTCCAAGAAGCCCAATGCTCGTTTTGCGTGATCAGTCTGGGCCAAGTGTTGAGCGCGAGGGGAATGCGTGCGTCACATGAGTGAGTTCGCGCTGGCGCGGGTTGTATAAAATGATTACGAATGCTGGGACCGACAAGGAGTAACAGAATTATGAACAACTTTTCCCCTGTTGGCCGAACCTTCTTCTCCTCCATGCAACCTCCATTCTGATCTCTTCTTCCTCTCCGAACCCTTCCCCAAACATCTGGTATCAGATTCATTGATCCTTCAGGCTGGAACACCACGATCACTTCACCCGTCGCCAAATGAAGTCTGGCGCCATGGATCCTAATGTGAAGATGGTGATGGAGGAGATTTCCATGCAATTCCGCGCCGACATGACCCGCATCTACATCGAGCACGCCAATCTCCTGAACAAGCACGTCTCCGAGCTCGAGGCGGCAGAGCAGCAACGTTCTGATCACGTGGCGGACATCAATGCTTCAGTTTCGGCCGTCAAACTCGAAGTGGCCAAGCTGAACAAGTTCTTTCACCGAGAGGCTCACAACCACACGCAGCAATCTGCAGTCCTCGGTACCAAGTCGGTGTTTCAGCATCCCCTGGATGGAATCTCCGCCGACGGCCCTCATGGGCACCACGTCGATTCACCAATCCGAGATGATGGGTTTGGGTCGGTATTCACCCACACCCATATCCCAGTCAAGGGTACGTTCACCATGGACCACCCCCGTCCTCCTCGGTTTTTTCATCACTCGCATGATCTGGGTCTTCATCAGGCTGGTGGGCATTCCAACCTTCCCAAGCTGCATTTTTCTAATTCAACGGGGAAATGCCTAAACTATGTATATCTCATTGTGAAAGTTATTTTGCACTCTATGCTTTTGACCTGTGTTTATGGATCCGAGTAGCTACTCTGCATTTTTAGAGTTCTGCAGCCCAATGGTTACAATCCATCGAGAGCAAGTTGTATGCTACTTGGGAAATTTTTTATTCTCTAATGATGGATTGATTTGGAAAGAATCAGCACAGGATTTTAGTTCATAAGATGCTCCACTATAAACAAACAGATTCAGTGTCAGAATATGTGGACCGTTTTACTGAACTGATGGAGTAGCTCCATCCATACGAGGCTCATACTGACCCCTTGTTCTTTACCTCTCGATTCAGTGATGGATTGCACCTTGACATTCGTGATGCTGTTTTAATTCATGGCCCCTCAGACTTCAATATTGCTTCTCTCTTGGACACCTTGCAGGAAGAGGCAGCTGACATGAAGAAGCCGGACTGGAAACGTCCTGATCAATCATGTTTTCGTGGGGTGGAATTTCCCAATGCCACAAGAACCCCCCCCCCCCCCCCCCCCCTAGAAATGCATATCCTCTTTATCCACGTTCTTCGGTCGACACAGCCAAGCAACATTCAAGAGATGGCAACAAACACTCAGAAGTTGCAAGACTTCCTCAAAACTCTAACAAGCTCGAAGCTCTCAAGTCCTATTGCATGGCTTTGGGTCTTTGTAAAGTGTGTGCAGAAAAGTGGACCAAAGGCCACATATACTCACCATCAGTTCAACTACAGCCAGTACAGGAACTATAGGATCTCCTCGCATTGGATGATACTTGTAGCACCTTTATTTTCATCTATCATGCATTGCATACATTCTTATACATGTTTAATATTGAGCAACATAAAAAGGAACAAGTTTAAAATGATTTAGGAGCAAAACAACATTTAAAAATCAGTATAGTTGCGGAGTTGTTCGGTTTGGGTTTCGGACTAGTCCGGTTTTGCTCTCTGTTTATCCCCCAGACTCTTCCGCTTTTTGCTACGAACTAGTCCGATAATGCTTTTGTAGATTGTCCAGACTTGTCCGTCCCGAGTACGGACTAGTCCGTTCTTCACTACTGGAACTATTCGGAGTTGTCCGGTAATCTCTACTTCAGTCCGGTTTTTGGAAATTGATCAAGCCTTCGGGCTTGTCTGGCCTATACCTGACTTGTCCATTTTCCTTTCTGGACAAGTTCGGACTTGTCCAGACCCCGACCAAACTTGTTCGTTCATGTATCTGTTTGATATCGGACATGTTCGGTGTGCCCGACTCGGACTCAATCTTTTCCTCCACGACTTGTTATTGGGTATTTACCTCAATTAGGCCCAAGAACGTCGTGCCCTCCACCTGTGGAGCCCATGTGGGACCCCTGCACGACCTCCATTACCTTAAACTCGAAATCCATCAAATCCTACCACCTCCACCTCTATATAAACACACCAACACCCACCCCTTCACTTCTTTGCCACAATTGAAGCACCCCAAACCATAGTTCGTGAGAGCCGTCGACAAGAGGAGTTCATCGCAGCCAGGAGGAGGGAAGGAGGACGGAGAAGTATCAAGCAAGATCGATCTTTATCAACTCATCGACATCACCATCAATTCTCCACCAATTCTTCATCTTCTTTGGATCTATACATCAAGATCTCGAGTTCCATCGAATTCACGACCCTTGAGTTAATGAATTCACGGTAATTACCATAGATCAACCTTTTCTACATAAAATATGATCCTATATTAACTTTAATCATGCCCTAATTGGAAATTCGCCAAAAACACTAGCCAAACGGACTTGTTCGGTTCCAGAGCGGACTAGTTCGGTCGACTTTCTGGTCTAGGGCGGACTAGTCCGGTCCCCAGTACAGACTTGTCCGGCCTTCTGATCTGTTTCATACTAAAACAATTCCAATTTGACTCAAATCAACTCGAAACTTGTTCAGACTTATTAAAAACTATTGTAACTAGTTTGTGACCATTAATAGCAACTCATTAACAAGTTTTACCTCACAATTGCATTAATCATGGCATATTGAGTAATATATGAGCATTTATTGATTGTAATGTCCGTTTTGTGTGTTTATTGCGTGGAATAGAAGGTTTTACTCTAGAGGGTGCTGTCGAGGACCTCCAGCACCAGAACTTCAAAGCTTTTGACCCTAGCCAAGCTCAGGAGCAAGGCAAGTGTACTAGATCTTTGATCCTATTTTTTAAATGTTTTGTTTGAAAAACTGCATGCTTGTGTCAAATTGATGAGAAACCCAAGATAGGTGTTTACTAGTCTTGTTTAATCATCCTTGTCGCTTGGAATACATTGTAGAGAGTCGGGAAGGGTATTTTTACCTTTTTTACTTGCTCTAATTAATTGGGATGGGAAAACAACCAGATGGCTACACTATGAATTAATGCACTTATGGATAATGTGAATAGATAAATATGGTTAATTGGTGCCATGGGATTGTGAGATCTAAGCAAGCATGGATTGTGGATTGGGTTGGACGATATGGTGTTTTCCTTGCTTTAGATTTAAGGACCGGTTCATGCAAGAATAAGCCAGGACAACAGTACCACCACAAGGCCAATTATGGGTGCGGCGTAGTTGAATAATTAGGTGTGCTTCTGGTTTTCTATGGACCATTGGCTGGTGCGGAAAATGTGAGTCGAGGAGGGCTACACTGGGGACCGCATGGCACATGAGGGGTCCGTGAGTGGGAGACTGGAGATTCAAGTCTGCTCGTGAAACCTTAGTGGGTCCGTACATACTAGTAGTCCCTTTGTAAAAGCTATTTTGTGATCTCTTCGCCACACACCAAAGGAAGTGTGAGATGGCATAAGGGAGGTTCTTAGTCAACGAAAGGTAACAAAATAACAAACATGTGAGTAAAGTGGTACAACCTCTTCAGAGTGTTAAAAACTATCATGATAGTTGTGCTCCCGGTTAAGAGCATCTGGAAAACTTCCATGATTAGAGTGGAATTTGGGACAGTTATGGATGGTTTGGTTATAGTTATGGTTTGGGTTGTGATAAATGGATATGGTTGATGATGATAGTAAAAACTGGTATTTAGATGGATAGTTGTTGATGGATGTGACATAATGGTCATCGATGGTGTTAGACTCATATTTGGTAATTATTTGGAATATGATGGGATTACTTCACATAGACATAGTAGCATGCTTTATACATGTTTTAAATGTACTTTTCAAAAAGTTTCCATTATTTATTATCAATTCCCTATTTAAGCTACATGTCATTATTTTCTCACACTTGATGATTACAATATAAGGTCACCCTTGCAATTCTCCAACCAACAGTTTCAAGTGATGTTTGGGAGTACCCTGAGGATGATGCGGAGTACTAGGTTGTGTGCTGCTGTCGACTTGCATGTGGTCATGCTTGGAGCCGCGCTACCCTATCTGCTTAGTTGCTTAGCCTATTTTTTAGATTATTTCCGCCGCATTAGTATTATCAATAATGATAATTAGAGTTGAAATTTGAGGATTATTTGAATATTATAAAAGTACTTAATTAATTTGTGTTGTGGTAATTTTTTTATATCGTTTGTGATGCACTCGTGTATGTGTCTTGAACATCCTGGACACACATATGCGTCGCACTTGGTTCATTTTCGGAACCGGGTGTCACAAATTGGTATCAGAGCCAGGTTGACTGTAGAATGCAGTCTAGATAGAATGGGCACTTTAGAGCACATAGGAGCACTCAGGAAATGTTATGGTTTGTTTGGTTTGCTGATTGCTATGTAATGCTTGCTTGTATTCTTAGTAAAGGATTTGGGATGCTTTAGCGCCTGCCACATCCATATAGGCTAGTATAGATTGTTGCTTAATTTCATATCCCTTGATGTATATAGTTGGGGATGATTTCTAAATTCTTTTATGTCTTGCTCTTTCTTCAGATGTCGGGGATCCGCAACCAAAGGGATGCCATTGAGAATGAGGAGAACAATGGGGCACCTCAGAACAACAACAATGGACCAGGACCTGAGGCTGTCAACCTTCAGCAATTGTTGGCGATGCAAAATCAGCTTATGCAGACCGTGATGCAGACCTTGGGACAACTGCAGAGCAATAATTAGAATTATCCCCATATGCCCCCACCACCACCCCCATCACCTCATAACAGGTTGAGAGGGTTTATGAGGACTAGGCCACCCACCTTTGCTAAAGCCAATGATCCTGTGGAAGCTGATGATTGGCAGAAATCTGTGGAGAAAAAGCTCGCTATTGTGCAATGCAGTGACAAGGAGAAGGTTCTCTTTGCTTCCCATCAGCCTGTTGGAGCAGCTGCAGATTGGTGGGACTCGCTATGCAATGCCCATGAAAATCAAGAGAGGATCACTTGGGCTGAATTCAAGGAGAGCATCCATTCTCAATTTGTTGTTCCTAAGGGTGTTATGATCCTAAAGAGGCAGGAATTTGAAAACCTAAGGCAAGGAAGGTCGAGTGTGTGTATCTCAATAAACTCACTCAACTCTCAAGGTATGCTCCAGAGGATGTCAACCTGGACAATCGCGAGCAATATTTGTTTATGAGGGGCCTAAATAATGAGATTCAAGTCCAATTGCTCAATTGTGACTATGCAAATTTCCAGAAGCTTGTAGACAAAGATGTTGTGGTTAAGAACAACTTCCGTGAGATGGAACAAGACAAGAAGAGGAAGATGCCATACCAAGGGAAGCCACGGGGGAGCAATGTCCGACCTCACTTTGCACCACCAAGTGCGCCATATTACAACCCCTCCACTCCTGCTTATCGAGTTGCTTATCCTCCACGCCCAAACCAGTAGCAGTGCCATGTTATGCAAGCGCCTCGCCAGCCTGCGTCGTATGCACTGCACCCTAATAAGGTGGATAACTCTCAAAATCAGCAGTGCTCGAGTTTCCCTAGTGCTTTGGGTAGCAAGACATGATATGTTTGTGGAGAGGCTGGATAATTTGCAAGTCAGTGCCCCAAGAGGAGCTATGGACCAATCAACAACGCACCAAGGCAGAACCTGTGACCGAATGGAGGAATACCACAAGGCAATCGTGGACAGCAGAATGTCACCCGTGGCAATGTGAATCACGACTGTACTGCGGAAGCCCAACAAGCAGATGACGTCGTGAGTGGTATGTTCCTCGCCAACTCCAACCCCGCGACCATTTTATTTCATTATGGAGCATCTCATTCATTCATCTCATCGAAGTATGTTGCCAAGTATAATATGCCTATAGCTCATTTGAAAAACACTATGTTGTTAAAATCTCCCGGAGGAGAGATGAGGACAAATATAGTGTGTTCGAGAGTAAGTATCAAAATAGGGGGGGTAGACTTTCATGCGAATCTCATCATCCTGGATTCCCTAGGGATATACATAATACTTGGTATGGATTGGTTGAGCAAGTATAATGGAGTGGTTCAGTGTGCCGAGAGGATTGTGCAATTGACGAGTGAGCATGGTATCCGCATTGAAGTTGAGACAGCCCAACCCCCAACGGATAAAGCAATGTTGAGTCATGTGGAAGGTGTGACATTGGAAAGTATTCCGGTTGTTCATGAGTATCCAGAATTTCAGGTATGCTGCCTGATCGAGATGTTGAGTTTGTTATTGATTTGATAGCTGGAACTGTACCTATAGCTAAGAGGCCATATAGGATGCCTCTTATGGAGTTAGCGGAACTTAAGAAGCAAATTCAAAGCAGCTATAGAAGAGTTTCATTCACCCGAGCACTTCACCGTGGGGAGCACCAATGCTTTTCGTGGATAAGAAGGATGGATCCAAAAGGATGTTGTGGATTATCAAGCTCTCAATGAGGTGACAATCAAACAAGTATACATTGCCTTGTATTATTGATTGTAATAGAAGGTTTTTCTCTAGAGAGTGCGATCGAGGACCTCCAGCACAACAATTTCGAAGCTTTTGACCCAAGCCAGCAAGGCAACTGTCCTTGATCATTTTGATCCCGTTTTTAAATGTTTTGTTTGAAAAATTGCATGCTCGTGTCAAATTAATGGGAAACCCAAGATAGGTGTTTACTAGTCTTGTTTAACCATCCTTGTTGCTTGGAATACATTGTAGAGAGTTGGGAAGGATATTTTTACCTTTTTTCTTCGCTTAATTAATTGGAATGGGAAAACACCTAGATGGCCACACTATGAATTAATTCATTTATGGATAATGTGAATTGATGAATATGGTTAATTGGTGACATGGGATTGGAGATCTAAGCCAGCATGGATTTTGGATTGGGTTGGACGATATGGTGGTTTGCTTGCTTTAGATCTAAGGACCGGTTCATGCGAGAATAAGCCAGGACAACAGTGCCACCACAAGGCCAAGTATAGGTGCAGCGTAGCTGAATAATTACGTGTGCTGCTGGTGTTGTATGGACCATTTTGTTGGTGCGGGGAACGGAAGTTGAGGAGGGCTACTCTGGGAACCGCATGGCACATGAGGGGTCCCGTGGGTGGGAGAATGGAGATTCAAGCCTGCTGGTGAAACCTTAGTGGGTCCGTACATGCTAGTAGTCCCTTTGTAAAATCTATTTTGTTATCTGTTGGCCACACACCAAAGGAAGTGTGAGATGGCATAAGGGAGGTTCTTAGTCACCGAATGGTGATGAAGTCACAAACATGTTGCTAAAGTGGTACAATCTCCGCAGAGTGTTACAAACTATCATGATAGTCGTGCTCCCGGTTAAGAGCACCTTGACAACTTCCATGATTAGAGTGAAATTTTGGATGGTTATATATGTTTGGTTATGGTTATGGTTTGCGATGTGCTAAATGGATATGGTTGATGATGATGGTAAAAACTAGTATGTAGATGGATAATTATTGATGGACATGACATAATGGTTATTGATGGTATTGGACTCATATTGGTAATTATTTGGAATATGATGGGATTACTTCACATAGACATAATATGATGCTTTTTACATGTTTTAAATGTACTTTTCAGCAAATAGACATTATTTATTATCAATTCCTTGTTTAAGCTACATGTCATTATTTTTCCACACTTGCTGTCTACGACATGTGCTCACCCTTGCAATTCCCCCACCAACTATTTCAGGTGATGTTTGGGAGTACCATGAGGATAATGCGTAGTTAGGATGTGTGCTGTCGTCGAGTTGCATGTGGTCATGCTTGGAGCTGCGCTACCCTACCTGCTTAGTTGCTTAGCCTGTTTTTTAGATTATTTCCGCTGCAGTAGTATTATCAATAATGATCATTAGAGTTGAAATTCGAGGATTATTTGAATATTGTAATAAATGTAATTAATTAATTTGTGATGTGGTAATTTTCTGTATATCATTTGTGATGCACTCGTATGTGTGTTGAACATCCTGAGTACACATATGCATCGCACTTGGTTCATTTTACGAACCGGGTGTCACAATACTACTACTGCACAAGAACCACCTTCCCCTGATCATGAATTATTGTCTCTATCTCAAGCAGGTTATTCAGGCTCTGAGTGTTTATGATTGAAGAGCACGTGAAAAGCTACCACAGGGGGGTGAATGATAGATTCAAACCTTTTGAGCGGAAGCTATGAAGACCCCTCGGCAGAAAATCAATCTGTTAAGAAACCGTGTGTATAATCTGTTTTCAATGTATCCAACCATGACAAAACAAGTGTAGATTACAGAGAATCTAGTCACGGAAATGGTGAAATAAGAATCACATGAAAACAATAAGTAGAACTTGAAATATGATCAAAAGACTAGACGAATATCAATCTGTTCTACCCGATCTAAAATAGATGAGCAATCCTTCAAAGAAACTCATTTATATCAAAAACTGCAAATCCAATGACTGTGAAATTTTCAAAGATTATATAGAATCAAGTTGTAAAGACAACCCAAAATGAATCAAGTAAATTGGATCTGTAAAACCAGAGTTATGATCAAAATACCGAAGCAACGTCGGTCTATCCAGAAACTCGGCGAGAAGAACTTATCTGAAACAAATTGGACGAACAAGGCACAAAAGATCATCTAAAACTACGATATTTATTCAATAGAACACAAGAGAAACTGCCCAAAGTTGTATTACCACGAGCTATTGCCTCCCTTTCTTATATAACCAGTCCTAAGGTCAACCCAATCCTAACTAGGACTCCTCTTTCTACTTGGACGCTAACTCAACCTTACAATAACTGCTCAAGACTCTTCCATACGCATATAGGAGCAATCTTAAGACTCCAAACACCTTAGGAATGTTCCAAACATTCCTAAAACAACTCAACTTCATGCTCACCATGAAATCCTATCATAACCAACTCAAATCTTACCATATTTGAGTCATAACCGCCCCAGCAACACCCTGAGGTATAAACCAGCCAGTTGGACCTTTCCGGCCATATATTCACGTCCACATCTCTTCACCACACATTTGAACAATGTAGCCACATCCATGCACCTCTTGCACATGTGCAAACACCTTCCAACGATGTCCACAATACCTTCATATGCATTGTTCATGACCCAAACATGATGTGTGACCTCCCGATCAACTCAAACATAATTTCTTATAAACTGGGTTGTTGAACCTCATCTTCTCCTTAAGACTAGTTCAATAGATGCCTTTACCAGCCATGTCTTGACCTCAAGGAACACCTGCACATGAACAAACAACCTGAATGTGGCCTAGAGGGGGGTGAATAGGATTTAAATATTTCCTGCACACTTAATCAAATTGTCAAATACCAGAGAGACCGAACATGTCCGGTGGGTGGTACGGACTAGTCCGGTTGTTCAGTTACAACGAAACTATAAATCGTTTATGAAGGAATTTTGAATGACATTGCCGTGGAATGTAATAACTATCCTATTAACTTTAACAAGAGATAACATTACTCAATGTTCACATTGATCACAAATTATTCGATTGATAAATTCTAATGCCCTAGATGATGAAACTTGCAAAAGTAAATAAGCACACGGGACACAGATTTTTACTGAGGTTCGATCTCACCAAAGAGATCTACGTCCTCGTTGTGGAAGCCTACACAGAGCCGAGTCTCTTCCAACCCTTTTCCTCTTCAAGTCACCACACAAGGACGACTTGATTTGACTATCATAGGTAATTACCGAGTTAGTGGGGCAACCTCACACTTTGAGGGCTCTCACAAGAATTACAGCGAAAACATGATCAAATACACTCAAAAATATTACAAGCAATTGCACGAGTGTAAAGAGATCAAACCCAAGAGATGAATGACGAGTGGACACCAATCTCCCAATCTTAAATCTGAATGCTCAATGATTTTCACTTTTGAGGACCTTAGATGCATGGGGAGACGTGTTTTCGTGCTCTTGGGACAAGTGGTTGTGCTAGAGTCTGTGTTGTGAACAGTAGAATTCAAAAGTTGTGTTTGTGCAGTCGATGATCTCCTATTTATGGTGATTCCAAAATTGTTACCATTAGAGATCCCAACGACCGGACTAGTCCGTACTTGGGACAGGAATTGTCCGGTGTGTTGTGAAAAGTCGGCGTGAAATGTGCAGCATACTAGAAACCCTAAATTGTGTGAGGTATACCAGACTAGTACGGTAGGAGTCCAGACTTGTCTGGTGCCCTGTGTATTAAAATATCAGTAACTTTCTCGGACTAGTCTGGTGTATGAACGAACTTGTCCAATGCATAGGGTTATGAAACTTTAGAGAGTTTCTTGGACTAGTCCGATCCATGAGTGGACTTGTCCGGAGCACAGTGTTATGATTTTATAGAAATTTGAACAGACTAGTCCGATCCATGAACGGACTAGTCCGATGCACTGTGTATTGAGGATCCAGAAAGTTGATCGAACTAGTCCGGCCCAGGAACAGACTAGTCCAGTGCATTGTGAAGTGAGATGACAGAGAGTTGAATGGACTAGTTCGGTCCGAGAATGGCCTTGTCCGGTACTCAGTGATTTTTTAGGTTGATTTTAAGCCCTTACCCATACGCAAAGACTTGAGCTCTTAGGATATGTCTCTCACACACATTCTATACAATTAAGTCTACTTTGCGCTTCATTCATCAGTTGGGCTTTTCTATTTCTTCAGGACTTCATTTTTCACTTTTTGAGTGCACCAAACTATCTCATTTGAGTTGACCTGCAATCATCTCAACAAGTTCATTAGGATCTCATTTTTTTGTCATCAATCATCCAAAACCCACAAGGGACTGCCTAGATGCACTTTCAATCTCCCTCTTTTTTGTGATTGATGACAACCAAATGGGATTTCACTATTAAGAGTACAAATTGATTTTTTATAAAGTGTTCATATATGAGAATAACAAATGAGTAATAAAATCTTCTCACATATATGCACTCTTTATGGTGGGGTGCTTATAGAGTGTGTGATGAAATGATGTGATGAGCAAAAGATAGAAACTTGACAATTATAGCAGTAATCATCACATTAACATTAAACTAAGCATCACACATTAAGAAAAGTAGGCATATCCAAAGGAGATTACAATCATTTGAAATTAAGATACATGTCCTGAATAATAAGTCCTTAATGGCTACAAATGAAGCTGCTAGTCTCAATCTCTCCCCCTTTGGCATCAAGGCACCAAAAAGGGAAAAATTAAGTGGAATCACTCGTTGCCACTGCCTCCCTCACTCTCGGTCCTCTCTTCATATTCTTATTCATCTCCAGGTGCTTGCGGAGGAGGAGGAGGAGCGGAGACGCCAGCTAGTCCAAACGAAGCCAACTCTTGTTCTGAGAGTGGTGCCATCTCTGTGATATCCTCTTCAGAATCTTCAGAAATCTGAGGTCACCCCACTGGCTCAATTTCCAGCTTCTCACAAATAGCTTTGATGTTGGCCTTCATGTATCTTTGATGTATTTTTCTTGCTAGACTCTCCTTGTGCTTCTTAATCCCCACTTTGCAGCAGGATGCAAAGATGGATGAAAGCATTTCCAGCACACCACTTGAGGAGTCTCTAGAGGGTGGAGGAGCTGGAGTAGCAGCCTGGGTCCTTGTGCCTTCATGAGCCCTCTTAGATCTTTGTTCCTCTGCAGGTGAGGTAGGAGCAGAGGGAACAATGTAGATTGTAGGCTTCTGGGGCTTGAGACCAGTGTGAGGAACATCCTTGACAAACTCAAGTCCTTTCAATTTCTCAATCAGATACATGATATAGGGTGCATGGCCACATTACCTGTTTGGAGTCATGGAGATATTCACAATGTCATTGTAGATGTATTCAAAGACGCTGAAGCTCCTTCTCTTTCTTATCACCTTAATCAAGGTCCTTAGAGTCCTTTGGATGGATCCTGCATCTTCTTCCTTGGGAGTTATTGTCTTGCTCATAATTCTGTTCAAGACCGCAAAGAATGGCTTTAGATATTTGGTAGTTGGATGCTTGTAAGGCATTCTTGTGTCATAGAGGAAGTCAAGCTCATTCTTCTCCAGAGGCTTCAAGTTATGAATAATGATGTCATTCTCCAAAGAATCTTCAAGATGAAGAATTGTGGAAAATTCCTCATAAGTGACAGTGTGTTTTGCTCCACGTGTCATCCATATCATTTTGTCACCATCATCACGAGCAAAGTATAGAATGGAATAGAACTGAGTTATGACCTCATTGTTCCAGTCCCACTGGAAGTAAATGAGATCCTTTAGTCCATGTCTCTCCAATGCCTCTAGGACCTCTTGATAAGCTTGGCATTTCTTGGACTAGAGGTAGGTGACATTGACCCACTAACTTTCAATCATTGGGTTCCTCATCTTCATATACACATGCTCATAATAGTCAGCATGGAAGTTGCTTCAAAATCTTGGATCAGGTGACTATTTGGGCTGCTCATAGACTTGAATCTTCCTGTATTTGTTAGCCAGTTCATTCCCTTTTCCAGTAAAATCATCACTTGATGGCTGCCTGTTGCGGTGGATAGGAGCCTTCATCTTCAATGGGCCAATAGGACCACTAGCCAGTCCATTGCCCTTGTTGGCACTTCTCCTAGGCACTATTGAGCTGGCACTCGCAGCATCCTTGCTTTGAGCCTTCTTCAGTACCACTCTCCTCTTCTAAGGAAGAGTATCATAAGAAGGAGAGGACTGAACATTTTAATCATGCCTTTTCTTCATGGCTCATTCTTTTGCACTTTGCACTCTTGCACGATCACGCTCTTTGTCATAGTCAAACGAGCTGTCCTTGAAACCTCATGACATCGTGCCTGATAGAGGAATTCAAGAGTTGATAAGAATTGATTGTAGACTTTGTGCAAATAAGAATTTAGAGGTTCACATTGTCAGGGTATCGGACTTGTCCATTTTCAGAGTGCGGACTTGTCCGGGGTACCGGACTTGTTCGCACTTGAATATTGAACTAGTCCGAACTGATATAAGAACCCTAACTTCCTATTTCCAACAAATCTAGCTCGAATCGATTCACAATGAGTGGGAAACAGTAGGAATACATCTAGAAGAGTAATGTATGCCCTAGGAATCAAGAAAAATAAGCAAGTTTTGAGAAAAGGTGAGAACTAGGGTTGAGTGAGATTTTACCGAAAAAATTGAAGCTTTAAGTTGAGGGAGCGGAGTAGGGTCCAGATTAGTTCGGAGTGGGCAAGCTCCGCGCCTAGGATAGGATTTCCCTTGGAGAAATATTCGATTTTAATGACTGGATGCAAAAATCGCCTTGGGAGCTCAAGCTCGAGGAGAGAGAGAGCAAAAGTGATTGTGAGAGGTGGAAGAAGAATCCCTAACGGTGGTCTAGGGTTAAGCCCGATAAATACGGACTAGTCCGGTAAGGACCGGACAAGTCTGGTAGCCCAGACCAGGGCCACACTAGCCTGAGCAAACGGACTAGTTTGATGCTGATGTCGGACTAGTACGATGTTAGCTGGACAGAATAGAATTGAACAACTTGATTTTAGGTGTTTGATCTAATAGTGATCTAAAGGACATCATTTCACAAATAATCTTGATGAACATGACCAGTAAGCAATCAATAATCATACAATGGCCATAATCCACCAAGATTCACTAATTTAAATAGTTTTCAAGATAAAATTGAGATAAGGGGCAAATTTTTGAAAAAAATGAGTAAATTTTGAAATCATGACTAGGTATGCAGTGTTTCAAGCCACATTTCGAGATTCAAGTATATTTAGCTAATTTCTTAGCTCACAAAATCTCTTTTCATCTAATGGCTTGGTGAAAATGTTTGCAAGTTGCTTTTCAGTCCTAACATGTATGATGGATATATCACCTTTTAAAAAATGATCTCTTAAGAAATGGTGACGAATACCTATGTGCTTAGTTCTTGAGTGCTCTAATGGGTAGTGTGCCATTTTTATAGCACTATCATTATCATATAGGAGTGGAATAATGTTTAGATTATAACTATAATCCCTTAGAGTTTGTCGCATTCAAAGTAGTTGTGCGCAACAACTACCTGCTGCAACATACTCCGCTTTGGCTGTGGAAAGAGCAATGGATTTTTGCTTTTTAGATGACCTTGAAACTAAGGATCTGCCGAGAAATTGGCAAGTCCCTGACATGCTCTTTCTATCGACTTTGCATCCTGCATAGTCGGCATCAGAATATTCTATCAAGGTAAACTTGGATCCTTTGGAATAACAAAGGCCCAATTTGGGTGTGTGCACAAGGTATCTTAAAATTCTTTTTACACCTATTAAATGGCACTCTTTAGGTGCAGCTTGATACCTTGCACACATACAAACACTAAGCATTATATCTGGCCTAGATGCACATAAATGAAGTGTGAACCAATCATAGACTGATATATCTTTTGATCCACATTTGGACCATCTTCGTCGAGATCGATATGTCCATTAGTTTCCATGGGTGTCTTGATGGGCTTGGCCTTGTCCATATTGAACATCTTTAGGACGTCCTGCGTGTACTTGGTTCAGCTTGTGAACGTGCCTTCTCATAATTGCTTCACTTGGAATCCCAAGGAGAAATTTAATTCGCCCATCTTCGACATCTTGAATCTGTCTGTTGTAATCTTGCTAAATTCTTCACAAAAAGATTTATTAGTAGAACCAAAAATGATATCATCAACATAGATTTGACATACAAATAGATGATCGTCAATGTGTTTTGTAAAGAGGTTGTAATTAGCTTTTCAAATATTAAAACCATTTTGAGTTAGAAATCACTAAGGCACTCATACGAAGCTCGAGGAGCTTGTTTGAGGCCATAGAGCCTTACGCAGTTTATATACATGGTTTGTGTACTCTTGATCTTCAAATCCTAGTGGCTGCTCCACGTATACTTCCTCCTTAATTGGGCCGTTGAGGAACGCACTTTTGAAGTCCATTTGATACAGCTTAAAATTATTGTGAGTAGCATATGCTAATAAAATATTAATGGACTCACGTCTAGCTACAGGAGCGAAAGTTTCATCGAAGTCAGAACCTTCGACTTGTGAGTAACCTTTTGCCACAAGTCGCGACTTATTTCTTGTTACCACTCCATGTTCATCTTGCTTGTTCTGAAAGACCCATTTGGTTTCTACAATGTTCGCCTTTGGTCTTTCTACAAGTTCCCACACTTCATTTCTCTTGAAGTTGTTCAATTCCTCTTGCATTGCAATCACCCAATCTGGATCCTTTAGTGCCTCTTCTGTATGGTTCCAGAAAAGAAACAAAAGAGTAATATTCATAGAAAATAGCTATGCGAGATCTAGTAATTACTCCCTTGGCAATGTCTCCAATGATGTTTTTGACGGGATGATCTCTTTGTATACTCTGATCTACTCTTGGGTGAGGAACATGTGAAGTTCGTTGCACTTGATTTTCTTCATTGTCAATGTCTCCCCCTAGATCATTGCTTCCTTGATCATATTTATCTTCTTGACTTTCCTGATCTTGATCTTGTGCATGAGCCCCCCCCCCCCTTTATAAATGCTTTCTTGTTGAGGTTCATCTTGGGCACTTGAGTCTTGTGGTTGCTCTTGAGGTCGAATATCACCAAGTGCCATCTTTCTAAATGCTTGACATGGGGCTTCTTCCTGATGTTCCACACACTTATCAACTTGCTCCACTTGGGAGCCATTAGTTTCATCGAACACTACGTCATGTGCTACTTCAACAAGGCTAGAGATTTTTTTGAAGACACGATAGGCATAGGCATTCGAATCATACCCAAGCAAGAGCCCTTCATCAGATTTAGAAGCAAACTTCGAAGTCCTCATTTTCTTGTTTAAGATAAAAAATTTGCATCCAAATACTTTTAAATATGAAAAATTTGGTCTATTACCGGTGAGAAGCTCATATGGCGTTCTCTTCAAGAGTCAGTGAAGATACAACTTTTTTGTGGCGTGACAAGCGGTGTTCACCACTTCTGCCCAAAACTGATCTGATGTCTTGTATTCATCCAGCATCGTCCTCACCATTTAAATTAGCGTCCTGTTCTTTCTTTCGGCCATCCCATTTTGTTGGGGGGAGTAGGGTGCCAAAAATTCATGTTTTATTCCTTCTTCATCTAGGTACTCCTCAACTTGTGTATTCTTGAACTCCGTTCCATTGTCACTTCTAATGTTCTTTATGGTTGAAGAGAATTCATTATGCGCTCTTTTTTGAAATTTCTTGAGGATTCCCTTGGTTTCTGATTTATAATAAAAGAAAAATACACAGGTAAATCTAGAAAAATCATCAACAATAACCAATCCGTATTTGTTGCCACCGATGCTTATATAAATAATTGGACCGAAGAGGTCCATATGAAGAAGTTCCAGTGGCCTTGAAGTAGTCATCACGTTCTTGGCAGAGTGTGGTGCTCTTACTTGTTTTCCCGCCTGTCAAGCGCTGCACAGCCTGTCTTTCACAAAAACCACATCCTTTAAACCTCGGATGTGACCACCTTTTATAAGTTTCTATAGATTTCTCATCTCAACATGGGCTAGTAATCTATGCCACAGCCATCCCATGTTAGTTTTAACAACCAAGCAAGTGTTCAGTTCAACTTTATCTTTTTTGAAGTCAACAAGATAAAGCTCTCCCTTCAACATTCCCTTGAATGGAACCGAGCCATCACTTCTTCTAAAAACAGTCACACCCTCATTAGTGAATAAACAATTATAACCTTTGTCACATAGCTGAGATTTGGACAAAAGATTATAATCTAGGGAATCAACATGTAAAACGTTTGAAATACTATGTTGAGAAGAAATTTCGATTTTACCGCTACCAAGGACTTTTCCTTGGTTGTTGTCTCCGAAGTAGATTCTTTCACTTGGGTCCGCGTTGTGCTCATACTCCATGAACATACTCCTCTCTCTGGTTATATGATTAGTGCATCCACTGTCCAGCACCCATTTTGATCCACCGGAGGAGTAGGCCTGCCAAACAGAATTAATTCTTGGTTTTAGGTACCCAAACTTGCTTGGGTCCTCGCAGGTTAGCCACAAGAGTCTTGGGCACCCACACACAAGTTTTTGAGTTCTTGTGGCGTGGCCTTGGACATTTAGCAAGGACATGTCCAAATTTATCATTCAGGAGCACATAGGAAGCATCAAAAGTATGAAATAGTATTTGCAATTCATATTCATTTGATGCTCGCTTAAAAAAAGTAATTTACTTTTTAGCTTGAAGATTGGTGGACATGTATTTATTTTTAGTAAACCCAAGACCATCTTTGACGTTAGGAGGTCCAGTGACCATATATCCACTACGTGCATATTAAATCTTTTCCTAGTCAAAGATGTCACTTTGTGTTGGATGTTTAGCATGTGAAGTAGAAGCATCATGTTTAACAATATTTTTCTCACTAGAGCAGGTGCAAATTACTGTTGTTGCCGAATTTACATCTTTGGAAGGTGAGCTCTTGGAGGAGGAGGAGTCACTTTGCTTGAGTGACTCAACTTGCACTTCAAGGATTTTGTTAACTTTTGACAAGTTAGCATGTTCATCCTTTACTGCAATGTGTGATTCTTCTAGTTTCGAGTAAGTATCCTTACTCAAGGCCATCTCATCCTCAAGTGACTTGCTCTTGTCCTTCTCAAGCTCCAGGAGTTTCTCAACCTCTTGATATTTCTTCCTTTCGCGGATGAGCATATCTTCTTGTCGATTGACAAGCTGCTCCTCAAAAATGCCATTCGACAACATTTTCATTTTCTTTAAAGCAGTTTTACTTAAACCTCTCAACATTTCCTCATTTTCACTAGAGCTATCAAAATCATCAATAGAGAAATTAAGCGAGGGAGGTGTGAGTCGAACCTTTTTCTTGCCCTCCTTAGCCATGAGGCAAGTGTGATTATGAGTCTTACGTCCTCCCACGTTACGGAAAAGCGTAGACTTCTTGGTAGGCTTCTTGATGTCAATGGTAGCCATCTCTTCTTCTTCATCGGAGGAGGACTCGTCGTTTGAGTCCCACTCCTTGCCTATGTGTGTTTGGTGTGCTCGCCTCCTTTTCTTGAAGGTTTTCTTCTCTTGTGGCTTCGCTTCCATCTTCTTTTTATTTTCTTCATAAGTGCAGTCAACCATGAAGTGACTGTACTCGCCACAGTTGTAGCAGGTACATCAATCCTTGGACTTTCCTTTGTCTTTGCTCTTCCCTTCACTTGAGTTGCTGCCCTTCCTTCTTCTCATAATGCACTTAAATTTCTTGATGAAGAGTGCCATCTCTTCTTCATCTAAATCTATGCTTACATCACTTATGTCTTCCTCATCTTGTGCTTCACGAGCTTCCTTTCCTTTAGGCTTGCAAGTTGCCTTGAGAGCAACGTCCTTCTTTTTGGAGGAAGTAAGTTCTACCAAGTCTTTGACATATTGGGACCCTTATACATCATCTCATGGTTGATAATCTTGCCCAATAGTTCATCCGAAGTAATTTTTTGAAGCCCTGGGCTTTTGCAGATCATGGAGCATAACGTGACATTTCTTGGCATGAATGCTCTTATCAGCCTTTTAACCACCTCATGATCAGTCCACTTTTTGCTTCCATAGGCGCGAATCTTTTTGATAAGCACCTTCATTCAGTTGTACATGTCTTGAGGTGATTCGCCCTCTTCAATGGCAAACCTCCCCAGTTCTCCTTCAAGCATTTCAATTTTTGCTTCTCGGACTGACAGATTTCCTTCATGTGCGGTCTTGAGTGTATCTCAGATTTTCTTGGCACTTTCTAGTCCATCAATCTTGGTTAACTCTTCTCGGCTTAGAGATGAAGTGATCACTACAACAACTTATGCATTGCGGTGAATTTCTTGTTCTTGTTCTAGAGTGAGTTCATCGTCTGTATCTAGGATATCTACACCTGTACACAAAATATGCCAATGACTGGGGTTCAAAGAGATTAGACAGATTTTCATGTTGTACTTTCACATGGTATAATCGTTTTCGTTGAACTGCGGAGGTTTTCCCATGGGAATGAAAGGATTATGATTATTGGAATTGAGATGATTGTAATTGTAAGGATATCGGGAGTAGTCATGATGACCACTCCCTGTCGTCTTCTCATCTTCTTTTCCCTTTTGCCTTAGGAGTTTCTTCCTCAGAAGTGCCTTGAGTTGATGCACTTCTTCATCATCATGTTGATTTTCCCTAAGTACATCGAAGGCTTTTGTATCTTGTTCTTCTTCGATGTTGAGCACCTTTAGGATCTCGTTGTTCTTGTCAGAGGCCATTGATCTCTCTGAGTGATGAGTCTCATAGATGGAGAACCTGCTCTTATACAATTTGAATGCGGGCTAGAGGGGGGGTGAATAGGCTTGAATATTTCCTGCACACTTAATCAAATCATCAAATACCAGAGAGATCGGACTTGTTCGGTGGGTGCTACGGACTAGTCCTTTTGTTTAGTTACAGCAAAACTATAAAATGTTTATGAAGGAATTTCAAATGAAATTGCAGAGGAATGTAATTACTATTCTTTTAACTTGAAAAAGATATAAGATTACTTAATGTTCACATGGATCACAAATTATTTGATTGATCAATTCTAATGCCCTAAATGATGAAACATGCAAGAGTAAATAAGCACATGGGACATAGATTTTTATCGAGGTTTGGTCTCACCAAAGAGATCTCATTCCTCGTGGAGGAAGCCCACACGGAGATGGGTCCCTTCAAACCCTTTCCCTCATCATGTCACCACACAAGGCCGACTTGATTCCACTATCACGGGTAATCATCAAGTTGGTGGGGCAACCTTGCACTTTGAGGGCTCCCACAAGAATTATAGTGAAAAGATGATCAAATACACACAAAAAGATTACAAGCAATTGCACGAGTGTAAAGAGATCAAACCCCAAGAGCTCAATGACGCGTAGACACCAATCTCCCAATCCAAAATCTAAATGCTCAAAGATATTCACTTTTGAGAACCTTAGATGTGTAGGGAGATGTGTTTTCGTGCTCTTGGGACAAGTGGCTGCACTAGGGTTTGTGTTGTGAACAGTAGAATTCAAAAGTTGTGTTTGTGGAGTCGTGGATCTCCTATTTATAGTGATTCCAAAATTGTTACCGTTAGGGATCCCGACGACCGGACTAGTCCATATTTGGGACCGGACTTGTCCGGTGTTCTGTGAAAAGTCGGCATGAAATGTGCAGCACACAAGAAACCCTAAATTGTGTGAGGTATACCAGACTAGTCCGGCAGGAGTCCGGAGTTGTCCGGTGCCCTGTGTATTGAAACATCAGAAAATTTCTTGGACTAGTCCGGTCCATGAATGGACTTGTCCGGTGCATAGTGTTATGAAACTTCAGAGAGTTTCTCGGACTAGTCCGATCCTTGAGCGGACTTGTCTAGAGCACAATGTTATGAGTTTACATAAAGTTGAATGCACTAGTTCGGTCAATTAACAAACTAGTCCAGTGCACTGTGTATTGAGGTTCCAGAAAGTTGATCGGACTAGTCTCGTCCAAGAACAGACTAGTCCAATGCACTGTGAAGTGAGATAACGGAGAGTTGAACGGACTAGTCTGATCCAAGAACGGACTAGTCCGGTACTCAGTGAATATTTAGATTGATTTTAAGCCCTTACCCATTCACAAAGACTTGAACTCTTGGGATGTGTCTCTCACACACATCCCATACAATTAAGTCTACTTTTCGCTTCATTCATCAGTTGCGCTTTTCTCTTTCCTCATCGCTCCATTTTTCACTTTTTGAGTGCACCAAACTATCTCATTTGAGTTGGCCTGCATTCATCTCAACAAGTTCATTAGGATCGTATTTGTTTGTCATCAATCGTCCCAAACCCACAAGAGATTGCCTATATGCACTTTCACAACCAATCTTTGCGAGCCCAATTCTTCGACTTGACTCTCGTTAGTCTGATAAACACAACACCTTATGTGAGCATCTCATATAAGCATGTTGCAAACCATAGCAAAATAATACCAGCCATAACCACCAAAATACACTAAAAAACATACTAAGAGAATACTAAGCAACCTTTCTGTAAGCCAAAAGCAAGTTTAAAACATTGAAAGTAAAAAACAGAACCGCTTCACAATTATTTCAGCAAATAAAATTATCGAATCGACCAAAAGCGGCACTGCAATGTAAAGGCAAAAGATTGGACATTCCAATCCGAAACTCACGTGCAAATCATGTGTTAGAAAGTTTGGACAGTACTAACAAAGTAAAGAGTAAATGTTAATCCCGATAACACGTTTGTAAAGATCAACCGCGCCGACTAACATGACTGAATGTTCGGTTAATCCAAAACCATCGAGGGTAATGTTACTCCCCCAAACACATTAAAATGTTCGGACAGTCCAAAAGTATCGAAGGTAACGTTACTACCCAAAATGTACTGAGACAAGTTCGGACAGTGTGAGGGTGTATCATTGTAAGCTTCAAAACATTGCATGCCAACCCTCACAATTATTTTAATTGCCAATGTATTCAGCTTATCCTTGGTGAATGAATTGGCAACACCACTTAGAATCGGAACATTAGCTCATTCACATGAAAAGTTTTGAAAACAATTTTCTCCTCCATTTGAAAATAAAAAATCAAATGAAAAAGAAATTTCAAAAACAAATTCTCCCCTTGAAAAGAATGTGTAAAAACTCATGAATGTTTAATGTGTGACATATTTCTCACCATTTCACAATGTATTAATCAAGGTTCAAAAGAGAAATTTCAATTGTCATGAGCATATTATAACATATACATATAAAACAAAGCTCATCCAAGTCATACTATCAAGTAACTTAGACTATCACATCAATGAGATACATAAAGTATTGTAAGCCATCCTAGAGATCAAGTATACCTTTTCAACTTAAGCAAGTCATGATCTCACAAACTTAGCTATTTTCAAGACTTGAAAGCATGACACATGTTGCTGCATTTTTTATTATCTTTTAAAGCACAAATTTATATAATATGACATTTGCAAGAGATTATATGCCGCATCAGCCGTATTCTAACTAACCAAGGCAAACCTATGTCATTTGACAATCGGAAGCTTAAGAACATGGTTTTAGTCATACACAACTTCTTCTAAGTTGATATCTAAGTGCAATGATAAGTCATCTCAAAAGAAGAAGTGTGATGAACGCATATTCCCGCGAACTTTTCTCATTTTTTTATTTGATCATAAAAGCTCAACATGTGGATAGTTGATTTATTAATTTTTTAATATTAAAAGCACTAGTTAGGATGCAACATATTCAAAACAGCAAGAAAGTTTGATCATCACCAGATTTAGAGTAAGTAATTATTCCAATTACTAGTCATGGCAAAAACTACAAAATGTAAAACACAAGTAATGTAGTAAAAACTTTCAGCATGTAAAATGAATCACAAAGTCATATATAAATGAAATACTATGCTCATATTATTTTTAAATTCAGATTCACACATAGACTTCCCAAGTTTAAAAACTCCCCCTCAGATTAAGCCATGAGGATACATAACTCCTATTTCACTATGAGTGAAACAAAAACGAGTGAAATCAAAAGGTTTTGTAAAAATGTCATTCAATTATTGTTTGATATCTACATGGTGAAGCAAAATGTTTCCTTTTTCAACATTATAACGGAGAAAGTCATACCTAATGTCAATGTGCTTTATTCTAGAATGTTGCACGGGGTTTTAGCAATGCAAATGGCACTAGTGTTATCACAAAACTGTGAAACACTTTCTAGATCAACCCCATAGTCCTTAAGTGTTTGAACAATTCAAAGAATTTGTGAGCAAATGCTAGCAGCAACTACATATTCAGATTCAGCCGTGGATTGTGCAACTGAATTTAGTTTTCAAGAGGACCAATCAACAAGTGAATTACCAAGAAAATGACAAGCACCTGAAGTACTTTTCCTATAAATCCTACAACCCCCAAAATCAGCACCTGAAAAAAGTTTTCAAGGTAATAGTTGTGGAAGAAGGAAGAAAAATGCCAAATTCTTGAGTTCCATGTAAGTACCTGAAGATTCTTTTGACGGCTTGACGATGTGAAGCACGGGGGAAGCTTCAAATTTTGCACAACGACATATGCTGAATTGTATGTGTGGTCTTGATGCCATGAGATACAAAAGTGATCCAATCATGCTTCTATATTCTTTTTGATCCACGGGTTCACCATCTTCGTCACGTTCAAATGTTGTTGTTGTTCCCATTGGTGTCCGAACATGCTTTCTTTTGTCCATGTTGAGACGCTTAAGGAGGCCTTTTGTATACTTCGTTGATGCACAAAGGTTCCTTCCTTCGTTTGCTTGATTTGCATCCCCAGAAAGTATGTAAGTTCTCCCATCATACTCATCTCAAATTCTAAACTCATCATAGTTAAATCTTGGACACAAGATCATGAGAAGCACAACCAAACATAATATCATCCACATACACTTGAACAAATAATGATTCATTGCCATTCTTAAGCACAAAAAGAGTTTTATCAACCTTGCCCATGGTAAACCCCTTTTCAAGTAAGAATGTTTTTAACCTATCATACCATGTTCTTGGGGCTTGTTTGAGACCGTAGAAGGCTTTGTACAGTTTGTAAACATGATTAGGAAAGTCTGGATTTTCAAAAATCAGTGGCTGCTTGATATAAACCTCCTCATCTATGTATTTATCAAGAAAAGCACTTTTAACATCCATTTGATATAACATGAAATCTTTAGATGCAGAAAATGCTAATAAAATTCTTATGGCTTCTAGTCTCACTACGTAAGTAACCCAAATAGGAGACAAAGATGGGCGACAAGCTAAAAGGCGATCGTCTTTGATATGGTGAAGTGAGACAAGCCTGCTTTAACGAGGCTCTAACATGGCTTGGTTGAACGAACAATGAAACACGTACTATACAACCCGTATCAATTATGTAAGTATCCGAGATGCCCTCTCTTCTCTAACAAATGATAGACGGTCTTTACTACAGCACGGCTCATATTTGTTTTGTAACTGAGACGCGATTTCCTTTGTGCCCATCTCCTTTTACAACCGAAGCCAGCCCAACTCCCATACCCACCGGTCAGGTGTCTCCTTTTGTCATGAAAGGGGGATCGTCTCCCATTCTCTATAGAGAGACGTGCGTTAAATCAGTTTGTCTCGATTTTCTATTGCCCTTCTACGACCTCCCAGGTATGGCAGAACAAGTGGATGCCATATCTGCCCTGTTCTTGCCCTGTTCTTTCCCTCTTTGGAGGTGCCCTTATAAAATTCTTGCGATGATTATCAATGGATCTTAAAACAAAGGGTTAGTCCTCTCCTCCTCTCCTGTTCCTTACTATTTTTTACCCCTTTAGATCTTGACTATCCGCGACTTCGAATTTCTTTGATTTAGCTCTTCTTTTCTGTACGTAGATGTCATCAGATCGAAGTTGGATGTATGGGCCGCGCCTTTGCAATGAATATATCAAAGGGTTAGATGAATTTATCGATTTCGCCAAGAAAGACATGTTGGACAACATTAGAGGGACTATATGTTATCCTTGCAAACATTTCAAGAATGTGAAGAGATACCGCACATATGAAGTGTTGAGGTCACATTTGATCACGCACGCTTTCATGGTGGATTATTGATGTTGGGACAAGCATGGGGAGGAGGGGCCTAATGAAGCAGAGATGAGAGATTCATATCTCGAGAGGGAGGTCCCTACCAGTGTGGAAGAAAATCATGATTACGATGTGAACATGCCTAATATATTAGGGATCATTGATGACGACATTGAGTTTCAGGTGCATAACATAGAGGAGATTGTACGCAATGTCGAGACATGGCGATGATGATCTGTACAATGATTTTGAACTTGCTAATTACAAGAAGATGCAGGAAGACTCGAAGAAGCCACTGTGTCATGGTTGTGCGGCTATGTACACCAGACTTTTTGCGCTGATAAAACTTTTTTAGTTGAAGGCGAGCAACGGATGGAGTGATTATAGTTTTAAGGAATTTTTGACGGTCATTAAGGACATGTTACCCAAGGCAACATAGTCCCTACGATAGTTTATGAGGTAAAATAGATAATATGTTCACTGGGTTTGGAGGTGGAGAAAATCCATGCGTGCAAGAATGAGTGCATTCTATATCGTGGACCTGAGTACGAAAACCTTGAGAAATGCCCTATTTGTGGAGTCGATTGATTCAATCATAGAAAAGACGACGGTGACGATGAGAACTGCAATAGAAGAAAAAGAGGGCCTAAAAAGGTGTTTTGGTACATTCCTATTATTCCTCGTTTGAAGTGTTGGTTTGCAAACCAGAACGAGTCAGAATTGTTGCGATGGCACAACACTACAAGGATTCCGCCCAGTTGCAACGATTGTACTACAACAAATACTAAAACATTGCAGTAAGCTTGGTCTTTTACCACGATTCACTAGTTCGTGGCATTAGCATCTATCGCCATGAAACATGATTATTGCACTAGGAGATGTTACCACAATTCACTAGTTTGTGGCATTAGGATCTTTTGCCATGAATATGTTGCCACGATTCACTAGTCCATGGCATTAGAATCTATCGCCATGGAACACGATCGTTGCACTAGGATATGTTGCTACGATTCAATAGTTCATGCATTAGGATCTATCGCCACAAATCTGTTGCCACGATTCACTAGTTTGTGGCGTTAGAATCTATCGCCACGGAACATGATCATTGAATTAGGATATGTTGCCACGATTCAATAGTTTATGGCGTTAGCATCTATCGCCACAGAACACGATTGTTGCATTAGGATCTGTTGCCAGGATTCACTAGTCCGTGGCATTAGCATCTATCGCCACAGTACACAATCGTTGCATTAGGAACTTTTGCCATGCTTCACCAGCTCATGGCGATAGGATCTATCGCCACGAAACACAATCGTTGCATTAGGATCTGTTGCCACGAAATACCGGTTTGTGGCATTAGGATCTATCACCACAGAACAGAATTGTTGCATAAGGAACTTTTGCCACGATTCACCAGTTCGTGACGTTAGGATCTATCGCCACAAACACAAACGTTGCATTCCGAACTTTTTCAACGATTCACCAGTTCGTGGCGTTAGGATCTATCGCCACGAAACACAAACATTGCATTAGGAACTTTTGCCACGATTCACCAGTTCGTGGCGATAGGATCTATTGCCACGAAACACTATCATTGTTAGGATCTGTTGCCATGAATTACTGGTTCGTGGCGTTAGGATCTATTGCCATGGAACAGAATTGTTGCATTAGGAACTTTTGCCATGATTTACCAGTTCATAGCGTTAGGATCTATCACAACGAAACATGATCGTTGCATTAGGAACTTTTGCCATGCTTCACCGGTTTGTGGCGTTAGGATCTATCGCCATGGAACAGAATTGTTGCATTAGGATCAGTTGCCACGATTCACCAGTTCGTGGCATTAGGATCTATCGCCACGGAATAGAATCGTTGCATTAGGATATGTTGCCACAATTCACCAGTTCGTGGCGTTAGGATATATCGCCACGAAAACACAATCGTTGCATTCGGGACTTTTGCCATGATTCACCAGTTTGTGGCGATAGGATCTAACGTCACAGAACACAATCATTGCATTGGGAACTTTCTCCATGATTCACTCGTTCGTGGCATTAGGATCTATCACCACGGAACAGAATTGTTGCATTAGTATATGTTGCCACGATTCACCAGTTCGTGGTGTTAGGATGTATCGCCATGAAAACACAATTGTTGCATTCGGAACTTTTGCCATGATTCACCAGTTCGTGGCGATAGGATCTAACGTCACAGAACACAATCGTTGCATTAGGAACTTTTGCCATGATTCACCAGTTCATGGAGTTAGGATCTATCGCCACGGAACACAATCTTTGCATTACGAACTTTTGCCACGATTCACCAGTTCGTGGCGTTAGGATCTATCGTCACGGAACACAATCGTTGCATTAGGAACTTTTGCCACGATTCACCATGATTCAATACCTGCTTGCTTCTAAGCTTGCTGCTAAATAGAATAGTGGCTTCTATCTTACCAAAAAAAAATCAAATAGTTCACATACAACTAGCTCACACGGTACTTATATAAAAAAATCATCATCTTCGCTGTCCTCCCCCAATATTGGAGGTGCAATACCATCATTGATATATGTATCATCATCGTCATCGTCATCGTTGTCATCTTTTTTGAAAGAGCGAATGCATCACCATTTGCTCCCTCAATGTCATTCCTATCCCATGTGGTCCTATCCTCATTTATATCAGTAAGTCGTCGATCATCAAATGTCTCACCCTCCATCGTCTCGGTGACATTATTTTCACTGTCTCCAGGGGGCATGGCAAAAAGGTTTCGTGGCTTCCTTTTAACAACTGTAGTCCATTTAGATTGTTTCACACTTCGAACATAAAAAACTTGTTCTGCTTGGGTGGCTAGAATGTAAGGCGCATACTTAAATTGAGAAAGAGTAGTGTCAACATCTATCATTCCGTATCGATCCATTTTTTATCCCCTGCTTTGGCTCTTACGGGAACGAGGCCGATCAAACCAGTCACATTAAAATAGCAAAACATCTTGATATCTTTCAAAATCAACAGAAATCATTTTCTTGATTACTCCATACCACTCATGATCACCATCCCGAACAACAACACCACTGCTTTGCGTCCGTAAATCTTTTTCCACCTCTGCTGTTCAAAAGAGGAAGCCATTTATGAATGATCGACTAAAAAAACATGCCCGACGATCAGGTCCTCTAGATAATGTATACAAATAATCGGTTACTTTGCCTTCTTTGTGTAATGTCGTAATCTATACACATTAATTAGTATAAAAGGGGTCATCAATAAACCAACTTCAGGACACATATTTGTTCAATATTTCATCAAAGTAAAAACTTTCATGTACTTATTCGTCTCTGAAACAAAAAAGCAAACTCATCTCTATGCCATTTTTCAACATCACGATAATGAATCTTTTTCAGCTCTTCAAAATGCTCACTGAAAAGGGTACAAAATTAAATTAGCCATCTACAATAAGCATGATCCAATATAGTATAGAACATCTGAGTTATACGTACTTGATCCATGGAGCGGCCTCTTCAACATTGGAAATAATATAATGCCTGATGTTATGTAGTTCCACCATAGTAAGTTGGCCCCATTTAAACCTTTTTTTTAGAATTATCAACTTCTATAAATATATTAGACTCGAGAGAAGGTTCATTCCTAGCTGTAGCTTCATGATGTTCTGAGCAATTAAGATTGGAGCTGATGTTATCCAAAAACTGACTACAAAAAGTCATACACTCTTTCATAATATATCCCTCAGCTATAGAACCTTTCGGGTGAGCTCTGTTACGTACATATGTCTTCAATGTACCAAGGTACGTCCTAATTGGATACATCCATCGGTAAGAAATAGGTCCACCCAAGCGAGCTTCTTCGCCAAGATGGATTGGAAGATGTACCATGATATCAAAGAAAGCGGGAGGAAGCAACATCTCAAGCTTACAAATTGTTTCAAGAAATTGTTTAATGATCTTATCCAAATCTGTTTCTGCCACTTCTTAAGAACAAATTCTAGAAAAGAATCTGCTAAACTCAATTAAAGGTTCAACACCATTTTCAGGCAATATGTAATGTATTTCAATAGGAAAGAGCTTCTAAAATATAATATGGCAGCCATGAGTTTTTAGACCTGATACCTTACGTGCTGTTATGTCCACACATCTCTTGATGTTTGAGGCATAACCATCGGGCATCTTGACATCCACCAAAAAACTTGCACAAGATGGTCTTCTGATCTTTTTGCAAAGTATATGATGCTGATAGACAATCATAATTCCCTTTCATACCCACCGGATGTTGCTTTGGCCGTATACCCATTTCGTGCATATCAAGACGAGCTTGTAGACTATCTTTTGTTTTACAATCCATATTAAGCAATGTCCCTGATATGCTATCACAAATGTTTTTCTCAATGTGCATGACGTCCAAGTTATGCCTTATTAGCAATGTCTTACAATACGGGAGCTGAAAAGTTATACTTTTCTTCTTCCAACTATGCCACCTATCTTCCTCACTGCGCTTTCTCTTATTATTCGTCTGTCCAAAACTCACTTGATCAAAAGTATCGTATTGTTGGAGTACTTTGTGACCAAAGAGTGATGTTGGAGCCTCTCTATTCTCTATATTGTTGAAAGAAGCTTTGCGAAGCCACCTGTGATCCCGAGGTAAGAAATGACAATGACCCATGTAGCAATACATTCGTCCATGTTTCAACCATAGGTCGTCAGTGTTTACATGGCAGTATGGACATGCTAGCCTACCTTTTGTGCTCCATACACATAGCATTGCATATGCTGGAAAATCATTTATTGTCCACAATATAGAAGCTCGCATGAGAAATGTCTCTTTCTTTGAACTGTCGTATGTTTCAACACCATCAGACCATAATTTCGGTAGCTCATCAATCAAAGGCTGCATATACACATCAATGTTGTTTCCAGGTGACTTTGGCCCAAGAATTATCATTGACATCAACCAAGATGGCTGCTTCATACACAACCAAGGTGGTAGATTATAAGGGATTCGAATCACAGGCCATGTACTGTAAGAAACATTCATTACTCCAAAAGGATTGAAACATCAGATGCTAGCCCAAGTCTTATGTTGCAAGGATCAGATGAGAAGTTTGGGTGAATGCTATCAAAATGCTTCCATGCTTTTGAATCTGCAAGATGGCATAATATCCATCATCAATACGTTCTTCTTTGTGCCAACGCATGTTTGATGCCGTTGTTTCTGCCATATAAAACCTTTGAAGACAGGGAATAAGAGGGAAGTATCATAGATCTTGCATGCTACAAGCATCATTGGCTTTTCCACAAGGTAAAAACTCTCTTGCATCCCCAGCAGTACTAGTTTTCCATCTTAATTCACCACATTTTGGGCATCAATCCAGCAGAGAATAGTCCTTCCAGAATAACACATAGTCATTAACACATACATCGATCTTTTCGTAGCTCAAAGCGAGGTCACGAACAACCTTCTGAACTTTATCAAGTGTATTAGGAATGCAATGGCCCTCTGGAAGCACATATGAGAATAGTTCAAGGATCAACTCACACGCTTTTTTTCTCAAACCAATTAAACACTTTATCTGGTACAACCTGAATATGAATGATAATTAGGTCACCTTCTCACAACCTGGATACAACTCCTTTTTGGCATCATTTAATAAGTCATAGAATGCCTTTGCACATCCAGTTGGCTCCTGCTGGTTTATAGCATTTTATGGATCATCAACCTGCTTAAGTACCACCATGATCAGTGCCTCTAAGTAGACTGGACAACAGTTTTTCCGTAGCAGCATCATCAGAAATTATCTCCTCATTATTTGCTGATTTGTGAACAATATTTTTCTCAACTCATTTTTCTCCATGGTGTACCCGACAAGTATAATCAAATGACATCCCATTACAAAGCAAGTGAAGATGAACTTCCTTGCGTGTCCCGTGGCAAATATTATGACATTTTGTGCAAGGACAAGGCTTAGTTTCTTCTTCACGATGCCCTGGAATGCTAAATTTAAAAATGACTTCACTCCATCATGCCACTCCTTCGTACGCCTGTGTTTTCCCATCCATGTCTTATCTTTTGGCATTGCTTCCTACAATTCAATTAGCGTATCCGTAAGAGGATAGAACTACAATAATATTATGTGAGAAATTGTACCTAGCGCTATTGCTCCTCCACGTGCGGTGGCCCGCGAATGCTCCTCCACATGCGGAGGCCCACAAATGCTCCTCCAAGAGCGTGGCGGCCGACGGATCCTCCTCCAAGAGCGCGACGGCCAACGGATGCTCCTCCAGGCGCATTTCATGCAATCGGGAGAGGGGCCATTGTGGATCAAAGGGTCCGGGGGGAGGCAGCCAGGACAAAGCGTACGTGAAGCTATCAGAGAAGGCCCAAACTGCGTTGGGCGGCTTGTTATTTGTGGGCTTAAACTGTGTTGAGTCACTTTGTATTCCTGGGCTGAAATTGCGCTGGGATGCTTGGTGTTTGTCCCCATGACGCGTGAGCCCATCTACGGACGCGCGTCTGGCTCTGGCAATTTCTTATCTCAATAAGTTAATGTAGCAATGGGGGTGGTATTCCGATCAAAATAAAGCATACGCCATTGTTCCAGTCTTTGCAATAATAACATCGCGACTGTTCAGATTTTGGCAGGAAAACAACATGACAAAACATGAAAAGAAAAAACATCAAAAAAACAAGAACAGAAGCACAGCATCACGACTTAGATTAATCAGCGTCAATCGATTTCCTGTTTTAGAGTTTTGTTCTCCAGGCTCTTTCACCTTCAATATCGTACGTAGTACCTATTTTTTTCTAACATTTTTCTCTTCCTTTCTTTTCTTTTATTTTCTGGAGTTCATTGTCTCCACTTTTCTTTTCTATTCTGGAGTTCATTGTCTCAACTCTAGAGGCCCCTGGTGTGGAGAGTCACACAATTCGATTCACGCACGAAGTGGGCTAAATGGGAAAATTTGGCGTCGTTAAGGGAGATGTTTTTCGATAAAAGGAGAAATTTTTAATTTGACACGCAAAGGGCCCAGCATATGCGTGGAAAATTATGCTTATAAAAAAACCGCGGTTTGCATCCCTCTCGGTTATCGCAACAGCTCGACGTGTTTCATCGGCTTCACTGGCAATTTTTTAATTTAACATAGAAAGGGCCCAGGGATTATATAAAAAAACATCCGCCCCGTACACGCCTCATACACATCCCGTTCGATTTCGACCGGGTGAGCGGACGATGTCGAACGGAGTGTAGCCGAGTCTTGTACGACATCTTTTTTCAATCGGATGTGTAACGACAATAGTGCGCGTTGCCTTGTATTATCGTTGCAACGAGCTCAACTTTCCGAGGTGGGACAAATCATTCACATCTTGTCAAAATCTCTCGCATGAATTCGTTACGGACACCGTGCACGGGGGCAGAAGTAGGGAATATGCCAGGTGACCAGTGCACAACCTAGGCCCAGGTGGTGCATAGATTGCAAGTGATGAGGATACGATTCCTGGAATTAATCCTGGTGTTATTCCTGTCATGTCCGGCCATCATACGACCTCGTTTGGGTAGGAGTGGATCCACTTAAATTTAAGTGGATTGGAGAGTGTCCGACAATTATACGATCTGGCGTAATGAAATTTTTTGAATATGATATACTCCTCTTTTTTGGCAATTGTTCTAGTCCTTGCAATAATAACATTGCGACTGTTCAGATTTTAGCAAAAAAAACAACATGATAAAACGTGAAAAGAAAAAATATCAAAAAAACAAGAACAGAAGCACAGCATCACAACTTGGATTAATCTGCGTCAATCGGTTTCCTGCTCTATAGTTTCGTTCTCCAGGCTCTTTCACCTTAAATCTCGTACGTAGTACCTATTTTTTTCTAACATTTTTCTCTTCCTTTCTTTTCTTTTCTTTTCTTTTCTTTTCTAGAGTTCATTGTCTCCACTCTAGAGGCCCCCGGTGTGGAGGGTCACACAATTCGATTCACGCACGAAGTGGGTTAAAGGTGAAAATTTGGCATCATTAAAGGAGATGTTTTTCGATAAAAGGAGAAATTTTTAATTTGACACGCAAAGGGCCCAGCGTATGCGGGGAAAAATTATGCTTATAAAAAACTATGGTTTGCATCCCTCTCGGTTATCGCAACGGCTCGATGTGTCCCATCAGCTTCACTGGCAATTTTCTCATTTGACACGGAAAGGGCCAAGAGCTTATATAAAAAACATCCGCCCCGTACACGCCTCATACACGTCCCAGTCGACTTCGACCGGGCGAGCGGATGATGTCGAACGGAGCGTGGCCCAGTCATGTACGACATCTTTTTTCAATCAGATGTGTAACGACAATAGCGCGCATTGCCTTATATTCTCGTTGCAATGAGCTCAACTTTCCGAGGTGGGACAAATCGTTCACAGCTTGTCAAAACCGCTCACACGAATTCGTTACGGACACCGCGCGCGGGGGCAGACGTAGGGAATATGCCAGGTGACCAGTACACAACCTGGGCCCTGGTGGTGCATAGATTGCAAGTGACGAGGATACAACTTCTGGAATTAATCATGGTGTTATCCCTGTCATGTCCAACCATCATACGACCTCGCTTGGGTAATAGTGGATCCACTTCAATCTAAGTGGATTGGAGAGTGTCCGACCATCATACGACCTGGCGTAATGAAGATTTTTGAATCTGATATACTCCTCTTTTTTAATTCTTATCGTTATGATCACAGTTGCATTGTCTCAACCAAACACCACGTACAACAACAATGACTCAGCCGAATCGGGAACCGGCCAATTAAAATGGAAGTCAGCAGTCTCACGGTTCATGGATCGAAACGCACGACATCCTCTTTCTACTTCCTTTTTTCTATCCATAACCGTGAGACTGCTGAGTTCCATCTTCACCGGCACATGTACGGTCTGGGTGTGCCAGTGTACCATAAACCCCGTTGTGCGTCCCCGGTGGTGGTTAGAAGACCCCTGCAGGTATGTTCTGATTCCTGTCCTCCAACTCCATCTAGGTTTCCGATGACGCATGCGGTTCACCACCAAACAAACCAGCAAAGCCTCGGTGATGAGCGGCATGCAAGTTTCTTGATGAAAAACTGATTGCAGGACTGGTGAAGGCTTCCCTCCCCCCGTTCTATCCTCCCATGCGTCCACCCACTAATGTGTCAAAATGTTACTGGTCCCTTATCAATGCTTAGTTTAACTACCATACCTTCACAACAAATAAGATGATGACACATCAGCGGGAGTATGTATAGGAGTATAAAAGGGAGCAGGCAAGCGGGCGGCATGCAAGTTTTTTGTTGAAAAATTTACTGCGGGGGTCGCAGTCAGTTCTTCATCAAAAAACTTGCATGCCGCTCAACACTGAGGCTTTGTTTGTTTGTCTGGTGGTGAACCGCCTGCGTCATCGGAAACCTAGAGATGGAGTTGGAGGACAGGAATCAGAGCATACGTGCAAGGCTCTTCCCAACAACCACCGTGGACGGACGATGGGGGGTTAAGGTACACCAGCACACCCGTACCGTACGTGTACCCAATCAGTCGTGTACTAGTTTCCTTCGAACCTCCGGCTGGCTGCCTAGATGGTATACTCCCTCCTTCCCATAACATTGACATTTTGGACAAGATTTTTAGTTCAAAATGAACTAAAAATCTTGTCCAAAATGACAATTATTGTGGAATGGAGGAGTACCTTTTCTCCTCAAACCTCGAGGGAACATCCCTCCTGTGAAACATGCATTGCCTGCCTGGTCTGCCTGCAAGGGTCTTCTCAACAACCACCGGTGACGCACGACAGGGGTTAAGGTGCATTGGCGCACTGGCCCGGATTGTACGTGTACCCCGCCAGCCGCGTAGCTTCGTTTTATTTTTTATTCCCTAGGCTTAAAAGTTTGCTCTTCCTCTTTGTTTGCTCTGTTTACTCTTCCCTAGGCCAAAAATTTTATATTGTACAATATTTTTACGTATGTAATATGACATAGGATATATCACTTGATGGTTTTGCAAAAAAATTGGAGAAGAAATATGTATATCCCATGCAAATGCGTAAATCCACCACAATTAATTAGCTAGTTATTTTTAAGATGATAAAAAATTATTATCTTTTTCTAAGTGAGGTGGTCAGGGTAGATGATGTACATGGCATAATAGCTTATGTGGCATGCCAATGTGGATGTCCAACTCAGACTAAGGATGAAAGTGAAACGGTTTTTTGAAGTTGATGGACTAAATAATTGACCCATTTAAATGCTGAAGGACGAAATTTAGTTTTGATTAAAAGTTTGAGGATGAAGTTCAGTATTGCCTGCTTGATGAGCTCAAGCTCCAAAAGTTGAGTAAGCTCATTTGTTGTTGTCATCTATGTTATGTACGTATGATTAACTAAACTATATAATTCTATTTAAAATGTTATATGGGACACAATTTTTATATATGATAGAAACAAAGTCGCTCGAGTTCGACTCGTTGACAGCCCTACATGCAGTTAAAGTTTTGGTGCAATCATGTAATCAAAGATTTTCATCCATTGGATCTACATCTTACGGTTATTACATCTTTTCTGTTGGATGTTGCTTTTCATGTTTTGTACTTCCTCCTTCCCATATTACTTGTCGTTAATAATTAGGACAAGTTTTCTAGTTCAAATATGAACTAAAAAACTTGTTCTAACGACAAGTAATATAGGAGTGAAGGAGTAATGTATTATTATAATGAACTCAATGTTGTTCGTCTGTTCCATCTCTTATTTTGTATTGTATCTGTTGTTTAGTAAATTATCTGTTCTATTTGTATTCTCTGTTAATGAACTACCCTCCATAGTGTCCGTGGCCTCTAAAGTGGCCTGTACGATACTTTAGCTGTTGGGGTGCTAGGAGATCGCCCGCAGCGGGGCCTACAAAGCGGTCTGTAAAGTATAAATAGTACTAACAGTTAGCGATGACTAGAAAGAAAAGTGGAGACAATCAACAGAGAGAAAAGAACAGAAAGGACGAGAAAAATGTTAGAGAAAAGATAGGTAGAACTCCAATGTACCACTGGCCCTATGGCCCTATACGCAGTGTAATCATTACCAGTACCCCTATAAGCGGCCAGAAGTTATTAACACTGCTTGAAAGGAAGTGCTGCGATCTAGATGTGCTGATTAGTTTATTTTGTGTTTATTGGGGATTATGTAATAGCTAGTTCTGTTGATTAGCGACGACTGGAATGAAAAGTGGAGACAATGAACAGAAAGAAAAGAAAAGAACGGACTAAAACAATGTTAGAAAAATATAGGTAGTACTGCAAAATAGGAAATGTTTGGCGCAGATTACTATCAAACATAGTATGTTATCTCTATTGATGACATGATATTATTCATTTGCTGATGTTGAAATAGAGCGGTTCTATTACTTCGCGTGTCCCATCAGTGCATGCAAGAGGTGTGGGTCCCATAGGCTGTGGGTTCACATGTCAGCCACCCTTACTGCACCTGCAGTACTGCAGAGGATGTGGAATCCGCGACCGTCGGAAGCCCAACCATCACTCTGCACGACCCCCATCTAATACTCTGGAGATACACAAGAAACAACAACCTCCAAATACTAAAGTAGTACTACACCCTTTGTTCCTCTCAGGCAGATTTGTTTCTTCGCGGCTCGTCGCTCATTAATGGCAAACTTCTCCATCGACCCCCATTGGTTTTGTCTGCAGCTGATGATCCCAGAAGATGGTGGTCAACTGTGCCACATATCTGGCGAAATCGCGAATAAAAATGAGGAATATGCGATTGCGGTCACAAATGAGGTACTAACTCTAATGAATTTATGGACTAGATAGCAGTGTACATCCAAGATCAGGCAAGAATGCACATACTAGTTACTTACGGTGCATATCCCCATGGGATTGACATGTAGTACGAGTTAAGAAAAAAACTGGAGAGAGATGCTTTAGTCCGAGCAAATTCCCACGTCGAATGTATTTCCTTCGAAAGGGAACACTGATTTCTTTTGTTCCAAACTACTGTATGATTGAATGTTTTTCATTTCCGGAAGAATCCATTTCTTTAAACTGTCCCGTGAGTTTCCTTTGATGCAAACGGGGCTCGACAAAAGACGAGCGCGCATAGGGGAAACACAACAAGCGCAACATTCATCAGAGACGAGCGGGCGTAGGGGAAACACATAGAAGTCTAATTTATATACTCCCTTTGTTCTCGTTTAATTGGCGTTGAGAGAACTAGGGGAGCATCCAAAAGGGAATGGAGGGAATATAACCCATAGACTACAATGCCTGACGGTAGAACCCGTCATGCTCGTGCTTAATCCTACAGTTCTCAGTACAGAAGACTCTCCACTCCTCCCATGTGCCTTGCCTGCCGCAACGGGCAGTTCCTGGTTCCCCACTGTTGAGCAGCCCCAAGCATCATCGTCAATATTGGGCACCGCCGCCGGCAGCGCTTCTGGACGATGCCTGCCCAGGAACCTCCAGACGACACGATCGACACTCTTCATGGCTTCATGCCGACACCGGCAGCACTCCTTGTTGGTCAACTTCATCGTGATGGACCCGACCGCGTTGTAGCCGAGGTCGGCCTCACCTTCGACCTGCTAGATATTCTCGAAGGCATCACAGGCCTCACAATCAGTGTTTTAGCGGAGTATGGCGAGGACGTAGGATGCCACCATGTGGCCGTTCGCGGCCGCACGGGCAAGGAACTGGGTTCCCAACTGCGCGCGACCGACCAGAAAGACGAGGTCGAACCTGGAGACATAGCATGCATAAGGGTTGTCGACGATTGCCAGGCTCTCCACAAGGGCATTATAGCTCCCGTTAAGCTTCCAGATAATCTCCCGCTCCATCGCCACGCGCCTGCCCATGGCGCGATCCCGGCACACCGCGTGCATGACCTTGCAGGTGGCGCGCAGACTAGAGAGGTCGTCCATGAGCTGCGAGGAGGTTGCGGCGACCCAACCCGCGATCAGGACTGCAATATCATGCGGCAAGGGGAACTCCATGGGCTTTGAAGGGCGCACGCGACGGAGATGAAGAGGAAGAGTATACGCGGAGAAGAGGATGACCTATGTGTGTTGCGGAGAAGAGGATGGTGTGTCTTTATTAGTACGCGCGGAGAATACGATGAGATGCACACAGATGCGCACAGTGATGGTTATGGCTTCTAAAGTGCACCGTTTGGAATGCTACTTACGAAACTCATATGAATGTCTTTCCTTTAAATTGTCTCGTGAGTTTCCTTTGATGCAAACTAGGCTAAACAAAAGATGAGCACTAGGGTTATGGCTTTTTAAAATGCACCTGTAAGCTACTTTAGCCGCTGGAGTTGTAAGGAGGCAGGAGATCGCCCGCAACAGGGTCTGCAAAGCGGTCTGTAAAAATTACTCCTCCCTCCGTCCTAACTCAACTCTATTTTTAGCTTTGGTCAAACTTAACTTTGACAAATGATTTCTTGCCTAGTCCTTATCCTGATGATCAAGGTCCTCCGCCTGCTGCCCCAGATGACTTGGGGCAGAATAATCTTGGCGACTAGAATGAAGTGTCGGATATGTTGTCCACGGTGCAGGGTTATTCAACACAAGCAAAATATAGCATATCCTAATCTTTCTCCTCATATATAGCAATGTGTGTTAACTAATTTTCGGCCCCAAATGATCTAGAAAATTTACTCCAGATTTGATGATCCCATAATCTAATCGCAGCTCAAAACAATGACGGTGCTCCTCAAGCTCTCAAGCTCAACTTCATCCTCAAACTATCGATCAAAACTCAGTCTTTGGTCCTTGAACACTAAAATGGGTCAATTATTTAGTCCCTCGACTTCACACAACCGTGGCATGCCACATAAGCTAATATGCCACATCATGCACCCCGGTCACCTCACTTAGAAAAAGATAATAATTCATTATCATCTTAAAAAGTAACTAGCTAATTAATTTGGGTGGATTTATGTAGCTGCATGGGATATACATATTTCTCTTCCATGTTTTTTTGCAAAACTATCAAGTGATATATCCTATGTGCATATCACATATGTAAAAGTATTGTAAAATATAAAACTTTTAAGACTACAGAGGAGCAAACAGGGAGGATGATGAGGAAACTTTTAAGTGAATGTGGCCTGGAGGGCGGGGGGGGGGGGGGGGAATAGGCCTTTTAGAAATTTTGTCGGAACCTGCAACACTTAACAACCAGATGAAAACCCGAGATATTGGACTAGTCCGGTAGAGTGCAGACTAGTCCAGTGCATGCGGACTAGATTGATCAAGCTTGATCAATTATCTCGATCCTAGACTGTATGCAGCGGAAAATTACTTGTAATGGAGTGTCACACAACCACGAACTAGGATGTAACACAAGTTAATCTTATATTCAATGTTTCAACGTAATGTAAAAAAGATTAATTGAAACCCTAGATAGATATGAAGAGTAAGAACAATGGACAAAGTAAGAACACAAGCTCTTTATCCCGTGGTTCGGTTCCCACAGAGGCAACCTACATCCACGTTGAGGAGTCCACAAAAGGACCGGGTCTTCTCCTACCCTACCCTCGTCGGATCGCCATGGAGGCCAACCTTTTCACTAATCACAAAGGGAAAATAACCGAATTCAAGGGACCTTCTCAAAAGTTGAGGACTCCCCAAGATTACAAGATGAACACCACCAAGAACACTCTCTTAAGATCACAATGAAAACCACAGGAGTGTGTTAGGGAATCAAACCAAGAGCTCAATGAGTGAAGAACCGTGTCTCTCCTTGGATCCAAAGTGTATCCTCAAAGTATTAAGCTTTATTGCGTTGGATTGCGTAGAGAGATGAGTTTTCTAGGCTATTGGAGGGTGTGACGGCACAGAGTGTCGAGCGATGTGAAAGATGGGCCGTGCACACCTATTTATATGGTGTTTCCAAAAGACACCGTTATGGTTTAGAAAGATCGGACTAGTCCGTGGTGGACATCGGACTAGTCCGGTGTGCCGCGTGTAGGAAACCCTAGGTGTCCCAAAATATCGGACTTGTCTGAAGTGAAAGCGGACTAGTCAGATTTTGTTCTGGAAATCTTCGGACTAGTACGATGGATATCATACTTGTCCGGATAGGTGAATCCCTAAGAGAATTTGGGGACAAGTCCGCACTTGATGGACTTGTCCGATTTAGGTCAGAGGGATTTACTAGTCCGTCCTAACATCGAACTTGTCCGATTGACATCAAAGAGATATCGGACTAGTCCGTTGAATTATTGGACTTATCCGATTTTGTGCAACATGTGAAGTGTTTGGGAGACTAGTCCGCACTGGGGAGGACTAGTCCGATTCTAGTTAGAGAGATATCGGACTAGTCCATGGTGATATCGGACTAGTCCGGTTAGTGAAAAACTGGACTGTGAGGACAAGTCCGCATTATGAGGACTTGTCCAATCTGGTACAGAAAGATATCGGACTAGTCCGGGGTGAGTCAGACTAGTCCGGTCCTGTATAATTTTGTGCAATGTGTGAGATTATTTGTGCTTGAGCTCTTGGGGTGTGTTTATTTAACACACTCCATACACAATGATCTACTACACTTGGTTCTTGAGCTCTTTTCTGCATTGCTTCTCATTCTCCTTTCTTTTTAGCACTTTGTTCATTCTCTCATTAGAACCAGTGCTCATCTCAACAATGTGGTTAGGATCTCATTTGCTTGTCATAAATCAACCAAAACCCACAAGGGATTCCTAGATGCACTTTAAATAAGCCTAGGGAATAAAATATAAAATGAAGCTACATGGCTGGTCGGGTACACGTAAGGTCCGGGTGTGCCAGTGCACCATAACCTCCATCGTGCATCCCATGTCAACTCTATTTTTGGCCTCCCTTTGGATTGAAGGAATGGCAATGGAATTTTGAAGGATAAGATTCGTAATGGATTTATTCCTACATGACCATTTGGCTCACAGGAAAACAAAGGGTCGTTTCTATAAGAATGGGTTCCTTTGCTAAGGCTCCCTTTGGATTGAAGGAATTAAAAACACAGGAATAGGAAAAACATAGGAATTGAAATTGTATGGTTTTGTCATCCTATAGAAATTGAGAATATAGGAAATGAGATAAGAAGCTCTTTGTCAGTATCATAGGAAAAACAAAGGAACATGTAACATGAGCCAGGAAAGAAAAAAGAGGTCCAAACTCATATTAGGTTTCCTACAAAATTTAGCAAAGAAATCCATTCCTATGAAAACTACCCTTTGTTTTTCCCGTGAGCAGAATGGTCATGTAGGAATAAATCCTTTAGAAATTCTATACTTCAAAATTCCTTTGTCATTGATTCAATCCAAAGGGAGCCTAAATTTTTTAGGAAACATAACATGAGCTTGGACCTCTTTTTTCTTTCTTGGCTCATGTTGCAGGTTCTTTTGTTTTTCCTATGATGCTGCAAAGGGCTTCTCATCTCAATTCCTATAGGATTGCAAAAACACACAATTTCAATTCCTATGTTTTTCCTATTCCTGTGCTTTTCAATTCCCTATCCAAAGGGAGCCTTAGGTTTCGTCAAATCTATCTTTGACCAATGATTTACGTAATTTTGATCTATTTAACAATACAAGAATCATGAAAATATTTCCATAATATTTAATCTAGTACTGTACATGTTATTGATGTTAATAAATTCCATATAAATCATTGGTCAAAGGTAAGTTTGACCAAAAGAGAAATAGAGTTGAGTTGGGGTTGCTGTTTGCCGCATAAGGTTTGGTCATTGAAGCCGTAGCCATTTGTATAGGCGGCTGATGCGACTGGGTGGACCAAGATTACGTGCGCACCAGTTACCGAGGCGTCTTAAACGCGTGCAGCGCATGCACATCTTTGAATTCAATTGGAACTGATCCGCGTCCCATCACCACTACTGCGCGCGTCGAGAGACGAACATCTAGGCTGCTACTACGCTATAAGATCACCTAGGCACACCATCGTCTTCTCCGTACAACCACTCTTCCTCTCTTTCCCAAAACCTTGCTAAGAACAACATGCCTGACAAGAAAATGTCGCCGCCAAGCCCACCGAAGGACGCAAGGGGAAGCATCCCCGACCGGACTCCCCCCAGACAAGGAGTCGGCTCTCCGGAAGATGGCGCGCAATGTATTTTACAATACATCACCTTCTATGCTTCGCCTTGGGCTTGGTCCCCTTCCAGAGTACACTTCAATGGGGACCACGGGCCACTACATCTTCGGCATGATGCACTTGGCCGGTGGCCTCGACGTCCTCTCGGACACGCTGGCGGACGAGCTCGGTGTCGCCGACTCCAACAACCAGGTGGCGGCGATGTCCAAGACACTGGGCTTCCCGTCTCCGCCGCGGGAGGCGCCCCCACGAGGAGGAGGAGGAGGAGAAGGAGAAGTAGGTGGAGGTGGAGGACAAGTAGTTTTTTTATTGTTCTTAATTGTGTTGTTTTTCTTTTCTTGTTTGTAGTTTGTGTTTTTCTTTTTTTGTTTGTAATGTATTGTCTTAAGGTAATGAACTTTATTTTATTGTTCATTGGTGCGCAAAAATAGTTTTAATGTTGCTGTTTTAACGATAAACTAGTGGACTATTTGTCTCTTTTATTTTTTATAATGGAATATATTTCCACTTCCAACTCTACTGAGCTGGAGATCCAGAAAGTGACTACCACCTAGTTTATCTGACAGCACCAGCAAGGAGAATCTTCTCCCTCACCCAGTGCCCACTCTCTATGTTCAAACCAAATACGGATCCAATATAATGAGCAATCAAACAGCAAAGTACGTTGTAAATCACAAAAGACGCTACAACAGTTTTTGAAGTATCAACTTCAGCCCAGATTAAATTCTCGTGGGCGTCATTGCAAAAGGGTGAAGACAAAAAAGACTTGATTCGAATGGCTTGAAAAAGCATACTAGAAGTCAGAGTCACTGATGTTTTTGCCCGATTTGGATTGAGTCTTAGTTATAGACTTCAAATTAATAAAATGTATCATGTGTTTTACTTTCACTAGTGTGTCGGGTTGAGTCTTTTGTTGTTGATCTCCACAAACTTGGTGTATCAGTATGGCCATACTCTCTACTGAGGAAAAGGTCGGTTTAATTATTTCCATTATCTAAAAAACTTTAGCCCAGATTAACAAAGCGTTGTCCATCGAGTGTCGTACTCACTCTCGCCATGCATGTTTGACATGAAGAATGTTCCCTCAGGGGTTCGAGGACAGAATACCATCTAGGAACAACTCATTACATATGTGGTTCATCAAATTAATTGCATGCCTTGCTACAATATAATTTCCAACCATGTTGTACTCGTCCTTTCGAAGAAACGACAGCCGTAGGCCCTAGCCTCTATGTGCTCAGATTTTAGGAACAAATGAACACACTTGTCAAAACACTTACTCCTACGCCACATCCGATCCTCAACGTCATCAAATTCAACAAGGGGAGCAACGTCTCTCCCCGTTGTTCCGCCTGGTGTTGCACACATGGCTCTCGTCTCACGCCGGCCACGTATCCTGATCCAATCGTACAACTTCAAATAAAGGAGGGCTAGAAGATTGGTGGAAAATAATACGTATAAGAAAAAAGGGAAGAAGAGAAAGGATGGTGTGCGTTTCGATACGTGAACCGTGAGACTGCTGACATCCATCTTCATTGGCCAGTTCTCGATTCCGCTGATCTCTCTAGCATGCATTCACACTAGCTACTCTCTGGTGGTTGGACTCAGAGTATCCCGTGGCCCACCCGGCATACCCAGTGGTTGAACCCCTGAGAAATGTTGTTGTTGTTGTTGTACGTGGTGTTAGGTTGAGACAATGCAACTTTTGGTCATAACAATAAGAATTAAAAATTAGAAAGAGTATATCAGAATAAAAAATCTTCATTACTCTCTTTAGTCCGGGCTCGGGCCCGTCAAATTCGTAAACTCCTTCACTCATATCGTAACTACATCAGTTATATATCCAGCCCGTTTCCAATTAAAATCCAAACTGAAGGTGTAGACGAAGGTTTTGCACAAGAGAGAAGTTTTGCCGCGCCGCCGCAGATGGCAACCGTAGGGACGACAAGGAGAGAGGACCCAATGGCAGGGACTCAAGTGTACAACATGACCGTCGAGGAAGACGTGATCACCACCACCGTGACGTCCTCCTGCGAGTAGAACTGGCTCGACGAGGTCCTCTCCGTCCACCGTCGGCGCCTTCACAAGTTCGTCATCAGGCTCGACGTAGAGTGGTGCCCCAGCTACTCTGCCGACTAGAACCCCGTCGCTGTTCTGCAGCTCTCCGTCGGCCACCGCTGCCTCATCTTCCAGGTCATCCACGCTGACTACTTCCCCGACGAGCTAGAAGATTTCATAGGCGATTCTGACTACCGCTTCGTCAGCGTTGGTGTGGAGGGTAATGCCGACATACCTTGGAAGGACTGGCTGGTGAAGGTGGCAAAATGGTGGACCTGGCTGAGCTCGCATCAATGGAGATGGATCACCCGAGCCTCCGCCGTGCGGGGCTGAAGGACATCGCGAGCGCCTTGATGGGCGCCGAAATGGAGAAGCCTTACCGGGTGAGGACGAGCAACTAGGACGCGTACAATCTCTCCAGCAAGCAGATGAGCTATGCGTGCATCGACGCCTTCATCTCCTTCGAGGTCAGCCGCAAGCTGCTCTCCGGCGACTACTGATATAACCACCGAGTTTGCGGACCGGCTGCCGTCGATCACCCCGGCATGGAATTCATAGGTGCATCGCTCAAGTTCTAGCTTTTCTGCTTGTGGGCCCAATCTTTCATACAATTATTTTTTTTGAGGAAACACTATATCTTGCTTTTAAAAACATGCATGTTATTTCACATGCATCGAGGTCTTTCACATGCATGTTAGTTGTTCATGCATGCTACGCCCCAAACATGATCAACGAGCCTCAAACATGACGATCTCTCAACAAAAAAAGAAAACACGTAACGTCATCAAACATGATCGAGGTCTTTCGTATGGATGTTAGACGTACATATGCATGCTAAGCCCCAAACATGCATTCCAAGAATAGAATATTTCCTACCATGTATATATATTTCTATATTTATCATATTCTCTACCAATGCATGTGTATGATCTCAACCTATATGGCAGTTTTCTACCACACTAATGAAGAATATTATCCCGTCATCAATAGAGGTAACAAATTTGACACAAGGATGTTTCCTCGACGGTACGAGGATAGAATGTGGACTATACCATCGTCCAATAAGCACACAACTCTCACTACATACGTGGTTCATCAAATTAATCGATCGTATGCTGCCATTATGTATCACTGTCCTCGTCTTTTGAAGAAACAACGGGCGTAGGCACTAGCCGCTACGTGTTCTAATTTTAGGAACAAATGAACACACTTGTGAAAACAGGTACGCCACGTCCAATCCTCAATGTCATCAAATTAACATGTTCCTCAACAAGGGGCAGAAAAATCCTAAACACATGACCAAACATGCTTGATCGCGAGTCTCTTTCACATGCATTATATTCATGTCCACCATCATACATGATCACGACAATTATCATCAGTTCGATATGGACTCTCGGTCAGCAATGGTTGGATCCTTAAAAAAAAGATATGTACTATCGGTCGATTGCCACGCGCGTTCATGTCAGTATCCGCACCTCGTTGAAATCATTCACACAAAATGTTACGAACATCGCGGGACGGACCTACAAAGTATGCCAGGTGGGCCATTGCATATTTTGGGGCCTTTGTGTGTCAAATTAAAAAACTAGCCAATGGGACGTGTCGATTCATTGCGATAACCGAGAGGAGTTGAACCGCGGTTTGGAGTAACTCTGACCATCGATTCAAAAGCACAATTTTGAAGTGTCTGATCATCTCCACTCACGCGCTTAGACGACGACTCGCTATAAAGGCACACTGTCCTCTTCTTCTTCGTTGAACCTCTCCATCGATTTTAGCCTCCAAACTTCTGCACTTGCATCTCCGCTGCACCACCATGGACCACCTCTCTCTCTTTGTTCGCACCTATTTTGCCACACAAATGGGTTGCCCCGCACCGAAGCACTCCAAGTCATCGACATCCTCTGAACCTCCTCCTCTGTTTCCGTCGCCACCAATGCTAGTGGAACTGGAGGCGGCGTTCGCACCTCCTCCACCCCCGTCTCTGCCTGCGGTGCCCCCAGCTCCTCCCTCCGACTATGATGAGATTGTTTGCCTCATCGAGAAGTGCATTGACAAACTCGAAGGCAAGCTTAAGGAGGTCACCGGAAACTTGTTTGCCGCCGAGGTGCAAGCAAAAGCGCTCGACAAAATGGCGCGGGATGTATTTGACAATACATCTCACCCCTATCACCGATTGGGACTTGGGACCCTTCCCCACCACACCAGCATGAACTCTGACGGCTACTACATCTTTGGGTTAGGCTTTGTGGCCGCTCGTCTCGACTGCCTCTACGAGACGATCGGTAAGGAGGTTGGGGTGGAGTTTCGCGAGCAACTGGTGAACGCCGTTAGCTGGAAGAGTTTTGATCTGGTGTTGGAGGATGCTCTGCTGATGGTTGCGGCGGAGGTGGCGGTGCTGCCGGCGGATGCGGAGGCGGCAATGGAGGAGGTGGACAAGTCCTCCTCCGAGTAGAGTAGGATTAGTAGTAGTTTTTTCTTTTGTTTTCTATGTGTTTTTTCTTGTTTGTAATATACGTGTTTTTATGTTTATGAAAAATGTCTTTTATGTTCGTGGACAATGTGTCCTACAGTACATGCATTAACGAAAAACTCCACCTTCTATCGAAAAACATTGCATATGGAAAATTAACACATTAGTAATATTATATCTAATAAATATTAAACACATTAGGACGTATGTAGTATTATTATATTTCAAAAAGATACGAAAATAAAAAGCTAGACTGTGTAACTGTACATCGCATCTGGATGATGCAATACTAATTAATTTTATTTCTTTTCTCTTTACTAGCTGTCATTGTGCCCCCCCCACTGGCCTGGCCTAGGCAGTAGCCCTTCCCGCTTAGGCCCAGAGTCGGGCCTGCCTTTAAGATGATCCAATACATAAAGAAATGAATGATCGTATATCTCCAATCCAACTTCGACGTCAAACCGAACGCAATAGATGACTAAACACTTTGTCACATGTCACTAGAGTGTACACACAAATACACGGCCTCAACACCAGGTTTATGGTGCATCGTGGACTAACTACATGACCCGCCCAATCACTCACATAATTAGCATACACCTGCAAGAGCAACAACCTGGCCGCATCCTTCGCGTACGAAGGCAATGCCGACCAACTTATACTTTTTGTACTATGTACAAAAAATTTTCTTTGTCCATAAGCTAATAAACAAGCTCTTCTGATGCGGCAACTAATAATCAGCACGTGATCATCGAGCCTCAAACTATATATATATTCAGCCAACTATATATATATATATATCTGTGTGTGTGTGTGTGTGTGTGTGTGTGTGTGTGACGATCTTTTAACAAAAAGAGAAAACACGTAATGTTGTCATCAAACATGATCGCGAGGTTTCCAAGTGCATGCTGATACTTGTCCATGCTTGCTACGCCCCAAACATGATCAACGACCCGCAAACATGACGATATTTCAACAAAAAGAGAGAAAACACGCGTAGCGTCATATCTTAAATGATCATCGACGTCTCTCTCACATTAATGTTCTGAGAATGACTAGTATGCAATTTGTCTTATAGTGCAATCATGCAATCATCCTTCATCAACCATTGAATGTTCATCCTATGGTGATTTCGGTTTTTCACTTAACTCCCCCATGTGGTGAAGGGGGTTAAGTGAAAAAACGCAACCACCCCAGGATGAACATCCAATTGTTGATGATGGATGATTGCATGATTGCACCATAAAGTCAGATTGCATACACATACATATATATGATGATCTTTCAACAAAAAGAGAAAAAACACACGTAACGTCATCATATATGATCATCGACGTCTCTCTCACATGCATGTTATAGTTGTCCATGCATGCTACGCTATGCCCCAAACATATGATCAACGAGCCTCAATATATATATATATATATATATATATATATATATATATGTATATATATATATACATATATATATATGTATATATATATGTATATATATATATATATGTATATATATATATATATGACGATCTTTGAACAAAAAGAGAAAACTTTATATATAACATGTTAGTTGTCACGCACCAAACATGGTCAACGAGCCTCAAACTATATGTGATGATGTTTCAACAAAAAGCAGAGAAAACACTTAATGATGTTGTCATCAAACATGATTGCGAGGTTTTCAAGAGCATGTTACTTGTCCATATGCTTGCTACATCCCAAACATGATCAACGAGCCTCAAATATGATGATCTTGCAACAGAAAAAAACTGGAACATTGCATATGCCTTGGTCCGGTGGGCCCTTTTCGTGTCAAACTTAAAAACTGGAAGTGAAAAACTGAAACACCGCTGGACGGACCTACAAAGTATGCCAGGTGGGCCACTACATAACCTGGACCCTTTGCGTGTCAAATTAAAAAACTGCTTGTGAAGCTGAGATGGGATGCGTCGAGCCATTGCGATAACCTAAAGGAGTAAAACCGTGGTTTGGATTAACTCCGACCCACCCACCCGTTCAAAAGGGCAGTTTTCGAAGTGTCTGATCATCTACACTCGCACGCTTAGACGACGACCCGGTATAAAGGCACACCTGTCCTCTTGCGTCTCCACCGCACCACTCCATCGATCGTAGCCTCCAATCTTCTCTTCCTTCAGAACCGCCGCACCATCACCGACCACCTCTCGCTCTTTCTCTGCACCTCCGTTGTCGCACAAATGGGTAGCCCCGCACCGAAGCGCTCCAGGCCATCGATGTCCTCCGAACCTCCTTCTTCTCTGTTTTCGTCGCAGCCAATGCCGGTAGAATTCAAGGCGGCGACCGCACCTTCTCCGTCCCCTTCCCCGCTCACGGTGCCCGCACCTCCTCATCCCATTTGGGTTCAAGAGACTGTCCAACTTATCGAACACCGCTTCGATGAACTTGATCAGCGCCTGAAGGAGGCCACCGAGCACCTTTCTGCCATCGTTGGGCGTGCAAAAAAGATTGATAAATTTGCACGGGATGTATTTTCTAATACATTTTGCTTGTGCGACCGTCTGGGTCTTGGGAAACTTCCCATCTGCACCAGCATGGACACCGTCGACCACTACTGCTTCGGGTTAGGATTTGTGGCCGGTCGTCTCAACGTCCTCTACGAGACGATCGGGGAGGTGGCTGGGGTGGAGGGCCGCCGACATCTTTTGTAGACCGTTGCCCGGAAGCTTCAGACTCAATTGCCGGAGGAGGCGGCAGTGGAGGAGGTGGCGGTGGCAGCGGCGGCAGCAGCAGCGGCGGAGGAGGAGGATGCAGCGTCGGCAGAGGAGGTGGAGGAGATCTCCTCCAACTCCGAGTAGAGTAGTATTTGTAGTTTTTCTTTTTCTTGTTTTCTATGTGTTTTCATAGTTCTTGTTTGTAATATATGTGTTGTTTTTATGTTAATGGAAAATGTATTTTCTGTTCATGAACAATGCGTCCTATGAAGTATCGAAAAACAACTCCTTTCTGAAAAAGGGGCGAGATAACTGTTGTTCAATGTCTAGCCAAGAATTTGTTGTGTTGCTGCAATCGACGACTCTTGGTTGAAACTCCATTGAGATCGTGGTTGAGGCTGCGTTTCTCCTCTTTTGTGTTCTTTCACTCAATTTTTTCATCTGTAGTTGGCGCATGTGAAAATGTATTTTTAGTAGTAGTATATACTACATGTTATCATTTCATTGTGATTAATGTTACAGAATGATGATTGTTTGCCATCGTCCTTTCGTGGACTTGGGTGTTCTGTATTTGCACATCGTTTGCATTAGCACATATACATTTGGCGATTCATATTTTTGTTCGTATTTTTTTGGAATGTCCGACTAGCTAGCATATGACTGCTTTTGGATTTTGATCTCCATGCATGGCAACAACGATGAATTAAGAAGCGAGCAAGATGTCCTAAGAAGTCTACCCCTCTTGCTACACGCACCATTTGCAGGAATCGATGCGACATGACATGTAATTAATCACGATTGCATGCGTGCACAAGGGCATGACTTTCGTCAAACTCTCCACTCCTGCAAAAAAAAAAAAAATCGTTCTTCTTGGCGTGCCACAATTGAGATTTTGACAATTCAATTTTCAGTGTCTATGCCTCCAATTTCAGTCCCGCCTATTGTAACCCTATTTCAGCCACGATGAGTATAAATGAAAACACTGGCCTCAGTTCCCGACACATCGCTGCCCCGCCCTTCTGGTGATCTCGCAGTACTCCAAATGTGTTGTCTCTCTGTGTTCCATACTTGTATTCCTAAGAAATTCCCGTGTTTTCATTTTCCACGGTTTTTACAAAATTTTCCCCCATGGATCTCACAGTGACACATCGAAGCTCTTAGTGGTGTTGACTCCTGGGTACAACGTCGGGCGACCAAGTTCGACGGGCTCTACCGAACCTCTTCATCGCCGACACCTCTGTGCAACATCGCATCCTGGACTCTAGTTTTGTTCTAGGTAAACTACACGATCCATCCTTATATACGAAGATTAAATAAATTAACAAAGAAAAAATGTGGCTTCTATTTCACGAATTTAGTTATATATATATATATATATAGCATATACTACATCTGTCCCGAAATAAATGTCGCTCCGACAGCTTATTACGGTAGTGTATTTCATGTTCAATTCCTGGCCGGAAACGTCAAATCCTAAAAACCAGAGGTAGTATGTAATTTCTGGATTTAGAAGTAAATGATGCACGTGCTATCCAATCAATCACTCAAAATGTTGTACTCTCATTCCTGTTTTACAAATTTGTATTCCTAAGATTTCAGTTCCCACAGTTTTTACACTTTTTTCTTTGTTGTGGCTTTCTCGGATCATACGTTCTCTTCCTATTCCTTCATTTCTAATTCCTTCGTTCGTAACAAACACTTCAGTTTATAGAAACCACACCATCCGATCCAAAATCTACATCGGTCTTGTAATCTGACGTTATCACTGTTATTTGGAATGACTACTTACAATGCTCTTTACATTAGGAACAAGACATCAAATTGTGATGTCGTCTACAAGCATTCATGGTGGCCAACAAGCACCTAGTATAACTATAAATGTGTTGACTATCAAAATTAAAAAAATAATTAGAAAATATTAAATCCTTTGCATGGTATGCAGAGAATATTGCAGCACATGATGTTCAGGAACCCCGAGGTTCTTCACTCCCTGGTACTACGATGCATGAACCAACAGCAGGTATAGATATACAAACCAGAAATACTACTTCCGCCCCAGCATAACTTTAATTTGGAGCTTAAAAAATGTCCCACTTCAACTCTATCGGTAGCTTCCAACTACCCATATCATATCACATTACTACCTACCTCTCTACCGTGCCATTTGTATTGGCGGAGTGTGTTAGTTTTTTACTCCTTTGGCATTGAATTTGGAGCATTTTAAGAGACTATGTTCTGTCCTTTAGATGTATTGATGATGGGTGTATCATGGTCATTTGCATTCTTTCCTAGGCTCTACTAATTGTTTTAGCATGCCTTGTGATTCTACTTTCTTAGTAGTCTTTATAGTTAACAGTTCATCAGCCTGTGTGATGGCGTGATTATTTGATACCTCCACGCTGTGCTCTCTCGCCGCCGGCCACTCCGGTCGGCAGCGGCGCCTACGCCCTACCGCTGGTCACTTCAGTGTCCTCTCCGACGCGTCTCCCTCGACCATCGCTACGTCCCATTCTTCGCGTGCCATGATGACCCCGCCGCCCACAAATCCATGGCCATTACTCGCCCTGCCACCAATCCTCCTCGAGAGTTTTGGCGAGACCGAACCCTCGCTTTGTTGAGCGTCGCAAGCTTGGACTATGCAGTACTGCACCTATAGTAGATGCCACTGAAGACCCGATGTCTCATGGGCCCACATGTCAATGGCAGCTATGCAGGTGCAGCACTGTGGAGAATTTCAATCTCGCAAGTTGTTTGCCTTATCTGTCCTGCATTCGCCACCTGCTACCACTGGCACTCATTACTTGCCCTGCAATTAATAATTCTCTTCGAGACACGCTCTAGCTGATGTCAGTCAGACCGAACCGGCGAACCCTATCTTTGACTAGTCTAGCATTGCCAGCTGCATGCCCACCCCCTCACAGAGTCTTGTCTGCTTCGCTGCTGGACTGAAAATTCTTTGCAGTACTACAAGTGCGTACCGCCACTGAGATGTGTATATGATGGCTCATTTTAGGGTATGAACAGCAACAAAGAAGTCAACAATGTACCCCCCTGATCAAATTAGTTGTCGTTCAAACAGTCCTAACTAGTTGATTTTTAATTCATTTATTTGTCTGATACGACAATTAATATAAACACGGAGGGAGTAATACAAAACAAAATGCTGTTGGGACGCAGTCCTCCCACACTCGTATTTGCCACACTCGACCTAAAGATGGTATGAACATCAGACTTTTCTTCTTTTCACACTATTTGTACATGATACTAAATTTGGTCAGGCGGTAATTTGCTTTAATCGTTTACCATTTAAATCAATGTAACAAAAGGAAAGAAGTTTGGAAGAAGTGTGGCTAAAGGACTTAAGGATGCCAGAATATGCTATGCATCCCAAGTTAGTAGAAATGAACATGTGAAGCTACCAATTCTATTCTCCACTAGGTTGGGTGTTGCGGTTGGTATTAACCAGCTGCACTTTGTCGATGATGTGGTTATGTTTAAAAAAAGACATGCATCCCTCAGTGGTGCAAGGAAGTGGGCAGAGGTTGGACATAGTAACAAGAGAAATATGGTACAAGACATTGTGGTTGGTGTTGTCACACCCCCACACAAGTATTTTTTTTCTTGCAATCTTCGTCTTGTATGTTTACAGCAACTTGTTATACAATATACAGTATTCCTGCGACATGGAGGACACACCGGAGAGCGCAAGAAAAATTTTGAAATGCTAGTGAGTGCTACAAGGTGTGGCGCTTGACTTTGCATGCCACCTATAAAAGTTATTCTACCAATGAAGAACGTATACGAAACAAGCCTGCTGACGTAACGGCGCCCGAGTGTTTGCACCTAATAGAATATTTTTGGTCTGAGCGATTCAAGGTCAGCTAACGTTTTAATAGCTTCACATCATACAAAAACTATTTGATTTACATTCATTCGTGGAATTAATTCTTAAAATTATTGCAGTCAATAAGCAGGACCAATTCTCAAATTCGAAGAAGACAAAAGGCGAGTCACTTGCTTGGCTCCAAATCCAACGCCCAACATAGTTACGAGAAGGTATGAAAAATAAATCACGCTTTTACTTTGCGCTGCAAACAATATGTATATCGACATGTTGAATTTTACTTGTATTTTATGTAGCGAGACCCTGAGACCAGAGAAGAACCAGATGACATACAACTGTGGGAGGCAAGCCATTTGTTGGAGAACGGTGACTGGGCAAACAAGCTAGCAGAAGCTGTACATGTGAGTAACACTTCAAACAATCCCCAATTAAATAAATTTTTGCAATTTTCCTATGACTTTTCTTTTCGTATATAGATCCAGACACATGCCCATGTGGACGACATGGAAGCTGAGCAGGGGGCCCAATTCCAAATGAGGAGAGAAACCACATCTTCCAGCGTTGTTATAGATCCTCAATCGGTTGTGCAAGATCACAGCTTCAGGGGCGTGGTTATATGGCTAACCCAACTGGTCCTGAATGTGAACGTATGCGTATCCAGATGTCTGAACACCTCAACGACCAAGTTCAAAACTTAGAAGGTAGAAATGCAGGCCTCAATCAAATAGTGCAGGAGTTGGAAGGAAGAAATGATACCTTAAAAACCGAGATCGAATGCCAGAATAAAGAGTTAAACGTTTAAGTCCAGAATTTATAAGGTCAGATAGCAGCTGATCGTGAATACACAACTATGGAAATGCAGGACATGCGCGTCTCAATGGCTGAAATGCACAAAATGATGATGAAGACCACTCCACAAAAGGTCCAACCAAGGAACCACCAAAAGCCACCTCCTGCAACAATTAGTCTCAGTCATCTTAGGCAAGCTTACATCCAAACACGTCGCGACCGTAATATTTGATTGTTGTTATGCGTGTTGCAATATCAATTGATGGATGTTTATTGTTAAACTCGTGATTCTGTTGCCACTAATTTTCAAACCTGGTGCATTAGGATTCTACTGCCGCTAATTATAAAATGTGGCATTACGAATTTCTTATCACGAATGATAAATTGTTGCAATAAGAAGCTATTGCCAGGAATTACAAAATGTTGCAGTATAAACATTTGTCCACGACTCAAAAAACATTGCACTAGACTGCTATTGCCACCATGCAGAAAACGTTGCATTACAACACTATTGCCACATATGAGAAAACGTTGCATTACACCTCGATCGCCACAAACCATTAAACGTTGCATTACAACCGTACTGCCACATATCAGAAAACGCTGCATTACGAACCTATTGCTACAGATAAGGAAACGTTGAATTAGAAACCTATTGCCACAGATTAGGAAATGTTGCATTACGAACCTATTGCCACACAAAAGAAATCATTGCAATACCCAACTATTCGCCACAAATGTGAAATCGTTGCAGTACCATACTATTTCCCACAGATTTGAAATCGTTGCAATACACTACTATTCGCCATGTTTGTGCACCGTCGTAATAACATACTATTTGCTACGGACGTTAAACCGTCGCAGCACCACACTATTTGCCAAGGTTGTGACATCGTTGCAGTACCATACTATTTTCCACGAATGTGGAATCGTTGCAATACTGTGATATTCGTTGCAACACCATAAATCATCGCAATACCATAAATCGTTGCAATACCGTAATATTTACCACAGCGGTGAAATCATTGCAATACTGCACTATCTGTCACGAACGAGAAATCTTTGCAATCACATACTATTACCACAAATGTGAAATCGTTGCAATATTGTGCTATTCGTTGCAATACGTTAAATCGTCGCAATAAGCTAAATCGTTGCAGTAACACACTATTTGCAACAAATGTGAAATTGTTGCAATACCATACTATTGCCACGGCTGTGAAATCGTTTCAATCACATACAATTACCACAAATGTGAAATCGTTGCAATACCATGCTATTCGTTGCAATTCGTTAAGTCGTCACAATACACTAAGTTGTTGTAATAGCATACTATTTTCCACAAATATGAAATCATTGCAATACCGTACTATTTCCACGATTGTGAACTCGTTGCAATACCGTACTATTCGTTGCAATACGTTAAGTCGTCACAATACGTTAATTCGTTGCAATAGCGTACTATTTTGCCACCGATGTGAAGTTGTTGCAGTACCATACTATTTGCTACGGATGTCAAGGCGTCGCAATAACTTATCACCACGGGAATTATTATGGCGATTCGTAAAAACTATCACCACGCTCTTTGTCGTTGCAACGGTGACCTATTGCGACAAAAAATGACCTATTGCGACGAATTTTTTAGTTGCAATAAACTGGAATCCTTGCAGTGCAAAGAGAAGCATAAGAAGGATGCTGCAATGATAAGACATCCTACTGATGCCACACAATGGCAAAACACTGATTCACAAAATCCTAAATTTGCCATTGTTCCTAGGAATATTAGATTCGCAATGAGCACCGATAGCATGAATCCTTTTTTGAACAGTAGCACACATAGCACATGGGCAATTGTGCTAACAATTTTGAACTTTCTCCTTGCTTGTGCAACAAACAGAAATATATTATGATGTCAGGACTAATATTGGGGCCACAACAACCTGCACTTATTACGGCCAGGGCCGACTTAATTAAGGACGAAACCGACATAAGTTGGGAATGACATCGACACTTATTTTAGGCCTCTAGTTGAAGATTTGAAGCAGTTGTGGTACAACGGTGTAGTGTAGGTCTGGGATGGCCGCAAACTTGAGTACTTTGACCTCAAAGCCATTTTATTTCTGACTGTTAGGTATTCTCTAGTGGCACATAACTTGTCCTGATAGAGTAAGAAAGTAGGTTGCGGATGTCGACATTGTTTGAGTGAAACAGACTCACAATATTTGAGCAAGTCATGAAAAATAGTGTACATGGGACATCGACGATACACTTCAATGAAGCACCTATTTCGGGGTATGAAGGATAATTTCAATGATAACACTCAGAAGAGGCGTCCTCCACCTCATCTCATGGGTCATTAAGGCTATGAAATGGTCAAGGATATCCAAGTTGTCCTTGGTAAGCAGAAAAAACGGCAAAAATATTGGCGAAGAATACATGTGGAAGAAGCAATCAATTTTTTGGGAGCTCTGTATTGGAAAGACTTAGACGTCTATCATTTGATTGATGTGATGAACGTTGAGAAGAATGTGTGCGAGAGCCTACTCGGGACATTGCTTAACACGGATGGGAAAACTAGAGACCATGGGCATGCACAAGCAGATCTAAAGAAAATGAGAATTAGGCCTGAGTTGTGGGTCGATTGCTCAATAAAAGGAGCGGAACTACCCACATCATACATCACCCTTTCAAAAAATGAGAAGAAAGAGTTTTGTGGGTTCTTGAAAAATGTGAAAGTACCATCCGACTACTCGATGAACGTCTCAAGTCTTATTTCATTTCCAGAGCTAGAAGTAGCTCCCGGTGTGAAGTCTCATAATTACCATGTATTGCTTACGCAAATGATTATTGTTGGAATTCAGAATATCCTATCGGTCAATGTTCGGGATGCTATAATGAACTTTTGCTTTTTCTTCAATGTAATTGGTCAAAAAGTACTATGTGAAAAAGATCTCGAGTCATTGGAAAAAAGGCACTATGAAACTTTATGCTTCCTTTAGATGTATTTTCCACCTGCCTTTTTGGACATCAGCTTCCATTTCACAACTCATCTTATTAAGGAGATAAAGCTACTTTGCCCTGTGTTCCTTCACCCGATATATGTGTACAAGAGATTCAATGCCATACTGAACTCCTTTGTTAGGAATCGAGCTTACCCTGAGGGCAGCATGGTACAAGGATACTCTATAGAGGAAGCTGTGGATTGGGCTCTAAACTACACTGACCCGAGTAACCCGATTGGTGTTCCCAAGTCTCGTCATGAGGGGAGGCTCTAAACTACACTGACCCTTGCTTGCTGAACAGCCACCATGAAAATGTCAAAAATTTCAAAAAACCAAGACCGCAACAAAATGTACTGAATTGATTGTGTGTAAATATGCTCAATATGTGAAAAATATGGTCAATTGTGTAAAAAATTGACTTCATTTGGATATTTGTGTGACATATGCTCAAATGTGTGAAAATAATGCCATTTGAGAGAAAATTTGACTTTCATTGGTCATATGTACTCTGTTTCTTATGGAGAAGTATTGATGCCTTATGTTCTCTTTCTTAAGGAAGTACTACTGAATATGGCACTTTCTTTGCCCTGGGAAATGGGAGACGTACGTGATGCGAGATGAGCCTCACAATGGCGCATCTCGCATGTGTTGTTGAATTATGTCGTAGTGAAGATGTTTTGTACCACCTTGGAAATTTGAGCGTGTTTCAATGAGCATATAAGGAGTGTAATTGCACAACAAACAGAGAAAGTTGTTGCTCCTGCCTCGGCGAGTGCTCTGCGCTGATTCGAGAATAGCAGCTTTCGCATATCCACAAGGTATTGGTAGATGCGCCTTTCAATAGATTGACTTCGATTTTGACGCGCTCATTATGCGAATATTAAGATCTTTGTCCCACCTCGGAAGTCTGAGCGCATTGCAATGAGCATATAAGGTGTGGCATTGCACGGTTCGCATCCGGCTTGCACCGTCTTGACGTCAAAGTAAACAAAATTTAATCAGGCTATAAAGACCGTTCACACTAAATTTGATCTTTTTGCATGCAGTTAATTATGTTTTGGCACGGTCCCTCTGTGAGGTCAGAGCGCTTCGAATTCTGCGCGAATGGCATTAGTGCAGTTGACTCACATTAATTCAAAAGAAAATAGACGTGCTCTTACAAAGCGGGTCTATGATATGACCTTACATACGTGTGGGATCCAATTATTCTTTTTGTTGGAGCAAAAGGGAGACGCGCCCAACGGTAGCTCTTCTGAGGCGCATCTCCGATTGTTGCCCTAAGGTACTTTAGCTCCCTCGCGCGCTTTCTTCCCGACACTTAGCAAAAAAATTTGACACTTTAGCTCTCGCGCGCTGGTCACTTTTCGCCATAGAAACCTCCGTCGCGTTCTTCCCTTCCCTGGAGCATGCTGTCGTGTCGGTCCCCTTCCCCGAAGCTCGTTGTCGCCTTGACACTGCCCTCTTGATCATTGTCGCGCTTCTACTGACGACTGTCGACTCCTCATCGACTAGCTCGACACTGCCCTAATAACATTTGTTCACGCTTTGGTTGGAGTCAAAATGGTCCGCGCTTTGGTGGTTCATCGGTCAATGTTTAGTATATTTTCGTAGTACTTCACTTAGAGTATTACGCTTTGGTTTGATTCAAAATGGTCAGTGCTTTGGTTGTTCACCGGTCAATGTTTAGTATATTTGTGGAGTACTACACTTAGAGTATTACGCTTTGGCTAGTACTGATCAATGTTTAGTATATTTATGAAGGTCTCGAGGTGTCTTTTTCTAGAGATATTGTCTTTACTTGTAACTTGTGTGATAGACTTGTGATAGTCTATTATTTAATGAACGCTTGGTTTGGAATGTCCATACACATGGCACATAGATCTTTTTCTTATTACTGTTTGTGTCAATGTGACAGAAATTTGATAATGTTTTACAGGATTTCAGTGAATTTTATTGAATTTGAAGATGTCTCAGTCGGAGCATCAACGACATATTGAAAAGGAGGCTCAACAGTAGACTCAGCAGCTGACTCATAAAGAGGATGCATCTGTCTCTAGTAACAGAAGAAAGAAAAGGCTGCGGACGACGTAGTCAACAGACGTTTTTACTGTTGATGAGGCCAATGATGAAGGCTTACCACTAGACCATAATATGAATATGAGACTGTCTAGAGTTTGTGGTCTAGTTGTTTGGGAAATGATGCCGCTAAACCTGCAAGGATTTGATCACTTGACCAAAAAGGAAAAGCATGAACTCTTCGAAAGCTCTATCCAACCACACGTTAAATATCCAGAACATCTGAAACAAAAGGGGAAGAAGATAGCTATGAAGATGATGTCTCATGCATGGAGGACCTACAAAACTAAGCTTGTGAATCTTTGGAGGCACCATGATACCCCCTTGCATACGTATCCACATGTATCAAAAGAGGACTGGGCGAGATTTCTTAAAAGTGCGAATCATAGGGTTTTGCCAAGAACAGTGAATATATGAAGTCAAGTGGCTCTGATCGCAAAACAAGGACACCAGTTAGAACAGGATGAAAGATTGGCTGACCTAGGTCTTGATAATACATACGAAAGTTTCAGTGAACGGCTGAAACCATTTATGTGTGCTCGTTCACAACTGACTGAGTCAGGCCATATCACCTTCTACAGCCTGAGCACCTTACATGTCGCTCAAAGAGGCTTGAGCCTGAGTAGTGAAGACTCATATGGTGAGAGGGCAACGATGCCCTCAGTAAGCCCCCGCAAAGGCCAGAGCAATGAGGTCGTGTTTGTTGTGTTTCCAGTAAGTTGACATAGATGGGGGTTTTCCAGAACACGAAAATATGTATAGGAAGCGGAAAACGACCTCGACAGCACATGTTGACATCGAGGAGCTGAAAATACAGCTAAGAAGGGAGCTCCTAGGAGACATGAAGATTATGCTTCAGGGAGCACGTATACCAATCCCTAATGCATTTTTTGTCTTATGTAACAATGAGAAGCATAAGAGCAACTTTGCTTCTACAAAAACTGGGTTTGGACAACCATTGAAGGATCTTTAGGTACCAACGTCTGGACCTTCAGTTGAGCAAAACAAGATAGATAATTTAACTCAGCAAACAACATGCAGCCTTCTACTAATGGTCGGAGGAATTACTCAAATGGAGGTAGGGAGAGGGCTAGTGTATCCCAATCAGATCGTGCTTGATGACATCCAGGTGGACACAACATCCTATGATGTGGTCAAGGTGGACATGGTCCATGAAAATATGAAAAACCTAGAGCTCGAAGGTGGAGACAGAGCCTTATTGTTGCTGACCCGGCAACATCAGCAGCTTCCGCGTCAACCTCTAATGCTTTGATGTCTCATGAGGCACGTCTGCTTCTGTGTCCAAATCCAGAGAAGATTCCAGAGCTATCGTTGCCTCCAGTTATAGAGACGTAGCAGAAGTCTCCAATTGGAGAGAAACTACCTCTAGTTACAAAGAAGCAACAGAAGTCTCCAATTGGAGAGCAGTTGCCTCTTGTTATAGAGAAGCTGCATCTGTCTCCAACTCTAGAGCTTATGCAGAAGTCTCCACTTGAAGAGCAGCTGCATCAGTCTCCACCTCGCACTCGGAGTGCACTGCACCCTACACCTGATGAACCACTGGCAAAGCCGAGGAATAATCGATGTGCCAAGAACAGGAGTCGGCCGCAGTAGGGATTGCCAAAGAAAGCTTGCAATAAACCGGAGAAAGAATCGGAAGGTAACCCTAGGCCACCGAAAGCTATGATGCAAGGTAAAACCAAGGTTTGTAACGAAAAAACCGATGTTAATTGTGGGCCCACTCAAACAAGTTGGTAACCTTGTGTTCAACTTTATCAATACTACATGGAAAATTACAAACATTTCAAACCGTACTAGGGGCATTAAAGGATAAACATTTTATCTCGAGAGATGGTGATTTAGTCATCGAATGGTCCGATATCTACAACCTTTTTAACCTGATGCATTGGATGTTTCTCTATTGTGCTGCTTTGCATTGTAAGTCCTCGAAAACTAGGTTCTTCAATACATATACTCAATATAAGTGTTATATGCAAAAAATTTAGCATTTTGCGTGTAGGCACCAGCAACAACATACTTGTCATAACACAGGAAATTCGTCTCCTACATATCTTGACCCGCAAGTACCAGCAAGAACTTATATTCAAATGTCGAGCAGCCAAAAATATGTTGTTCAATGTTTTGTCAAGGCAATGAAACACTACAGTGGTAAGGAGCTTCTAGTCATACCATTCGACCCGGTTGACAATTGGGAAACTATAGCAATTTCTACAGAGCACGTCCGGGTCTGGTACTATGACTCCTCAAGTCCGAGAGATGAAAAAACGGCGGGCGAAAAACCCGTAAATGGAATGATATCTCTTTCGTTATTGACGAGTATGTTCCTTCTTCAATTTAGTTTCTGATTGTTTGGTCCTTGCTCAATAATTTTACATTAAGTATGAATGTTTCTGTTTAGGGCTTTTGTACAAGTAAAAGGAAAACCCTGACAACTTAAACATCATACTGCATTTGTTGTCCAAGAACAAGCTCCGCGCAACACGTGCGGCTTCCATGTCTTCTTACACATGGCTTTATTTGGAGAGAAGCCTAATTGCAATGTATGTGTAAGCGCATTTATTTTACTTTATTACTAATCTTTTGCTAAATCTCATTTTATCGTGTGGCAGGAATACGGACCCGCCTTCAGGAACGCTAAAGGTCGTAGCCTTGAGCAAATTAGAGACGTACTATACAGATTCATCATTTCTGAAATCATTAATCCAAAGGGAGAATTTCATTACAAACTAGATGATTAGATGACAATTATTCTTTGTGTAATTAATTACTTGTTAAGATGGATGAACAAGGGAATTCTTTGTGTAATATTTACTTGGTCTATAAGCAGGATGAAGAGAGGGCCCTTTTATGTAAATGGTTACTTGATGACCACGATTGACACTTTGTTGATATTTGATTAGTCAACATGTGTGATCTCCATTTGGCTATACAAATGTTTCTATATGTGTATGTTGCTAACACTGGCAATGTAGCTGCCAAATCCTGGCTAGCTCCAGGATGCAGCCGGCAATCAGGATAATCAAGGATGGGGGGCACCTAATAGGAGGCGTGCGTCTAGCAGCGAACGTCTCCCTGTTAGTGACGCAATGACCCTGCCTATAAACAATCCACAATGAGCTGTAATAGAGATCATCTCGAATACCTAAATAAAGGAGAACAACTTCCATAAAGACCATCTCAAATCAATCAACAAATCTGCGACGTGCTACCGTAAAGATCGTCTCAGATCAGTCAATAAATTTGTGTCGTCTATATAAGAGCTTGTCTCGCATGTATGCTGATGGACGACGCGCACAATGCTTGTCTCCAAAGACCCGTAAAGCTCATCTGGTATGACTCAAAGAAATGAGACCTGCTTTCTTTGAGCTTGTCTCACACTTAGGCTGATCAGCAACGCGCCAGCCGCTCGTCTCTGATGATTACGTAATTCGAGATGCGGCGATGGAGATGAACTGTTTTTTCATCTCCATTTTTCGTCCGGGCTCGTCTCGGATGAGCCTTTCTCACGTAGTTTCTAGCGATGGAAGCAAAATTTCCATCAAAATCTACCTTCAACTTGTGTAAAACCTTGAGCAAACAACCTAGCCTTATTCCTAACCACAACCCCATCCTTACTTTGTTTATTTATAAACACCCATTTAGTTCCACTTAAAGTGTGACCTTGAGGTGGAGGTACAAGTTCCAAACATTATTTCTTTTAAAATTTTCTAACTCTTCTTGCATGGCAATAATCCAAGATTCATTAGTGAGTGCATGTGATACATCTTTGGGTTCAAAAGAAGCAACAAAAGCAGAATGGGCATGAGAGTTTGGATTGCAAAACCTGGACTGTGTGACTCGTTCGTCCAAGCTTCCAATAATTTGTTGTGTAGGATGACTTTTGAGGATGCGGAGGGGAGTAGACACTTCACAAGCTTCTTCTTCTTCATGTTCATCACAAATCGAAGAACTTGTGGCTTGAGGACGATCTGAACCAGCAGTAGTGGTCGTTGGTCATGGTTGTGGAGCAGGATAAAGAGCTGAAACGTCATTGTTTATTTTTGAAATTTCAGGCAGTAGCTCTACTCCTTCTTCATCTTTAATGAAAATACTCCCCCCTGCGAACATGCATCTTGACCTGCATATTAGTGCTAGTACCTGGGCTAGCTTCATCAAAAGAAACCTCACAAGTCTCCACGATTTTATTAGTGTCAAGTAAAAACACACATTAGCCTATAGTATGAGATGGATACCCCACAAATATGCCATCAATAGATCTAGCTTCAAATTTATCAAGATTACCATTTTCTTAACAAAGCATTTGCAACCAAAGATCTTAAAATGTGTAACACTAGGCCTATGTCCAAACCGAAGCTCAAATGGAATTTTTCCTAGTTTAGCTCTCATGAAAACACGGTTTGAACATAAAAAGCTGTTGCAAATGCATCTGCCAAAAATTTTCTAGGATTTCGATATTCATCGAACATAGTCCTGGCCATCTCAACTAAGGTTTTGTTCTTTCTCTCTACAATACAGTTTCGTTGAGGTACATATGGTGAAGAAAATTGATGATCTATTCCTTTTTCAGCACAAAAGTGACTAAAAGATTAATTTTTAAATTCAGCTCTATTATCACTTCTAATTGCTTTTAAAGATTCTAGGTGGTCAATTGAAAGTATAAGAACTAAACTTCTAAAGTGACTAAAAGCTTCATTCTTAGATGCCATAAAGTAAACCCAAGAGTATCTACAAAAGTCATCAACAATTACAAGCACATGCCACTTACTTACGAAAGATTGACCATGTGAAGGACCTATGGTGTCAAGGTGCAAAAGTTGTCTCGGTTCAGTTGTCATTGTCATTGTGAGATGAGGATGTGAACCTACAGCCATCTTAGCATTTCTACAAGAAGAGCACACAATATTGTTGTCTCCTTTAAGCTTAGGTAGCCCACGAATGCGATCAAAACCACTAACACGTGTGAGGTGATCAAAGCCTACGTGACCAAGTCTACGATGCCAAACATATATGTCACTTGAATCATTAGCAACTAGACACCTATGCTTAGAAGTTGAGATATCAAAAACAGCGTTAAAAACTCTTCAAAATTCTAGACATGTTAAACGAAAGCTCACCTTCTGAATCTACAACCTTGCAGCAATTTTTCATGAAATTAACTTCTAGATGTTCATCTAGCAATTGTAGAACAGAAATCAAGTTGTATTTCAAATTTTTAACAAGTGTCACATCCTTCAAAGTGTAGTGTTATTTTACTTTAACCGAACTCATAGCAATTATAGGAGTTGAAGAATTATCGACAAAAGTAACATTCTCTACACGTGACACAAAAAAAGGGAGGAGAACCATTCTTTGTTACAAATGTAGGATTGAAGAGAACGTGAAAATCTACCAGAGGGGGTTGAATGGTATATTTATAATTTCTTAGCAGAAGCAATGAAAACCCCTTGATAGAAAATCAATCTGCTAAGAAATCGTGTGTGTGACTAATCTAAACATGTTCAACCGTGAAAAAAGTTGTAGATATCGTAGATAATAGGTCACAAAGACACGATAGCAAGAATCACGGAAAACCGTCGAGAAAAACTCAAGTTACAATCGAATGATCAAACAAAGGTCAATGTGTTCTACCGAGTAAAAACAGATCTGTAACACTGCAAAGAAACTCGTGTAGATCCGAAACCACAAATCCAATGACCCTGAAATTTTAACAGATGATATAAAATCAAGTTGTGAAGACAATCCAAAAAGAATCACGTCAATTGGATCTGTAAAACTCGAGTTATGATAAAACCATCAAAGAAAGGTAGTGATGTGCAGAAACTCGACGAGAAAGACTTGAAGAAAACAAGTCAGACGAACAAGGCACAAAAGTTCCTTTCAACTACGAATTTTATTCAATAGAACACAAGAGGAACAGCCCAAAAGTCGTCTACCATGAGCTCTGGCCTCCCTTGCTTATATGACCAGCCCGATGGCCAACTCAACTCAAACTAGGACTCTAATCCTACTTAATTCACAAATCGAAACTTTTCATAACTGCTTAAGACTCTTCTATACGCAGATAGAAGGAATCTTAAAACTTCCAAACACCTTAGGAATGTATCCCACATTCCTAAAACAACTCAACTTCGTGACCCACACGAAATCCTAACATAACCAACTCAAATATTTTCATATTTGAGTCAAATTCGACCTAGCCGCAGCCCGAGTCCATGACCTAGTCGGTTGGACCTTTCTGACCAATTCTTTACGTCCACATCTCTTCAGCATGTCTTGGAACCATGTAGCCACGTCCATGCACTCCCTGCGCACGTGCAAACACCTTTCAACAAAGTCCACGATACCTTCATATGCATTGTTCTTGATTCAAACATGTTGCGCAACCTCCCGATCAACTCAACCACAATTCCTCCCGTACTTGGTTGTTGAACCTCATCTTCTCCCTAAAAGTAGTTCAATGGATCTCGTCACTAGCCATGTATTGAACTCAAGCAACACCTGCACATGAATAAACAACCGATACTTCCTAGAACAAGTCCTCGACTTGACTCTCGTTAGTTCCGAAACCACAACACCTTATGTGAGCACCTCACATAAGCATGTTGCAAACCATAGCAAAACAATATGAATCATAACCACCAAAACACACCAAAAACATAGTAAACGAATACTAAGAAAACTTTCCATAGATGTAAAGCAAGTTCAAAACATTGCAAGGTAAAAGTAGAACCACTGCGATCAAGCTCCGAACCTTGCAAAAACTAACCGAGCCTTGAGCCGGAGCATACCAAAGCTAGCAAGACCTAGCGCTAGAGCATACCAAAGCTAGCAGGACCTAACGTCGGAGCTTACCAAAGCTAGAAGGACCTAGCACCGAAGTTACCAAAGCCAGCGTGACCTAGCACCAGAGCTTACCAAAGCTAGTCAGACCTTGCACCGGACCTAGCAAAAACATGTCAGACCTAGCCATAGCAAGTCGGACCTATACAAAGAAGTCAGACCTAGACAAAACAAGTTGGACCTAGCGAAAATAAGTCGGACCTAGCCAAAGCAAGTCGGACCTTACGTCGGACCTTGCCGGAGCTACCCAAAACAAGTATTTTTGTCGTCAAAGCGAATGTATTCAGCACACATAGATCTCACAATCTCCCCCTTGATGGATGCATTGGCAACACCACTCAAAATCCGAATATTGGCTTATTCAAATGAAAAGTTTTGAAAAAAATTTATCCCCCTTTTTGAATATCAAATGAAAAAAAATGAATTTCTCCTCCTATACATATTTCTCTCTCTTGCATACTTCTCCCCCTTTGACAATGTATTCAGCAAGGTACAAAAGAGAAATTTTAATTTGTTATGAGCACATTATAACATATACATATAAAAAAAAGCTCATCCAAGTCATACTATCTAGTAACTTACACTATCACAACAATGAGATACATAAAGTAGTGTAAGCCATGCTAGAGATCAAATGTAATTTTCAATTTAAGCAAGTCATGATATCACAAACTTAACTATTTCAAGACTTGAAAGCATGACACTTGTTGCTGCAATTTTTTCTTTTAAGCACAAATATTTATCATATGACATTTGCAAGAGATTATATGTGCATGTGCCTTATCCAAACCTACCAAGCCAAGCCTATGTCATTTGACAAGCAGAAGCTTAAGGACATGGTTTTAGTCATACACAACTTCTTCCAGGTTCATATCTAAGTGCAATGATAAGCCATCTCAAAAGAAGAAGTGTGATGCATGCATATTCTATTGAGCTTTTCTCCATTTATATTTGATCGTAAAACTCAACATGTGAGTTGTTTATTTGATAAATTTATTATGATTAAAAGCACTTGTGATCATGCAACAAGTTCAAAATAGCAAGAAAGTTCGATCATGACCAGATTTAGTGTAAGTAATTATTCTAATTGCTAGTCATGGCAAAAACTACAGAATGTATAACAGAAGTAATGTAGTAAGTACTTTCAGCATGTAAAAGGAATCACAAAGTCGTATATGTATGAAACACTATGCTCATACTATTTTAATTTCAGATTCACACATAGAACTTTCCATGTTTCAAAACTCCCCATCAATTTAAGCCATGAGGATGCATAACCCCTATTTCACTACGAAACAAAAAATGAGTGAAATCCAAAGGTTTTGTAAAAATGTCAACCAATTTATGTTCGATATCTACATCGTGAAGCACAATGTTTACTTATTCAACATTATCACAGAAAAAGTGATACGAGATGTCAATGTCCTCTATTATAGAATGTTGCACGGGGTTTTTAGCAATGCAAATGGCACAAGTGTTATCAAAAAACAGTTGAACACTATCTAGATCAACCCCATAGTCCTTAAGTGTTTGAACAATCCAAACAATTTGTGAGCAAGTGCTAGCAGCAACTACATATTCAGATTCGGTTGTGGATTGTGCAACTGAGTTTCGTTTTCTAGAGGACCAAGCAACAAGTGAATTACCAAGAAAATTACATGCATCCAAAGTATTTTTCCTATCAATCCTACAACCCCCAAAATCAGCATCCGAAAAGGCTTTCAGAGTAACAGTTGAGAAAGAAGGAAGAAAAATGATAAATTCTCAAGTTCCATATAAGTACCTGAAAATCCTTTTGTAACACCCTCATTTTCATGCATCATGCATTGCATAAGTTCATATACATGTTTAAAATTAATCAACATAAAAAGGAATGAGTTTAAAATGAATTTAAAGCAAAACCACACTTAAAAATTCTGGGAAGTGCGGACTAGTCCGTTTTCGTTGTGGACTAGTCCGATTTCTCTCTGACCTCCATCGGACATGTACATTTTTGTGCGGACTATTCCGGTTTCGTCTCTGTACAATATTCGGACTTGTCCAGCCAATAGCAGACTAGTCCGGTCATCCCTACCTTGAAATTTCACCAAGTCCCTAGACTTGTCCAGACTTATCCGACATCTAGCGGACTTGTCCATTTTCCCTCTAACCAAAATCGGACTTGTCCAGTGTTGGACAGACTCGTCTATTTTTTCTTTGACTAAGTTCGTACTTGTCCGATGTCCAGTCCAGACTTAACCGATATCTCCCTGACTAACTTCAGACCAGTTCGGCCTTTTGTGGACTTGTCCGGTGATCGCGATTCCAAGTTGATCTTTTTTTTCACGACGTGTTTTTGGGTTTTACCTTAAGTGGTCCTAAGGACGTCGTGTCTAACTCTTTTTTGAGCCCATGTGGGACCCCACACCGGCCTCCACCCTCCCTAAACTAGAAATCCATCAAACCCTAGCCCTCCACCTTTATATAAATAACCCCACCCTTTGAGTTTACACCCTTTTTCCTCAATTGATGGTCCACAAACTCTAGTTCGTGAAAAGCCACCATTAAGGACGGAGAGAGAGATCCTGAGCAAGAAGAAGAAGAGGAGAAAATGAAAGAGGACCAAGTGATCAAGATCTCCATCAAGTTTTTGTTCTTCATCAACAATTCACCTTAAAGTTCTTCATCAACCTAGATCGTCAAGATCCAAGTGTTGCCTCCAAAATCTGTGATCCATTGGAGTTATAAACACCAGGTACATCTTCTACTTCCACTTTCTCACGTGAATTCAACCCCGTTTTTCCAAATTCACGTCGATCTAGAAAACTCTAGTTCGCTGTTTCTGCGTAGGGCGGACTAGTCCGGTCCTACAGCGGACTAGTCCAATTTTGCTCACTGTTTTCTGCTGAATTAAATCTAAATTGATTCGAATCAACTCCAAACCTGTGTAGACTTGTTAATTACGTACCATTGTAAATAAGTAGTGAACATCATTAACAACTCATTAATTATTTTTGCTTCGTAATTGCATCAACTATGCATGTCATGCCATTTTGAGTACTATATGAGCATTATTTGTTTGAATTGTGTGTTTTGCATTTTTGTCACTCGAAATAGAATGTTTTGCGCTAGAGGGTGCTGAGGAGGACCTCCGGCACTAGGAATTTGAAGATATTGACCCAAACCAAGCTCAAGAACAAGGCAAGTGTCCTTGAACATATTGATCTTGTTTTTATAATAAATGTTTTGTTTTCAAAACTGCATGCTTGTGTCAATATGATAATAATCCTATGATAGGAAGTTTACTAGCTTTGTTTAACCACCCTTGTCACCTGGAACACATGGTAGAGAGTCGGGAAGGGCTTTTTACCTTTCTGCTACGCTTAATTAATTGCGATGGGAAACAACTATATCATTTCATTATGCATAATGAGATTATGGTTAACATGAACTGGTTAATATGATATTGTAATGGGTGACCTAAGCAAGCCTGGTATGTGGATGGGTTGGATGATATGGTGGTTGCTTGCTTTAAATCTAAGGACCGGTTCATGCGAGAATAAGCCAGGACAACAGTGCCACCACGAGGCCAAGTATGGGTGCGGCGTAGCTAATTAATTAGGGTATTGCTAGTATTGAGCGGATCATTTGGCGCGCCGGGGAAGGGGAGTCGGATTGGGTTTGGATATGGTTGGTGGGACTCCCTGGGATCCGAATGGAACAAGAGGGGGCCTTTGGTTGAAGATGTGCTCAGTTGGAGGCATCGCCACCGGTGAAACCTTAGTGGGTCCGTACATGCTAGTAGTCCCTTTGTAAAGGCTATTTTGTGACCTCTTGGCCATACACCAAAGGAAGTGTAATTGGCATAAGGGAGGTTCTTTAGTCGCCGACGGATTATGAAATCACAAGCACGTGGGTAAAGTGGTACAAACTCTGCAGAGTCTATTAAAACTATCATGATAGTCGTGCTGCTGGTTAAGAGCACCTAAATGACCTACATGATTAGAGGGATCCTGGGATTTGGGATGGTTATGGTTGATAATATGGTTATGACTTGTTATGGACTAAATTATGGTATTGGACATGGTTCATGGAGATGGTGAAATCTGGTATAATGGTGATGGACATGGAATATGGACTTGTACTATGTTAATAATTATGGTTTATGATGGGTTTACTTCACGTACATATAATATATTGCTTTTCAAATGTTTTAATGTATTTTTCAGCACTTAGCCTTTATTATATTTGTCATTTGAACCAGCTACATTTCATACTTTCCACACTTGCTTAGTACGACATGTCCTCACCCTTGCAATTCCCCCAACAACAGTTGCAGGTTAGGATTGGGATTATAACGATGATAATGCGGAGTTCTAGGCCGTGTCTGCCGTCAGCTTTCCATGTGGTGTTGATTGGAGCTTCGCTACCCTATTTGCTTAGATGCTTATTAGTTATTTCCACTACATTAGTTCAAACTTGTCATTAATATTCATTAGAGCTTGTATTCATGGATATATTAAATTGTGTAATAAAAGTGCTTAAATAATCTTGTTCTGTGGTAATTTTCTGTATATCCTTTTGTGAATGCATTCGTGTATGTGTGTTAAACGTCCTGGGCACACATATGCGTTCACTTGGTTCGTTCGTGGAACCGGGTGTCACACCTTTTGATGGCTTGACGATGTGAAGCACGTGGGGAAGCTTGAAACTGTGCACAAAGACATGCACTGAATTCTATGTCCATTCTGGATGCCTTGAGGTACAAAAGTGATCCAATAATGCTATAATATTCTTTTTGATTGACAAGGTCGCCATCTTCATCATGTTCAAGAATCGTTGTTGTACCCATTGATGTCCGAAGAGGCTTGATTTTGTCTATGTTGAAGCTCTTAACAAAGTCTGTTGTATACTTCGTTTGATGCACAAAGGTACCTTCCTTGGTTTGCTTGATTTGCAGCCCCAAAAAGTACGTGAGTTCTCCCATCATACTCATCTCAAATTCTGAACTCATCATAGTTGAAAATGTGACATCCTGGCTCAAGGCTTAATAGGATTGATAGAATACTCATACCACCAAAGTATAACTTCTTTTCCGGAAGCCCAACTCCAATGAACTTCGAGGTTAAGTGTGCTTGGCCCGGAGCAATTTATGGATAGGTGACCGACCGGGAAGTCTCCCCGGGTGCGCACGAGTGAGGACAAAATGCGCAGAAAAGACTACTGTTGGTCTGTGGGGCTAGTCTGTGATCCTAGAGAGCTAGAGAAGTAATGACCGCCAGGCCCATAGTGGCTGGGGTGTTACAAAAATGGCATCAGAGTCGACCCTCGCGGTTTCACGGGTGCGTACGGGTCAGGGACGTGGGTACATACGCATGACGCGTGGGTCCTCTAGGAGGGACACGGTATGGTACGTATGCCAGTACTGAACGTATGGACGTAACCAAGAGGGGACATTCCTCGCTTGGGAGTTGACCGACGAGGACATCGGTCTTCTAAGGGGGGTGGATTGTGACATCCTGGCTCAAGGCTTAATAGGATTGATAGAATACTAATACCACAAAGGTATACCTTCTTTTCCAGAAGCCTAACAGCAAAGAACTCCAAGGTTAAGCGTGCTTGGCCCGGAGCAATTTACGGATGGGTGACAGACCGGGAAGTCTTTCCGGGTGCGCACGAGTGAGGATAAAATGCGCAGAAAAGACTAGTGTTGGTCTGTGGGTCTAGTATGTGATCCTAGAGAGCTGGAGAAGTAATGACTGCCAGGCCCGTAGTGGCTGGGGTGTTACAAAAAAAGGCTGTGGGGACCGGGTCCACACATTCCAGAAATCGCAGAGGGTGGTGCCGTGCGATGCGGCACCCAACAACACACACTAAAAGAATACGACAAAATACAAAGTTTTATTTATATAAATAGTAAAAGTCTTTTACAATAGTTAATATACAGCGGAAGTAATATTCATAGCTAAACTCTCAGCCTAGATATGCAAAAGTGCAGCCGTCCGGCCCGAGGATGCTACACACTAGCTGCACACAACAATCAAGGCGGCGTGCAGGGCTCCAACTCGGCGGTATACCCCAATGGGAGCATTGCCTCATCCTCGGACCCTTCTTTATATGTCTCGCCTACAAACAACTTAATATAGCAACCGTGAGCTTGAAGGCTCAGCAAGACTTAACCGTATCACCTAAACATGGAACTCTACATGCAAAGATACTTAACATAGGCATAGATATAGCAGTAAATTGACTCGCCTACATGTTGATCCTTAATTTTCAAGTTATTAGCAGCAGCTTACAAGTTTAATAACAGTAACTTTAGTGATCATATTTGACAGCAATCAAAGTTTCAAAATAATTATAATTCAATACATCATATTCTCCTGGCTTCTTCAATATTTACTGCGTCACAGCGCAGTGAACAAGCGGTACTCAAATAACTGCGAGGGACGGTGATTGCAATCAGTAGAAACCCGAATAACATGTCAAGTACACCTGTGCCTAAGGAGCGTGTCGTGCTCCTCACCATGTCATACGCAGCAACCTTTCACCAAAAACTCAAACGTCGAACCGGTCCCACCATCACTGGCACAAGGTCCCCGCACGAAGCGTGTCTTTGTCTGCCGGGTTATTTACACCTTGCTGCCCTCAAACCACCCCTATCGACAGTGGGCTATGCCTCAACATCCAAGTTATCAAGTTACATCTGTTTCCTAGGTTCCATATGCCCAGTATGCATCCGGTACAGTTTCAACTTGTCCAACAGGGCCGCACACAGATCGGTCCTCAATTGACACAAGCAGGGCTACGCACGTGAGACCACGTCTCGATGCATCCTACCCGTTGCTCAGTCTCAATTTCATATTCATAAACCATTCTTTGATCAAATCTTTTCTGAATAATAAAATTCTATCTCGCGAGTAGATTCCAACTACTCGACCTCTACCGGATTCTTGAAAACTTAAGCTTGACATTTTCTACACGTCAGGCTGTAGACCTACCCAATACTCCAACGGTTTGGTGGGTCATGCAAGTAAAGTAACAAGCACCTTAGTCCTAATGCACAAAAATCATCCTAGACTTAAGTGATACAAATAGAAACTTTGAAATAGCACTTCAATGCAAATCGGGTCTTGCCTGGCTACAAGTCAGAGGGATAGTTAGCTTCGGGAAGTATACTCTCCAAGGGCTCCAGGTCCTCCTCAATCTCGTCACTATATGATATACAATATATAAATTACACGAGTGATATTGAAACTATAGAAATGATCTTATAAATACTGATCAGGTATGTAAATGATTTTAATTGGCTTTGGGATTTGTACAGTGGATACTAGGTTCTATAATGAACATATGGACCAAAAATTGGAGATGTTGAAGGAAGCTTGTTGACTCTAAAATTACAACAAGTAAAAGCATTCTCTGAATTTTGGTTGTAATTTTAAAGCTTTGTCATGGACAACATGCACTACAAGGATTCCGCCCTGTTGCAACGATTGTACTGCAATGAATACTAAATTGTTGCAGTAAGCTTGGTCTTTTGCCATGATTCACTAGTTCATGGCATTAGCATCTATCGCCACAGAACATGATCATTGCATTAGGATCTGTTGCCACGATTCACTAGTTTGTGGCATTAGGATCTATCGCCAGGAATTTGTTGCCACGATTCACTAGTTCGTGGCATTAGCATCTATCGCCACAGAACACGATCGTTGCATTATGATCTGTTGCCACGATTCACTAGTTCGTGGCATTAGGATCTATATCCACGAATTTGTTGCCATGATTCACTAGTTCGTGGCATTAGCATCTATCGCCATGGGACACGATCCTTGCATTAGGATATGTTGCCACGATTCACTAGTTCGCGGCATTAGGATCTATCACCACGAATCTGTTGCCACGATTCACTAGTTCGTGGCATTAGCATCTATTCCCACGAAACACGATTGTTGCACTAGGATCTGTTGCCACGATTCACTAGTTCGTGGCATTAGGATCTATCGCCACGAATCTGTTGCCACGATTCACTAGTTCGTGGCATTAGCATCTATCACCACGGAACACGATCGTTGCACTAGGATCTGTTGCCATGATTCACTAGTTTGTGGCATTAGCATCTATCACCATAGAACACGATCGTTGCACTAGGATCTGTTGCCACGATTCACTAGTTCATGCCATTAGGATCTATCGCCACGAATCTGTTGCCACGATTCACTAGTTCATGGCATTAGCATCTATCGCCATGGAACCCGATCGTTGCCTTAGAATATGTTGCCACAATTCACTAGTTCGTGGTATTAGCATCTAACGCCACGGAACCCGATCGTTGCATTAGGATCTGTTGCTACGATTCAATAGTTTGTGGCGTTAGCATCTATCGCCACGGAACCCGATCGTTGCATTAGAATCAGTTGCCACGATTCACTAGTTTGTGGCATTAGCATCTATCGCCACGGAATGCGATCATTGCATTAGGATCTGTTGCTACGATTCAATAGTTTGTGGTGTTAGCATCTATCGCTGCGGAACACAATCGTTGCATTAGAAACTTTTGCCACGATTCACCAGTTCGTGGCGTTAGGATCTATCACCACAAAACACAAACGTTGCATTAGGAAATTATGCCACGATTCACAAGTTCGTGGTGATAGGATCTATCGCCACGAAACACAATCATTGTATTAGGATCTGTTGCCACGAAATACCGGTTGGTGGCGTTAAGATCTATCGCCACGGAAGACAAACGTTGCATTACATAGTTCACGTACAGCTAGCTCACACAGTACCTATATAAAAAAATCATCATCTTCGCTGTCCTCCCCCAATATTGGAGCTAAAATACCATCATTGATATATGTATCATCATCGTCGTCATCGTCATCTTCATTTGAAAAAGCGGAAGCATCACCGGTTGCTCCGTCAATGTCACTCCTATCACATGCGGTCATATCCTCATTTATATCAGTAAGTCATCGATCATTAAATAATGTCTCAGTCTCCATCGTCTCAGTGACATTATTTTCACTGTCTCCACAGGGCATGGCAAAAAGGTTTCGTGGCTTCGTTTTAACAATTGTAGCCCATTTAGGTTGCTTCACACTTCTAACGTAAAAAACTTGTTCTGCTTGGGTGGCTAAAATGTAAGGCTCATACTTAAATTGAGAAATAGTAGTGTCAACATCTATCATTCCATATCGATCCATTTTGTAGCCTTTGCTTTTGCTCTGACCGGAACGTGGCCGATCAAACCATTCACATTCAAATAATAGAACCTCTTGATTTTTTTTTCAAAATCAACAGAAATCATTTTCTTGATTACTCCATATCACTCATGATCACCATCCCGAACAACAACACCACTGTTTTGCGTCCGTAAATCTTTTTCCACCTCTATTGTTCGAAAGAAGAAGCCATTTATGAATGATCGACTAAAAAAACATGCCCGACGATCAGGTCCTCTAGATAATGCATACAAATAATCGGTTACTTTGCCTTCTTTGTGTAATGTCGTAATATGTACACATTAATTTGTATAAAAGGGGTCATCGATAAACCAACTTCAGAACAGATATTTCTTCAATATTTCATCAAAGTAAAAACTTGCATGTACTTACTCGTTTCTAAAACAAATAAACAAACTCATCTCTGTGGCGTTTTTCAACACCACGAGAATGAATCTTTTTCAGCTCTTCAAAATGCTCACTGAAAAGGGTACAAAATTAAATTAGCCATCTACAATAAGCATGATCCAATATATAGTATAGAACATCAAAGTGTTATACGTACTTGATCCATGGAGCAGCCTCTTCAACATTAGAAATAATATAATGCCTGATGTTATGTAGTTCCACCATAGTAAGTTGGCCCCATTTAAACCCTTTTTTAGAATTATCAACTTCTGTAGGTATATTAGACTCGAGAGAAGGTTCATTCCTAGCTACAGCTTCATGACGTTCTGGCCTATTAAGCTTGGTGCAGATGTTATACAAAAACTGGTTATAAAAAGTCATACACTCTTCCATAATATATCCCTCAGCTACAGAACCCTCCGGGTGAGCTCTGTTACGTACATACCTTTTCAATGTACCAATGTACCTCTCAATTGGATACATCCATCTGTAAGGAACAGGTCCACCCAAGCGAGCTTCTTCGCCAATATGGATTGGAAGATGTACCATGATATCAATGAAAGCGGGAGGAAGCAACATCTCAAGCTTAGAAATTGTTTCAGGAAATTGTTCAATCATCTTATCCAAATCTGGTTCCGCCAATTCTTTAGAACAAATTCCAGAAAAGAATCTGCTAAACTCAATTAAAGGTTCAACAACCTTTTCTGGCAATATGTCACGTATTGCAATAGGAAGGAGCTTCTGAAATATAATATGGCAATCATGAGTTTTTAGACCTGATACCTTACATGCTGTTATGTCCACACTTCTCTTGATGTTTGAGGCATAACCATTGGGAATCTTCACATCCGCCAAAAACTTGCACAAGGTGGTCCTCTGATCTTTTTGCAAAGTATATGATGCTAATGAACAATCATACTTCCCTTTCATACCCACCGGATGTTGCTTTGGCCGTATACCATTTCGTGCATATCAAAATGAGCTTGTAGACTATCTTTTGTTTTACCATCCATATTAAGCAATGTCCCCATTATGCTATCACAAATATTTTTCTCAATATGCATGACATCCAAGTTATGCCTTATTAGCAATGTATTCCAATACGGGAGATGAAAAAATATACTTTTCTTCTTCCAACTATGCCACCTATCTTCCTCAGTGTGCTTTCTCTTATTATTCGTCTGTCCAAAACTCACTTGATCAAAAGTCTCGTATCGTTGTAGTACTTCATGACCAAAGAGTGATGTTGGAGCCTCTCTATTCTCTATTTTGTTGTTGAAAGAAGCTTTGTCCCGACGCCACCGGTGATCCTGAGGTAGGAAACGACGATGACCCATGTAGCAATACTTTCGTCCATGTTTCAACCACAAGGCGTCAGTGTTTACATGGAAGTATGGACATGCTAGCCTACCTTTTGTGCTCCATCCACATAGCATTGCATATGTTGGAAAATCATTTATTGTCCACAATATAGAAGCTCGCATGAGAAATGTCTCTTTCTTTGAATTGTCATATGTTTCAACACCATCAGACCATAATTTTAGTAGCTCATCAATCAAAGGCTGCAATACACATCAATGTTGTTTCCAGGTGACTTTGGCCCAGGAATTATCATTGACATCAACCAATAAGGATGCTTCATATACAACCAAGGTGGTAGATTATAAAGGATTAGAATCATAGGCCATGTACTATAAGAAACATTCATTACTCCAAAAGGATTGAAACCATCAGATGCTAGCCCAAGTCTTATGTTGCAATGATCAGATGAGAAATTTGGGTGAATGCTATCAAAATGCTTCCATGCTTTTGAATCTGCAGGATGGCGTAATATTCCATCATCAATACGTTCTTCTTTGCGCCAGCGCATGTTTGATGCCGTTGATTCTGCCATATAAAACCTTTGAAGACGGGGAATAAGTGGGAAGTATCGTAGAATCTTGTGTGCTACAAGCTTCTTGGCATTTCCACAAGGTAAAGCCTCTCTTGCATCCCCACCAGTACTATTTTTCCATCTTAATTCAACACATTTTGGGCATCGATCCAGCAGAGAATAGTCCTTCTGGAATATCACACAGTCATTAACACATGCATCGATCTTTTCGTAGCTCAGCTCGAGGTCACGAACAAACTTCTGAACTTTATCAAGTGTATTAGGAATGAAATGGCCCTCTGGAAGCACATATGAGAATAGTTCAAGGATCAACTCGCACGCTTTTTTGCTCAAACCAGTTAAACAGTTTATCTGGTACAACCTGAAAATGAAGGATAATTGGGTCACCTTCTCACAACGTGGATACAACTCCTTTTTTGCATCATTTAATAAGTCAAAGAATGCATTTGCACACCCAGTTGGCTCCTGCAGGTTTATAGCATTTTCTGGATCATCAACATCTGCTGAAGTACCATCATGATCACCAGTGCCTCTAAGAAGACTGGACAACATATTTTCCATAGCAGCATCATCAGAAATTATCTCCTCATTATTTGCTGATTGCTCAGCAATATTTTTCTCAAATCATTTTTCTCCATGGTTTACCCAACAAGTATAATCAAATGATATCCCATTATGAAGCAAGTGAAGATGAACATCCTCGCATCTCCCGTGGCAAATATTATGACATTTTGTGCAAGGACAAGGCTTAGTTTCTTCTTCACGAGTGCCCTGGAATGCTAAATTTAAAAATGACTTCATTCCATCCTGCCACTCCTTCGTACGCCACGTCCCATCCTTCGCGTGCCATGATTACCACGCCGCCCGCAAATCCCTGGCCATTACTCACCCTGCCACCAATCCTCCTCGAGAGTTTCGGCGAGATCGAACCCTTGCTTTGTTGAGTGTCGCAAGCTGGCACTATGCAGTACTGCACCTGCAGTAGCCGCCACTGACAAGTAGACCTGATGTCTCATGGGCCCACATGTCAGTGGCAGCTAATGCAGGTGCAAAACTGCGGAGGATTTCAATCCTGCAAGCTTCCTGCCTTATCTGTCTTGCATTCGCCACCTGCTACCGCTGGCGTTCATTACTTGCTCTGCAACTAATAATTCTCTTTGAGACGCGCTCCGGCTGATGTAAGTCAGACCGAACCGGCGAACCCTATCTTTCTCTAGTCTAGCGTTGCCAGGTGCATGCCCCCTCACAGTCTTGTCTGCTTCGCTCATTGACTGAAAATCCTCTATAGTACTACGAGTGCGTACCGCCACTGACATGTGTACCTGATGGCTCATTTTAGGGTATGAACAGCAACAAAGAAGTCAATAATGTAACCCCCCCCATCAAAATAGTTGTCGTTAGGACAGTCCTAAGTACTGTAGTAGTTCATTTTTAATTCATTTGTTGGTCTGATACGATAATTAATATAAACCAGGAGGGAGTACTACATAACGAAATGGTGCTGGCACAACACGGTCGTTCCACGCTCGTATTTGCCGCACTCGTCCTGAAGATGGTATGAACATCAGACTTTTCTTCTTTTCACACTATTTGTACATGATACTAAACTTGTTCAGGTGGTAATTAGCTTTAATCGTTTACCATTTGAATCAATGTAACAGAAGGAAGGAAGCTAGGAAGATGTGTGGCTAAAGGACTTAAGGTTGCCAGAATACACTATGCATCCCAAGTTAGTAGGACGGAGCATGTGAAGCTACCAATTCAGTTCTCCACTAGGTTGGGTCCTGCGGTTGGTATTAATCAGCGGCACTTTGTCGATGATGTGCTTATGTTTACAAAAAGACCTGCATTCCTTAGCGGTGCAAGGAAGTGGGCAGAGGTTGGCCATAGTAACAAGTGAGATATAGTACGAGACATTCTGGTTAGTGTTGTCACACCCCCACACAAGTTTTTTTTTCTTGCAATCTCCATCCTATACGTTTACAGCAACTTGTTATACAATGTACAGGATTCCTGGGAAGTGGAGGACACACCGGAGAGCGCAAGAAAAATTTTGAAAATTGTTGGTGAGTGCTACAAGGGGTGGTGCTCGACTTTGCATGCCACCTATAAGAGTTATTCTACTAATGAAGAACATATACGAAACCAGCCTGCTGACGTAACGGCGCCCGAGTGGTTGCACCTAATAGAATATTTTGGGTCTGAGCGATTCAAGGTCAGCTAACTTTTTAATATATTCACATCATACAAAAAATATTTCATTTACTTTCATTTGTGGAATTAATTCTTAAAATTATTGCAGTCAATAAGCAGGACCAATTCTCAAAATCGAAGCAGACAAAAGGCGTGTCACTTGCTTGGCTCCAAATCCTACGCCCAACTTCGTTACGATAAGGTATGAAAAATAAATCATGCTTTTACTTTGCGCTGTAAACAATATGTATACCGACATGTTGAAGTTTACTTGTATTTTATGAAGTGAGACCCAGAGACCGGAGAAGAACCCGATGACATACAACTGTGGGAGGCAAGCCATTTGTTGGATAACGGTAACTGGGCAAACAAGCTGGTAGAAACTATACATGTGAGTAACACTTCAAACAATCCCTATCGAATTTTGGTTCCGACAATTCTCTCGGTACTACCATTGGCAGCCCGCATAGTTTGTAGTTCGGTTGTGGGGGCACAGAGATTCAGAACACGATGGCAAGTTGACATGAGGATTTAGATGGTTCGGGGCGCCTAGGCATAATACCCTACTCCACGGGTGTGTGTTGTTGTTGTATTGAGGGTCTGAGCGCTTGTGGGCGTGTCTCAGAGCCGAATCTAGAAGTCTGGAAGAAGTCTCCGACCAGAGAGTCCTCCCTTGTGTATCGCTTGACCAGTCCTTTTATAGTAAAAGGACTGATCGTTACATCGTTAGCCTGGCCCGACATGTGGCCCTGGCGGTTACTGATGCATAATACACAATTAATGAGCTTAATTACCCTTTAGTAGTATGGTAACACGCCTTGACAGTGCTGTTACTGGTATTAAGGGCCCTCCGATCATGTGTCATTAAGATGGTATTAATGACACTTAATCGGGTCTTGAAGTCTTTAATTGCCCCTTGAAGGTCTGAGCTGTTGGGGGTCCACCAGTCTGCTTGTTGAAGTTGAAGGTCTGGCGGTTGGACCTGTAGCAGCTCTAGAGCTTTACGTCTGGGAAGGTAGGTCCGGTGCTATTGTACACATGTCAGTATCGGAGCTTCTCTCTGTCGGAGGTTAGGTCCGGGGGTGCCGCACAGGTATTTAGCCCGGAGATATCCCATGTGTGGGATGTAGCTCCGGTTGCAGGATACACGTGGCAGCACTGGGACTAACCATAGAAGGGAGGCAGGTCCGGTTCTGTATGACACGTGGGGCCTTTGGAGGTCTTCAACTCAGACAGGTGAAGTTCCATTGATCTTTTTGCAGTCCCAAGGGGTATTCGGTACGTGGGGTACCGACGGTGGCCCCCTGGGCCCACCTCTGGGAGAGACCTTTTGGATGAAGTCGTTCTATCGGAGGTGGGTCCATCTTTCGGTTTTGGAGCCCTGTCTTCAAGGGTCTTTGGATGTGTCGTTGGTGTCAGTTCGCAGTTAAACCATCGCCGTGTGGCATATCCACGATGCGGCAGGTGAGATCTGAGCGTGCGGATCTCATGCAATTGCAGGTCGCCGGTCCCCGATACGAAAACCGTATCGGTTCCGTGCGCCCTGTCAGGCCGCCGCCCTCGGGCTTCCCGCCTTTCATCATGACAACTATTCTCTTGGGGTAAGGACCTCGACTTGATCGTCGGGGTGGCCCCGGGCTCCCTTGTCATTGTGTGACGCCCGGTTCCGAAAAATGAACCAAGCTACCGCATATGTGTGCCCAGGATGTTCATCACACATACACGAGTGCATTCACAAAAGAGTATACAGAAAATTACCACAGAATAAGATTAATAAACCAAAATTTATTAAATAAACCATATTATCCTCGAGTATGACCTCTAATGAATATTAATGACAAGTTCAACTAATGCAGCGGAAATACTCTAATTAACCAAACTAAACAACTAGGCAACACAAGCGATAGGGTAGTGCAGCTCCAATCAACACCACAGGCAAAGCTGATGGTAGACACGGCCTAGAACTCCTCATTATCACAATTAAACTCCCAATCCTGACCTGCAACTGTTGGGGGGGGATTGCAAGAGTGAGTACATGTCGTACTCAGCAAGTGTGGAAAGTATGACATGTGGCTGATTCAAATGACGACAATAATAATGGCAAAGTGCTGAAAAGTACATTAAAACATTTGGAAAGCAATATATTATATGTATGTGAAGTAAACCCATCATAATCATAAGTAATGTCATAATACCAGTCTGAATTTACTACCATCATCAATAATTCCGGATTTCTCCATTGCCAATAACCATATTCAATACCAGAAATAAATCCATAAACAGCCATAACCATTACCAAACCATGACCATCCCAAATACCATCCCAATACTAAGTTCCCTCAAATCATGGAAGTTGTCCAGGTGCTCATAATCGGGAGCACGACTATCATGATAGTTTTAGACACACTCTGCAGAGTTTGTACCTCTTTACCCACGTGTTCGTGATTTCATCACCTTTCAATGACTAGAACCTCTGTTATGCCGTCTCACACTTCCTTTGGTGTGTGGACAACAGATCACAAAATAGCATTTACAAAGGGATTACTAGCCTAATTAGACCTCACTGAGGTTTCACTGGTGGCGATGCCTCCAACTGAGCACATCTTCAACCAAGGGCCCCCTCTTGAGCCATTCGGATCCCAGGGTAGTCCCACCAATCATCAACAAACCCAATCCGACTACCCCTTCCCCGAGCATCCACAATGGTCCAAACAGCACTAGCAAAGCCCTAGTTAATCAGCTATGCCGCACCCATACTTGGCCTCGTGGTGGCACTGTAGTCCTGGCTTATTCTCGCATGAACCGGTCCTTAGATCTAAAGCAAGCAAACCACCATACGTCCAACTCATCCACATACCAGGCTTGCTTCGATCACCCATTACCATATCATATTAACTAGTTCATGTTAACCATAATCTCACCCATGCATAATTAAATTGAATGGTATAGTAGTTTCCCAACCCAGTTGATTAAGCGAAGCAAAAAGGTAAAAAGCCCTTCCCGACTCTCTACCATATATTCCAGGTGACAAGGGTCATTAAACAAAGCTAGTAAACTTCCTACCATAGGATTCCCATCAAATTGACACAAGCATGCAATTTTGCAAACAAAACATTTATTTTAAAATAGGATCAATATGCTTCAAGGACACTTGCCTTGCTCTTGCTGTTGATTAGGATCAAAGCCTTCAAACTCTTGGTGATGTAGATCCTCCACAGCACTCTCTAGCGTAAATACGTCTAATCCACACAATAAACATACAAGACAAGAAACACAATCAAAGAGTGCACATATATTACTCAATATGTCATGACATGCATGATTGATGCAAATGCAAGATAGAACTTGTCAATAGATTGCTTTTGATGATCACTAACAAGTTCTAATAGCTTTTAACAAGTTTATATAGGTTTGGAGTTGATTAGGTCAGTTTTTGGAATTAATTCAACACAATTTATCTAGGGAAATCGGACTAGTCCGCTAGGGACAGGACAAGTCCGCACTTTGCGAGACCAGTAGATTAGGGTTTTCTAGATCGACGTAAATTTGGAGGTTAGGGGTTGATTTCACGTAAGGGAAAGAGAATAGAAGGTATACCAGGTGTTTAGGACTCCAATGAATCAAGAAACTTAGAGGCAACACTTGGATCTTGAGGATATAGGGTTGGTGATGAACTTGGGGATGAATTGGTGATGAAGAACAAAAACTTGGTGGAGATCTTGATCCTCCTCTTCTTCTTCTAGATTGGGATCTTCTCCTCCCTCCTTGGTGGTGGCTCTCCACGAACTAGGGTTTGGGTGAGGTGGAAAAGTGGCAAATAGATGACAAGCCAAGGGGTGGGGTTGTTTATATAGAGGTGGAGGCTAGGGTTGGATGGATTTCGAGTGTGAGAGGAGTAGAGGTCGGTTTAGGGTCCCACATGGGCTCTAAAAGAGTTAGGCACAACGTCCCTAGGCCCACTTAACGTGAAACCCAAGATTCAAGTCGTAAAACAAAAGATCAACTCGGAGTCGCGAAATATCGGACAAGTCCGGAAAGTACCGGACTAGTCCGAAGTTGTCCAGAGAGAAAATCGGACGAGTCTGGCCTAAAATCGTACAAGTCCGACTTTAGTCAGAGAGGAAAACGGACAAGTCCGCTGGAACACCGGACTAGTCCGCAAAAGTCTAGGGACTTAGCAAATTTTCAAGGATTCTTGGAATATCGGACTAGTCCGCACAAAATCGGACAAGTCCAAAAGTTTCCGGGGGCAAAATCGGACTAGTCCGCAGCAAAAACAGACAAGTTTGTTTTTAGTCAGTGAGAAATCGGACTAGTCCTCACTTTCCTGCATTTTAAGTGTGGTTTTGTTCCAAATCAATTTTAAATGCTCCAAATCAATTTTAAACTCGTTCCTCTTTATGTGGGTTAATGTTAAACATGTATATGAGTGCATGCAAGGCATGATGCATGAAAATGAGGGTGTTACACATTGGTAGGGTGAAGTTTTTGATCCGTATCGTCAGCTCCTCTGTGGTTTCCATCCAAGCTTTGCGGGATCTTACTTAAGAAGGAAAGCGCACACCGTTTGGGGATTCTTTATGCCTTCATTTGAACTTGCGCTCGAATCCTCCAAACTTTTGCTTGCTTTTCATCTCTCGCCCCACTGTACTCCCCAAAAGCCGCATTGGGAGCAAGAAGGAGTTGTCTAGGGTCCGGACCTACATGGGTTGGTCCAGTGACTCTTTGAACGACGACATTCGCTGTGGCAAGCTTCCCTTCGTGAAGGAGCGAGCCGGAGATATGGTGTACTTCCTTGGGTACGCCATGGCGGGTTTGATCCCACCTTTCTCCACTTTCTTTCTGATGCTGCTTGATTTATATGGTCTGCAGCTCCACCATCTCGGCCCCCACTCAACCGCTAGTGGCAACTTTCGTCCACTATTGCGAGATGTGGGTGGGAGTTCCCCCTTGTGTGGAGTTATTCCGGACTTCCTTCACTATCCACCCCATCGGGAAGAGTGATGAGTTCATCGGCTTCTACTACTTCGTGAAGCGGAAAAACTACCCCCCTCAAATACTTGAGATCCTTTCCTTCTGGCAAGTGGGACGACTGGAAGAAAGACTGGATGGTCATCACCGTCGAGGGACACGAGAGGCTGGAACTGCCTGAAGGCCTCCCGCGCATCGACACCGACATTTGGAGTCACATGCGGGAGCTGTCGAGGGAGTACAGGCCCGTTCTGGACAGAATCCAGGAGTGTGTCGAAGGTGGGGTGACCCCTCAGATGGCCTTCGGCAACTTCTTGACAAACAGGTTGGCCCCGCTGAGGGCTAGGGGGCGACCTGCCTGGGCCTTCAACAGTGAGATGGATACCAACCGCATCGAGGTTGGTTCGGGCACTAACTTGACTGGTGAAGCCTTGAAGACCCATCTCAAGAAGTTCCGGCCTGGGAACATTGGCCCTGGCAACGTGTCTCAACCGGCAGCCTTCCTTCCTCTGAATATGATACTGTTGGACGACTTGGGCCTAATGGAGAGGCGATCAACCTCCGGTGTGGCAATCCCCAGAGATTCTGAAGGTGGCTCCGCTCCCGCCCCGAAGACAAGAGTTGAAGTCATAGGCAAGGACAAGGAAGTTGAAGCATTCTGATGGGAGGTCCATCAGACCTGCTCCTTCCGTGACAGCTCCTTCTCCCCGGCGGAGGAGGTCTTCAGCGGCGGCAACTACTTCAGCATCGGCATCTCCTTGAGACGCTAGCTCCGACCATGTGGCTCAAGTACCAGGGCCAACTGAGGGCTCTAGGTCCAAAGGTCCTTCTCAGTCGAGGGGGTCCTCAACCAAGACGACGCCGACGGCGGCAGCAAGCTCCGGGGAGCCTTCTGGAGCTACTACACCAGTGGCAACAGGGTCCAGTCTTGAGCGTCCGGTGAAGAGGTTCCGCGCTAGCTGGAGCGGAAGCCTTTCGAGGTAAATTTGATTTTTTTACCTCAGTTGATTTTTTTTGTTATAACTATATTTTGAGTTTCTTCGTCCTTCATCCACAGGGTACCCAAGAAAGGGGCTGAAGCTCTGGTCCTGCAGCAGCAACTGATGCTGTGCACACGGAAGCTCCGGCTCCAGTTACAGCGCCGCCCCAAGAAGTGGCTGAGGCCGCGGCAGCTCCGGCGCCAGCTGTCGTGGTCCTTGACCTTGAGTCATCCTATGAAGCTCCCGTGGTAGTGTCGGACCACGGGAATGAAGATGTACCAGCGGCACCAGCTCCGGAGGTTGAAGCTTCGGTTTTGGATGCTGAGATGATGGACGCTCCGGCCTCAGAGTCGGAGGTAGCTGTCGTTCCGGCCCAAGAGCCGGATGTTGTTGAAGCCCAGTGGCGGAGCCGGTGGTTCATGAATCCCCGGCGGTTGAGCCGGTGGTCGATGAAGTTCTAGCGTCTGAGCCGGTTGTCGCGGAAGTGCTGGCGCCCGAGCCGGTGGAGGTCGAAGCACTAGCGCCTGAACCAGCAGTGGAGGAAGCGCCAGTGTCAGAGCCGGAAGTGGCTTCAGCTCCGGCTAAACCTTCAATGCCTGCCCCGGAGGTGGTGGTTCCAGAGTTGCCCGCGCCTGAGACAGGGTGCCAAGATGAAGCTGCTGGTCCCCCGCCTGAGGGACCAGTTACTGATGACCTGGCGGCGAGACCTTTGGAGCCAACTCCGGAGGTAGAAACTTTTGCTGCAGGACCTTCCTCAGCGGTGGTCGAGGCTATCCCGGAGGGAGGCCCTAGTGCCGCAGAAGCTCAGGGGACTGCTCTTATAGAATGGGACCCGATTTTTGTTACGGAGAACCCGCTGGAGCCAGTGGAGAAGACCCCGGCAGGTCCAGAACCAATCCATTTGTCGCTGTCTATCGACAACACCTGCTCCAGCCTTCATCAGGTCTAGCTGGCCTTTTACCACGACAGCAAGGCCCTCGAGGAGGAGCGCCAAACCCTTAGGAAGTGGCACAATCGGCTCCAATTTGAGACCAAGCTGGTGCAGTCGAGGCTGGTCGACGACAAGGAGTGCGCGAAAAGGGAGAATGTCCAGTTGGAGTACTGGGGTCAGCTGTTGGATGAGAGGGAAAGCATGACGTGATCCCTCGACAACCAGTCCTGGGCCATCCACGAACAGGCCGTGGCTGCTAATGAAGCAGCAAATGACCGCCAAGAGAAGCTCAGCGCCATCCACGACAACCTCGTCAAGCGCCGGGAGGCTCTTGAGGAGCGGGAGAAAAAGCTCGAAGATGAAGAGCGAAAACTCAAGGAGCTACGGGATGACCTCGTGAAGAGGGAGGAGGAGATTACTAAGAGGCTGACCCTAGGTGACAAGAGTATCGCGGAGCGCACCAAGAAGTCGAAGGAGCACTGCGAGAAAGAGGAGAAGAAGGCCTGGCAGCGAGGACAAGACCTCACCATGAGGGAGAATGAAATTGCTACTAGGGATAAGAAAGTGCGGGGCCAGGAGAAAGACCTGGTCGACCGCCAGAACAATATCCACCTCCGGGAAGAGGAGCTTGGTAATCTCGAAAGGCAAGTTGCTGAAAAGATTTAGCAAAACGCCAAAGAAGTCGAGCGCATCGCCCGGGAGAATTCGGAGCTTGCGGCAACCAAGAGATCTTTGGAAGAGGTGCGAGGCTCAAGGGTTGCGGAGTCCCAACAAGTTTCGGACTTCTTAGGCAAAGCAAATGATGCGGTAACGCCGCTGGGTTTCAGTCAGGTGCGCTCGGATGATCCGCAGCCGGAGCTGGACCTGGCGTTGAAGGCGTTGAGCTCGGCGGGCAGCAAACTCGAAAAGATGGACGATGTCATCGCGGCCCAGTTGGAAACCGAAGGACAATCCCTGGCAAAGAATGTCGCAGAGTACATGCTAACGTGCTACACAAGCCAGGATCCTCACTTCCCACTGGACCCAGTGCTTGAAGGTCCCATCGACGAAGTGGGAGATGCCGCCAAGGCCAGCGTGTCGGAGGTTGCCCAGAAGGTCGCCTCATTCTTCCATATGGTTTAGGACTTTCTCTTTGTAGCTCCGCTTGTATCTTCTCTTCTTTTTCTCCAATTTTGTAATCCCTTGTCTCCAGATGAATGAAATCCAAGAATTTTATGAATTTCATTTTTTGTCTTCCACCTTTGTCCCACTTGGCCCCCTGGTAGATGTACACAATTTGATTGTGAACATGTACCATGAGGATGTAGAATTTTGTTGAAGACTTGTGTGCTTCGAACTTGTAGTTTGTAGGTCCAAAGTCGTCGATAGTAGGGGCCTCCTGAGGTTGTCGGAGCTTAGTAGCTCCGGCAGTGACCCTTGTCGACACATAAACCGTTGACAGTTATTCCTCTAGGGTTGTCGGGGCTTGGTAGCTCCGGCAGTGACCACTGTCAACACGCGGTGCTTCGACAGCAGACCCCACTGGGGAGTCTTCCCACCGTCTTTTCTTCACGTTGACAGTTGGCCCCCTGGATTTGCCAGAACTTTGTAGCTCCGGGGATGTCTACTATCAATGTTTGATACATCGACAGCAGACCACCTTAGGCGGTGTCGGAGGTTTGATAGCTTCAGCATCATCCACCATCATCATGAGTCTTTATTTTTCATGCACACTGAAGTAAAAAAAAAAACAGTAAAATCCATTTCTTATCTATAACTCGTTTGTGGCTTACTATTCTCGAAAGAAAGTTTTAGGTCAAACGCAATTCTACATACAATCAAGTGCACTGGCTTGTTTTCTCTAGGTTCGATCATTTCCGGACTCGCCTTACTTCGGCTTGCTGGGGTGTAGGTAGAGTGGCGTACTTAGTGTGCAGGACCAGGCTAAGTCGATAGCACACTCCAGACCTAGATTGGCTTGGCGGCATTCAGACGATTAGACCTTTAACAATGTTTATACCTAGAATAATTGACAATGCTACTTGAATTATATATGAATTGGTTGAGCTAAAGTTTCTTAAGAATTGCACAACTTTGTTATAGACAAGAAAGAGAAAAATAAAAAATATTGAGCCTGTACAAAATATATGCACGTGGAGTCTGTTTTCACACAATGATGTCTTTCATTATAGGTCCGGGGTACAGGGGAAACAAGTACACTCTAAGGGTACGGAACTAGGCTAACTGTGTTGTGTTTCTCGTTTGACCCAAGGTAGCTAGCTACACTTTTAGTTCTGAGACTGTGACAAGTGTTGCTTGAACTTTGCGGACCTTCTGGGGAAGGTCCGGCTATTCTCCCGAAGGAGCTACCCGACTCTGTACAATGACTCTATAACATACATCACATGTAACTATAGACTCACCTCCGTGATATTAAGCATAGAACTTACGGAGGTGCTCAATGTTCCAAGGATTAGGCAGAGGTGTCCGATCCTCGGTTGCCAAGCGAACGCATATGGGACGGGATACTTTGATCACTCAGAAGGGTCCTTCCCAGCTAGGGGATAGTTTGTTTAACCCTTCTCGAGGTTTTATTCTCCGTAGCACCAGATGGCCTTCCTCAAGCTGTCAGCTGTGAACATGCCTTTGGTTATAGCGCCGAAGAGCTTGGCGGTATCAGGCATTCCGAACAGCTGCTCGACACCTTCCCTCTTCAACGAGGTCAAGGTCTTCACACCGGAGCTGGTCCTGCATGGCATCGTCGAAGGTCCGGACCCGGAGTGACCCCAAGGTGATTTCCTGAGGAAGGACTGCTTCAGCTCCGTACACAAGGAAGAAGGGTGTATCTCCAGTTAACCGATTTGGAGTTGTCCTGTTTGCCCACAAGGTGGGCGGAAGCTCTCCGATCTAGTTGGCTCCATGTTTTTTCAGCCGCTCATATGTGCGTGTCTTGAGTCCTTTTAGGATTTCTGCATTTGCTCTCTCAGCTTGGCCATTGCTTGTCGGGTGAGCTACTGAAGCGTAGCTGACTTGAATGCTGAGGTCTTTGCAATATCCTTGGAATGCAGAGCTTGTGAATTGGGTCCCCTTATCAGTTATGATCTTGTTTGGGACTCCAAATCTGCATACGATGGACTACAAGAAATTTATAGTTGATTTCTTGTTTATTGTCACAACTGGAGTTGCTTCCGGCCATTTGGTGAACTTCTCGATAGCAACATACAGGAACTTGTAACCTCTGACGGCTCCTGGGAAAGGTCCCAAGATATCCGTCCCCCACACAACGAATGGCCATGTAGGAGGTATCATTTGTAGAGGTTGAGCTGGTGTGTGAATTTGATTTTCATGGAACTGGCATGCTTCGCATTTCTTCACTAGGTTGGTTACATCCTGGAGTGTTGTAGGCCAGTAAAAACCATGCCAGAATGTTTTACCGACCAGCGTGCGGGAAGACGCGTGGTTCCCACACTCGCCTCCATGGATTTATGCGAGGAGCTCGCAGCCTTCCTCCCTTGTAATGCACCGCATTACAAGGCCATTGGCACAACACCGGTAGAGATCCCATTCTACCAGTGTGTATCTTTTAGCTAATCTGACTATACAGTCAGCAGATACATTATCTTTAGGAAGGAAATTGTCTTTCAAGTAGCTCCAGATCTCCGAGATCCATGCATCAGAGCTAACTTGAGTATTTGAGTCTTGCGTGCTGGGTTGCTCGGATCTTTCGACAGCACCTACGACCCTTGATGGATGCCATGGTAACAGGGCCATTGGGACCGCCATCTTCGAGGTGCTTGTCTCGCCCCCTTCGCTCAGTTCGGCAGGCTGAGCTGTTGCTCATGACAATCTCCGGACAAAGGTTCCATCGGGTGCTGAAGCTCCGGTTTAAGCTTTCATCGAGAGTTTGTCGGCTTCAGTGCTGTTGAGACGCTGGACATGGAAAAGATCCAGGAAGTCGAAGTCCTTTTGAAGCTTCTGGACTTCAAGTAGGTATGCAGCTAGTTGAGGGTTGTTGCAGCACCATTCAACTTTGACTTGTTTTATGACGAGCTACGAATCACCCTTTACCAACAGTTGTTTGTCACCATATGATAGTGCCACCTTGAGCCCATAGATTAGTGCTTCATACTCCGCCATGTAGTTGCTCGCCTTGAAGTCAAGGTGACCATGTATTTGACCTTCTCCCCGGTCGGAGCGAGGAAGAAGGACTGCAGCTCCAGCCCCCTGCTTCTGCGTGGAGCCATCGAGGTAGAGAGTCCAGTGAGGCTCGGTGAAAACTGGAACCTTGGGTTCCAGCTTCTGCTCAATGGGGCCCCCGGGATTTGATGGAGAGGGGGTCCATTCCGCCACAAAGTCTGCCAATGCTTGACTCTTGATCACTTGTGTTAGGGCGAATTCAGGGTCAAACTCGGCCAATTCCGCTGCCAACTTTGCAATGTTCCCAGTAGAGTTGGAGTTATGCAAGATTGCACGCAGTGGATAAGAAGTTACCACTGAAATCTTGTGAGCTTGGATGTTGTGTCGGAGCTTCCTAGAAGCAATAAGAACTGCGTAGAGCAGCTTATGCACCTCCAGGTACCGAGTCTTGGCATCATGGAGTACTTCGCTGATGAAGTACACTGGGTGTTGGACTGTCCTGGCCCTCCCGAAGGGGCCCGGAGCTTCCTCCTCATCAACTCGGACCATCCAGGAGGGGTCTGCACCTACGTAGGGGACCTCCAGGTTCTTGCTTGAAGAACCCGGAGCTTCTTCTGCAATGACCCGGACCTTCCCGGAGGGGTTCGGATCTTGTTGCTCAGCAACAACAACTTCTTCATTTCAAGGAAGTTGATCCTCTGGCATCTCGCCTTGAGGATCCGGGTCTGGGAGCTAGGACCCAAACTCGTCTTCAGGTAGCTCCGGACCCTCCCGGAGGGGTCTGGACTCCTGAACTAGAGATGGTTCTGGTCTTTCTGCAACCAAGACCATGCTGACAACTTCGTCAGTTGCCGAAATGTAAAGCAGAAGTGGCTCACCAGGATTCGGAGCTACCAAGGTTGGTAGAGTGGTGAGGAGCTGCTTCAGCTCCTGGAATGCCTTTTCTACTTCTTCAAACCATTGGAATGGTTCGGACTTCCTCAATAATTTGAAGAAGGGTAGCACCCGTTCTGCCAGTCTTGAGATGAACCGGCTGAGGGCAGCTAGACATCCAGTTAGTTTCTGGACGTCTTTGATGCGGGCTGGTGGCCGCATGTCTTCAATAGCTTTAATCTTCGCTGGATTTTCTTCTATTCCTCGGTGGTTCACCAAGAAGCCAAGAAGTTTTCCGGAGCTAACCCCGAAGACACACTTGTCTGGGTTCAGCTTCGTGCGTGTGATTCGCAACTTGTTGAAGACAGCTTGCAAGGTGTCAAGGAATGACTCCTTGCTCTTGATCTTGATGACAATGTCATCGACGTACACTTCCACTACATCTCTGATGAGCTCTCCAAAGGTTTTGTACATAGCGCATACAAACGTTGAAGCAGTGTTTTTGAGACCAAATGGCATGGCAGTGTAAAAATATAATCCATCTACTGTGATGAAGGAAGTATGCTCTTCATCTTCCCTAGACATTCTAATTTGATGATACCCAGAATATGCGTCTAGGAAACACGGTAATTCGCACCCAGAGGTAGAATCAACTATTTGATCTATTCTAGGTAGTGGGAATGGATCTTTTGGACATGCCTTATTCAGTGTAGTGTAGTCGATACACATCCGAAGCTTCCCGCCAGCCTTGGGTACAACGACTTGGTTTGCCAGCCATTTTGGGTGGAAGACTTCTCAGATGAATCCAGCTTCAAGCAACTTCTTCACTTCTTGACGTATGAAGTTTTGTCGCTCTACTGATTGCTTCTGAGGCTTCTGATGTACAGGCCGAGCATCGGGATAAATCTTTAGATTATGCTCGATCACATCCCTAGGGATCCCAGGCATTTGTGACGGTTGCCAGGCAAACACATCAACATTAGCCCGAAGGAAAGTGATGAGTGCGAGTTCCTATTTGTCATTCAGGCCTCCTGATATACAGGTGGTTTGAGCAGCATCGGAACCGATTTGGACGACTTTGATGAGAATGTTGGTGTCGCCGCTTGGTTGCACACGAGGTGCAGAGGTTGAGCCTTGATGACGAATGCTCGGGGGTTTCGGAGCTTGCTCCTTTTCGGATTCTTCCTCCTGCACTGTAGCAAGTGCATGGAGTTCTTCCAGAGCAGTAACTCTGGTGGTGCGATCTCCGAGGATCTAGAGAACACCTGCTGGTGTTTGCATCTTCAACACCAAATAGCCATAATGAGCAGCAACCATGAATTTGTACAAGGCTGTCCTGCCCAAGATGGCGTTGAATTGTAAGTTGATTTGCGCCACGTCGAAGACCAACTTCTCAGTGCGGTAATTCTCCTGAGTCCCGAAGGTCACCGGGAGAGTAATTGCACCGAGTGGAGTTATGGCACTCGGACCTACTCTAGACAAAGGTCGGGAGGGGCAAAGATTCGAAGGTCGGAGCTGAAGCTTGATGAAGGCTTCGAAGCTTATGAGGTTCAGCCCCGAACCTCCGTCCACCATTACATGGTGGAGTTGGATGTTGTTGATGGTCGGAGGTACCATCAATGGGAGTTGGCCAGCTCCGATCATATTCCAAGGGCAGTCCGAAGCATCGAAGGTGATTGCAGTGTCCATCCACTTCTGGTGCGGCTCCGCCCTAGCAGTGGGAGCTAAGGAGGCCATGTCCCGCCGCATTGTCTTGAGGACACGGCGGGAGGTGATGTCCCATGAACCACCAAAGATGGTGTTCATGGTCTTCTGACGCTCATTGTCGGAGCTGTCGGAGTCATCGTCGACGGAAGTGTAAACAGCCTTCAAGACCTTTTTGGGGTCCAGAAAGCCTAACTCCTCTTCAGCCGGAGCTTCGTCGACTTTTTGTTTTCCTTCCCTTTGACGGAAAGGAACTTCTTCCTGGCGCTTGTTGTAGCACACTGCAAGGTTCTGGACCTCTCGGTAGCCTTCCAGGTTGTGGCTATTCGTCTTGTGTATAGGACACCACATCTTGGAGCTGCTTCCATCTTCAGACAACGGCCGAGGTTGTTTCTCGGGGCGTGGCCCTCGGCTACCCAGAGCTGCAGCAGCTGCAGCAGTAGGTGTGCCGGCTGACGGCTTTTTCTTGCCGTTGGACCTTTTCTTCTTCTTGCCACTACCGAAGGTAGTGGATTCACCCTTGGAATACTTTTTGTTGTCCTCTGGAGGTGGTTGGGAGTGCATTTGACGGCCCTCCGCAGCATTGGCACACTTGTTTGCCAAGCTGAAGAGTTTCATGACGCTAGTTACTTCCTTTGTCGCTAGCTACTCCAGCATCTTCTTGTCTCGCACGCCCTATCTGAATGCCGCAATAACATAAGCACTTGAGATAGAAGGTATGGTGTTTCTTACCTGGGAGAACCTCTAGATGAAGGATCGTAGGGACTCTCCCCCCTTCTGCTTGACAGCAAAAAGGTCCAGTTTTGTGCCTGGTCGGGTGTATGAGCTCTCAAAGTTGGCGGTGAACTGTTGGCACAGTTCCGCCCAACTGTTGATGGAGTCAGGCGGAAGGCTCATGAACCAGGACCTGGCGGTCCTAGTTAAAGCCACGGGAAAATAATTGTCCATAACGGCCTCAATGCCTCCAGCCGCAAGGATTGCGGTGGAATAAATTTGGAGAAACTCAGCTGGATTGACAGTCCCATCAAATTTCTCATGCAGGTGAGGCCGGAACTTCTTTGGCCATCTGACCATGCGTAGGTGCATGGCCAGGGCAGAACAGCCTCCTCCTACTCCCTCGGGAGAAGGACTGTCCCGAGCCTCTCGCCTTTCGCGAGCACACTCGATATGGACGCGGTCGTCCTGTCGAAGGTAACGGCGATCGAGCTCAGCCTGGAGGTCATGAGTCGAAAGCCTTGTTATCGTGTGGGTATGTCGCGCCCTGGAAGGCAGCAACGTCCCCTGCTGAGACGCAGCACGCCTTTTGTGTTGTAAAGCGTGCTGACCAAGTCTACCCGACAAGGTCCGATGCTGCAATGGGGCCCGCTTCGAGGGGGGAGGACCTTGGTTGCTGATGCGATCGGCTGCTGCTGCAACCAAATGTTCACATCAGCTCAATGCTCCATTGCACCCTGGGATGCTCCTGGAGGCGGTGTATGTTGGAGAAGAGCACGCGCAGCATGGAGCGAGTGTTCAGGGTTGTTGTTCGCCGATGCAGTGATCGACACGGACGCCCCATCTCGCTGTCCAGCTTGATTCGCTGATGCAGACGGTGGCAGTGGTGGCATGACTCCTGCGCCACAGCACCTGCTGGCTGTTGCATGTTGGAGGGATTGCCCCCAGCAGGTTGCACAGCAGGGTTGCCGTTGGACGATCCAGCAGCAGAGTTCACCATCCTTGAATCTCGAGCGCCCCTACCTGGTGCGCCAACTGCCGGAGTTTGGTTCCGGCAATTCTCCCGATACTACCGCTGGCAGCCCGCAGAGTTTGTAGTTCGGTTGTGGGCGCACAGAGATTCAGAACACGATGGCAAGTTGACACGAGGATTTATGTGGTTTGGGCCGCCTAGGCGTAATACCCTACTCCACGGGTGTGTGTTGTTGTTGTATTGAGGGTCTGAGTGCTTGTGGGCATGTCTCAGAGCCGAATCTGGAAGTCTGGAAGAAGTCTCTGACCAGAGAGTCCTCCCCTATGTATCGCTCGACCAGTACTTTTATAGTACAAGGACTGGTCGTTACATCATTAGCCTGGCCCGACATGTGGCCCTAGCGGTTACTGATGCTTAATACACAATTAATGAGCTTAATTACCCTTAATAGTATGGTAACGTGCCTTGAAAGTGCCGTTACTGGTATTAAGGGCCCTCCGATCGTGTGTCATTAAGATGGTATTAATGACACTTAATCAGGTCTTGAAGTCTTTAATTGCCCCTTGAAGGTCCGAGCCGTTGGGGGTCCACAAGTCTGCTTGTTGAAGTTGAAGGTCTGGCAGTTGGACGCGTGGCAGCTCCGGAGCTTTACGTCTGAGACGGGTAGGTCTGGTATTGTTGTACACGTGTCATTATTGAAGCTTCCCTCTGTCGGGGGTTAGGTCCGGGGGTGCCGCACAGGTATTTAGCCCGGAGCTATCCCATGTGTGGGATGTAGCTCCGGTTGCAGGATACACGTGGCAGCACTGGTACTAACCATAGAAGGGAGGCAGGTCCGGTTTTGTATGACACGTGGGGCCTTCGGACGTCTTCAACTGAGACAGGTGAAGTTCCTTTGCTCTTTTTGCAGTCCTAAGGGGTATTCGGTACGCAGGATACCAACAGTCCCCAATTAAATAAATATTTGCAAATTACCTATGACTTTTCTTTTTGTATATAGATCCAGGCACGTGCGCAAGTGGACGACATGGAAGCTGAGCAGGGAGGCCCAATTCCAAATGAGGAGAGAAACCAGATCTTCCAGCATTGTTATAGATCCTCAATCGGTTGTGCAGGATCACAGGTTCGGGGGCGTGGTTATATGGCTAACCCAACTGGCCCCGAACTTGAACGTATGCGTATCCAGATGTCTGAACACCTCAACGACCAAGTTCGAAACTTAGAAGATAGAAATGCAGGCCTCAATGAAACAGTACAGGAGTTGGAAGGTAGAAATGATAGCTTAAACACCCAGATGGACTGCATAAACCAGAAGAATGAAGAGTTAATCATTCAAGTCTAGAACTTACAAGGTCAGATAGCAGCTGATCGTGAACAGACAACTAAGGAAATGCAGGACATGCGCGCCTCAATGGATGAAATGCACAAAATGATGATGGCGACCACTCCACAGAAGGTCCACCAAAGGAACCGCCAAAAGCAACCTGCTCCAACAATTAGTTTAGTTCATCTTAGGAAAACTGTTAGCATGCAAACACATCACTTTAGTAATCCTTGAGTGTTGTTATGCGTGTTGTAATATCAATTGATGGATTTTTATTGTTAAACTCGTGATTCTGTTGCCACTAATTTTCAAACCTGGTGCATTCGGGTTCTACTGCCGCTAATTATAAAACGTGGCATTACGAATTTCTTGTCACGAATGATAAATTGTTGCAATACGAAGCTATTGCCAATACGGATGATAAAACATGGCAATATAATGACACAATGTTGCAGTATAAACATTTGGCAACGACTCAAAAAACAATGCATTAAAACACTATTGCCACAGATAAGAAATCGTTGCAATACCAAACTATTCGCCACGGATGCGAAATTGTTGCGGTACCATACTAGTTCCAATGGATCTGAAATCGTTGCAATATGGTACTATTCGCCACGTTTGTGGACTCGTTGCAATACCCAACTATTCGCCATGGATACGAAATCATTGCAGTACCAGACTAGTTCCAACGGCTCTGAAATCATTGCAATACGGTACTATTTGCCACGTTTGTTGACTGGTTGCAATAACCTACTATTTGCCACGGACATTAAACCGTTGCAGTATCATACTATTTGCCACGTCTGTGACATCGTTGCAGTACCATACTATTTGCCACGAATGTGAAATTGTTGCAATACCGTGATATTCGTTGCAATATGGTAAATTGTCACTACACCATAACTCATTGCAATATGTTACTATTTGCCACCGCCGTGAAAATCGTTGCAATACTGTAGTATTTGCCACGAATGTGAAAATCATTGCAATCACATACTATTACCACGAACGCGAAATTGTTGCAATACAATGCTATTCGTTGCAATACGTTAAATCATCGCAATATGCTAAACCGTTGCAATAACATACTATTTGCCATGAATGTGAAATCGTTACAATACCGTATTATTGCCACGCCTGTGAAATCGTTGCAACCACATAGAATTACCACGAATGTGAAATCGTTGCAATACCATGCTATTGGTTGCAATAAGTTAAATCGTCGCAATACGCTGAATCATTGTAACAATATACTCTTTGCCACGAATATGAAATCATTGCAATACCGTACTATTTGCCACGATCGTGAACCCATTGCAATACCGTACAATTCATTGTGATACGTTAAATCGTCGCAATACATGAAAACGTTGCAATAGCGTCCTATTTGCCACCGATGTAAAATCGTTGCAATACCATACTATTTGCCACGGATTCCAAGGCGTCACAAATAACCTATTGCCGCGGGAATTATTACGATGATTCGTAAAAACTATTGCCACGCTCTTTTTTTGTTGCAACAGCGACCTATTGCAACAAAAAACAACCTATTGCGACGAAGTTTTTCATTGCGATAAACCGGAATCCTTGCAGTGAGGGGATGATCTTGGTAGAGGAGGTTCTTCTCGTTCTAGGAAAATTTGTTTCACGTTTTTTTAAGCTTTCTACAGGGAGAAATTGATTTTATAAGTTTGGGAAAATGTTAGAAATGTTTCTGTACATTTTCGATTTTTCAATTGACGTAGGTGATTTGAACACTGTTTGGTTCAGTAAATAAAGTCCAATTAACTTAAAACTTTTACTGGAAATCAATTGTACATTTAAGAGTATTCTGACCAGAATTGGGAATTTTCCAATTAACATAACAGGAGTAATTAATTTCCCAAGCAGTTAGCTCAAAGGAATTAATTATGAAAATTATGGGACTTTCATGTCTAACAATTTGCACCACTGCAAAGTTGGGAACAAGATGAGTCTCCCAGAATTTATTTGGAAATTTTGGAGCAATTCTACTAGGAGTAATGAATTTTTGAAGTTTGCTCCAAATCTGGAATTATTTTCTATTGGAAAAGATTGAATAATCAAACCCGGCCCCACTTCATTTAAATGGGCCAATTAGAGCGGGACCGCACGAAGGGCCACGGGGTTAACCGCTCAGCCACATCAGATCCGTGGACCCAGCAGATCCTGAGGCTTTTAAACAGCGGCTGACATGCGGGGGCCACGAGGTTGTCTTCAACGTCGGGCGCGCGACGCGGCCGTGGCGGCGCTGCACCGGCGAACTCGACGGCTCCCTTCTCCTGGCCATCTCCCTTGCTGGAAATCTCCCTCCAACCATTTTAAGGGTCGAGGAGCATGGTGGTGGGGCTGAATTGATGCGGTGACGGCCCGAAATGGCGGCGCGACGACGCTGGCGGCGGCTAGGGTTCCAGTCTTGTCGAGAATACTGAGAAATGGCGCAAACGCATTGGGAAAACGCTTGGAAGGTTCCTGGGAGCATGAGTAAGATGATTTGGAGGTGCAAAAGTGGTGGAACGTCCGACAACTACGGGTTCGACGGCGCACCGACGGATTTTCACTGGCGGACACGAAAACTCGAAATCCGACTTCGTCTCTCGATGACTTTCTTTCATTTTTGGTGAGATGATTCACCCGGATATCTAGAAGATAATCCTTAATTGTATTGAAGAATTGTTGCACGTAGAAACGGAATTAAACCAATGACCTAGTGACCTTGGCATGAACTAGCTTCGGTGAAACTCGAGATACGGGAGCTAGGAGGCACGATAGGGGCTGAAACTTTACCAGAAGCATCTATGTACCTTTGTGCACCTCATTGCTTTAAGGAAGGAGGCGAGAACTTTCTTGTATTAGCTGTTCCTCGTGGAGCAGAGAGCTAACCGGCGGCTTCACCCGCAAGCTCCAGAGAAACTTAGAAATACCAAGATAAGAATTCAGGGAAGAATGAACCGATTGTACCCAAAGATAGAGGGGCGCTTGGTGCACCTTTTTGCTGTCGCACTCGAGCACCAAATTGGCCTGGAAGCGGAGCTACATGGGGAGGCAGCAAGGGCGACGGGGAGAGCTCATGAGAGAAAACAGAGGAAGACGCCGATGCTTTTCCACTCGGGTCAGAGGAGTAGAGATAGAGAGGGAGAGGTGTAGGGAGCACGCCATGATGCAGGAAGGTGAGCAGCTCGCTGGCATGGTGCAAGCCGTGCAGTGTCGAGCGGAGCAATGGCGAAAAAACGTCGTACAGAGCACTCACGTATTAGCCCCACTGACCAATGGGTCCCAAAGCCGCCCTTAAGTCTATTTTCTCTTGTCTCTTAATTCTCCTACCATTAATTGTCCAAAAATTCTAGGTTTTTGTGGAGAGGCCAATTTAATTATGGATATTATTATTCTGAAATTGGATTTTAAATTTGGAAAAGTTTCAGGTGAAATTCAAATTTGAATTTGAATTTGAATGAAATTCAATGGACCCACTGAATTAAATAGCACAGGAGCTTCAAAAAATTTTGAAACTTTGCAGAGAGACTAATTGGAATATTTGGAATTTAATGGAGAACTCAGTTTTTTATTTTAGCAAATTTGAACAGGAGCAATTTTTGTATTCCTTTTATTGAAGCTTGAATTGGTTTGATCTTCAATTGTCATTTTGATTTATTTTTCCCATTCAAATTTTTACATCTCCCATCTGAACTTTGCACTATGAAATTTTAGGGATCTTACATTCCTCCCCCCTTAAAAGAATATCGTCCCGAGATTACAAATAATAGAGACGGAGAGAAAAATATTACCGTATATGAGACGATAACAAATCTGGATAGTTTGATTGGAGATAGTCCTCGCTTTCCCATGTCGCTTCCTCAGCGGTATGATTACTCCACAAGACTTTGTAGAAGTACAACGTCTGGTTTCATGTGGTGCGAGTCTTTTCATCTATAATCCGGGTTGGATACTCAGAATATGTGAGATCCGGTTGGAGAGCTTCAATGTCTTCGGTGCGGATTTCAGCTGAAGATTTAAGGCACTTCCGCAGTTGAGAAATATGAAATACATTATGAACACCAGCAAGCAACGTTGGTAACACCAAGTGTTAGGCCACGGGTTCGCATTTTTCAATGATGGCGAACGGACTGATGAATCGTGGATCCAGTTTTCCTTTCACTCTAAAACGATGAATCCCTTTCATTGGAGAGACACAGAGATAAATGTGGTCTCCGATGTCGAAGTGGAGAGGTCAACGTCTTTTATCCGCATAGCAGCCTTGAGATTGGCTTGAATTACTCGCACTCGTTCTTCGGCTTCATTCACAAGATCAATACCATATATCACTTGCTCGCCCGATTCACAACAATTGAGTGGTGTGCGACATTTCCGGCCGTAGAGAGCTTCATACGGCGCCATCTTGATGCTAGCTTGATAGCCATTGTTATATGAGAACTTCACCAACGTTAAATGATCATCCCAATTTTTACTGTGGTAGATGGCACAAGTGCGTAGCATATCTTCTAGAACTTGATTCAGCTGTTCAGTTTGACCATCCGTCTGCGGGTGATATGCAGACCTTCGGATCAGTTTCGTCCCCAATGATGCATGCAGCTGCTCCCTGAAACGAGCAACAAACAGTGCACCACGATCTGAAATAATTGTCCGGGGAACTCCGTGCAAGCACATGACTCTTGCAATACAACTCCGCATATTTCTTGGCAATGTACTTTGTATGTACAGGGATAAAATGAGCTGATTTGGTTAGTCGATCGACTATCACCCAAATCAAATCGTGCTTGTGGAATGTGAGAGGTAATCCGACAATGAAATCCATACTAATGTCCTCCCATTTCCGTGCCAGAATTTTTAATTGTTGCAGCTGTCCGGCTTTCCTCATATGGCCAGCTTTCACTCACCGACACGTATCACACTCGGATACGTACTTTGCAATTTCTCTTTTCATCCGTGTCAACCAAAATATGGTTTTCAGATCTTAATACATCTTGTTGCTGCCTGGATGAATAGAATACTTGGACAAGTGAGATTTATCCAAGATTTTCTTCCGAAGTTCTATGTCATGGGGTACCACGATACGGTCTTTGAACCATAGGGTACCATGTTCATCACTTCCGAAGCATTTTATTTCCCCATTCTTCATTCTCCTCCAAATGTGCGACATACCCACGGCTTTCTTTTGAGCTTCCATAATCTCTTCTCATATGGTAGGGATGAGAGCAAGATTATATAATGCTCCATATGGAACCAAGTATAATCTCGGCTCGTCCTCTTCCATCGGGGTAATGGACAGATTATTGACATGAGACTTGCGGCTCAGCGCATCGGCAAATACATTCGCCTTGCCAGGATGGTAGTGAATTTCAACCTCATAATTTTGATCAGCTCTAACCATCTTCGCTGTCGCATATTCAGCTCCTTCTGAGTGAAGATATATTTCAGACTCTTGTGATCGGTGTAGAGGTGCACTAAATTTCCATGTAAATAATGCCTCCACATTTTCAAAGCGAGTACCACGGCAGCGAGCTCAAGGTCATGAGTCGGATAGTGCTGCTCATGATTTCAGAGCTGCCGTGATCCATAAGCGATCACGCGGCCTTCTTTCATAACACACAGTCAAGACCAACATCAGAAGCATCACAATAAACGTCGAAAGATTTGGTCGTATCCGGCTGATCTAACACTGGGGCTGTTGTGAGATGTTTCACGAATGCTTGAAATGCATCCTCACATGCTTTGCTCCAAATATATTTAGTCCCTTTTTTCAGCAGCTCTGTCATTGGTTTAGCGATTTTTGAGATGCTCGGAATGAACCTTTGATAATATCCTGCTAATCCGAGAAAGATGCGAACTTCGTGTACGGACGTTGCAGACTTCACCTTCAGCACTTCCACAATTTTGCTTGGATCAACAGCGATAACCTCCGCTGAAATAATGTGACCAAGAAATGGTACTTGGCTGATCCAAAACTCACACTTGCTGAATTTTGCATAAATCTTGTGATCTTGCCATCGTTGGAGCATGATATGCAAGTGTTTGGCGTGTTCTTCCTCCGATTTAAACCAGAATGTCGTCGATAAAGACCACGACAAACTTTACCAACTCCGGCATGAACACTTAATTCATGAAATACAAGAAGTGAGCCGGCGCGTTGGTAAGTCCGAACGACATGACGAGATATTCCTAGAGCCCGTATCTCATTGAGAATGTTGTCTTTGGTATATCCTCTGGTTGGATTTTTATTTCATGATATCCGGGCCAAAGATCCATCTTTGAGAATACTTTAGTACCCAATCAAGTAAGATATCGATGCGCGGTAGTGGATACTTATTCTTGATCGTCACGGCATTGGGCGGATGATAGTCCACACATAGACGTAACGTCTTGTCCTTCTTCGTCACAAAAAATGTGAAGAAGCCCCAAGGTGACGAACTTGAGCGTATGAGACCCTTGTCCAGCAGGTCCTTCAAATGCTCCTTTAATTCCACCAATTCATTTGGTGCCATCTTGTACGACCTTCGGGAAATAGGCGTGGTCCCTGGAATAAGTTCAATTTTGAACACGATGTCCCTATCCGGTGTCATACCCGGATGGTCGTCGGAAACACATCCGCATATTCACGGACCACTCAAATGTCCTCAAGCTTTGTGGCTTCCATGTTGTATGTTGTTGGAATTTCTTGGATAAGGTGGTCTATAATGAGAGTGTTTGGTTCATATAGTGGAGAGTTCAAATGGACCACACGTGGAACAATGTCGAGAATAGCACCATGATGGCATAGCCACGACATTCCTAAGATGCCATCGAGCTTTGACCCTCTAATATAATTAGAGAAGTCGGATAGATATTCCCACCCATCTTAAGTTGTGCTTTATAGACTTTCATGTCCGCTGCTATTTTCCCACCGGGAGAGCAGATCAAATATGGACTTTCTGTGGGAGTGATAGATAATTGATGCTTGATAACATATGATTGGCTAATGAAATTATGGGTGGCACCGGAGTCAAATAATTTGACTACGGGATTTTGGAGTAGAGAAAACATACCCGTGAGGACGGGTTTGCCTTCCGGCACGTCTGCGATGGCTATGTGGTGGATATTGCCGGGTTTTGGTGTTGGTTTCTTGGGCTGGTTGCGGGGCTGAGTTGCACCCCGATATGGTGCTTGCGCGCTGCCTTGACGCTGTTGGGGACAGTCACTTGAAAAATGCCCGACACGGCCACACATGTAACACGTGTATTGTGTCGGGTTCCCGACAAGCTGCGGACGGAATACCGATGCACGTGGTAGAGGTGAATACGCATGCAGGACCATCCTTTGCTGCTGCTGCTGCTGTGTAAATGACGGTTGGAAACACGACGCGTTGAAAGAACGACCGCGGAATTGCTGCAGTCGCGCTGGTGGCTGCCATCACTGACCGGATGGTGAGCGATACACCACGCGGTACTTGTGCGGACCACCACCGCTGCTGCTCTATTGTGTGCTCCGTTTCCTCTTATCAGAAACAAGCTCGCGTTGAGCATCCACCTGTACAATCGCGGCATTGATGATGTCGTTGAAGGTGCCGCGGTTGCATTGTGCGAGATGGACCATCATCTTAGGATTAAGGCCCCGGAAGAATATATCTCGCTTCCTAGCTTCCGTCCCCATATACTCTGGCGCGTACTGTGCCAAGTGATTGAATGTGCGGGAGTATTCGTGGGTACTCCTCCTGCCTTGCTTCAGCTCCAAAAATTCCTGAAGCTTCTCTTCATTATATCGGGAGGTATATGGTTGGCACGGAACGCCTCCTGGAATTCGGTCCAGGTGACCGCATGACCACCCCGCAGTGACGCGATGTAGTTCGCCCACCAAGCACCGGCGGATCCCTGAAGCTGTTGCGCTGTGAACGGTGCCTTTTGCTGTTCGGTGCATCGTAGCAAACCGAACTTTGCCTCGAGGGTGTGGATAAAGTTGTCCGCCTCCAGAGGCTCCTCGGCCTCCGTGAATACCAGTGGACGCATCGCCAAGAAGTCCGAGTACGAACTCTGTTGGGGCTAGCGTTTCCCATTGTCTTGTCGCCCCACTTGATGGGACGAGTTTTGCACCAACATCCGCAGTAACTCGGTTTGCTCGTCGCGTGAGCCGAGTACTGCAGCCAGAATCTTCGAGAGAGTTTGTGGAGGTTCAGGTGGTGTCGGTGGAGGAACTTGTTGCTGCGGTGTTGCGGTTTGCTCCCGGGTCGGAGATTCATCCTCACGACCCCGGCTTGAGCCACCCATCTCGGGTGTAGAACACGTATGCACCATTCTGCATCCACATGATTTAAAAATCAGCAACATGTTTGTTTTCTTCATCCATTTTAGACCATAGTAGTGTGAGTATTGACAATGTGATGACTGCATAACATTCACATATATTGATAAAGTACAAACTTTATACAAGATATATTATCTCATGACCATGTTTACAGCAGTGAACTCCAAAATGATGGACTCTTACCACGGAAGTGCATCTCAACTATACATGGTCTCCATGAGTCATCATACAAACCTTGTCATCTCCTACACACCAACTAATATTTATAATATTACACAAACATGGATACAAAATAAACACGAGAAACCACTAACTGTACGTTGCCCCGTGATGGCAGTAGTGTTGCCCCGTCCTAATCCGATGCATCCTCATCGACGTACTTGAGTATCTCCGGATCTTCTTCCTCCTCAGAACTTGAAGGCACCTGCTCACCCATGTTCAGCAGCATGTCATGACCTGGTGGAAACATGACTGGGTGCGGCAAGTGTGCTCCAGCCTCAATCAAGTCATCCCAAAATTGGCCTGCCTCGAACTCTCAATTCTGAGCTTCTTCTATGGCTTCATCTCGTGCCTCGGTGACTACCAACCGCTGCTCTTGCTGTTGCTGCACTACCAATTGACTCGCCTGCAGTCAATCACGAGTTTGCTGCAGTTCCTTGCGAGTTTGCCGCAGTTCAGCACGAGCCTTCCGCAGTCTAGTGCGAGTGTGATGCAGCTGATCCTCGCATTGATTCAGTCGGTGATTCATCGGTGCCAGGAACAAATGTAGGTTCTCATTGATGCAATCAAGAGTGTCGCCCCGTTCAATCGCTTGCCTCAAGGCTTGGACCTGCTCCCAAAGGATTGCACCTTGTGTAAGAACCACCATGCTGGATGCAGCGGCATAAGTCCCAAGTGTTGTCGAGGTTGTGTTGCCTTATGGTTGATAGGCCGCAACCATACGATGTTGCCACTCAACCAACAGAACCACGGTCCGGGAGAAGAGCAAATTGTGTCCCAGCCGTGGCATCTTGATGAAGCTCGCAAAGCTTCATAAGCGCTTCGCCCGCTGCGATGGCCCATGTGTCCTCCAAACGAGCTCCCTGGATAGTGACCGAAAAAGGAGCCCATCCATAAAAACGCGGACTAGCTGGGATGTCTACCAGGACGGTACATGACAGTACGCCTCTGTCAACCACCTCTTGACCCCAATAGCCTGGCATTTCGGTGAAGACAAACTGTTGGAGCACTTCCTGTAACATGATCGGGAAGCCCGGACGGTTGGCGCACATGGAGAACACCCATCCGTCCGGCAATAGCATCACATCCGTCATCTATAAAAGAAGTACATGAATGAGTCAAATACTCAAATTCAACAAACTTTGCTGATAAACATATCATGGATGTGGAAATTGAATTTATGAAAGTGAATTCAAATTCAAATGCCAAATGAAACATAGAATGCCAAATGAAACATAGCACTGGAATTCTGTCTCAGTTTCTGTTCATTCAGACCAGTCTGGAGAAATTCGAAATATTCTCCCAGTTAGAGGCACATTCAGGGCTTGAGTTAAACTACAAAGTTGTAGTACACTCAAAAAGCTTCCATAATATATTTATTTGCCTGCAGATCATTTTTATGAGGAGATATGATTTTTTTCAAGTTGACAGTTTTCTGGAAAAATTTTGACAGCATCTCCTTTGTTTAAGGCTGATTTTGTCCACATTTTTCCAGATACGAAAAATCAATATATGCAAAAATAATAAATTAAAACATTGTTGTATACATCCTCAGGATTACAGAAATGCATTACACAAAGTCATTCTTCGATTCTATGAAGAGATATGATCTAGACAGTGACAGGATACAGAACTGTCCAGTCTCTTTCCAGATTTACCAGAGTTTGGAAATTTGAATTTTTTGTTAGTTTACAGGGGGATTCTGATCTGGATTTGAACATAAGAGTTTTATAGACTCTCTAAAATTTCCAACCATTCATGTTAGAACTTCAGGGGTGAAATATATAGGAAGTTATGCTATTCCAGTCCAGTTCACAGTTTGAACCAGGGACTGGGCAAATTAAGTTCAAGTGAAGTTTTCAAGTTTTGAATCTTATAATCTGCCCTGGAGCTGAAAATGAAACTTGTAGAGGGCTTCCTCAAGTTCCCAAACCACATGCCCGCTTATCACAGCGACCACACAATTAATTGTAAATCTGACCAGCACGCTCCAAAACAGAGATTACAAATTCAAACTCAATCCTAAGTTGGAAATTTTTACTTGTTGTCGAGTCACAACACCTGCACGGATATCGTCATCTAAGTGCCTGATGAAACTCAAATGCAATGCCTGTACTACGCCCTCACCAAAGAAAATCCTAGGCCGATATTCTGGCATACGTCTCAACGGTGGCAGTAATGACGTTCACTCGCAAACATTTTCTACTCGAGCTACTAAGAACGTGGTTAGTATCCTGCAGCTACACACAAATGATAGATCAAACATATGGTGTCGTACGGCACAGCACGCACGGGCGAACAATTCACAATAATATATAAGAAAGTAAAAGCATTCATCCCATATCATTCCATACGGGCCACCCCGAGCTAAGCCACGTCTCGAGGTACATGACCGGGTTTTCTACCACTCGACGGGGACCCACGTCTTTGCATAGTGCCGCACCAATAAGGGGCGCATCAGGTTATGTCCCACCGGATGGGGGCTCCCACTAACTTTGAAGCACGCTGGAGTACCGCGTGTAACATGTTCTCAGAAACATGGAAAGTCTCAGGGACTCATATTGACATTTCTGTGCCAAGCCACGGAAACAATCATATGCTACCTCTCGCATGGTGAGCATACTGCAATTGATCCACTTGCGGTGGCATACCTTATCTCTTACCTGACGTCGGAGCGTTGTTACTGAATATAATAACACCTGAAGTAACTAATACTATAATAGACCTTATGTGGGCATAGTAACTAATCCTCAGTTGACTACTTTTCAAATTTAAAAATAGTCTCTTTTCGAGCGTGCTATTCCCAATGCGTCTCTGATACCAGGCTATGGGGATCGGGTCCACACATTCCATGAATTCCCAACGCACACACGAAAAGAATACGATAAAATACAAAGTTTTATTTATATAAACAGCGGAAGTGTTTTACAATACTTAATATACAGCGGAAGTAATATTCATAGCTAAACTCTCAGCCTAGCTATGCAAAAGTGCAGCCGTCCAGCCCGACGACGCTACACACTAGCAACACACAACAATCACGGTGGCATGCAGGGCTCCCACTTGGCGGTATACACCGACGGGGGCATCAACTCATCCTCGGGCCCTTCTTCATACGTCTCACATGCAAACAACTTAATATAGCAACCATGAGCATGAAAGCTCAGCAAGACTTAATCGTCTCACCTAAACATGGAACTCTACATGCAAGGATTCTTAACATAGGCATAGATATAGCGGTAAATTGACTCGCCTACATGTTGATCCTTAATTTTCAATTTATTAGCAGCAGCTTACAAGTTTAATAACATTAACTTTAGTGATCATGTTTGACAGCAATCAAAGTTTCAAAACAATTATAATTCAATACATCATATTCTCTTGGCTTCTTCAGTATTTACTACATTATAGCGCAATCAATAAGCGGTACTCAATAACCGCAAGGGACGATGATTGCAATCAGTAGACACCCAAATAACACGTCATGTACACCTGTGCCTAAGGAGCGTGACGTGCTCCTCACTACGTCATACGCAGCAACCTTTCACCATAAACTCAAACGCTGAACCGGTCCCACCATCGCGGGCACAAGGTCCCTGCACGGAGTGTGTCTTTGCCCGCCGGCCAATTTACACCTTGCTGCCCTCAACCCACCCTATCGACAATGGGCTATGCCTCGACATCCAAGTTATCATGTTACATCAGTTTCCTGGGTTCCATATTCCCCGTATGCATCTGGTACAGTTCAAACTTGTCCATCAGGGTCGCACACGGATCGGTCCTCAATTGACAAAAGCAGGGCTACGCACGTGAGACCACGTCTCGCTGCATCCTACCCTCTGCTCGGTCTCAATATCATATTCATAAACCATTATTTGATCAAATCTTTCACGTGTGATAAAATCCTATCTCGCGAGTAGATTCTAACTACTCGACTTCTACCGGATTCCTAAAAACATAAGCATGGTATTTTCTACTCGTCAGGCTATAGACCTACCCAATACTTTGATGGATTGGTGGGTCATGCAAGTGCAGTAACAAACACCTTAGTCCTAATGCACAAAAATCATCCTAGAGTTAAGTGATACAAATAGAAACTTTGAAATAGCACTTAAATGCAAACCGGGGCTTGCCTAGCTGCGAGTCAGAGGGATAGTTAGCTTCTGGAAGTATACTCTCCAAGGGCTCCAGGTCCTCCTCAATCTCAGTCACTATATGATATGCAATATATAAATTACATGGGTGATATTGAAACTATTGAAAAGATCTTATAAATATTGATCAGGTATGTAAATGATTTTAATTGGCTTTGGCATTTTAACAGTGGATACTAGGTCCTAAGAGAAAGATCTGGACCAAAAATTGGATATGTTCAAGGAAGCTTGTTGACTCTATAATTCCAACAAATAAAAGCCTTCTCTGAATTTTGGTTGCAATTATGGAGCTTTGTCATGGACAACTGGGGATGATCTTGGTAGAGGAGGTTCTTCTAGTTCTGGGAAAATTTGTTTCACATTTTTCTGAGATTTATTCTGGGAGAAATTAATTTTACAAGTTTAGGAAAATGTTGAAAATGTTTCTGTACATTTTACATTTTTCAATTGACATAGGTGACTTGAACACTGTTTGGTCTAGTAAATGATGTCCAATGAACTTGATATTTGTACTGGAGATGAAGTGTACTTTTAAGAGTGTTCAGACCAAAATTGGGAATTTTCCAATTAACAGAACATGAATAATTAATTTCCCAAGCAGTTAGCTCAAAGAAAAAATTAGTAAAATTCTGGTACTTTCATGTCCAACAATTTGCACCACTGCAAAGTTGGGAACAAGATGAGTTTCCCAGAATTTATTTGGAAATGTTTGAGCAATTCTACTAGGAGTAATAGATTATTGAAGTTTGCTCCAAATCTGGAATTATTTTTGAATGGAAAAGTTTGAATAATCAAACTAGGCCCCACTTCATTTAAATGGGCCAATAAGAGCGGGGCCACACGAAGGACCACGGGGTTAACCGCGCAGCCACATCAGATCTGTGGCCACAGCAAATCCTGGGGCTTTTAAACAGCGGCTGACATGCGGGGCCCAAGAGGTTGTCTTCAACCTCGGGCGTTGATGACGGTCCTTAAGTACCATATTTTGACCATCAATTCACCTCATATTGTGCATAAAAGAAACACAAAACATAGTGTAGGGTTATACACTAATCCAATTCCACAAGTGTTGGTGTCTATTTGTATGCAGGTGAATTATACCCAAAATACCAAAACATGCAGGGATGAATCCATGAAAATGGATTTCAACGAATCAGGCAATGACATGTGGCAACACATGGATCAAATGGCCCACAAACGGAAGAATACGAGGAGATCCAACAGTGTTGCACCCATATATATCAAGGGGGCCCACCTGGAAGCCACGTGGAGGAAGCACTCCCTGAGGGGAGCCTTGACCAGGTCGGCCGAAAGGTCGGCCGAACCAGGGGTTCGGCCGACCTCTTGCTGGCGCCAAACTCGGTCAAATGACACGTGTTGGCTCCTCCCGAATCCCTGTAGTCAATGGTGACTGATTCGCGCGTTAATTGTGGCGGGAACCGACCCTTCTCCACCTATAAATAGACCCCCTCACCTCACGTCTCACACACACCAAAAGTGGAGAATAGTGCTACACTCCAAAGGTTTAGAGTAGTCTTAGAGGCTACCAAAGTAGAAGGAGAGTGTGGTGAAGAGTCTAGGAGAAGGAGGCTTGGACTTGTCAAGTCACTCTTCTACACTTGTAACCCTACAAAGGTTTTTCTCAATCAAGTAAGCCACTGTGAATTCAATACAAGTTTGGTCTTTTATTTTTAGTAGTTTGCATAAGTAGTTACTTGTGGGTTCACTGCTTTAATTCATTAGAGGCTCTAATTGTAGCTTTGTGTTCGAAACAACTAGAGTAGTGATTTAGAACGTAAGCGTGGTGCTTAGGTTATAAATCATCAGTGGATATCTCATAGACCCACAGATTGAAGAGGTAGGCAGTAGGTGGTGACAGCCCTATCTGTCCTTCGTAATCCTCCACGTTCGGCTATGCCATAGACTCTTGGCGGGAGTCGTCCTAGTATTGCTAGGAGTAAGCCCGTGCCGGAAGCAAGCATCTACTGCAATGTATCTTGAATTAGGATCAATACTTTGAATTCCTCTCTGATCCTTGCCTACCAAACAACTTTGTGTCCTTGGGTGAGCTAGTTCGAAAGATTAGCACACACGTTCTTTGGATTCGATACCCTTGGGAATACTTCTTAAGGGGAAGTGCTACAATGGTATTTCCGTGCGCTTGCGGATAACTCTGTGGTGTTAAGAAATACCAACAAGCATTTCTGGCGCCATTGCCAGGGAACGGTTGTTGTTAATCTTTGAACCAAGATCACCCTCGTATCATATCCCCCTTATCTATCATATTACCTTTCTTATTCTTACCTTACCACCACCATATAAATGGAGCAACCCACCATTCTTTCCTATTCTGCTCCGAAGGGCAAGTTCTGTGAGCCACCGCCTTCGGCGGAACCTATTTGTTCAACCAGCTATGAACTTCGCCCTGGCTTTATAGCCATGGTTCGGGAACAATCCTTCTCAGGAACGGATTGTGAAAACCCTTACCACCATCTACGAGAGTTCAAACAACTATGTTCATGCCTTCTAATCAAAGGTATGACAAAGGAAACTCTCAAGTGGAAGTTGTTTCCTTTTCCCTCAAGGAAAAAGCCAAACAATGGTACAACCATGTAGGATCAAAGAGCACGTGAAAAGCTACCAGGGGGGGTGAATGGTAGATTTAAAAATCTTACGCAGCGGAAACAATTAAACCCCAAACCCTTCGGCAGAAAAATGATCTGTTGAAGAAATCGTGTGTGAGACTAATATAAACGTGTTTCACCGTGACAAAATTGATAGATATCAGAAAGAATCAAGTCACTAAAACAACGCAAAAAGAATCACTCAAATCCGTCGAGAAAAACTCAAGTTATGATCGAAAGATCAAACAAGGGTCAATCTTCCCTACCCGAGAAAACAGTTCTGGAATGCTGCAAAGAAACTCGTGTATCTCAGAAACCACAAATCCAATGACTGTGAAATTTTTACAGATGATAGATAATAAAGTTGTGAAGACAACCCAAAAGGAATCGGATCAATTGGATCTGTAAAACTCGAGTTATGATAAAACCACTGACGAAAGGTAGTGCTGTCCAGAACTCGACGAGTAAAACTTGTCTGGAACAAGTCGGACGAACAAGGCACAAAAGTTCCTTCAAACTACAAATTTTATTCAATAGAACACAAGAGGAACGGCCCCAAAGTCGTGCACCTCGAGCTTTGGCCTTCCCTTGCTTATATAACCAGCCCTTAGGCCATCCCAATCTCAACTAGGACTCCAATCCTAATCCGATCACAATCGAAACTTTCCATAACTGCTCAAGATTCTTCTATACGCAGATAGAAGCAATCTTAAGACTTCCAAACACCTTAGGAACGCATACCACATTCCTAAACAACTCAAATTCGTGACACACACGAAATCCTAACATAACCAACTCGATACTTCCATACCGAGCCATAACCGACTCAGCTAGCAGCCTAAGTCTTCAACTGATACGATCCGATCCTTCCAATCAGATCTTCCTTCCATAATCCGTATATAGAAACATATTGCCACGTCATGCACCTCATGCATACGTGCGAACACCTTCCTTTGACCTTCATATGCACTGCCCTTGATTCAATCATCCTGCGCGACCTCCTAACCCGCTCAACCACAGTTCCTCCCGAACTTGGTTGTTGGAACCTCATCTCCTCCTGAGACTAGTCCAATGGATCCTGTCACCAGCCATGACTTTAACTCAAGCAACACCCGCACATGAACAAACAAACAATCCATACGAGCCCAAGTCCTCGACTTGACTCAAGTTAGTTCCAAACACAACACCTTATGTGAGTATTTCACATAAGCATGTTGCAAAACCACAGTAGAAACGATATCAACCATATTCAACCAAAACACACAAAAAAACTTAGCAAATCAATACTAAGCAATCTTTCCATAGATGTAAAGCAATTATGAAACATTGCAAATGAAAAGCAGAAGCACTGCGGTCAAGTTCTGGATCTTGCCAGAGCAACCCGGAGCTTGAGCCGGAGCTTATCAAAGCTAGAAGAATAAAGCACCCGCCGGAGCTTACCAAAACTAGTAGATCCTATGCCGGAGCTTACCAAAACTAGTCGGAACTAGTCAACCCAAAACCGGAGCTAGACAAAGTACGTCGGAGCTTAGCAAAAACATGCCAGAGCTATCAAATATATGTCGGAGCTAACAAAGACATGTCGGAGCTAAAGATAAAGCTCACCGGAGCTAACCAAAGCTAGTCGGACCTTACCAAGAAGTCAGACCTAGCTACGAACATAGCCAAAGCTACCCAAAACAAGTGGGACCTATGGTCGGACCTTGCTATAGCTCAGAGCTAGAGTCGGACCTTGATAAAAAGGTGATTTGGTGAAAAACTTTTATCATCAATGCCAAGTGTATTCACGACAAGCCAATGTATTCAGCACACATAGGTCTTACAATCTCCCCCTTGATGAATGCATTGGCAACACCATTTAAAATCCGAACATTGGCTTATTCTCATAAAAGTTTTGAAGACAATTTCTCCCCCTTTGTAAATCAAAAGTAAATGAGAAGAAAAATTATCCCATATTATCTCCCCCTTTATTATCTCTCCTTATGCACATATTCTCTTTCTCTTCATGCTTATCTCTCCCCCTTTGACAATGTATTCAGCAAGTCATGAGCATATAAACAAATTTTCTTTCCTTCTTTAGTTGTTATGAGCATATTATAACATATACATACAAACAAAGCTCATCCAAGTCATACTATCAAGTAACTTACACTATCACATTAGTGAGATACATAAAGTAGTGTACGCCATGCTAGAGATCAAGTGTGATTTTCAATTTTAGCAGGTCATGATCTCACAAACTCACCTATTTCAAAACCTGAAAGCATGACACTTGTTGCTGCATTTTATTTATTTTTCAAAGCATAAATTTAGATCATATGATATTTGCAAGAGATTATATGCGCATCTGCCTTATTCTAACCAACCAAGCCAAGCCTATGTCATTTGACAATCAGAAGCTTAAGGACATGGTTTTAGTCATACACAACTTCTTCCAAGTTCATATCTAAGTGCAATGATAAGCCATCTCAAAAGAAGTGCGATGCATGCATATTCTCTTGATCTTTTCTCAATTTATATTTGTTCATAAAAACTCAACATGTGAGTTGATTACTTGATTAATTATTTATGATTAAAAGCATTTGTGAGCATGCAACAAGTTCAAAACAGCAAGAAAGTTTGACCATGACTAGATTTAGTGTAAGTAATTATTCCAATTACTAGACATGGCAAAAACTACAAAATGTATAACACGAGTAATGTAGTAAGAACTTTCAGCATGTAAAAGGAATCACAAAGTCATATATGTATGAAATACTATGCTCATATTATTTTAATTTCAGATTCACACATAGACTTCCCAAATTTGAAAACTCTCCCTCAATTTAAGCCATGAGGATGCATAACCCCTATTTCACTACGAATGTAACAAAAACGAGTGAAATCCAAAGGTTTTGTAAAAATGTCAGCCAATTGTTGTTCGGTATCTACATGGTGAAGCACAATGTTTCCTTTTTCAACATTATCTCGGAGAAAGTGATACCTAATGTCAATGTGCTTAGTTCTAGAATGTTGCACGGGGTTTTTAGCAATGCAAATGGCACTAGTGTTATCACAAAACAGTGGAACACTATCTAGATCAACCCCATAGTCCTTAAGTGTTTGAACAATCCAAAGAATTTGTGAGCAAGCACTAGCAGCAGCTACATATTCAGATTCGGCTGTGGATTGTGCAACTGAATTTTGTTTTCTAGAGGACCAAGCAACAAGAGAATTAACAAGAAAATGACAAGCACTGGAAGTACTTTTCCTATCAATCCTAGAACCCCCAAAATCAGCATCCGTAAAAGCTTTCAAAGTAACGGTTGAGGAAGATGGAAGAAAAATGCCAAATTCTTGGGTTCCATGTAAGTACCTGAGAATCCTTTTGACGGCTTGACGATGTGAAACACGTGGGGAAGCTTGAAACCGTGAACAAAGACATACGCTGAATTGTATGTCCGGTCTTGAAGCCGTGAGGTACAAAAGTGATCCGATCATGCTTCTATATTCTTTTTGATCCACGGATTCACCATCTTCATCAAGTTCAAGTGTTGTTGTTGTTCCCATTGGTGTCCAAAGAGGCTTGCTTTTGTCCATGTTGAAGCGCCTTAGGAGATCTTTGGTATACTTCATTTGATGCACAAAGGTACCCTCCTTGGTTTGTTTGATTTGCAGCCCCAAAAAGTAAGTGAGTTCACCCATCATACTCATTTCAAACTTGGAACTCATCATTGCTGAAAACTTGGACACAAGATCATGAGAAGCACAACCAAAGATAATATCATCCACATAAACTTGAACGAATAATGAGTCATTGCCATGCTTAAGCACAAAAAGAGTTTTATCAACCTTGCCCATGGTAAACCCCTTTTCAAATAAGAATGTTTTTAACCTATCATACCATGCTCTAGGGGCTTGTTTGAGACCATATAAGGCTTTGGACAGTTTGTAAACATGATTAGGAAAATCTAGATGTTCAAAACCCGGTGGTTGTTTGACATAAACCTCCTCATCTATGTAGCCATTAAGAAAAGCACTTTTAACATCCATTTGATATAGCTTAAAACCTTTAGATGCTGCAAAAGCTAACAAAATTCTTATGGCTTCTAATCTAGCAACGGGAGCAAAAGTTTCATCAAAATCTAGTCCTTCAACTTGAGTGAAACCTTGAGCAACCAACCTAGCCTTATTCCTAACCACAACCCCATCCTCACTTTGTTTATTTTTAAATACCCATTTAGTTCCAATTAAAGTGTGACCTTGAGGTGGAGGTACAAGTTTCCAAACATTATTTCTTTCAAAATTTTCTAACTCTTCTTGCATGGCAATAATCCAAGATTCATTAGTGAGTGCGTGTGATATATCTTTGGGTTCAAAAGAAGCAACAAAAGCAGAATGAGCATGAGAGTTTGGATCGCAAAACCTGGACCGTGTGACTCGTTCGTGCAAGCTTCCAATCATCTGTTGTGGGGGATGATCTTTGTAAAATCGTAAGGGAACAGATGTCTCACAAGCTTCTTCTTCATTAGGTTCATCGTAGATTGATGAGCTTGTGACTTGTGGACGATCAGGACCAACATAGGTGATAGTCGGAGCTTGTTCAATGTCCAGAGTGGACACGTGTCAACTTCGGAACTACCAGGCAGTATCACCGGCTCTTCTTCATCTTCGAAAATACCCTCCCCCTGAGGATACGGATCTGGTCCTGCAACACCGAAGCTAGTACCTGGGCTAGCTTCATCAAAAGACACTTCACAAGTCTCCACGATTTTGTTAGTGTCAAGTAAAAGCACACGGTAGCCTCTAGTATGAGATGGATAACCAAGAAACATGCCATCAATGGATCTAGGTTCAAATTTATCAAGATCACCATGTTTCTTAACAAAGCATTTGCAGCCAAAGACCCGAAAGTGTGTAACACTAGGCCTATGTCCAAATCGGAGCTCATATGGTGTTTTACCTAGCTTAGCACGCAAGAAAACACGATTTGAGACATAACAAGCGGTTGCTAACGCATCAGCCCAAAATTTCCTAGGAGTTTGATATTCATCAAGCATAGTCCTAGCCATCTCAACTAAGGTTCTGTTCTTTCTTTCTACAACACCGTTTTGTTGAGGTACATATGGTGAAGAAAATTGATGATCTATTCTATTTTCAGCACAAAAGTGATCAAAAGATTGATTTTTAAATTCAGTTCCATTATCACTTCTAATTGCTTTTAATGATCCTGGGTGATCAATTGATAATCTAAGAAATAAAGTTCTAAAGTGACTAAAAACTTCATTCTTAGACGTCATAAAATACACCCATGAATATCTAGAATAATCATCAACAATAACAAGAGCATACCATTTACCTCCGAAGGATTGAACACGTGAAGGTCCTACGGTGTCAAGATGCAAAAGTTGACATGGTTCAGTTGTCATGATCATTGTGAGAGGAGTATGTGAACCTGCAACCATCTTAGCATGTCTACAAGAAGAGCACACAATTTCTTTGTCCCCTTTAAGCTTAGGCAGCCCACGTATGCGATCAAGAGTACTAACACGCGTTAGGTGATCAAAGCCTACGTGACCAAGTCTACGATGCCAAAAATATAAGTCCTTTGAATCATTAGCAACTAGACACCTATGCTTATAGGAAGACATATCAAAATCAGCTTTAAAAACTCTTCCAAACCGAGACATGTTAAAAATAAGCTCACTATTTGAACCTACAACTTTGCAGCAGTTTTTATTAAAAATAATTTCTAGATTTTCATCTAGCAATTGTGAAACAGAAAGCAAGTTGTATTTCAAATTTTTGACAAGTGCCACATCCTTCAAAGTGTAGTGATCATTTACTCTAACCGAACCCTTAGCAATTATAGGAGTTGAAGAATTATCAGCAAAAGTAACATTCTCTACACGTGACACAAAAGAGAGGGAGGAGAACCAATCTTTGTTACCGGTCATGTGGCGTGAGCAACCTGAATCCACAATCCAAATATTCTCCTCCCTCAAGCGTGTAACCTACAGAGAAGCACAATACGTCGATGACTCAATACTGGGGTTAGTCAAAAGGCATTTAGGAATCCAGTACTGAGTCACGCGACGTGCAGCAGGAAAAACACGCGAAAGCTGAGATAAAACAGCAGGTTTATGAGTCAAAGATTGAGGTTTTCTATTCTTAACAGTTGATTTAGAAGTTGTTACTTGTTTAGAGTGAAAACCAGTAGCTCCGAAGGTAAAAGCAGAAGGTCCGGAGGCAAAAACTGAAGCTCCGGAGGGAACAACAGAAGATCCGGGAGCTCTCGGAGCTATAAGAACTACCGGAGCTGCCTTTGTAGATTTATTGCCAAAAGTTCCAGAAGCTACCTTTTCAGATTTCTGACTCATTAAAGCAGGTTGCATGTTTCTAATTTTTGGTTTAGCATGAAAGTTATGAGATCTAGCAGACATTCTTTCTCTTTTCTGTTGTTTAGCTAGTCTATAACAAAAATCTATGACATGACCATCTCTACCATAGTAGGTACAATAAAACTTAATTTTGTAATCATGTCTCGATGAGCACCCAACATTAGAAACAGAATTAGAAAGCACTCCTGCAGATTTGAAAACCACTTCTTTTTGTTTAGGAACTGTTTGAATCAAACCACTTCCTAATGACTTTACAATTTTAGGTGGATGTGCCTTAGAATGAACATGAGAATCAAAACCTAAACCAGTTTTATCTTTGCAAGACTTGGAAGAATTTAGCAGCAAGTTTAGATTCTTATTCCCATTACAAAACCGACCTAGTGTTCTATTCATGTCATCAAGTTTCTTAGACAAGTCTAGGCAGTTTGCACATGAAGTTTTTCCTTTTAGTTTGCAATTGAAACAATTTTTAACTTCATGAGATCGTAAATCATTGTTCAGAATGGAAATTTCATTCATTGCATCTTTTAGTTTCTTATCAAGATTTTCACATGCAGAACAATGCAAATCATCTGTAGAACAATAAGCCTCTTTTAAGTTTTTATCACTAAGTGCAGCAAGCTTTTTGTTCTTTTCAATTTCTTCATCAAGTCTGTCTAGAGTGGAGGAATGTGCACTTCTTAGGGAGGACAATTGTTCATATATTAAGTCACATGAGGAACAAGAATCATCACTAGGAATTAAGGATTTCAAACGATTAATTTCAGATTCTAGTGACTCAATTTTAGCAGCATTGTCCCTAAGCTTTTTGTCCTTTTTCTTGACAATAACAGTGGCACGAGAAATAGCATCACACATTTCATTACAATTTGAACATACCTCATCATCGTCACTGTTGTGTTCTGCTTCCTCCTGACTTGATCTTGATCTTGCTTTGCCCGCCATGAAACAAATGTTGGCCAGGTCATCATTCTCTTTATCACTTTCAAAGTCTATGTCACTTGAACTGAGCTCTTGAAGCGCGGTGATGAAGCTGTTGATCATCTTGCGTCCTATGGTACCTTTCTTCTTCTTGTTGGAATTTCCAGAGGGGGTCCGGACCTTGCTTTGTTTTTCTTCCCAGGTGATCGGACCTGAAAGGTTAGGGCATTCTGTACAAAAGTGTCCTGGTTTACCACATTCAAAGCAGCGTTGAGGTCCGGAGCTTCCTCTCCTTCTAGTTCTCACATTTTGCAATGCTTTTGAGAATCTAGTAGAGATGAGTGCCAATTCCTCTTCTGGAAATTCTTCGATCTGCTCCAGGGTTAGTGAGGACAACAAAGCATGAGTATTGCAAGATGATGATTGGCCGGAGCTAGACGTATCACGTTGTGAGAGAAATTCAATAGACTTATTTGAGTTCTTACGTGCTAGAATGCCAATTTCATGAGTTTTTAATTTCGAATACAGTACATCTAATGTAAGAGAACTCATGACAGTTGATTCACGTATAGACGTTACTTTCATCTCCCAAATTGACATGTCTAATGCACTAAGGAGTTGTCTAGCATTTTCAGCATCTGAAAAATTAACATTCACGCTACGCAAGTTGCTGAGAGTTTTATTGAAATGAGCAAAGAGGTCATCGATAGACTCACCGGGTTGCATCTCAAAACGCATATATTTCTTTTTGAACATATCTTGTTTTACCTCTTTGATTGTGTTGGAGCCTTCATGGTAATCAAAGAGAGCGCTCCAAACATCGTATGCTGATCGGAGGTGTGCGACACGATCAAAGTCGCTTTGAGTGAGTCCTTGGATGATCAAGTTTCATGCTTTGTTTTTGTTGTCGACATCCCAGAGGTTCGTAGCCGTAACTTGATCGTTAGGCGGGACTTCATAAGGTTTGTACACCTTTTCCCATATTGCGACGCCTTGCGCCTGGATGAAGGCCTCCATGCGTGCCTTCTAAACCTGAAAATCAATACCAGCAAACACACAAGGTTTGGCGGAGTACTTCTCCATAATGATACGTCAAAAACACGTGCAAATCACAAAGATTAGAGCGCCGTGGCTTTGATACCAATTGTAGGATCGAAGAGCACGTGAAAAGCTACCAGAGGGGGGTGAATGGTAGATTTAAAAATCTTACGCAGCGGAAACAATTAAACCCCAAACCCTTCAGCAGAAAAACGATCCGTTGAAAAAATCGTGTGTGAGACTAATATAAAAGTGTTTCACCGTGAAAAAAGTGATAGATATCAGAAAGAATCAAGTCACGAAAACAACGCAAAAAGAATCACTCAAATCCGTCGAGGAAAACTCAAGTTATGATCGAAAGATCAAACAAGGGTCAATCTTCCGTACCCGAGAAAAACAGTTCTGGAATACTGCAAAGAAACTCGTGTATCTCAGAAACCACAAATCCAATGACTGTGAAATTTTGACAGATGATATATAATAAAGTTGTGAAGACAACCCAAAAGGAATCGCATCAATTGGATCTGTAAAACTCGATTTATGATAAAACCACTGATGAAAGGTAGTGCTGTCCAGAAACTTGATGAGTAAAACTTGTCTGGAACAAGTCGGACGAACAAGGCACAAAAGTTCCTTCAAACTACGAATTTTATTCAATAGAACACAAGAGGAACGTCCCCAAAGTTGTGCACCTCGAGCTTTGTCCTTCCCTTGCTTATATAACCAGCCCTTAGGCCATCCCAATCTCAACTAGGACTCCAATCCTAATCCGATCACAATCGGAACTTTCCATAACTGCTCAAGATTCTTCTATTCGCAGATAGAAGCAATCTTAAGACTTCCAAACACCTTAGGAACGTATCCCACATTCCTAAACAACTGAAATTTGTGACACACACGAAATCCTAACATAACCAACTCGATACTTCCATACCGAGCCATAACTGACTCAGCTAGCAGCCTAAGTCTTCAACTGATACGATCCGATCCTTCCGATCAGATCTTCCTTCCATAATCCGTCTCTAGAAGCATATTGCCACGTCATGCACCTCATGCATACGTGCGAACACCTTCCTTTGACCTTCATATGCACTGCCCTTGATTCAATCATCCTGCGCGACCTCCTGACCCGCTCAACGACAGTTCCTCTCGAACTTGGTTGTTGGAACCTCATCTCCTCCTGAGACTAGTCCAATGGATTCTGTCACCAGCCATGACTTGAACTCAAGCAACACCTGCACATGAACAAACAAACAATCCATACGAGCCCAAGTCCTCGACTTGACTCAAGTTAGTTCCGAACACAACACCTTATGTGAGTATTTCACATAAGCATGTTGCAAAACCACAGTAGAAACGATATCAACCGTATTCAACCAAAATGCACAAAAAACTTAGCAAATGAATACTAAGCAATCTTTCCGTAGATGTAAAGCAATAATGAAACATTGCAAATGAAAAGCAGAAGCACTGCGGTCAAGTTCCGGATCTTGCCAGAGCAACCCGGAGCTTGAGCCGGAGCTTATCAAAGCTAGAAGAATAAAGCACCCGCCGGAGCTTACCAAAACTAGTAGATCCTAGGCCGGAGCTTACCAAAACTAGTCGGAACTAGTCAACCCAAAACCGGAGCTAGACAAAGTATGTCAGAGCTTAGCAAAAACATGCCATAGCTATCAAATATATGTCAGAGCTAACAAAGACATGTCGGAGCTAAAGATAAAGCTCACCGGAGCTAACCAAAGCTAGTCGGACCTTACCAAGAAGTCAGACCTAGCTACGAACATAGCCGGAGCTACCCAAAACAAGTCGGACCTATGGTCGGACCTTGCTATAGATCGGAGCTAGAGTCGGACCTTGATAAAAAGGTGATTTGGTGAAAAACTTTTATCATCAATGCTAAGTATATTCACGACAAGCCAATATATTCAGCACACATAGGTCTTACAAATCACTACGTTGGGAAGAAAAACGGTGATTGGAGTGAATTATGAGAAAAATTTTGTCTTGGTTTCTATCACATTGCCCGAATTGTTTCCTTACAAAAGGAAGTACTATGATTCCATCAGATGGAGAAGGAATCCATAGGTGCAGCTTGGGACATATTTTCTCTTTTGAAAAATTCTGGCCCAGATTTATTAATCCCTGATCTAATGCTTTTGCAACATTTCTTCATGGGATTTAACAAAGAGTCTGCCCTATATTTTGACATTACGTCTGGAGGATCTTTCCTCCATAAGACTCCAAAAGAAGGCAAGGATCTTCTGGATAGAATTCTAGAAAATTCTTCTTTCATTATGGGTCTTAATGAGCCTCCCCAAGAGGAAGTCGTGTCAAGAATGGAGAATGCACTCTTGGACAAGGATGAACCCACTTCTTGTTTACCCCATGCCTTGTCAGAGGAATCCTCTTCCGAACTTGAGACTATGAAGGTAGAAGAAATTCAACCCTCAAAATTTCCATTTTACTTCAAGGAAGAGCATTTTGAAGATTATGGAAATACCTCGAAGTATTGTTGCTATAGGAAACCTTCATTGCCACCAACTCCACCTGAACCACCTGACGGGGTGTTCGTCCGTCAGGCGGTCAAGGAGTTGACCTCTATCCTAAGAAAAGAGTGGACAGCTAAAGTCGAGAATTCACCCGAAATTCTTCGGATGACCTCACCTTTGGCTACCATTCTATGTTCTATTAGAGGGACACCAATGAGAATCCTATACAACCCTACTGTTGGAGCAAATATCATTTCCGATTCTTGTGTTCTCGCCATCCTTGGCGATGTGCCATTGGCACCAACACGCAAATCCTTCCGAGATTCATTTGGAACCATTCTTGAAGGATGTGGGGTTCTGCAACAAGTGTCTGTTAGACACAAAGATGTTGAGGCTCTCCTAGATTTTCACGTGTTCAAAATCCAAGATTTCGACATCATGATAGGGATTCCCATAGAGAAAATTCTCATGGAAGTTCCTTTGGAAGGAAGCCTCAATATCAATCTTGGAGGGAGAAATTTCTCCATGCCTATTCTGTTTTCAAAAAACACATCTACAGAATCTCCCATCCAAGATGAGCCAATGGAGGAGGTTAGGACTCTTCAATTTTTAGAACCCCCTGAAATTGAAGGAGAAGAAGACTTCATCCAAGAGGAGGATGAATTTCAGGAGGAAATAGAATTGCCAAAAGAAGAGCCCTCCCCAAAAACTCCTGTTGAGCTCAAGATTCTACCTCTAGGCCCACGTTATGCCTTTCTAAATGGCGATTTGGAAGCCCCTGTCATCATAAGTGACAAGCTTTCAGATGATGAAACACTCAAACTCATAGCCATGTTAGAAAGGCATAGAGCTGTTTTTGGATATTCACTTCAGGATCTCAAGGGAATTAGTCCAGCGTTATGCACCCATCGTATTCCTATTGACCCTGAGAGTGTCCCCTCAAGGGATCAAAGGCGATTGAATAATGCGATGCGGGAAGTTGTCAAGAAAAAAGTCTTCAAACTTCTGCATGCTGGGATTATTTACCCTGTTCCTCATAGTTAATGGGTAAGTCCAGTTCAAGTAGTGCCTAAGAAGGGAGGTATGACGGTCGTTCAAAACAAGAGGAATGAATTAATTCCTCAATGGACTGTCACGGGATGGAGGATGTGCATTGACTATCGAAAACTTAACAAGGAAACAAGGAAAGACCATTTTCCATTGCCCTTCATCGATGAGATGTTAGAGCGATTGGCAAAACACTCCTACTTCTGTTTCCTTGATGGGTATTCGGGATATCATCAAATTCCTATCCATCCCGATGATCAAAGTAAGACCATGTTCACATGTCCTTATGGGACCTATGCCTACCGGCGTATGTCCTTTGTACTGTGTAACGCTCCTGCCTCTTTCTAGAGATGCATCATGTCTATATTTCCAGACATGATCGAGGATATCATGGAAGTTTTCATGGACGATTTCTCCGTCTATGGAAAAACTTTTGTTCATCGTCTAGAAAATTTAGACAGGGTCTTACAAAGATGCCAGGAGAAGGACCTTGTGCTTAATTGGGAAAAGTGCCATTTCATGGTTCGGGAAGGCATCGTTCTTGGACACTTGGTGTCCGAGAGAGGGATAGAGGTGGAAAAGGATAAAATTGAAGTTATTGAAAAACTTCCACCTCCTATCAATGTTAGGGGAATCTGCAACTTTTTAGTTCATGCGGGGTTCTACCGACGATTTATCAAGGATTTCTCCAAAATCGCTAGATCCCTCACCAACCTATTACCTAAAGAAGCTCCCCTTGATTTCGACGATGAATACCTTAAATCATTTGATATACTCAAAAAGGCACTCATCTCAGGTCCAATTATCTAACCTCCTGATTGGACACTACCATTCGAAATCATGTGTGATGCCAGTGACTTTGCTGTTGGTGCGGTCTTAGGCCAAACCAAAGATAAAAAGCATCACACAATAGCCTACGCTAGCAAAACTCTGACAGGAGCCCAACTCAATTATGCCACAACTGAAAAAAGCTCCTAGTAGTAGTTTTTGCTATCGACAAGTTTAGATCCTATTTGGTTGGAGCAAAGGTCATAGTCTACACAGATCATGCTGCTTTGAAATATCTGCTTACCGAAAAGGATGCTAAACCCAGGCTAATTCGATGGATTCTTCTACTCCAAGAATTCGATCTGGAAATAAGAGATAAGAAAGGAGTAGAGAATTTAGTAGCAGATCATCTTTCACGTATGGAAGTCACACAAACCATTGACATAACTATCAATGACTTCCTACGAGATGATATGCTCCTCAAGGTGACAGACTCTCACCCTTGGTATGCGGATATCATGGACTTTATGGTCACGGGATACGTACCACCAGGGGAGAACAAAAAGAAACTCATTTATGAGAGTCGTAGACACCTTTTGGATGACCCTTACCTCTATCGAGTATGTACCGATGGCCTTCTTAGAAGGTGCGTCCCATCAATCGAAGGCACCAAAATCATAGAGAAATACCATGCTGGCCCCTATGGTGGTCATTACGGTGTTTACCGTACTCAGGCAAAGATCTGGCAGAGTGGATTCTATTGGCCTTCAATGTATGAAGATACCAAGGAATTCATTCGCAGATGTTGGAAATGCCAGAAGCATGGAGGAATCTCTGCTCGCAATGCGATGCCCCTAACAGACAATCTCCAAGTGGAATTATTTGATGTATGGGGTATTGATTTCATGGGACCTTTTCCTAGGTCTTATGATTGCGAGTATATTCTGGTTGCCGTCGATTATGTGTCAAAATGGATAGAAGCATTACCATGCAAAAATGTTGATTCCAAGCAAGCAAGGAAAATGTTCCATGAGATCATTTTCCCATGCTTTGGAACTCCTCGTATGGTCATAAGTGATGGAGGGTCTCATTTCATAGATAAGACCTTCCGGAACTTTTTAAGGGAACTTGGAGTCCAGCATAACATCGCTACCCCATACCACCCACAGACAAGTGGTCAAGCGGAAACATCTAATAAGCAAATTATGAATATTCTGCAAAAGACAATCTTGGAAATGGGAACGGGGTGGAAGCAAAATCTACCCGACGCATTGTGGGCATATCGTACTGCCTACAAGACACCTATCGGCATGTCTCCTTTCCAACTTCTCTATGAGAAGACTTGCCATCTTCCCGTAGAATTGGAACATAGAGCGTATTGGGCCGTCAAGAGGTGGAACATGAGTCTTAACAAATCTAGAAATCATTGATTGAAGCAAATCTCCGAGTTGGAGGAATGGAGAGATAAGGCGTACCACAGTGCCAGAATTTATAAAGAGAGAACCAAAAGATGGCACAGTAAGTGGATTACGCCGAAAGAGTTCAAACCTAGCGATAAAGTTTTACTCTTTAACTCTAGGGTTAAACTCTTTGGACATGGGAAGCATAGAAGTAAATGGGAAGGACCCTTCACTGTAGTAGAGACTTCATCCCATGGAGCAATCACACTCCAAGGTGATGACGGTCAACTATTCAAAGTGAATGGGCATCGACTCAAAATATTTCTCGATTCCCAAAAGGATACAGAAAATGATTTTGACATGGTAAATCTAATCGATTTCCATGCCATTTCTTTCAATTCTGTTTAAATTCTCCACTGTCTAACTAATGGGCCCATCCAATTCTTCATCTATGAGGCCCATTTAATTGACCCAAGAAAATGTGGCCCGAATGGAGCCAGAAGGGGGTCGGCCGAACCCTAGGGTCGGCCGACTCTCCCTTCGCGCCGTTCGCATTCTGTTTTCTCATGTTGATCCTCCTCGATATCCTCAACAAAATCCTCGGTGAAACGCGTCGTTCCCCACCTACTTAAAGGATGGAAACAGAGAGTTATACACCTCACTGAATCATCATCTTCCTCCCGTCCTCATCATGGCCGACAAAGTTCAATAATGAATTCAATATAGTGAACTTACCGGTTCATCTAACACCGGTAAAGTTCCCCCTTTAGTTTATTTTGCTGAATAAAGAATTCAGGAAACAAGTGTGGGGGAAACATGTCTCCAATTCACAAAATCCCGATGTGAAATTTTTAATGTTGCATATCAAAACACGTCACGACCGAATGGGCAAAACGACCCGATGAAACAGAGGCATAGAAAAGCCACCAGGAGGACTGCTGAACCCCCTAGTCAGCTGACTTGTTTTCTGCACCATACGACTCCGTTTCGCTCCAGAAAATCGGTTTGGATTTCCTATCCCCACTTTTATGTGCTACCCTGCTGTTTGAGTTGATTTTATATTTTTCATTGCATATCTAAAATGAATCAACTCAACAAATTGAAATAAAATTTGGTAGTCAAGAATTTGCTTAAGCTGAAAATTTAAATACTTTATATTTCAATTCATTACCTTATTTATGATTCCCATAATTCAATAGGAAAAACACATCATCTAGGTATTTGACTAGTGTGCTATGGTAAATGAGTTCTTTAGAAATCATCCTTTTGCTTGAAATTGATTTTTGACATTTGTAACTATTTGAAGTCTTGAACTTTACCTAAATCTCTCATTGGAAATTTATATACCCACCAAGGCCATATGATATATTCATTGGAAACCACCAGCATATGCCACTTTGCTTTTCATTGAACTTTGTCAAACCCGTGACCCAATTGAGTGACATGCATGAACTTTTTGAATTGAAAACTCCTGTGCACTCCATTCATGCAAAATTTCTCACATTGAGAGTTTGCATCCATCGATTACCCATCCGCCAGAAAGAAACTTCATACAATACAAATGAAAGCCTCTCTAAAAAATAAAAAGGAGTAGAAGACATGGCTACAAGAAAAAACAAAAAGCATCCACTCTTGAAAAAAAGTAAGAGTGCTAAAAAAAAGTAGTCATGTTTCATCCTTAAAAGAGAGCAAATTCATGGGAGTTATCACCTCACCCCTCCATTCCATTCATGTGCACAAGAATTTTCCCTTCACTTTGTTCATAGCATAAGTCTCTCATAGGATCAAGTTTTTGACTTAGTAACATATGAATTGCAAATGTGTGCCACATTCATCCCTACCAAGCTCCAGATATAGCCACTTTTAGTATAGGGACAAGAATTGGCAAAACATGCCATGGTGAGGACTCAAACACTTTGAGACACTTGAGAGATTCCAATCGAGAAGGCAAGGGCAAAAGTTCCTATGAATTTCAAATATAGCAATTGCCAAATCATTTCAGCAGAGAATGATCCAAGGGAACTTCATTCTAATCGTTCCACTTTTCAAACACCCAAGATTGATGTGGTAGCCACATATACAAAGGGGATCCATGAATTCAGGTATAAGTTGAAATATCTAGTATCCTTATTTTCTACCTTATAGCAAATTCATGACAACACTCTAGTTCTTCTTGCCTTCACTCGAGGACGAGCAAAGGACTAAGTGTGGGGAATTTTGTTGACGTTCCTTAAGTACCACATTTGACCGTCAATTCACCTCATAATGTGCATAAAAGAAACACAAAACATAGTGGTAGGGTTATACACTAACCCAATTCCACAAGTGTTGGTGTCTATTTGTATGCAGGTGAATTATTACCCAAAATACCAAAACATACAGGGATGAATCCATGAAAATGGATTTCAACGAATCAGGCGATGATACGTGGCAACACATGGATCAAATGGCCCACAAACAGAAGAATACGAGGAGATCCAACAGTGTTGCACCCATATATATCAAGGGGGCCCACCTAGAAGCCACCTAGAGGAAGCACTCCCCGAGGGGAGCCTTGACCAGGTCGGTCGAACCAGGGATCTGGCCGACCTCTTCCTGGTGCCAAACTCGTTCGAATGACACGTGTTGGCTCCTCCCGACTCCCTGGAGTCAATGGTGGCTGGTTCGGGCGTTAATTGTGGTGGGAACCGACCCTTCTCCACCTATTAATAGACCCCCTCACCTCACTTCTCGCGCCCACCAAAAGTTAAGAATAGTGCTACACTCCAAAGGTTTAGAGTAGTCTTAAAGGCTACCAAAGTAGAAGGAGAGTGTGGTGAAGAGTCTAGGAGAAGGAGGCTTGGAGTTGTCAAGTCCCTCTTCTACACTTGTACCCCTACAAAGGTTTTGCTCAATCAAGTAAGCCATTGTGAATTCAATACAAGTTTGATCTTTTATTCTTAGTAGTTTGCACAAGTAGTTACTTGTGGGTTCACTGCTTTAATTCATTAGAGGCTCTTATTGTAGCTTTGTGTTCGGAACAACTAGAGTAGTGATTTAGAACATAAGCGTGGTGCTTAGGTTATAAATCATCAATGGATATCTTGTAGACCCACAGATTAAAGAGGTAGGGAGTAGGTGGTGACAGCCCTATCTGTCTTTCGTAATCCTCCACGTTCGGCTATGCCATAGGCTCTTGGCGGGAGTCGTCCTAGTATTGCTAGGAGTAAGCCCGTGCCCGAAGCAAGCATCTACTGCAAAGTACCTTGAATTAGGATCAATACTTTGAATTTCTCTCTGATCCTTGCCTACCAAACGACTTTCTGTCCTTGGGTGAGCTAGTTAAAAAGATTAGCACACACGTTCTTTGGATTCGATACCCTTGGGAATACTCCTTAAGGGGAAGTGCTACAACGGTATTTCCGTGCGCTTGCGGATAACTCTTTGGTGTTAAGAAATACCAAAAGGCGTGCGACGTGGCCGCGGGGGCGCTGCGTCGGCGAACTCACCAGCTCCCTTCTCCCGGCCATCTCCCTTGCTGTAAATCTCCCTCCAACCATTTTAAGGGTTGAGGAGCATGGTGGTGGGGTCGAATTGATGCGGTGACAGTCGAAAATGGTGGCGCGATGACAGCGGCGGCGGCTAGGGTTTCGGTCTTGTCGGGATTACTAAGAAATGGCGCAAAACCATCGGGAAAATGCTTGGAAGGTTCCTGGGAGCATGAGGAAGACGATTGGGAGGTGCAAAAGTGGTGGAACGGCCGACAACTACGGGTTCGGCGGCACACCGACGAATTTCACTAGAGGTCGCGAAAACTCGAAATCTGACTTCGTCTCTCGATGACTTCCTTTCAGTTTTGGTGAGATGATGCGCCCGGAGATCTAGAAGATAATCCTTTATTGGATTGAAGAATCGTTGCACGTAGAAACAGAACTAAACCGATGACCTAGTGACCTTGGCATGAACTAGCTTCGGTGAAACTCGAGATACGGGAGCTAGGAGACACGATAGGGGCCGAAACTTTACTAGAAGCATCTATGTACCTTTGCACACCTTATTTCTTTAAGGAAGGAGACGAGAACTTGCTTGTATTAGATTGTCCTCGTGTAGCAAAGAGCTAACCGGCAACTTCACCCGCAAGCTCCAGAAAAAACTTCAAAATACCAAGATAAGAAGTCAGGGAAGAAGGAACCGATTGTACCCGAAGCTAGAGGGGAGTTTGGTGCACCTTTTTTCTGTTGCACTCGAGCGCCAACTCAACCTGGAAGTGGAGCTACACAGGGAGGCAGCAAGGGTGATGGGGAGAGCTTGGGAGAAAAACAGAGGAAGACGCCGATGCTTTTCCACTCGGGTCGGATGAGTAAAGATAGAGAGGGAGAGGTGTAGGGAGCACGCCATGATGCAGGCAGGCGAGTATCTCGCTGGCGTGGTGCATGCCATGCTGTGTCGAGCGAAGCAACAGCGAAAAAACGGCGTACAAAGCACTCATGTATAAGCTCCACTGACAAGTGGGTCCCACAACCCCCCTTAAGTCTATCTTCTCTGGTCTCTTAATTCTCCTGCCAAGAATTGTCCAAAAATTCTAGATTTTTGTGGAGAGGCCAATTTAATTATGGATATTATGATTCTGAAATTGGATTTTAAGTTTGGACAAGTTTTGGGTGAAATTCAAATTCAAATTTGAATTTGAATGAAATTCAATGGAGCACTAAATTAAATAGCAAATTAGCTTTAAAAATTTTGAAACTTTACAGAGAGACTAATTGGAATATTTGAAATTTAATGGGGAACTCAGCTTCTTATTTTGGCAAAGTTATAACAGGAGTAATTTCTGAATTTTTGAATTCCTTTTATTGAAGCTTGAACTGGTTTGATCTTCAATTGCCATTTTGATTTATTTTTAAACACCCATTTAGTTATGATTAGAGACTGGCCTTGAGGTGGAGGTACAAGTTTCCAAACATTATTTCTTTCAAAATTTTCTAACTCTTCTTGCATAGCAATAATCCAAGATTCATTAGTTAGTGCGTGTGATATATCTTTAGGTTCAAAAGAAGCAACAAAAGCAGAATGAGCATGAGACTTTAGATCGCAAAACATGGACGGTGTGACTCGTTCGTGCAAGCTTCAAATGACTTGTTGTGGAGGATGACTTTTGAGAATCCGGAGGGGAGTAGACACTTCACAAGATTCTTCTTCTTCATATTCATCACAAATCGATGAGCTTGTGACTTGAGGACAATTTGGACAAGCAATGGTAGTCATCGGTGCTGGTTGTGAATCAAAATCAGGAGCTAGAAAAATATCATTAGCTGCTGAATTTTCAGGCAGCAGCACCTCTTCTTCCTCATCCCTAATGAAAATACTCTCCCCCTGCGCATATGGATCCGGACCTGCAATATTTGAGCTAGTACCTGGGATAGCTTCATCAAAAGAAACCTCACAAGTCTCCACAATTTTGTTATTGTCAAGTAAAAGCACACGGTAGCCTCTAGTATGAGATGGATAACCAAGAAACATGCCATCAACAGATCTAGCATAAAATTTATTAAGATTACCATAATTCTTAACAAAGCATTTGCAACCAAAGACCCTAAAGTGTGTGACACTAGGCCTATGTCCAAACCGGAGCTCATATGGTATTTTACCTAGCTTAGTACGCAAGAGAACACGATTTGAGACATAACAAGCGGTTGCAATTGCATCAGCCCGAAATTTCCTAGGAGTTTTATATTCATAAAGCATAGTCCTAGCCATCTCAACTAAGGTTCTGATCTTTCTTTCTACAACACCGTTTTGTTGAGGTACATATGGCGAAGAAAATTGATGATATATTCCATTTTCAGCACAAAAGTGATCAAAAGTTTGATTTTTAAATTCGGTTCCGTTATCACTTCCAATTGCTTTTAAAGATCCTGGATGATCAATTGATAATCTAAGAAATACAGTTCTAAAGTGATTAAAAGCTTCATTCTTAGATGCCATAAAGTAAAACCAAGAGTATCTAGAAAAATCATCAACAATCACAAGAACATACCATTTACATCCGAAGGATTGAACATGTGAAGGTCCTATAGTGTCAAGGAGCAAAAGTTGACCCGGTTCAGTCGTCATGATCATTGTGAGAGGAGTATGTGAACCTGCAACCACCTTAGCATGTCTACAAGAAGAGCACAAAATTTCTTTCTCCCCTTCAAGCTTAGGCAGCCCACATATATGATCAAGAGCACTAACACACTTTAGATGATCAAAGCCTAAGTGACCAAGTCTACGATGCCAAAAATATAAGTCCTTTAATTCATTTGCAACTAGACACCTATGCTTAGAGGATGACGTATCAAAATCATCTTTAAAAACTCTTCCAATCTGAGACATGTTAAAAATAAGCTCACTATTTGAATCTAAAACTCTGCAGCATTTTTTAGTGAAAATAATTTCCAAATTTTCATCTAGCAATTGTGAAACAAAAAGCATGTTGTATTTCAAATTTTTGACAAGTGTCACATCCTTCAAAGTGTAGTGATCATTTACTCTAGCCGAACCCTTAGAAATTATAGGAGTTGAAGAATTATTGGCAAAAGTAACATTCTCTACACGTAACGCAAAAGAGACGGAGGAGAACCATTCTTTGTTACCGGTCATGTGGCGTGAGCAACCTGAATCCACAATATAAATGTTCTCCTTCCTCAAACGTGTAACCTACGTAGAAGCACAATACATCGATGACTCAATATTGGGGTTAGTCAAAAGGCATTTAGGAATCCAGTACTGCGTCACACGATGTGCGGCAGGAAAAACACATGAAAGATGAGACAAAACAGCAGGTTTATGAGCTAAAGTATGAGATTTTTTGTTCTTAACTACTGACATATAAGGTGTTACTTGTGTAGTACGAAAATCTGTAGCTCCGGAGGCAAAAACAGAAGGTCCGAAGGTAAAAACTGAAGCTCTGGAGGTAAACTTTGAATGTTTTGGACTCATAACAGTAGGTTGCATGTTCCCTACATTTAGTTTAGTATGTGCAGCAAATTTTTCATGAGAGTTATAAGATCTAGTTTGCATTCTTTCCTTTTTTTATGTTGTTTAGCTAGTCTATAACAAAAATCTATGACATGACCATCTCTATCACAATAGATAAAATGAAATTTGACTTTGTGTTCATGTCTAGATGAGCATGCAATATGTTTATTTGAACCCAAATGTGACAACACTCCTGCGGATTTAAAAACCACCTTTTTTGGTGTAGGAACTGTTTTAATCAAACCACTTACAATTATAGCTGGATGTGCCTTCGCATGAGCATGGGAGTCAAAATCTAAACTAGTTTTATCATTGCAAGGTTTAGAAGAATTTAACAGCAAGTTCAGATTCTTATTCCATTATAAAACCGCTCTAGTGTCCTATTTTTGTAATCAAGATCTTTAGACAAGTCTAGGCAATTTTGACATGAAGTTTTTCTTTAAGTTTGCAGTTAGAACAATTTTTAACTTAACAAGAACGTAAATCATTGTTCAGTATTGAAATTTCATTCATAGCATCTTTTAGTTTCTTTTCAAGAACATTACAAGTAGAACAATGCAAATCAATTGTAGAACAAGAAGCATCTTTTAAGTTTCTGTCATTAAGTGCAGCAAGCTGTTTGTTCTTTTCAATCTATAACTCAAGTTTATCAAGAATGGAGGAGTGTGCACTTCTTAAGGAGTATAATTGTTCATATATTCAATCGCATGAGCAACAAGAATCATCACAATGAATAAAGGTTTTCAAACGATTAATATTAGATTCTAGTGACTCAATTTTAACAGCATGGTCTCTAAGCTTTTTGTCATTTTTCTTAACAATAACAGTTGCACGGGAAATAGCATTACACATTTTATCACAAGTAGGACATACCTCTTCATTGTCACTGTTGTGTTCTGCATCCAACATACTTGATCTTGATTTGCCCGCCATGAAGCACAAGTTTGCCAGATCATCTTCATCTTCGTCACTTCCAATGTCTACATCACTCGAGCCAAGTTCTTGAAGTGTGGTGATGAAACTGTTTATCAGTTTGCGTCCTGTAAAAGCCTTCTTTTTCTTGTTGGTATTGCCAGAAGAAGACTTGACTTTATTCTGCTTTTCATCACGGTTAGAAGGAACTGAAAGGTTATGGCAATATTTATGAAAGTGTCCTATCTTACTACATTCAAAGCATCATTGAGTTCCGGAGCTTCATCTCCTTCGAGTTCTCACATTTGGCAATGTTTTTGAGAACCGAGTAGAGATGAGTGCTAGCTCCTCCTCTGGAAATTCTTCAATCTGTTCCAGGGTTAGTCAAGACAGCAAAGCAAGTGTACCACAAAATGAAGATTGATCGGAGCTAGGCACATCACATTGAGAAACAAATGCAAGAGACTTGTTGGGGTTCTTACGTGAGATTATGTCAATTTCATGAGTTTTCAATTTAGAATATAGCACATCTAATGTAAGTGTACTCATGATAGTGGATTCACGAATAGATGCAACTTTCATCTTCCAAATTGACATGTCTAATGCACTTAGTAATTGCCTAGGATTTTCAACATCTGAAAAATTAACATTGACGTTATGCAAGTTGTTGAGAATTTTATTGAAGCGAGCAAAGAGATCGTTGATGGATTCACCTGGTTGCATCTCAAAGTGCATGTACACCTTTTTGAACATGTCTTGCCTTACCTCCTTGATCGTGTTGGATCATTCGTGGTAGTCGCAGAGTGCTTTACACACATCATATGCAGATCGAAGGTGAGCAACACGGTCGAAGTCGCTTTGATTTAATCCTTGTATGATCAACTTGCGAGCCTTGTTGTTGTTGTCAACATCTCTCATGTTTGTAGCCGTGACTTGATCGTTTGATGGGATGTAATAAGGCTTGTACACCTTTTCCTATATTGTGAAGCCTTGTGCCTGGATGAAACATTCCATGCGTGCCTTCCAAACCTGAAAATCAATAGCACTAAAGACACAAGGTTTTGTGGAGTATTTCTCCATGATGATTAGTCAAAAACATGTGCAGATCACAAATATTAGAGCACTATTGCTCTGATACCAATTGTAGGATCAAAGAGCACGTGCAAAAGCTACCAGAGGGGATGAATGGTAGATTTAAAACTTTTTAGCGGAAGCAATGAAAGCCCCTCGATAGAAAATCAATCTGTTAAGAGACCGTGTGTGCGACTAATCTAAACGTGTTCAACCGTGACAAAAGTAGTAGATATTGTAGATAATCAAGTCACGAAGACACGACAACAAGAATCACGGAAAACCGCCGAGAAAAACTCAAGTTACGATCGAAAGATCGAACAAAGGTTAATCTGTTCTACCGAGTAAAAAAACAGATCTGTAATGCTTCAAAGAAACTCGTGTAGATCCGAAACCAAAAATCCAATGACCTTGAAATTTTCACAGATGATGGAAAATCATGTTGTAAAGACTACACAAAAAGAATCACATCAATTGGATCTGTAAAACTCGAGTTATGATAAAACCACTGAAGCAAGGTAGTACTGTGTAAAACTCAATGAGAAAGACTTAAAGAAAATAACTCGGACGAACAAGGCACAAAAATTCCTTTCAACTACGAATTTTATTCAATAGAACACAAGAGTAACAGCACAAAATTTGTCTACTGCAGGTTCTGGCCTCTCTTGCTTATATAACCAGTCTGAAGGCCAACTCAACTCAAACTAGGACTCTAATCCTACTCAATTCACGAATTGAAACTTTTCATAACTGCTCATGACTCTTCTATACGCAGATAGAAGCAATCTTAAGACTTCCAAACACCTTAGGAACATATCCTATATTCCTAAAACAACTCAACTTTGTGACCCACACCAAATCCTAACATAACCATCTCAAATCTTTCCACTATTGAATCAAACCCGACTCAGCCGCAGGCTGAGTCCATAACCTAGTCGGTTGGACCTTTCCGACCAATTATCGATGTCCAAATCTCTTCATCACGTCTTAGAACCATGTAGACACGTCCATGTACTCCTTGCACATGTGCAAACACCTTCCAACGACGTCCACGATACCTTCATATGCATTGTTCTTGATTCAAACATGTTGCGCAACCTCCTGACCAACTCAACCACAATTCCTCCCGGACTTGGTTGTTGAACCTCATCTTCTCCATAAAACTAGTTCAATGGATCCCGTCACCAGCCATGTCTTGAACTCAAGCAACACCTGCACATGAATAAACAATCGATACTTTCGAGCACAAATCCTCGACTTGACTCTCGATAGTTTCGAAACCACAGCACCTTACGTGAGCACCTCACATAAGCATGTTGCAAACCATAACAAAACGATATGAACCATAACAACCAAAACACACCAAAAACTTAGTAAACGAATACTAAGCAAACTTTCCATAGATGTAAAGCAAGTTCAAAACATTGCAAGGTAAAAGTAGAACCATTGCGATCAAGCTCCAAACCTTGTACAAACTAACCCGACCTTAAGCCGGAGCTTACCAAAGCTAGCAGGACCTAGCGCTGGAGCTTCGAAAAGCTAGCAAGACCTAACGTCAGAGCTTACTAAAGCTAGCAGGACCTAGCATCGGAGCTTACCAAAGCCAGTGGGACCTAGCACCGGAGCTTACCAAAGCTAGTCGGACCTTGCGCCGTACTTAGCAAAAACATGTCAAACCTAGCCATAGCAAGTCGAACCTAGACAAAAAAAGTCGGACCTAGCGAAAATAAGTCGGACCTAGACAAAGAAGTTGGACCTGGTCAAAGCAAGTCGGACCTTACGTCAGACCTTGCCAGAGCTACCTAAAAGAAGTCCTTTTATCGTCAAAGCGAATGTATTCAGCACACATAGGTCTCACAACCAGTCATATGGCATGAGCAACCTGAATCCTCAAGTCAAATGTTCTCCTTCCTCAGACGTGTAACCTACATAGAAGGACAATATGTCGATGTCAATATTGGGGTTAGTCAAAAGGCATTTAGGAATCCAATACTGAGTCACACAATGTCCAGCATGAATAACACATGAAAGCTAAGATCAAACAACAAGTTTATGAGCCAAAGTTTGAGAGTTCTGGTACCCAACTACTCATTTATGAAGTGTGTTATGTGCAGCACGAAAAAAGTAGATTTGGGAGCAAACTTTTCATGTTTATGACTCATTACAACAGGTCGCATGTTCCTAACATTCGGTTCAGCACGTGCAACAAGTTTTGCTCGGTTGTTATGTGGTTTAGCAATTATTCTTTCCTTTTCTATTGTTTTGCTAGTCTATAATAAAAATATATGACATGACCATCTCTACCACAGTAGGTATAATGAAATTAACTTTGTATTCGTGTTTAGATAAGCAAGCAACATGTTTATTAGAAACCGAATGAGACAACACTCCTGCAGATTTGAAAACCACCTCTTTTTGTTTAGAAACCGTTTGAATCAAACCATTCCCTTATGATTTTACAATTTTAGGTGGATGTGCCTTAGCATGAGCATGGGAATCAAAATCTACACGAGTTTTATCATTGCAAGACTTAGATAAATTCAACAGCAAGTTTAGATTCTTATTTGCATTACAAAACCGATCTAAGGACCTATGCATATCATCATGTTTTTTCGAGAAGTCTAGACAGTTTTCACGTGAAGTTTTTCCTTGTAGTTTGCAATTAGAACGGGAATTAACTTCATGCACACGTAAAGCATTGCTCAAAGCAGAAATTTCATTCAATGCATCATGCAGTTTCTTATCAACCTTATCACAAGTAGAAGAATGCAAATCAATTGTAGAACAACTAGCATCTTTCATGTTTTTATAGTTAGATTTAGTAACCTTTTTGTTCTTTTCAATTTCAAGCTCATGTTTATCAGTGGAGGTGTGCACACTTCTTAAAGAGGACAATTGTTCATATATTAATTCACATGAGGAACAAGAATCATCAATAGGAATCAAAGATTTTAAACGATCAATTTCAGATCTAGTGATTCAATTTTAATAGCATTGTCCCTATGGTTTCTGTCCTTTTTCTTAAGTATAACAGTGACACAAGAAATAGCATCACACATTTCTTCGCAAGTGGGACATACCTCTTCATCATCGATGTTGTGTTCTGCCTCATCCATACTTGATCTTGAGTTGCCCGCCATGAAGCACATATTTGCCAAATTCTCTTCATCTTTGTCATTTATGATGTCCACATCGCTCGAGCCAAGTTCTTGATGTGCGGAGACAAAATTGTTTACAATTTGGCGACCTATAGAACCCTTCTTGTTGTTGTTGTTGTTTGTCAAGGAGGACTTTAATTTTCTTTGCTTCTCATTATAGAGAGTAAAACCTGAAAGGTTAGTGCAATTTGTACGAAAATGTCCAAACTTACCGCATTCAAAGCATCATTGAGATCCACCACTTCCTCTTCTCCGAGTTCTCACATTTTGCAATGCTTTTGAGAATCGAGTAGAAAGAAGTGCTAGCTCCTCCCCTGTAAACTCTTCAATCTGTTCAAGGGTTAGAGAGGAAAGCAAAGCAAGTGTACCACATGATGAATATTTGCTAGAGCTAGGCATGTCACGTTGTGAAACAAATACAAGAGACTTGTTGTGGTTCCTATGTGATATTATATCAAGTTCATTAGTTTTCAATTTAGAATATAGAATATCTAAAGTAAGTGTGCTCATGACAGTAGATTTATGAATAGATGTAACTCTCATCTCCCAAATTTATATGTCTAATGCACTTAACAATTGCTTAGCATTTTCAGCGTCTGAAAAATTGACATTGACACTATGCAAGTTGCTAAGAATTTTATTAAAATGAGCAAATAAATCATCGATGGACTCACCTGGTTGCATCTTAAAGCGCATATCTTGCCTTACCTCCTTGATTGTGTTGGAGCCTTCGTGGTAGTAACATAGTGCTTTCCACACGTCATACGCAGATTGGAGATCTACAGCACGATCGAAGTCGCTTTGAGTCAATCCTTGTATGATCAAGTTTTGCGCCTTATTGTTGTTGTCGACGTCTCTCATGTTTACAGCTGTAACTTTGTTTAGTGGTACATTGAAGGACTTGTAGATCTTCTCCCATATGGTGAATCATTGCGCTTGTATGTAAGCCTCTATACGAGCCTTCCAAAATTGAAAATCAATGCCTTTGAACACACAAGGTTTTGCGGAGTATTTCTCCATGTTGATTAGCGAAGACATTTGAAAAACAATTATATTAGAGCAACGTGGCTCTTATAACAATTGTAGGATTGAAGAGCACGTGAAAAGCTACTAGGGGAGGGTGAATGGTAGATTAAAAACTTTTGAGCAGAAGCTATGAAAACCCCTCGGCAGAAAATCAATCAGTTAAAAAAAGGTTTGTGTAATATGTTTTCAACGTTTCCAACCATGAAAAAAACAATTTTATTTTGTAGAGAATCAAGTCACGGAACTAATGCAACAAGAATCACGTGAAAACACTAAGTAAAACTTGAAATATGATGAAAAGACTAGACGAAGATTAATCTGTTCTACCCGATTTAAAAACAGATCAGCAATGCTGCAAAGAAACTCGTGTAGATCAAAACCCACAAATCCAATGACCATAAATTTTTCACAGATGATAGAGAATCAAATTATGAATACAACCAAAAATAACCACGTCAATTCGATCTTTAAAACCCGAGTTATGATCGAAATACCGAAGCAACGTCGGTCCGTCCAGAAACTCGGGGAGAAAAACTTGTTTGAAACAAGTTGGACGAACAAGCACAAAAGCTCATCTAAAACTATGACTTTTATTCAGTAGAACATAAGAGGAACAACCCAAAGTCTTCTTACCACGAGCTCTGGCCTCCCTTGCTTATATAACCAACCCTAAGGCCAACCCAATTCTAACTAGGACTCCTCTTCCTACTTGGAGTCTAACTCAACCTTAACATAACCGCTCAAGACTCTTCCATACGCAGATAAAAGCAATCTTAAGACTTCCAAACACCTTAGGAACGTACCAAAAATTCCTAAAAACAACTCAACTTTGTGCTCACCACGAAATCCTATCATAACCAACTCAAATCTTCTCATATTTGAGCCATAACCGTCTCAACCGCAGGCTGAGGCATAAACCAACTGGTTCGACCTTTCCAGCCATATCTTCATGTACACATCTCTTCACCATGCCTTGGAACAATGTACCCATGTACATACACCCCTTGCACACGTGCAAACACCTTCCAACAACGTCCACGATACCTTCATATGCATTGTTCTTGATCCAAACATATTGTGTAAGCACCCAATCAACTCAACTGCAATTCCTCCCGAACTTGGTTATTGAACCTCTTCTTCTCCATAAGACTAGTTTAATGGATCCCATCACCAACAATGTTATGACCTCAAGCAACACCTGCACATGAACAAACAACCAATCTTTACGAGTCCAAGTGTTCGACTTGTCTCTCGTTAGTCCAAAAAACACAATACCTTACGTGAGCACCATACATAAGCATCTTGCAAACCATAGCAAAATAATACCAGCCATAACCACCAAAACACACGAAAAAACTTAGTAAGAGAATACTAAGTAACCTTTCCGTAAGCCAAAAGAAAGTTCGAAACATTGCAAGTTAAAAACTGAACCACTGCACAAATATTTCAGCAAATAAAATTATCGAATCGACCAAAAGGGGTGTTGCAATGTAAAGCCAATAGATCAGACATCCCAATCTGAAACTCACGTGCAAATCACATGTTGGAAAGTTCGGACAGTCCTGACCAAGTAAAGAGTAAATTTTACTCCAGAAAACATGTTTGTAAAGATCATCTGTGTCGACTCACATGCATCTCACGTGATTGAAAGTTCGGACAATCCAAAACCATCGAGAGTAACGTTACTCCCCAAAGACCCATTCAAATGTTCGGACAGTCCAAAACTATCGAAGGCAACGTTATTGCCCAATATGTAGTGAGACATGTTCGGGCAGTGTGTATCAGGGTGTATCGTGGTGTATTGGTGTAAGCTTCAAAACATTGCATGACAACCCTCACTTTATTCTAATTGCCAATATAATCAGCACCCGTAGGTCTCATAGAGTTTTCTCAAACAATGAAGCTAGTGGGCCATATCCAAAATATGGAAATTCTGATGCTAGTGGACAGTGGGAGTTACCACTCATTCTTAAGCTCCCTCATAGCATCTAAACTCCCTAGAAAATCATCTCTCTCTAAACAAATTTTTGTTTCAGTTGATAAAGGAAATACCATGACCTGTTCTTCCATTCTAAAAAATGCAGTTTGGTCTGTGCAGGGTTTCAGTTTTTCTGCTGACCTGGAAGTGTTACCACTGCATTCATATGATTTGATCCTAGGAATAGATTGGTTGGAGCTCCATAGCCCCATGGAAATTCATTGGGGTCAAAAGTGGCTATCTATCTCTTATAAAGGCTCAACTGCTCTTCTACAAGGAATTTTACCTGAGCTACCCTCTACCACTGTGGTTCAAGTTCTGTCCATTGAGAAGCATGAAATTTCAAACATACTGTCCAGTCTCCCCATTGAGATTCAACATATACTATTAGATTTCTTGCCACTTTTTGAAAAACCCTCAGGCCTATCACGTAGTAGATTTTGTGACCACAAAATACCACTCATCCCAGGCTCACAACCCTGCAACATCAGACCCTACAGATATCCTCCTAAACATAGCACTAAAATTGAAAATCAGGTCAGAGAAATGCTTCACAATGGCTTCATCCAACCGAGCTCTAGATTTCAACTCCCCAGTTTTGTTGATCAAAAAGAAGGACAATCCCGCTCTGGCGATCTAGGCCACGGATCGCTTCCACCGCGATCGCTCCCGCCGGTGCCCGCTCGGGCCCCCGTGCACTAGCGCCCGCTCGGGCCTCCGCGCGCTTGCTTCCTCACTCTTTCGCTCGTTCGCTCGTGTGCATCACGCCTCATCTCGCTTCATTCCGGTAGCGGATGGTTCGTCTCCGTATCGCCCACTGCTTGCCCGCTCGCCTGATCTCCGCTTATCATTCACTCTTTGCTTCTGGTTCCTCGATCATCTGTTCAAGTGGTTGTGATTTGTGTCATGGCAATCTTGGCTTCCTCCCCTGAGGTCAGGAATGGTGGTTGCTCGAAAGAACTCTGCTGGAGTGATATGAGTCCGGCGTCTGGGACGTTCCATGATTTTGCTCTTGGTCCCTCCCGTTTTAACACCTCCAAAGATGTCCTACTGGGTACATATGTTGCGGCTGCTCCACTGTGCCAGCCTTCACCAGATAAGGAGCAGAAATCAGACCATCAATCAGTGGTGCAAATTCCACATCCAGTGCAGACAGGTACTGACAAAGATGGTTGGGTGCAGGTCGTGTCCTGGTCAGTTCATCGCCGGCAGGCATGTGCCCCACAACGCCCTCGACGCCCAATTCCGGAGGATCTTAGGTGGCGTTCTTTCAATTGTTTCTCTGTTGATCATCATTCCAGAAGCTGTCGCCTATAACGACGATGTTTCAAATGTCGAGACATTGGACACAGATCCTACTCCTGTCCGCAGCGGAGGGGTGGTGTGTCCAGCGTAGACGTTAGCAGGGCTTGGCCAAAGCTGTGAATGGGACCTTCTACTGTCTCTCGGCAGGTTGCTGATATGGGCAACGGTAAGGCTGTCACTTCGGTTCTGAATGTTGGCGCCTTCTCGGCCCGTGTCGCTCCTGTTGTGGACAATCCTGTGATAGCACCACCGCAATGCAAATCAATATGGAGACGTATATCAGTACACCTTCTTATTCTTTGCAAAGGGGTCATGGTGGCCACGGTAAGGTGGTCTCTCCGGAATCGATGATTCTGAATGATGGCACCTCCCCGGCCTATGAACGCCCTTTTCACCGGAAAAACGTCCCCTCTTGGAACCGAAACAAGACTGCACCACGAAATTTAGTGTGGAGACGTATCTCAGCATCATTAGATAAGCAAAAGGGTGAAACCAGTAAGGCTACCGATACACCCACCACCGTTGAGCCGCAACAGGACTTGGAACATAGAGGTCGTAGTCATCGTCGGCCACGTCGGAGGCATCATCCAGCTCAGGGTCCTCGCTCTTCCTCGCCAAGGGACATCGGGGGCAACGGTGAGGCTACCTCTTCAGAGCCATTGGTTCCGGATGGTGGTGCCTCCCGGGCCCGTGGTCCACCATGTATTATTGATTGGTCTGTTAAGCTGGAAAGGGCAGAAGCTGATCTCCACAAAGCACTCTTTGTTACAGTGGTTGATCCTCTGTCAAACTTATCTACTGATGAAGTTAAATTGATTATAGCAAACAGATTTGACTTCCCTTTGAACTCTCTAGTCCTCCGATGCTCTGGTACTGGTTTATATATTATGTTTGTCCAAGACGAACACACTGCTGCTATAAGGTTGGCTGATTCTGTACCACCGCTGGGGTCTGCTGCTCCTTGTTTTCACTTTAGTCGATGGACAAGTTATGCTTCAGCCACGGGTGCCGCTCTACCAGTTTTGGTTGATATTGAGTTGCGGGGTATTCCAGCTCATGTGTGGGAAATGTCCACGGCAGAACATTTGTTGAATCCTTATGCATGGCCTCATGTCCTCCACTCGGCTATTAGAAACAGGGAAGATTATTCTACCTTCCGCCTGTCGGCTTGGTGTTTTAAGCTGGAGGATATTCCAAATTCACGAGATCTTCACATCGTGGAACCCCCGATCGGGATAATTGAGGTACCACCGGGTAAACCTACCTTGGTATATCATATTGACATTATGGTGTCGGCACCCACTTATCCAGCGTCCATCAAAAATCACCTTTCCTCCACAGAGGGTGACGAAAGTGACACCCATCCTCGTCGAAGTCAGAGACGACAATTTTTTTCCAACGCTCGGTGAACCTCTCAGCATGATCAGCAAGATGCTATGACCAATCCAACCACAGAAGCTCCAGAATTTCAACAGTCGGAGGATGTGAATTCAAGTGGGCGACATCCACATGGTCTCGATCCTGGGGCAGATATGTCACAAATACTGGATGCTGACCTGGAGCCTTCCAATAATCTTGCAATAGTCCCGTTTTACCCGCTGGCGAGGTCGAAAAAGGTGAAAGAGTTCTCCTTGGGATCTCTCAAGGCAGTAGAATTAATGTCCTTAATAGCCGAGCTACGGGAGGTGACTATCATCCGAACCGCAGAGAATGACTTAGAGATCCATCTCAGTCCTTAGCCCCCAGCAAAGATGGCACTGCCAACTGTGATGAATGATATTACACCAATAGAGTGTGTAGCACATACCGTGATGGACTCTCATTTCTTTGCGGATGGGGTCTCAGACAGCTGTGCTACGGTTTTCTCACGGTATCCCCAATAGTGCTCCAACTAATGCTACGTTTAGACTGAATTTTTCTCCCTGCCTCGGATACTAGTACCGACAATGATACAACACCCTCATGACTTGAATCGGCCTCCCGCATCCCGTGAAGAGGTAGTCAGTGATGAAACATCATCTACAACAGGTTCAGTTACTAGGGTTTATACCAGGAGGTCGAGGGTAACTCAGACACCGTAATCACCCAAGACACTCTTCCTATCCAAGATATCTAAGCCAGTAGAAGGTATTTTGCAAGATCCTACAGTTCCTAAAAGGCGAAAGAAGGTGATACCCTCCGACATAAAGCTACGAAGGGGCCACCGAATGGCTAAATTACCACCTGAGATAGATACTAGTGCAAAAACAACAGTTCCTCGCCAATTGGGGCTCCAATATTAAGGTGATAGCCATGGATCTCCTGTCATGGAAAAATATTCCCAAGTGTTCGAACAACCACTTAGTTGTGCGCACATCATGGCGCTCGCTGCTCTTTTTGGGTGCGAAGTTCCTACAGATGATGAGGTCAGGTCGACGGAGTTCATCACAGTCAACTAAAGAAACTAGCTGTTGGTTGTCTTACTAAAGTTTATTCTAATGGATAAGAAAAATATCTTGATTTGGAACGTGCGTGGTCTGAATAGTAGAGCGCGGTGTGATATGGTCGGAAGTTAGTGGATGCTAGTCGACCTACTGTAATTTGTTTCTAGGAAACCAAGCTAACACACATTTCAGAAAGGGACATTCTTCCTATTCTGGGACCAGATTTCAGCTCTTTTGTATACCTCCCAGCTCAACAGACCAGAGGAGGCATATTGGTGGCATGGCGCAGTCTCTTTAGTCTTTACAGCCCTCTTGTATCATGTGCACCGACACTCTGTCTCAATTAATCTGCACTCTGAAGATGAAACGGCTTGGTTGTTTACTGTTGTGTATGGTCCTCACATTGATGCTGAGAAGCCTTCCTTTCTTACTGAGTTAAGAGAAGTCAGAAACTACTGTACTGGTCCATCGTTGGTGGTGGGGGATTTTAACATGATTTATAGCTCAGATGACAAGAATAATAACAATATTAATAGAACTTTGATGGGACGTTTCTGTCGTTTCGTCAATGATCTTGAACTGAAAGAGGTCACGCTTATGGGAAGGAGGTATACATGGTCGAATGATAGAAAACAACATACACTTGTGAAGTTAGATAGAGTTATGTGTACAGCAGACTCGGAGGGATTATATCCTAATTGTATCCTACAAAGCTATGCCTCAGAGATGTCAGATCACTGTCCTCTTATTTTGGGACTCAAACATGGGGTAGGTGGGACAATGCGCTTTCATTTTGAAAGTTTCTGGACCAGGCTTTCAGGCAAGATGTAGAAGCAGATTCGTGGAATAAACCTGTGACATGTGTTTGTCCTATGAAGCGCATTTTCATCAAGTTGAAAAGACTAACAAGGGAACTTCAATCTTGGAGTGAAAAACAAGTAGGGCATGTGAAATCTTAGCTTGCCGTGGCACGTGAAGTGCTACATCGTCTCGAGGTGGCACAAGATCAATGATCCTTGAGCATAGGGGAGGACTGGCTCAGGAGGAAATTGAAACGACATTGCCTCACTCTTGCTTCCCTGGAGAGAACAGTGGCGAGACTCAGTTCTAGAATCCGCTATCCGAAAATCGGCGATGCAAATACCTCCTTCTTTCATAGGCAGGTTGGTTTTCGCAAAAGGAAAAACTTTATCCCAAAATTGATAGATGATGACCGGATTGCTACATCACAAGAAGAGAAGCAACATATCATGTTTCAATTTTATGGGAGTCTCATTGGAACTGCAACTCAACGGTCAGTTACTTTTGATCTGTCCTATTTCCACAGAGCAGGCTTGGATTTAGCTCATCTGGATGCTCCAATTACCGAAGAAGAAGTGTAGAAAAATAGTAAGCAGCTGCCAGCAGATAGAGCACCAGGACCAGACGGTTACACCGGGCGTTTTTATAAAGCTTGCTGGTCCATGATAAAATTTGATTACATGACTGCTATTGTTTCCTTACAACATGGAGATGCGAGGAGATTGGAGCTCCTGAATTCAGCCTATATTATTCTCATTCCTAAGAAAGATGAAGCAGTACTTGCCAAGGATTTTAGACCAATCATTCTAATACATAGCTTTGCAAAACTAATTACCAAGATTTTAGCAAATCAATTGGCGCCCCAGCTTGACTCTTTGATCTCTACAAATCAAAATGCTTTTATCCGTGGAAGATGCATCCATGATAATTTCTTATTGGTGCAACAGATGGTCAAGAGACTACATCGTCGGAAAGTGCCTAGCCTTTTTCTAAAATTGGATATATCCAAGGCTTTTGATACAGTATCATGCTCTTTCCTGCTAGAAGTGCTCTCCTACCTCGGTTTTGGTATCTCCTGGCGTAACATCATCTCTTGTCTACTTTCCACAGCATCTACACGTATCCTAGTAAATGGCGAACCAGGGGAAACTATTTGTCACAAGCGAGGACTGTGTCAAGGGGACCTTCTGTCCCCCATGCTGTTTATCATAGTCATGGATGTGCTAAACAGTCTATTTGATAAAGCTGCTGATATCGGACTACTGCAGCCCCTAGAACTCCACGTGGGGCAGCGGATGTCACTTTATGCTGATGATGTTGCTTTGTTTATCTATCTAGATTAAGGGGAGCTGCAGCTTACTAGTGCATTACTCAATACCATTGGAGAAGTATCTGGGTTGCAGACAAACTTGCATAAGAGCAGCGCCATTCCAATAAGATGTGGTGAAGGACTTCTATCGACTGTAACTGATACTTTGCATTGTGTTGCAGCCCAGTTCCCGTGCAGCTAATTAGGACTTCCGCTTTCACATAAAAAACTAAGAAATAGCGATTTGAATCCATGGGTTGATTAGGTAGCGGATAAACTACCGCGATGGAAGGCATCTCTAATGAATCGGGCTGGTCGAGCAACTCTAGTCCGCTATGTCATTTCAGCCATGTCGATACACCTGCTGATTGCTATTAGAGTTCCAAAATGGTTCATCAAGGCCATCGACAAAATCCGAAGAAACTTCTTATGGCAAGGAAGGGAACAGACCGATGGTGGTTGTTGTCTAGTGCAGTGGGCCAAGGTAACTAGACTCATCGATCTTGGAGGATTAGGTATTCTTAACCTAGAAATCATGGCTTGGGCCTTACAATTAGGATGACACTGGTACAAAAATATCAGAATGAATCGTCCTTGGATGGAACTTGAACTCCCATCACACCCAAACACACTCGCGCTACTGAATGTTGCCATGACCACTCATGTCGGGAACGGAAATAACACTCTATTCTGGACAGACCGTTGGCCGAATGGAGGGACTATAGCTGAGGTGTCGCCACATGTGTTCCAACACGTTCCAACAAGGATAAAACAACACAGAACTGTGGCTGAAGCTTTGCATGAGAATGCTTGGGTGCGCGATATAGCTGGGGGCTTAAGTTCGGAGGGATTAGGAGAATATTTTCAGTTGTGGTAAAGTATCCAAAATGTGACATTATCAGTAGAAGACGATCAACATCTATGGAGATTCGAGGCATCTGGACATTATTCTTCCAAATCTTCTTATCGAGCTTATTTTGTTGGTGCCGTCATCTTTGAACCTTGGCATCATCTGTGGAAATCTTGGGATCTGACAAAATGTAAGTTTTCTTGTGGTTGGTGCTCCATAACAAATGTTGGACAGCTGATCGCCTCTCTAGACGCGGACTGCAACATCCCGAGAAATGTCCCCTATGTGATCAAGAGGAGGAAACCATTCAACATATCATTTTAACGTGTGTTTTTGCGAGGCAGTTTTGGTTCAGATTACTATTTATGATCCACATGTCACATGCTTTATCTATGACAAATGAGAGGTCATTTGGTGACTGGTGGGGCCGCATTATTAGTAAAGTTTCAAAGGAACACAATAAAGTAATAAACTCGTTAATCATCTTGGGTGCTTGGCTCATCTTGAAACAGGGAAACGCTTGTGTTTTCGATAATGTGTCTCCCTCCATTACTGAGGTTATGAGAACCTTCTCAGATGAATACAGGTTATGGTGCTTTGCTGGAGCCAAAAAACTCCAAGCCCTTAATTTGCAGCAGGTGTTAGGAAGCTAATCTATGTTTAGGTCGGAAAACATATTATAATATTTTTGTTCGGTGTATTGAGCCTCTCATATCTGGACCCTATATGGGATGGCTCGCTGTAACATGGTTCGTTTTTTCTTCTTTTAATACAAAGATGTGCATCTCTCTTGCGTATTAAAAAAAAGAAGGACAAGACACGGAGGTTTTGTGTGGACTTTAGGCATCTCAATGCCATGACTATCAAAAGGCAATTCCCCATTCCAATCATGAAGTAAATTTTCCAGGAGCTATCTTGTGCTAAATGGTTCAAACATGGACTTGAGAGTTGGGTTTCATCATATTCTTTTCCACCCTAGTGAAGAACATAAAACTGCATTCTCAACTCACGAGGGACGGTTTGAGCTCAGGGTACTTGCATTTGGTTTAACTGGGGTCCCTGCAACATTCTTGGGAGCCGTGAATTCTACCCTTGCCCCACTGCTCAGGAAATGTGGTCTAGTCTTTTTTGACGACATATTGATATTATGATATACAACCCTGATTATACTACACATCTCTCACACTTGAGGCAAGTTCTTGACCTCTTGCTGAAAGATGATTGGAAGATTAAACTATCCAAGTGCTCCTTTGCTCAGCAACAACTCAAATACCTTGGTCACATCATCAGTGCTGAAGGAGTTTCCACTGACCCCAAGAAGGTTTCAGACATTCTGAATTGGCCCGTCCCACAAAATGTAAAACAGCTGAGAAAATTCCTAGGCCTTTAGGCTATTATAAGAAATTTGTTCAACACTATGGCCTTATTAGCAAACCACCGACCACTCTCCTCAGTAAGAATACAACCTTTCAGTAGACCCAACACCATGACACCTCATATCAACAACCGAAATTAGCACTGTCTTCTGCACCTGTGCTTGTCCTGCCTGATTTTTCCCAACCCTTTTGTATCCAAACTGATGCTACCGGAGCAGGGGTGGGAGCAGTTGTTATCCAGAATGGACATCCAATAGCTTTTGTCAGTAAGGCTTTGGGCCCTAAAACCCTTGGTTTATCAACCTATAGTACCTTGCTATACTCCTTGTAGTGGAACAGTGGTGCCCTTACCTTCTGTTTGGGGAATTCTTAGTACAAACGGACCACCAAATCCTTGCTCATTTATCAGCACAAAGATTGCTTACTCCCTGGCAACATAAGGTGTTTACCAAACTGTTGGGTCTCCAATACAAAAAAATTTACAAAAAAGCTTGTCACAATCAGATGGCTGATGCATTATCTCGCATGCCCCACTCAGAGTCTAAAACCATGGCCATTTCCTCAGCCACACCTGTGTGGATTTCAGAAATTGCAGCAAGCTACCCAACAGACTCTCAAACTCAAGACCTCCTCTCTGCACTTTCAGTCAACAATGCAGCATTGCCTGATTATACCCTGAAACAAGGAATTATCAGACATAAAGGGAGAATATGGGTGGGCTCCAACAAGGTCCTTCAGAACAAGATTATAGCATACTACATAATAGTCCCTTAGTTGGCCACTCAGGGGTTCCGGTGACCATCAGACGCATTAGCAATTATTCATTTGGCCCAAACTTAAGTCTTCAGTGGCTGACTACATTCAGGCATGCTCCACATGCAAACAAGCAAAGGCAGATAGATCAAGGTACTCTGGACTTCTACAACCTCTTGAGGTGCCCACTGGTGCTTGGCAATTAATATCTATGAATTTCATAGATGGTCTTCCAATCTCTGGTTCTGCAAATTGCATTATGGTGATAGTTGATGCATCCTCCAAGTATGCACATTTTGTTCCCATCAAACATCCTTACACTGCCGCATCTATTGCTAAGATCTTCCTTGACAATATATATAAACTTCATGGCCTTCCTCAAGCTATCAATTCTGACAGAAATTCAGTCTTTACAAGTAAGTTCTGGACAGGGCTATTTTCACTAGCAGGAGTTCAACTTTGTATGAGTTCTGCCTACCACCCTTAATCTGATGGGCAAACGGAGAGAGTCAATGAATGTTTGGAAACATTCTTGCGATGCTTTGTCCATGCATGTCCTTCTCACTGGATTCATTGGATATCCCTTGCTGAATACTGGTACAACACCAGCCTGCATTCATCCCTCCGCAACTCACCTTTTGAAGTTCTATATGGCTATACACCAACTCACTTCGGTATTTCTCTGGATGATTGCTCTCCACCTTCTGATCTCCACTCTTGGTCGCATGAACGATCAGTGATGACTGACCTTGTCCGTCAACACCTTCTCCGAACCAAGCATCGAATGAAAACACAAGCTGACAAGAAGCAGACTGACCAAAACTTCTCAGTTGGTGACTGGTTTTATATTAAACTCCAACCATACGTTCAAACATCAGTCTCCCGTCGATCATGTCACAAATTATCCTTCCGCTACTTCGGGCCATTTCAAGTTCTTGAGCGTGTTGGGTCAGTTTCTTACAAAGTTGCTTTTTCGGATTCCTCTAGCATCCACCATGTCTTTCATGTATTCCAGCTGAAGCGGATCGCCCCTCATTTCACAAAGGTCAGTTCACAGATCCCTGATATTGACGTTCAGTTTCAGGTTTCCCAATCTATCTTGCAGGAACGCATCGTTCGTCGCGGATCCTCCATGCTTAGCCAAGTGATGATCTCGCGACCTAGGAGGACAACGGTCGGCTCCTCCAAGAGTTCCCACATTCCTCTGCCTTGGGTCAAGCAGGCTTCCAAGGGGGAGGGGATGTCAACACGGTGAATGTCTACCGCCATCCCGCATCTACTTCTTCTGCTCAGCGCCAAGACCGCGGGAACGATGATGTCATTCAAACCGACGACTCTGGGCCTCGCCGCGTGGCTCATTCCAAGAAGCCCAATGTCTAGCTTGCGGCATCAGTCTGGGCCAAGTGTTGAACGCGAGAGGAATACGTGCGTCCCTGAGTGAGTTCGCGTCGGCGCCGGTTTATAAAACGATCACAAACGCTGGGAACCGACAAGGAGTAACAGAATGATGAACAACTTTTCCCCTATCGGCCGAACCTTCTTCTCCTCCATGCAACCTCCGTTCTGATCTCTTATTCCTCTCCGATCCCTTCCCCTAACAGAACAACCCTATAATCTGAATTTCTAATTTTCCCCCAACTCGGGTTCATGCCCAAACCACATGAACTCAACGGCGCACGGGCTGCCTAAGCTAGAACAAGAAGGATCGAGTTGCCCGACATGAGCAGGATTGTGTAGCGCACCTTTTGGCGCAGCAGAGGAGAAAAGAGCTGGATCAGAGCGTCGAGAACGCGACGGTGCCCACGGCGGCTCCAAGAACGGCCGGTGGCAAACTGCAGAATACCAGACGGTGAGCCAAGTACTCGAGGAACTGAGTTGATAGAAAGGTAGAGGAGAGGCTTGGGATGATGTTTACTGTTGGGAGCGAGCTCAAACGAGGTGGCAAGCGGCAGCCAAAGCGATGAGCAGTGAAGCGACGTCAATGGCGGGAGGCAAAGCACAGAGAGCAGAAAAGAATGAGGTTGTGGTATCCCAATGCGCGCTACCACGAGGGCGTCAGATGGCCACGTCAGCCGCCGGCGAGCAAGGCGATTGTGTAGAGAACAAGAAGAACGATAGGAGGGATACAATTCTGTTCTGTTTCTGTTATGAGATTCCAGTGTTCTGTTTGGCCACGTATAGCAGCAACGAGCTGACTAGTGGTCCCCACTCTCCTCCTCACCTTTACCCTCCAGTACAAGTGTAAACACTCAATACAATAACTAAGTAAATCTTAACGACAGTATCGTCACGCTGTGGTAGAAGGCCCGATTGTTACACCTCCCCTGTCGCCAGACTCTACTTGTCCCCAAGCAGCCATTCCGGGAACTGCTTTACCAACACGTAATAATCTTCCCACGTAGCATCAGCTGGTGAAGAATGTGACCAAGTGACGCGAACCTGAGGCATAGCATGGTTACCCTTCTTCCCGAGTCTTCTTTCTAGGATGGCTGTAGGCTTGATACACTCTTGCTCCAGATTGATCACTCGTGGCAATGTAGAGAAGACTGGCATGTAGCTCCGAATATAAGGTTTCAATTGCGAAATGTGGAAAACAGGGTGTATCAGGGCGCCCTCAGGTAGCGTAAACGATAAGCCACTTTACCAACTGTTTCAAGCACCTTGTATGGTCCAAAGAACCGAAATGCCATCTTGGGACAGGGACGATTCACCACAGATGTTTGGGCATCAGGCTGGAATTTAAGTAGAACAAACTCACCAACTCGGAACTCATGTTTACTCCTGCTCTTGTCTGAATATTGCTTCTGACGGTTTTGTGCAGCAGCGAGTTTTTGCTTCAGAAGTTCAGAATAAGCAGCTCTTTCGGTGCAGACTTCCTCCACAGTTTTGTCAGTGATTGTTGTCAGGAGCAGAAATGGCATCAGCACTGTAACCATAGAGAGCCCTAAAAGGAGAGCACGCCAGAGATGAATGAAAAGCAGTATTATACCAAAACTGAGCAAGTGGGAGTCACTTTTTCCATTTTTTGGAGTTTCATGCACTGCACATCTCAAATATTGCTCAAAGCACTGATTGGCTCTTTAACTTTGCCCTTCGGTCTGTGGGTGGTAAAAAGTGCTCAGCAGCAATTTAGTGTCAAACAGGGTTAATAACTGACGCCACAAAGTGCTAGTTAACACCTTGTCCTTATCAGACAGGATTGATTTTGGCATTCCATGAAGCTTAGCTACATTGTCACATATGAGTTGGGCAACCTGCAGAGCAGTAAATGGGTGTTTGAGGGAGAAAAAGTGTGCATACTTTGTGAATCAATCTACCACCACAAGAATTGTATCAAATCCCTCGGACTCGGGCAGCCCTTCAATAAAATCCATTGAAATTTCCTTCCAAGCACCTTGAGGTATGGGAAGAGGCTGAATTAAAACAGCTGGGTGAGAGTGTTCAGCTTTTGCATGTTGACAGGTCGAACATTGCTTAATAAATCCAGAACATCCCCCTTGAGACCTTGCCAATAAAAATGCTTCTTGATCCTTTGATATGATGCCTGGACCCCTGAATGTCCTCCCAAGCACTGTCATAAATGCTGGAATTAATTTAGTCTTCAATGCAGTATTAGCAATAATCCGAATCCTTCCATTCCTTCTGATAATGCCGTTGTCCAAAGTAAAACCTTGTTCATTTGGGCTGGTGATAGGAAGCTGGGACAATAAACTGTTGTGCTTCACTGTCAAGAGCATAAGAGGTCAATACTTCTTGGGGCCATAATGGTTGAACCACTGAGACAGCAGACAGAGTACGAACTGAACCCAGTCTAGACAAGGCATCGACTGCAATATTCTCATTTCCTTTTCGGTAGATGATTTTGATGTTAAGTCTCATGAGTTTCGAAATGGCTTTATTTTGTAAATCGGACTGGAGCTGCTGATCACCTAAATAAGACAGACTCTTGTGGTCGGTCTGAATAAAAAATTCAGTCCTCTGAGGGTAAGGACGCCACCTATCAACAGCAAGAATCAAGGCAAGAAATTCTTTATCGTAGATAGACATGTTTTTGTGCTTAACAGATAAGGCTTTACTAAGACAGGCAATGGGCCTTCCCTGTTGCATCAATACTGCACCAATACCCCTACGTAAGAAACCCATATAGGAGACAAAGATCGAAGATGGGCGCAAAGGAGTCCGTCTCCGATCAGGAAAAACGAGACGCGTCCGCATCAGCGAGGATCAAAGTTGGATCGATTGAGTGTAGAGAGAGATGATGTCCTTTAAGTAACTATCCGAGATGCGCCTGCTTCTTTGACAAAAGGGAGACGCGCATAACTAGAGAGCGAGTCATATTAACAAAGAAAAGGAGATTGGCTTTCCTTGGTGACAGTCTCCTTTTATCATCAAAGCGGGCACATCTCTCGTACCCACCGGTCGGGCGCGTTTTCTTTTGCCATGGAAGCGGGCTCATCTCCCATTCCCTCTATATAGAGACGCACATTGCAAAGGAACGTCTTGTTTTTGTTTGCTCTTATACGAGATCCCAGCTATGGCAGAACAAGTGACTGCCAGATCTGCCCAGTTCTTTCCTTATTTGTAGGTGGCCTTCTTAAAATCTTGTAGTGATTATCAGTGGCCCTTAAAAAACAGGGTTAGTCGTCTCCTCCTCTACTGCTCCTTACTATTTTGTACCCCTTTAGATCTTGACTATCAGTGGCTTCGAATGTCTTTGATTTAGCACTTTTTTCTGTACATAGATGTCCTCAGATCGAAGTTGGATGTATGGACCGCACCTTTGCAATTAGTATATTGATTTTGCGAAGAAAGACATGTTGGACAACATTAGAGGGGAATATTTGTTGTCCTTGCAAACATGGAAAGAATGAGAAAATATATCGCACAGATGAAGTGTTGAGGTCACATTTGATCACACATGGATTCATGGTGGATTATCGATGTTGGAACAAACATGGGGAGGAGGGTCTTAATGAAGCATAGATGAGAGATCCATATCTGGAGAGGGAGGTCTCTACCAGTGTCGAAGAAGATGACGACGATGATGTGAATGAGCTAGATAAATCAGGGTTCATCGATGACAACATTGAGTTTCTGGTGCATAACATAGAGAAGATGGTACGCAATGTCAAGAGACATGACGATGATGATCAGTACAGTAATAGTGAACTTGCAAATTACAAGGAGATGATCGAAGACTCGAAGAAGCCATTGTATCATGGTTATGCGGCTAAGTACACGAGATTGTTTGCGATGATAAAACTTTTCCAGTTGAAGGCGAGCAATGGATGTAGTGATTGTAGTTTTAAGGAATTATTGGCGCTCCTTATGGACATGTTACCCCAAGGCAACTCAGTCCCTACGATAGTTTATGAGGCAAAACAGATAATTTGTCCACTGGGTTTGGAGGTAGAGAAAATCCACACGTGCAAGAATGATTACATTCTATATCGTGGACCTGAGTACAAAAACCTCGAGAAACGCCCTATTTGTGGACTCGTCTGATTGAATCATAAGAAAGACAACGGTGATGACAAGAACTGCAATAGAAAAAGAAGAAAAAAGGGCCTAAAATGTGTTTTGAAACTTTCCTATCATTTTTCGTTTCAAGCGTTGGTTTGCAAACAAGGAGTCAGAATTGTTGCGATGGCACAAAGAGAAGTATAAGCAGGATGCTAGAATGATAAGACATCCTGCTAATGCCACATAGTGGTGAAACATTGATTCACAAAATCCTAAATTTCCCATTGATCCGTAGAATATTAGGATCGCAATGAGCACCGATGGTATGAATCCTTTTTTGAACGGTAGCACACATAGCACAAGGCCAATTGTGCTAACGATTTTGAACCTTCCTCCTTGCTTGTGCAACAAACAAAAATATACTATGATGTCAGGACTGATATCGAGGCCACAACAACCTGGGAATGACATCGACACTTATTCCAAGCCTCTGGTTGAAGATTTGAAGCAGTTGTGGTACGACGACGGAGTGCATATGTGGGATGAGCACAAGCGTGAGTACTTTGGTCTCAAAGCTATTTTATTTGTGACTGTTAGTGATTCTCCAGCGACATGTAGCTTGCTCGAATAGAGTAAGATAGTAGGTTGCGGATTTCCATATTGTTTTATAGAAATAAACTCACAATATTTGAGCGAGTCACGAAAAATAGTGTATATGAGACATCAATGCTACATTTCAATGAAGCACCCGTTTCAGAGTATGAAGGATAATTTCAATGGTAACACTTAGAGGAGGTGTCCTCCACCCTATCTCACAGGTCATAAAATCTATGGAATGGTCAAGGATATCCATGTTGTCCTTGGTAAGCGGAAAAGGACTTGGAAAAATACTGGCAAAGATGACATGTGGAAGAAGCAATCGATTTTTTGGGAGCTACTGTATTGGAAAGACTACGTCCGTTATTCAATTGATGTACACATACAAAGAATGTGTGCGAGAGCCTACTCGGGACATTGATTAACACGGATGGAAAAACTAGGGATCATGGACACGCACGAGAAGATCTAAAGAAAATGGGAATTAGACTTTATTTGTGGCTCGATGACTTGGTAAAAGGAACATAGCTACCCACATCATGCATCACCCTTTCAAAACTTGAGAAGAAAGCATTTTGTGGGTTCTTAAAAAATGTGAAAGTACCACTCGATTACTCGACGAACGTTTCAAGGCTTATTTCATTTCCAGATCTAAAAGTAGCTTCTGATGTGAAGTATCATAATTACCATGTATTGCTTACGCAGATAATTGTTGTTGGAATTCGAAATATCCTACCGGTCAATGTTCGGGAGGCTATAATAACCTTTTGATTTTTCTTTAATGCAATTGGTCAAAAAGTACTATGTGCAGCATATCTTGATTCATTGGAAAAAAGGCACTATGGTACTTTATGCTTCCTTGAGATGTATTTTCCACCTACCTTTTTCGACATCAGCGTTCATTTCACAACTCATCTATTAAGGAGATAAAGCTACTTGGCCCTGTGTTCCTTCAACAGATGTATGCGTACGAGATATTCAATGGCATACTGAAGTCCTTCAATAGAAATCGAGCTTACCTGAGGGCAGCATGGTACAAGGATATTGTGCAAATGAAGCTCTAGAGTGGGCTCTAAAATACACTGACCCGAGTAACACGATTAGTGTTTCCAAGTCTTGTCATGAGGGGAGGCTCACAGGAAAAAGGACTATTGGGAAGAAGGCCATAACATGAGATCCACATTTATTCTTCTGTGCTCATGTCCACGTGTTGCAACAAATGTCATTGTGTCGGAGTACTTCGATGAGCACAAGAAGTTGCTGCTTAGAGACAATCCTAGCTGCAATGAATCATGGTTAGCCAATGAACACATGAGAAAATTCATAGGCTGGCTCCGCGATCAAATTTCTCACTCATCGGATACTCAAACAAGTGAATACCTAAAAAAGTTGGCTCGAGGTCCTATATTCACAGTTATTACATATCAAGAGTACGACATAAATAGATACACATTCTACATTGTAGAACAAGATAAGAAAAGCACGTATCAGAATAGTGGTGTACATGTTAATATTTATGATTCTACGGGCCAAGACAAAAACATGTACTATGGCCAAATACGAGAGATCTGATAGCTTGACTTTTAAGAATTCAAGATTCCTCTTTTTCATGATAGAATCAAGGGTGTTGTACAAGAGAAGTACGGGTTCACTAGCGTTGATCTTAACCATCAAGAATATAAGCGGAGCCTTTTGTGATAGTAGAACACGTTGCTCAAGTGTTCTATGTTCCAAACACAAAAAATAAAAGACTTAAGATGGTTATACCTGGAAAACAACAAATCGTCGAAGACAAGAATGTCGTCAATGAGGAAGAGTTTGATCAATTTAATGAGATTCTTCCTTTTGTTACCTCGATGATCAAGCCAAGAACACCATTGGCCAACGATACTCCTTACTTGTACAACAGACACCATGAAAAAGTTAAGAATTTCAAAAGACCAAGACCGCAACGGAAAGTAGCAAAATGATTGTGTGATATATGCTCAATATGTGAAAATATGGTCAATTTAGTGAAAAATTGACTTTCATTTGTATATTTGTGTGATATATGCTCAAATGTGTGAAAATATTGCCATTTGAGTGAAAATTTGACTTTCATTTGTCATATGTGTGAAATATGCTAAGTGTGTGAAAGTTATGGCCACTTGATGCCTTGTGTTCTGTTTTTGATGGAGAAACTACTGAATCTGGCACTTGTTCTGCCTTAAACGAAGCACAAGGGAGACGAGCTCCAAGACAGAGCGTCTCCTATTTCTCCCAGTTGGTCCCACCACGGAAAGAAAAAGGCAGGCGCGCCCATATGAAGAGTGTCTCGTATGCGGCTGTGAAAATCTTTGTCCCACCTCAGAAAGTTGAGCCCGTTGCAACGAGCATGTAAGGCGAGGCATTGCACGGATGACATCCTATCCCACTGCTCGGTCTGATATTCATACACATAATCCATTTATGTACTCAAACCAATCCCGTGTGATATAAACCCTATCTCGCGAGTAGATTCCAACTACTTGACTTCTACCGAAATCCTGAAAATATTAGCATGACATTTCTACTCATCGATCTGTAGACTACCCAATACTCCATAGGATTTGGAGACAAGCAAGTGGAGTTTCAATCACCTTAGACATAATGCATGTATCTCACCCAAGACAGAGGTGATACAAACCAAAACATCGCAAATAACTTAAATGCAAACCGGGGCTTGTCTGGCTGCGAGTTAGTATCAAAGTTAGCTCCAGGTAGGATTATGTCCAAAGTCGCCGGCTCCTCCTCGATCTTGGTCACTATATGATTTGCATAGTATAAAGTATATAAGTGACATTGAAACTATATGCAATGTACTTCTAAACAGTGATCAGGTATGTAAATGTTTTAATTGGCTTTGGGATTTTTATAGTGGATACTAGGTTCTATGAGGAAGATCTGGGCCAAGAATTGAGGATGTTCAAGGAAGCTCGTCGTCTCTAAAATTCAAAAAATAAAAGGCTTCTCTGAATTTTGGTACTAAATCAGTAGCTTCAACATAGCTAAAAGTAGATGATCTTGATATAAGAGGTCCCAATGGTTATAGGAAAATTCGTTTCATAATTTTCTGAGCTTACTACAGGGAGAAATTGTTTTTACATGTTTGGGATAAAATCTGAAAATGTTTTTGTACATTTCTGAATTTTCTATAAAAGTTGAAGAATGGAACACTGTTTTGTACAGTAAATAAACTCCAATGAACTTGAAATTTTTATTGGAGCTGAACAATATTTTCAAGAGTGTTCTGACCAAAATTGGGAATTTTCCAATTGACATAACATGAGTAATTAGTTTCCCAAAAAATAATTCAAAGTAATTAATTAAGAAAATACAGAAACTTTAATGTCCAAAAAATTGCGCTACTGCAAAGTGGGAATCAAGGTGAATCCACCAGAATTTTTTGGAATTATTTTAGAAATTATAATAGGAGTAATTGAAATTTGAAATTGGCTTGTATTCTGGAATTATTTCTAGACAGAAATGTCCAAATAAATCCATCTGGGCCCACTGTGTTAAAATGGTCCTATGGGGTTTAAGCCACACGTGGGCTACAAACTTGATCACATAGCCGCATTTGATCTGTCGGCCACAAATGATCTTACCCGAGCCTAACACCCACTGACACGCGGGCCTGGGGGAATTGTGTTCCACTTCCTGCCTAGGACAGCGCCCAGGCTGCCGCGGCGGCGCTGCGCCGGCGAGCTCGCGCGGTGCCCCTATCCCGTGCGTCAAAACTTTTCAAACTCGCCGCCTGCCCCTAATCTGAGGCGCTGAGCGCGCTGGTCCTATTATCTTGGGCCGGGGATGGCCAAAAGACCTGGTGCGACGGTGGCGGCGGCTCGGTCAAGTCTGGCGATGTCGGGAATGGCCCCCTGCAGCTCAAACCGCATGGAAATTCTTCAGCGAGATTCCTGGGGTCACTAGGATGATGAAAACGGGGAGCCAAGAGGGTAGAACGGCCTGTAAATCCAAGCTCGATGGTGAGCAGAGGAGTTTTAAATGGCGGCAAGGAAATTTGAAGACCAGTGCTAATACTCGACGATTTTCTTCGATTCTTGAGCGAGATGACGCGCAAGGAAATGGTGAACAAAATACCTATTTGGATTAGGTAATGTTTGCACATAGAAATGGAATTAAGCCGATGACCTAGACCCGAAGCTATGTTCATGCAGTTGGCGAAACTAGAACTACGTGAGTTACGGCCCACGAATCAACCTGAAGCTTTGTGAGCACAAGCAGCTCGGGTGGGCAGACCTTTTTGCAGTTTGCAGTGAAGCGTGACACAGCCTAGAACGTCGGCTACACGGGGAGCAGAGAGGCAGTCGTCGATTTCACGTCCGAGCGCAGTCACTGCTCTTCAAAATGTGGCACATATAAGCATGGGGCCCATGAAACAAGAGGAGGGAAAGGTAGAGAAGGAGCTTGCGCCACTTTTCGGTGATGGGAGCAGGTGAGACAGTACGTCGCTTGGCCGGCAGGGACGAGCAACGGCAAGGCGGCGCTGAGCACAGTGGCGGCAGAGAAACAGAACGAGCGAGTCTTGGTGTGTCTCCATTTCGGTCAGAGGGATGAATATATAGGTGGAGAGGATGCTGGGAGCACGCAAGCGCGTCGCCATGCAGCTGCTTCGTGAGCTGGAGAGCAGCGGCACCAGCTTTGAAGCGCGGGGAAATAGAGGAAGGCGGTTCACCGAGTTTGTTCCACTGACTGTGGGTCCCACTTCCTTCTCAAGCTAATCCTCTTTGTACACTTCAATTCCCTTACCAACTTGCCTCAAAAATTGCCAGATATTTTATGTAGACTAATTTGAAGGAGTAGAATTTTATTCTAAAGTTTAATTCCACATTTTCCCATGTTTCATTCGAATTTAAATTTTGAATTTGAATTTGAATGGAATTCGACGTACACATCGAATTAAATAGTAAATGGCCTCCAAAATTTATGATTTTTTACGTGATGGCTATTTGGAATATTTGGAACCTAATGAAGAAATCATATTTTTATTTTAATGATGTTTGAATAGGAGCTATATTTTAATTTTGAATTCTTCCTTTTAGGTTTGAATTGATTTAATTTTCCATTAGCCATGTTGATTTCTTTTCTCCTTCCTGTCTTCATTCCTGTTAGCTGAAGTTTGCACTTTAGAAAATTAGGGATTTCACAATAAAATGTTCTAATTATCATCAGATCGAAGTGCATTTTTTGATTATTTGACATTCTGCGATCGCCATAATGATAGCATCAGGGACAGCCTGAGACACTGAAGCAAATGGTCCTTGATCGATGTCAAAATTCACCTGCCCTTCTTCCTCAATTGCTGACCAGACACCAAGTGGTAAAAGAAGAACTTTCATCTTCACGGCCCATAAGGCCTTGGTGTATGTGAGTTGCGGATACCGGAGAGGCACACTGCTGCCCCGTAAAGACAAATGAACAATGATGGCTCCCTCACTGTCGGTCTGCCTGAGCTCATATCCGCTGCCAAGCTCCTTCACTCAACGCCACATAGAACCCACCACCAGTCTTCGATTAAAGATCACTACTAGCCTGGCTATGATACAATTTTTTGTGTTTCAGGATCACATACACACAAGAACATAGGAAAAATAGAATTCACACACACATAAGAGATTAGGCAGCTGTGCACTGGTAATGTTTTCAAGCGTCTTGTTTTTCACCATACCGTTTCTGTCTATGACATACTTTTGAGCAAAATACAACCATTGTTTACGGAGTCATACACCACACATTTTTAGAGCACAACGCATTGCCGGTCATGCCACTGTGATCCGAAGAACCAGCACTACCCACTGTATGCACCACAGGCAATTGAGCTTCGTGCTACACACTTGTAACACCCACTATTTTTTTGAGAAATAAATTTTGTAAAATGAATTTCTCTTGAGATAAAAACATTTTCTTGGGAATAAAATTCATATAAGTCAAGTTGCATCATGTTTGAATGATTGTGTGAATTTTTGAAAATTTAAATTCGTTAGAAATTTGGTTTACAAATTCAAAACATAAAAGAGAAGAAAAACAAAACAGAAAAGAAAAATAAAAACAAAAAACCCTCCCTGGGCCGAATCCTCCCGCCAGCACAAATCCCTCCTCACTCCCGCGCCAGCCCGCGCCTCCTCTCCCCTCCTTCCATCTCTGTCACCCGGGCCCTGCACGCCAGCCCTCTACCTCGCGCCCCTCTCCCCTCCCTCTCTCTCTGCCGCCCGGGCCCCGCGCGACAACCAGTCCCACCCCTCAGCTTCGCCTACCTCCCGCAATCCGCGCTGTAACGGCCGCGCGCCATCACCGCGCCGCCCACTCCCCCCCCCTCCTTTCAATGTCGGTCGTTTCACCCTAATCAATCACCCTGTCGTGCCCATCATGATCGCCGCCCGTTACTCGTCTGATCCCCTATAAAAGCCCGACCATCCCCCTCAGATTTCACCGTCGACGCACCAAACCCTAGCTCCGATGAGACTCGGTAATGGCGCCACTGTTCCTGACATTCCACCCACTATTTCTCCTCGGGAGTTCATCTAACATTTTCCCCGTGTTGTTAGGCGCCCGCCAGACATCACCGTTGGGGTGGAACGCCACTGCGTCGTCGATTCCATCGGGCGCCGACGAGCTCCGTCGCTCCCCTTCGTCGCCGGCTAATCTCCGACCAATTTCTGGCCTCGTGACAACCCTCAGTGAGGCCCCCTTGCTTCCGTCTTCGTTTTGCGCTACTTAGATGCACCCAGTAGCCTCAGCGGCGTGGGTTTTGGCTGCCTCCGACGTCGCCGCCGTTGCGCACCCCCGCCTGACCCTAATCGGGGCGACGTGGCTCAATGCCCGTCATCCATTTTAAACCTACGGCTAAGATTAAAACATCCCATACCGCTTCGGTTAATAAAATCCGGGTCGTCCATTTTAAATCCAACGGCCCATGTTCAAATCACTTTTCCCACCATCAATTTTTCGCCCAAGCCCCTGGAATCTTGCGGGCTACCCCCTGGGTTTATCTGGAGTTCAAATCTAACCTCTAAAAATGACAAACTAGCCCCTGGACTTTCTGGAAATTAGGAAAATATTGGTTAATTGAATAAAAAGTGTTTTTAAGCCCCTGGAGTATTATAAAATAGCAAATAAAATCTGGAAAATTGTAGAATAATCCCTGGACTTAATAAAAATTATTTTTAGCCACTTGAACAGTTCAGTTTTTACAGATAAGCCCTTGTTAGTTCTAGAAATTAAATAAAAGTCCTTATTTTTTATAAAATACTTATGAAAACAGATTTAAATATGTTTTATTTATTTTCATTTCTGTAATATTTTTACTAATTCATTTAAATTGCTGAAATGGTTATAAAAATACTTTTTAAGTATATTTAGTTCATAAAAATTATTTTGCCCATAGAAATAATTAATAAAAATAGTGTAAAAATTGTAAAATTTACATTATTGATTATAAATCTAATTTAAGCTTATTTTGAAGGATAAAAATTTCTAGAAAACAATATTAGGTTTCTAATAAATATAAAAATGGTATAAAAATCTATAAAAATATGTTTTAATCAATAAATTTCATTTAACTTTAAATTCCCATCAATGGATGTATGTCTATAATATAAATCAACCCTAAAATCACTTTTGCGTAGGAATTTGCGTTTATTTGAATTGTTTGCATTTTATTATGTTCTTATTGTATGTTATTTTTCGTGCATCGTCGTAATTTAGAGTCAGGGCCAGAACCCACTTTTAACCTTCAAGAGCAACAATTTCCCGATGACCCCGAAGCACAATTTGGAGGCAAGTTCCTTGACCATCTTGCACCTTTTTTGTTAAGTTATAGTTAGTTGCATGCTAAATTAAAATATGAATCATATGTTATGTTTTCCTAGATTTCCCACAATATTCCTTGTCAACATGGTTTGGGTGTTTTACTATTAAATTAGTTTACGCTTAGCCATGCTTTAATGAAATATGGTCTATTCTACAATATTACATTTGAAGTACTTTGATTCATGAATTGATGGCTATAATGGAATTAGTAGATAGGAATCTAATAGGGGGTTTTGTATGGATTGGTGCATGCATGCACAAGACCTTGGTTTGGGGCTTGACACCTATCGGATTCTAAGGACCGGTTTATGGAAGAAGTTGATAAGCCTTTTAGTATCAACACATAATTGTATATGGGACAACTTGGTTTAGTAATTTGGTCTCTCCCGATGTAGCATAGGTAATTGATCGGGCGAGGAATGGGCTTTGCCTTGGGATCCGTATGGCTCGAGAGGGGGCTTCTCCTGGCGGAGGGAAAATAGACTCCAGGTGCTGGAGCGGTGAAACCTTAGAGTATCCATTGCAAGTCGGGAGAACCATCGAAAACACCTCGTAGTGAACTCCTGGCCACACACCTACGGAAGTGTGTAATTGTGGTTAGCTACCACGGGCATCAGGGAGGTTTACCTTAGTCCACCTGGCAACAGTGGACGAAATCACGAACTGTGGGTAAAGGATACACACTCTGTAGAGTTTTGTCAAACTGTCTAGACAGCCGTTCTCACGGACACGAGCGGCTTGGAAACCAAATTCATAATTAGCAAACAGATACATAATGAATGGTTTGGGTTTGATTTTACCTGGATTAATTTTGGAATGTTGGTTGGGATTTCACCTAGATGTAGGTGCTTAATAAACAATTAAGAGTAGGTTGTTACTGCTATAGTGCTTAACCTATTATTTGCCTTCCTTGTTGTGAACCACACATGTCATAACTTCCCAACTTGCGAGTACCGTTGGTACTCAAACTTGTTAGTTGTATATTTTCCCCCCAATCTACGAAGACGCTGAGGTGGAGAACCAGGACTTCTACGGAGATCCCGAAGAGATGTTCTAGGCTGGCGCTCCCCCGTGCAACGCCTGTGTTGGAGCCCTTTGTTATATTTTTCCGCTGCTTGTGTACTTTTATTTTAGACCTGGAAGGTCATTTATGTAATAAGGTGATGTACTTGAACATGGTATTTTATTTGGTATTTCACTTTCGTCTACACATGTATGAGTTGAACTGATCCTGTCATACATGTGGAAAGCATCTGGTTGTCTTCTTATTACCAGGTGTGACAACACTCCTAACTAAGTAATACACTCACAGCTAGCATGCTTACACACCTGAACGAAGATACACAAGTATGTGCTAAACACACTATGACTCAACAGAAACAAGACAACCAGCCACAACGTGAACTAGCACGTTTCAGGCTTTAACAAGTGCGTACACTGACATATATTTTGAACTCCACTTACAGCAGCAAGATTAACTTAAACACACGCGCACCACTCACTGCCCTGTGGTACTAGTGGTGCGTGCTCCATACTAGACTTGGACTGTAGCCAGGGCCGAGCGGAGACATAGACGGAGCTACCTCACCGCAGCTTGCGCATTCGTGCCTCAAGGATCTACGAAGTCGAGGTGGTCAGGGCGAGGCCAGCGACCTCATCCAGGTGCTGGACTCGTGCACAAATGCCCGTTTCACACCCTTTTTACCGTCGGGCTATAGGGACAATGGAGGAGAGAGACCCAGTGGCTCTAAGACTGGTTGCAATGGGGGAGTGGGAGGCATCGCTACCCATTTGCCGCATGTGTGCCTAGAATGACTTTGAGGAGGAGGGAGAGGAGACAAGGACTAGAAAAGCGGTCATACAGATGGGCATGGATGATGAAGATGAGTTTACTTCATACTACTGCCTGCTGTCCACCCAACCCCAGTATTGAATTCTGGTACCAGTCGACGATGGGAGATGATAGTTCACTATCTTTGTGTGTTGCCCATAGTCATGGCTGTAATAACCCCTCCACTGTCTAGGTTTCCTGTCGGTTTATCATTTCAAAATAGTCCTCGATAGTCTAGAATAGGGAAAACTATGACCAGTGAAAGAGTCGAAAGCTAACGCGAGGGCGCCAAAAGCTATGACGCATGCTAACCCGAAGTTTAGAATGGAAAAGCCGATGTTAACTGCAAGTGCACTCAAACAAGTTGGTAAACCTTGTGTGTACCTTCCTAACTACTACATGGAAAATTACAAAAAATATCAAGCTTTAATAGGGGGATTCAAGGATAACCACTTTCTTATGGGTGATGTTTTTTTTGTCATCGAATGATAAGATGCTTTTTCAACCTCGACGCGTTGGATGTCTCTCTAATACGCTGCTTTGCATTGTAATTCCTAAAAAACTAGGTTCTTCAATATATATACAAAATATAAGAATTATATGTGTCTAACAAATTTGTAATTTTGCGTGTAGGCACCAACAACAACTTACTCATCATAAAACGGGAAACGCGTCTCCTACATATCTTGACCCGCAAATACTAGCAAGAACTAATCTTTAAATGTTGAGCGGTCGAAAAAAATGTTGTTTTATATTTTGTCAAGGCAATGAAACACTACAGTGATAAGGAGCTCCTGGTCATACTGTTCGACCCAGGTAACCATTGGTAACCCTAGCAATTTCTACAAAGTACGACAAAGTCCGGTACTATGACTTTTCAAGGCCGTGGGATGAAAAAACTAGCGAGCGAAGTACCTGTAATTGGGATGATATCACTTCGGTTATTGACGAGTAAGTTCCTTCTTCACTTTAGTTTCTGACTGTTTCGTCATTTTATGATAATTTTACATTAACTGTGAATGATTTTGTTTAGGGCTTTTGACACATATGTGTATAAGGTGCTAGGAGGACATGCATAAGGAAAACGTTGACCACTTAAACATCATACTACATTCGACATCCCACAACAAGCTCTGGGCAACACGTGCAGCTTCCATGTCTGCTTGCACATGGTTTTATTTGAAGAGCACTTGAATTGCAATGTATGTGTAAGTGCATTTGTTTTATTTTATTACTAATCTTTTGCTAAATCTCATTTTATAGTGTGGCAGGACTACAGACCCACCTTCAGGTACGCTAAAGGTTGTACCCTCGAGCACATAAGAGATAGGCTATGTAGGTTCATCATTTCTGAAATCATTCATCAAAAGGGAGAATTTCATTACAGTCTACATGATTAAATGAAAATTATTCTTTGTGTAATTAGTTACTTGTTAAGTAGGATGAACAGAGGGCATTCTTTGTGTGATAGTTACTTGGTATATAAGCAGGATGAACAGGGGCATCCTTTGTGTAAATAGTTACTTGGTAACCACGATTGACACTTTGTTTATATTCGATTGGTCAATATAATTTAATGTTTGTGATCTCCATATGGCTATACATATGTTTTTGTATGTGTATGTTGCTGACCCTGGTAATGCGGCTGTCAAATCCTGACTAGCTCCGGGATGCAGCCGGCAACCTGGACAAACAGGGCTGGGGGCATCAAATAGTTGACGAGCATCTAACAGGGTGCGTCTCCTGTTAGTGCCGCAGTGACCCTGCATGTAGATAAATCCGCGGGCTGTCACAAAGATCGTCTCAGATTTGATAAATAAAGGAGACAATCTGAATTAAAGCACGTCTCGGATTAGTCTCACAAAAGGAGACAGTCTGACGTAAAGATCGTCTCGGATTTAATAAATAAAAGAGATGGGCTAGATCAATGTCTGTCTCAGATTAGTCTCATTAAAAGGAGACGGGCTTTCTTAAAGACTGTCTCTCAATTAAAATAGAAAGGAGACGCGCTTGCTAGAAGCTCGTCCCGAATTAATCTTCAAATCTGCGACGGGCTGCCACAAGCCCGTATCGGATATCTTAAATAAAGGAGATAGACTCCTTATATCTCGTCTGGGATTACTTACATAAAGGAGACGGGCCGACTTAAATATCATCTCGGATTTCTCACAAAAAGGAGACGGGCATTCTTAAAGCATGTCACCCATGTATATTGATCGGCGACGTGCCTGCCGCTCGTCTCTGATTACTTTGCAATGCGAGTTGCTCGTCTCCGTTCTTCGTGCGGTCGCATCTCGAATAAGTCTTTCTCACGTAGTGTACCCACATCAGAGGCATCTGTTTCCACCTGAAATTTTTCTGAAAATTAGGCAATGCAAGCACAGGTGTTGTAGTCAGGGCAGTTTTCAGAGCCTGAAATGCTGCTGCAGCTTCACTGCTCCACTGAAAATTCTTCAGTTGCAGAATGTTGGTCTGTAGTTTAGCTAAACTTATATATCCCTTTACAAAGTTTCTGTAATACCCTGTTAACCCTAAAAGGCTCTGAGTTCAGTGGCATTTGTAGGGGTTGGCTACTTGTCCATTGCCTCTGTTTTCTTTGGGTCAGTAGCTACACCCTGAGCTGAAATTATATGGCCTGAATCGCTGAGTTCAGTTTTCACAAGAGTGCACTTGGATTGCTTCAAGTAAAACTGATGCTCCCTCAGTTTGGACAGAACCAACCTAAGATCTTCAATATGCAGTTCCAAGGAAGGACTGTAGATCAATATATCATCAAGAAATACCAAGACAAATTTCCTTAAAAAGGGTGCCAAGACAGCATTCATTGCACACTGAAATGTGCCAGGAGCATTAGTAAGCCCAAATGGCATCACTTTGGATTGATAATGTCCTGCATGGGTCATAAAATCAGTTTTATATTCCTCTCCACTTTTCATACGAATTTGATGGTATTCTGCTCTCATATCAAGGCTAGAAAAATATTTAGTACCAGCTAGATCATCTAAAATCTCATCAATGAGGGGCATATGAAATATGTTTTTAATTGTCAAATCATTTAACTTTATATAATCAATACAAAATCTCCAACTACCATCTTTCTTTTGCACTAATAAAACTGGAGATGCAAAGGGACTTATACTTTCTTCAATTAATCCAGCTTCCAACAGTGGCTGCACTTGTTTCTCTATTTCATCTTTATGTAATGGAGAGTACCTGTATGGTCTGGAATTCACTGGAATTGCAGCTGGAATTAGTGGAATAACATGATCAAATGATCTAGCAGGAGGTAAAGTTTTAGGCTCCATGAAAACATCAGCATATTCTTCCAAAAGTTCAGAGACTGCACTGTCAGTGAAGGATTTATCCTGTGTCTGATCTTCTGAATGGAGAGGTTGTACCACAGCCATTGCCAAGATTTCATTACCTTTCAGCCATTTTGCTAACTGAAGTGCAGAAAGTTCAGTGATATTATGCTGCATCACTTGCGGAATACCAGTAAGTGTAAGTACGTTTCCTTGATAGGTGAATTCAATTTTCCTTGCTCTCCAATCACACATCATGGGACTGTTACCCAGTAACCAGTCAAAGCCCAAAATGGCATCATATCCCCCCAGAAGTAAGACTCTGAAATCATTAGTGAAAGTGTGGCCTTCACACCACCATTGAACCCCCTGCACCATTTTGTCACACAAGATTTGATCACCATTAGCCACTTTGACTGAAATAGGGTCACAGTTCTGAACTTTTAGTCCTGCCTGAATTGCAAAACCAGAGTTGATAAATGAAGCAGAGCTTACTGAATATATCAGTAAGAGAAACACTTGGTTTTTAAGAATGTTCCGCAGCTTGAGACATTCAGTGCCTTCAGTCCCTGATATTGCATGAAGAGATAGATGCAGGTGTTCTTGTAACACCCAAAATTTTCAAATTTTGAAAACAAGGGCAAAATACTAGGGATGCATCATGTATGTTTGCATTTAAATGAAAATTCAATTTCAAAATGCGCTAGAATTCGTTTGAATTTGAACAGCAATTCAAATTTGCAAAAGAATGAAAAAGGAAAAAGAAAACCAAAAGAAAAAGAAAAAAAAAGAACCCACCCTGGGCCTTAACCCCGCCCCAGCCCACTTCTCCCCTCCCCTTTTCTTTTCCTCCCGCCGGCCTAACTCCCCCTGGCCCAGCTCGGCCCCGCGCCTCCATCTCCCTCTCCCCTTCTCTGCGCGTGGACCCCACCGGTCAGCCCTTTCCCCTTCCTCCCGTCGCGCGCCCCGACCATGCCTGCTGATCCCGCCGGTTTCCAAATCCCGGCAAGGATCCGCCGGATTAAAGGCCCCCGACCCCTTTCCTTAGCATGGGATCACTTTCCATCCCTCACCGCCCCGAATCCCGCTATAAATACCCGCCGGCGCCCCCATTTTCCCCTTCCCCGAAGCTCCAAACACTAGCCGCCGCCGTGTGAGGTATGTCGCCGCCGTTCCCGTCGACTCACCGACGTTCTCTCCCTCCCCCTCGGTCTAACGCGTGCGCCATGCCTCCAGGAACACGCCGGACATCGTCTTTCGGGGAATTGGTCGCCGCTTCACCAATTCCGACGAGCGCCGCCGGAGTCCGCCGCCATACGCCGTCGCCGACGCTCCTCCGCCCGATTTCAAGACCCGAAACCCCCCTAGGTGAGTGCGCGATGCCCCGCTCTCCCGTTTGATGTGTAGAGCGCCCGGGATAAACGCCGATTTGGCCGTTCCTGCCAACTCCGGCGACCCCCGCCGCCGTGCGCCGCCGGGACCGGCGCGCGCGCCGCCTGTGTCGCCCACGGGGCGACGTGGCCCAATCTCGGCCGCCCATCTAGGGCCGACAGCCGAGATTAGAAGGGGCATACCCCTTCGCTCATTTTAAATCTGGGTCGTCCACGTTGGATCCAACAACCCAGATTCAAATGCACTTAACCGTTGGCCCTTTTGCACGTAGACCCCTGCGCAGAATTTAATTTAATTACAGATAGGTCTTGGAATTTATGAACTAGCCCCTGGACTTTAATTAAATTATGTCAACACTGTTAAAATGATTAAACATAGCATTTTAGTCCCTGTTTTCACCATAAATTATATTTTTGGCCTCTGTAAATTATGATTAAACCCCTGGTGATGTTATAAAATATTTATAGGCCACTGATCATGTCTGTTTTGCATAAAAGCCCATGTATTAATTGATAATTACGTAAAATCACATGAGAACTCTCTCTTTTTGCACAAATCACTTAGGGTATTATTTTATTATTATTTCCTAACCTCTTTAGGGTAAAATAATGCAGTTAATTTGCTGGTTTTGTTAATTTTCCAAATGAACCCATATAAGCACTAAAATCCACACCTCCACCCACACCACTAAATAAAATCTTACTAAGGACATAGTGTTAGCGACGTAATGGCGTAGGTTTTCTTTTGTGTTTATTTATTTGTGGTGTGCATTTATTCTCTTGTGCTTATTGTGTGCTACTACTTTCAGTTCCGCATGCGATGATGTATATAGAGTCGGTTCCCGAGCCGACTTACAATCTTCATGACTACCACATCACCGACCCACACTCCGAAGAAGGCAAGTTCCTTGACCATTTTGCACCTGTTTTATTAAGTTTTAGTTAGTTGCATGTTTAATAAAATGAATCCTATTTGTCGTACCCTTCCACATAATTCCTTGTCCCCGGGTTGGTTTGGGTAGATGTTATTATTTACTTTACGCTTAGCCATGCTTAGAAGTTGGGAGGGAAATTCTCTACTTACTTGTTGTACTATAAATTGTTATGATTATTTGTTGAGATATGGTGAAATGAATTGTAGTGGATAGGAATCTGGCGGGTTGGTTTTGTTTGGTATGGTGCAGTACGCACGAGACCCGGGTTTTGGGGTATGGACCTTGCAGGATTCTAAGGACCGGTTTATGGAGAAAGTCACTAAGCCTTATAGTATCGCCACAAGACTGAGTATGGGGCAGCTTGGTCAATTAATTAGGCCTCTTCCGGCGTAGTATTAGTGGTTGGATAGTGCGGGGAATTGGTTCAGGGTGTACTGCCTTGGGATCCACATGGCTCAAGAGGGGGCAACTGGGGTGTTGAGTCGTGGTGTAACGGCTCACACTTTTGTACAAGGGTGAAACCTCAGAGGGCTAGTACGCGCCGGGAGAATCCTTTGTAAAGACCTCGTAGTGATCTCCTGGCCTCACACCAAAGGAAGTGTGCAATGTGGTTCGCGACCACGGGCATCGGGGAGGTTTCCTTAGTCCACCTAGCAACAGGGGATGAAATCACGGCTTGTGGGTAAAGGGTACATTCTTTGCAGAGATTTAGAAACTGTCATGACAGCCGTGCTCACGGACAAGAGCGGCTTGGTGTCCAATTCATAATTAGCCAATGTCTGGGAATGGTGGTTTGGATTGGATTGGTTGGTTGGGACTTGGTTTACCAATGGGTTATGGTTGGGTTCATACACTTAGAAGTAGGTGCTAATGAAAGCTAAGGATAAGATGTAATGCTATAGTGCTTAACCCAAATTTGGCCTTCCTTTCTGTAAACCCACATGTCATCTCTTTCCCTCTTGCTGAGTAGCGTTGGTACTCAAACTTGCTTGTTGCTTATCTTTGCTCAGTCTACAATGGAGAAGAGGTGGAAAATGAAGACTTCTTCGCTGATCCGGAGAAGACGTTCTAGGCTGGCGCAACCCCCCGGGCAACGCCTGTGCATGGAGCCACACTAGTTTACTTTTATCGCTATTTTGCTCTGTAATCTTATTTTAGACCTACAGGTCATTATTGTAAGACATTTATGTACTGGAACATGGCTTGTAATAAATGATATTATACTTTCGTCTACACATGTATGATGAGAATCAATCCTGGCATACATGTGGAAGCCATCCGGTTGTCTTGTGGGGACCGGGTGTGACAAAGTGGTATCAGAGCCGTGTTGCCCGTAGGACGTAAGCCTAGTTAGAAAGGGATGACTTAAGGACCCTATTATATTCTAAAAAGTAATTTATAAAAATGCTTTGTACTTCCTACCTTGTCTACTTGTTTTATTTACTCCTTTATTTATATGTTTTGTTACTGACACTCTCCTGTTTTCAAAATTTGTAGATGGCCCGCACCAAGATGACCCCCCGTAAGTCGACCGGTGGACTTGTGCCCCCGCGTAGGCTGGCCAGTCGCTCTCCAGCCGTCGACCCCCGTCACCCCGTGGTGATCCGTTCTGACGGCAGGGCCGCAGGACAACTGCGACTCCGTCTCCGGGCCATACTCCGCGAGGCTGGCTACCGTCACCACAGCCTCTCGCTCTCCTGCCACACCACTGGAGTGCAGCGCCCCGACAGGACGGAGTGGAGCTGCAAGATCTACATTTACTATGGTGATGAGCTGGTGAAGACTCACAGCAGTCCTGCCTGGAGGAGCTCCCGCCGATATGCGGAGCAGGACGCTATCTGGGAAGCAGCCACTTTTTGGAGTCACGCCCCCCGTTTATGTCTGGAGGACACGGTGCACGCCTTCGTTCCGCAGCGTCCCAGTGGCACTGCGGGCTTTGTCTCCAGACACGTGGAGAGACCCCTGGACCTCCCGCAGTCTCGTCAGACTGTTGGTGACGTGGCCGAGCTCAGTGCCCGACTTTAGAGGGCACAACAGGAGATTCAGGATGGACGTGACCTCGCCCAGCGCCACGAGGCAGTGATCAGGAGGTATCGTCGGATCACCGATGAGGACCCTGACGACTACGCGTCCGACACCTCGACGTGGACCCCGGACTCTCCAGACCGCCGTGGCGGCCAGCGTGAGTCGTCTTCTGAGGAGTCCTCTGACGAGGAGCCTTCCAGTGTGGCGTCTACCGCACCACCACCGCCTGCTGCCTCACCACCTCAGAACCCCGAGGACCCCGAGGACCCCGCGGACGACGACGACGACGACGACGACAAGGACCCAGAGGAGTTCCCGCTTGACGACGAGTAGTCCTCGACCTTTGCCACGACTCAAGGATAGGCACACCCTCATTAGTTAAATAAGAGCGACGTAGACGTACTTGTGTGACCTTGAGTTGTGTTATTTCTTTTTACGATTTTCGTCTTGGTGTGTTGTGTGAGTTGTGGAACGCCTTGGCGACTTGTCCACAACCGCACCTTTTTGATACTTCTTTAATTAGTGAGCTATTAATAAAGAATTTTCATGCATGTTTGCTGTGATTTTTGCATATAGTAAGGGTATCGCATAGTAGTCTTCCACTAGTTATAGTAGAATCTAAGACTCTACTCTCTTCGTACTCAGATGGCAGGCAGGGGAAGAGGTCGTGGTCGTGGCCGTGGTATGCCCCTTGGTGATGATGAAGCTGGATTCCAGCTACCGCAATGGAATGGGAGAGGTTCCCGTGGAGCACCTGCGATGAATCATATGCAGCAGATGATGGCCATGCAGATGCAAATGATGCAGAATTTAACACAAGTGGTGGCCAACATGCAGCAAGCCCAGCAAGCCCCTCCACCCCCACCAAATCAGCCCCACCCACAACCAGCACCAGGACCCCGATCTCGCATGAGAGACTTCCTCAACACCCATCCACCCACCTTTGCCACTGCTAGTGAGCCCATGGAGGCCGATAATTGGCTGAGAACAGTTGAGAGCAAGCTGAGAATTGTCCAATGTGAAGGACGAGAGAAGGTACTGTTAGCCTCGCACCAACTTCAGGGACCTGCAGCCGATTGGTGGACTGCATTCATTGAAGCCCATCAGGACCCGGATAATATCACATGGGACGAGTTCAAGAATTACTTTCGCAGTCATTTCGTGCACGAAGGGGAGATCCAGGCGAGACGTGAAGAATTTCTCATGCTAAAGCAAGGCCGCATGAGTGTGCGAGAGTATCTGAACAAATTCACACAATTGTCCCGCTATGCACCGGAAGATGTGGACACGGACTCGAAGAAACTGTTTCGCTTTAAGAAGGGCCTTGACAAGGAGCTGAAGTTCGCTATGGTCTCCGGTGACTACAATAGTTTCCATAAGTTGCTTGACAAGGCCTTTGAAGTGGAAAGGACCAAGAAGGAGCTGGACGATGATGATAGGAAGAGGAAGCTGGCTCAAGCACACAGTTCTGGGAATAATGTGCGCCCTCGCTATGCCCCTCAGCCTACGGCACCTATGGCTCGCCCTATGAACCCTCACTCGGGACAAAGATACCCAAACTCCTCCTACAGGCCACCCACACCATACAACCAGCAAATGCGCCAACCACCACAGCCTCCACGCCAACCAATGCAACCCCCTCACCCAGCAGCTCCAGCACCCCGCCCTAATGGCCAGCCGCAACAGAACCCTCAAGGAGGTAACAGATCCCAAGGTAACAACGCGGCGGTGCAGTGTTATAATTGTGGTGAGATGGGACATTTCGCCAACCGTTGCCCAAAGAAGCAGCTGCAGCAACCCACACGTGGGAGAGTCAACCACGTGGCACTTGAGGAGGCACACAATACACCAGATGTGGTTGTTGGTACGTTCCCTGCCGACTCCCATCTAGCTACGGTGTTGTTTGATTCTGGTGCTACGCATTCGTTCATATCTAAGGAATTCATGATGAGGCATGACATGGTAGTGCATTTAATGACTCACCAACTTATAGTTCACTCCCCTAGGGGAGAAATGATAACCCGGCAAGTATGCCCTAATGTATGGCTAGACATAAGGGGGGTAGTTTTCCCAGCAAACCTGATTGTTCTAGATTCTCAAGGGCTAGATATTATCCTGGGGATGGATTGGTTAACAAAGTACCATGGGGTGATCCACTGCGCCACAAGAACAGTCTCCTTGACCCACCCCGATGGTACCAAGGTAGAGTTCTCTCCAGATCAAGCTCCAACACAGAGGATCAGGCTAAATCAAACTGAGATCACCGAAGAGATCCATGTTGTCTGTGAATTACCAGACGTGTTCCCCGAAGAGTTACCGGGTATGCCCCCTGACCGTGAAATTGAATTTATCATTAACCTAGTGCCTGGAACGACCCCGATATATAAGAGGCCATATAGAATGGACGCTAACCAGTTAGTCGAGCTAAAGGATCACATCAACGAGTTGTTGGAGAAAGGATACATTCGCCCTAGTTCATCGCCTTGGGGTGCTCCTGTCATTTTCGTGCCTAAGAAAGATGGCACTCAAAGGTTGTGTGTGGATTATCGTGCATTGAATGCAGTGACCATCAAGAATAAGTATCCACTGCCAAGGATCGAAGATTTGTTTGATCAGCTGCGAGGAGCATGTGTATTCTCTAAGATCGACCTTCGTTCGGTTTAGCACTAGTTGAAGATTCGACCATCGTACATTCCCAAGACTGCATTCGTCTCTCGATATGGTCTTTATGAGTATACTGTTATGTCTTTCGAGTTGAATAATGCCCCAGCTTACTTCATGTACCTCATGAACAAAGTATTTATGGAGTACCTGGATAAATTTGTGGTCGTATTCATCGACGACATCCTGATATTCTCCAAGAGTGAAGAAGAGCATGAGGAACACCTGAGGTTGGCACTAAAGAAACTTAGAGAACACCAATTGTATGCTAAATTCAGTAAGTGTGAGTTTTGGTTGAAGCAGGTATCATTCTTGGGACATGTCATATCAGAAGGAGGAATATCCGTAGATCCGGGTAAAGTGGCAGATGTTCTCAAGTGGGAGACACCGGAAAATGTGGGACACATCAGAAGATTTCTAGGAATGGCTGGTTATTATCGACGATTTATTGAGGGATTTTCAAAGATCTCTCGGCCACTAACCAAGCTACTCGAGAAGGGAGCTGCATTTAAGTGGACACCGGAATGTGAAGCAAGCTTTGCCGAATTGAAGAAGAGGTTGACCACTGCCCCAGTGCTGGTCATGCCAGATATGCAAAAGGAGTTCTCGGTCTATTGTGATGCTTCCGGACAGGGAGTGGGATGTGCGTTGATGCAAGCAGGACATGTGGTGGCTTACGCCTCGAGACAACTCAAGAAGCATGAGAAGAATTATCCGACCCATGATCTGTAATTAGCAACTGTGGTTCACGCATTGAAGATATGGAGGCACTACCTAATAGGAAAAAGGACAGAGATCTACACCGACCACAAGAGCTTGAAGTACATATTCACTCAGCTAGACCTTAACCTTCGCCAATGAAGGTGGTTAGAGCTCATTAATGACTTCGATGTCGGGATCAACTATCACCCTGGAAAGGCGAATGTGGTCGCAGATGCTTTGAGTAGGAAAACCCAATGCAACAGCATGACGATCCAGGCTTATCAACCGCAGCTATGTGAAGAGTTTGCAATATTAAACCTATGCATAGTGTCTAATGCAGATGCAGTAGTTATGGAAGTGGACTCCACGTTGGAACAAGACATTAGAGAAGGCCAAAAGGAGGATAAGAAGATCCAAAAACATATGAAGCTGATGAAGGCTGGCAAAGCTCCAGATTTCAGGGAAGATGAACATGGAACCCTGTGGTTAGGAAAGAGGATATGCGTGCTGAATGTTAAGGGGATCCGAGAGTTGATATTGAGAGAAGCCCACGACTCGTACTACTCTATCCATCCCGGGAGTACCAAGATGTACCAAGACCTTAAGGATAGATACTGGTGGCTCGGTATGAAGCGTGATGTGGCCGAATACGTGGCTTTGTGCGACACGTGTCAGTTAGTTAAGGCGGAACATCAGAGACCTGCTGGACTACTTCAACCACTCAAGATACCAGAGTGGAAATGTGAAGAGATAAGTATGGACTTTATCGTGGGATTGCCAAGGACTCAGTTAGGATACGACTCCATATGGGTTGTTGTGGATCGGTTGACCAAGGTTGCTCACTTCATTTTGGTCAAGGAAAGCTATAATGGTTCGCGGTTGGCGGAATTATACATGGCAAGAATTGTGTGTTTACACGGTGTCCCAAAGAAGATAGTGTCGGATCGAGGTACCCAGTTCACCTCGAGATTCTGGCAGAAGCTGCATGAGTCAATGGACACTCGTCTGAATTTCAGCTCGGCATATCACCCGCAAACAGATGGTCAGACAGAACGCACCAATCAAATCTTGGAAGATATGTTGCGAGCATGTGCCTTGAAGAATAGTAAGAGTTGGGACAAAAACTTGCCTTATGCGGAGTTTTCTTATAACAACAGCTACCAAGCTAGTCTCAAGATGTCCCCGTTTGAGGCACTTTATGGGCGAAAGTGCAGAACACCCTTATTTTGGAATCACACTGGGGAAGGCCAAGTGTTTGGGCTGGAGATACTCAGAGAGGCCGAACGACAGGTACAAGAGATCCGGAATAATCTGAAAATGGCGCAGTCAAGGCAGAAGAGTTACGCAGATGCTCGACGTCATGATCTAACCTTTGAGGTCGGAGACTTTGTGTATCTCAAGGTATCACCAGTAAGTGATCTAAGACGGTTCAAGGTGAAGGGAAAACTAGCACCTCGCTATATTGGTCCGTTCAAGATATTGGAGAGAAGAGGAGAAGTAGCTTATCGTCTCGAGCTACCTTCTCAACTGTCAGATGTGCATGATGTGTTTCACGTGTCGCAACTAAAGAAATGCTTAAGAGTACCAGAGGAACAGTTACCCATGGAAGCTGTGGATTTGCAAGAGGACTGTCCTATGCAGAACAGCCAGTCAGGATCCTAGAGACGTCAGAACGTGTCATGAGAAACAATAGGATTCGCATGTGCAAAGTGCAGTGGAGAAATCACTCTGAGGCAGAAGCAACATGGGAGAGAGAAGAAGACCTCAAGGCCGAGTTTCCCGATCTTTTCTCTTAGGACGTCTGAATCTCAGGACGAGATTCCTTTTAAGGGGGGTAGAGTTGTAACACCCAAAATTTTCAAATTTTGAAAACAAGGGCAAAATACTAGGGATGCATCATGTATGTTTGCATTTGAATGAAAATTCAAATTCAAAATGCGCTAGAATTCGTTTGAATTTGAAAAGCAATTCAAATTTGCAAAAGAATGAAAAAGGAAAAAGAAAACAAAAAGAAAAAGAAAAAAAGAACCCACCCTGGGCCTTAACCCCGCCCCAGCCCACTTCTCCCCTCCCCTTTTCTTTTCCTCCCGCCGGCCCAACTCCCCCTGGCCCAGCTCGGCCCCGCGCCTCCCTCTCCCTCTCCCTCTCCCCTTCTCTTCACATGGACCCCACTGGTCAGCCCTTTCCCCTTCCTCCCGTCGCGCGCCCCGACCATGCCTGCTGATCCCGCCGGTTTCCAAATCCCAGCAAGGATCCGCCGGATTAAAGGCCCCCGACCCCTTTCCTTAGCATGGGATCACTTTCCATCCCTCACCGCCCCGAATCCCCCTATAAATACCCGCCGGCGCCCCCATTTTCCCCTTCCCCGAAGCTCCAAACCCTAGCCGCCGCCGTGTGAGGTATGTCGCCGCCGTTCCCGTCGACTCACCGACGTTCTCTCCCTCCCCCTCGGTCTAACGCGTGCGCCATGCCTCCAGGAACACGCCGGACATTGTCTTTCGGGGAATTGGCCGCCGCTTCACCAATTCCGACGAGCGCCGCCGGAGTCCGCTGCCATACGTCGTCACCGACGCTCCTCCGCCCGATTTCAAGACCCGAAACCCCCCTAGGTGAGTGCGCGATGCCCCCCTCTCCCGTTTGATGTGTAGAGCGCCCAGGATAAACGCCGATTTGGCCGTTCCGGCCAACTCCGGCGACCCCCGCCGCCGTGTGCCGCCGGGACCGGCGCGCGCGCCACCTCTGTCGCCCACGGGGCGACGTGGCCCAATCTCGGCCGCCCATATAGGGCCGACGACCGAGATTAGAAGGGGCATACCCCTTCGGTCATTTTAAATCTGGGCCGTCCACATTGGATCCAACGGCCCAGATTCAAATGCACTTAACCGTTGGCCCTTTTGCACGTAGACCCCTGCGCAGAATTTAATTTAATTACAGATAGGTCCTGGAATTTATGAACTAGCCCCTGGACTTTAATTAAATTATGTCAGCACTGTTAAAATGATTAAACATAGCATTTTAGCCCCTGTTTTCACCATAAATTATATTTTTGGCCTCTGTAAATTATGATTAAACCCCTGGTGATGTTATAAAATATTTCTAGGCCACTGATCATGTCTGTTTTGCATAAAAGCCCTTGTATTAATTGATAATTACATAAAATCACATGAGAACTCTCTCTTTTTGCACAAATCACTTAGGGTATTATTTTATTATTATTTCCTAACCTCTTTAGTGTAAAATAATGCAGTTAATTTGCTGGTTTTGTTGAATTTCCTAATGAACCCATATAAGCAGTAAAATACACACCTCCACCCACACCACTAAATAAATTCTTACTAGGGACATAGTGTTAGCGACGTAACTGCGTAGGTTTTCTTTTGTGTTTATTTATTTGTGGTGTGCATTTATTCTCTTGTGCTTATTGTGTGCTACTACTTTCCGTTCCGCATGCGATGATGTATATAGAGTCGGTTCCCGAGCCGACTTACAATCTTCAGGACTACCACTTCAACGACCCACACTCCGAAGAAGGCAAGTTCCTTGACCATTTTGCACCTGTTTTATTAAGTTTTAGTTAGTTGCATGTTTAATAAAATGAATCCTATTTGTCGTACCCTTCCACATAATTCCTTGTCCCCGGGTTGGTTTGGGTAGATGTTATTATTTACTTTACGCTTAGCCATGTTTAGAAGTTGGGAGGGAATTTCTCTACTTACTTGTTCTACTATAAATTGTTATGATTATTTGTTGAGATATGGTGAAATGAATTGTAGTGGATAGGAATCTGGCGGGTTGGTTTTGTTTGGTATGGTGCAGTACGCACGAGACCCGGGTTTTGGGGTATGAACCTTGCCGGATTCTAAGGACCGGTTTATGGAGAAAGTCACTAAGCCTTATAGTATCGCCACAAGACTGAGTATGGGGCAGCTTGGTCAATTAATTAGGCCTCTCCCGGCGTAGTATTAGTGGTTGGATAGTGCGGGGAATTGGTTCAGGGTGTACTGCCTTGGGATCCGCATGGCTCAAGAGCGGGCAACTGGGGTGTTGAGTCGTGGTGTAACGGCTCACACTTTTGTACAGGGGTGAAACCTCAGAGGGCTAGTACGCGTCGGGAGAATCCTTTATAAAGACCTCGTAGTGATCTCCTGGCCTCACACCAAAGGAAGTGTGCAATGTGGTTCGCGACCACGGGCATCAGGTAGGTTTCCTTAGTCCACCTGGCAACAGGGGATGAAATCACGGCTTGTGGGTAAAGGGTACATTCTCTGCAGAGATTTAGAAACTGTCATGACAGCCGTGCTCACGGACAAGAGCGGCTTGGTGTCCAATTCATAATTAGCCAATGTCTAGGAATGGTGGTTTGGATTGGATTGGTTGGTTGGGACTTGGTTTACCAATGGGTTATGGTTGGGTTCATACACTTAGAAGTAGGTGCTAATGAAAGCTAAGGATAAGATGTAATGCTATAGTGCTTAACCCAAATTTGGCCTTCCTTTCTATAAACCCACATGTCATCTCATTCCCACTTGCTGAGTACCGTTGGTACTCAAACTTGCTTGTTGCTTATCTTTCCTCAGTCTACAATGGAGAAGAGGTGGAGAATGAAGACTTCTTCGCTGATCCGGAGGAGACGTTCTAGGCTGGCGCAACCCCCCGGGCAACGCCTGTGCATGGAGCCACACTAGTTTACTTTTACCGTTGTTTTGCTCTGTAATCTTATTTTAGACCTACGGGTCATTATTGTAAGACATTTATGTACTCGAACATGGCTTGTAATAAATGATATTATACTTTCGTCTACACATGTATGATGAGAATCGATCCTGGCATACATGTGGAAGCCATCCGGTTGTCTTGTGGGGACCGGGTGTGACAGTTCTTCTTGCTGAGTGTCCTCCTGGTCTAGCTGTTGCAGAACACTGTCAGTCAGTACCGTTGAATGATCATCTGCTGACAGAGCATGTAACTGGAGAGGAAGTCATTTTGTACACTTAGCCAAATGGCCTGGTTCATATTTGTCACCACAAACATAACAAAGTTCATTCATTCTACGGTAGTCCCTCAATTGTCTTTCCTTCTGCAACTCTGTTGACTGAAGAGCAGAACAGTATTCAGGTCTTCAGCCCCCCTGGTTTCAGAAGAAAGGCATTCTTAGGCGGTCTGGCCCTACTCCTTTCTTGAATATCAGGCTGAAGCCTTGCCAGTAACATGGCTCGGTTCACTGATGCAGGAACCTGTGCTAACACTGGACCATGTAATTCATGCTTAAGCCCCTTCACAAACCGTTGGACAAAAAAAGTTTCGTCGAGATCCAGGTTGTGCATGGCAGTGGCGAATCGAAGCTCATCAAATGAAGTAATATACTCCTCCGAATCTCCACGTTGCCTCAGGTGCAATAGATCATAAACTGCTCTGGGATACTCATACAATCCAAATTTCTCCTTAACTGCATGTGAGAACTGAGTCCAATTGCCCAAGCCCGTCGTCAACTTATAGACCTGAAGCCCATAGCGCCTCCAGAACATGGAAGATAGCAAAGTAGTCGGTACACTTGTCAAGCCAAATGGTTAGATGTTCCCCATTGAACTTCTGAAAATTTAGTTTCTTCCATTCGCTGCCCAACAGGATGCAGCAGTCCACCTCTCTCTGCATGAATTCGGGACGCCTCTGGATCTTCCCCCAGTATGCCCCCACCTGGATCGACTATGTCCTCCTGATGAGGCGGATCCGTACCAAACTGGCGATCGCGTTCTGTGCGACCCCGGTCCTCCCCCTGACAGTCCAGAACGAGCGCGGCCAACAACTTCCCCGTGTCAGCAACTTGCTTGAACAAGAGATCGCGTTACTGCCCCGCCTGCTCCGCCACCTTTGCCGCCATCTTCTGGACCTCATCCGACTCGTCGAGGCGCTTGGAGAACGCGTCGAGAGCCGCGAAGACCTTGTCCCAACGATCGCCGTCTTCCTGCGCTGCAGAAGCCATCGCGTCGTCGATGATGCGCGTCTGAGCTGAAGGCTTCGTCGGGCTGTCGTGTCGCAGAAACCGCCGAGCCAACCGTAGTGGGTGTGCCGGCGATCGGATCAGGGAGAACCACCGCGCACAGCACACAACACCACGGGATTTTAAAGCTCGGACGAACGACGCCAACCCGAACACTCCCCGCCTCCAAAAAAAGAGAACCGCGCTCTGATTAACAACTGTGAATCCGGGGCCAACGCACACTACCGTGAGGGTGTGATATGGCCACGGCGGCCACCGGCAAGCAAGGCGATTGCGTAGAGAACAAGAATAACGATAGGAGGGAGACAATTTTGTTCTATTTCTGTTATAAGATTCCAGTGTTCTGTTTGGCCACATATAGCAGCAACGAGCTGACTAGTGGTATCCACTCTCCTCCTCACCTTTACCCTCCAGTAGAAGTGTAAATACTCATTACAATAGCTAAGTAAATCTTAGCGACAGTATCGTCACGCTGTGGTAGAAGGCCCGTGTGTTACACTGGTGGGGTTAAATAGTCGACCAGCAACTGGATTAGGTCAGTTTGGCAAGCAGCCAATGGTAGAAGTCGGCAAAGACCGTGAGGGGAGGTGACGCCATGCAACTATGCGGTGGGAGCAGGGAGAGAAAGAAGAAACCTTGGCTTAGGTATTAGACTGACTGGTGGGTCCCACTTGCCATAGACCCCCTCACATAGAACTTCAAAATTCAGTTTGAAAATGGGAATCAACTCCAAAAATAGTCAAACTTGGTAGTCCCCTTAATTTGAACATGATGTATCACATGGTGGTCTCAGATTTATCATTTGAAGTCTGAAAAATATCTCTAAATTTTCAGTGTTCATTCCCTCCTCTATTGAATTTCCAAATAATTTAAATTGCTAATTTAGTTTGGTTGACTTGATCACATGCTGAACATTGTACCATAAAAGTGGACCTTCACAATGTGCTCCGCTGTATCATCATCATTTGTTACAACAATAGAAGGCAGAGGGCAATGTGGACACAACAAGAGGATAGGTAAAGGGTTCCCTAGTCAGCAAGGACGGACTTCGACTATCAGTGGACAGTATCCTTCAGCTAATTTGGGAACCTCATCAAAAATGGCACCAAGACAGGACAGTTTGGTTGCAAAGGAAACACATGTTGCTCCTCCAGGACTCCTTCCTGGTGGGGGCAATAACAGATGCACGAATTGTTATAGAAACTGGTAAACCAAAGAAGATAAATTTATGGTGCTGGAACAGCTGTCGGAAGACTATCCACTACTTTGATACCTATTGAGTGCCACAGAGATATTTCCCCTTCCTGAAAGCATCCATTCCGGCTTCATTTACGTGGCGGGCTCTCTTGTGCAGATGCTCACACTGAGTCTCTCGTCTCTTGAGCGATGTGTTGTTGCACATCTTCCTCTTTGTCGGTGCTCTTCTTCGGCCATGCGATGATACTCCTCTTCCTGAGCCCTCTTGTGCAGGTGCTCCCACTAAGTCTCTCGTGCCTCCGCAATGATGTGTTGCCGCACATCTTTCTCTCTTTGGCGATGCTCTTCTTCCCACTTTGTGATGACAAATAGGTGGTGATTATACATGGTCAATCTACTCCACGAACTCACAAATAGGTTGTGGAGACTGCATGTTTAAACTATGTCGTTACATTAAATATGGATGTAATGTTGTAAATATTAAAAAAATTATGAGAGTAACGGGGTTTATTTATTACTTGAATCTACCATCAATGAAATATGGTGTTATCCTATGAGCGCGACTTACTGATAGTTCTCACACATCATATTTTCTGACCGTACGTGTCCCTTAAAATGAGGCTCCAATCAAACCGGCAAGGAATGTCACACAAACACATGAGAGGTTGTATTTCCTTTGGGATATTTAATATTTTCTTTTTCTTAGATGTTGACGTAGGTCACTTCATTGCTTCTAGAATGTGTTTGATTGAAAAAGAATGCGGAGATTTAGTTGTTGTAAATTTGAGAGAAAATGGGGGGCGGCAAAAAGATTGGACAAAGTTTGCCCCGTGGATAAAACCTTTTTAAATTTGAAATGGTTCACCCCCCATCGGGTGAACTTTTCTCCGATGGAGCCACCTATAAAAGTGTCATTTGTACTTTTGCAGGTGCCCCCCAGACTTTAAGTTTGCCATGTGTGTGATCAATATGCACCCATTTCTGTAATTATTTGAATTGGACAAAGCTTTTTGTAACTTTTGATTAAATAATACTATTTTGAAATAAAAACAAACAGAGATCATCCTTATGATTTTTTAGTGGACGTAAGAAGGGCCAAAATTGCAGAAGGCTTGTAAGATGGCACGATCATGGAAAGTCCACTCATAGACCGCCACTCCAAACTCTGATTTGTTTTGAAAAAATGGAAGTTTTAATCAAAATGTACAAAAGGGATGCCCCGTTCAATCAATTGAAGAAGTAAGATCCTCTTGCCCCGCCAACGGGCGAATTGGATCTAGCCCTGTGGCAGGGTGAGATAAGGCCGGGAGCCTATACTGATGGTAATTTTGTCAAGGAGCCGAAATGCTCATTTTCATCTAAGTTTCTGCCCAACTACTGGGTGAGATTTGGGCCTGCAGCACAAATATTTCCATGGGTTTTCTCAAGCAAGTACAAGAGAATGACGGTTTGAAACCCCATTTTTAAAATCTTATTTAATGCTTGTGCCTGTGTGTAGTATGACCTTTTGAGTGAAACAAATAACTATAAGATATGTCCAAATCATCGACATAACACACTATAGCCAACACTCAATCATTATCTTTTTTGTTGTCTGCTAAAATATTACACATAAATCTCAATAAATTACAATTAAATGGTTCCATCTTTCTTTCAAAATCAATGTTCACTTGCAAAGTGCATAGTGGGTTACTCCATCTGTTTTGTTTTATTTGACGCTTTCTTTTATCTAATGCTGACTAGTTCATCGTCAAATAAAATAAACAGAATGGAGTATAAAGTTTGGTAGCATATGTAGCCTCAGCTCACTAGTACAATATCACAACATAGACCAAAAAAACATATGAGTTAGCAGTGGGTCGCCTAATTATGCTTTGGGTGCCTCCATCTTGCGGCCTAACATCAGATAGCATAAAAGTGGTAATCGACATCTTTGGCTTTGAAGATGAAGGTATTTCATCTGTATAAACGTGAGGACCGGGTCCACCCATTTCAAAAATCGCAGAGGGTGGTGATGCGAAACCCAACAACACACACAAAAGGAATACGAAATAATACAAAGTTTTATTGATATAAACCGTGTAAGTCTTTTACAATACTTAAATATATAGAAGAAGATAAAACTCATAGCTAAAGTCTCAGCCTAGCAATCCAAAAGTGCAGCCATCTAGCCCAGGGACACTACACACTAGAAGCATGTGACATGCTGGCTCAAGGCTTAATAGGATTGATAGAATACTCATACCAACATGGTATACCTTCTTATCAAGGAGCTCACCTGCAAAGAACTTTGAGGTTAAGCGTGCTTGGTCCGGAGCAATTTACAAATGGGTGATCGATTGGGAAGTTTCCCCTTGTGTACACGAGTGAGGACAAAATGGCACAAAATACTAGTGTTGGTTTGTGAGGCTTGTCTATGATCTTAGAGAGCTGCCAAAAGTAATGACTGCAAGACACATAGTGGCTAAGGTGTTACAAAATGGTATTAGATGTGACCCTCACAGTTTAACGAGTGCGTACGGGTCAGTGACGTGGTATAGTATACCGGTACTAAACGTACGAATGTGGCCAAGAAGGGACATTCCTGGCTTGGGGTTGACCGATGAGGACGTCGGTCTTCTAAGGGGTGAATTGTGACATCCTGGCTCAAGGCTTAATAGGATTGATAGAATACTCATACCAACAAGGTATACCTTCTTTTCCGGAAGCTCCTGTGCAAAGAACACTGAGGTTAAGCATTCTTGGCTTGGAGCAATTCACGGATGGGTGACCAATCGGGAAGTTTTCCCGGGTGCGCACAAGTGAGGACAAAATGCGTAGAAAAGGCTAGTGTTGGTTTGTGGGATTTGTTTGTGATCCTAGAGAGCTGCCAGAAGTAACAACTGTCAGGCCCGTATTGGCTGGCGTGTTACACAGCGCACAATGAGGATCACGGTGGCGTGTAGGGATCCCACTCGGCGGTATACCTCGACGGGGGCATCGCCTCATCCTCGGGCCCTTCCTCATACATCTCACCTGCAACAAATTAATATAGCAACTGTGAGCACGAAGGCTCAGCAAGACATAACCGTCTCACCAAAGCTTGAAACTCTACATGCAGGGATACTTAACATAGGAATAGATATTGCAGTAAATGACTCGCCTACACGATGGTCCTTATTTCTCATGTTATTAGCAACAGGTTAAAGGTTCAATATAGTAACTTTAGTGAGCATATTCTATATCAATCGTAGTTCCAAAGCAATTATAATTCCATACATCATATTCTTATGGCTTCTTCAGTATTTACTACGTCATGGCGCAGTGAACAAGCGGTGCTCAAATAACCGCGAGGAATGGTGATTGCAATCAGTAGACACCCTGATAACACATCACATACAGCCATTTCGGAAGTGAAGCAAATCACACTTCCATACTATGTTGTATGCAATAACCTTTCAAAGGAAACCCAAATGTCGAACATGTCCTTCTGTAATGAGCAGGAGGTCCCCGCGCGAAGCGTGTCTGTACCCGCTGACAGATTTACGCCTTGCTACTCTCAACCCACTCTTATAAAATGGTAGGGTAAGCCTCGACACCCAGGTTAAACAACTACATCGGTTTCCTGGTTTTGGTATAGCCAGTATGCATCTGGTACAGTTCAAACTCATCCAGCAGGACTGCACACGGATCGATCCTCAATCGACATAAGCAGGCTATGCACATGATACCCCGTCTCACTGTATCCTATCCCGCTACTCGGTCTCATATTCATACTCATAATCCATGATGTACTCAAACCAATCTCGTGTGATATAAACCCTATTTTGCGAGTTTCTACTCATCGAGCTATAGACTACCCATACTCCAAAGGATTTGGGGACATGCAAGTGAAGTTTTAATCACTTTAGACATAATGCACATATCTCACCCTCGACATAGGTGGTACAAATCAAAATATTGCAAAAGCACTTAAATGCAAACATGAGCTTGCTTGACTGCGAGTCAGTACCAAAGTCAGCTCCAGGTAGGATGCTTTCCAAAGCCTCTGGCTGCTCCTCGATCTCAGTCACTATATGATTTGCATAGTATAAAGTATATATATGTGACATTGAAACTACATGCAATGTACTTCTGAACACTGATCAGGTATGTAAATGTTTTTAATTGGCTTTGGGATTTTTACAGTGGATATTAGGTTCTATGAGGAAGATCTGGGCCAAGAAATGAGGATGCTCAAGGAAGCTTGTCGTCTCTAAAATTCCAACAATTAAAAGTTTTCTCTGAAATTTGGTACTAAATCTGTAGCTTTAACATATCTACCAGTGGATGATCTTCGTAGAGGAGGTCCCACTAGTTCTATGAAAATTTGTTTCATAATTTTCTGAGCTTCCTACATGGAGAAATTGATTTTACAAGTTTGGGATAAAATCTGGAAATGTTTTTGTACATTTCAGAATTTTCTATAAAAGTTAAAGATTGGAACACTGTTTGGTCCAGTAAATGAACTCCAATGAACTTTCATTGAAATTTTACTAGAGCTCAAGGATATTTGAAAGAGTGTTCTGATCAAAATTGGGAATTTTCCAATTAACAAAACATGAGTATTAATTTCCCAAGCAAATACCATAAAGGAATTAATTAAGCAAATTTTGGGACTTTCATGTCCAACAAATTGCACTACTGCAAAGTGGAAATCAAGGTGAATCTACGAAAATTTATTTGGAATTATGTGAGCACTTATACTATGAGTAATTGAATTTTGAAGTTTGCTTGTATTCTGGAATTATTTCTAAACAGAAATGTTCAAATAAATCCATCTGGGCCAACTCTTTTAAAATGGTGCAATGGGCTTTAAGCCACACCTGGGCTACAAACTTGATCGCATAGCCGCATTTGATCTGTCGGCCTCAAATAGTTTTAACCGAGCCTAACACCCACTGACACACGGGCCCGGGGGGAGTCATCTTCCACCTCCCGCCCAGGGCGGCGCCCGGGCTGCCACGCCGGCGCTGCGCCAGTGAGCTCACCGCCTGCCCCTAATCCGAGGCGCTGAGCATGCTGGTGCTGTTATCTCGGGCCAGGGATGGCCGAAAGACCCGGTGCGACGGCAGCGGCGGCTCGGTCAAGTTCGGCGATGTCTGGAATGGCCCCAGTAGCTTAAACCGCATGAAATTTCTTCGGCGAGCTTAATGGGGTCACCAGGATGATGAAAACGTGGAGCTAAGATGGTGGAACGGCCTGTAAATCCAAGCTTGACGGTGAACAGAAGATTTTTTAATGGTGGTAGGGAAAACATGAAGACCGGCGCTAATACTCGACGATTTTCTTCGATTCTTGAGCAAGACGATGCACAAGGAGATGGTGAGCAAAATACCTAATTGGATCAGGTAATGTTTGCACATAGAAACGGAATTAAGCAGATGACCTAGAACTGAAGCTATGTTCATGCAGGTGGGAAAACTAGAACTACGTGAATTACGGCCCACGAATCAACCTGAAACTTTGTGAGCACAAGCAGCTCGGGTAGGCAGCCCTTTTGCAGTTTGCAGTAAAGCGTGACACGGCATAGAACGTCAGCTCCATGGGGAGCAGAGAGGCGGTCGTCGATTTCACGTCCGAGGGCAGTCACTGGTCCTCAAAATCTGTCGTATATAAGCATGGAGCCCATGAAACAAAAGGAGGGAAAGGTAGAGCAGGAGCTTGCGCCACTTTTTGGTGATGGGAGCTCGGCGAGACAGTACCTCATTTGGCCAGCAGGGACGAGCAACGGCAAGGCGGTGCTGAGCGCAGTGGCGGGAGAGAAACAGAGCGAGCGAGTCTTATTGTGTATCCACTTCGGTCAGAGAGATGAAGATAGAGGTGGAGAGGATGCTGGGAGCATGCAAGCGCGTCGCCACGCAGCTGCTTCGTGAGCTGGAGAGCAGCGGCGCCGCATTGAAGCGCGGGGAAACAGAGGAAGGCGTTTCACCGAGTTTGTTCCACGGACTGTGGGTCCCACTTCCTTCTGAAGCTAATCCTCTCTGTACACTTTAATTCCCTTAATAACTTGCCTCCAAAATTGCCAGATATTTTATGGTAGACTAATGTGAACGTGTAATTTTAATTCCACATTTGCCCATGTTTCATTCGAATTCAAATTTTGAATTTGAATGTAATTCGATGTACACAACGAATTAAATAGTAAATGGCCTAAAAAATTCATGAATTTTTACGGGATGGCTATTTGGAATATTTGGAACCTAATGGTGAAATCAGATTTTTATTTTAAAAAGGTTTGAACTGGAGCTGTATTTGAATTTTGGATTCTTCCTTTGAGGTTTGAATTGATTTAATTTTCCATTAGCTTTTTTGATTTCTTTTCTCATTCCTGTTTTAATTTCTCTTAGCCGAAGTTTGCAGTCTAGAAATTACGTATTTTACATCCCTCCCCTCTTAAAAGAATCTCATCCAGAGATTATAAATCAAGAGACGAAGGTAAAAAGGATTACCGGATATAAGATGATAGCAAATCTGGATAGTTTGATAGGAGATAGTCCTCGCTTTCTTATGTTGCTTCATCAGTGGTATGGTTGCTCCACAAGACTTTATAAAACCATAAAGTCCGGTTTCTTGTGGCGCGAGTCATTTCATCGATAATCTGGATCAGATACTCAGAATTAGTGTGATACGGTTGTAAATCTCCAATGTCTTCGGTGCGGATTTCAGCTGTGGATTTAAGGCACTTCGGCAGCTGAGATATGTGGAATACATTATGAATTCCAGAGAGTGATGCCGGTAACTCCAAACGATAGCCCACGGGTCTGCATTTTTCAATGACGGAGAATGGACCAATGAATCGCGGAGCAAGCTTTCCCTTCACTCCAAAATGATGAATTCCTTTCATCGGATAGACACAGGGATAAATGTGGTCTCCGATGTTGAAGTGGAGAGGTCGACGCCTTTTATCCGCATAGCTTTTCTGCCGAGATTGAGTAGCCATGATGTTGGCTTCAATCACTCGCACTCGTTTCTCAGCTTCATTCACAAGATCAATTCTGTATATCACTCGCTCGACGGACCCACACCACTTGAATGGTGTGCAACATTTCCAGCCGCAGAGAGCTTCATACGGCGCCATCTTGATGCTAGCTTGATAGACATTGTTATATGAGAACTCCGCCAGTGCTAAATTATCATACCAATTTTTACCGTGGTGGATGGCACAAGCGCGTAGCATATCTTCTAGAACTTGATTCACCCGCTAAATTTGACCATCAGTTTGCGGGAGATATGCAGAGCTTTGGATCAGTTTGGTCCCCAATGACGCGTGCAACTGCTCCCAAAATCGAGCAATGAGCAACGCACCGCGATTTGAAATAATAGTTCGGGAATTCCGTGCAAGCACATGACTCTTGCAATATACAACTCCGCATACTTCTTGGCGATGTACTTTGTATGTACAGGGATGAAATGAGCCAATTTGGTTAGTCTACTGACTATCATCCAAATCGAATATTGCTTGTGGAATGTGAGAGGTAATCTGACAATGAAATCCATGCTAATATCCTCCCATTTCCAAGTCTGAATGTTCAATGGTTGCAGCTGTCCAGCTTTGCGCATGTGGTAGGCTTTCACCCGTCGACACGTACGACACTCGGATACGTACTTTGCAATCTCTCTTTTTATCCGTGTCCACCAAACTTTGGTTTTTAGATATTGATACATTTTGTTGCTGCCCGGATGAATAGAATACTTGGGCACGTGAGCTTCATCCAAGATTTTCTTTTGAAGTGTCATGTCATGGGGTACTACTATTCGGTCTTTGAACCATAGAGTGCCGTGCTTATCACTCCGGAAGCATTTCATTTCACCATTCTTCATTCTTCTCCGAATTTGTGACATACCCACGTCTTTATTTTGAGCTTCCATAATCTCCTCTTGTATGGTAGGTATGAGAGCAAGATTATATAATTCTCCTTATAGAACCAAGTATAAACTCAGCTCGTCCTCTTCTATCGAAGTGATGCACATATTGTTGATGTGAGACTTGTGGCTTAGCGCATCGGCAACCACATTTGCCTTGCCGGGATGGTAGTGAATCTCAATCTCATAATCTTTGATCAACTCAAACCATCTCCGCTGTCGCATATTCAACCCTTCCAATTGAAGATATATTTCAGGCTTTTTTGATCTGTGTAAAGATGTACTAGATTGCCTAGCAAATAATGCCTCCATATTTTCAACGCAAGCACCACGGCAGCGAGCTCAAGGTCATGAGTTGGATAATGTTGCTCATGATTCTAGAGATGTCGTGAACCAGATGCGATCGCATGGCCTTCTTGCATTAATACGCAGCCGAGACCAATGCCAGACACATCACAAATAAACTTCAAAATGTTTGATCGTATCCGACTGAGCTAGTGCTGGGGCTATTGTGAGATGCTTCACCAATGCTTGAAACAAATCCTCACAGGCCTTGTTCCAACTATATTTGTTCCCCTTTTTCAGCAGCTTTGTCATTGGCTTAGTGATTTTTGAGAAGCTTGGAATGAACCTCCGATAATATCCAGCTAATTTGAGGAAACTGCGAACTTCGTTAATGGACTTCAGGGGCGGGGCCAGCCTCAACCACCTCAACGGGCAGCCTTTGGGCAGCTGCAGATCCCAGTGTCGAAGCTCACCCCATCAAGCCCATTATCGGGGGTGGGCCCAGGGAGCATCATCCCATACGAAATCATCCATCTCCAGGTGACCTTCGGGACACCCGACAACTACAGGACGAAGAGCATCCTCTTCGACATCGCAGATGTAAGCCTCCCCTTCAACGCCATCATCAGTAGGCCCGTCCTGTACCGATTCATGGCCATAGCCCACTACGGCTACCTCGTCTTGAAGATGCCAACCCCCTTTGACGTCCTCAGGATCTGCGGAAACCGCACCGCTATGGTGTTAGCCTTGGAGTAGCTCCAAGCTCTCACAATAGATCCAACACCTGTCCCTAGCGTCATTGGATCAAGTCAGCCTCCACTAAGCTCATGTCAGTGCGGAGCACTCGCTGCGCCCCGACTGCAGCCCTCCGGCAGCATCGACACCCCCGTCAAAGCTACCGAGCTCAGTCCCAGCTCTCCTAGACCACTCGCAAGACAAGCGGCAGGGGAAGGAAGTAGGGACACTCGCTCATCGCCCCTCTAGTAGCTGTAGACAATGAAGTTGCCCCACAACCATCACAGCTACCCTTGGAGCTTTGGGCACCCCTATTGTAAATATTAAGCTTAGTAGGACAGTGTAAAGGTTTTCATAGACCTAGGAGCAGCATTAAGGACAACCAGGCACCGGGAGGGTCAGTTCCAGAGTGTGCAACCAGCTTGGCTTTGTTCCGAACCTTAAGCCTGTACACCCCGCCTCCTTCATCATCTGAAAGAAAGTCGTTGCTCTCTTTTGAAATAGCCTACCCCCCCCCCCCCCTTATGAACTACGATAAAAGAGAATCACTGTTTTACTTAATGATTTCTTAAAAACATTCTTCATTTAATTAAGCATAACTTTTGTGAACATGCCATACTAGACTCGTCTAATTGCATATTACCTTTGTATGCATGGTTGTAGGCCCTGTAACTCACCCGTGTAGGAGTCATGCAGTCCTGATGCAGGCGGGTTTACTTGAGGTACCTGTGGTGTATGAGGGGTTCTTTCGGCTGCTCTCGTCATTAGGGTCCTGTGGCACCAGAAGGCTTCCCAGGAAAGGCCTATGCCGAGCAGGAGGTCCAGGGGGTGTAAACTGTTTAGCCTAGTCCCGTACCCTAAGCATGCACACCCTGCCTCCCAGTGCTACGGTCAAGTACTAGAGCCAGAAAGCTCACACCTTGACGACGGCAGGAGCCCGACCCCGGACAACCAACGCATCGAATTACCAAATCCCCATGTGTCGGTCCAGGACAATAACGCATGACAAAGCTATGGGAGAGGAACATGTAAACTAACAAGCAGACTAGTCCACCCTCTTTCTATCATATGTGCAGGACAGCCCGCCCCTGCACCTTGCAAGGGGCCTGCCGTCGACGTCTCAGCACGCCAACGACAGCAACAGGCGCGGATAAGTGATTAAACTCTCCTGCTCGCTCTTGTTGCTAACAGGGTTCTCTTGTGATAGCATGTGAACTAGGGGCCTGTCGTCAATGTCCCTACGACGATGGTGGGCGACGCTGGAGCATCCAATTCTGGCACCTCCCAAGGGGCCTGCCATCGATGTACCTACGAAGATGTCGAACGGCGCCAGAGCATCCAGCTCCGGCACCTCGCAAGGGGCCTACCATCGACGTCTCAGCATGCCAACTACAGCAACAAGCGCGGATAAGTGAGTAAACTCTCATGCATCATTTGTTGCTAACAGGGTTCTCCTATGATAGCCTGTAAACCAGGGGCCTGCCGTCAATGTCCCTACGATGATGGTGGGCGTTGTCGGAGCATCCAGCTCCGGCACCTCCCAAGGGCCTACCGTTAACATCTCTACAATGATGGTGGGCGACGCCAGAGCATCCAGCTCCATCACCTCCCTGGGGGCCTGTCGTCGATGTCCCTACAACAATTGTGGGCAACGCCAGAGCATCAGCTCCAGCACCTCCCAAGGGGCCTGACATCGATGTACCTACGAAGATGGCGTATGATGCTGGAGCATCCAACACCGGCACCTCACAAGTAGCCTACCGTCGATGTCTCAACACACCAATGATAGCAACAAGCGTGGATAAGTTAGTAAACTCTTCTGCCTCGCTCTTGTTGCTAACAGGGTTCTCTTGTGATAGCCTGTACACCAAGGGCCTGCCGTCGACATCCCTACGATGATGGTGGATGATGCTGGAGCATATAGCTCTGGCACCTCCCAAGGGGCTTGCCGTCAATGTCTCTATGATGATGGTGGGCGACGCTAGAGCAGCAAGCTCTGGCACCTCCTAAGGGCCCTGCCGTCGATGAATCTACGACGATGGTGGACGATGCCGGAGCATCCAACTCTAGCACATCCCAAGGGGCCTATTGTCAACATCTCCACGACAATGGTGGGCGACACCGAAGCATCCGACTCTGGCACCTCCCAAGGGGCCTACTGTCGACGTACCTACGAAGATGGCAAATGACTTTGGAGCATCCAGCTCTGGCACCTTGCAAGGGGCTTGCTGTCGATGTTTCAGCACGCCAACGATAGCAACAAGTGCGAATAAGTGAGTAAACTCTCCTGCCTCGCCCTTGTTGCTAATAGGGTTCTCTTGTGATAGACTGTACACCAGGGGCCTGCCGTTGACATCCCTAAGACGATGGTGCACAATGTCGGAGCATACAGCTCCGACACCTCCCATGGGGCCTGCTGTCGACGACTCTACGATGATGGTGGATGACGCCAGAGCATCCAGCTCTGACACCTCCCAAGGGGCCTGCCGTTTACGTACCTACGAAAATGGCAGACGACGTCAGAGCATCCAGCTCCAACACCTCACAAGGGGCCTGCCGTCGTTGCTTCAACACGACAACGATTACAACAAGCGCTGATAAGTGAGTGAACTCTCCTTCCTCGCTCTTGTTGCTAACAGGATTCTCTTGTGATAGCTTGTAAACTAGGGGCCTGCCGTCAAGATGGTGGGCGACACAAGAGCATCCAGCTCCGACACCTCCCAAGGGGCCTGCCGTCGATGTCTCTACGAAGGTGGTGGGTGACGCCAGAGCAGCCAACACCGACACCTCCCAAGGGGCCTGCCGTCGACGTCTCTACGATGATGGTGTGCGATGCCAGAGCAGCCAACTCTGACAACTCCCAAGGGACCTGTCGTCGACGCTGTCGTGACTATGGTGGGCGATGCTCAAGCAATCCACTCCAACTCCCCTGCTCCGCTGGGGGCCCGTCGAAGACATCCTGCAATAAAGTGGTAGATGTGTCCAGTCAACTAGCCACATCTACCAAGGGGCCTCTAAGGGAGTTCCATAAGCAGGAAGTCAACGAACAACACTTTGGCCATATCAATTGTGCAATCTTTGGTCCACACAAACTACCGAGCTCGGCAAACGTTCTACAAACCCTTATGCAGCTAAGGACTCAGAACAATAGTTGAGAAGCGGAAAGACAAGCCAAGAAGTCAGATTCATTAAGGAATAGTTACAAAGGGGTGAACCATGGATACAAAGTCGGGCTGCCACCCTCTGTCTTTTGCGAATTGCACGATGACATTTTTCACGACATTCTTGACCTCTGCCGCTGCCTCCTCCTCGCGCTCTTCAGCAGGACCTTCAAAAACTGGCTCCAGTTGCAGATCAAGGTACTGGCTCCGGTAGCACACGAGAACATGGGATGCCATCGTCTCTGCCACTGCCCTACCCTCGGCTTGCAGGCGCTGAGGCAGCTGACGCTCCTGCAGATCGAGCTCCCGAGCGCGGCGTTCCATCGTGCACTCCCGGGCTTGGACGTCGAGATCACGCATGAGAAGTTCTTGACGCTCAGCTGAGTGTTGCGCCCAATCTTGTGCCAAGTCCCTCTCCTGGAGCTCAAGATCTTCAAGGCGGGACTGCAGCCTGTCCCGATCATCCTCAGCCCAAGCCATCATCGCCTAGGCCGCCACCTCCTGCTCGGCGACAATGGACTCCCACTCAGCAAAAGCATCTTCACGGTGATCCAGGGCCTCTCGACCCTCCTCAAGGGCGCACAGACGGGCATTGGCCATGTCGTTGGCCCCCTTCGCGTCGGCCAGGATCTTCTAGGACATTGCGTCTAGGGCCTTCACCAAGCAGTGCCTCAACTCCAGCTCCTTCCTCTTTGAAAGTGCATCTAGGAATCCCTTGTGGGCTTTGGATGATTTATGACAAGCAAATGAGATCCTAACCTCTTTGTTGAGATGAGCATAGGTTTTAATAGCAAAATAAGCAAAGTGCCAAAAAGAAGGAAGAATGGGGAGCAAAGTGGAAATGAGCTCAAGGAAGAAGAATAGTAGATCATTGTGTATGGAGTGTGTTAAGGAAACACACCCCAAGAGCTCAATCACAATTAAACACACACATTGCACAAAGTTATATAGGACCGAACTAGTCCGAATGTCACCGTACTAGTCCGATATCCTCTCTGCACAAAATCGGACAAGTCTGATATCCATCGGACTAGTACGATATCTCTCTGACTAGAATCGGACTAGTTCTCCCCAGTGCGGACTAGTCCTCAAAACACTTCACAAGTCACACAAATTCAGACAAGTCCGATCACCACCGGACTAGTCCGATATTCATTCTAATCTAAATCGGATAAGTCCGATATTAGCACGGACTAGTCCGAAAAACCCTCTGACCTAAATTGGACAAGTCCTCCAAGTGCGGACTTGTCACCCATAACCACTTAGGGTTTCACTGCATGGACAAGTCCGATGTCCATCGGACTAGTCTGAAGATTTCCAGAAGAGAAATCGGACAAGTCCGCTCCTAGCCAGACTAGTCCGATATTTCGGGACACTTAGGGTTTGCTACACACAGCACACTGGACTAGTCCGGTGTCCACCACGGACTAGTCCGATCTTTCTAAACCCTAACAGTCACTTTTAGAAACCCCATATAAATAGAGGTGCACGGCCCAACTTTAAAACTCTCTCGAACCCTAGCGCCGTCACACCTCCCAAGAGCCTCAAAAACACATCTCTCCACGAAATTAAGTGCAACAACGATGAATCTTTTGAGGATACACTCTAGATCATTGGAGAGACACATTCAACACTCATTGAGCTCTTGGTTTGATTCTCTAACACACTCCTGTGATTTCATTGTAATCTTTTGAGTGTGTTCTTGGTGGTATTTCGTGTTGTAATCCAAGGGAGCCCTCAATGTGTGAGAAGGCCCCTTTGAATTCAGTTATTCACCCTTTTGTGATAAGTGGAACATGATTGTCCTTCGTGGCGATCCGACGAGGGTAGGGTTGGAGAAGACCCTGTCCTTTTGTGGACTCCTTAGTGTGGACGTAGGGGAACCAAACCACAGGATAAATCCTTGTGTCTTACTTTGTGTTCATTGTTCTTATTCATCACAATAATCTAGGGTTTCAGTAATTATTGCTTACTTTACGTTGAATAATTGAATATAAGATTGAATTGTGATATACCCTAGTCCATAATCTTGCAACACTTCATTTGACTGTATATTTCCGCTGCATACATCGAAGAATCAAATTAATTGATCAAACTTAATCAACCTAGTCGGTACACACCGGACTAGTCTGCACTTTACTGGACTAGTCCTATATCTCTGGTTTTGAGCTGGTTGTTAAGTGTTGCAAGTTCTGATGAATTTCAAAAAGGCCTATTCACCCCCCTCTAGGCCACATTCAATTGGTATCATAGCAGGTTCTTCGAGAAAGAGACTAATCGCTCGAAGAAGATCATGTCGAACATGAAGGACATCCAATAGAGCAACAACCAAGAGAAGGTTGATGATGACAAGAACCTAAAGGTGGAGAAGCTACTCGAAGCCATCCAAGACTTCGAGGACGACGATGAGGAGACGCTAGAACTAAAGGCGCTCCTCAGAAAGAAGACACTTTCCAAAGGGAAAGTGAAGATTGAAGAAAAGAAGAAGGGGAGTAGTCACTCCGACTACTCCCGATATCCTTTTAATTATGATCGTCTTAATTCCAACAATAATCATTACTTGTCTAATCCACTCAGAAAAGCCCCACACTTTGATGGAAGTGATTACTCAATGTGGAGGCAAAATATGAAAATGCATCTAATATCTCTCAATCCAAGTCTATGGCATATTTTGTGCACAGGAATAGACATTCCGGACAACGACGAAGAGCACACACCAAGCCAAGAGCAGACTATTCATCGAAATGCTCAAGCCGCGGCAGTAATCACCTATTCGCTTAGTCAGGATGAATTCTCCAAGGTGGATGGACTCGAGATTGCTAAAGAGATATGGGACACACTGCAAACTCCACATGAAGGTGACCGACATGTGCGTGAAGCAAAGATCGAAATGATCGAAGGCAAATTAGGACGATTCGCAATTGAAGAAGACGAGTCACCTCAAGATATGTACAACCGGTTAAAGACGCTCGTCAACAAGGATCGATCATATGGAAGTAAGAAGTGGAATGACCACGAGGTGGTGAAGCTCATCCTTAGAGCTTTCATGCCTCACAACATCACCCTATGCTCAATGATTAGAGAAAGCCCCGGATACAAGAAAATGACTCCGGATGAATTGCTTGGAAAAAACATTAATTTCGAGATGATGGAAAAACAAGCAAAGCATTTCAAGGAAATTGCCGACCTCACCTTGGCAAAGAAGAAAGGGGTTGCTTTGAAGTCCACCCTCAAGCCCCTATCTAAAGAAGCTAGAGAAGCACAACTAGAAGAAGACAGTGATGACGAGAGCAGTGAATTAGACGAAGAAGACATGATATTGTTCATGAAGAAATTCAAGAGAATAATGAAAAAGAGACAAGGTACAAAGTCAAGCGAAGGAAAGTACAAGGAAAGAACAAAGCCAAAGTTGAGCCGGGCATGCTATAATTGTGGTGAGTATAGTCACTTTATAGTTGATTGCCCATATGAAGAGAACAAGAAAAAGACCAAAGAAGCCAAGCCTCAACCAAAGAAATTCTTCAAGAAGAAGAAACAAGCCGAACAAGCTCACATAGGGAAAGAGTGGGACTCAAATGATGAGTCTTCATCATCCGAAGAAGAAGAGATGGCTAGCATAGCCATCGAGAAGACATCCAAGAAGTCTACTCTCTTCCCTACACTTGGCGCATGGAAGGGAGATGGCACTTGCCTTATGGCAAATGAAGGTAAACGCAAGGTAAACATTAAACCCCCTTCCGTGCATTCCTATTCTAGTGATGATGAAATCAATAGTGATAATGAGGATATGCTTGTTGGACTAGATAGGAAAACTGCCACAAAATGAAATTTTTACTTGATCAAGTTGTTGAGAAGGAGAGGTTGATACATCATCAAGCGGACATGATCATCTCCCAAAAGGAGGAACATGTCGAACTTGACAAGCTTCTAGAACTTGAAAAGGAACAAAGTAATTCACTAGAGCTTGAGTTAGCTTCAAGCAAGGAAACTTGCTTTGAGTTAACCGACCCAAATGCTGCAATCAAGAAACAACTTGCTGACCTGATCAAGGTTAACAAGATCCTTGAAGTGCAAGTTGAGTCACTCAAGCAAGGTGAACCTTCATCCTCTTCAAGTTCACCTTCTCAACCCACTAAAACTGAGGTTGCTTATGCTTGTACATGTAATAAATTTGACACCAGTTTGATGGACAAGCCAACCTCTACAAAGGATAAACATCCCGCCCAAAGTGGCATCTTTGACAAGGAGAAGATCAAATATGCACGTAGTGCATACTTGGTCAAAAGACCTCCAAATGTCAAATATGGCATTGGTTACTCTTATGGTGAAAAGCAACATGCTAGAAGCCATAAGAATAACAAGGAGAGGATTACCTTTGTAAAGGGAAGAACCTCTCAAACTGGAAAGTCAAGGATTAAAACATTAATCACACATGAACACCGGACTAGTCTGGTCGGGGTCCAGACAAGTCCGGTCCGCCGGACAAGTCCGACCTCCCAGACTAGTCCTGTACATAACCAGCAACAGTTATTGCTTAGAACCTTCGATGCCTCGTATGTCTTAATGAAAAACAATTTTGGCAAAGTTTATGCTCATCATGGTTGGCCACACCATGAGAACACCAAGTCTCATGTGTGGGTGCCCAAATGTCTTGTAACTAACCTCCAAGGACCCAAGCAAGCTTGGGTACCTAAAACCAAAGCATAATTTGTTTTTGCAGGCTTATTCCTCTGGTGGATCTAAATGGGTGTTAGACAGTGGCTGTAACAACCATATGACTGGAGAAAGAAGAATGTTCGTGGAATATGAAGAGAATGAGGATCCAAACTAGGGCATCTATTTTGGAGATAATAGCCAAGGAAAGGTGCTCGGTACCAGTAAAATTGCCATAACATCTAAACACACACTTTATCATGTATTACATGTTGAATCCTTAGATTATAACCTGCTGTCCATATCTCAATTATGCGACAAGGGTTATAATTGCTTGTTCACTAACGAGGGTGTGACCGTCTCTAGGAGGAGTGATGGCTCTATTGCATTCAAGGGTGTGTTAAAGAGAAAGCTTTATCTTGTTGACTTCAACAAGGATAAAGCCGAACTTGACACATGCTTTATTACAAAAACCAACATGGTTGGTTGTGGCATAGATGGCTAGCGCATGTTGGTATGAGGAACCTTCAAAAACTCCTCAAGGGCGATCACATACGAGGTTTTAAAGGATGTTGTGTTTGAGAAAGACAGGCCTTGTAGCGCTTGCCAAGCCAGGAAGCAAGTTGGAGCACCTCACCTCGCCAAGAAAGTCATGACTACAACAAGACCGCTCGAGCTACTTCACATGGACATATTTGGTCCAATTGCCTACATAATCATTGGCAGTAACAAATATGGTTTAGTAGTTGTTGATGATTTTTCTCGCTTCACTTGGGTTTTCTTTTTGCATGATAAGTCAGAAACACAAGGAATACTCAAGAAGTTCTTCAAGCGAGCTCAAAACGAATTCTCATTGACAATCAAGAACATTCGAAGCGATAATGGCACGGAGTTCAAGAACACACAAGTGGAGGAGTACCTTGATGAAGAAGGCATAAAGCACGAGTTTTCAGCTCCGTAATCCCCTCAACAAAACGAAGTTGCCGAAAGAAAGAACCGAACTCTCATAGAGATGGCAAGAACAATGCTCGATGAGTACAAGAAGTCAGATCGATTTTGGGCGGAAGTGATTAACACCGCTTGCCACACCGTAAATCGACTTTATCTTCATTGACTACTCAAGAAGACATCCTATGAGCTACTTACCGGTAACAAGCCCAATATTTCATATTTTCGAGTTTTCGGTTCTCCATGTTATATCTTGAACAAGAAGCCTAGGACTTCAAAGTTCGCTTCGAAGTCCGATGAAGGTTTCTTGCTTGGTTATGATTCGAACACTCACGCCTATCGTATTTTCAACAAGACCTCCTGACATGTTGAAGTAGCACGTGACGTAGTGTTCGATGAGAATAACGTCTCCTAAAAGGAGCAAGTTGATCCATGTATACTAGGTAAAGAAGAAGCTCCCTGTCAAGCATTGAAAAGAATGGCCTTAGGTGAAGTTCGACCACAAGAGTCACCTCTACACGTGTATGAGGAAGATGAGCCACAAGAGGAGCTCAACAATCAATGGGGAGCTTCCACACAAGATCAACCACAAGAATACGAAGATAATCAACAAGTCAACGAAGGCAACCATTTAGGGGGAGAAGAAGATGATCATGAAGATACAACGCCTCAAGTGCCACACCCAAGAGTACACCAATGCGTCCAAAGGGATCACCCAATCGACAATATCATCGTTGACATCCAAAAGGGAGTAACCACTAGATCTCGCATAGCTAACTTTTGTGGGCACTATTCATTTGTATCCTTTTTGGAACCACGCAGGGTTGAGGATGCATTGAATGATTCGGACTGGGTGGTGGCAATGCAAGAAGAATTGAACAACTTCAAGCGGAACAGGTGTGGGAACTCGTGGCAAGACCCAATGCAAACATTGTCGGCACCAAGTGGGTCTTCCGCAACAAACAAGATGAACACGGGGTGGTGACAAGGAACAAGGCATGACTTGTGGCCAAACGGTACTCACAAGTCGAAGGTTTGGATTTCGATGAGACTTTTGCTCCCATAGCTAGACTTGAATCCATTAGAATATTACTTGCATATGATACTCACCATGATTTCAAGCTGTATCAAATGGATGTGAAAAACGCCTTCCTCAACGGACCAATCAAGGAGGAGGTGTATGTGGAGCAACCCCTCAGGTTTGAAGACGAAGAGTTCCCCGACCACGTATTTAAATTGCGTAAGGCTCTCTACAGCCTAAAACAAGCTCCTAGAGCTTGGTATGAGTGTCTTAGAGATTTCTTAATTGAAAATGGCTTTAAGATTGGCAAAGTAGATTATACACTATTTACAAAGACTTTTGACAATGATCTTTTTATTTGTCAAATTTACGTTGATGATATAATCTTTGGATCAACTCATCAATCTTTTTGTGAGGAATTTAGTAAAATCATGACAGATAGGTTTGAAATGTCAATGATGGGAGAACTAAAGTACTTCTTGGGATTCCAAGTGCGGCAACAAAAGGAAGGGACATTCATAAGTCAAACCAAGTACACACAAGACATACTCAAGAAGTTTGGTATGGACAAGGCGAAGTCTATAAAGACTCCCATGGCAACAAATGGCCACTTGGATCTCAATGAAGATGGACCTAGCGTCGACCAAAAGGTATATCGCTCTATGATTGGATCTCTACCCTATTTATGTGCATCTAGGCCAGACGTTATGTTGAGTGTATGTTTGTGTGCAAGGTTTCAAGCCAATCTTAAGGAGTGTCACTTGACAACCATAAAAAGGATCTTGAGATATTTAGTTCATACACCCAACCTTGGTCTTTGGTATCCAAAAGGCTCAAAATTCAATCTCATTGGTTACTCCGATGCAGATTATGCCGGATGCAAAGTAGATAGAAAAAGTACCTCCGGTACATGCCAAATCTTAGGGAGATCTTTAGTTTCGTGGTCCTCCAAGAAAAAAATTCCATTGCCTTATCCACAGCAGAAGCGGAGTATGTTACAGTTGGGAGTTGTTGTGCACAACTCCTTTGGATGCGACAAACTCTAAGGGATTATGGTTACAATATGAACCGTATTCCACTCCTTTGTGACAATTAGAGTGCCATTAAAATTGCCCACAATCCCGTTGAGCACTCTAGAACCAAACACATAGACATAAGGCATCACTTCTTGAGAGACCACTCCATGAAAGGAGATATAACCATTTCCCATGTCAACACCCAAAAGTAATTGGCCGATATATTCACCAAGCCACTTGATGAAAAGCGCTTTTGTGAACTCCAAAATGAACTAAACATCCTTGATGCTTGGAGTGTGGCTTGAAATGTTGCATACCTGTATGAATTCTTCAAAATATGTTGATTGTATTGTGAAAATCATCTCTCTCAATTTTCTTCTGAAAACTATGTTAATTATTAGATCTTGGTGAGTTATGATCATTGCTTGATTGTTGTATGCTTAATGTCATATTCATCAAGATTATTTGATTTGATTTGCCTCCCTATTTTCTAAATATGTACCTTCAAATATATATGAATGGGATAGGAAATTATTGCCTGGTGACCACGGACTAGTCCGTGGTTACCCAGACTAGTCCGCCCATGCAGACTAGTCCGAAGAGTGCCGATTAGGCCGGACTAGTCCGGTAGACCACGGACTAGTCCGATATAGCCTCTGGAAAAGTTCAGACTAGTCCGGTTACCTCCGAACTTGTCCGATTTTTCGTGTCCTTAACCCTAGCCGCCGCCCAACCCTATTCCCTTCATCCTCACTCTTGCCTCACGCTTTCTCTCTATTCCACTCGAGCTCCCAAGGCGATTCCTTGATTTCTCCATCAGAACTTCGCAAGTTTGGGTGAAATTTTATTGTCATCGCATCGGGATTGAAGTCCTCGGACAAGTCCGGCCTTCAACACCCTCATCTCCAAGTTACAATCGATCTCTTCGGTAATTTTCACTCAAACCCTAGAAATTCCAAATTTCTTCATTGTTGATCGAATAGCCTAGCATATTTCACTATATACATTCCTCCTTGATGTATTACGTTTATGCTGTGCATGTTGTGCATTAGGAATCACCATTTGTCTAGTTGCTTAGGTTTTTGAGGATGAATACCGGACTAGTCCGGTCCATGCGCGGACAAGTTCGGTCACCCGCACTAGTCCGTGCCTATACACCGGACAAGTCTGATTTTTTTGAACTCAAAACCTAACTTTTCAATTCCTCAATGCAATTCCTTGCTATCCATGTCACACCTATCCCTTGTATCATTCATTCTCGTTCATGCCTCACTCAACTCATTCTCAGGGTATGTCGAGCTCAAACAACGAAGTTTCTGACTTTGAGGCCGAGATAGACCACGAGGTGGCACCTCGGACCTCGACGAGTCTTGGCAAGAAGCACCAAGAGTGACCTTCCGAGCCAGCTCCGTCTCCTCCACAGGCTCGGAGGAAAGTGCTAGCGAAGAAGTCGGTCCAAGGTGCCAGCTTCTAGGGCTACCACCGGTGGTGGCCCTAGCTTGACAAGTGCCCGCCTAGCCAAAGGCAAGGGCAAAGGGATAGCAACGGGTCCAGTTGGCCCGTTGAAGCTGCATGCTCCGAGGGAAGGGGTCTGGGACACCACTGAAGAGAAGTTCAACGGAAAAGACAGTGATTCAGCAGCAAAGTTCAGAAGCATTGATTGGTACGGCCGACCGAAGCAAGCTGCCAACGACAGATTTTGGTGCAACTTCCATGCAGATTTCTACAAATCTGTGTATCTCCCAATGAAGACACCGGTTGTGCGCAGTCAATGGATTGATTGGGCACACTTTGAGAAGAAGGGCTGCTCCCTATTCACTGAAGTTGTGGAAGCTATTGAGTGGCATGGCTTGAAGGATCTTTTTGCCTTCAGGAACAACTGGTATGATGAGGTCATAGCACAATTCTTTGCAACATGCCATTTCTCAAGTGAAGATGAGGAAAGTGTTACTTGGATGACTCATGGATCCAAGTATAGTATCACTCAAGAAGACTTTGCAAGGCTGCTTCACCTTGACACCTCAAGACCTGACTGCTTGATCGTACACATCATAGGTGTCATTGAGAAGGATAGGATGAAGTTCCTATATGAGCCAAACTCCAAGTTCAACCCTCCATCCACAAAGAACATGAAGCCATTCTTTGTGGTGCTCAATAGAGTCTTGAGGAAGACCATCGCTCCCAAGGATGGAGATGCTGGGAGTGTGCAGGGTTATCTCCAGACATTGATGAGAGTGATAAGCAAGGTCCGCCAGTTTGATGTGGCAGACTACATCTGGAATGACATGGTCAACATATCCTGCACACCCAACAGGTCTTGTGGGTATGCCCCATATTTGATGTTTGTGATTGAGAAGGTCACCGGGATTGAATTCGTCAAGGATGTGGAGCACCTACCCTTGAGGCCTCAGATGCCTCAGAAGCCAAGTGTCCAGGCTGCTCCCTCGCCGGCCTCCAGTCTTGAGGCATCGACAAGAAGGACTGAAGATGCAAGAGCTGCCCCTGCTAGTAGGGCAGCCCCTCAAAGGGGATCAGCCAGTGGGATCTTCAAATACCTGGCTGCCATCTTCGCTTCTTGCAAAAAGGCCGAAGTGAAGGCCCATAAGCTCAACAAGAGAAGAAAGGAAGATATGAAGTATGTGAAGGCAAATGTGAAGAAAATTTGCCAGAAACTAGAGATTGAACCCATTGGGTCCCTAGTAATCTCTAATGATTCAAACTCAGACTTCACCGAGCTCGGGTCCTTGACCCCCTCCGAGCTTGCCTACTTTGGCATTGGGGGCTCGAGTGGCTCTGCACCTCCTCCTCCTCCTCCTCCTCACTCGGCTAAAGATGAAGATGACAAAGACGACGATGAGTGGACTGACAGCAAAGAGTGAAGACCTTAGGACCCTCCTCTCCTTCTTTTTGGTGTCTTGATGCCAAAGGGGGATAGATTGAGGGGGAGTCTTAGCCTTAGCTGTAGGATGCAAAGAGAGAGCTCTCTTGTATGCTTTTTGACTATTTTGTGGGTTGTAAAGCTTTAACTAAGTTCTTAAGTTAATTATGGTTCTGTGAGGAAATGTTATGATCTTTTGAGAAGCAATTGTTGAGTTATGTGATTTTGCTCCTAGAATGACATATATGTTTTCTTTTGGTTAAATAATGTCAATTATGACATTCTAACTATTTAAATGTACTTAGTTATGCATCCCACCATAAAGAATGCACATATGGATTATGTTTTTCACTGCTTGATGTATTTTAGACTCATATGTGCATGCTTTATGAAAATCTCAATTTTTATCACTTTTGTGAAATCTCAATTGGTTGTCATCAATCACCAAAAAGGGGGAGATTGAAAGTGCATCTAGGAATCCCTTGTGGGTTTTGGATGATTTATGACAAGCAAATGAGATCCTAACCTCTTTGTTGAGATGAGCACAGGTTTTAATAGCGAAATAAGCAAAGTGCCAAAAAGAAGGAAGAATGAGGAGCAAAGTGGAAATGAGCTCATGGAAGAAGAATAGTAGCTCATTGTGTATAGAGTGTGTTAAGGAAACACACCCCAAGAGCTCAATCACAATTAAACACACACATTGCACAAAGTTATACAGGACCGAACTAGTCCGAATGTCACCGGACTAGTCCGATATCCTCTCTGCACAAAATAGGATAAGTCCGATATCCATTGGACTAGTCCGATATCTCTCTGACTAGAATCGCACTAGTTCTCCCCAGTGTGGACTAGTCCTCAAAACACTTCACAAGTCACACAAATTCGTACAAGTCTGATCACCACCGGACTAGTCCAATATGCGTTCTGATCTAAATCGGACAAGTCCGATATTAGCACGGACTAGTCTGAAAAACCCTCTGACCTAAATCAAACAAGTCCTCCAAGTGTGGAGTTGTCACCCATAACCACTTAGGGTTTCACTGCACGGACAAGTCCGATGTCCATCGGACTAGTCCGAATATTTCCAAAAGCGAAATTGGACAAGTCCGCTCCTAGCCGGACTAGTCCGATATTTCGGGACACTTAGGGTTTGCTACACACTGCACAACGGACTAGTCCGGTGTCCACCACGGACTAGTCCGATCTTTCTAAACCCTAACGGTCACTTTTAGAAACACCATATAAGTCCGGTGTCCACCACGGACTAGTCCGATCTTTCTAAACCCTAACGGTCACTTTTAGAAACACCATATAAATAGAGGTGCACGGCCCAACTTTAAAACTCTCTCGAACCCTAGCGCCGTCACACCTCCCAAGAGACTCAAAAACACATCTCTCCATGAAATTAAGTGCAACAAAGATCAATCCTTTGAGGATACACTCTAGATCATTGGAGAGACACGTTCAACACTCATTGAGCTCTTGGTTTGATTCTCTAACACACTCCTATGATTTCATTGTAATATTTTGAGTGTGTTCTTGGTGGTATTTCGTGTTGTAATCCAAGGGAGCCCTCAACATGTGAGAAGGCCCCTTTGAATTCGGTTATTCACCCCTTTGTGATAAGTGGAAGAGGATTGGCCTTCGTGGCGATCCGACGAGGGTATGGTTGGAGAAGACGCGTTCCTTTTGTGGACTCCTCAACGTGGACGTTGGTTGCCTCTGTGTGAACCGAACCACGGGATAAATCCCTGTGTCTTACTTTGTGATCATTGTTCTTATTCATCACAATAATCTAGGGTTTCAATCATTATTGCTTACTTTACGTTGAATCATTGAATATAAGATTGAATCGTGATATACCCTAGTCCATAATCTTGCAACACTTCATTTGACTGTATATTTCCGCTGCATACATCGAAGATCAAATTAATTGATCAAACTTAATCAACCTAGTCGGTACACACCGGACTGGTCCGCACTTTACCGGACTAGTCCGATATCTCTGGTTTTGAACTGGTTGTTAAGTGTTGCAGATTCCAACAAATTTCAAAAAGGCCTATTCACCCCCCCTATAGGCCACATTCACTCTCCTTTAAGTACTTCGCCTTTGCCTCGGCGATCTTTGACCTTAGAAGGTCATCCCAGCCTTGGAGGCGCTCGCCCTCAGCACGCAGCTTCTCCCATTCTACAGCCAGAGCCCCCCTGTGCCCGACGGAAGCTGGATTGCACCTAGAGGATACTAGACCGCACGGAGTCCATGATGTCAGAGAGACACTCTGGCTGCGCCAAAGTTATGGAAGGCCGCTGGACAATCATCTCGGGGACCTCTTCCAACAGAAGCAGCGAAGGCAAGGCCACCAGTACCGGAGACCCGATCTCTGGAGGCTGGGTAGGAGTGGCGGTGCAGCCCGAGGCAGCAACATCACCATTGCAAAGGGAGCTGCTCGCCAGATCAGCAGCAGCGGAGGCCAAGCCTTCAGCCCTCTGAGCCGGCTCTAACATAACCTCTGGCACGAGAGCCGAAGATGCCTTCGGCATGACAACCGGAGATGCTGCGGAAGAAGCTTCACTTCCCATGCGGAGTACGGACGCTGGAGCAGTGCTCTCCTAAGGCGACTTGGCTGTCTGCTACACCGGAACAGCCGTGACCTCCTGGGCCGACTTCGAAGCACTCCAGGGCACTACCCCCCTGCAATAAGGGTGTCACAACAGCCGATGTGGCCCTGCAAATCAAAATCAAGGCCTGTTCAATAAACATAGGAAGGCGAGATAACAAAGCAAGTGTTTGTAAGAATGCCTTACTGGCGTCCCCGGAAGCTCCAGCGTGCCTGCACCTTTGGCGGACCTGAAGCCGCAGGCCCTCATGACGGCGTGGCAAGCGAGGTCGCCCCAGCTGGGCCCCCAACAAATCCACCAGTGACGCCACCATCCTGCATCGGTGTACCTCCACCAACTTCAACAGAGCTACTCCTGGAGCCTCCTCCTGCACTACCGCCGATGTCAACCCGGGGCCTCTTGTCCTGAGGCTCTGTAGGCGTCACACTCCCAGAGCCCCCTGTGGCACCTTGGACTGCGCCAGCAGTGGGGATGTTGGATGATGTGCCGACCATAGACGTCGGCAGAGCCACCGCTTGACGGACTGAGCCTCTCCCCGAAGAGCCGCCGACACCCAATGTTGAGGAGGGGCGCACCGCTGTACATTGACTTGGAGCAAAAGCCACCTGTGGCAGCGCCTTCGGTGGCAATCGAGGGCGCTTCTCCTTCACAACCTCGACCACTGATGCCTTCCCCTTCTCCGTGTCGGGGACCTGTGCCTTCCCCTTGCCTATGTCGGGGACTAGTGCCTTCCCTTTGCCCGTGTTAGGTACTAGTGCCTTGCCTTTCCCTCTGACAGAGGGTTCCTCCTTCGCCCTTGAAGCCTCAGAGCCTAGAGCAGGTGCGAACTCCTACGGAGAGTCGACGATGGCCAGCCCATGGCTCCCATCACCAACCTACCGCGGCGCGAGACCAATCGCGTCTAGGTTGGGCATATCCTTCAGAATCTTCGTCCGAAGGTCCCGATCCGTACAAATCCCTGGGCAAGCTCGCGGGAGGTCAAAGACGTCTTGCGATAGCAGGTCATCGCATGCCTTGGACATTACTTCAAACACCTCTTGCTGGTTCATCTCCATGTTGCGTCCCCTCAGCAACTTGGTGCCATTTTGAAGCCCGAAGTAGAGCCAGGCAGGGCAGCAACGGTGATGGAAGGGGGCCAGACGGCGACGTATGATGTCCGCTGTCACCGCCAGCTTTGGCAAGCCGTGGTCCGCCAGGAATCGGATCCTCTCCATCACCAGAGTGTACACCACCTCCAATACCAGACGTTCCTCCCAGGCCGCCTTCTTGACCGCCGGTCAGCTGGTGGGTAAGACCATGTGATCGTGGGCATCGACATGTACGATCACCTAGTCGCCCCTCCAGCTAGGCCACTTTGTTGAGGAGAGCAGGGTAATGTACTTGGAGAGGTTGTTCGCCCGACACTGGAAGTAGTAGGCGCCGAGGAATCCTGCCTTGTTCATCTTCTTCCCAGTCTGCCTCAGCATGAAGAACTGCCAGAACACCGGCATGCTCAGGTGCACCCCGATGAACATCTCGTAGAAATGCGAGAACACCACTGCCACCACCAGAGAGTTCGGTGATAGATGATGAAGTTGGAGCCCAAGCACCTCCAGAAGTATCAATAGGAAGGACGAAACGGGAGGGACGAACCCGAAGTATGCGTATGCCTGGAAGAAGACGATCTCATCCTTCCCCAACTCCAGTGGCAGGGAGTCGGGACGGATCAAATCCCATCGCTTCTCATCCTTCCAGTAGAAAAGCCGCCTCACGGATGAGACGTCCTCCATCTAGGAAGGGGGCAAGGCGCAGTCCATTGGAGCAGGAGTTGAGAACCTCGAAGATGAGGCAGGAGTAGGTGCTCAAGGAGGAAGTTGAAGGCTCAAATGCTTTGGGCGTGCGTAAGGAAGGAACCACCATTGCCCACAAAGGTACCCTTTTAAAGCACCCTGGCAGCATTTGAGCGCACCATGCAAATACGGGCGGGCTCGAAATCAGGGACTCGTGCCCCAGTGTCCTTGACAAGCAGGCCCAGGCCCACCATCAGAGAAACAGGCTCAGGCATTTCTCCGCCTGAGAAGGCAACACGGCGGTTCTCATAAAGACAGAAGTGAAAGTAACAGAAGTGCAGTAGGCACATTGGTAACCATCGCGATAATGTAACAGCAAGCAAAGATCCCTTTGCCATGACCCCTAAACAAGAGAGGGATGTGTGGTCCCAGTTGGAGAGGCTCGCACTGCTTCGGCTGATCAAGACAAAATTTAAAGACCGCGCAGGAAAGCATGATAGGGCTCCACCCTCGGGCTTGTCGCCTCCCCCCAAGGTGGACCCATAGGCCACTGTCGTTACCCAGCATACCGGGTACCCTCACGCACAAGCTAGAGCCACCTAGGTACCCCGCGTCCCAGAAGAGGCAGGGTCCAAGGGCGCCACAGGTTCAGGAGACCCAGACCCATCTTCCTCAGGTGGGTGGTCCAGGGTACCCGCAAGAAACCCCGAAGGTGAAGCTCAGCTCCCCCTCAGAAACGAGCTCCCAAGCAACCACATGTCCAGCAGGTAAGGATCCCTCTTCCCCGTGAGACAGGGTCCCGGAGCTGCCACATGGACCGAGACATCAGACGGGCCACATTCCGTATAGGTGGGCTCCGAAGCTGCCACGCATCCCGCAAGATGGGACCCGACCTCCCCCACGGATGTCAGCTCCAGAGTTGCCACGTGGTCCGTAGGAAGGGACCTAGCCTCCCCCGCGGAGGTGAGCTCTCGAGCTGCCATGTGGTCCGTAAGACGGGACCTGGCCTCCTCCGCAGAGGTGAGCTCCCAAGCTATCATGTAATCCAGCCACTTGCTATTGACGGAGAGCTGCGGGAGTTAAGAGGGCGGTGCGCCTTGTCCCTGTCATGGGTTGAAGATATGCAACCTCCCCAGATGCATGGCACGGCACATGCCTAATGTCAGGTATCGCTACAACCAGTCGCATCGCAGTGAAGACGCCACGGGCCTATCCCACCCCACCATGTGGGTAGCTTATGGCGATAGAGACAGTTGGACGGGACATCCCCTGCCATTGTCAGCAATGAAGCATGGGCTACTGACAACATAGGCGGCAAGACGGCGACTCTTCAAAGCCACGATCAGAGCAAGCTTACGTGAGAAGACTTAGATCTTTAGGATAAGATCACCTTGGGACCACCTGTCGGTCCCTAGACCCCACTTGTAAGGCATCCGACCCTAGCTATAAAAGGCCTGGACCGTCACTGTTACAAAGGATCCCCCAATCCAACATCAAACTCACGCAACACACATACTAGCAATACCATCCACCGTGGAGTAGGGTCTTACGCTCCTTCGGGCCTGAACCACGTAAAAACCACTGTCTCTTACTCTCTTCCGCTAGAAGACTTGATTGAGGCCTAAGCCCCGCCGAAAAAGTACCTCCGCAGGCTGCTCCGTGGCAGATCTGGGGGAAGTGTCGCATTAACACTTCGATAGATACATACTTGATCTTCGTGGCATATTGTTCCATTGATTACTAGAGGATTGAATATTCATGTTGTGTAAATTTTAATGCTTGAAAGAATGGCTCATAATCTTGTCAAGTATGCAAAAAAAATGTTGGCAGCCAAACGGATGGGGTTCAGAAATTCCACATGGTTCTTGGTTTTGTTATGAGCCTCCCAAATGTGCCAACAAGTGACAGCCATGACTACAGCATTAATTTCTGTTCCCGGGCAAGGAAATCAAATATCCATTGTTTCATATTGATTAGTACCTTCATACACAACAAAACTTGAAAGTGTTCTTTTACCGATCTCCACACCTCAATAGCATAAGGGCATGTCAAGAAGATATGCTCCAATCTATCTTCTTAACTGCAAAAGATGCAATTATTTTTTGCAGAAATATTTCTATGTAGTAGCTGTTGACCAGTGGGTAGACAATTATGTACCATTCTCCACAATGTAATTTTCATCTTATTTGGAACCTGAATATTTCATAACTTTTTCCAATGTTTTTTCCCGATTGCCAACTCAAAACGGATCCGCCACCAGATCGATCATGTGTTAGGAAGAAGGATTCCACCCTGGCCAAGTTATATGCTGATTTGACTTAATATGTTCCAATTTTTTCATGAGGCCACGACACAAAGTCTTCCTCCCCATATCTACTTATTGGAATTTGCAGAATAGCATCAGCTAATTTTTCATGGAAAAATGCCCTCACAGAGGTAATACACCCAAGTCATATTGTCCTCATTCAATAATAGTCACTACAAGGAACGCCCCAACAAACAAGGTGGCGAAATTGTCATAAAAAGGGTATAACCATCATAAATAACCTATTTATGACGGTTTTCACTCATTTACGACAGTTTCCGGCTCACGTTAAATAAACCACATAAATAACGTTATGTACGATGGTAACCATCGTATATATAGTAATTTATGAGGGCTGAACCAAGCCCTCGTAAATAAGTCCACTCTACCACGTGGCAGGGCGAGAAACCTATTTACAACGGTCACCGTCATAAATATTGTGTGCTTATTTACAACGGTTCACACACCGTCATAAATGATGTGTGCTTATTTAAGACAGTAACAGTCGTAAATAAGTTTTGCAATTTTTTTTAAAAAACAATAAATAATGCCCTGGCTTCGAGGCCAACCCTGGCTCGATGGCCAGCCCACACAAGCGTTAACATATATCAAAGCATTAACATATATCATAGGCATTGAAACAAAAGTATATCACAAGTCCAAAACAAGAATTTAAATGCAACAAACTATGCACTACCCCATACGCTAGTTCTGGAACACGAGAACAACCCCCCACTCTTTCCCGGTGCCTATACTTAGCCCTTTGAAAAGTCTTCCAGTACCTCCTGTGTGGCAGCCCTTCAGAAGCATGCCTCATAAGAATCTTTGTGGCGACGGTCGAAGCCTCAGACGAACCTTGTCACAGAGCTGTCCTTGTGCCCCCGGTACATTCGGTGATGGAGTGAGAGCCTCCGTCCTCGATCTCTGTCATTTATAAGTACAGTTAGTTCATAAATTAGAATTAATCAAGTTGAATTAGTTTTGATATATTTGAGCAAGTTTAGCTAGAATTGAGCAACTTTAGCTAAGTTTAGATGGATTTCAGCAAGTTTTGCTAAAAATGAGATACTTTAACTAAGTTTAGTTAGATTTTAGCAAGTTTAGCTAGAAATGAGTTGGTTTAACTAGATTTGAGCAAGTTTAACTAAGGTTACATAGAATGTACCTGAGCTCCTGGAGTAGGTTGCTGTGGTGACTATTGCTCAACCACTGGTGGCTCCCACCGTGGAAGGACAGCTTGCTATCCAGTCGTTATAGCTTGTGATCATGAAGCATTAGAACATATTTGATTCATAACTTTTTTAACAAAAAAGTTTAATGACGATCACTTACCGCCATTGCCGTTTGAAACTCTGTCATATGTGAGGTTAGGTACTCGTCCCTGGCCCTGGCAGCTGCAGTTTTGCGGTCTCACCTCTCCTCTCTAACTGGAGCTGCTCCTGTGTCATGCGGAGCTCAGCCTGGACACTCTGGAGCTCCAGGTGGGTGGCCCGGCTGCTATATTGCCTTGAGGATGAGCCACAAGACGAGGAGGGACGCGCCTGCCTGGAGTCGACCACTCCTTGGGACATGCCTAACCTACATAAACAAGAAATTTTATTACATTTGTGTTGACCACTCCAGCAAATTCATACATAGTAATTCCAAAAGAATATTAACTCACCAGCCGTGAGATTTTTCGTCTTTGCTAAGCCACGCGGCTTGGGGAACGATTGGTCCGCTCTGCCAATCAAAGTCATCCCCTTGCAGTCTCTTGGCCTCCTGCCCATACATGGCCTATAAATAACAAAGAAAATGAACGTCAGCCAAATTGATTAAAAGAATTCAATACGAGTGAAAAATCAACTCACCATTGCCTCCGTCGCCGCTTGGGAACACAGCTGGTGAGGCTGTGAAGGATCACCTCCTTTGTGACCCCTTATCCACGCCTCTATCGATGTGGCCTCCTAACTAGTTTCGTCCTCCTGTGGGTACACGTGTTAGCATGGTGAATATACGAAACATAAGTAAACATAATATATAGTTACACTTACAATGCTTTTATATTTCCACAAGTACCTGTCTGCACCAAAAAGGTGTGACGGGTCTGTCCCTCTGCTGTCTTGATGGCTGTGAGAGAGGTTTTGCAAATCCTCACTTGCCCACATCAAGCAGAGGGCCTGGTACGCCTTCGGCCGACCCTCTAGCCTATGCACCCCTTCACAACCCTGCACACAATTATTATTAAGTGAAAGCACTTGTAACATAATTAGATAATGCAACAAATAAAATCGACAATTTACCTCCATATACTCCTCCGAAGTAAGGTACATGAGAAATGTCTCCCTGAACCGGCCCGTCTCTTGCATCTCCCATAACTGGTGCGCCTCTCGCTCCTCCGGATGTAGCATGAAGTATTTTTTTTGTAGCTTGAATCCGGGCACTCGAAAGGGATTGCATTAGGATCTTCTCAGCGTTGTTGTGGAAGACTATCATAGCATGGTCCACCTCGCCCTCGTTCTCCAAATGGTATCGTGGCTTACATAACAATTTTGTAAGTAGTTGTATAAACAGTATCATTAACTTGTATTAAAGTAGTTTATTTGATACGTACCATGAAGTCAGATCACACAACCTCCTGGTGGTTGTCGTGTACCACGTGCTCAGCGCTCGCATAACCGACCCACTACGACGCGGCGACACCAATCACTACACTTGGGTAATGGAAACAGATGAGACTGCCCAGGACACGGTTGACCTGTATGTTCCTTACTTGACCAGAGAACGAGTCATCGTACCAACCGATGAAATAGAATTTTCAGTCACTATATATATATATATACATATGTATATATATATATATATATATATATATATATATATATATATATATACACACACATAAGACTAAAACAATGTAAATTGAAGTGTTAGAGATTTACTTACATATTGCCAACCAGACAAATAACTATCTTGTCCTGTGGGTTTGCTGCAGCAAGAGGAGGAGGCACTAAGTGACCATTCCTAGTCCAACGCACTAGAGGAGGCTCAACATCAGGTGGCCCTGAATAGTTTTCACATGAGTAACCTGGCTCGCTACCCGACCGCGACGTCGAAGTAGGGCGAAGAGTCATCCTGAAAATTTAATATAGATGAATATAGTACTTATGCGATATAAAACTTATGATAATTGATGAAAATGATATTTACCTCAGAAAACCGCTCTGGTAAGTGCTAGAAGACATGCCGTATGCAGGAAAATAATGAGCAAACCACAGGTATGCAACTCGAAGGTTGAATTTCTGTTTTTGGTAACAGTCGTACGCTTTGATTCCTGTCCGTAACATTTTTAACTCTTCAATCGACGGCTTCAACATCACGTTGAGTCGTGAACCAGGAAGATCTGGTCCAGGTACGATGAGGCAAAGAAACATAAACTCATACTTCATACATAATGATGGTGGTAAATTGTACGAAATAACAAACACGGGCCAACATGAGTATGGTGTGGCGTTTGTACTGAACAGTGAGAAGCCATCTATCGCTAACCCAATGCGGAAGTTTCTTGCATTATTGGTGAAATCTAGATCGTAGCGATCCAACGCCTTCCATGCCTCACCGTCAGAAGGGTGCACCATGACTTCAATGTCGTTATCACGTACACCTTCTTTGTGCCATTGCATATGTCTGGCAGTTCTTTTGGAGATAAATAAGTGCTTCAACCGAGGTGTGATAGGCATGTAACGAAGCTGTTTATGTGCCACTTCAGTCTGTACACGCTCGCCTTCATCATTATTAACTTCGACAAACCTCGACTTACCACATTGTAAGCACTTCTTCTCATCAGCATACTCTTTCCAATAAGCATGCAGTTGTCTAGGCACATATCAATCTTCTCATGTTCCATACCAAGACCAGAAATCAATTTCTTGGACTGGTACATATCTTTCGGCACTTCATGAGGTTGTGGAAGGATATCGCTGATCAATTTGATAAGATCGTTGTAACAGTTATTGGAGAAGAATTAGTCTCAATTGCCATAAGTCTAGTGATGAAACTAATAAGAGTCACTTTTATGTGGTCATGAAGTGGCTATTCTAAATCTTTCAGAACCTTGAAGAACGTTTCAACTTCTTCAGTACGAGCATCCTCTGTCAACTCATGATTTATGGCTTCAAGCATCTTTTCCATCATATCAAAACGTGTGTTATCAGACACCACTTCTTCTTAAACATCTTGAGAACGTGTCTCACCTTGAAAGTACCAGACCACATAAATTTGCATGAAACCATTTCGACACACGTGAAATGTCAAAGTCACTTTGTCGGAAAACTTTGCATTATGGAATTTCATACATGGGCACCGCACCTTATTGTTGTTGGACAACGAAAAAGCTTGTTCTATAAAAGCATTTGTCTTGTTGAACCACTCATCTGAGTGCTGCCCATTCTTTTTCCAACCAGAGTACATCCAAGCACGGTCTTTAGCCATGATTTGGGTTACATCTTCAAAGTAGACACATCATTATTAGTTCATTTTCTAGTGTATGTCATGGCCCCTAGAACTAGGCTGATAGGTCGTAAACCCACCCAAGAGTGACCGAGAGAACATGCTTATAACAAGGCCCCGCTGTTCAGATAAAATTTCGGTAGCATAACCCCGTTGTTCTCCACTGCACGCCCAAAAATGGTGCAGCAGAGAACAACATGGTTATGCTGTCAAAATCACTTCCAAATCTAGACCCCGTACCTGGCTCGTCATAAGCACGTCCAAAAAGGGACAATTCCAAACCTGCACGACTCACATGCCTATCGCATGTGAAATATGCAGATTCGCAACGGATAATCAATTTCTATAGGTTACGTTAAACAGATTCATTTTCTAGTCATTTACGAGAGAGGAGGGAAGTTGGTTAGAGTTGAAAGTTCCTAGTCTGGTTGCACCATCCACACGCGTGTGCTCATTGATGTCCTCATTCTCGCTGACCACCATCTTGCTTATCTTGACCCATTTATGAGCGCCGTGTTGTGCAGGGTCAGGTTTTCCAAGCCGGACCGGCTCAAGACCCAATTATATACATATGCTGTTAAACACTCACAAACATTGAAGAAACATTAAACTAACTAATTCAATTTAACAAATAAATTACCTACTTCAACTTCGATAACCTAAACAAACATTTTAACAGACATTGAACAAACATTAAACACTTAAATAACCAAAACAAACTGCTTAACAAAATAAATTACCTAATTCAACTTTAAACTAACTAATTACATATATTAAAAAACCTAATTATAATTACATATATGAAAGTAAACAACCTAATTAAATTAAAAAACTAAAAAACAAAAACAAAGTGGAGGCCATACCTCGGTTGAGCGGCGGTATGACACTGTGCGGGAGTGGGTGGACGACATTGGAGGCTTTGGACGTCGGAGAGGAGGCAGCGGCTGGCCTCGGAGAGCGAGCGAGAGGCGGCGTTTGTTAGGGCACCGGTGGGCGTCGGGGCCTCGAAGGGCGCTAGCCATCTAATGGTGGCGGCTATGGGAGGGCGCTGTCCGGCGATGGGTGGCGAGGGTCGGAGGAGGTGGCGGCCTTGACCCGAGGAGGCAGCGCACGCAGGCGCAGGAGGAGGCAACAGCGGCGGGAGGAGGCGGGCGGGCGGGAGGCAGTGGACGATGTCGGGCGGAGGCGGGCGGGCGGGAGGCGGTGACAGCGGCAGGAGGAGGCAGGCGGGCGACAGCGGGAGGAAGTGGGTGGGTAGGATGCGGCAACAGCGGCGGGAGGAGGCGGGCGGGAGGCATTGGGCAGCAGCGAGAGGAGATGGGCGGGCGGGAGGCGGCAGGAGGAGGCGACAGCGGGCGGGCGGGAGGCGGCGGTGGCAGGAGGTGGCGTTGTCGGGCGGGTGAGGCAAAAGCGAAAAGGCGCACAGGAGCAGAGCGAAACTGCTCCCCTCCCGCGCAACAGGTTATTATTCATCTCTTTGTTTACTACAGTTAGGTCAACCATCGTAAATAGTCCATATATTTATGATAGTACCGTCGTAAATAAATTTATATACCAGGGTTCCCTTTAATCGTCGTAAATTTTGTTATTATCTACGAGGGTTCTCTTTAACCGTCCTAAATAGTGGTCTTATTTACGAGGGTTATTTTTAACCATCGTAAGTAATTTTATTAATGATGGCACCATCGTAAATAAATTCCCCCCTCGTTAATGGACCAGTTTCCTATAGTGAGTTTTACTTTAGCATCATCGGGGAGTGGTAATAAATATTCGAAGGTACCACATATTAATCCGGAAATCCAATTACCCTTCAATATGTTCACACTCTCCCTGTTGCCAATACCCAATCTTAGACCTCTAAGGACTAGATCTCGGCCAAATAGAATTGAACGACATGTGAAAGATGATTTGTGGTGGTTAGCTGCACTCAGAAAATCAGAATTTGGATAATTGCATTCTTTAAGGACCCTTGCACATAATGACATAGGGCATTTCACGAGTCTCCAACAACATTTACCAAGCATAGCTTGGTTGAATTGAACTGAGTCCCGGAAACCCACGCCTCCAAGGGATTTTGGTGATAACATCCAATCGCAAGACTGCCAATGCATTTTCTTTTTACCATTTTGGAAATCCTACAATTGATCAGCTATGCAATATCTCATTTTTCAAATATCCAAATGGGTACTTGGAAGCAACTCATAGTATAGTTTGGAATTGCTTGTGCAACAAATTTCAGCAATATTTCCTTTCCTGCTCAAGATAGTGGTTGTCCAGACCATCGTGTTAAACAACTCCAATTTTTTCCTGGAAGAATTTAAAGCATGTTGTAATATTCTTTAAACTTTTTGTAGGCATTGCCAGATACATATCCGGGAGAACTTTGTTTTAAATTCCAAATCGGTTCATTACAGAAGCTTTCACCCGTCGATGACATTTTGAGCCAAAGAATATTGACAATTTTTGTAAATTAATTTTCTGCCCGGAGGCCTTACAATATTTGCCAAGAGTCAATTTCAGATTCTTTACACTTCGAGAGTCACTACGTGGAAAGAAGAGGTTGTCATCTGCAAAAGTATATGTGAAATACAAGGCCTCTCCTTCCATTTTTTTAATCCCTGTAGAGCAGCAGTATCCTCCATCTTTTGCAGAAGTCATGATAATACTTCAGTACACAATAGAAATAGATAAGGGTTTACTAGTCCCCCCTAGAGTATACCTCTAGATGGAATGACTGTTTTAGTTAGCTTTCAATTGACTTTTACTGCATACCTAGCAGAAGTCACACACCACATCATAGATTCAATTACTACTAAAAAACATTTTTACAGGCGCCTTGATTTTTTACACAGGCGCTTCGTTAAAAAATACGCTTATGATATCGAATGATTTAATAGCCGCCTATGATGATAGAACTTTACAGGCGGCACACATAACTGAACCGCCGGTGTAAACAAACCTATTTTACAGGCAGACTTTGAAGAATGAGCCGCCTTCATAATAGCCATTAATATAGGCGGCTGATGCAACTGGGCGCACTGGGCATGCGTGCCGGTTACCGAGGTGACTTAAACGCGCGCAACGTATGCCAGTCCTTTGAATTCAATTCAAACCGCTGCATGTTCCATCACCACTGCACGCGTTGAGAGATGAACTGCCGGGCTGCTATGATGCTATAAGATCACCCGCGCGATTGTCTTCTCTGCACAACTACTCTCCCTCTTCTTATTCGCAAAACCGTGCCATGCCCCATCGACATGAACACCAAATGGTTGACAAGAACACGCTGCCTCCAAGCCCGTCGAGGGACCCAACAGCTAAGTGGCCACTACCGGACTCCCCCTCGAGCTCTATTCCAATGGAGGTCGTCCTTCGACATGGCGCAAAATGTAATTAATAGTACATCTCACTCCATGCAGTGTCTTGGGCTCGTTACCCTTCCAGAAAGTACTGGAAGGGGCACCACGTGCCACTACGTGTTCGACCTCCACGCCTTTATGGAGTGAGATGTACTATTAATTGGGAGACGATGGTGGCCGAGCTCGACATTGAGGGCCGCAACAACGTGGTGGCGGCAACGGTGACGGCGATGGCCAGGAATCTGGGTTTCCCGATTCTGCCGTCGGAGGCGCACAAAGCGCCCCGGGAGGGCCAGGAGCCCGAGGAGGATGAGGAGGCGGAGGAGTAGAAAGTAGTTGTTTTTTTTTTTTGTTTCTAGTTGATGTTTTTTTTCTTTTCTTGTTTTTAGTTGATGTTTCTCTTTTCTTTTGTTTGTAATATAATGTTTTTTAGTTAATCAACTTAATGTTGTCATTCATCGTTGTGCTATCTATGCAAAATTAGTTTTAAAACTCTCTCATCTTTTTGTCCATCGTTTCAGACAAAGGTTTGAACTAAAAATGAACTTGAATGTGTTGTCCTAACGACAACTAAAAAGATAATGAGGGAGTGTTTCTTCCATTATCCAAAAAAAATGTTATAAAAACATAAACTTATGGACTATTTATTGCATTAATGGATGTGTTACATATTATTGTTGCAGAAAATATTTATAGATATGTATCGCATTATTGATCAAAAAGTGTCATAAGTTTTCACAGGCGGTCCTTAACCAAAAGACGCATGTGATAATAGTATTTGTAAATATCTTCGGAAGCGACTCCTCAGCTTCCCAGGCGGTGAGTAAGAAGTCAGCGCCTGGGAATATTATTTTTATAAATTATTTAAAATGTTTTCCCAGGCAAGGATTTAGAAGCCGCTGCCTGTTATATGATTTCTCTATAAATGAAGAATCGATCGCGCCTCGCAACCCAAAATCTGCTAACATTTTCATTTTTCCACCCAACCCTTCCCCGCTGTCACCAAGACCTCAACGTCGCCATCCTCACCCTTGCCATCCTCGCCCTCGCCGTCAACGTCCTCACACTCATAGTCCTCGCTGTCACGATCCTCACCCTCACCATCGCCGTTGAGCGACGTACTCGCTGTCGCTGTCCTCGCCATCGCCATCTTCATCGCTGCTGAGCACTGTCCTTAATGTTGCCGTCGAGCGCCGCCCTCAAAGTATAGATTTTCTGCTCTTTGTTTTGTTACTTTGTGTTGATTTTTTATATACACGTCTTAGTTTGGTCATATTTGCATTTATCCATGTTGGTTCCATCATCGTTTTGATTTTGTGTAACTATTATTTTTATTTCCCTCAGAATGTTCGTACGTGATATCTCGTAGAGAAAACTATGGAGAATCAATCAGTCATCCTTGACGGTTATGATAGTGTTGAAGTAGTGCCTTCCCTCTTTGTCTTCATGAGCAATTTTAACTCTCGGCCCTGCAAAAACCTAACAACTCCATCTAGATTAAAGTTTGATGGTAGAGTACTGCAGGCCCCTAAAATTGGTTACAATCTCTTATTTTTCGATATTTTTCCAATTATACATTGTGGTGTCAAAATATTGAGCTACAAACCTGGTTACATCTTCTTTTTAAAGCTTAAAGATAGAAATGGGGAAGACATTGATACTACAAAGTGGGAGGTGGAACTTCAACAATCATGTCTTCCAGATTGCAGTTTTGAAAGCTCTGTGAAATGATTGCAGCTCGATCTAGATTAAAGGAGACACAACCGTTTCTTTTTCATAGGCACAAAGTCATTTCCTATTCATTGCAATGTTAGAGAGAGCAAGCTATGAATTGCAATGTATGTACTATGAATATTAGATGTGAACTGAGATAAACTATGAATTACTATGTATAATTGGACTATATTTTGCATGTAGAAAACTACAAATTGCAATGTATGAAGCTATGAGTTGCAACGTATGAACTATGAATTTCAATGTATAAACTATGAATTGTATTGAATATATTTGTGATTGCTGTTATTTAAACTTGATCAGGAAATTAGAAATAATAGAGTTTAATTAGTTCTGTCCTAATGCTTTATCACAGGTGTAATTGTACGTTAGGACCTGCCTGAGATAATGCTTCATCATAGGCGGTATGTTGTACGTAAACAATTGCCTGTGGAAAACCATTAGCACAAGTGGTTTCTAGAGGCCGCTTGTGCTAATGGCCGATTTTCACAGGCTCTTTATTTTAGGCGGTTTTGAAATCCGCTTGTGATAATACATTTAGAGCTGTCTGAGATAAAGCTTTTTGTAGTAGTGAACTCATTGTGGAGCAAAACCAAGTTACAATGGCACCCATGTAGGTAGTTCCACTCAATACAATCATAAGGCCTTGATCATATTAATTTTCAAGAAAAATAGGGGCACTTGTTCTGCTGAAATCTAATAGCATTTGAACAGTCATATGCTTTGACGAGATTATCCATGATGAAATGCTGAAATCTAATAGTTTAAACACGCATACGCTTTGAGGACATTATCCGTGATCAATCTTCCAGGAACAAAGCACCTTGAGCCTCTGAAATTATTGCAGGTAATATAGATTTAAACCCATTTGACAAAACCTTCTAAGGAATCTTGTACATGATATTATATAGTAATTGGTTGAAATTTTGTCAAATTGTTTGTATTAGAAACCTTTTGAATGAGAACAATAACATAGTCAAAAAAATTTCAGGAACATCTGTGCCCCTAAGGAAACCACGTATCGCCTCATAAACTTCGTTATGAATTAAATCCCAGTGCTCTTGATGGAACATAGCTGGAAAACCAGATTGGTTGGGTGGTTTAGTAGGATCCATTAGGAATAAGGCATCTTTGATCTCCTCAATAGAATCTTCTTGACATAGATTATGATTCATTATTTCATTAACTTTGACTGGAAGGGAATTAACAACCTCATCCATTGAGATCAAAGGTTATGATGCAAATAGTTTCTCATAGAACTGATGGACCATTTCCATGATGCCTCCTTGATCTGAACATAAACTTCCATTATCACGGATGACAGTGTTAATATGTTTTGTTTTTCTTCTCAACATGGCTCTTGCATAAAAGAATGTTGTGTTACAATCTACCTACCGAAGCCACTCAATCCGAGAATGTTGATGTATCATATTTCCTCTCTTTCAAAAAGTTCATTTAATTGAGCTTCTCACTCTTTTGCTTTGAATTAACATAGGTGTTTACATCCATCTTGCAAAGATGAGTCAACTCTTTAGTCAGACTCCATATGTTTTGGTGAACTGATCCAACACATTTTTTACGCCATCCGTTCAATGGTCTGGCGGTCTAGTTCAGTTTGTCACATTCTGATTTCAAAGAAGTTGTATTTTGGGAATCAGACATCCATGCTTCTTCCACAATTTTACTATAATCATCTGCACGTCTCCACAGAGCTTCGTATTTAAATCCGTGATATATATGCAGCATGTAGTGATCGTGTGTACCGTCAGATAAAGAGATATGTAATAAGGCATAATAATTAGGAGATTTTGTCATAACATTCTCCACTTGAATGTGTTCAACAATATTGGATAATTTTTCATTCGCCACAACATGGTCCAATCCGATTCGAATATTACTCTGAGCCTCTTGTCTGTTGGACCATGTAAATTTTGGGCCCACAAAGCCCAGACAAGCCAGTCCACATGCATCAATGCACTGTTAAAAATGTTCCATTTGAATTTCCATTCTACCTATAGAACATCATTAAAATCACCACAGCATGTCTGTGGACCATCCCATCCACCATGCAGCTGCTGCAGCATATTTCAGAAAATATGGCTGAGTTTGCACCATGGTTCACTGTAAACAAATGTTGCACACCAGAGAACACCCGCCGTCATAGTAACCATGACAACAATAAATTGTGAATTATAGCCCCAGAGAAAAACTGAGGAAGGGTCTTTCCAATCAAGAACAAGTTCACCATTGTGGTTCACTGTTTACAGCAAAACAATTCATGAATCCAAAAAACCACATGAAATTTTTAGCTTTGGTATCCGACATTTTTTGTCCTCGATAAGAACAGGACACCGGGTTTGAATAACTTCACTTGATAGTGAAGTTCACCGACTGTCGTGTCCAACCACAACTCATGACAGTTCCACACTAAAATACTCATTGCATACGGCAGGAACGCATAGCAGCCTCCGCCAGATCCTCCGGTCTTGAAGTGGTAGGTTTCATTTTCTTACCAAATCCCCAACTTTGGGCTTCATTACATTCTATGCACTATGTAAGAAAGACTCATTCGAGACGTGCCCCAACGAAAAAGGGAGACGAACAAACTGTACATCTCCGTCGTCGCGTCTCGTATTATGTTGTCATCAGAGACGTGCAGCTGGCGCGTCGCCGATCATTTAACTGCGAGACAAGCTCAAAGGAAGTGCGTCTCCTTTCTTTGTGTCATAATAGACGTTCTTTACAGGTTCATTGGAGACGTGAGTCGTGCACGTCGCCCATCAGCATACATGCGAGACAAGCACTAACAAAGCATGTCACAGATTTATTGACTGATCCGAGACGTGCTTTATTGTAGCCCGTCGCAAATTTGTTTATTGATCTTAGACGGGCTTTATAGAAGCTTGTCTCCATTATTTAGGTAATTTGAGACATTCTCTGTTACAGCTCATCGTGGATTCTTTACATGCAGGATCTCCTATTAGGTGCCTCCCATCCCTGATTATCTTGATTGTTGGTGCATCCTGGAGCTAGCCAGGATCTGGCAGCTGCATTGCCAGTGTCAGCAACATACACATACATGAACATATGTATAGACAAAAAGATCACACCTTAAACAAGTTGTCCAAGTGCGGAGTTGTCCTAAATTCACCAAGGGTTTCACCACACCGGACTAGTTCGATATGTGCCGGACTAATCCGATATGTGCTGAGCTTCCTTGATGGCTTCATCTCGTGCCTCAGTGACTCCCAACAGCTGCTCTTGCTGTTTTTGCACCTCCAGCTGACTCGCCTGCAGTCCATCAAGAGCTTGCTGCAGTTCCATGCGAGTTTGCCTCAGTTTGGCACGAGCTTTTCGTAGTTTAGTGCGAGTGTGATGCAACTGATCCTCGCATTGATTTAGTCGGTGATTTGTCGGAGCCAGAAACGAATGTAGGTTCTCATGGATATAATCAAGAGTGTCACCCCGTTCAGTCCCATGCCTCAAGGCTTCGACTTGCTCCTGCAGGATTGCACCTTGTGCAAGAACCACCATGCCGGATGCAGCGGCAAATGTCCCAAGTGTTGTCGAGGTCGTGTCGCCATGAGGTCGATAGGCCGCGACCATACGACGTTGCCACTCAAAACCAGCATCACCACGGACCGGGCGAAGAGCAAACTGTGTCCCAGCCATGGCATCCTGATGAAGCTCGCAAAGCTTCATAAGCGCTTCACCCGCTGCAAAGGCCCACGTGTCCTACAATCGAACTCCCTGGAGCGTGACCGAAAAAGGAGCCCATCCATAAAAATACGGACTTGCCGGAATGTTCAAACAAGAGGGTACACGACAGTACGCCTCTGTCCACCGTCTCTTGACCCCAATAGCATGGCATCTCAATGAAGCCAAACTGTTGGAGCACCTCCCGCAGCATGCTCGGGAAGCCCGGACGGTTGGCGCACGTGGAGAACACCCATCCGTCCGGTAATAGCATCACATCCGTCATATATAAAATGAGCACTTGAATGAGTCAAATACTCAAATTCATCAAACTTGGTTGATAAACAGATCAGGTATACGAAAATTGAATTATGAAAGTGAATTAAAATTGAAATGTCAAATGAAACATAACACTGGACTTCTGTCACAGTTCTGTTCCATCTGACCAGTCTGGAGAAACTTGAAATTTTCATCCAGTTAGAGAAACATTCAGGACATGAGTTAAACTAAAAAATTTTAGTACAGTAAAATATATTTCCATAATGTATTTATTTGCCTAGAGATGATTTCTGTAGAAGGAGATATGATTTTTGCAAATCGACAGTTTTCTGGAAAAATTTTGACAGCACCTCCTCTGTTTAAGGCTGATTTTGTCCACATTTTTCCAGATACAAAACATCAATAAGTGCAAAAATAATAAATTACAACATTGTTTTATAAATCCTCAGGATTACATAAATGCGTTATATGAAGTCATTCGTTGATTCTACAAAGGCATATGATGGAAACCATAACAGGGTGTAGAAATTGTCCAGTCTCTGTCCAGATTTAACAGTGTTTGGAAATTTGAATTTTTCAATAGTTTACAGGGGGATTCTGATTTGGAGTTGAACATAAGAGTTTTAGAGGACTCTATAAACTTTACAACCACGTGTGGTATATCTATAGGGGTGAAATATACTGGAAGTTATGCTGTTCCAAACTTAGTCAATTTTCTGTCCAGTTCACAGTTTGAACCAGGAACTGGTTACTTTAAGTTCAAATGAAGTTTTCAAGTTTTAAATCTTGAAATATGCCTTGGAGCTGAAAAATAAAACTTGTGGATGACTTCATCAAGTTCCCAAATCACAGGACTGCATACCGCAGCGACCCCATGATTAATTTTAAATCTAACCAGCACGCTCCCAAAACAGAGATTACAAATTCAACCTTACTCCTAAGTTGGGAATTTTTACTTGTTGTCAAGTCTCACCACCAGTACGGATATTGTCGTCGGCGTGCCTGATGGGAGTCGAAATGAAACTACACCCTCACCAAAGAAAAATCCTAGGCCGGTATTCCGGCATACGTCTCAACAGTGGCAGTAATGACGTTCACTCGCAAAAGTTTTCTACTCGAGCTACTTAAATGTGGGTAGTGTACTGCATCTACACACAAACAATAGATCAAACGTATGGTGCCGTAAGGCACAGCCCGCACGGGTGAACAGTTCACAATAATATATATGAAAGTAAAAACATTCGTCCCGTATCATTCCATACGGGCCGCCTCGAGCGAAGCCTCGTCTCGAGGTACATGACCGGGTTTTCTACCACCCGACGGGGTCCCACGTCTTTGCATAGTGCTGCACCAGAAGGGGGCCCATCAGGTTATGTCCCACACGACGGGGGCTCCCACTAATTTTGTCGCACACTGGGATACCGCGTGTCATATGTTATCCGAAACATGGAGAGTTTCAGAGACTCATATTAACATTTCTGTGCCAAGCCACGGAAACAACCACATGCTACCTCTCACATGGTGAGCTTACCGCAATTGACCCGCTTGCGGTGGCGTATCTTACCTCTTACCTGATGTCGGGGCGTCATTACATAATATAATAACACTTAAGTTAGCTTGCCACCTTAAGCAACTAATACCATAATAGACCTTATGTTGGCATAGTACTAATGCTCACTTGACTACTCTTAATTTTTCAAAATAGGCTCTTTTCAAGCGTGGTATTCCCAATGCGACTCTGATACCAAGCTGTGGGGACCGAGTCCACACATTCCAAGAATCGCAGAGGGTGGTGCCGTGCGATGCGGCACCCAACGGCACACACGAAAATAATATGACAAAATACAAAGTTTTATTTATATAAACAGCGGAAGTCTTCTACAATACTTAATATACAGCAGAAGATAATATTCATAGCTAAACTCTCAGCCTAGCTATGCAAAAGTACAGCCGTCCAGCCCGCGGATGCTACACACTAGCCACACACAATTTTACGGCAGCGTGCAGGGCTCCCACTCGGCAGTATACCCCGATGGGGGCATCGCCTCGTCTTTGGGCCCTTCCTCATATGTCTCACCTAAAAACAACTTAATATAACAACCGTGAGCACGTAGGCTCAGCAAGACTTAACCGTCTCACCTAAACATGGAACTCTATATGCAGGGATACTTCACATAGGCATAGATATTGGAGTAAATGACTCGCCTACATGTTGATCCTTAAATTTTAGGTAATTACAGAAGCTTACAAGTTTAATAAAGTAACTTTAGTGAGTATATTTGATAGCAACCAAAGCTTCAAAAAAATTATAATTCAATATATCGTATTCTCCTGACTTCTTCAGTATTTACTACGTCACAGCGCAGTGAACAAGTGGTACTCAAATAATCGCGAGGGACAGTGATTGCAATCAGGACAACCCGGGTAACACGTCACATACACTCATTTCGGAAGTGGATCAAATCAACTTCTATACTATGTTGTATGCAGCAACCTTTCAAAGGAAACCCAAATGTCAAATTGATCCTTCCGTAACGGGCAAGAGGTCCCCGCGCAGAGCATCTTCTATGTCCATCGGTAGATTTACACCTTGCCACCCTCAGCCCACTCCTATAACACGATAGGGTAAGCCTCGACACCAAGGTTAACTAATTACATCGGTTTCCTGGTTTCCATATAGCGAGTATGCATCCGGTACAGTTCAAACTTGTCCAGCAGGGCCGCACACGGACCGGTCCTCAATCGACACAAGCAGGGCTACGCACATGAGACCACGTCTTGTTGCATCCTACCCGCTGCTCGGTCTCAATTTCATATTCATAAATCATTCCTTGATCAAATTCATTCCCGTGTGATAAAATCCTATCTTGCGAGTAGATTCCAACTACTCGACTTCTACCGCACTCTTGAAACTTAAGCATAGCATTTTCCACTCGTCGGGCTGTATACCTACCCAATACTCCATGGGTTTTGTGGGTCATGCAAGTGGAGTAACAAGCACCTTAGCCCTAATGCACAAAAATCATCCATGACTTGAGTGATACAAATAGAAACTTTTAAAATAGCACTTAAATGCAACGGGGGCTTGCTTGATTGTGAGTCAGAGGGGAAGTTAGATTCTGGGAGGATGATGTCCAAGGCCTCCGGGTCCTCCTCGATCTCGGTCACTATATGATATGCAATATATAAAGTACATGAGTGATATAGAAACTATAGAGAAGATTTTATAAATACTGATCAGGTATGTAAATTATTTTAATTGGCTTTGGGATTTTTACAATGGAGACTAGGTTCTATGAGGAAGATCTGGACCAAAAATTGTAGATGTTTAAGGAAGCTTGTTGTCTCTAAAATTCCAAAAATAAAAGGATTCTCTGAATTTTGGTTGTAATTATGGAGCTTTTTAATTGCTAAACATGGATGGTCATGGTAGAGGGGGTCTCACTGGTTCTGGGAAAATTTGTTTCACATTTTTCTGAGCTTCCTACAGGGAGAAACTGATTTTACAAGTTTGGGGAAAAATCTGAAAATGGTTCCGTACTTTTCTTAATTTTTCAACTACATAGAGATTTGGAACACTGATCATTCTAGTAAATGAAGTCCAATGAACTTGAAATTTGTACTGGAGATCAATTGTATTTTTATGAGTGTCCTGACCAAAAGGAATTTCCCAATTAACAGAACAGGAGTAATTAATTTCCCAAGCAGTTAGCTCAAAGGAATTAATTATGAAAATTCTAGGAGTTTCATGTCCAACAAATTGCACCACTACAAATTTGGGATCAAGAGGAGTCTACCAGAATTTATTTATAATTTTTTGAGCAAATATTCTAGGAGTAATGGATCTTAGAAGTTTGATTGAATTCTGGAATTATTTTCCAATTGGAAAGTTTAAATAAAGCGCCCGGCCCCACTTATTTGAATTGGGCCAATCAGCGCTGGGCCGCACCAAGGGCCACAGGGTTAACCCGCACAGCCGCACCCGATTCGGTGCCACAGCTGATCCGCTCGGTGGAAACATCGCTCACAGGCGAGGCCCGCCGCCTTCGTCTACCTTGCACCAGGGGGCGGCGCTCCTCCCCTTAGCAGCGGCGGTGCACGCCGGAATCGTTGCGCTGACCTCCTCCCGGCCCACTCTTGACCGCCTAACCCTAAAATTGACCGCGCAAGACGATGGTGGGGTCCAATCATGGCGGCAACGTCCGGAGATGGCGGCGCGACGACGGCGGCGGAGCTAGGGTTTCGTCGATGGCCGGAATCACTCAAGAATGGCGCCAGAAGCTCGGGAAAAGGTTGGGAACAATCCTGGAAGCATGAGGAAGCTAACCATGGAGTGAAAAAGGGATGAGATCGCCGGTAAAGTCAACTTCGATGGTGGACCGACGAGATTCTTCGTGGCGGCGGGGAAAACTTGAATAGCTCGGTCTTTACTCGATGGTTTCCACTGATTCTTGGCAGAGGGGTGCACTAGGAGATAGTGAGCATACTACCTCACTGGATTAAGGTCCGGTTTTACCTAGAAACTGAATCGAAGTGGAGACCAAGTTTCAATGTTACGATCATGATATCAGGGAAACTGAAAATACAAAATCAATAAAGGACGAAACGACGAAGGGTCTTCACCGTAGTCTAACATGGGTGCAGGTGCACCTTTTTGTAGATGATGGTGAAGCACGAAACAGCCTAGAACCTTGGCTCCACGGTGATGCAGAGAAGGTCCAACGATGGCATAATGACGATGTCCGTGGAACTTCAAAATACCGGCAAAACAGTGAGCAAAAAGACGAGCTAAGGGGTTGAGATCATAGAGCATAGCCTTGGCGCCAACATTGATGTTTCCATCAAAGAGAAAGGAGGCCGGACCAAGGTGCTCACTCAGGAGGGAAGGAAGGCGGCGGTGCTCTGTTTTTCCCGGGAAGAAAGAATGACGAGCGGCGCTAGCTCTGGTCGATGGCGTGGGGGAATGATTTTGGTGAGGGGATGAGGACGCCTTAAAACCATCTTTCCGTCGAGCTGTTTGTCTGGGTGCTTGGAAAGTGCGGTGTCAAGTTCTCCCGATGTTGAAGCGCGGGGAGAGCAGAGAGGAGGCGGTGTACGTAATGGAGACACTGGACAATGGGTCCCACAACCCCTTTATCACAATCCTATCTGTTCTTTCAATTCACCCACCAACGAATGTCAAAATGCTAGATTTTTGTGGAGTGGCCAATTTAAAATGGAGATTATGATTCTGACATTGGATCTCAAATTTGGACAAATTTCAGACGTAATTCAAATTAAAATTTGAATTTGAATAGAATTCAATGGAGCCACTGAATTAAATAGCAAATGAGCTTCAAACATTTTGAAACTTTGCATAGTGGCTATTTAGAATATTTGGGATTTAATGGTGAGCTCAGATTTTTATTTTTGCAAAGTTTGAACAGGAGCTAGTTTTTAATATTTAAATTCCCTCCATTAAAGTTTGAATTGGTTTGATTTTTAATTGCCAATTTGATTTATTTTTCGCCTTCAAATCTTGACATCTCCCATCTGAACTTTGCACTAAAAAATTTAGGGCTTTTACAACATGGTATTGAGCTGGTGTGCTTGTCCACTGGAAAAACAAACAATTTACATTCCACTGATGCTTTTATAGCCTGATATCAAAAACTCGTGAGAGAAACACCAATTATCGCATAGGTACCTTGATTCCAGCATGGCTGTAGAGGTAGAAATCAAACTCACTGGGATAGCAAATGCTAGTGTCAACCACAGTTCCTGCAGTTTCAAGGGTTTCTGAATCAGAATTCATTATATACATTGATAGTCAAAACAAATACATTACTTCTACATTGGACATAAACAAGGAAGATGGATGTATACCGTAATGAAAATTCTCCTTTGGATCAGTGACATCATTAATGATAAGCCTTCATTAAACATCCTCAAATTCAATAAAATCACTTGAATGGACGCTTTGAGGGCAGGGTCGAGGCGACGACGTGCTCTGGGGACAGGGGATGAGGCGGCGGCATGCTCCAGGATGAGCTGGCAGAGGCGCCGGAGTTGCGGTTCTTCAACTCTCTGATGATAGGAGGCCGACGTGCTACGGGACAGGGATACATTTCCACTTATGTGAAGGTGGCGGTGTGCTCATACTGATTACCGTGGTTGAGGTCGAGGCGGCGGCGTGCTCTAGGGATAGGGGACGAGGTTGCGTGCTCCAACATGCTCAACTCTCTAATGACAAAGGTCAAGGTTGATAGTGGGGTAGGGGTCGACGGCGATAGCACGACAATGGTGAATAGCGAGTTGAGAAAGAGGGATGGCGGCGGCGTGCTCAGGAGGTGCGGTTTGTTGGTCGAGAGAGCGCGCGAGAGCTAAATTTTTTTGCCAATGTGTTTGGAGAGAGCACGAAAATTTTTGCCAGAGCACGCGTGAGAGCTAAATATTGGTCAAAAATTGGAGACGGACGTATACGCGCGTCTCGCATTATGTTTTGGCCAGAACGGGCATGCGATATGCAAAGATGCACCATGGTGTGCTGAAGCCAGGAACAACATTTTTGCATACAGGCATGTCCTACTGGCAACTGTGCGCGCGCAATGCCTTATATGTCATTGCAACGTGCTCACATTTCCAGTGTGGGAAAGATCTTCGCATGAATCGGCGATGGCCCGGGTAAGGCACGTCTCACATTAGCTCGTCTGACATGAGCGCGTTCGTATATAACGCACATCTCACATTATTTTGTTGACAAACGGGCAAGCCGCATGAGAAAGCTGTTGTTCCCGCGAAACAACAGCTTTTGCATGCGGAGTTGTCCAACCGGAAATAGTGCACAATGACTTATACGATAGTTGCAATGCGCTCAGATTTCCAAGGTGGGACAAAAGATCTTCGGCATGAATCGGAGATGCGCCCGAGTAAGGCACGTCTCCCTTTTGCTGGATCTCAGAAATCAGAGATGCGCCTTTTTAAAGTTTGTCTCATGCACTCGTCTCCCTATTGCCACTCGCATGACATCGTGAGCGTCCGTTGCAGTGATAAACAATGCAATGACATTGCAATTAAGGGATATAATTGTAGTTCAAGGATAAAAAAATGCAATGACATTGCAATTAAGAGATAATTTGCAACTCAATGAATTTCATAGTTCATACACTTTGTGTGCCCTCGAAACTTATTTTGAATCTAAACTTATTCCGAAAGTTCCCATCAATCAATCTAAACTGTACCGTCCAACTTGCTCCCGAACATGTCTCTTATATTCCCTTGGATCCTGAAAATATTGACATTGTTTAAATTAAAAAATGTCGAATAAGGAATGAATAACCTACGTTGGTCACTAACACAAAGTGTATAACATTGATAAGTAGATTATAGCAATCATTTTCAACATCGAGAGCATTTGGCTGATGAAGCCAACGCTATACTTCAAGTAGTATAGTTTTGATTGTAAAACCAGTCCACCACCCCTATGAAATATTAATTTAAGTAACATAAGAAACCAGTCCAAATGAGTTCAGCAACAATTACTAATTACATGTGAAAAATAAGTCTATCTTACAGTCTCTTGATGAAGAATCCCAATGTAGAGTGCTCCTCAACGATGGACATTTGGGTGGAAGAAACTACGTGGAAAGGCGCATCTTGGAGGCACCAATAGATAGTCCTCCAAGAAGGAGATTGTCAAGGGGTAGTAACCACCTTCCCAATTTGTCTACAAAGGAAATTCATTAATAAGAGGACGATAGTTAAACTCATATGAGTGTGCTTGTTCTTTATGACTTACCCCTTCTTTATCGGGGACAATGCACTACCACTTCAATAAATCTCCTAATTTAGGGCTTCGCAGAGAAACCCTACGTAGAGAAATTGAAAATACCAAAAACAAACAAGACAGAAAAACAAAACTACATTTAAGTTCATCAGTCCATTCCAGAGCTACATATATACAACCATGCAACCGGTGCCATATGTACATACATGGGGATGGTTCTTGCGCCACTCCAAGCGCTCCTCCTTTAGTCTGCTATGCGCCAAGCCGATATCTAAGCCAGCCATGAATAGTGACGATGACGATGAGGATGGCGATGACGATGATGACGGCGATGGCACACAGAGGAGGGGGTTGCACTGGGGTTGGCCGATTAGTAAAGGAGTGTTGGTCTTGGTAAAGGAGCTCAGGAGGCAAAGAGAAGACCGAGATAAATGCGAGATGAGCGAGACTAAAGTGAGATGCATGAGAGGCGAAAGCGAGACGCGCACTACATTAAAGTGCGTCTTCCATGGTTGAAAGAGAGACGCGCGCCACGATGATGGCAAAGAACCTAATTTTGGCAGCGGTGGTGCAGCGACGCGTGCGACCGGCGTGCGCGACCTTTCGTCTCCCGATGGTATCGATGCATCCCATCATTCCATCAATGCGCAGGAAACCAACTACTCCATGGTTGACTCCGCACGGACCTTATTTAAGACGCGCCATCACCCGTCAGTTCTCCACAAGCGTGTCGCTCATTTTGAATCCGTTTCTTCTTCTTTGTCTTCTCCGCATCGATGACCCACCACCACCATGGCTGACATTCCGCCGCCATGCACGTCGAGGGAGCCACCATGCAACGAACTGTGCTATAGCTCCCCCAAGAGGTTCAACACCGAGTAGCACCTCCTTATGATGCAAGAGGCGTACAAAAAAACATCTCGTGCCATGAGTTCCTTGGGTTTGGGTACCCTTCCACAGTTTTTTGGAATGGGTACCATCGGACACTACATCTTCGACGTCACGAGGGTGGCCGATCGTCTCAACATTATGTTCGAGATGATGGTCCAGGTGCTCGGCGCCGAGGGTTGCAGAAACCTGGTAAAGGCGACGGAGAGCAACCTCGATCTCGGGATTGCACCGTCAGTGCAGCTAGCGCAATCGGTGCAGCCGGCCCAAGCTCCTGTTGCATCGGCACCGGAGTCGCTGCCGGAGGATCCGGAGGAGGAGGAGGAGGAGGGGGGAGTAGGATTTAGTTTTTCTTTGTTGTTTTTAGTTGATGTTTTTCTTTTTTTGTGTCTTCTTGTACTTTTTCTTATATTTTGAAATATATTGTGTTAATGAATGAAATTTATCTTTTTTCATCTATGTGATTGTATATTATCATGTTTGTTTTACTGTGTGAATGAATATATTACAGACTATTGGCCACTGTGTGAATGAATGAATGTGTGGTGTGTTCATTATGTTCCTCCGGAATCATAAGGAAGGATTTGATTATTTTTTGGAAAGTGAATGATTTAGTTATCAAGTAAATATGCTCTAAGTTTAGTGATGTGTGATATCAATAGTGAACCGAAGCAAAATGAAGAATATCACGAAGCTAAAGGAGACGTGGGAAATCGGAGAGGCGCTTTTCATATAAACTTGTCTCTCTTTCAGTAGAGGAGAGGGAGACGTCGAGCATAAAAGATGCACTTCGATGCTAAGCGCTTCTCATTTTGCTTCTCCGTACAAACCTTATATGAGGCGCCATCAGTCTCTCCTTTTCTCTTCGTTCATCTTCTCCACACAGACAACCCACCATGGCTAATGTTCCACCGCCAAGCCCGTCGAGGGAGTTACCCTACAAGAAATAGTGTTGCCGCTCCCTCGAGAGGCCCAACAATGAGCTGCTCGAGATGTAGTTTGACAGGCTGTTCGACTGGTTCCAAAAGCTGCTCGAGACGATGGCTGAGGTGCTCAGCGCCAAGGGCGCAGTATCTTGGTGGTGTCAACGGCGAGGAACCTTGATCGCGAGGTTGCACCGCCAGATCCGGAATAGTCGGAACAACTGGTGCAGCAGTTGGAGGAGGAGGAGGGGGAGGAGGAGTAGGATTTAGGTTTTCTTTTGTTGTTTTTTAGTTGATGTTGTTTTTATTTTCTTGTGTCATGTACTTTTTTATTTTGTTCTGTAATATATTTTTAATGAATGAATGTGGTATCTGTGTGATGAATATTTTGTGTGTTCAACTTTGAATGAATGAATTAATCACTTAGCGACGAGTTCATGTCTATCTATAGGCGAAGACAAAGGAGCGTGCTTTCTATAAAGTACGTCTCATTTCTTTCGTGAATAGCAGATGAGCTTTGTTAGAAGCGCGTCTCCCATTTGTAAGAGAGAAGGCGCGTCTCGGATACATACTTAATGAGATGTGTTGTGTTGTAACGCGTCACCTTGAACATTCAGCCGAGCCATGTCAAGTCCTCGCTGAAGCGGGCTCGTCTCGCTTAACCATATCAGACGTTCGCCTTTGAGCGCATCGCTAATCTTTGTCTCTTATTTGGGTTTCTTACGTGGTGATGTCTTGAATCTTGTTGTTTCGACAAGCATTAAAGTACCAAAACTTACTTTAATTGATGACTCGTTCTTTGTATTGTTCTTCTGGATTATTACTTTAGCTTTCCATTTCTTTCCCATCATGGTGTGCATACTTCTTTCCATAACAAGGTATTTTCCTTTGTTATTATTGTGTATTTCATCAGGTACAGTAGAGTATTTCAGACTGCTATTTATTCAAACTCTTTCATTGAATTATTGGGATAAATTATATGCATACGATTCTCTTCTGGATCAGCAGCATCTTCAGATGACTTATGAGGCACCAAAGAACAAGTAGCTTTAGAAGCCCTTTGATTATTTGGAGTATTTTGATCATCTCCTGCTTTAGCACAAAAGCCTATTTTTCTCCATGAAACATCCTGAACTGGAATTCTTTTGCCGCAAATGGAAGATCACTAATGTCATCTCGTTCTGCCGGGTTCGAACAAATCAAAGTTGAGTGACCCAGAAGTCCACAACAGAAAAAATATTGTGGTAAATTTTCAAATTGAACTTGATATCTTTCCATTAACTGGAGACACTGAGAGAAAATAGTCACATAGCGAATCAAGGGCTCATGCACATTAATATCAGCACTTTATCACATATAACCACCCAAAGACCGACCAAGAGAATCAGATTCAATGTGATGCACTGTACCAATTGGTTTGGCAATTTCCACACCTCTTTTTTTGTTCATTAAACTAGTAGGAAGATCAAGAATTCTTACCCAAATTTCTGTCTGACCAAAATCAATTGTATGTGGTTAAATATCAGTATCATAGTTTTAGCAGGAGTGCATGTTTACCAACTTTCCACAGAGAACCCTCCATTACACGATTTTTGTTTTCCATTGAAGAAAATTCAGCAACGAATAAGTTATCACCAACAGAATTGAACATTAAGCTTTTTAGATTTCCCCATGCTGGTTTCATCGCAGCAATGATGGTATTCAAGTGGAGAGTGTTTGGTGCTAGCACTTTGCCTACTATAGAACAATAAGGATCAATCAGTTGTAGATCATCAACCTCATCGAGAACCACCGCCTCAACTTCTGCTATCGTCAGATTCATACGTGCTATCATTCCTCCCACAAGAGGCTCCTTACCATCCTAAACAGGATTGCTTGCAGCAGATCCTGTTTCTTCTTCCCTTTCTTCCTTTCATCCATTTTCAGTTGTAATTGACAAATCAGAAGAAAGGCGAATCAAGAAATAGCAGATAAAAACTGTGAACTGATGAACATAGCAACTGCCAATTAGGAAGAAAATCTAGTCGCCCAAATGGTTGAATCAAGCACCCAAAATGGGATTGAATTAGGCACCAGCAACTACCATCGCCAACATGCATCAAAAAATCCCAATCAACAAAAATAATGATTGCCAATCTTCCAGAAAACACGATGATAACAGCCACATACAAATCTTTATTGAAGAAGCAGCAGTTACATCCAAAACCATGTTCTTGAGAAAGGCTAAAAAAAGGATTGAATCTATTGCTAGTAACCGCTAAAATCACTAGGTGCCATGAAATCGCAATCCAGGAAAGTGTTGATTGCCAAATTTGATGAGCTACAATAACAAATCTCCAGAAATAAAGATGAGAACAACCACCCACCACTATTCAAGTGAAGAACAAAGCAGCAGTTACACATCCATGACTTATTCTGGAGAAGGATTCTTGTGAGTAATCACAGATGCGAGACATGCAGCCGCAAACAATCACTAGGAGTCCCAGCCGATGAAACAATGATCACAAAAGAACCACAATTTCCTCAACTGGACAAAGGAAGTGCCACTTGCCTCTCTCTTCATTGGGAGGGGGAAGGAGGCGCGCACAGTTGTAAAAGTAGACTTGATGGCCTATGTTAATCTTTGTACTTCGCTGATGTCAAATTAGCAGCCTGTTGACCAGATTTGAGTGAATCGCACCAGCATTCATCGGCATGACAGAGCTTCCTTGCTTTTCCCCAATATGCATTCACATGATTGACTCCAAACTCCTATTGATCCCAACAGTTGGTCTCGGAGAGAGTGCCATGAAACAGAGAAATGGCCACTCCGACGATGAAGAAAGGATCACCGGACACACCGGGCTCTTAAAGCTCCATCCCGATGGGGAGAACTGTCACACCTAGTTTTAAAAAGATGACCAGATGCTTTCCATATGTATGCCAGAATCAGTTGAATTCAGACATGGGTAGACGAAAGTGAAATACCATTAAAATAAATCATGTTCGAGTACATAATTTATTACATCAACGACCTTCATGGTCTAAAAGAAAAGTACAAAGCATCAGAAATAGGAGATTATGGGGCTCCAGGAGTATAGGCGTCGCCCGAAGGTTTTGCTAGCCTAGAATGTCTCGTCTGGATCAACGTAGAAGTCTTCGTTGTCCACTTCTTCACCCTTGTAGACTAGTGTTAGTACCCTGCGTACCAGGTACCCCACGGTACCGCAAGAAAAGCTATAGAGTTCCACCTGTCCGAGTTGAAGACCTCCGAAGGCTCCACGTATCCCACAGCACTGGGACTGCCTCCCTCATTCAAGTAGCTCCGACGTTGCCACGTGTAACACAAAGCCAGACCTAACTCCCTGTATAGGGAAGCTCCAGTCATGCCATGTGTCCAGTGGCCCCGGACCTAACCCCCCAGTAGAGGGAAGCTTCGGTGCTTCCACATGAATATCAGCTTTGGACCTGTCTCCCCAGAAAGGGAAGCTCTAGAGCTGACATGTGTCGAGCCTCCGAACCTAAGACTACAACAGGAAGACTGTCGGATCTTCAACGGTGTGGACATTCAAGGGGTAGTTTAAGCAGCGTTACAAGACCCGATTACGTGTCATTAAAGCCATGTTAATGACACACGATCAGGGGACCTTTAGTACCGATAATGCCGCCATTAATACACGTTATCACACTGTTAAATATACTTAATACATACAGATTGTGTATTGGGTAATTAAAAACCGCCAGGGCAACATGTCGGCCCAGGCTGACAATGTAACGGCTAGTTCTTGGACTAGGAAAGGGTTGTGCCGCACGGTACAAAGGACAAGTCCAATCAACCCCAAACAACTACACACTCATACATAAAACAACCACTCGTGGAGTAGGGTATTATGCTCAGGTGGCCCGAACCACATAAAAACTCTCATGTCACTGTCTCGTTCTTGATCTCACGCGTGCCCCAACCGAATACGAACCTCCGCGGACTACGATTTACTAGTACTAGGGGAAGTGTCGATCACACACTTCAACATTTGGCGCTCTAGGTAGGGGGCGCCTGAGATTTCAAGATGGTGAACTCCGCCGCAAGATCTTCCAACGACCATGGTGAGCAACTTGCTAGAGAAATCCCTCCAACGCACAACATCCAGCTGGTGTTGTTGTCCCAGCGAGCGTCATTCCACCACATGCTTTGGCAAACAATGTCGGACAACAGGATGGTGTCTTCTCGTCAATCACTGCATCAACACACAACAACCTGGAGAACACAATCAATGCGACGCGTACTCTTCTTCAGCGTCCACCGGCGCCCGGGGCACCTCAGGGTGCAATGGAGCAGTGGTGCGCTGATGTGGAGCATCTGGTTGTAGCTGCAGCCGATGCTATCAACAACCAAGGCCCGCCCCCTACTTGGCAGGCAACTTCTCAACGAAGGACCTTTTCTAGTAGACTTGGTCCTCAAGTTTCACAGCACAGGAGATGCGTTGTGTCCCAACAAGTGATGTCGTTGCCCTCCGGGGCACATCATACTCACACTGCATCGAGACTCTCGATGCATGATCTTCGATCGGGACTTGACTGACAATACAGGCAGCAGGATGGCCGCATCCAAATTGAGCGTGCTCGCGAGAGGCTCGGGAAAACCCTTCTCCCTTGGGAGTAGGGGGTGGCTGTTCAGCCCTAGCCATGCACCTTCGCATGGTTCAATGGCCGCAGATGTTTCGGCCTCATTTGTCGAAGAAGTACAACGGGACTGTCAACCCCGTCGAGTTCCTTCAAATCTACTCCACCGCCATTCTCGCAGCGGGAAGCAACGAGGCCATGATGGCCAACTACTTCCCTGTGGCTCTGACTGGGATAGCCAGGTCGTGGTTCATGAGTCTTCCACCTAACTCCATCAACAGTGTGGCGAAGCTATGCCACCAGTTCACCGCCAACTTCAGGAGCTCCTATACCTGACCTGGCACGAAACTGGATATATTTGTCGTACAACAGAAGTCAAGCAAAGGTTGGAGAAGGTTTTCCCTGACCTGAGTCGGGGGAATCGCTGTGATCGTTCGAGCAAAGGTTTTCCCAGGTACGGAACACAATTCCTTCCATCTCCAACGCATCTGTCGTTGTTGCATTTTGACATGGCATCAGAGACAAGAAGATGTTGGAGAAGCTGGTAACGAAAGAAGTCAGCAGTGTCACTGAACTCTTTAGCCTAGCTGACAAATATGCTAGGGCTGCAAAGGGCAGAGAAATGCACTCCAAACCAGCTCCGAAGGCTACAAAAAAGTCCTCCAAGGATGAAGCCACTACCTTTGGCAGTGGAAAAAAGAAGAAAAAGTCCAACGGCAAGAAGAAGCCATCGGCCGGCATGCCTACTGCTACTATAGCTGCAGCTCTGGGTGGTCGGGTGACACGTGCCGAAAAACATCCTCGACCATCATTTGAAGACGGCGGCAGTAAAAAGATGTGCCCCAATCTTGAAGATTGCCGCGAGGTCCATAACCTTCTCGAGCACTTCAACAAGTGCCGAGAAGAAGCTCCTTTCCGCCAACGGGAAGGAAAGGAGAGAGTCGACGAAGTTGAGGCTGATCCGGAGCTAGGCTTCCAAGATCCCAAGAAGGTCCTGAAGGCTATCTACAACACCATCGACGAAGATTCTAACATGTCTGACAACGAGCATCGGAAGACTCTCCATACAATATATGGAGGTTCCTGGGATATCACCTCTCGTCGCATCTTCGAGACCATGCGTCGGGAGATGTCTACCACAACTCCGATCACCAAGGTAGAACCCCATCGGAAGTGGATGGATACTCCCATCACTTTTGATGCTTCAGATTGCCCATGGAACATGATCGGAGCTGGTCAGCTACCATTGATGGTTCCTCCTACCATCAATAACGTCTAGCTCTACCATGTATTGGTGGATAGAGGGGCGGCGCTCAACCCTTTTGAGCTATGAAGCATTCGTGAAGATCCAGATCCGACTCTCGGACCTTCACCCTTCACAATCCTTCTCCGGAGTAAGTCCGGGAGCCATCAGTCCTCTCCGCTCCATTACACTCCCAGTGACCATTGAGACTCGGGACAATTACATGACTAAGAAGCTGGTCTTCGACGTGGCACAAACCATCCTACCCTTCAACGCCATCCTAGGCAGGCCAACACTGTATAGGTTTATGGTCGCGGCTCATTACGACTATTTGGTGTTGAAGATGCTGACGCCTTCAGGCGTTCTCCAGATCCGTAGAGATCGCACTGTGGGATTCACTGCGCTGGAAGAACTCCACACACTTTCAACAGTGCAGGAGGAAGCATCCAACATGGAGCTAGCTACTCAACCTCCAAGCTCTCGACACCGAGGCTCAACCTCTGCACCACGCGAGCAGCCAAGCGGCGACACTGACATTCCCGTTGAAGTCATCCAAATTGGTTATGATGCTGCCCAAGCCACCCGTATATCAGGAGGTCTGGACAACAAATAGGAACTCGCACTCATCACTTTCCTCCGGGCGAATGTCAATGTGTTTGCATGGCAACCGTAACAGATGCTTGAGATCCCTAGGGAGTTGATTGAGCACAGTCTGAAGATATATCTCGATGCACAGCCAGTACACCAGAAGCCTCGGAAGCATTTAGTCGAGCGACATAACTTCATCAGACAAGAAATCAAGAAGCTGCTCGAAGCTGGTTTCATCCAGGAGGTTCATCATTCAAGATGGCTGGCAAACCAAGTTATTGTACCCTAGGCCGGCGCGAAGCTTCAGATGTGTATCGACTACACCACCTTAAATAAGGCATGTCCAAAAGACCCATTTCTACTACCTAGGATAGACCAAATAGTGGATTCCACCTCTAGTTGTGAGCTATTGTGTTTCCTAGATGCATATTCTCGATATCAATAGATCCAAATGTCTAGGGAACATGAAGAGCATACTGCCTTCATAACAGAAGATTGGTTGTATTGTTATACTGTCATGCCTTTCGGTCTCAAAAATGTTGCTTCAACTTTTGTGCGAGCCATGCACAAAACATTTGGACAGCTCATTAGGGACTTGGTGGAGGTCTACGTTGATGACATCGTCGTGAAGGTGAATAACACGGAGTCACTCCTTGACAAGCTACAAGTCGTCTTCGACAAGCTGCGCGTGATGCGCACCAAGCTAAACCCAGACAAATGTGTCTTTGGGGTTAGATCCAGGAAGCTCCTTGGATTCTTGGTGACTCATCGAGGAATTGAGGAAAATCCGGTGAAGATCAAGGCTATTGAAGACATGTGGCCCCCAACCCGCATCAAGGATGTCCAGAAGCTAACTGGATGTCTAGCTGCGCTCATCCAGTTCATTGCGAGACTGGCAGAGCGTTCCCTTCCCTTCTTCAAGTTATTGAGGAAGTCCGGGCCATTCCATTGGTCTGAAGAAGCAGAAAAGGTGTTCCAAGAGCTCAAGCAACTCCTCACCACACTACCTATCTTGGTAGCTCCGAAGCCTGGTGAGCCTCTACTGCTTTACATTTCGACAACTACAGAAGTTGTCAGCATGGTCATGGTGACGAGAAGTCCGGAGCCATCTTCAACTAAGAAGGCCAAACCCCTCCGGGAGGGTACAGAGCTACCTAAAGGCGAGTTTGGGTCCCAGCCCCCAGGTGCGGATCCTCAAGGCAAATTGCTCGAGGATCAACCTCTCTCATTTGAAGGAGTTCTCACGACTAATTAAAGAGATTTGGACCCCTTCGGGAGGGTCCGAGTCGAACAATAAGAAGTTTCGGACCCCCCCCCCCCGGGAGGGTTTGAGAAGCTCAATAAGAAGGTTCGGACTCCTCCGGGAGGGTCCAGGTTGATGAAGAAGAAGTTTTAGGCCCTTCCGGGAGGGTCCAGACCGTCAAACGACCAGTGTAGTTCATCAGCAAAGTACTCCACGACACCAAGACATGATACATTGAGGTGTATAAGCTGCTCTACACAACTCCCATTGCCTCAAGGAAGCTACGTCACTGTTTCCAAGCCCACAAGATATTAGTGGTATCCTCATATCCACTGTGTGCTATACTGCACAATCCAAACTCTACTGGAAACATTGCAAAGTGGGCAGCAGAGCTGGTAGAATTCAACCTTGAATTCCTGCCTTGACATGCTATCAAGAGTGAGGCAGTGGCTGAATCGTGGCAGAGTGGACACCTTCTTTGTTAAACCCAGGGGGCAACAGTGAGTAGAAGCCGGAACCCAAGGTCCCGATCTTCATCGAGCCTCACTGCACTGTCTACTTCGACAGCTCCATGCAGAAGCAGGGGGCCAAAGCTGGAATCCTTCTCCTCGCTCTAACCGGTGAGAAGGTCAAGTACATGGTACACCTTGATTTCAAGGTAAACAACAACATGGCGGAGTATGAGGCACTCATCCACGAACTTAAGTTGGAGCTATCATATGGCGTCAAGCAATTCCTAGTGAAGCATGATTCGCATCTCATTATTAAGAAAGTCAAAGGTGAATGCACTTGCTTACCTCCTTGAAGTCCAGAAGCTCCAAAAGGATTTCCACGTCCTGGACCTCTGCCATGTCCAACGTCTCAACAACGCTAAAGTTGATGAACTCTTGACGAAATCTTCAACCGGAGCTCAAGCTCCCGATGGAGTTTTTGTCTAGATATTATCAGGACCTACCGCTCAGCCTGCTGAAGTGAGCGCAGGGGGCAAGACCGGCACCTTGAAGTTGGCAGTCCCGATGTCCCTGATACCATGGAGTCCACCAAGGATCGTAGGCGCTGCAGGAAGCTCCGAGCAACCCAGCGCGCAAGATCCAGAGGCTCAAGTTAGCTCTGATGCATGGATCTCGGAGATCAGGAGCTACTTGAAAGACAACATCCTTCCTGAAGACGGTGTATCCGCTGACTGGATTGTCATATTGGCTAAGATACACGCTGGTAGAAGGGGATCTCTTTCAGCGCGTTGCCAATGGCGTCCTAATGTGTTGCATTGACTGGGAAGAAGGCCGCGAGCTCCTTGCGGAAATCTGTGGAGGCGAGTGTAGGAACCACGCGTCTTCCCACACGTTGGTTTGTAAAGCCTTTCAGCATGGCTTTTAGTGGCCTACAGAACTCCAGGATGCAACAGAGCTGGTAAAAAGTGTGAATTGTGCCAGTTCCACGCAAAAGAAATCCACAAATCAGCTCAGTCGCTGCAAATGGTACCTCCTACATGGCCATTTGTTGTGTGGGGGATGGACATTTTGGGACCATTTCCAAAAGCCGTCAAAGGTTGCAGGTTCCTGTATGTTGCCATCGACAAGTTCACTAAGTGGCCGGAAGCTACTCCAGTTGTGACAATCAACAAGCAATCTGCTATCAAGTTCTTGAAGTCTATAATCTGCAGATTTGAAGTTCCGAACAGAGTCATAACTGACAACGGAACCAAATTCACAAGTGCAGCATTCCAAGAATATTGCAAAGACCTCAGCATTCAATTTAGCTACGCATCACTAGCTCACCCGGCAAGTAATGGCCAAGCCGAAAGAGCAAATGCAGAAATACTGAAAGGACTCAAGACACGCACATATTAGTGCCTAAAGAAATATAGAGCCAACTGGATAGAGGACCTTCTGTCTGCACTATGGTCGAGCAGGACAACACCTAACCGGTCAACTGGAGAGACACCCTTCTTCTTGGTGTACGGAGCTGAAGCTGTCTTCCATCCAGACATCACCATGGGGTCACTCCGGGTCTGGACCTTCGGCAAAGTCGCGCAGGACAGGCTCCAGCGTCAAGACCTTGACCTCGTCGACGGGGGAAGGTGCCAAGCAGCTGTATGGAATGCACGATATCGCCAAGCGCTCCAGTGCTATCACCAAAGGCATGTGCGCAACCGAGAGCTTGAAGAAGGCGATCTGGTGCTGTGGAGAATACTAACTCAAGAAGGTATGAACAAATTGTCCCCCAGATGGGAAGGTCCCTTTCGAGTAATCAAAGGATCTCATCCCGAATGCGTTCGCTTGCCAAAAGAGGATGGAACCCGCTTCCCAATCTATGGAACATCGAGCACCTCTGTAAGTTTTATGCTTAGATTCACAGAGGTGAGTCTATAATTACACATAATGTAAGTTTTTGAGTCTATAGACAGAGTTGGATAGGTCCTAAGGGAGAACATTCGGACCCCTCCGGGAGGGTCCGGGCACTTCAAGCACACTTAACTTGGTCCCTGTACTAAAAGTGTAGCTTAGATACCCTGGGTTAGAACAAGATGAATAGCACACTTGGCCTAGTTTCGTATCCTAAGTGTGTCCTTGTCTCCCCTGTAATTCGGACCTATAATGAAAGACATTGTTGTGTGAAAACAAACTCCACGTGCATTAATTTTGTACTGACTTGTTTCTTTTATCATCTTATCCCTCTTGTTTACAACAAAGTTGTGCAATTCTTTTTGAAATTTAGTCCGAGTTATTCATATAATATACAAGTTATATTGTTTATCTTTTTCGGATCATAGCATTGCTAGATGGTCTACTCGCCTGAATGCCAAAGCCAATGATAGGACCGGAGTGCGCTATCGACTTAGATTGGCCCAGCACCCTGCAGGCCTCAGTAGGGCGGGTCTGAATGCATTCAGATATGAAGAGATTACATAAATTTACTTTTTATCATATTGAATTCCTTCGGATCTAAAATTCAAATAAGAATAGTAAGCCGCAAACAACTTATAGACGAGAGGACGAATTTTACTGTCTTTCTTGTCTTTAATGCACAGAAAAATGGAAAAATTATGGCGATGGTGGATGTTGCTGGAGATACAAAGCTCCGACAACCCCAAGGGGCCCGCCATTGACGTTTCGTACGTTGAAAGTGGGCGCCTTCAGAGCTGGCAAACCTCCGACAACTCCCATCAGGGCCTGCCGTCGAAGTGAAGAATTAATGGTGATCTAAACGAAGTGGAGAAATCACCCCAAGGGGCCGCCGTCAATGTATTATATGTTGACAGTGGGCGCAGTCAAAGCTACAAAAGCTCCGACAAGCCCCAAGGGCCCGCCATTGACATTTTTTGGCTTTGACAGTGAGCGCCGTTGGACCTACTAAGCTCTGACAACTCCGAGGGTGCCCGCCGTCGACGTTTCTGAGCATTGATAGTGGGCGCCATCAGATCTACCAAGATCTGACAACCCCTAGGGGGCCCGCCGTCAATGCAACAAAGGGTCCCTGGAGATGTCGGAGGAAAACTTCAGAACTTGGAGCTATCATTCTGGCTAGGAGTGAGAAGTGAAGTCATCAAGACATTGTCAAATCCTTTTGGTACATGTTCGCAATTAAATTGTGTACATCTACGAGGGGGCCAACAATATAAAGGACAATGCATTGAAGACACACAAAATGGAATTCATTTATTCAAAATGGTGGATTTCAATGACTCAAAATGAGGATTACAAGTGAGGGCAGAAGAAAAAGGTCCTATGTCCTATGGAAAATTGAGGCAACTTTCTCAGCAGCTTCATGAACGATGGCCCTGGCGGCATCTTCCTCTTTGACAATGGGCCCTTCGACTATTGGATCTATAGATAGTTGAGGGTTCTGGCTTTTGAAACACGCCAGCACATATTCGGTGACGTTTTTGGCCAGGGACATCCCCTCTGTCTCCAACTTGCCAATGATAACATCACCCATTGCAACTTGTTGGCAGCAGATCTCAACGCCACAAGTGCCCTGTCTAGCTCTAGCTCCGGATCATCCGGACGTACCAGACTGAAGCAGAGTGGCACCAGAGCTTCGTTAGCTTGCCCCAGGAAATCCCAGACTCGTCGGGATTTACTTGCCATCATATTCCTCAGTTCCTCCAATGACCTTCTGGTGGCTGCAAGTTCTGAACCTTTCCGGGCGACGCGCTCGACCTCCTTGGTATGATGCTGAATACTTTTAGCCACTTGCTTCTCGCGGTCAGCAAGCTCCGTCTCCTGGTGGTGGATGTGGTTTTGACGGTTCGCCAGATCCTTCTCCCTGCCCCTCACTTTTTCCTCCCTGGTGGAGACTTTAGTCTCTCTCTTGGAGAGCTCCTGTCCCACCTACCAATTCTTTTCCTCCTCTTGCTTGCACCGCCACTCAAACTTTTTAGTGCAATCGGCCAAGCTTTGCTCCCCCAGAGACAGCCTCTGAGCGAGCTCCTCTTCCATTTTTAGAATATCCTCCTGTTTCTCCAGAAGCTTCTTCTCCCTTTCGCCAAGAGACTCTCGACACTTGAGGAGCACTTAATTTAATTCATTGAGGTTGTCCGGACGATCGTCAGCAGCCTCACTGGTCTCCCGAGCATGCTCGAGAATCTCTCGAGCCTTCTCGTTGAGGGCCTTAATGGCACCCTCCCGCTCATTTAGCAAGCAATCCATCAGCTCTAACCGAGTCTTCTCCTTGGCTACCCATTCCTTCTGGTCAGCCAGCCTTGGCTGCATCAGCTCCCTCTCAAAGTGAAGTATGTTGCGCCAACACCTTAAGGTGTTTCACTCTTCTTCGATGGCTTTCCTTTCGTGGTCAAAGGCGAGCTGGACCTAACAAAGATTGGAGCAGACATTGTCTATAGACAATGCCAAAGTAATTGGCTGCAAACTAGCCTGAATCTCTCCCGCCAGCTCGAGCGGACCTTCTAAAATAGCAATTGGGTCCCATGGCACAAGTGTGGTCCTCTGCAGCTCTACAGCACTAGGGCCGCCCTCTAGGAGCTCTTCTGCATCTGTCATGGCCGAGGAGGGTCATGCAGTTGGAACTTCAACCTCCAGTGCTGACGAGGAAGGTCCCCCTGCCGAATCTTCAATCACGGGCTCTGCGGGTGGAGGACTTGCCGTCGACTCTTTTGGGTGCTCCAGCGCCGACATAGAAGCCTCCGGAGTAATCACCTCCGGGGTAGAGCTACAGCTTTGTCCAGAGCCCCCACTACCTCCGGCTCAAGGGCCAGTACTTCAACCATGTCCGACTCTGGGGCCAGAGCTTCACCAACTTCCGGCTCAGGTGTCGGAGCCTCGGTTACCTTCGGCTCAGGTGCCGGAGCTTCCGCTGTCTTTGGCTCTGATACCAGAGCTTCAACCGCCGGCTTTGAAATCATAGGCGCTCCACTACAAATCCCCCCCCCATGGTCCGGCGCTACCTCGGGAGCTTCTCGGGTCATCACTGGATCCATGTCCATGACAGCTGGCGCCAAAACTGCCGTGTGTGCAGCCACCACTTGGGGAGACACTAGGATCAAAGTAGGAGCCTCTGCCTGCACAACTTCAGTTGATGCAGCAGCCATCGAAGCTTCGGCTTGCTTATTCGACATCCTGGAAGTAAAGATCAAAAAATTCAAAACAAGAAAATAATGGAAACAACAACTCAAGGTGAGGCTTCTGCCCCAGTCGCCAAGGAACTTCTTCTTGTGAGGTCCAGAGTTAGAGTCCACCAAACCTGGTGAGGTAGAAACCTCGGACCTTGGATGGGAGCTTGCCGCAGCAGCTGGAGTCGCCTCAACCGGGACCTCCCTCGGCTGGGACGGACCTTCGGACCTGGAGCCCGCAGCTAGCAGTGGAGCTGGGGTCGACTTGCCGGAGCCAGCGCCCCTCGAGGACGCCGGCATTGAAAGAGGTATGGCCGCCGAAGCCCTGCATGGCCTGGGAGAAGAAGCTGCTGGAGATGGAGCCGACCTGAGGGAGCTCACATTAGCATGTCTCAACTTCCTCTTCTGGCTAGAAGATTCAGTCGGCTCATTGCCTTTGCCCTTGCCCTTGCTGGCATCGTCAACCTTTTGGCTTGGAGCAGTGGTAACCACCCTTTCCGAAGCTCCAGGAATGGCAATACTGGCGGTTCTGCACCTCTCCACCAGGCCAAGGTCGTCCAGCTCTGACATTCCCTTCTGAAGCTCCCTCCTAACCTCCAAAACCATGTTCAGCGGGAGGCAAGCAGCTAGTGGGGTTAGGGCGCCACGGTTGATGGCTTGTGTTGAAACTTCTGGAGATGGAGCTTCAAAGCTTCATCATCCAAGTTGGTGTGAAAACCAGCTTCTATCTGGTTATGATCCATCTCATTGTTTAAGGCCCATGTGGGCCATTCCCTTGTCTTCAGCGGAGCCCACCTGTTCTCCAGGAAGTTCCTGAAGACTATCTGAGGGGTCACTCCACCCTCTATGCATTGTTGGATCCTTGTCAGGATTGGCTTGTATGCTTCAGACAACTCCAGAGCTGCATTCCAATCATCGGTGTCGATGTTGGGGAGGCTTGTAGGCAACTCCAGCCTATCGTGATGATCCACCGCGATGACCACCCAGTCCTTCTTCCAGTTGTCCCACTTTCCGAAGGGGAAGGTCCTCAAGTACTTGAAGGGGCAGTTCCTGCGCTTCACAAAGTAGTAGAAGCCAATCAACTCGCTTCCCTTCCCCGTGGTGTGGACCATGAAGAAGGTCCGGAAGAGCTCGATGCACGGCGGCACACCCACTGACATCTCATAGAAGTGGACGAAGGTCGCCACTAGCAAAAAGGAGTGGGGGCCGAGGTGATGAAGCTGGAGTCCGTAGAAATCCAGCAGCATCAGTAGAAAGCTTGAGAAGGGCAAGATCAGACCCACCATAGCATACGCCAAGAAGTAGACGATCTCTCCAGCATGCTCCTTCTTGAATGGAAGCTTGTCTAAGCAGATTGCATTGTTGAAGGAGTCGCTAAACCACCCCATGTAGGTCCGGACCCTCATCATGTCTTCGTCGCTCTTGATCTTACTGCCGGGAAGACCCAACTCCACCATGGCAAAGTGGAGCAAAAGTTGGAAGGGGTAAGAAAAGGTTGAGAGGATCTGAGAGCAAGTTCGATTGAAAGTGAAAAGAGTCCTCAAATCGTGCAGGCTTTCCTTCTTAAGTAAGCCTCCGCAACGCTTGGATGGAAACAACGTCGGGGTCAAGATTTCATTTCAAAAGATTACCCCGCCAATGACAAATGGGCCCGAGTCCACATCGGCGGAAAAGTTGAAGTTATTCCACCAGGTGAACCATTGTCATGATCAGAAGTTGGAAGCCCGAGGGCGGTGGCCTAACAGGACGCTCCGAGCCGATATTGTTTTTGTATTGGGAACCAGCGACCTTCAATTGCGTGAGATTTGCATGCCAATATCTCACCTGTCGCATAAAAAAGAGCCACATGGCGATGGTTTAACTACGGATCATCACCCCAACGACCCATGAAAATACGTTTGAAGCCGCAGCGCTGGAATCGAAGATGGCCCCACCTCTGGTAGAATAGCTTCACCCAAAGGGTTTCTCCTAGAGGTGGGCCCTATGGCCACTCTCGGTACCCTACGTACAGGGTACCCTACGGTACCGCAAGAAAACCTACGGAGTTCCACCTGTCTGAGTTGAAGACCTCCGAAGGCTCGACGTGTCCCACAACACTGGGACCGTCTCCCTCATTCGGGTAGCTCTGACGCTGCCACGTCTAATGCAAGGCCGGACCTAACTCCCTGTATAGGGAAGCTCCAGTCATGCCATGTGTCCAGTGGCCCCGGACCTAACCCCCCAGCAGAGGGAAGCTCCGGTGCTTCCACGTGAATATCAGCTTCGAACCTGCCTCCCCACAATGGGAAGCTATAGAACTGACATGTGTCGAGCCTCCGGACCTAAGCCTACAACGGGAAGACTCCCAGATATTCAACGGTGTAGACATTCAAGGGGAAGTTAAAGCAACTATTACAAGACCTGATTATGTGTCATTAATGTCATGTTAATGACCCACGATCAAAGGACCTTTAGTACTACTAATGCCGCCATTAAGACACGTTATCACACTGTTAAATATACTTAATACATACGGATCATGTATTAGGTAATTAAAAACCGCTAGGGCCACATGTCGGGCCAAGCTGACAATGTAACGACCAATCTTTGTACTATAAAAGGGTTGTGCCGCAAGGTACAAAGGACAAGTCCAATCAACCCAAAACAACTACGCACTCATACATACAACAACCACCCGTGGAGTAGAGTATTACGCTCAAGTGGCCCAAACCATGTAAAAACTCTCGTGTCACTGTCTCATTCTTGATCTCATGCGCGCCCCAGCCGAATACGAACCTCCATGGACTACGCTTTAGTAATACCGGGGGAAGTGTCGATCGCACACTTCAACAACTAGGGAAAGGAAAGCAACAAGAAAGTTTGAGTACCAATGGTACTCAGCAAGTGGGGATGTTTATGTCATGAGGGTCACCACAAGGGAGGCTATCATAGATAAAGCACTATAGCAATTACAACCTATTCTTACTATTATTTAGCACCTGTCTCTAAATGATTATCGCCCATAATCCCAGAATGATCAAATGATACCCAAACCAACCACCAACCATTTAACCATGTGTGGTAATCATGAATTTGGTTCCAAGGCGCTCGTGTTTATGATCACGGCTATCTAGATAGTTTGATAAACTATGCAGAGTGTGTATCCTTTACCCACAGTTCATAATTTCATCCCCTGTTGCCAGGTGGACTAAACAAACATTCCTGTTGCCAGTGGCGGCCAACCACTATACACACTTCCAATGGTTCTCCTGACTTGCATTGGGCCTCAATAAGAAACACTATGAAACTCTAAAAACATCACAAATTAAATGAACAATTCAAAAAACCTACGCAATTATGATGTTATGTTGAATTTACATATTTTAAGTTATATTTCATTTATTAGAGAATATTATCATGTGATGTTATGAGTGACAATACGCATATCATATTTTTATACAGTTTCTACATTCATATCTAATCATAATATTATTGTTTAAGGCAATTATGAATTCAAAAATATGCTTGCAAGTTAATTTCTACATAAAAGTATGCATTAAACCAATATATATCACTTTCACATTTATTTCTATGTCTAAAATAATTTTAGATTCAAATTATACTTGCAATATAATTTTATATATAGGTTTCCATATTAATTTAGTAAGTTTGGAATTTATTATAGTTATTTTAGAATTAAAATAACTATCTAGGTTAATATGAGTGTTAAAATAATTAATAATAATTTTCTATGACTTATTCTAATTTATCTAGAATTATTTTGATATTTTATACATTAATTGGAATTTACTGCATTAAAATAAATAATTCAAATTAATTTAATATGGTTTCTGCATAATATAAATAATTTCATAGAAGGACAAGGTCTTTTCTATAAAAATGGAAACTAAAACAGTGGCCAAAATAAATTTTACAAAATTCAAGGGGTTCATATGTGATTTTTATAATTAAATCCTAAATATTATTAAGGGCAAGGTAGGTGTAGTAATGTTTTGGACCTACTTGTAATTTAATAAAAGATGCGCAAACTTAAATGAAAAAGGACAAGGGTTTCATACTGGGTTGATTTCTAGGCGTTGGATTATGGATGGATGGCCCATATTTTATTATGCGAAGGGGTACCTTCTTGTTTTAATCTCAACCGTTCAAACAGATCCTACGACAATGATGGTGCCACGTCGCCTTGGCTGGCGTAGGCGTCAACGCACGACGGCCCGTTTTGGTGCCTGGCGGTGATCTCGCCGGCAAGTGTGATATCCACCCTAAACCTAGCATTCTCTACCGGATTCAAAGGAGGAGGAAGCAAGGAGCTCACCGAGAGGGTTTGTAGGGCTCGGAAATGGGCAGATAGGCATCAACAGTGGTGACTGGCAGTAGAGTATGCCGGCGCACGATGAATACGAGGGCGAGGTGGCCAATCTTTCAAAGAAACTTGTCCAGAAGCTATCTAATGACACATAAAATCTGAGGGATGAGTTAGAACAAAGAAAAGGCGACTGAATTAATGGGAACAGAAGTGCCACTTACCAACAGTAGTGGCGAGGGTTTCAAGCCTCGGGGGAAGAGAGGCGAGGGCGCGCGACTTTGATTTATAGGGGAAATCGGTGGAAACAGACGAGTGCTTGATTTCAATCATTAAATGGTGAGGAATAGTGGGAGAAACGACCACAGTTGATGCCAAACGAAGTGTGCAACTCGCTCGACGGTGTCGTGGGCGGGGTGGCGCGATTGGGAAGATGGAACTGATGGTGGGTCCTGCATGATAGTGAAAGAGGGAGAGAAGGGAGGCGCCCACGGGTGGGCTCAGGTTGCCCGAAAGGGAAGGGAGTGGGCACGATTTTGGCTGACATGGGGAGCTGAGCCGAGGATAGAGTTTGGCTGCCTTGGCTTGGGTTGGCTTTGTTTGTTTTTTGTTCTTTCTCTCTCTTTTCATTTCTTTTAAAATTTCAAATTTCAAATTAAAAACAAAGTTTCTATATTATTTTCAAATCAAAATTTTTCACACATGCAACCAACATGTGATGCACTTGACCTAAGTCATTTTTATCTTTTCATATTTTTATTCATAAATTGTCATTTATTTTATTTTATTTTATTTTTTCCTTGTTAAAATTGTGGGTGTTACAATTCTACTGCCAGTAAAGTGAATCTTGCCATCGAGATTCGGACGTCCTATGAGAAGAGCTTGGAAAGCTGGGTCTTGAGGTCTTCTTGCCCTTTTCCACATTGCTTCTCTCCTTCTAGTGATGTTTTCGTTGCATCTTGCACATGCGAATCATCATCCTCCTCATGATGCCACAAGGTAGTTTTAACCGGTAAGCTACCCCCTTATGTTTTGACTTACATTAGCGTAAAATTTCCTCACTATCATGTAATATTGTAGTAAAGTCATAATCAACATGAGACATACCATTCACTGCTTCAAACGCACCCTGAACATCCTCCAAGACCATGTTGTTGACTCAAACATGTGACGGATTCTATGGCAGCTGCTTCTTCGGGCAACGGTAGGAGTAGTGACCTCTCTCACCACAACTGTAGCATTGCCCAGTTGTGTAGGTACCTTGAGTTTTATTGCCTTACCGCTGATTATGTTGAGATTGCCCTATTGGATGAGAATAACATTGGTATTGCATTTGCTAACCTCGCTGGGTATATGGTATTGGTGGCCTAAAAGAGGAGTTGGCAGGGTAACTCATGCGTCCCATCTGATGAGAAGCTAATCGAGGACAAATGTTGCTTCACGAAGATTGCCCATGTACTATCTTTCACTTACTGTTTTATTCATTGAGTTCTGGTTTCATCCTTTCCACGTTGAAAGCGTTGTCCACCAACTTTCGAAAATCGAAATAGTCGCTTGAGGACATAGTTAATTGCACCTCTTTATCCAACCATTCCTTGAAACAAAATTGCTTCTTTGCATCAGTATCAACATCTCCAAGGGCATAATGAGATAGTTGTGTAAACTTGTTCAGATACTCACGTACACTCATAATTCCTTGCTTCAGGGCTAGGAACTCTTGGCACTTTGCTTGAATTTAACCTCCAGGCCATGATGGTTTTGAAAGTTGTGCACAAACTCTTCCACGTGATGTTCTTTGGGTTTTCTTGTGCAACTGTATAAGCGGTCCACCAGTCAGTTGTAGGTCCCAAGAGTTGATGAGATGCCCGTAGTACTCTCTCTCTCTTCCTTCACATTGAACTATCCTCAACTTATTTTCAATTGTCTTTATCCAATCGTCGGCATCCCTAGGCTCCAGTGCATTGGACAAGACTAGAGGTTGGGTGTTCATGAAGTCTCTCAGAGAAGATCTTGGTCTTGGTGCTGGGTGTGGTGGAGTTTGACATGCTTCTTGAGGTTGTTGCATATTCTTTACAATCTATGTCAGATTCTGCATCATTTGTATCTGAATAGCCATCATATGTTGCATCTGATTTGCGGTTGGTGCTCCATGGGCACCTCTTCCATTCCATTGTGGTAGCAGAAATCCTTCATCATCTTGATTGTTAAGGGGTACACCATGGCCACTTCCTCTTCCCCTGCGTACAATCTGGTGTTGGGATGTTGTTTTAGAATGATAAGATAAAAGAGTAACTATTCTATTTATATATGATTCCCACTATATGCATCAAGGAGAATAAATTTATGAAAATATTATTTTATTCATTAAGAAGATGAGTTATATACAAGGTGCCAAAACATTACACAACACACATCGCACAAGCAAACATTCAAACAGTCATAAATCATAACAACACATCTTAGGATCATAAATCGTCTCTACTCATCTTATTACATTATTGTGTATAGCTACTAATAAGTTGTGTGGTATATGGTAGGTCAACTCTCTCTTCTGGATCCTCTTCGTGCGTCCAAGTCTCAACACCGGATGTGTATCCATCAAGCATCCTCATCTATGATCCTCTGATACTCTTGGATAATGTCCTCCTAATACTTCACAAAATCATGCATGTTTTGAAGCTCCTGCTGACAGCGCTGGAGACAGTTACTGAGCTGAACTCCGTCATTGGTGCTTCTCTTCATCTGCCAATTCGTGAACTGCGGCTGTAGCGGTGCACAAGTGAAGTCACCAATGTAGATTGGACACTGAGGCGTGTAGGTGTGGTTGGTGTCCTAAAGTATATGGCAGTGTGTGTAGCATTGGCTAGTGATAGCCACCCATGTTGCATCTTTCTTCACATCCTCGAGAGTGGCTCTCGAAGCTGGGGTGAAGCAATTCTTGAGTAGTCGACCGTTGTAGCAGATCAGAAGCTCACTCATCCATTCTTCATGATAGACATGATGAACCTTGGTAGTATGGTAGCGAAGGTAGATCTTGTGGGCGTTGTATCCGGCAGTAAGAAGGATCGCCCTAAGACAATGATTCATTCCTTTAGTAGCATCTCCAGTGGAGTAGTACGTCATCAGGTTTCTAGAATCATGCCGTGGAGATCTTGGAGCTTTAGCTATAGCACATGAGACAATTTTAAACCATGTGGTGGTCCGGTGAGTGTTGGCCATCTACAGTTAATGAGAGGAGTGTTAGAAAATCCAAAATAGTGAAGACAAACAGACTTAGAAAACAAGAAAAGGTAGAATTATAAGAAATTTTCTAAAAGACTTTTTATGAAAATAGTAAAGTCCTTAATGTGTCCATTTTTAACTAGGCTCGCGTCCTATAGGCAACATGGTTCTGATACCACAGATGCTTTTCACATGTATGTCGGGATCAGTTGAATTCATACATGTGTAGACGAAAGTGAAATACCATTAAAATGAATCATGTTCGAGTACATCATTTATTACATCAATGACCTTCACAGTCTAAAAGAAAAGTACAAAGCAGCAGATATAGTAGATGATGGGGCTCTGAAAGTACATGCGTCGCTCGTGGGTTTTGCCAGCCTAGAACGTCTCATCCGAATCAGCGTAGAAGTCTTCATTGTCCAATTCTTCACTCTTGTAGACTGGGGAAAGATAAGCAACAAGCAAGTTTGAGTGCCAGCGGTACTCAACAAGTTGGGAAGATTATGTCATGAGGGTCACAACAAGGAAGGCTCTGATAGGTAATGCACTATAGCAATTACAACCTATTCTTACTGTTATTTAGCACCTGTCTCTAAGTGATTGTCGACCATAATCCCAAAATGTCAAATGATACCCAAACCAACCACCAACAATTTAACCATGTATGCTAATCATTAATTTGGTTCCAAGCTGCTCGTGTCTGTGAGCACGGCTATCTATATAGTTTGACAAAACTATGCAAAGTGTGTATCATTTACCTACAGTTCGTGATTTCATTCCCCGTTTCCAGGTGGACTAAACAAACCTCCATGTTGTCAGTGGCGGCCAACCACTATACACACTTCTATAGGTGTGCGGCCAGGAGATCACTATGAGGTATTTCTCATGGTTCTCTCGACTTGCATAGACCCTCTGTGGTTTCATCGCTCCGGCACCTAGAGTCTGTTTTCCCTCTGCTAGGAGAATCCCCCTCTTGAGGCATGCGAATCCCAAGGTAGTACTCTGAACCAATTCTCCTCCTGTACCATTTATCAGCGCTATGCCGAGAGAGACCAAATGTTACCGAACCAAGTTGTTCCATATACAGCCTTGTGGCGATACTGTATTGCTTATCAACTTCCTCCATAAAATAGTCCTTAGAATCCGATAGGTGTCAATCCCCATACCAAGGTTTCATGCATGCATGCACCACTCCATCCAAACTATCTATCAGATTCCTACGAACTACTTTTATCATTTCCAACATATCATAATTAAATGTAATTCGAAATAAGCATATATCATGATTTTCTCCCATTTACTAAGCATGGCTAAGCGTCAATAATAATAAAAATACCTCCCATCCAACTCAGGTGACAAGGAATAATATGGAAATACTAGGGAAATCATATCACGGGATTCATGTTTAAATTTAGCATACAACTTAATAAAACATGGTAAAAAAGGATGCAAGATGGTCAAGGACACTTGTCTCCGCAGAAGGGTTGATTACTGACGTTGAAGTTGTGTTCATGAAGCTTTTACGTCAGCTCGGAAATTGATGCTAACCACAAAGTTGTACACGCAATAACAAACATACAATAAGAAACACTCAAAACATCACAAATTAAATGAACAATTTATAAAACCTGTGCACTTACGATGTTACGTTGAATTTATGTATTTTAAGTTATATTTCATTTATTAGAGAATATTATTGTGTCACATTATGAGTGAAAATATGCATATCATATTTTTATATCGTTTCTAATCATAATATTATTTGTTTAGTGTAATTATATATTCAAAAATATGCTTGCAAGTTTATTTCTATATAAAAGTATGCATTAAATAAATTTATATCATTTTCACATTTATTTCTATGTCTAAAATAATTTTAGATTCAAATAATACTTGTAATATAATTTTATATATAGGTTTACAATTAATTTAGTAAGTCTAGAATTTATTATAGTTATTATAGAATTAAAATAATTATTCTAGGTAAATATGCGTGTTAAAACTTATTCTAATTTATCTAGAATTTTCTAGAATTAATTTGCTATTTTATACATTAATTGGGATTTATTGCATAAAAATAAATAATTCAAATTAATTTAATATTGTTTCTGCATAATATAAATAATTTCATAAAAGAACAAGATCTTTTCTATAAAAAAATAAACTAAAACAGTGTTCAAAATAAATTTTACTAAATTCAAGGGGTTCAAATGTGATTTTTATAATTAAAATCTAAATATTTAAAGGGCAAGGTCGGCGTTTTGAAGTTTTGGACCTAACTGTAATTTAATAAAAAGATGCACGGACTTAAATGAAAAAGGGCAAGGGTTTCATACTGCATTGATTTCAAGGCGTCGCATTATGGATGCATGGCCCAGATTTTATTATGAGAAGGTGCATCTTCTTGTTTTAATCTCAACCGTTAAAACGGAACCTACAGCCGCGATGGTGCTACGTCGCCTTGGCCAGCGTAGGCAGCGGCGCTTGGCGGTGCACGACGGCCCACGGTGGCGCCTGGCGGCGATCTCACCGGCGTTGGTGAAATCCAACCTAAAACCTAGCATTCTCCAACGGATTCGAAGGAGGAGGAAGCAAGGAGCTCACCGAGTGGGTTCGTAGGGCTCAACACTGGGTGGAGAGGCATCAGCGGTGGTGACCGGCGGCGTAGTCTGACAGTGCACGATGAATCTGATGGCAGGGTGGCCAATCCTGAAAAGAAACTTGCCCGACGGCCTTCTAGTGACACGATGAATCCGAGGGACGAGTTAGAACAAAGAAAAGGTAACCGACTTGATGGGAACGGCAGTGCCACATACCGGCGGTGGCGACTAGGGTTTCAAGGCTCGGGGAAAGAGAGGAGAGGGTGCATGACTCTGGATTTATAGGAGAAACTGGTGGAAACGGACAAGAGCTGGGAGAAAGAATCAGCTTTGATGCCAAAGGAAGTAGGCGGCACGCTCGGTCGTTTCGTGGGCGGGTGGCGCAATGGGCAAGATGGAACTGATGGTAGGTCCCACATGACAGTAAAAGAGGGAGAGAAGCAAGGCACTGACGGGTGGGCTCAGGTTGCCAGAGAGAGAAGGGAGGTGGGCACGGTTTGGGCTAACGTGGGGAGCTGGGCTGAGGAGAAAGATGCGCCGGCTTGGCTTGGGTTGACTTTGTCTATTTTTTTGTTCTTTCTCTCTCTTTTTTTTAATTTTCAAATTTCAAGTTCAAACAAAATTTCTATCGTATTTTGAAGTCAAAATTTTTCACACAAGCAACCAACATGTGATGCACTTAACCTAAGTTATTTTCATATTTTTATTCATAGACTTTTATTTATCTTATTATTTAATTTTTCTGATTAAAATTGTGGGTGTTACAAGAACCGCCACAAATCCTGCCTTCGTTGAGTTGCTGATGCTAACCATTTCTAGTTTCTACAATTGGGCGTTGGTGATGCATATGAGCATGGAGGCAATCGGATTGTGGGACATGATTTAGTATGTTACCACCGAATGCTGCGAAGATAGGCTGGCTCCAGCCACAATTTTGTGTGTGGTGTTGCCGAGGTTGAAACCAGTGCTCGCGGTATGGAGTTGTGGGATGACTCAAAGAGGATGCGGACAGGTGACCTACAAGTGAAGGATTCCAATGCACAACTCCTACCGAAGCAATTCAAGACAAATGAGTTTGCTTATGGGGAGTCCGTCGATGAATTTGTTGTCTGAATTCCCGGAATATTTGGTAATTTGTGTGAATTGGGTGGGAAGATCAAAGGGAATCATGTTGTGAAGAAGATTCACCAAATCCTATCACCCAAATTCGATCAAATTGCTTGTGCAATCGAGGTGGTCCTCGATTTGAACCGCATTACTGTGGAATATCTCATTGGGGGCTTTAAATAATGGAAGATTGGTGTGCACCGAGGTTTCTGCAGAGAGGGTCGAGCGATTGATGCTCACTGAGGAGCAATGGGAAGCACAATGGCACAAAGCGCGGTATGAATCGATGGTGCAGCAAGGATCGATCACTTGGGTGTGATGAACAATGTGGTGGCAAGAAAAATGGTTACCGCGGTGATGATGGCAATATCTTGCGGAGCAGCATGCATGGCAACAGTTTTTATCGCAGAAGATGTTTAAATAGCAGTTAACACGGTCACATGGCAAGAGACTGCCACCAGTAGAGAAAGGTGATGCTGCTGCTCGCTGACATTGACGAATAACTAGTGCTGCTGTGAAGACCACAATGTTGTGTCATAGTTTAGGGGTGGGGGGGGTGTTTCTTGGGGGTCAACAACTCCACAACGTATTGCGCCACATGTGTGCTTCACAGGCTCACTGCGACATGGATGGCAAAGTGTGTGTGCGTGCATGTGTTGATCGAAGGAGCAAGTGCAGTCCAGGAACGAGCTATGATTTACAATAATAGGGAGGTGCTGCAGATTTCCGTGGAGAACGCCGCGATGAATGGAAATTGTGAGTTAGTCGTGCCATCGTCGTTCATAGGTTGTATATTTGATAGATGGCTGCTTACTTGAAAGCAATCAAACAGGTTCACACCACAAATTCTTTTATAGGATGGTGTCACGCATTGTGACATCACATTGCATATCACAATATCACCAAGATATAGAGGATAATACACTAAACAAGTTTATATATTCTTAAATGGTCAGTTTGCAAATGAGTATAAGGTGTAGGGGAAAATATGATTGATACGTGATACAACACCCCATAATGTCATATATGCATAAGTGATATGTTCAGCACATAGAACACATCACACTAGCAACACACAAACAATCTTTATGGTGTTATGGGCTCCCATTGCACCACCCATTCTTCGGTTGGCAATGAAACCGCAGGAGACCACCCTTGCCAGCATAGCTTTCTTCATTAATAATAACATCTGAAAACAAGGTTAAAACAAACTGTAAGTCACAAGGACTCGACAACACTTACACGTTTAAGTATAAAATACTAGATTTCTTGTCAACATGTAATAGATCATAGATATAATAAGAGGATTATTCGCATAAAAAGAACTAATTTGTGAAGCCTTCCTTTTCAGATTTTAGTGTCATGTTATTTGTTCGTTGGAAAGTAAACTTTTGTTTGGCACTATGAGTAAACATAAAAGAGTTTAATTTTGTATATCCTATTTGAATTGATATATGCACATAATAGCTTTGTTGATCTTATGAAATCCGTAGAACTTGTAACCTTCATCTTAACAGCTCATAAGGCATAGTTGGTGTCGGTGAGCTGCGGATATTGGAGAGGCACGCTGCTGCTCCACAAAGATGAATAAAGGATGATGGCTCCCTACCTGTTGCCGCAGCTACGCCGACTTGGTCGTGTGTACTTTCGACTACCAGATATTGTTGGTCTGCCTGCGCTCATCTTCGCCGCCAAGCTGCTTCACTTGACGCCACATAAAACCCGTCACCAGTCTTTGATTTGTTATCCTTACTAGGATGACTATGATACCATTTGTTGGGTTTAAGAGTCAATACATACAAAGAACATAGGAAAAACAAAACGCACATGCACATGGGAGATGAAGCAGCGCTAGGAATTGCCTTCAAGCGTCTTGTTTTTCACTGTTACAGTCTACGACAGATTTGTGAGCAAAATACAACCATTGCTTACAGAGTAATACACCACACGTTTTTAGAGCTCAACGCCTTTCCTTTCTTGCCACTGTGATCTGAAAGAACCAATCACTACCCACTGTATGCACCACCGGCAACTGGACTTCGTGCTACACACTACTAACTGAGTAACTGACTCCACAACACACACTCACAGCTAGCATGCGTACACACCTGAACAAAGACACAAGAGTATGTGCTTAACACACTATGACTCAACTGAAAAAAGACAACAAGCCCCAACGTGAACTAGCACGTTTTAAGCTTTAACAAGTGCGTACAATGACATTTATTTTGAACTCCTCTTATAGAAACACGAATGACTTAAACAAACGTGCACCACTCACTGTCCCATGGTTCTTGTGACGCGTGCTCCATAACATACTTGGACTTTAGCCAGAGCCGAGTGGGAGACGTAGGCCTAGCTGCCTCACCGCAGCTTGCGCACGCATGCATCAAGAATCGACATAGTGGAGGTGGTCAGGGCAAGGCCAGCGACCTCAGCCATGTTCCGGCCTCGTGCACGAACTCCGGTTCTACACCACTGTCGCCATCGGGCTGCTGGGACAATGGAGGAGAAAGACCCGGTGGCGCTGAAACTGGTTGTGATGCGAGAGTGGGAGGCAGTGCTACCGATTGGCTGCACATGTGCCCGAAATGACTTTGAGGAGGAGGGGGGCACAAGGATGAGAAAGCGGTCATACATATGGACCTGAACGATGATAGTTTACAAGGCTGGAACAATGGTTCCTTGTACTTGTGTGCTGCCCATAGTGATGCTAGTCGGTTGTTTCTACCAGTGTCATGTTCTTTCTTGTGTGTCCATAATTGTAGTGTTATTTTAGTCATCATGCTACGATGTTTTCTATTCTTGGATTTATGTTAGTTGTTCCTTCTTCTTCTAATAAGAAAATATTAAATACATACTACTAGAGCAGCTGACTAGTCCTGCAACAGCACCGACATGTAGACGATTTCAATGAGCCATAATAGTCACGCTTGAAAGATGCTTGGACTCTTGGATATGGATCTTTGTTTGGCCGCTGCTACAATATCGTCCTCGGACTGCATCAAGGTGACTGGAAAGAGGGCTGCCAAATTAGTATTTTTGCCCTATTTGCTATCTTAATTAACCTGGAAACAGTCTACCACCTCTTTGTTGAATGCCCCATTGTGCAACTGATCTGGAGCAAGATCTGTGTTCATTCCACTAAGGTTGGATACTAAAACATTATCATTGGGCGCTGAATCAAGCACTTACTAGAGAAGCAGTCCACCATTTTCCTCCCAGAAATAAAAAACTCAGCATTTACCAAATAGTGGACATCGAGTAGCATACTGGACCAAACTTAAGTGGAAACAAAACGGAACGGCTAATGCCTAGAACACAATCTGCATATAGATATAAGCACGAGCTCTTAAAAATACAAAAAATGTCAAAAAGGAGTGGAACAAATTAACAAGATATTTACATTTTCCTCCTGCTGCTCCTCGTCTTCTTCCTCTCCATGCTTCTACCATTTTATCCTAGGCGGCGGTACGCAACTGTAACAAGAAAACAAATATATTTGGGCATCAGTTCCAGTGATTGAGACATAAAAATGTATTAACCCTTTTTTCTTTCTTGTATTTGATTACATACACTATATTTCCAAATCTGGCACAAATAGAAGTATAGCTAATAAGATTGCTACATCCTCTGGATGAGTGAGACTAAACACGAGTGGAGAAAGACCCAGGCCAATTGTGCGCCCGCATGAGTTCTAGTGAGCACTTGTAATTAAATGAACTTGCTCTCTTCTTGTTACAACTGAAATATATAGCTGTACTAGCCCACACACAGTCCGAATGAAGAATATTTGAAAATACGAAAATGATCGACATAAGAATGAAACAACATAAATTGGGTGTACCTTATTGTTTCCTCCTGCCGCTCTTTCTCTTCTCCCTCCTCATGTTTTTATAGGAAATTTCCTCTTGCTGCCCTTCCTCCTCTTCATCCATCTCCTGTTTCTCACTGTTGTCCGTGGACTGAGCTTCCACAAGGGACACCAAAACATCACCCATATCCCACACCATTGGAACATGATTCACTACCGTGCTAGACCGCTCCAGAAAGAGGTAATAGCTCTCAACTATACCTGCGATAGAGTCCTACCACGTGGGCTCCATCGCTTGCAGCATCTTGTCCACTTCCATTGAGATCACACTGCATCTGGTGGCCGGGGTAGCGGTGCCGTGATGGTTGTAAACAACTCCACGATGCGTTCTGCAACGTGTGTGTGGTACAGTCATCTGTGTTTGTGTGTGTTTGCTGATGAATCATGGTCGAATCTGTTCGGTGCATGGTATGCTTTGACCAACGAGCAATGTGGTGCACAAACAAGCTTAGATCAAGGCGCATGGAGTGGGAGGCGGCACTGATTACTTTGGAGAACACCGCGTGTGGAGGAACATATGAGTTAGTCGCGACATTGTTGCTTAGCGTAGGAAGCGCATCATGGCCTGCAATTATTTGTGTGATGGGTTATATCCTTCATTTATATTAATCTTTGTACTCCACCGATATCAATTGAGCAGCATGTTGATCGGATTTGAGTGAAATCACACGAGCATTCATCGGCATTATAGAGCTTCCTTGCTTTTCCCCATTTTGGTGTTCACATGATTGCATCCAAATTCCTATCGATCCCAACGATTTATATCATATACAGTGCCATGAAATAGAGAGATGGCCGCCCTGGTGATGAAGAAAGGATCGCCGGACACGCCGAGCTCTGGCAGCTCCAAGACGGCAGAGACAACCGCCACGAATACCACCTTCATCGAGTTACTGATCCTAACCATTTCCAATTACTACGAGTGTGCATTGGTGATGTAGGTGAGCTTGGAGCCAATCGGATTGTGGGACTGCGTTGAGTCCGTCACAACCGAACGCTTGTGAAGATAAGCTGGTTATGGGCGCAATTTTGTGCATGGTGCTGCCGGAGTTAAAACCGGTGCTCATGTTGAATAAGACAGCCAAGGAGGTGTGGGATGAAGTGAAGAGGATGCAGATGGGTGACATACAGGTGAAGGAGGCAAATGCGCAACTCCGACTAAAGCAATTCTATACAGTTGTGTTGGCTGATGGGGAGTCCATCGATGAATTTGTTGTCCGAATTATCTGAACTTTCGGTAATTTATGAACATTGGATGGGAAGTTCGAAGGAAATCACGTTGTGAGGATGATTCACCATGTCCTCCCACCAAAACTCGATAAAATTGCATGTGCAGTCGAGGTGCTCCTCAATTGAACCACATTACCATGGAAGATATCATTGGGTGGCTTTAAATTACGAATGATTGGTGTGCACCGAGGTTTCTGAAGAGCAGGTCGAGCGATTGATGCTCACTGAGGAGCAACGGGAGGCACAACGGCACCAGTGTGGGCATGAATCCATCGTGCAACAAGGATTGATCGCATGGTTGTCATGAACAATGTGGCGGCAAGAAAAATGGTGGCTGCAGTGATGATGACACTAGCTTGGGTAGCAGCAGGCATGGCAAGAGTCATTATCGCAGAAGATATTTTGATAGTAGTTAATGCGGTCACTTGGCGAGAGATACTGCCCTTGGTAGAGAAAGATTACAGTGCTGCTCGCTGATGTTGACGAATCACGAGCACTGCTTTGAAGACCATGGCATCATGTTGTAGTCACATCGCATGTTATCCCTTCTGCGGAAGTTATTGCGCCCACCATCCGTCTTAAATATCCCCAATTGCCTGCGCTCATCTCCGCTGCAAAGCACTTCCACTCAATGCCACATAAAACCCACCACGATTTTTTGATTAATGATCACTACTAGCCTGGCTACGATACCACTTTTTGTGTTTCAGGATCACATACACACAAGAACATAGGAAAAATAGAATTCACACACACACACACATAAGAGATTAATCAGCTGTGCACTGGTAATGTTTTCAAGCATCTTGTTTTTCACCGTACCGTTACAGTCTATGACAGACTTTTGAGCAAACTACAACCATTGTTTACAGAGTCATATACCACACGTTTTTAGAGCACAACACCTAGCCGGTCTGCCCACTGTGATCCCAAGAACCAACACTACCCAATGTATGCACCACCGGCAATTGAGCTTCGTGCTACACACTCCTAACTGAGTAACTGACTCCACAACATTCACAGCTAGCATGCATACACACCTGAACAAAGATACATAAGTATGTGCTAAACACACTATGACTCAACAGAAACAAGAAAACCAGCCACAACGTGAACTGACACGTTTCAAGCTTTAACAAGTGCGTATGCTGACATTTATTTTAAACTCCACTTACAGGAATAAGATTAACTTAAACACAAGTGCACCACTTACGGTCCCGTGGTACTAGTGGCGCGTGTTCCATACCGGACTTGGACTGTAGCCAGTGCCAAGCGGAGACGTAGACGGAGCTGCTTCACTGCAGCTTGCGCATGCATGCCTCGAGGATCTACGAAGTGGAGGTGGTCAGGGTGAGGCCAGCAACTTCAGTCAGGTGCTGGACTCGTGCACGAACGGCCGTTCCAGACCCCTTTCTCCATCGGGCTGTAGGGACAATGGAGGATAGAGACCCGATGGCTTTCAGACTAGCTGCAATGCGAGAGTGGGAAGGCAGCACTACCCATTGGACACATGTGTGCCTAGAATGACTTTGAGGGGTACGGAGAGGATGAGAAGGACTAGAAAGCGGTGATACAGATGAGCATGGATGATGAAGATGAGGTTACTTCGTCCTACTGCCTGCGATCCACCCAACACTAGTGTTGAAGTCTGGTATCAGTCGGCGATGGGAGATGATAGTTCACCAGACTCAAACAATGGTTTTGTGTCCTTGTGTGCTGCCCATAGTCATGGCTGTAATAATCCCTCCTCTGTCTAGGTTTCCTGTCGGCTTATCATTTCAAAATAGTCCTTGATAGTCTATATTAGGGAAAACTATGTTTTATCATTTCGATTAATCCTATCTTTCATCTTCGAGTAATCCCTCTATTTTGGTTGTTAGTCGGTTGTTTATAGCAGTGTCCCACTACTACAAAAAGCATTTTCACAGGCGCCTCGATTTTTTTTACACAGACGGTCCGTTGAAAAATATGCATGTGATGTCGAATGATACAATAACCGCTTGTGATGCTCAAACATCACAGACGCTTTTTCAGGAACCACCGCCTGGGTAAATACATGATCTTCACAAGCGGTTATTAATGAAGAATTGCCTGTACTGGTTCAAACATCAAAGGCGGTTTTAAATAAACAACCGCCTGGGTAAGGACAATGTTTGCACAAACGACTATTAATAAAGAACCGCCTGTACTGGTGTATATATTTCATGCCGGTTTTTATACGGACAGCCTGTAATGCTCCCTATGTTTTCACAAACGGATTTTCCTTACTGACCGACTATGAAGGAGACTAAAAGAAAAAATCTAATAATATATTTTAGAGCATTTTATAGTAATATATTATATATATGTATATATTATACTATATATATACATATATATATATATATCTTTATATCATTTATATGTATATATAATAATTTATACATATACATGATATACACATACATACATATACCTACATATATGAACAAATTCACAAAAAGAAAAAATTGTCAAATAAAAATATTAAAGCTTCTCATCGTAATATTTCAAATATGTACAATATATATCATATATTTTTTCTAGCATTGACATCTTCTCGCATATAGGGTTTCAAATCCTCTTTAATGCTTCTCTCTACGCACTTGATGTTTTCTTGTTTGGTGAAAAGGTACATATCTTCATATTGATTATATTCCTCTTCATTTTCTTCTACATTCTAATGCTCAACAATATTTTGCTTTTCAGAAACAACTACGTGCATCTTCTCAGTTCTTAGATCCTTTACATAAAAAACTTATACAACACGATGGCGAGCCCATGGGTCATCTTTATAACCCATTTTGTTCAGGTATACCAGTGTCAGCCCGTAGTTGTCTACTTTCACACTATCAGGATGTTTGACCCATTGACACTTAAATACGGGCAGTAGCATTCTTTCGCCATAATTGAGTTCCCATATTTCCTCTATGAACCCAAAATATGTGGTTTTTTGCCCTTGTAGATGATAAGCCTCTATACGACCACCACTATTTTGTGCAACACTCTTACGTCTTTTTCCTTAGTGTAAAATTTGTAACCGTTGATGTCATATACTTGCCATGATGTCACCAAAGTAGATGGGCCAGAAGCCAACTTCTTTATTGTTGCCTCTTCTATAGAGTTTTGGTATGATATATTTTTTCCATTAACCATTCAACAAAACATCATATGTGCTCTTTTGTGATCCAGTCCTATCTGCGGCCTTGGTTTTTTCTGCGAAGCTCAATTTGGTGTTCCTCAATGTACGACACAGCTAATGCGAGTTGTAGTATACCAAAATGTGCACGGTGTACTAATTTGTAATCATTGATACTTTTTCTATATTCTTCAAAAAATAATATCTACCACCTGTACAAAATATTTTAAAACTTATATAGCTAACATCGTAATGTTTTGGTAAATATCAAATTAATTTATATTCACATTTTTATATCTCCCAAAAAAGGGTCTTTCACTAAAATTGGTTTGTATGAACATATTGTCTTATTTATACATGTATGAATTTTGTTAATTTTTTAAAGCATTCCAACATGTCAAAATTCAAATTATCCATCATTCGAATCAAATGCTCATGTACATATGAGGCATTCTTCAAATTTTGAACACACATTGATTCAAACAATTTTGTAACAATCTGTAAAAAAAGATCATAGAGGTTGGTATGATGACTGAAAAGTTCCATAGAAAAATTCAATGAAAAAATCATTATATTCATCAAGATAGAAAAATGACAAATAACTAGCATTATTTGTTTTTTTATGTTCTAACCAGTTTCAAATGTTTTCCCAAGTGAAATTTAATGGGAACTTGTAATACTAAAGAATATTACAAAAAAGTAGAATTTGGGCTTTTAAAAGGCCCCTCATTTTCATCAAGAATATTAATTAAGTCCATATTTTGTACACAACTTCATAGGCGGTTTTTACTGAATAACTGCATGAGATAAAGACATATTCTCAAGCCGTTAGTACTGAATAACCGCCAGAGGTAAGTCTTCTGCTCGAGCGGTTTTTCATTAGGAATCGCCTGAGAAGCTATGCGACTATATAAGAGCACTCGGCCTACTCGAAAAAACCTAACCTGGGAGATTTGACTTAGACACCGTCAGGCTGCCAAAATTTCGTTTGCCGCCAAGTCCTCGCTACCCTCACCGCCGAGCTTCGTCCTCACCACCGAGCGCCGCCCTCACCGTCGAGCATCGTCCTCGCTGCCCTCGCCGCCGAGCTTCAAAATCGCTGCCCTCGACACCGTCGCTGTTGCCAGTACGTCAGCACACCGGGAGACCCCCAGGTACCCGATCGCTGGTCGCTTCGCTGCCTTGGTTTGGTTTTGTTTTTATTTTCTGGGGGAGCAGACAAATGGACGAGAACGAAGGGTTAGAGCAGCTGGGGAGGGTGCGACAGTGCCCGCGTGGTGTTCATGGAAATGCTGCTATCGTGACGTGTGCCCTGATGGACTGCACAAGCATTCTGTTCGTGTGCTAGATCCGGGACAGAGCTGTTCCCGTTGATGGTAGGTTTTTTTCGGGAGTAGTTGCAGTATAACAACAATACTAGTATAAGGTTACTGCATCAAATACTGGTGATTGTGAAGCACTTGAATCAAAATGGCGATAGCTGCCTCCGGTTATGCATTCAGACCTTGTGTTGGAAGTAGTGTTATACCCCCCTCCCCCCCTTTCCTCTATCTCCCATTTTCTTTGTTTTTTCGTGAAGTTTTGTACCAGCCATCAATAGTCATGCTTACTGGGACTCAGTAGTGTTAACCATTCATCTCAGGACATATAAGGAAGAGAAACATCTTGCTTAAATCAGATAAGGAAGAAAGACATCATGCATTTGAAGCCTCCAATTAGGAGTGTCATTTGAAGTCTTCAATTCAGTGATTGTATTTGCACGTCTAGTTGCTATGTACATTATTGATTATTTGGTGTTAATTTTAGTTGCACATGTAAAACACTAAAACTTGTCTGTTCCCTTACCTATTATTACTTGTAAACTATCTGATTCAGTTTTGAATGCCTTTCCTTGTATTGGTCATTAGTTCCTCTAACTGCATCTTGGTCCTATGTGAGTTCAAGCCAAACTTATTAGTTGCACAACATGCTTTAAATTTTGTTTCCTTGTTGACTTAAGACTTGTCATTTTAATATGCTCATGCACAATTCATTATTGACACACATATGGTTAATTGATTGTGGTGTCTCACTTAATATCTACTATCACAATATTTCCCCTAGGTATTAGTATTCTCCCTCTTCTTCGCATGTTTTATGCTATATAAGTGCGACATATTTTTTTGTCTTATTAGTTCTAGCATGGAAAGCCCTAAGAAGACTGGTGCTGGTAGTAACAATGAAGAATGCAATATAGAGTTTAGCGAATCCAGCAGTTCAGACTCATTTCACAGTCCATCAAATCATTTTCCAAATATAAAAAAGACTTCAGAGGATCTCGACCAGGAATATGATCCTCGCAGCAAGGTATGGATCACAAATCTTAACTCCAACAGTTTAAGTGAATGTTGGTTGTCAAGTAAATGAAGTCTTATAATTGTTTCTACCTAGCTTAATTGCTAAGACAACAAGGTGACTTCGGCCCCTAAAACCGCAGAAGGTTCTCTAATGGTTCAATCCTCAGATTCACTCAAACAAAAACGAGGGCAAAAAGGTACCAATAAGGCTCCATTGAACCGCATCATATACATAACAAGTGTCAATTCAGGTGGACTTTCTCAAGAACCACTAGATTCAGTTACAAAGTACCAAAATGCATGCAGTTGTCTTGCTAGAGAGCTCATGCCAATCATAACCGAGAATTGTAGAAAATTACCTGAGGAGAACAAGAATGAGTTGTGGGAGAGGATAAAGAAACAATTCAAGTTCCCGAAAGGCACGGAAAAAGTTGTAAAGAAAGCAGCATTGGTCTCTTGCGACACAAAGTTTAGTGGCTGGAAGAGTGAAATGAATGCTTATGTTAAGTTCAATAAGGTACCTAGCCCGAAGAAGATGGGAAAAATCACACAAGCTCAGTGGCAAGAATTTGTTCGTCAAAAAACCACACCTGCGGCTAAAGGCCCATGTGAATCTAGTTCAGAACTTGCCAAAAAGAACAAATACTATCATCGCTTGGGGTCTACCGATATTCCCCCAATGTTGAGAAATGGAATAAAAATTAGAGGAAACTACTAGTAAGGTAAATCCTCGCCTGTTACAAGGTTGCGATGAGAGAACTTAGCGGTGGGTCTTTGCTCGGTCAGGTTTGACCAACAAGGGCAAACTTGAAAAGCCTAACTCCGTGAACGAAGTAGAGCAAAAAATGAAAGAAGTAATTGAAAAGCAATAGAAGGGTCTCTTCAAGCCAAAGAGGGGGAATGACCAACTTACCGCTATCCTTGGAAACTCTAAACACAGTGGACGGGTTGAGCAATCTCTTCTTAGATGTCCTGGAGGGATGGTCCCGTAGGATAAAGAGTCATATAGAAGACGTGAGAAGTTCAAGAAGACACTTGATGAAACTATTTCTCAAAAGGTCAAGGAAAATGTGCAAGAAGTAATGGATCAACTTAGAGAATCAGGACAATTAGTGGCACCAAATACTACGATGGTTCCCGTGGCAAAGCAGCATTTGGTATCTCCAACTGCCTTCCCTAGCAGCGTAGGTTTTGTGCCAGGCTCAAGGTCAACCCATAAGTTCCCTGTCGATGATATTGTTAAGGACAAATCTTGTTGTCTTCTTGTCCCGATCGGTAGAGCTGGGAAAAAACCAAATAGGTTGCCACTGCTATGGCAAAGCTTGATCTTGACTTCAACAGCAATTGACTTCCGTTGTATTATGTCGTGGTGCAAGTTCTTCAGATCAATGATAATGATTATGAAGATTGTGAAATAGACCACATCACACATGAGGGGATCACGACTCTGGGGCAGGCTGTCAACCAGATAATCCTTTTGCATCGACGCGATATCGTGTTGGATGATAAGCCGATGTCTAGCCCTGTCGCATCTTAAAAGGTTGCAACCCCGTAATCTAAGCCAAAAGTCCAGGAAGATCTACTCCCGCTATGTCCCATCAAGGATGATAGTAACCTTGCTAGTAAAGATGACCAAGAGCAATCGGTTGAACAACAGCTTGAATCAGTACTAGAGCAAGCTGCTGGCAGTAAGGAGCAATCAGTTGAACAACTGGTTCAACAACAAGCCAGTGTCCAACTTCCGACGACTACTCCTCGGTCATCAATGCTTGTGAAAGTTAGCTCATATGAAAATAAGAAACCTTCTAAAGAAGTGTCACAATATTTGGAAAATATGAAGGCAAAAAAATTGGAACATCTAATGCATCTCGTGCTTCACATGAGCTAGCATTAGAAAATATTGAAGAGTGGGAAGAAGACGGTGTAAAATATAATCGGGAGATGGCTATAGCTAAACCATGTGTTCCAATATACAAGATTCAGGATGTTCTTCCTAAATATGAGAATGGGAAGCCATTCATGACACCGGTACAACTTCCCAAACAAGCTTAGGTCAAAGCACAAAGAGTGAGAGGCGGCACCAATTTCCTCAGAGAACACCGTGATGGCCAGAACATGAGTTAGTCGCGACATCATGCTGAGCATAAGAAGTGGATCATAGCCTGAGATTGTTGGTGTGATTGGTTCTATCTCCGGCCTATATTAATCTTTTTTTAGAAAATATATTAATTGATTATGTAACATTATTACAAAGTTGTTCTCGGATACAATCTGGAATAACACATACATAAATATTACGATCCAAAGATTGTGCAGATCTAGCTAGTTTATGTGCCACTATATTTGAATTCCGACAAGAACGATTCAATCCAGCAGCCAGATATTTGATATCAGTTACAATATAGCCCACTAGATACCGATCTTGGTCTATGGTTGTAACTCTTTGAGTCATAGATTGGAAGTCTGAGAGCAGTGTTATTTTAGAGAAACCATGATCCCTAGCAATCATTATTGTTTGATAAATCTTGATGCCTTCAGCCATTTCAGGTCCAGGAAATATATTCAAACCTTCAGTACAGGAGAGAAGATGTTGTCTCATGTGATTACAAAGCACAGCTCCCCAACCCATACATTGGATAGATGGAAACAAAGCAGCATAAACATGGATACATACTTGATCTTCATGGCACATGTTCCATTGATTACTAGAGGATTGGATATTAATGTTGTGTAAATTCTTATGCTTGAAAGAATGGCTCATAATCATGTCAACTATGCAAAAATCTTGGCAGCCACACAGATGGGGTTCAGAAATTCGACATGGTTCTTGGTTTTGTTACGGGCCTCCCAAATGTGCCAACAAGTGACAGCCATGACTACAGCCTTAACTTCTGTTTCCCGGGCAAGGAAATCAAATATCCATTGTTTCATATTGATTAGTACCTTCGTACATAACAAAATATGAAAGTGTTCTCTTACCGATCTCCACACCTCAAGATCATAGGGGCATCTCAGGAAGGAGTGCTCCAATCTATCTTCTTCACAGCAAAAGATGCAATTAATTTTTGCAGCAATATTTCTATGTAGTAGCTGTTGAGCAGTGGGTAGACAATTATGTACCATTCTCTACATGTAATTTTCATTTTATTTGGAACCTGAATATTTCATAACTTTTTCCAATGTTTTTCCCCGATTGCCAACTTGATACAGATCTGCCACCAGATCGATCACGTGTTTGGAAGAAGGATTCCACCCTGGCCAAGTTATATGCAGATTTGATTTAATATGTTTCAAATTTTTCATGAAGCCACGACAAAAAGTCTTCCTCCCCATATCTAATTATTATAATTTGCAGAATAACATCAGCTAATTTTTCATGGAAAAATTGAATGTGGCCTAGAGAGGGGTGAATAGGCTTTGTAAATTTCCTGCACACTTAATCAAATAGTTAAATCCTTGATGGACCGGGCTTGTCCTGTTGGTGGTGCGGACTAGTCAAGTGTGATAATGCATGTCGAGTTGATTGAGTGTTGATTCAGGAATTAAACATTATATCAGCGGAAATTTGAACAACTTTAAGATCACTTGAATTAACAATCAATATAGTAAAGTTACACGTGGAAAGCAATTGTAATTCAAGTTACAAGATTGATGAAATATGTGCACTAATTAATGAAGATGCAAAATAAGAAGCACACAAGACAAGAATTTTTACCGAGGTTTCATCTCACCAATGAGATCTACTCCTCGTTGAGGAAGCCCACACAGAGCCGGGTTTCTTCAAACTCTTTCCCTCGTCAAGTCACCACACAAGGCCGACTTGATTCCACTATCACGGGTAATCACCGAGTTTAAGGGGCAACCTCACACGTTGAGGACTCCCACAAGAATTACAACGAAAAGATGATCAAATACACTCGAAAAGATTACAAAGAAGAGCACGAGTGTGAAGAGATCAAACCCCAAGAGCTCAACGAAGCGTATACATCAATCTCCCAACCCAAATCTGAGTGTTCAATTGATTTTCACCTTTTGGGACTTTAGATGCATGGGGAGATGTGTTTTTGTGCTCTTGGGACAGGTAGCGGCGCTAGGGTTTCTGAGTTTGACAGTAGGAATAAAAAGTTGTGATTGTGGGGCCATGGAACTCCTATTTATAGGGTTTCTAAAGAAGTTACTGTTAGGGATCCCGACGATCGGACTAGTCTATACTGGGACTGGACTTGTCCGGTGTGCTGTGTAAAAGTTGACGTGATATGTGCAGCACACTAGAAACCGTAACTGTGCGAGATATATCGGACTAGTTCAAGAGGTGTTTGGACTTGTTCGGTTCCAAGTGAAATTGAACTACAGAGAGTTGAACAGACTAATCCAATCCAAGAACGGACTTGTCCGGTGCTATGTGTTTATTGAACATCAGAGATTTCAATGGACTAGTCCGGTCCTTTGGACGGACTTGTCCGGAGTGTAGTGAAAAGGGTTTACAGAGACTTGAATGGACTAGTCCAGTGCAACATCGAACTAGTCCGGTGCACTGTGTTATGTGGTTCCAGAAAGTTTATCAGACTAGTCCAGTCCGTGGTCGAACTAGTCTGGTGCATAGTGTATTTTGACAACAGAGGGTTGAACGGACTAGACCGGTGCTCAGTGAATTTTTAGGTGATTTTAAGCCCTTACCCCTACGCAAAGACATGAGCTCTTGGGATGTGTCTCTCACAAACATCCTATACATTTAAATCTACTTTGCGTTTCAGTTGTCAGTTTGGCTTTTCTCTCTTTTACACCACTTCATTTTTCACTTTTTTAGTGCATCAAACTATCTCATTTAGCTTAACCTGCAGTCATCTCAACAAGTTCATTAGGATCTCATTTGTTTGTTATAAATCGTCCAAAACCCACAAGGGATTGCCTAGATGCACATTCAATCTTCCCCTTTTTGGTGATTGATGACAACCAATTGAGATTTCACAATTAAGAGTGAAAATTGATTTTCATAAAGTGTGCATATATGAGAATAATGAATGAGTAAAAAAAACTTCTCACATATATGCACTCTTTGTCGTGGGGTTCCTAACAAGTGTGTGATCAAAAGGATGTGATGAGTGATACATAAGAACTTAACAGTTATACCAACAATCATCACATTAACATTAACTAAGCATCACACATTAAGTAAATTAAGCATATCCAAAATAAATTACAATAGTTTGAAACCGAGTACATGTCCTTGATCACAAGTCCTTAATGGCTTAATAGCTACAAAATAGACAACTAGTATCAATCTCTCCCCCTTTTGCATCAAGGCACCAAAAAGGGAAAAATTGAGTGGAATCACTCATCGCCACTGCCTTCCTCACTCTCAGTCCTATCTGTATCTTTTTCTTCATCTTCGGGTGCTTGAGGAGGAGGAGGATCAGTGGCACCAGCCAGTCCAAATGAGGCCATTTCTTGCTCAGTAAGAGGAGCCATCTCAATGATATTTTCTTCAGAGTCTTTTGAGATCTGAGGTGACCCCACTAGCTCTATTTCCAGCTTCCTACAAATTGCTTTGATATTGGCCTTCACATATCCTTGATGCTTCTTCCTAGACAGACTCTCCTTATGCTGCTTGATTTCCACTTTGCGACATAAAGCAAAGATGGATGAGAGCATCTTCAATATTCCACTGGAGGATCCTCTAGAAGGTGGACGAGCAGGAGCAGCAACCTCAGATCTTGTGCCTTCTTGATTCCTCTTAGATCTTCATTCCTTTGTAGGTGAGGTAGGGGCAGAGGGAACAATGTAGATAGTAGGCATCTGGGGTCTGAGTCTAGTATGAGGCACATCCTTGACAAATTCCAATCCTTTCACTCTCTCAATCATATACATGATGTAAGGTGCATAGCCACAGGACCTGTTATGAGTGATAGAGATGTTAAATATGTCGTTGTACATGTACTCAAAGACATTGAAAGTTCTTTTCTAACTTATGACCTTCATCAATGTCTTGAGGGTGCCCTGAATAGTCCCTGCATCTCCCTCCATGGGAGATATGGTCTTCCTCAGGATCCTGTTTAGCATAGGAAAGAAGGGCTTCAAGTACTTTGTGGTTGGAGACTTGAATGACATCCTTGTATCATTGACAAAGTCAAGCCGATCTTTCTCCAGAGGCTTTAGATTGTGGATTATGATGTCATTCTCCAAAGAATCTTCCAGGTGAAGAATCCTGGCAAACTCCTCATACGTGACACTATACTTTGCTCCATGTGTCATCCAGATCATCCTGTCACCGTCATCATAAGAAAGGTAAAGGGTGGAGTAGAATTGAGTGATGACTTCAATGTTCCAGTCCCACTGGAAAAAAGACTAGATCATTCAATCCATGCAGCTCCAAGGCTTCCAGAACTTCTTGATAGGCTTATCTTTTGGACTGAAGATAGGTGATGTCAACCTATTGACTTTCAATGATAGGATTCCTCATCTTCAGATACACATGCTCATAGTAGTCAGCATGGAAATTGCTCCAGAATTTGGGATCAGCTAATTGTTTGGGCTGATCATAGACTTTGACCTTCCTGAACTTGTCAGCCAGCTCACCCCCTTTTCCAATGAAATCAGCACTAGATTGTTGTCTGTTGCGGTGAGTTGGTGCTTTTATCTTCAGGGGGCCAATAGGACTACTAGCAAGTCCTTTTTCCTTGTTGAGGGTTCTCTTGGGCCCCAATGAACTCCCAGCAGCATCCTTGACATGTGCTTTCTTCACTATCACTCTCCTTCTCTTAGGAAGGGTGTCGTCGGAAGGAGGGGAGTGAGCATTGACATCATGCCTTTTCTTCATCACCCCTCCTTAGCTCTTTGCACTCCAGCTAGGGGCAGAGGGAACAGTGTAGATAGTAGGCATCTGGGGCCTGAGTCCAGTATGAGGCACATCCTTGACAAATTCCAGTCCTTTCACTTTCTCAATCATAGACATGATGTAGGGTGCATAGCCACACGACCTGTTAGGAGTGATAGAGATGTTCACTATGTCATTGTACATGTACTCAAAGACATTGAAAGTTCTTTTCTTGCTTATGACCTTCATCAATGTCCTGAGAGTGCCCTGAATAGTCCTGCATATCCCTCCTTGGGAGCTATGGTCTTCCTTAGGATCCTGTTTAGCATAGGAAAGAAGGGCTTCAAGTACTTTGTCATTGGAGACATGAATGGCATCCTTGTATCATAGAGAAAGTTAAGCCGATCTTTCTCCAGAGGCTTCAGATTGTGGATTATGATGTCATTCTCCAAAGAATCTTCCAGGTGGAGAATCCTGGCAAACTCCTCATACGTGACACTGTACTTTGCTCCATGTGTCATCCAGATCATCCTGTCACCGTCATCACAAGAAAAGTAAAGGGTGGAGTAGAATTGAGTGATGACCTCAATGTTCTAGTCCCACTAGAAAGAGACTAGATCCTTCACTCCATGCAGCTCCAAGGCTTCCAGAACCTCTTGATAGGCTTGACATCTTTTGGACTGAAGATAGGTTATGTCGACCCATTGACTTTCAATGATAGGATTCCTCATCTTCAGATATACATGTTCATAGTAGTCAGCATGGAAATTGCTTCAGAATTAGGGATCAGCTGATTGTTTGTGTTGATCATAGACTTTGACCTTCCTGAACTTGTCAGCCAGCTCACCCTCTTTTTAGTCAAATTAGTACTAGATTGTTGTCAGTTGCGATGAGTTGGTGCTTTTATCTTCAGGGGGCCAATAGGACCACTAGCAAGTCCTTTTCCCTTGTTGAGGGTTCTCTTGGGCCCTGATGAACTCCCAGCAGCATCCTTGCCCTGTGATTTCTTCACTACCACTCTCCTTCTCTTAGAAAGGGTGTCGTCGGAATGAGGGGAGTGAGCATTGACAGCATGCCTTTTATTCATCACCCTCTCTTTAGCTCTTTGCACTCGAGCACGGTCTACCTCTTCATCATGGTGAAAAAGAATTGTCCTCTGAATCTGAAGCATCGTGCCTGACAAGGAGGTCCAAGGATTAGATAAAAATTGATTTGAGACTATGTGCAAATAGGAATTTAGAAGTTCAAAATGTCATGTACCGAACTTGTCCGTTTTCAGAGTGCGGACTTGTTCGGTGTACCAGACTTGTCCACACTTGAACACCGGACTAGTCCGGTCTAGCATAAGAACCCTAAGTTTCCTATTTTCAACAAATCTAGCTCAAATCGATTAAAAAAGATTAGGAAACAGTAGGAAATCATCCAGAAGAGTAATTCATGCCCTAGGAGACAAGTAAACTAAGCAAGAATCAAGGAAAGTTGAGAGCTAGGGTTTGATTGAGATTTTACGAACATTTGAAGATTTGCGTTGAAGGAGTGGAGTGGGGACTGCATTAGTCCGGGGTGGACAAGCTCCGCGGCGAGGAGGAGATTTCAATTGGAGAAATCAGCATTTTTGATGGCTAGATGTGGAAATCACATTTGGAGCTCAGAGAGGAGGAGAGAGAATGCAAATGAGATTGTGAAAGGTGGAAGATGAGCTCCTAGCGGCAGATTAGGGTTAACCCTTACAAATCCGTACTAGTCCGGTAGACACCGGACAAGTCCGGTCTGTCGGACTAGGGCCGGACTAGTCCACTGCTGACTCCGGAGAAGTCGGGTTTCAGCATGACAGAACTGAATTGAATCATCTAGATTTGGTTGTTTGATCTAATAGTGATCTAAAGGACATTATTTCACAAATAATCTTGATGAACATGACTAGTAAGCAATCAACAATCATACAATGGCCATAATTCACCAAGATTTACTCATTTAAATAGTTTTCAAAAGAGAATCGAGATAAGGGGTAAAATTTTGCAAAATGAGTGAACTTTGAGATCACAATCAGGTATGCAATGTTTCAAGCCACATTTCTAGAGTCAAGTATATTTAGCTCGTTTCTTAGCTCACAAATTCTCTTTTCATCTAGTGGCTTGGTGAAAATATCCGCAAGTTGTTTTTCAATCCTAACATGTGGAATTACAATGTCACCTTTTAATGAATGATCTCTTAGGAAATGGTGACGAATATCTATGTGCTTAGTTCTTGAGTGCTCTACTAGGTTGTGTGCACTTTTTATAGCACTGTCATTATCACATAGGAGTGGAATATGGTTCAGATTGTAACCATAGTCCCTTAGAGTTTGTCGCATCCAAAGTAGTTGTGCAAAACAACTACCAGCTGCAACATACTCCGCTTTGGCTATGGAAAGAGCAATGGATTTTTGCTTTTTATATGACCATGAAACTAGGGATCTGCCATGGAATTGACAAGTCCTCGACGTGCTCTTTCTATCGATTTTGCATCCTACATAGTCGGCATCGGAATAACCTATCAAGTTAAACTTGGATCCTTTGGGATACCAAAGGCCCAAGTTGGGTGTGTGCACAAGGTATCTTAGAATTCTTTTTATAGCTTTTAAATGGTACTCTATAGGTGCGACTTGAAACCTCACACACATACACACACTAAGCATAATATCTAGTCTAGATGCACATAAATAGTGTAATGAGACAATCATAGACCGATATACCTTTTGATCCACATTTGGACCATCTTCGTTGAGGTCGAGATGTCTGTTAGTTGCCATGGGTGTCTTGATGGGCATGGCCTTGTCCATATTGAACTTCTTGAGGATGTCTTGCGTGTACTTGGTTTGGCTTATGAATGTGCCCTATCTTAGTTGCTTCACTTGAAACCACAAGAAGAACTTCAATTCGCCCATTATCGACATCTCGAACCTAACTGTCATAATCTTATTGAACTCTTCACAAAATGACTTATTAGTATAACCAAAGATGATATCATCAACATAGATTTGACATACAAATAGATGATCATCAAAGTGTTTTGTGAATAGAGTATAATTAGCTTTTCCAATTTTAAAACCATTTTGAGTTAGAAAATCTCTAAGGCACTCATACCAAGCTCGAGGAGCTTGTTTAAGGCCATTGAGAGCCTTACGCAGTTTATAAAACATGATTGGGGTACTCTTGATCTTCAAATCCTGGTGGTTGCTCCACGTACACTTCTTCCTTAATTGGACTGTTGAGGAAGGTGTAAGGATCGAAATGCCCAAGAGGGGGGGTGAATTGGGCTTTCTTTCAATTTTTAAATCAATTAAGATTAACGACCTCAAGCCCAATTCCCTATGCGATTAAACTATGCAATCAATGTAAATTAAAGTTGCGGAATGATGATTGCATAAGTGTAAAAAGGGAGAGGGATGCAAACGCTCAAGGGACACGGAGTTTATCCCGTGGTTCGATAAGATCACAAGGATCTACCTACATCCACGTTGTGGCACCAACCGAAGGGTTTTGCCACTCCCAAGTCACCGAGACAAGGGGGTTCTTCACTATTCTTCTCCGTTCGCCAACCTCGGCAAGGTGGAGCTCAAGCCTTGTACACTTTGGAATCCTCCGGGCTTCCACAATCTTCTTGGCAAGCTCCGGAAGTTGCACACACCAAGGGACACACCCTTAGGGCTCTCACTACACTAGAGACTCCAATCACCAAGAATGGAGGCACCCAAGCACTATCTCTAGCTAGTTCTAGCCTATCTCTTGGTGTACAAATGATGAGCAAATGATGTGAAAGTGGTAGCTCTATTGCTTGAATGCTCTAGGATGTGTAGAGTATGCCTGGGCTTCAAGTCTTGTCGATTTGACAGGTTGAAGGGGTATAAATAGCCAGCCTCCACGAGATAGCCATTGGAAAAGTAGGCTGACATCACTTCTCTGCGAACACCGGATGATCCGATGTCTCCCCTTCAGTTAACATCGGTCAAAGCCAAATTAGCTGATGTCACTGTGTCAGATATGACCGTTGTTAGACCGATGTTGATCTGTCTTCTCATCGGATGATCCAGTGGCTCTTCCTCCAGAATTTTGCTTGATCTTGAAGCTCACTGGAGTGATCGACCGATGTGTGTAAGTATGCATATCGGATGATCCGGTGCTTCACTTGGTCCAACAGTGTTGCAATCTGTGATAATGGACCGATGTCACTGAGCCACCCACATCGGATGATCCGGTGAGTTCTTTGTTCTGAGGTCTTCTTCTTCTGTTGACACAACTCGACCGATGCAGTCAACTCAAAGGCCATCGGATGATCCGGTGTGTTCAACTTGTTGACTTCGAGTTGTTTTGAGTTGTTCTTTTGAAATTTTGAACTTGTGACCTCTTTGACACTTGTTTGAAATGTTGTTTTGATCGTCTTCAAGCATTGAGTGATATCAAGTTAGAGCTTTCACTTCTTGTCTTCATATGATTTGATTTGATCTTATTTGTTGATTTTATATGGGTCTCCAATGTAATTTTGATTTCATTTGATTGAGTGTTATTGAGACCTTGCATTCACAAATTCATTAGTAATATCGAATGGTTGTCATTAATCACCGAAACCGTACCTCATGGGGCCTAGATGCTTTCAATCTCCCCCTTTTTGGTGATTGATGACAACACAATAATTTAAAGCGCAATAATAATGAATTTGATGATAATACTCAAGTATATATGCAATGAATACAGCATAGGACACATTAAGCTTGTAAAATGCAAAAGAAATTTGTGGAGCGAAAAGCTCAATTGATTAAAAAACATAAGCAACTGAGACAAGTGAAAAGAGTGCTTAATTAAAATTACAAAGGAGTACTCAAGCACGAATACAAAGGATAAGCACACACTAAGCACACACTCCCCCTTCACTCCCCATGAGACTACCACTCCCCCTGACTCTTCTACATCTTCTCCCCCTTTGGCATCAAGACACCAAAAAGGGATCAGAACGCCTACAGACCCTGAGACCTGGGCGCGAGGACGAACTGGGTACCGTCGCAGTCGTCGGAGCTAGAGTCGCCGGTCGTAGGAGCTGCTGGAGCGGCGGGAGCTGGAGGGTCTGCTGCCGGTGCTGGAGGAGAGGAAGCAGGTACTGGAGGTGCCGGTGGAGCTGGAGGAAGTGGAGCGCTCACCACGGACGCCGGTGTCTGAGCAACACCTGAAGCCAGTCCCAGTCTAGGCTGTGGAGGAAGGGCGATCCCGGTCTGAGTGTAAAGGTTGGTGATCAACCCTAGGATCCCCATCATGGCCTGCTGGGTCTGCTGCTGCTGATCGAGGGTACGGCGGTGCATCTGATCTACCAGGTTGGTGAACCGGTCCGTATCCTCTCGCCTCTGACGGGCGATCTCCATCTAGAGCTCCTGCTGTTGCCGCTGCAGCTGTGCCAGGTGAGCAGCCTGCTCTGCCTTGGCCTGCTCAGCAGCGAGCCTGTCCTGGCGCTGCTGCTCGATCATCTGCTGGAGAAGAGATGACAGCTCTGACGGCTGTGACACCTGCGCCTCGGACACAGGAGGTGGTGTCGGTGGCGGAGCAGCTGATCCTCCTGCCTCGGCGTCGTGCTGCCTCGGTGAGGGTGGAGGTGGAGGGAAGTACTCCTCGACACTCTCGTCTGTGTCGCTCTCGGACCAGACGTGCTGCAAGTCCTCCCCCTGAGCCTCAGCCTCAGCAAGCCTCTCGTCCTCCCGCTCTAGGTCGGACCAGTCTTCCTCTGACAGATGGGCCCGGACCTGGCGCTCAACTGGACGACCAAGGCGACGGTCTCCAGGAGCAGAGGCACGATAGTGACCAAAGCGAGTCACACTCTCGTCAGCTAGCCGGGCTTGTGTTGTATGTCCCTCAGGCACCACCATAGAGCAAATGTAACTGATCCAGTGCCCGTAGACTATCTGCCTCATCATGCCTATCCCGTCCGTGATTACGTCTTCCATATCGCATAGGAGTATGTCCACGATATCGAAATCCATCCGGTTCATTTTGTAGAACAGGAGGGTCTGCTGCAGACTCGTGAACCCCTCCAAGTAACCTGACCTCGGCAGGAGCGTGCGGCGCAAGGCGAGGTGCACAATGCGCGCAGCTGGGGTCAGGAGAGCTGGAACTCTCGGCTGGTCCGGAGAGAACGAGGGGCCAAACAGAGAGCGGATCTCGTCAAGCTGTGGTGCTACCCCTCCAGTAAGTGGCCTCCTCGGTGGATCTGCCTGCCCATAGACCTTCTCGTGCACGCAGGTGTCGTGCAGGTCCAAATCAATAATATGCCCCAAAGTCTGCCTCGAGAGGTGGTAGCGCTGACCATTGAACATGAAGGCAATCGACCTCCTGCCCTCTGAGATGTACAGGATCGCGTAGAAGACACGGACCCACTCTTCCACATAAGCACTTCTCTCATAAGCTAGCAACTGCACCAGACCTCTGTATCTCTCAAAGAAAGGACGGACCTCAGTCTGCGCTGCCACTGCAAGATGCCCCCAGTCCAGGTAGTTGTGCTGAAAAAGCTTGTGCCCCCGATGCCTGTAGGTCTCATAGAGAGACGCCTGGGTGACAGTCCAGAAGCGACTGTCCACAAGAATCTCTCGGGGCTGTGGGAACCACTCCTCAAGCAGCACGTTCCAACGAAGCTTGCATAGCTGCTTGGCCTTCATCTTCCTGAGTCCGTCAACCGGACTCCCTCACCGACACGGACGGTGGTGTCCATCTCGTGAATGGCCCTCTGAGCTTCCCTGTCCTCGCGACGGTCGGCGGCCGTCGGTCTTGGACGAGGAACGGCCGGGGACTGACCTGCCCGTGTCCGGGCTGAGCGCCGGCGGACAAGCGGCTCGACCGGCTCCTCCTCGATGTCGGAGTTGTCGATCACAGGAGGCTGTCGAGCCTCGCGGATCCTCAGGGATCCCCCACGGCCGCGCTCACGCTCCTCGGCAGCGCGAGCGGCCATTAGAGCCTGCTTCTCATCCTTCGAAAGTTTACGCTTCTTCGCGGCGGGCTTCGCGATCGCTTTTCCCTTTCCTTTGCGGTCACGACCCATCTAGATGAAATGGAGAGGTAGGGTGAGCGACGATGAAAATGAACGACGAGAGAAACGAAGGACGTCGCACAGCACGGAGCAAACCTTAGCGACGATGGAGTTCGGGAGGCACCACTGAGATGTTGGAGAGGGGCGGTTTGTGCGTGGGGCGGCTTTGGCGGTGGAGAGAGGCGGCGGCGGCGCTTGGCGGTGGCGCTGCGAGCGGCGGCGGCGCTGGGTGACGGTGCTGCGAGCGGTGGCGGCGCTGGGTGGCGGCGCTGTGGGCGGCGGCGGCCGGGGACGGCGGCGGCGGCTGCCTGTGGGCGGCGGCGGCGGCGTCTGGTGGCTGTGGAGGTGGCGGCACAGTCGGTTGCGGCGATTAGGGCGTGGTCAGTGGCGGCGAGAGCACGGGAGAGCGAGGCGTCGGGGAGAGAGAAGACGCGGCGGCGCGTGGGTTTAAATAGTTGGACCCAAACCCTAGCCGAAAATTTAACACCGGATAGACCGATGATAGGTGAAGTGAGCATCGGTCAATTGCCATAGAAAGGATATTCAAGAGTTGCTGTTGACACCGGATGGACTGATGTCTAGGGTTTTGATCATCGGTCAAATAGCACAGTAAGGGTGTTCAAAAGAGTGATGTAGACACCGGATGATCCGACGTTAGAGGGAGTAAACATCGGTTGAATTGACCACCACTTCGGATGAGTGAACATCGGATGGACCGATGTTTTCCAGGAAGAACGCGTCGGATCATTTGAGGTTCTGACTGAATTGGCCCTTGAAGAATGAACACCTATTGATCCGATGATGGATTGGCATAGGCATCGGATAATCCGATGACAACAGAACGAAAACATCCCATATATGTCCTTTGACCAAACAACCAATCAAAGAGAAACACATGTCTTAGGACTTTTTGGGCAACCCCTTACCCCTCAAAAAGCTAATATGCCAATAGCTTGGCTAGGCCTTAATGCAAATGGAACACCAAGAAAAATGGAGGAAAATATCCAAATAAAATGTAAGGCCCATGTTTTGTGAGGTAGAGTATGAAGACTTCTATCTCTTTGAAGCATGATCCTCTAGGCATTAACGTACCTAACATTTTGTTCTTTCCACCTTATATGAGTTGAGATATTGCATTTCAAACAAGTCTCCTTCTCATGAGGTGGGTTCCCCTTTGTGACAATCTACCGTATGCAATGCCAAACAAATTATAGTGCAGGAGATTAAATGAGTGCAAGTTTATATGGCAGGGATCATGCAAGGCATAAAATAAATCTATCTTGCCAAGTTTGAACCTTCCAAAGGCTTCCTCAGGGAAAACTACTTCTAGCTTGCCCCTACCCTTTGGGAGTTAGACAAGACCTATATGATATGCATCCTTACATGAACATGGCAACTTACATGGCGTTAGATGCTTCTAGCACATTTAATTCTCTTCTAAGTCTAGAAAAAGTTTTCTCAACAGGTGCGGGAAGGGAATGGGGTTTCAAGCAAATCTAACCGCACTTGCTTTGTCACAAAGGAGAGGCACACAATCATACAAGCATCCATTTGACATGATATGGGGCCTAGATGTGGAAAGACATAGAGATGAACCAAATATGGAATGGTAATTTGATTTGACAATTCGATTACCGTCCATATCCGCGTCGAGCTCCCATTCTCAAGTTTCTTCAAGAGGTCCTTGGTAGATTTTTCTTGATGGTGGAGGTCCCCTCTTGAAGTTGCATCGTGGCCGGTCACGTGTTCTTGATTTTTGGCACCCAAGCTAACTTAGGTCCTTGTATGTGTGATACAAGTGCTTTTGGGACCCAAAGTTGCTTGGGGAGCTTCCCCTTCATGCCCTTAATGTTTTTGCCGATGAACCTTGCCTTCACCTTGCCACCTACTTTACTCAATAGATAGTAGTGATTATCAAAGGTAGATGTGTAGTTAGTAGTCAATTTTGGAGAAGGTCGGTTAGGAAGAGGACACTCCCTTGTATGGTGACCGGTGACCTTGCAATGTTGGCAATAGGAGCCAACTTCCTTGATGAAGCTTGTTTTGACCTCCGGTGAGGGCACCTTTCCTTTGTTGGGCACCGGGAAGGATCCAAGTCCTCTCTTGTTGAAGCCCTTTGCTTGATGGAAGAGGATTTCTTTATGTTTATCTTCTCCCTTAGATAGTCTTGCTAAGCTTGTGCGGAGACTTTCAATCTCCTCCATCAACTCCTTCTCCCTTGCATTCTCTTTCAAAGGCAAAGACTCATGGAAAGCATTAGTAGCATTTGAAATAATGGGTACCTTGCCATCAATAGTTTCTTTCTCCTTATTTTTTTAATTTTAGTTCAATGGCTTCATAAGAGAGATTAAGTGCATGATGCTCTTGAACTAACTCATTGTGCTTATCCGAGAGCATTTGATGAACTAAGCCAAGCTTATGATTGTCTAGCTCAATTTTAGCCTTATCTTCTTCAATTTGCTTGACATAGGTTTTGAGCGTGTCATGCTCTTTAAGTATGCTTTCATACTTGCCAAGCAAATCAAGGTTAGCATTTTCAAGTTTAGCATGAGCTTGTTCTAGCGCCTTGACTTTGTTCTTTTCCCTTTTAATGATGGTGTGATATTCATTAATCAATGAAAGTAATTCATCGGGGGAAAGCTCATCATCACTAGAGTCATCACATACCTCAAAGTTACCTTTCGCCATGAGACACATGGGAGGTGGAGGAAGAGGTGAATCATCTTTGTTGGCAATGGCAAGTCCGGCCAAGCTTTCTTCTTCTTCTTCATTCTCTTCTTCACTTGACTCTTCGTCGGTGATCCATTCATTCCCCTCACACATGAACACCTTTTGAGGTCCTTGTCTCTTCTTTGGAAAAATTTTTGACTTTTTGCCTTTGTCAAATTTCTTCTTTCCAAACGTTCTTGCCTTGGGCTTGACCTCTTCTTCTTCATCCTCGCTATCTTCAAGCTTGCGATGCTTGCTCTTGTGGTTCTCCCTTCTCTTGTCCGGTTTTGGACAATCGTAGGAGATGTGGCCTTGTTCACCAAAATTATAGCAAGTCTTGCTACTTTCTTTCTTGGGGAGGAAGGCTCTCTTGTTGGGATCAAAAGTGTATCCCTTCTTGGCAATCTTGGAGTTCAAGCGGGAGAATTTTCTCATCATTGATGCAAGCTCATCATCATCATCATCTTCACTTGATGTTTGCTCTTCTTTGCTTGAACTAGGCTTGATTATTTTCTTCGTTTTCTTGAAAGCCTTGAGAGCAATTGTCCTTGTAGAGGATGAACTCTCCATCATCCCAAGTACACTCATCTCATGAGCGTGTATTTCTCCAATGAGCTCTGAAACTTCAATGTTGTCAAGTGATTCCTTTTGGAGCATGGAGTTGATGATGTTGTACTTAGGCTTGGGAAGGAGCATGAGGATCTTTCGGTTGATAAGTCCCTTGCCAAGAGAAGCAATATCAAGAGCATTTATTTCCTCAATGAGAACGTTTAAGCGAGAAAACATTTCATTTACATTTTCATGAGGAAACATTTTAAATTCATCATATTTAGATTTAAGCAAGTGATATTTAAGTTCTTTAACACGAGAGGAACCCTCATGAATTTCAATTAAGCATGTCCAAATTTCACAAGCTTTTTCTTTACTAGCAATTCTAGCGAATACATCTTGACTAATGCATTCATAGATGGCATTTCTAGCTCTAGCATCCCATTTAATTTGATCACCAATATAATTATGATCTCCAAATCCCGCATGGGTCGCTTCCCAAACTTCGGGAGCAATAGCCTCTAGGTAGGCACGCATGCGTGCTTTCCAATAGGCAAAGTTCTTGCCCTCGAAGATAGGAACCGAACCCCCATTCTTGGCCATTTAAGCTCTCTAGCGGTGAAGCTAGAATGATCCAATGAGCAACAAGGCTCTGATACCAATTGTAAGGATCGAAATGCCCAAGAGGGGGGGTGAATTGGGCTTTCTTTCAATTTTTAAAGCAATTAAGATTAACGACCTCAAGCCCAATTCCCTATGCGATTAAACTATGCAATCAATGTAAATTAAAGTTGCGGAATGATGATTGCATAAGTGTAAAAAGGGAGAGGGATGCAAACGCTCAAGGGACACGGAGTTTATCCCGTGGTTCGGTAAGATCACAAGGATCTACCTACATCCACGTTGTGGCACCCACCGAAGGGTTTTGCCACTCCCAAGTCACCGAGACAAGGGGGTTCTTCACTATTCTTCTCCGTTCGCCAACCTCGGCAAGGTGGAGCTCAAGCCTTGTACACTTTGGAATCCTCCGGGCTTCCACAATCTTCTTGGCAAGCTCCGGAAGTTGCACACACCAAGGGACACTCCCTTAGGGCTCTCACTACACTAGAGACTCCAATCACCAAGAATGGAGGCACCCAAGCACTATCTCTAGCTAGTTCTAGCCTATCTCTTGGTGTACAAATGATGAGCAAATAATGTGAAAGTGGTAGCTCTATTGCTTGAATGCTCTAGGATGTGTAGAGTATGCCTGGGCTTCAAGTCTTGTCGATTTGACAGGTTGAAGGGGTATAAATAGCCAGCCTCCACGAGATAGCCGTTGGAAAAGTAGGCTGACATCACTTCTCTGCGAACACCGGATGATCCGATGTCCCCCCTTCAGTTAACATCGGTCAAAGACAAATTAGCTGATGTCACTATGTCAGATATGACCGTTGTTAGACCGATGTTGATCTGTCTTCTCATCGGATGATTCGGTGGCTCTTCCTCCAGAATTTTGCTTGATCTTGAAGCTCACTGGAGTGATCGACCGATGTGTGTAAGTATGCACATCGGATGATCCGGTGCTTCACTTGGTCCAACAGTGTTGCAATCTGTGATAATGGACCGATGTCACTGAGCCACCCACATCGGATGATCCGGTGAGTTCTTTGTTCTGAGGTCTTCTTCTTCTGTTGACACAACTCGACCGATGCAGTCAACTCAAAGGCCATCAGATGATCCGGTGTGTTCAACTTGTTGACTTCGAGTTGTTTTGAGTTGTTCTTTTGAAATTTTGAACTTGTGACCTCTTTGACACTTGTTTGAAATGTTGTTTTGATCGTCTTCAAGCATTGAGTGATATCAAGTTAGAGCTTTCACTTCTTGTCTTCATATGATTTGATTTGATCTTATTTGTTGATTTTATATGGGTCTCCAATGTAATTTTGATTTCATTTGATTGAGTGTTATTGAGACCTTGCATTCACAAATTCATTAGTAATATCGAATGGTTTTCATTAATCACCGAAACCGTACCTCATGGGGCCTAGATGCTTTCAGAAGGCATTGACGTCCATTTGATACAACTTGAAATTATGGTGTGTAGCATATGCCAATAAAATTCGAATGGACTCAAGTCTAGCTACGGGAGTGAAAGTTTTGTCGAAGTTTAAACCTTCAACTTGTGAGTAACCTTTAGCCACAAGTCTCGCTTTATTTCTTGTGACCACTCCATGTTCATCTTGTTTGTTCCGAAAGACCCGTTTGGTTCCAACAGTGTTCTCCTTTCGTCTTTCCACCTGTTCCCACACTTCATTTCTCTTGAAGTTGTTCAAATCCTCTTGCTTTGCAATCACCCAATCTGGATCCTTTAAAGTTTGTTCTATCCTATATGGTTCTACAAAAGAGACAAAAGAGTACTATTCAAAAAAAAATTGTTATGCGAGATCTAGTAGTTACTCCCTTAGCAATATCTCCAATGATGTTGTTGACGGGATGATATCTTTGTACACTCTTATGTACTCTTGGGTGAGGTACTTGTGAAGTTGCTTGTTCTTCATTGCCTTCATATTCATTGTCTCCCCCTAGATCATTGCTTTCGTGGTTATGTTGATCTTCTTGATCTTCCTGATCTTGATCTTGTGCATGAGCTCCCCCTTGATCATTGCTTTCCTGTTGAGGTTCATCTTGTGGTTGCTCTTGAGGTCGAATATCACCAAGTGCCATCCTCCTCAACGCTTGACATGGGGCTTCTTCTTGATCTAGCACACACTCATCATCTTGCTCCACTTGGGAGCCGTTAGTTTCATCGAACACTATGTCATGTGCTACTTTGACAAGGCCAGAGACTTTGTTGAAAACACGATAGGCGTAGGCATTCGAATCATAACCGAGGAGGAACCCTTCATCATATTTTGAAGCAAACTTCGTAGTCCTCAGTTCTTGTTCATAATAAAACACTTACAACCAAATACTTTGAAATAAGAAACATTTGGTTTGTTACCGGTGAGAAACTCATATGGTGTTTTCTTCAAGAGTCGGTGAAGATACAACCAGTTTGTGGCATGACAAGCGGTGTTCACCGCTTCAGCCTAAAACCGGTCCGATATCTTGTATTCATCCAGCATTGTCCTCGTCATCTTGATTAGTGTTCTGTTTTTCCTTTCGGCCATCCCGTTTTGTTGAGGGGAGTAGGGTGCTGAAAATTCATGCTTTATTCCTTCTTCATCTAGGTACTCCTCAACTTGTGTGTTCTTGAATTCTGTCCTGCTGTCACTTCTAATGTTCTTCACAACTGAGGAGAATTTGTTCTGAGCTCTTTTCAGGAATTTCTTGAGGATTCCCTGAGTTTCTGATTATCATATAATAAAAATACCTAGGTGAATCTTCAAAAATCATCAACAATAACTAAACCATATTTGTTACCACCGATGCATATATAAGCTGTCGGTACCCTGGGTACCATATACTCCCTGGGGTGGCAAAGATCTCAAGGGAAAGTCATCTACTCTATTTGAAGACCTTCGGAGGCCCACATGTCAGACATAACCGGACCCTCTTCTCCAACATGGTTAGTCCTAGGGTCGCCACGTGTACTATCAAACCGGAGCTACCGCCCACAAGGGGGAAGCTCCGGGCTATGTACCGAAATGGCACCCCCGGATCTAACCCCAGACCGAGGGAAGCCCCGGAAGACTCCACAATGGCTCCGGATCTTCAAAGGGCAATCAAGGACTTCAAGACCCAATCAAGTGTCATTAATACTATATTAATGACACACAATCGGATAACCTTAATTACCAGTAACGGTGCTGTCAAAGCCCATAACTTGGTCATTAAGGGCAATTAAACGTGTTGAATGTGTATCAATATCAGTAACCGCCGGGGCCACATGTTGGGCCAGGCTAACTTGTAACGGCCTGCCCTTGTACTATAAAAGGACAGGCCGACGATACATAGAAAAGACTCGAGCACACACTGGACACACATACTAGACAGACGCTTTAGACATACATCCAATACAACATCAACACACCCCGTGGAGTAGGGTATTCCGCTCAGGCGGCCCGAACAACGTAAATCTTGGTGTCTTTGAATATCCGCGCGCCCATACCGAACATCAAACTTCTCTAACACTTTAGTAGTGTCGGGAGATCTGCCGGATCAAAACCACTGACAGTTGGCGCGCCAGGTAGGGGCGCCTGAGATTTCAAGAATGGTGAACTCAGCCGCTGGATCATCCAATGGTCATCCCGCTGTTCAAGCTATTGGGGGTAATCCCTCCAATATGCAGCCACCAGCAGGAGCCACGGTTCCAGCAGGAGTCACACTTCCACCACGGCCGCCTCCACCAGCAAATCAAGTTGTACAACGCGATGGTGCACCGGCGTCAATCACTGCGTCAGCGAATCTTAACAACCCGGAACACGCGCTCCATGCAGCACGTGCTCTTCTCCAACACCCACCACCTTCGGATGCATCCCGGGATGCACTGGAGCAGTGGAGTGCGGATGTGGAACATTTGGTTGCAGCAGGAGGCGACCGCATCAGCAACCGGGGTCCTCCTCCTTCAGGACGGGCCCCATCGCAGCAACGGACCTTGTCTGGTAGACATGGTCCGCACGTTTCCAACAACAGGAGATGTGCTGCATCACAGCAGGTGATGTCGTTGCCCTCCGGGGCACGACGCACTCACACGGTATCAAGGCTTTCAACTCATGACCTCCGGGTGGAGCTTGATCGCCGATATCGCCAACAAGACGGCCGAGTCCATATAGAGCGTGCTCGTGAAAGACGAGAAGCTCAAGACATTCCTGCTCCTGAAGGAGTAGGAGGAGGCTGTTCAGCCCTGGCCATGCATCTCCGTATGGTCAGGTGGCCACAGAAGTTCCGGCCTCACCTGCCGGAGAAGTTCGACGGGACCGTTAACCCTGTCGAATTTCTTCAGATTTACTCCACTGCTATCTTGGCAGCTGGAGGAAATGAGGCCGTAATGGCCAATTATTTCCCAGTGGCTTTAACTGGGACCGCCAGGTCCTGGTTTATGAGCCTTCCACCCAACTCCATCAGCAGTTGGGAGGAGTTGTGCCGGCAGTTCACCGCCAACTTCGGGAGTTCTTACACCCGACCAGGCACCGAACTGGACATTTTTGCAGTTGTGCAAAAAGGAGGAGAATCCCTGCGATCATTCATCCAGAGATTCTCTCAGGTACGAAACACTATCCCTTCTATCTCTAGCGCCTCTGTCATCGTAGCATTTAGACAGGGAGTGCGGGATAAGAAGATGCTGGAGAAACTGGCGATCAAGGAGATTACCAGTGTCACGGAACTCTTTAGCTTGGCTGACAAATGTGCCAGAGCTGCGGAGGGCCATGAAATGCACTCCAAACCAAATCCGGAGGATCACAAGAAATCCCCCAAAGGAGAAGCCGCTACCTCCGGGAGTGGCAAGAAGAAGAAAAAGACCAACGGCAAGAAGAAGCCATCGGTCGGTGCATCCAATGCTGCAGCTACAGCAGCTCCGGGTGGTCGGGGGCCATGCCCCGAGAAGCGACCTCGACCGTCTTCTGAAGACGGTGGCAAACCCAAGGTGTGGTGTCCAATCACAAAACGGACAGCCACAATTTGGAAGACTGCTGGGAGGTCCAAAACCTTGCCGAGCGCTACAACAAGCGCCAGGAAGAATCTCCTTTCCGACAGAGGGAAGGAAAACAAAAAGTTGACGAAGCTCCGGTTGAAGAGGAGTTAGGTTTTTAGGATCCCAAAAAGGTCCTGAAGGTCGTCTACACCTCCGTCGACGACGATTCCGACGTCTCTGACAACGAGTGGCGGAAGACCATGAACACCATTTTTGGTGGATCATGGGACATCACCTCCCGCCGCGTCATCAAGACCATGTGTCGGGACATGGCTGTTGTAGCTCCTACAGCCAGGGCGGAGCCTCATCGGAAGTGGATGGACACATCCATCACTTTTGATGCTTCGGACTGCCCTCGAAGCATGGTTGGAGCAGGTCAGTTACCTTTGATGGTATCTCCTACCATCAATAACATCGAGCTCCACCATGTCATGATAGACGGAGGTTCGGGGCTCAACCTCATAAGCTTCGAAGATTTTACCAAGCTTCAGCTCCGCCTTTCGGATCTCCACCCCTCCCAACCTTTCTCCGGAGTAGGTTTGGGAGCCATTACCCCACTCAGAGCTATTACCCTCCCCGTTACCTTCGGGACCCAGGAGAAGTATTGCACTGAGAAGTTGGTCTTTGATGTTGCTCAGATCAACTTACCCTTTAATGCCATCTTGGGTAGGCCTGCCTTGTACAAATTCATGGCAGCTGCTCATTATGGTTACCTGGTGTTAAAGATGCCAACACCAGTAGGTGTTCTTCGGATCCGCAGGGATCGTACTGCTAGAGTAACTGCTCTGGAAGAACTCCATGCACTTACCACGGCGCAAGAGGAAGATTCCAGGCAGGAGCAAGCTCCAAAACCCCCGAGCATTCGTCAACGAGGCTCTACTTCTGCACCTCGTGTGTAGCCAAGTGGCGACACCGACATTCCCGTCAAAGTAGTCCAAATCGGTTCTGATGCCGCTCAGACCACCCGTATATCGGGGGGATTGAACGACAAATAGGAACTCGCGCTCATCGATTTCCTCTGGGCTAATGTTGACGTGTTTGCCTGGCAACCGTCACAAATGCCTGGGATCCCCAGGAAAGTGATTGAGCACAATATGAAGATCTACCCTGATGCCCGGCCTGTGCATTAGAAGCCTCGGAAACAATCCGTAGAGCGACAGAACTTCATTCGACAAGAAGTGAAGAAGTTGCTCGAAGTTGGATTCATCCGAGAAGTCTTCCATCCAAAATGGCTGGCAAACCCAGTCGTGGTGCCCAAGGCCGGCGGGAAGCTTCGGATGTGTATCGACTACACCACACTAAATAAGGCATGTCCAAAAGATCCATTCCCATTACCTAGAATAGATCAGATAGTGGATTCCACCTCTGGGTGTGAATTACTGTGTTTCCTAGATGCATATTCTGGGTATCATCAAATCAGAATGTCTAGGGAAGATGAAGAGCATACCTCTTTCATCACAGTAGATGGATTGTACTGTTATACAGCCATGCCATTTGGTCTCAAGAATGCAGCTTCAACCTTTGTACGAGCTATGTACAAAACATTTGAAGAACTCATTAGAGACATAGTGGAAGTGTACGTCGATGACATCGTGTTCAAGGTCAAGAACAAGGAGTCACTCCTTGACACCTTGCAGGTTGTCTTCGACAAGCTGCGGGTCACCCGCACAAAGCTAAACCCAGACAAGTGTGTCTTCGGGGTTAGCTTCGGAAAACTTCTTGGTTTCCTGGTAAGTCACCGGGGCATAGAAGCTAATCCGGCGAAGATCAAGGCCATTGAAGACATGCGGCCACCAGCCCGCATCAAAGATGTCCAAAAGCTAACTGGATGTCTAGCAGCCCTTAGCCGGTTCATTTCAAGACTGGCGGAACAGGCACTCCCCTTCTTCAAGTTATTGAGGAAGTCCGGACCATTCCAATGGTTTGAAGAAGCAGAAAAGGCATTCCAGGAGCTAAAACAGCTCCTCACCACCCTACCAATTTTGGTAGCTCCGAACCCTGGTGAGCCTTTGTTGCTTTACATTTCAGCAACTGACGAAGTCATCAGTATGGTCCTGGTTGCTGAGAGACCAGAACTACCCCATACTCAAGAATCCAGACACCTTCGAGAGGGTCCGGAGGATCCTGAAAGCGAGTCTGGGTCCCAGCTCCCAGACTTTCCACAAGAAGTCACTTCAGAAGACCCTTGTGGTCTGTGTAGATTTTAGTTCTTTTTCCTATCAGATAATGTCCCCATAGCTTCAACGCATGAACCACGACTGCTAACTCCAAATCATGAGTAGGGTAATTTCTTTCATGCTTTCTGCGTTGACGTGAAGCATAAGCCACTACATGTCCATCTTGCATCAATACACATCCTAGCCCTTGTCCAGATGCATCACAACAAACTGAAAATTCTTTTTGCATATCTAGCATAACCAACATAGGTGCAGTGGTCAACCTTTTCTTTAATTCTATGAAACTAGCTTCACATTCCGGTGTCCACTTGTATACAGCTCCCTTCTCAAGTAACTTGGTTAACAGATGAGGTATTTTTGAGAATCCTTCGATGAACCGGCGATAATAGCCAGCCATTCCCAAGAAACTCCTGATTTCCCAAACATTTTTTTGGTGTTTTCCAATTCACAACATTTTTCACTTCACCAGGGTCTACTACTATTCCTCCTTGTGATATAACATGTCCCAGAAATGACACTTCCTTCAACCAGAACTCGCATTTACTTAGCTTTGCATAAAACTGATGTTCATAAAGCTTATGTAAGGCCAATCTTAGGTGTTTCTCATGTTCCTCTTCACTTTTGGAGAATATCAAGATATCATCAATGAACACCACGAAAAACTTGTCCAAATATTCCATAAACACCTTATTCATAAGATACATGAAATAAGCAGGGGCATTAGTTAAACCAAAGGACATGACTGTATACTCAAATAGTCCGTATCTTGAGACAAACATCGTCTTGGGTATGTCTGAGGGTCGTATCATCAATTGGTGATACCCTGATTGCAGATCAATCTTTGAGAACACACAAGCGCCTCTCAACTGGTCAAACAAATCCTCAATCCTTGGTAGAGGATACTTGTTTTTGATAGTTACTGCGTTGAGAGCACGATAATCCACGCACAACCTCTGTGTACCATCCTTCTTGGGTACAAATATCACTGGAGCTCCCCAGGGTGAGGAACTAGGACAAATGTATCCTTTTTCTAGCAACTCATTGATATGATCCTTCAATCCTGCCAACTGTTTAGCATCCATCCTGTATGGACGCTTGTAAAATGGAGCTATTCTTGGCACTAATTCAATGATGAATTCAATTTCTCTATCAGGGGGCATACCCGGCAGTTCCTCAGGAAACACATCCAGAAAGTCACAGACCACTATGATCTCCTCGACTCCCTCAACTTGCTTGAGTCGTATCTTTTGAATTGGCGCTTGATCAAGATGGAACTCAACCTTTGTACCATCTGTATGAGTTAAGCACACTGTTCTCGTAGCACAATGAATCACCCCTTTGTACTTGGTAAACCAATCCATTCCCAGAATAATGTATATCCCTTGTGATTCCAGCAGTATAAGGTTTGCTAAGAATGCTACCCCCCCTAATGCTTATGCTTACATTAGGGCATACTTGCCTTGTTAACATCTCTCCTCCAGGAGAGTTGACTACTAACACTTGAGTCATTAGTGTAATAGTCATTCCATGTCTTCTTATGAATTCTTTTGCTGTGAACGAATGTGTTGCACCAGAGTCAAACAATATTGTAGAAGGGTGGGAATCAGCGGAGAACATACCAATCACCACATTTGATGCGTCTTGGGCTTCTTCCAAAACAACATGATTAACGCGTCCTCTGGATTGGTTCTGTTGCGATGGCTTCTTCGGGCAACTATTGGATTAGTGTCCCTTGTCACCACAGATGTAGCAAGCTCCCCGAGCACTGGTGTCTTGAGCTTTATTTCTTTGTTGATTCTGCTGCGGTTCCCCAATTGGTCGAGAATTTGAATACATTGGGCGCTGTGATACATTTGGGGGCATTGTGGTTGCATCTGCTGGTATTGTGGGCGAGCATACTGCGCTTGAGGTCTGCATGAAGAGTTGTTGGAGTATCGCTGACCTTGACTATCACCCATGGGGCGACTCATGTGTCCCGACTGTTGTGGGTTGAAGCGAGGACGATTGTTGCTTGAAGATTGTCCCATCATCATCTTCCGCTTGCGATCTTCTCCCTCATACTCCTTCTTCTTCCTTTCCACAGTAAATGCTTTGTCTACCAAATGTTGGAAGGTAACATAATCACTGGAGGACATCATCAACTGTATCACCTTGTCCAATCCTTCTTTGAAGCAGAATTGCTTCTTCGCGTCCGTGTCCACATCTCCAGGGGCATATCGAGACAGCTGTGTAAACTTGTTTAAATATCCCTTTACGTTCATGTTCCCTTGCTTCAGTGCTAGGAATTCCAGATGTTTTTCTTGGATTTCTCCTTCAGGTATATGATGATTGCGGAAATTTTCTCTAAACTCCTCCCATGTTATGTTGTCTAGATTAGCATGGGCTGCTGTGAAAGCAGCCCACCAATCAGCTGCAGGTCCAGTGAGCTGGTGCGACGCTAGTAGTACCCTTTCTCTTCCTTCGCATTGAACAATCCTCAGTTTATTTTCAATTGTCTTGATCTAGTTGTCAGCATCCATAGGCTCTACTGCATTGGAAAAATGTGGAGGTTGAGTATTCATGAAGTCCCTCAAGATAGACCTTGGAGGTGGTGGTGGTGGTGGGGTGGAGGGGGTGGTGGTGGGGTGGAGGGGGTGGTGGTGGGGTGGAGGGGGTGGTGGTGCTTGCTGAGCTTGTTGCATGTTGTTCACAATTTGTGTCAAATTTTGCATCATTTGCAATTGCATTGCCATCATTTGTTGCATTTGGTTTGATGCTGGTGCTCCACGGGCACCTCTTCCATTCCATTGAGGCAACGGGACTTCGTTGTTATGATTGTTGGGTGGCGCACCATGTCCACGTCCTACTCTTCGTGCCATATGAGGTTGAGGTGTTGATTCAAAACAAGAGGGCGAGAGAGAAACTAGTCTATACAATTTTCCCACTATATGCATCTATAAGGAATATGAGCAGTAAAAGTCATTTCATTAAGCAAACTCAAACATGGATAATCAAGTTATCAAAGCAAATCATATAACTCAAGATTACATAGATACATCACTACTCGCTCTTATTACAAATGATGGGTAAATGTCTTAATCTTGAGTCGTAAGGACAGGTCGAAGTCTACTCTCGCTCCTCGGGATCCTCCTCCTCAGGTTCCTCATCTGTGTCTTCATCATCATCTCCATCATATCTAGGGTTGCTTCCATGGGACTCGTTGCCACGTTGAGGAGAGTTGACGGGCGGTTGTGGCACAAAGGGCTCCTCTGAAGGTGGCTCCTCATCTGAATTATGGTCCAGAGAATGAGTATCGTCTCGACCGACACAGCGGTCTGGGGAGTCCGGGATCCACGTGGAGGTGTCAGAAGCATAGCCATTTGGGTCCTCGTCGGTGATCCGATGATACCTCCTCACCATCCTCTCATAGTGCATGGCGAGGTCACGAACATCCTGTATCTCCAGCTGAGCCTTGTGGAGTCGGATGCTGAGGCGCTCCACATCATCCACTGCCTAATGATTCTGCGGTAGATCTAGAGGTCCCTCCACAAATATGGTGACGATGTTTCCTGTACCACTTGGACGCTGAGGTGTGAAGGCGTGCGCAGCTATCTTTTCTTTTTTTCATCAAGTTCTTGTTTGATCTGCCGCTATTATCGCAATATCCCTCCGTTTAGGGTGTTCCTCAGCTTGTACCGGTAGGAGTGACTCCAGAAAGTGATGGTCTCCTAGCTATCGTCTTGTTCAGCATAACGACGATAGCTCCTTGAAGCAGGTGTACGGTGTATCTTGAGTAACTCATCTCCATAGTAGATGAACAACTTGCATGACCACTCCATCCTGTAAGGGCGCTGCATCCCGATTGAGTGATAGGTGAATGACAGCCCCTCGCGCCTGTAGCCAACATCACGTAATATGGCTCGAAGTCAAAGTCGAAGTCGTCCTGCGGCCCTTCCATCCGTGAGAATCACCACGGCACGTTGAGGGTCCTGAGTGGGGAGCGGCGGGCAGCAATCCTGTGGTGGGGTACGTATCCTCCAGTGGACATACGGGCGGTCCTCTTGACGTTGGCCATCTACAATTTTGAAACAGGAGAGTGTCAGTAACAAAAGAAATTAAGGAGTAAGTAAAAAAAGTACAAGGTAAAGAATACAAAGAAATTTTCACAATTAATTATATTTGAAAATAGTAAAGTCCTTAAATCATACTTTTCTATCTAGGCTTGCGTCCTACGGGCAACATGGCTTTGATACCACTTTGTCACACCTGGTAATAAGAATACAACCAGATGCTTTCCACATGTATGCCAGGATCAGTTCAACTCATACATGTGTAGACGAAAGTGAAATACCATAAATAATGCCATGTTCGAGTACATCACCTTATTACATAAATGACCTTCCAGGTCTAAAAGAAAAGTACAAGCAAAGGAAAAACATATAAAGGGCTCCAAGCACAGGCATTGCACAAGGGAGCGCCAGCCTAGAACATTTCATCGGGGTCTCCATAGAAGTCCTGGTTCTCCACCTCTTCATCTTCATAGACTGGGGGGAAATATGCAACTAACAAGTTTGAGTACCAACGATACTCGCAAGTGGGAAGTTATGACATGTGGCTCATAACAAGGAAGGCAAATAACAGGTAAAGCACTATAACAATAATAACCTATTCTTAATGTTGTTAAGCACCTACATCTAGGTGAAATCCCAACCAACATCCCAAAATAACCAGGTAAGTCCAAACCCAAACCATCCATTATTAAACCATGTGTGCTAATTATGAATTTTATTCCAAGCCTCTCGTGTCCGTGAGCACGGCTGTCTAGACAGTTTGACAAAATGATGGATGGTTTGGGTTTGGACTTACCTGGTTATTTTGGTATGTTGGTTGGGATTTCACCTAGATGTAGGTGCTTAACAACATTAAGAATATGTTATTATTGCTATAGTGCTTTACCTGTTATTTGCCTTCCTTGTTATGAGCCACATGTCATAACTTCCCACTTGCGAGTACCGTTGGTACTAAAACTTGTTAGTTGCATATTTCCCCGTCAGTCTATGAAGACGAAGAGGTGGAGAACCAGGACTTCTATGGAGACCCCGATGAAATGTTCTAGGCTGGCACTCCCTCGTGCAATGCCTGTGCTTGGAGCCCTTTTATATGTTTTTTCGCTGCTTGTACTTTTCTTTTAGACCTGGAAGGTCATTTATGTAATAAGGTGATGTAATCGAACATGGCATTATTTATGGTATTTTAATTTCATCTACACATGTATGAGTTGAACTGGTCCTGACATCCATGTGGAAAGCATCTGGTTGTCTTCTTATTACCAGGTGTGACACACTGTAGCATATTCCAAAAATATGGTTGAGTTGCACCGTGGTTCACCATAAACAAATGTTGCACGCCAGGGAACACCCACAGTCATAGTAACCATGATAACAGTAAATTATGAATTATAGCTCCAGAGAGGAACTGACAAATTGTCTTTCCAATAGGAACAAGTTCACCATTGCAGTTCACAGTTTACAGCAAAACAATTCATGAATCCAAAAAACCACATGAAATTTTTAGCTTTGGTATCCCACATATTTGTCCCTGGTAAGATCAGGATATCGGGTCATAATAACTTCACTGGATAGTGAAGCTCACCGACTGTCGTGTCCAACCACAACCCACGACAGTTCCACACTAAAATACTCATGGCATAGGGCCTCTGCTAGATCCTCCGGTCTTGAAGTGGTAGGTTTCATTTTCTAACAAAATCCCCACTTTTGGGCTTCAATACATTATATGCATATGATTCTCTTTTGGATCAGCAGCATCTTCAGCTGACTTATAGGGGCACCAAAGAACCAGTAGTATTAGAAGCCCTTTGATTATTTGGAGTATTTTGATCATCCCCTGCTTTAGCAGGGAAGCCTATTTTTCTCCATGAAACATCCTGAACTGGAATTCTTGTGCCGCATATGGAAGATCACTATTGTTATCTCGTTCGGCCAGGTTCAGACAAACCAAAGTTGAATCACCCAGAAGTCCACAATAGAAAATAAAATTTTCATATTGAACTTGAAATCTTTCCACTAATTGAAGACACTGAGAGAAAACAGTCACATAGCGAATCAATGGCTCATACACATTAATATCAACCCTTTATCACATATAACCACCTAAACACCGACCAAGAGAATCAGATTCAATGTGATGCACTGTACCAATAGGTTTGGAAATTTCCACACATCTTCTTTTGTTCATTAATCTAGTAGGGAGATCAAGAATTCTTACCCAAATTTCCATCCAACTGAAATCAATTTTGCGTGGTTGAATATCAGCATCATAGTTTAGCATGACTGCATGTTTACTAACTTTCCACGAAGAACTCTCCATTACACGATTTTTGTCTTCCATTGAAGAAAATTCAGCAACGAATAAGTTATCACCAACATAATTGAACATTAAGCCTTTTGGATTTCCCCACGTTGGTTTCATCGCAGCCATGATTGTATTAAGTTGGGGAGTGTTTGGTGCTAGCACTTTGCCTCCTATAGCACGATAAGGATCAATGAAGATAATGACTAGTATGCATTCTGTAATATGGTGCAATCGTGGAAACAACAATCTCCAACCATTGGATCTGCATCTTACGGTTGTTTAATTTTTTTTACTTAGCCCCGTCTACCTGAGTACATAATCTCCTCCACCTGATTAGGGGGTTACGTAAAAAATTGAACAACCGTTAGATGCAGATCTAATGGCTGGGAGTGATTGATTCCACGATTGCACCATATTCCTGATTGCATTCTAGTTATTGCCATCAATCAATTGTAGATCATTAACATGATCGAGAACCACTGCCTCAGTTTTTGCTATTGTCAGAGTCAGACGTGCCATCCCAAACAGGATTGCTTGCAGCAGCACCCTGTTTCTTCTTCCCTTTCTTCCTTTCATCCATATTCAGTTGTAATTGACAAATCAGAAGAAAGGCGAATCGAGAAATCGCAACAGCAGATTGAAAACTATGATCTGATGAACATAGCAACTGCCAATTAGGGAGAAATTTCAAGTGCCCAGAGGGTTGAATCAAGCACCCAAAACGGGATTGAATTAGGTGCCTGCAACTACCACCATCAACAGGCGTCAAAAAATCCCAATCAAGAATAATTGTGATTGCCAATCTTCCAGAACACATGATAATGACAGCCACATAAAAATCCTTATTTGAAGAAGCACCAGTGACATCAAAAACCTGGTTCTTGAGAAAGGCGAAAAAAGGATTCAATCTGACGCCAGTAACTGCCACAATCACTAGGTGCCATGAAATCCCAATCCAGAAAAGTTTTGATATCCAAATTTGATGAGACACAATAACATATATCCAGAAATTAAGATGAGAACAACCACTCACTACTCTTGAAGTGAAGAACAGCAGCAGTTACATCCATGATCTTATTCTAGAGAAGCACTCTTCTGAGTAATCACAGATGGGAGACATGCAGCCGCAAACACTGAATGTAGCCTGGGGAGTGAATAGGCTTTTTGAACTTTTGTCGGATCCTGAAACACTTAACAAATCGATCAAATACAGAGAGATCGGACTAGTCCAGTACTGTGCGGATTAGTCTGGTATGCGTGGACAAGAACGATCATGTTTGATCGATGATTTCACTTCTAGTACTCTATGCAGCGGAAAGTGATTTGTAACTTGGATGAATTACGACAATGAAACAAGGTGTGGTAAAGATTACCTTTCATATCAGTGTTTCAACGTAAGTTACACAATATTAAGTAAACCCTAGAATATGATGAACAATAAGAACAAAAGTATGCGACAAGAGATTTTATCTCATGATTCGATTGCACGAAGGAAATCTACATCCACATTGAGGAGTCCACGGAGGACCGGGTCTTCACCAACCCTACCCTCATCAAATCGCCACGGAGGCCGATTCTCTTCCACTAATCACAAAGGGGCCAATAACCTTGTTCAAGGGGCCTTCTCACAAGTGAGGGCTCCCCAAGATTTACAATGAAGAACACCACCAAACACACTCCAAAGATATGCAATAAACAACAAGAGTGTGCGAGAGAATCGAACCAAAGAGCTCAAGATAATGTGGAACAAGTCTCTCCTTTGATCAATTGCTAATCCTCAAAGATTTGATCTTTCTGGGGTTACAATGTGTGGAGAGATGTGTATTTTGGGCTCTTGGGAGGTGCGACGGTGTAGGGAGTCGAGAGAGATGGTTGTTGGGTCGTACACCTCTATTTATACTAGGGTTTCCATAAGTTACCGTTAGGGTTTGCGATGTTCGGACTAGTCCGCGGTGGACTCCGGACTAGTCCAGTGTGCGGGTGTGGAAAACCCTAAGTGTTTAGAGATATCGGTCTTGTTTGTAAATGTGCAGACCAGTCCGATCTATGCACTGGAAGTGTTCGGACTAGTCCGGCACAAATTGGCCTAGTACGATTTGGTGAACCTCGTGTAGTATTGAGGACAAGTCCGCACTTGGAGGACTTCTCTGATTTTAGTCAGAGAGTTTTTGGACTAGTCTGATGGATATCGGACTTGTCCGGTGTCATGAAAAATTGTGGGGCTAAGGACAAGTCCTGACTTGGAGGACTTGTCCAATTTTAGTCAGAAGATTATTGGACTAGTCCGGTTGATATCAGACTAGTCCGGTACTGCGTAAATTGGAGTGCTTGCGGACAAGTCTGCACTAGGGGACTTGTTCGTTTCTAGACAGAGAGATATCAGACTAGTCCGGTAGACATCGGACTAGTCCATAAATGTAGATTTCTGTGTAGAGAGTGAGATGTCTTTTGCTTGAGCTCTTAGGGTGTGTTTCTCCAACACACTCCATACAAAAGAAACTATTCTTTTCAGCTCTTGAGCTTTTTTCCTTTTGATTCCTCATTTCCTTTCTTTTTGAGCTTTCCTCCTAATTTCTTTAAAACATGCCCTCATCTCAACAATTTTGTTAGGATCTCATTTGTTTGTCATAAATTAACCAAAACTCACAAGGGATGCCTAGATGCACTTACAATCTCCCCCTTTTTGGTGATTGATGACAACCAATTGAGATTACACAAATATGATAAAAATTCAGATTTTCATAAAGTGTGCACATATGAACTTTGAGCAAAATAGGCAATGTAGACATAAGACATATGTGCACTCCTTATGGTGGGGTGCAAAAATACATGTGTGTGAGCAACAATCTTGATGTGAACAAGATGAAAACATAATTATAATGACATCAAGAATCTCGAGCAAACATAGCAGTTTTAAACATAAACCCTTGATCATAAGCATAACATTGTCATCATTTCATAGCACATGTCCATAAGCATAATGAGAGCATAATTAAAGTTTTATAGCACCAAAAGTAATAGAATAGCAAAAGAAACACAAATAGTGCTATCATCTCTAAACATACTGCTAGGACCTAAGAGTCCCCCTCAATCTCTCCCCCTTTGGCATCAAGGCACCAAAAAGAAGGAGAGGAGGGATCCACTCGTCGTCGCAGGCTCACTCTGCGCTGTCGGTCCTCTCATCGTCTTCACCATCATGATGAGGAGGAGGAGGATGAGTGCCACTCGTCATGCCCCCAATGCCAAAGTAGGCAAGCTCGGAAGGAGGTAGAGGTGGAAGTTCTGAGAAGTCAGAAGTTGAGTCCTCTAAGATAATTCGAGACCCAACAGGCTCAATCTCCAGGTTCTGGCATATGGCTTTGACATTTTCCTTCATGTACCTCATGTCCTCTTTCGTTGCCTTGTTCATCTTGTGGAGCTTCACTTCAGCTTTGCGGCAAGAACCAAAGATAGCAGCCAGGCACTTCATGATCCCACTAGGAGACCCTTTGTGAGGAGGGGCCATGGTGTTAGAGGCAGGCATTGCATCTCCTTGAGCTCTCCTTGGAGCCTCTTCACTTGAAATAGGAGATGGAGCAGTTGGAAGAACAGCTTGAGGCGGCTTCTGAGGCCTCAAAGTTGTATGCTCAACATCTTTCACGAATTCGATCCCGATGACCTTCTCTATCATGAACATGATGTACGGTGCATAGGAATAGGAGCGATTAGGGGTGCAGGAGATGTTTACCATGTCGTTCTAGATGTAGTCAAAGATGTCAAAATTTCTCCTCTTGCTAATTACTTTCATCAAGGTCCTCAAGTAACCTTGCACACTCCCTACATCTCCATCCTTTGGAGCAATGGTCTTCCGGGGCACTCTATTGAGAACCATGAAGAAGGGCTTCATGTTCTTGCTTGATGGAGCATTGTAATTGAGGCGAGTATCATAGAGAAAGCCCATCTTGTCCTTCTCCAAAACACCAATATTGTGAATAATGACCTCATTGCTGCTGGTGTCCTCAAGGTGCAGCAGCTTAGCAAACTCATCATAAGTAACAGTGTACTTGGATCCATGTGTCATCCAAGTCACTCTCTCTTCTTCATCACTGGCAAAGTACCAGGTTGCAAAGAAATGTGCTATGACCTCATCATTCCAGTTATATCAGAAAGCAAACAAGTCCTTGAAGCCATGTCTCCCCACAGCCGCTATCACTTCATTAAAGGCTTGGCAGCTCTTTCTCTCAAAATGTGTCCAGTTGATCCATTGGTCGTGGACCAATGGAGTCTTCATCTGAAGGTACACAATACTGCAGTAGTCCGCGTGGAAGTTGCTCCAAAATCTAGGATCAACTACCTTTTGCCACCACTATAAGAATCAATTTTCCTCAGCTTCCAAGCCACATCACTTCCTGTACCATTGAACTTGTCCTCCCAGGGGTCCCTATTTCCCCATCTTGGAGCAATCATCTCGAGGGGGCCAATCAGGTCGAAGGCAATTCCTTTGCCTTTTCCCTTAGTTTGGCGAGGAACCGCCGAGCTAGGACCAATCATATATTTCGCCTTTGAAGCTAGTTTCTTGGCCAGAACCTTTCGTCGCACCCTAGGTGGGGTGGGAGAGGGGTCAGCGGTACGATCTTGTCTATTCTTGGCTTGGCCCGTCGAATCGCGAGGCAAGGTCTCTTAATCCATTTTGGCATCAAAGTCAGAGATGTCATCGTTTGAGCTCGACATTGTCCTGGCAAGAAGGTTATACATGACATAGATAAGGATTGGTGGCAAGGAAAAGCATTGAGTTGAAGAAGATTAGGGTTTTGTTCATCTCACATCGGACTTGTTCGTTGATCAGGTGCGGACAAGTCCGGAGTACCGGACTTGTCTGCACTGATAAGGGACTAGTCCGATATCTAGCTGCTCGAACCCTAAATAACAGGATAATGAAGTTTCTCAATGCAAAAGTGGAGCAATGTAGTTGTAATACAACAAGGGAGCATGTGTTGACAAGAGTAACTAAGCTATTTGAGCAATGACAATGGAAAATCGAAGGTTCTAGGGTTTAAAGAGAAATTTTACCAAATCCTTCGATTCGCGGCATTGAAGGAGTTGTTGATGCGGACAAGTCTGTGGTCTTCAATCCTCTTGCACTAGAGATCAAATCCCACTGAAACTTGAGTGGATTTGATGGAGAACTGGCAAAATCGCCTTGGGATCACATGAGTGAGGAGAGAGAACATGAGAGGAGTTATGAGGAGGAAGGAGATTAGGGTTGTGCCGGCCCTAGGGTTATGGAGTCGAAAAATCGGACTAGTTTGTGGTCTGATCGGACTAGTCCGAACTACCGGAAAACTCAGCGGACTAGTCTGCATTGTGCGGACTAGTCCGAGGTAACCATGGACTAGTCCGTGGTCACAAAAACAGAAAAGAATATAGATCTTTCGTATATATTTGAAGGTGCTTAAAAAGAAGATAGGGGGGAAAACACACAAATATTCTTGATGAATATGATCAGTAAATATACAACAATAAAGCTATAACCATAATTCACCAAGATCAAGTAATTAACATAGTTTTTCGAAGAAAATAGAGAGAGATAATTTTTCAACACAATCAACATGAAATTTCAAGATGGCATACAGGTATGCTAATTTTCAAGCCACGTTCCGAGCATCAATGATATTTAGTTCATTTCAGAGCTCACAAAAGCGTTTTTCATCAAGTGGCTTGGTAAAGATATCGACTAGTTTTTTTCAATGTTGACATGGGAAATGGCTATGTCTCCTTTCATTGAGTGATCTCCCAAAAAGTGATGTCGGATGTCTATGTGTTTGGTTCTAGAGTGCTCAACAGGATTATGGGCAATTTTAATGGCACTTTCATTGTCACAAAGGAGTGGAACACGGCTCATAGTGTAACTGTAATCCCTTACAGTTTGTCGCATCCAAAGGAGTTGTGCACAACAACTCCCAGCTACAACATACTCCGCTTCGGCCGTGGATAAGGCAATAGAATTTTGTTTCTTGGAGGACCAAGAAACTAGGGATCTACCTACAATTTTTTTCCTCCAAAAATTGGGTGTTACACCGGGCTCTGGAAGCTCCATCCCGGAGGGGTGAACCGCCACAAATCCCACCTTCATTAAGATGTTGATGCTAACAATTTCCAATTTCTACAAGCGGGCATTGGTGATGCAGGTGAGCATGGAGGCAATCGGATTGTGGGACACAGTTTAGTATGTTACCAAAATGCTGCAAAGACGGGCTGGCTCCAGCCACAATTCTGTGTGTGGTGCTGCCGGAAATGAAACCAGTGCTCGCGGTGAAGAAGAAAGCCAAGGAGGTGTGGGATGACTCGAAGAGGATGCGGACGGGTGACCTATAGGTGAAGGAGTCAAATGCACAACTCCTATTGAAGCAGATCGAGACAATTGTGTGTTTGCTGATGGGGAGTCCGTCGATGAATTTGTGTAGGATTGAAGAGCATGTGAAAAGCTAACAGAGGGGGGTGAATGGTAGATTTAAAAAATCTTACGCAGCGGAAAAAATTAAATCCCAACCCCTTCGGCAGAAAAACGATATGTTAAAGAAATCGTGTGTGAGACTAATCTAAACGTGTTTTACTGTCACAAAAGTGATATATATCATAGAGAATCTAGTCACAAAGAAAACACAAGAAGAATCACTCAAATTCGTCGAGAGAAACTCAAGTTATGATCGAAAGATCGAACAAAGGTCAATCTGTCCTACCCGAGAAAAACAGTTCTGGAACACTGCAAAGAAACTCGTGTAGATCAGAAACCACAAATCCAATAACCGTGAAATTTTGACAGATGATATATAATCAAGTTGTGAAGACAACCCAAAAATAATCACGTCAATTGGATCTGTAAAACTCGAGTTATGATAAAACCACCGACGAAAGGTAGTGCTGTCCAGAAACTCGACGAGTAAAACTTGAGTCGGACGAACAAGGCACAAAAGTTCCTTCAAACTACAAATTTTATTCAAGAGAACACAATCGTGGCATAGAAGTTGACATATCAAAATCAGCTTTAAAACTCTTCCAAAATGAGACATGTTAAACAAAAGCTCACTTTTTGAATCTACAACTTTGCAGCAACTTTTAGTGAAAGTTATTTCCAAATTCTCATCAAGCAATTGTGAAACAGAAAGCAAGTTGTATTTCAAATTTTTGACAAGTGCCACATCCTTCAAAGTGTAGTGATCATTTACTCTAACCGAACACTTAGCAATTATAGGAGTTGAAGAATTATCGGCAAAAGTAACATTCTCTACACGTGACACAAAAGAGAGGGAGAAGAACCATTCTTTGTTACTGGTCATGTGGCATGAGCAACCTGAATACACAATCCAAATGTTATCCTTCCTCAAACATGTAGCCTACATAGAAGCACAATACGTCGATGACTCAATACTGGGGTTAGTCAAAAGGCATTTAGGTATCCAGTACTGAGTCACACGACGTGTAGCAGGAAAAACACGCGAAAGCTGAGATAAAACAGTAGGTTTATGAGTCAAAGTTTGAGATTTTTTTATTCTTTACTACTGATCTATAAGGTGTTACTTGTGTAGCACAAAAATTAGTAGCACCGGAGGCAAAAACAGAAGGTCCAGAGGTAAACTTTGAATGTTTTTGACTCATAACAGCAGGTTGCATGTTCCTGGCATTCGGTTTAATATGTGCAGCAAATTTTGCATGAAAGTTATGAGATCTAGCAATCATTCTTTCCCTTTTCTGTTGTTTAGCTAGTCTATAACAAAAATCTATGACATGACCATCACTACCACAGTAGGTACAATGAAATTTAACTTTGTGTTCATGTCTAGATGAGAAAGCAATATTTTTTTATTTGAAACCGAATGAGACAACACTCCTGCAGATTTGAAAACCACTTCTTTTTGTTTAGGAACTGTTTGAATCAAACCACTTCCTAATGACGTTACAATTTTAGGTGGATGTGCCATAGAATGAGCATGAGAATCAAAACCTGAACCAGTTTTATCATTGCAAGACTTGGAAGAATTCAGTAGCAAGTTTAGGTTCTTATTCCCATTACATAACCGATCTAATGTCATATGCATGTTATCAAGTTTATTGGACAGATCAAGGCAGTTTTCACATGAAGTTTCTCTTTTAATTTGCAATTGGAACAATATTTAACTTCATGAGAACGTAAAGCATTATTCAATATTGAAATTTCATTCATAGCATCTTTTAGTTTCTTTTCAAGATCATCACAACTAGAACAATGCAAATCAATTGTAGAACAAGAAGCATCTTTTAAGTTTCCAATGTCAAGTGCGGCAAGCTTTTTGTTCTTTTCAATTTCAAGTTCAAGTCTATCTAGATTGGAGGAGTGTGCAGTTCTTAGTGTGGACAATTGTTTATTGATTAAATCACATGAGGGACAAGAATCATCACTAGGAATCAAGGTTTTCAAACGGTTAATTTCATATTCCAGTGATTCAATTTTAGCAGCATTATCCCTAAGCTTTTTGTCCTTTTTCTTAACAATAATAGTTGCACGAGAAATTGCACACACATTTCATTACAGGTAGAACATACCTCATTGTCGTCACTGTTGTGTTCTGCATCCTCCTGACTTGATCTTGATCTTGTTTTGCCCGCCATGAAGCATAAGTTGGCCAGATTGTCATCATCTTCATCACTTTGAAAGTCTACATCGCTTGAACCGGGCTCTTGAAGTGCAGTGATGAAGCTGTTAATCATCTTGCGTCCTATGATACCCTTCTTTTTCTTGTTGGGGTTTCCAGAGGTGGTCTTAAACTTGTTCTGTTTTTCTTCATGGGTAGTAGGACCTGAATGTTTAGGGCATTCTGTATGAAAGTGTCCTGTCTTACCACATTCAAAACAGCGTTGAGGTCCTGAGCTTCCTTTCCTTCTAGTTCTCACATTTTGCAATGCTTTTGAGAACCTAGTAGAGATTAGTGCTAACTCTTCTTCTGGAAATTCCTCGATCTGCTCCAGGGTTAGTGAGGACAACAAAGCAAGAGTATTGCAAGATGATGATTGGTCGGAGCTAGGCATATCACGTTAGACAGATGCAATAGACTTATTTGGGTTCTTACGTGATAAGATGTCAATTTCATGAGTTTTGAGTTTAGAGTAAAGCACATCTAAAGTAAGTGTACTCATGACAGTAGATTCACGGATAGATGTAACTTTCATCTCCCAGATTGACATGTTTAATGCACTAAAAAGTTTCCTAGCATTTTCAGTGTCAGAAAAATTAACTTTGACACTACGCAAGTTACTGAGAATTTTGTTAAAGCGAGCAAATAGATCATCTATGGACTCACCGGGTTGCATCTCGAAGTGCATGTATGAACATGTCTTGCCTTACCTCTTTGATAGTGTTGGATCCTTCGTGATAGTCACAAAGTGCTCTCCATACATCGTATGCCGATCGGAGATGTGCAACGCGGTCGAAGTCGCTCTGAGTGAGTCCTTGGATGATCAAGTTTCAGGCTTTGTTGTTGTTGTCGACGTCCCGTAGGTTTGTAGCCGTAACTTGATCGTTTGATGGCACTTCATATGGCTTGTACACCTTCTCCCATATTGCAAAGCCTTGCGCCTGGATGAAAGCCTCCATGCGTGCCTTCCAAACCTGAAAATCAATACCAGCAAACACACAAGGTTTGGCGGAGTATTTATCCATGATGATTAGTCAAAAACACGTGCAAATCACAATGATTAGAGAACCGTGGCTCTGATACCAATTGTAGGATCGAAGAGCACGTGAAAAGCTACCAGAGAGGGGTGAATGGTAGATTTAAAAAATCTTACGCAGCGGAAACAATTAAATCCCAACCCCTTCGGCAGAAAAACGATATGTTAAAGAAATCATATGTGAGGCTAATCCAAACGTTTTTCACCATGAAAAAAGTTATATATATCAGAGAGAATCAAGTAACGAAGAAAACACAAGAAGAATCACTCAAATTCGCCGAGAGAAACTCAAGTTATGATCGAAAGATTAAACAAAGGTCAATCTGTCCTACCCGAGAAAAACAGTTCTGGAACGCTGCAAAGAAACTCGTGTAGATCAGAAACCACAAATCCAATGACCGTGAAATTTTGAAAGATGATAGATAATCAAGTTGTGAAGACAACCCAAACAGAATCACGTCAATTGGATCTGTAAAACTCGAGTTATGATAAAACCACCGATGAAAGGTAGTGCTGTCCAGAAACTCGACGAGTAAAACTTGTCTGAAACAAGTCGGACGAACAAGGCACAAAAGTTCGTTCAAACTACGAATTTTATTCAATATAACACAAGAGGAACAGCCCCCAAAGTCATGTAGCACGAGATCTGGCCTCCCTTGCCTATATAACCAGCCCTTAGGCCAACCCAATCTCAACAAGGACTCTAATCCTACTCAAATCATGAATCAAAACTTTCCATAACTGCTTAGGACTCTTCTATACGCAGATAAAAGCAATCTTAAGACTCTCCAAACACCTTAGGAATGTATACCACATTTCTAAAACAACTCAAATTCGTGACCCACACGAAATCCTATGATAACCAACTCAAATCTTTCCATATTTGAGTCAAACCCGACTCAGCCACAGCCAAAGTCATCAACGGATACGATCTGATCCTTCCAACCAGATCTTCCCATTCATAAACCGTCTTCGGAACCATGTTGCCACGTCATGCACCGCATGCATACGTGCAAACACCTTCCTTCGACGTCTAGTAACCTTCATATGCACTGCCGTTGATTCAATCATCCTGCACGACCTCCTGACCTGCTCAACCACAATTCCTCCTGAATTTGGTTGTTGGAACCTCATCTCCTCCCTGAGACTAGTCCAAAGGATCCTGTCACCAGCCATGACTTGAACTCAAGCAACACCTGCACATGAACAAACAACCAATCCGTACGAGCCCAAGTTCGCGACTTGACTCAAGTTAGTTTTGAAACTACAACACCTTACGTGAACACCTCACATAAGCATGTTGCAAAGCATATCAAAATGATATCATCCATAACCACCAAAACACACCAAGAACTTAGTAAAAGAATACTAAGCAACATTTCCATAAGTGTAAAACAAGTTCTAAAGATTTCACATGAAAATTTGGAACATTACGATCAAGTTCCGAACCTTGCTAAAGCTAACCGTAGCTTGAGCTAGAGCTTACAAAAGCTAGCGCCGGAGCTTACCAAAGCTAGTACAACCTAGCGCCGAAGCTTACCAAAGCTAGTCAGACCTAGTGCCAGAGCTAACCAAAACTAGTCGGATCTAGTCATCCCAAAAGTCGGAGCTAGAAAAAACATGTCGGAGCTAACCAACACAAGTCAGACCTAGCAAAACATATCGGAGCTTAACAAAGACATGCCGGAGCTATCAAAGACATGTCAGAGCTAAAGACAAAGCTCACCGGAGCTACCCAAAAACATGTCGTATCTAGACAAAGAAAGTCGGACCTATTGTCAGACCTTGCAGAAGCTTGGAGCTAGAGTCAGACCTTGCTAAAAAAATGTTATGACAGCATTCAAAACTTTTATTGTCAAAGCCAATGTATTCAGCACACATAGTTCTCACAATTTGTTGTTCGAATTACCAGAATATTTTGTAATTTGTGCCTGGATCTATATACGAAAATAAAAGTCAGAAGTAAATTGCAAATATTTATTTAATTAAGGATTGTTTGAAGTGTTACTCACATGTACAGCTTCTACTTGCTTGTTTGCCCCGTCACCATTCTTCAACAAATGGCTTGCCTCTCACAGTTGTATGTCATCGGGTTCTTCTCCGGTCTCTGGGTCTCGCTACATAAAATACAAGTAAAATTCAACATGTCGGTATACATATTGTTTGTAGCGCAAAGTAAAAGCATGATTTATTTTTCATACCTTCTCATAACTAAGTTGGGCGTAGGATTTGGAGCCAAGCAAGTGACTCGCCTTTGGTCTTCTTCGATTTTGAGAATTGGTCTTGCTTATTGACTGCAATAATGTTAAGAATTAATTCTACTAATGAATGTAAATCAAATAGTTTTTGTATGATGCAAAGCTATTAGAAAGTTAGCTGACCTTGAATCGCTCAAACCCAAAATATTCTATTAGGTGCAACCACTCGGGCACCGTTACATTAGAAGGCTTGTTTCGTATACATTCTTCATCGGTAGAATAACACTTATAGGTGGCATGCAAAGTCGAGTGCCACCCCTTGTAGCGCTCACCAGCAATTTTCAAAATTTTTCTTGTGCTCTCCGGCGTGTCCTCCATGTCCCAAGAATCCTGTACATTGTATAACAAGTTGCTGTAAACGTACAAGATGGAGATTGCAAGAAAAAATACTTGTGTGGGGGTGTGACAATACTAACCAGAATGTCTCGTACTATATCTCTCTTGTTACTAAGGCCAACCTCTACCCACTTCCTTGCACCGCTGAGGGATGCATGTCTTTTTGTAAACATAACCATATCATCGACAAAGTGCTGCTGGTTAATACCAACCGCAGCACCCAACCCAGTGGAGAACTGAATTGGTAGCTTCACATGCTTCGTTCTACTAACTTGGGATGCATAGAGTATTCTGGCAACCTTAAATCCTTTATATACACTTCTTTCAAACTTCTTTTCTTCTATTACATTGATTCAAACGGTAAACGGTTAAAGCAAATTACCGCCTGACCAAGTTTAGTATCATGTACAAATAGTGAGAAAAGAAGAAAAGTTTGATGTTCGTACCATCTTCAGGACAAGTGTGGCAAATACGAGCATGGGAGGACTGCGTCCCAACAACATTTTGTTCTGTATTACTCCCTCCTGATTTCTATTATTTGTCGTATCAAACCAACAAATGAATTAAAAATGAACTAGTTAGGACTCTCTGAACGACAACTATTTTGATTAGGGGGAGTACATTATTGACTTTTTTGTTGTTGTTCATACCCTAAAATGAGAACATGTGATCAGTTTGAGACACATAGAGTTCAATCAGAGTATGAAGATGACGACGGCAACGACGATGATACATATATCAATGATGGTATTGTACCTCCAATATTGGGGGGGGGGCAGCGAAGATGATGATTTTTTATATAAGTACCGTGTAAGCTAGTTGTACGTGAACTATTTGATTTTTTTTTGAAAAGATAGAAGCCGCTATTCTATTTAGTAGCAAGCTTAGAAGCAAGTCGATATTTAATCGTGGTGAATCGTGGCAAAAGTTCCTAACACAACGATTGTGTTCCATGACGATAGATCCTAATACCACAAACTGGTGAATCATGGCAAAAGTTCATAATGCAATGATTGTGTTCCGTGGCGATAGATCCTAACGCCACAAACTGGTGAATCGTGGCGAAAGTTCCTAATGGAACGATTGTGTTCCATGATAATAGATCCTAACGCCATGAACTGGTGAATCATGGAAAAAGTTCCGAATGCAACGATTGTGTTCCGTGGCAACAGATCCTAACGCCACGAACTGGTAATTTATGGCAACAGATCCTAATGCAACAATTGTGTTTCGTGGCAATAGATCCTATCGCCATGAACTGGTGAATCGTGGCAAAAGTTCCTAATGCAAAAATTGTGTTTTCGTGGCGATAGATCCTAACGGCACGAACTGGTGAATCGTGGCAACAGATCCTAATGCAACAATTCTGTTCTGTGGCGATAGATCCTAACACCACGAACTGGTGAAGCATGGCAAAAGTTCCTAATGCAATGATCGTGTTTCGTGGCGATAGATCCTAACGCCACGAACTAGTGAATCATGGCAAAAGTTCCTAATACAACATTTCTGTTTCGTGGTGATAGATCCTAATGCCACGAACCAGTAATTCGTGGCAACAGATCCTAATGCAATGATTGTGTTTTATGGCAATAGATCCTATCACCGTGAACTAGTGAATCGTGGCAAAAGTTCCTAATGCAACATTTGTGTTTCGTGGCGATAGATCCTAATGCCATGAGCTGGTGAATCGTGGCAAAAGTTCTTAATGCAAGGATTCTGTTCCGTGGCGATAGATCCTAACGCCACAAACTGGTATTTCGTGGCAACAGATCCTAATGCAACGATTGTGTTTTGTGGCGATAGATCCTATCATCACGAACTGGTGAAGCGTGGCGAAAGTTCCTAATGCAACGATTGTGTTCTGTGGCGATAGATGCTAACGCCATGAACTAGTGAATTGTTGCAATAGATCCTAAAGCAACGATCATGTTCCATGGCGATAGATGCTAATGCTATGAACTAGTGAATCGTGGCAACATATCCTAATGCAATGATCGTGTTCTGTGGCGATAGATGATAATGCCACGAACTAGTGAATCGTGGCAATAGATTCGTGGCGATAAATCCTAATGCCACGAACTATTGAATCGTAGCAACATATCCTAATGCAACGATCGTGTTCCGTGGCAATATATTCTAATGCCACAAACTAGTGAATCGTGGAAACAAATTCGTGGTGATAGATCCTAATGCCAAGAACTAGTGAATCGTGGCAACAGATCCTAATGTAACGATCGTGTTCCATGGCGACCAATGCTAATGCCACGAACTAGTGAATCGTGGCAAAAGACCAAGCTTACTACAATGATTTAGTATTTTTTGAAGTACAATTGTTGCAATAGGGCGGAATCCTTGTAGTGTGGGAGGCCCAACGGCACCAGCGCGGCATAAATCGATGGTGCGGCAAGGATCTATCACTTGGGTGTGATGAACAATGTGGTGGCAAGAAAAATGGTTACTGCAGTGATAATGACACTATCTTGGGGAGCAGCATGCATGGCAAGAGTCGTTATCGCAGAAGATGTTTCAATAGCAGTTAATACGGTCACACGGCGAGAGATTGTTACCGGTAGAGAAAGGTGACGGTGCTGCTTGCTGGCAGTGACGAATCGCAAGCGCTGCTGTGAACACCACAGTGTTGTGTCATTGTTTAGGGGGGGGTGTTTCTTGGGTCTAACCAATGCCACAACGTATTGCGCACCACATGTGCGCTTTGCGGGCTCACTGCGCCATGGATTGCGAAGTGTGTGTGCATGCATGTGTTGATCGAACAGAAAATGCAGTTCAGGAATGAGCTATCACTGAGTTACAAGAATATGGAGGTGCTGCCGATTTCTTTGGAGAACACCGCGATAGATGAAAATTGTGAGTTAGTCATGCCATCGTCGTTGACAGATTGCATATTTGAGTGGTTGCTTACTCGAAAGCAATCAAACAGGTTCACACCACAGAATCTTTTATATGATTGTGTCACGCACTTCGACATCATATTGCATATCACAATATCACCAATATATAGAGAATAATACACTAAACAAGTTTATTTATTCTTAAGTGGTTAAGCTTGCAAATGAGTATAAGGTGCAGGGGAAAATATGATTTATACGTGATACAACACTCCATAATGACATATATGCATAAGTGATATGTCCAAAACATAGAACACATCACACTAGCAACACAAAAACAATCTTTACAGTGTTACGGGCTCCCATTGCACCACCCATCCTTCGGGTGGCGATGCAACCACGGGAGACCACCCTTGCCAGCGTAGCTTTCTTCATCAATAATTACATCTGAAAACAAGGTTAAAACAAACTGTGAGTCACAAGGACTCGACAAGGCTTACCCGTTAAAATAAAATACTAGACCTCTTGTCAACATGTAATGGATCATAGACATAACAAGAGGATTATTTGCATAAAAAGCAATAATTTGTGAAGCCTTCTTTTTCAGATTTTAGTGTCATGTTATTTGTTCATAGGAAAGTAAACTTTTGTTTGCCACTATGAGTAAACATACAAGAGTTTAATTTTGTATATCCTATTTGAATTAATATATGTACATAATAGCTTTGTTGATCTTATGAAATCCGTAGAACTTGTAACCTTCATCTTAACAGCCCATAAGTCATATTTTGTGTCGGTGAGCTGCGGATACTGGAGAGGCACACTGCTGCCCCTTAAAGAGGAATGAACGATGATGGCTCCCTAACTGTCGCCACAGCTGCGCTGACTTGATCGTGTGTACTTTCAACTACCAGATATTGTTGGTCTGCCTGGGCTCATCTTCGCTGCCAAGCTCCTTCACTCAACAGCACATATATAATACCCATCACCAGTCTTCGATTTCTGATCCTTACTAGTCTGGCTATGATACCATTTGTTGGGTTTAAGGATCACATACATACAAAGAACATAGGAAAAACAGAACACACATGCACATGGGAGATGAAGCAGCGCTAGGAATTGCCTTCAAGCGTCTTGTTTTTCACAGTTACAGTCTACAACAAATTTGTGAGCAAAATATAACCATTGCTTACAGAGTCATACACCACACATTTTTAGAGCACAACACATTACGTGTCTTGCCACTATGATCCGAAAGAACCAGCACTACCCACTGTATGCACCACCGGCAACTGGGCTTCATGCTACACACTGCTAAATGAGTAACTAACTCCACAGCACACACTCACAGCTAGCATGCGTACACGTCTGAACAAAGATACGAAAGTATGTGCTAAACACACTATGACTCAACAGAAACAAGACAACCAGCCACAACATGAACTAGCACATTTCAGCATTTAACAAGTGTGCAATGACATTTATTTTGAGCTACCCTTATAGAACCAAGATTAACTTAAACAAACGTGCATCACTCACTGTCCCATGGATCTAGTGGTGTGTGCTCCATACCAGACTTGGACTGTAGCAAGAGCTGAGCGAGAGACTTAGGCGGTGCTGCCTCACCGCAGCTTGCGCATGCATGCCTCGAGAATCGACGAAGTGGAGGTGGTCAGGACGAGGCCAGTGACCTCACAGCCAGGTGCCGGCCTCATGCACGAACTCCTGTGCCACACCCCTGTCACCGTCGGGCTGCTGGGACAATGGAGGAAAAGACCCGGTGGCGCTGAAACTGGCTGCAATGCGGGAGTGGGAGGCAGTGCTAGCGATTGGCCGCATGTGTGCCCGGAATGACTTTGAGGAGGGGGGACAAGGATGAGAAAGCGGTCATACAGATGGACCTGAACGATGAAGATGAGGTTACATCGTCCTACTGTCCGTGGACCCATCCCCAGCGTTGAACCCTGCTAACAGTCGGCAAAGAGAGAAATTATAGTTTACCAGGCTGCAACAATGGTTTTCAGTCCTTGTGTACTACGCCCATAGTCATGGTAGTCAGTTGTTTCTAGCAGTGTCCTCCTCTGTCTTGTATGTCCATGATTGTAGTGTCATCTTAGTCATCATGCTATGATGTTTTCTTTTCTTAGATTTATGGTAGTTGTTCCTTCTTCCGATAAGAAAATATGAAATTTCATACTACTAGAGCAGCTGACCATTCTTGCAACAGCACCGTCTCATAGATGATTTCAACGCGCTACAATAGTCACATTTGAAAGATTATTGGGCTTTTGGATATGGATTTTTGTTTGGCCGCTGCTACAATATCGTCCTTGGACAGCATCAAGGTGACAGGAAAGAGGGCTGCCAAATTAGTATTTGTTTGCCCTATTTGCTATCTTAATTAACCTGGAAACGGTCTGACACCTCTGTGTTGAATGCCCCATTGTGCAACTGATCTTGAGCAAGATCTGTGTTCATTCCACTAATATAGGATACCCATTACCATTGGGTGCCGAATCCAGAACTTGCATCTGTACTAGTGAGCACTTGCAAATGAACTTGCTCTCTTCTTATTACAACTGAAATATATAGCTTGTACTAGCCCATACACAGTCCGAATGAAGAATGTTCGAAAATACGAAAAGGATTGACATAAGAACAAAACTACACAATTGGGTGTGCCTTATATTACCATTTCCTCCTGCTGCTCTTTCTCTTCTTCCTCCTCATGCTTCTTGTATGAAATTTCCTCTTGCTGTCCTTCCTCCTCTTCATCCATCTCCTGTTGCTCACTATTTTCTGTGGACTGAGCTTCCTCAAGAGACACCAAAACATCCCATCTCACACACCATTGGGACACGATTCACCACAGTGGTAGACCGCTCCAGAAAGATGTAATAGCTCTCAACTATACCTGCGATAGAGTCCTACCACGTGGGCTCCATCGCTTGCAGCACCGTCTTGTTCACTTCCATTACGATCACGCCGCATCTGGTGGCCGGGCTAGCGGTGACATGTTGGTGGTAAACAACTCCAGATGCATTCTGCAAAATGTGTGTGGTGCACTCGTTTTTGCGCGCGCGCGCGCGCGCTCGCGCGCGCGTGTGTGTGTGTGTGTGTGTGTGTGTGTGTGTGTTTGTGTGTGTGTTGATCAATCATGGTTCAATCTGTTCGGTGCATGGTATGCTTCGACCAATGAGCAATGTGGCGCACAAACACCGCGATGGGAAGAACATATGAGTTAGTTGTGACATCGTTGCTTAGCGTAAGAAGTGGATCATGGTCCGCAATTATTTGTGTTACGGGTTCTATCCTCCATTTATATTAATCTTTGTACTCCGCCGATATCAATTGAGCAGCATGTTGATTGGATTTGAGTGAATTGCACGAGCATTCATCGTCACGATAGAGCTTCCTTGCTTTTCACCATTTCGGTGTTGACATTATTGCATCCAAATTCTATCGATCCCAACAATTGGTTTAATAGACAGTGCCATGAAATAGAGAGATGGCTACTCCGGTGATGAAGAAATGATCGCCGGACACACCGGGCTCTGGCAGCACCAGGCCGGCAGAGAGAACTACCACAAATACCGCCTTCATCGAGTTGCTGATCCTAACCATTTCCCCAATTGCTACGAGTGGGCATTGGTGATGTAGGTGAGCTTGGATGCAATAGGATTGTGGGACTGCATTGAGTCCGTCACAACTGATTGCTCTGAAGATAAGTTGGTCATGGCTGCAATTTTGTGTGCGGTGCCACCGGAGTTGAAACCGGTGCTCATGGTGAATAAGACAGCCAAGGAGGTGTGGGATGAAGCGAAGAGGATGCAGATGGGGTGACATACAGGTGAAGGAGGCAAATTCACAACTCCAATTGAAGAAATTCGATACAATTGTGTTCGCTGATGGGCATTCCATCGATGAATTTGTTGTTCCAATTATCAGAACTTTCGGTAATTTATGAAGATTGGGTGCGAAGTTCGAAGGAAATTGCCTTGTGAAGATTATTCACCATGTCCTCCCACCGAAATTTTATAAAATTGCATGTGCAATCAAGGTGCTCCTCGATTTGAATCACATGACCATGGAAGGTCTCATCGGGTGGCTTTAAATTACAAAAGATTGGTGTGCACCGAGGTTGCTGCAGAGCAGGTCGAGCATTGATGCTCACTGGGGAGCAATGGGGGCAAGCACCAGTGCGGCATGAATCGATTGTGCAACAAGGATCAATTGCATGGTTGTGATGAACAATGTGGCTGCAAGAAAAATGGTGGCTGCGGTGATGATGACACTATCTTGGGGAGCAGCAGGCATGGCAAGAGTTGTTATCGCAGAAGATGTTTCAATAGCAGCTAATGCAGTCACAAGCCGAGAGATTGTCACTTGTAGGGAAAGGTTACAGTGCTGCTTGCTGACATTGATGAATCACCAGCACTGTTGTGAAGACTATGGTGTCATGTCGTGAAAAGCTACAAGAAGGGGGGATGAATGGTAGATTAAACTTTTTATGCAGAAGCTACAAAAACCTCTCGGCGGAAAACCGATCTAATCAAGAAAATTGTGTGTGTGACTATTTTCGACGTGTTCAAATGTGAAAAACTAATAGAGATTGTAGGGAATCAAGTAACAAACCTAATTCAACAAGAATCGCATAAAAACTTCTAGTAGAACTCAAGTTATGATCAAAAGACTGAGCAAAGGTCAATCTGTTCTACCCGAGCCGTTGCAAAGAAGCTCGTGTAATTCACAAACCGTGAAACCAGTGACTGTGAAGTTTCAAAGATCATAGATAATTGAGTTGTGAATTCAAAGTAAAAAGAATCACAGCAACTGGATCATTGAAACGCGATTTATGAAAAAATACTTAAGCAAGGACATACTATGCAGAAGCTCGCTGAGAAAAGCTTGAAGCAAGCAAGCTGGCCAATCAAGGAACAAAATCTCTTAACAAACTACAAATTTTATTTATCAAAAGACAAGAGAGGCAGCTGAAAGTCGTGCTCCTCATGAGTTCTCATCCCCTTGCTTATATAACCAACCCTCAGGCAACTCAAATTCAACTAGAACTCCTACTCCTACTTGGATTCGATCAAAACTTTCCATAACTGTTTAAGACTCTTCTATACGCAGATAGAAGCAATACTAAGACTTTCAAACACCTTAGGAACGCCCCACACAATCCTAAAACAACTCAACTTCACGTATCATACGAAATCTAACCAAAACGCACTCGTAGCTTTCCATAACCGCCTCAGCTTCAGCTTGCGCATGTAATCTAGCCGGTTGAACCTTTATGGCCATACATTTTCATCCATAACTAATTATCACACCTTGGAACAATGTTTTAACGTCCATGCACCTCTTTCGCACGTGCAAACACTTTCTGGAATGTTCGTGATACCTTCATATGTATTGTTCTTGAGTCAAACATGTTGCATGACCTCTCAGATCACCTCAACCAGAATTCCTCCCAAACTTGGTTGTTGAACCTCATCTTCTTACTAAGATTAGTTCAAGGATCACCATCACTAGTCATTTTTTTTACCTCAATCAACATGTGCACATGAAAAAACTACTAATCTTTGCGATCCCAAATCCTCAACTAGACTGTCATTAGTCCGATAACCACAATATCTTATGTGAGCACCTCACATAAGAATGTGGCACAACTTAGCAAAATAATATCCACCATAATCAGCCAAACACATCAAAACTTGGTCCAAAAGTACTAAGAAAACCTTCTCACAAGTCAAAAGAAAGTTTAAAAACAATGCAAGTGGAAGATAGAGCAGTTGTACAAAACATCACAATTATTAAAGCAAGTGCTCCAATCGAACAGTACAAGTGTGCTGCGGAATTCAAAATGAAAAGAATGGACAATCCGACCAGTGACTCGCGTGCATCTCACATGCCATCAATTCAGATATTACTAATAGCCGCCATGCATTACACTTCAACAAGTCCAGACAGATCGAAGTGCGTGTATCGAGTATACTCAAAAGTTTGCATATAAATCCTCAATTTTAACACAACTACCAATGTATTTTGCACACATAGATCTCACAATCTCTCACTTGATAAATGCATTGACAACAACACCTAGAGTCCGAACATTGACTCATTCGCATTTGATGAAAAGTTTTAACACAAAGAAAATATATCCCCCTTTTGAATATCAAAATCAAATGAGAAATATAATATACCCTTTGAAAACCATTTCTCCCACTAGGGATGTGAATGTGCAATGTGTGACACTTGTGAATGTGCAATGTATGACATATTTCCCCCCTTGACAATGTATTCAGCAAGGTACAAAACAAAAATTTTAATTATGAGCATAATATGACATATACATACAAAACAAAGTTCATCCAAGTCATACTGTTAAGTAACTTACACTATCACATCAATAAAATACATAAAGTAGTCTAAGCTATGCTAGAAATCAAGTCTAACTTCAATTTAATCAAGTAATGATCTCCTTGTCTCAACTTTTTAAAACTTGAAAGCATTACACATATTGTTGTATTTTTCTTATCATTCATAGCAAAAGTAGAAATTATATGAAATTTGCAAGAGATTGTATGCAATCAGCCTTATTCTAACCAACCAAGCCAAGCCTATGTCATTTGAAAATCAGAAGCTTAAGGTCATGGTTTTTGTCATATACAACCCCTTCCAAGTTCATATCTACGTGCAATGATAAGCAATCTTAAACGGGGAAGTGTGATGCATGCATATTTTCTTGATCTTCCTTGATTTTCCATTTGATCATAAAATCTCAACACGTGTCTTATTGATTTATTAATTTTCAATATTGAAAGTACTTGTGAGCATCCAACAAGTTCAAAACAACAAAAAAAGAGTTCTATCATGGCCGGATTTTGTGTAAGTAATTATTCCAATTATTAGTCATGGCAAAAAGTAAAAAATATATGACTCGAGCAATATAGTGAGAACTTTCAGCATGTACAAGAAATCACAAAATCATATATGTATGAGACACTTATGCTCATACTACTTTTAAATTTTAAGTTCACACATAGATTTCCCAAGTTGCAAAAGTCCCCTCAATCTAATCCATGAGGATGCATAACCCCTATTTCACTATGAATGAAAGAAAAATGAGTGAAATTCAAAGGTTTTGTAAAAATGTTAGCCAATTTTTTTCGGTATCTACATGGTGAAGCACAATCCATTTTCAACATCATCACGAATAAAGTGATATCTAATGTCAATGTGCTTAATTCTAGAATGTTGCAAGGGATTTTTAGCAATACAAATAGCATTAGTATTGTGACAAACTAGTGGAACACTATCTAGATCAACTACATAGCCCTTAAGTGTTAGAACAAACCAATGAATTTGTGAACAAGCACTAACAACAGCTACATATTCAGATTTAGCAGTGGATAGTACAACTGAACTTTGTTTTCAAAAGAACCAAGTAAGAAGTGAGTTTCCAAAAAAAATGGCAAGCACCCAAAGTGTTTTTCAATACTACAACCTCCAAAATCAATATCCAAAAACACTTTCAAAGTACTGATTGAGGAAGAAGGAAGAAAAATATCAAATTCCTGGGTTCCATGTAAGTACCTGAGAATCCTTTTGACGGCTTGTCGATGTGAGGAAATCGGGGAATCTTGGAATTGTGCACAAAGACATATGCTGAATTGTATGTTTGGTCTGATGTTGTCAGGTACAAAAGTCACCCGATCATGCTTCTATATTCTTTTTGGTTTGCAGGTTCACCATCTTCATCAAGTTCAAGTATTTCTATTGTTACCATTTGTCGAAGTGTAAGGTCCACACTTCCCACGGTACTACTAGATTGTAGCCCGCGGAGGTTCTTGATTGGTTGGGGCACGCGTGAGATTATGAACAAGACAGTGACATAATGATTTTACATGGTTCAGGTCGCCTGAGCGTAACACCCTACTCCACGGTATGTGTGTTGTATGTATGAATATGTGGCGCTTGTGAGCATGTGAGCTTGATTTCTTTTTTGTACCATGTGGCACAACTATTTTATAGTCTAAGGATTGGCCGTTACATCAGCCTGGCCTGACATGTGGTCCTGACGGCCGTCAATTGCCTAGTACACGATCTGTGACTATTAAGCATAATTAGCAGTGTGATAATGCGCCTTAATGGCGGCATTATCGTTGTTAAGGGTCGTTTGATCGTGTGTCATTAATATGGCATTAATGACACATAAGCAAGTCTTGTAACTGTAGCTTTAATTATCCCTTCAATGTCTACGTTGTTGGAGATCCGCCAGTCTCTTCGTTGTTGTCTTAGGTTCAGGGGCTCGACACATGGCGGCTTCGGAGCTTTCCATCGTGGGGAGGCAGGTCCAGAGCCATTATACACGTGGCAACACTGGAGCTTCCCTCTACTGAGGGTTAGGTCTGGGGTCACTGGACACGTGGCAAGAATGGAGCTTCCCTACAGGGGGAGTTAGCTTCAGCCTTGTGTTACACGTGGCAGTGCTGGAGCTACCCAAACGAGGGAGGCGGGTCCAGTGCTATGTAGCATGTGTAGCCTTCAGAGATCTTCAACTCGAACGAGGGGAACTCCTTGGTGTTTCTTGCGGTATCATGGGGTACTCGGTACACAGGGTACTGACAGTGGCCCCTAGGCCCACCTCTAGGAGAAACCCTTTGGGTTAAGTTATTCTACATGAGGTGGGGCCATCTTTGATTCCCGCACTGCAGCTTCAAAGGTCTTCTGATGTGCCGTTGGGGTGATGGTTCGCTATTAAACCATCGCAACGTGGCTTCTTTTGAATGTGGCAGGTGATATCCTTGTGCGCGGATCTCAGGCAATTGAAGGTCGCTGGATCCCAATGCGAAAAACATATCAGTTCCGCGCGCCTTGTCAGGTCGCCGCCCTCGGGCTTCTAACTTCTCATCTTGACAACGGTTCACCTGGGGTAATAACTTCGGCATTTCGTCCGGAGTGGACCCAAGTCCATTCATCATTGACAGGGTAGATTTTTGAAAATACCCATTGCGGTTTCCATCCAAGCATTGCAGAGGCTTACTTAAGAAGGAAACCCCACACGGTTTGAGGACTCTTTAGGCTTTCAATCGAAATTATGCTCAGAGCCTCCTAACCTTCGGATAGACATTCCAACTTTTGCTCCGCTTTGCCGCGATGGAGTTGGGTCTTCCCCGCAGCAAGATCAAGTCCAATGAAGAGATGGCGAGTGTCTGGACCTATATGGGGTGGTTCAGCGACTCCTGCAACAAGGACATCCACTTTGGCAAGCTCCCCTTCTAGAAAGAGCGCATCGGGATATGGTGTACTTCTCAGTGTACGCCATGGTGGGTTTGATTCCACCTTTTTCAAGCTTTCTCTTGATGCTGCTGAATTTCTACAGCCTCCACCTTTATCATCTCGGCCCCCACTCCCTCTTGCTAGTGGGGACTTTCGTCCACTTTTGCGAGATGTGGGTGGGCGTTCCTCCTTGCATTGAGCTATTCCAGACCTTATTCATGATCCACACCACCGGGAAGGGGACAGAGTTGATAGGCTTCTACTACTTCGTGAAACGGAAGAACTGCCACTTCAAGTACTTGAAGACCTTCCCCTCTGTCAAGTGGGACAATTGGAAGAAGTATTGGGTGATCATTACAGTGGAGGAGCACGAGAGGCTGGAGCTGCCCAAGGTGATGATGACATCACGACAACGGAGACGCACATTGAATTGCAAGGACCAATCACAAGAGCACGAGCACGGTTAATAAAACAGCACGTGAACTTGCTCCAAACTTCCTTTGCATGTGAGTTTGAGAATAGATTGTTATGTGATGATTTAATTGTTATTAGGAACAATGGAGAAGATCAAAAAGTGAAGGGAAGAGTCCTTGGGAACATGGAGAACCAACTGGGACGTCCACAAGTTGATGGAATCAGTTTACAACTCGGACTCGAGTTCAACTCGAAGTCCATGAGCAGTCCACCTTAAAACGGACGTCCAGGATGCATACGGACTCCGTTTTCGACGTTCCACGTATGCACGAAAAGAGGAGAAGATAAAATTTCCAATTGATCTGGTCCTACCTCAAAATTCCACAGGAGTAATTGGGAATAGTTGAAACAAATCGAGTCTAGATTTCTATCTAGTGCTGTGCCACCGAATCGGGCCTTTGGGCCTTGTATCCCGTATGAGTCCATTACGGACGCGTCTAAGAGTATCTTGGACGAAACCTAGCCTTTAAATACTGCAGCCGCCGGTCATATTCGGTGGGGTTTTCTTAGATCAATAATATCGCCATTCTACAGTTTGTGAGACCCCAACTTTGCCATTTCAGAACGTGTCTTCAACGTTCTTGCTTGTGTTCTTGGTTGCATTTGCAGGGATTAGTCTTCTTGGCAAGGTCAAGCGTGTGCAGTGCGGTTGATAACCAACGGAGCAGTGGTGTAGTGATTGCAGAGATATTCGAACTTCTCGAGTGATGCAAATCATCAATGTCGAGTTCTCCACCCCAATCGACTTACCTTTCAGAAGATCGGGCTTAAACTACTCATCAATTGGTATCAGATTTCCAGGTTGTCCGTGAGGTATCTTTGTTTTTCCTTCCATTAGATCGGTTTTGTTTCGTACCTAGAGTCCACAGAAAAGCCACAAAAAAATTAAATCATTTTATCGCTTCCTAGACTATAGTGCCTGCAGTTTTGTTTTTTAGTTTGCATTGTTGAGTTTGCATTCGTGTGGTCGAGTCTTGTTACAGATTTAGCTTTGTGTTTTGGGTCCTAGTTATCGTGTTTCGTCCTTGTTTTTCTTACTGTTCAACACCTATTCCACAATCCCAAAACAACAAACTGATCCACTACGTTCGTCGATTTGCCCTAGGTAGCTGCCTTGCGTGAAATCCCGCATCGCCAGCCCTAGATTAGGTGACAAACCCTTGTGCCACTCATCCTTGAATCATCACACACCACTCCATTAGTTGCTGTGCAAATTCCCGATTGTTTTCATATCCAATTGAGAGTTCTGTTCTCAAACCGAGTTGAAATCAACATCCAAAAACCGTAACTCGGACAACCTACTGTAAAACGGCCATAACTTTCGCATACGAACTCGAAATCGGGCAAATTTTTTTCAAATTGATCTACGTGAAATTTCACATTTGGTTTTCCGCTGCTTCGCTGCATTGGGCGAAAATTATATTGCCCAAATTACCCTCAGAAGATAGGCTATCCGGCCTCCGAAGTTTTAGCACGAATTTTAAAGAATTATCTTGATTTTCTATAGGTCGCATATTACATTCAATTGAGATAAAAATTTGTGTGCTTCGTATTTTTGTGCTTCTAAGTAAAGAAAAAATATCAAAAAATATTACAAAAAAAGAAAAAAATAGTGAAGAGCACGCATATTAAAGCAATTGGCCTATACTACTTGTGCTGTGATTGCTGGTTATATCATTTTGTCTTCCTTTTGCCTTGCTACTTCCTTATGTTGTGGTACGCCCTAGAGTACTTGGTTGACCAGCAACAGTTTTCTACATTGAATATTTATTCAACTTTGTTTACTTGTTAACGGTTTCTGCTCATTAGCCACCATATTGTGTCATACAAGCTCCACCTTTCTCTTGAGCATAATAGGTACCTTTGCAATCACCCCACGCTTCATTGGTTCATCTCACCGACCACACCACCTGCTGTGTCGGTAAGAACACTTGTAAGAGCGTGGTAAGACGCTTGAGTGAGAGATATTGTTTTCTTCCACCTTTCACATTGTCACTGTAGTTGATAGGGATAACATATTTTTTTTGTCTTTTGTTTCTTACCTACAATATTAGGAGAAAACAATGATGACAAATGTGTTCAACATGCTGAGTTACGTGATATGATGAAGGTCGTGACATATATTTTTGCCAAATACAACGCATCAACGATAAGTCATTGGCGAACTTGACTCGCCAACTTGATGACCTTGCTCTTCGGGTGAATACTTTTGAGGCTCGGTTGCCTCTCGCTGAAAGACATGAAGACAATGTTTATGATGATATTGAAGATCACAACAATCAGCCAAGATTGCCATTTTATCGTCGAGGTATGGGAGGTAATAATCATCATAACAATTATAATCGTCCTCCTGATGATCCTTTTGCTATAATGAAATTTACTATACCCTCTTTTTTTGGTGCTTATGATGTTGAGACTTATCTTGATTGGAAGATGAAAGTAGGGCAAAAATTTAATGCCCATCTTGTTCCTGAACAACATAATTTGTCAAGCCACTAGTGAGTTAAGGACTTTGCTATCATATGGTGGAATGAACTTCTTAAAACTAGAACTGATCCTCCAACATGGGATAGATTAAAAGAAGCTATGCGTGTTCGATTTGTTCCTCCATCTTTTCAGTGGGACCTTCGCAAAAAATTTCAGCACTTAGACCAAGGTAACATGTCCGTAGAGGAGTATTATCAAGAGTTACAAAAGGGTATGTTACATTGTGGGGTAGTAGAGGATATCGATGATAAAATAGCTCGTTTTTATGGGGGGGCGTTGAGGCGTGAAATTCAGGACATTGTTGATTACAAGGAATATGATATTGTTAACAAAATGTTTCAGCTTGCTATGCTGGCAGAAAGAGAATTGCAGGGCCGACAACAACAGCAAGAACGCACGAGGAGCAACTTCACGCCGCGTTTGACATCTACACCATCCAAAACAGCACCATATTCGACCCCCCCCCCCCCCCCCCCCCCGTGCAGCGACTACACCATCCAATGGCGGCCAACAAACTACACCTGTTGCTCCACCTTCTCGTGTGCCGGAGGGCAGCAAGGCGACATCATTCAAGCCTTCATCATCCACTCCTTCTATGAGTCGTACTTCCGACATTAAGTGTCACCGCTGCCAGGGACTTGGTCATATGATGGGAGATTGTCCGAGCAAACGAGCATACATAGCATGCGACGATGGCGGGTATGATAGTACTTCGAATGTTGAAGATGAATATTCTCTTGCTACTGACTTTACAGATCCAAATGACGAACACACCGAGGAAGAGTTACTTGGTACAGCAGCGATGGATTACTATAGGAGCATCATTGTGCAGCGTGCCTTGAGCTCCAAAGTGGAGGCCGACAACAAGCTATAATGACACAACCTCTTCCACATGTTTCTCATCGTCAAGGACTGTCGTGTACACACTATAATTGATGGAGGTATCTGCAATAACTTGGTGAACACGGACGTCGTCAAGAAACTTGGTTTGACAACACGAGCACACCCTCATCCATACCACATTCAATGGTTCAACAACAGTGGTAAGGTTCGGATAACACAAGCAGTGAGAATACATTTTTCAATTGGTTCTTACCATGATTTTGCTGATTTTGATGTCGTGCCTATGAATGCTTGTTCTCTTTTACAATCTCTTTCGGAAGATCGGGCCTAAACTACTCATCAAGCATCTCACAACAACCCTGGTTTTAGCTCAACCGGATACGACGAAACCATTCGATATTTATTGCGATGCATCCGGACTCGGCCTTGGCTGCATTCTTATGCAAGAAGGATGTGTGGTCGCATATGGATCACGGCAGCTCTGTGGTCATGAATAGCATTATCCTACTCACGACTTGGAGCTCACTGCCGTGGTGCTTGCTCTAAAAATGTGGAGGCATTATTTACTTTGAAATCATGTTCACCTCTACACCGACCACAAGAGTCTAAAATATATCTTCACTCAGAAGGAGCTGAACATGAGGCAACAAAGGTGGTTAGAATTGATCAAGAATTATGAAATTGAGATTCACTATCATCCCGGCAACGCTAATATAGTTGCCGATGCACTTAGCCGCAAATCTCATGTCAATAACTTGACCATCATGCCTATGGAAGAGGATGAACTGAGTTTATACTTGGTTCCATATGGAGCTTTATACAATCTTGCTCTCATTCCCACAATCTGAGATGAGATTATTGAAGCTCAAAAAAAGGACAAGGGTATGTCTCGTATACGTCAAAGGATGGACAGCGGTGAGGTGAAATGCTTTCGGAGAGATGAGCATGGTGCTCTATGGTTCAAGAATCGCATCATAGTGCCCCGTGATATGAACCTTCGGAAGAAAATTTTGGACGAAGCTCACTTGTCCAAATATTCCATTCATCCGGGAAGCAATAAAATGTATCAAGACTTGAAGACTAAGTTTTTGTGGAAACGGATGAAGCGTGAGATTGCTAAGTATGTATCCGAGTGTGATATGTGTCTACGAGTGAAGGCCGACCATATGAAGAAAGCGGGATAGCTGCAACCGCTGAATATTCCGACATGGAAATGGGAGGATGTGAGTATGGATTTCATCATTGGATTACCACTAACATTCCGGTAGCATGAATTGATTTGGGTGATAGTCGACTGACTAACCAAATCAGCGCATTTCATTCCCGTGAATGTCGGATTCAATGCCAAGAAGTATGCGGAGTTGTACATATCAAGAATCGTGTGACTACATGGCATTTCTCGCACGATTATTTCAGATAGAGGCTTGCTGTTCATTGCTCGTTTCTAGGAGCAGCTGCAGGCCTCGTTGGGTATGAAGCTGATTAGAAGCTCCGCATATCACCCACAGACCGATGGACAAACTGAGTAGGTGAATCAAGTACTTGAAGACATGTTGCGTGCATGTGCCACGGTAAAAATTGGGATCATCATTTACAGTTGGCAGAATTCTTGTACAACAACGGCTCTCTATGGCTGGAAATGCCGCACACTGCTGAATTAGTGTGAGTCTGACGAAAGAGTGACATTTCGGATTGATTGAGTCAACAAAGCAGAAGAACAAGTTTGAATCCTACAAGCAAACTTGAGAGCGGCACAATCTCAACAAAAGAACTATGCGGACAAGCAGCATCGCCCACTGCACTTTGATGTCGGGGATCACGTTTACCTGTGCGTGTCCCCGATAAAAGGAATTCACCGGTTCGGAGTAAGAGGAAAGCTTGCCCCCCCCCTCCCGATTTATCAGTATGTTCACAATCACAAAGAAGTGCGGACCTGTGGCTTATTGGTTGAAATTGCCGGCATCCCTCACTGGTATACATTACATTTTCCACGTATCTCATCTCCGGAAATGTCTAAAGTACTCAGGTGCAGTCCGCACGGATGAAATTGGCGAGTTGCAACCAGATTTGACGTACTCTGAACATCCAGTCCAGATTCTCGACGAGAGGACTCAAACCACACGGAACCGCACGCTATGGTTTTATAAAGTGTTATGTAGCAACCATACCGCTGCGGAAGCGACACAGGAATCCGAAGAATACCTCCGCTCCAACTATCTGGATTTCTTATCGTCTCATATCCGGTAATTTCTCTTCTACTTTCGTCTCTTTATTGTAATCTCGGGATGAGATTCCTTTAGGGGGGAATGTAAAATCCCTAGAAAACACTAGTGTATATCTCAGCTCATGGATCAAATGGAGTTAGAAGAATTCAATATGATACATAGAGCTCACTTAGGGAATGAAATTTAAACCCTAAATAGGGATTTCAAAATTAACTCTAATTCTTGAACTCGAATCTGTTAAACTCCAAAACTTAGTCCACAAGTGTGTTCCTCGTGTGTCAAATATCATTTCAATCAAGTTTGACGGGTTTTAAACTTTAGTTACCATGTGTTTAAATTTAAGCATATGAGCGCATTCGAATTCAAATTCAAATTCAAATTCTAATACGGATTTTCTCCAATGTCAATTTGGATTTCAATTATGAATTCTACATGATGGGTTTATCCTAGCTGCCAATTCCTATAGTTTTCTGAGCATATCTACATTGCAATTGAAGTCAACAGAGAAGTGGGATTTGCTTGCTCTTGTGGGTCGCACCAGTCAGCTTCTCATCCTCCCCTGTTTTTCTCTGTTGCTTCTCAGTGTGACATCGCACACAATTGAATGGCCAGCAGCTGCTTGCTTGCCTGCTTCTTGAGTCAATCCCAGCTGCAATCGACGAGCTCTGATATTTCCTAGCTATTCCACATTCCTTTCCAAACACCAGAGGCGAACAACCTGTACGTCTGTCAGTTCTTCATGCAGGAACTTGTTCTTCACCGTGTTTCCTCCTCTCCGACCAAAACTGACAAGAGGAACTCGGTTTTGATCACCTTTCTTCATCTCTGCTTCCTCACAGACCTTTTGTGCAGTCGTCTGATCAAATTTTTGTGCAGCTTGAGCATCCCCGAAGCTTCCCGAAGTGAAAACGCGGCCGCCGCTCCTCGGTTCTTCCTCGCCACTCTCTGCCTCATCATCGCCCGGACACTACAACCTTCATCTTGCCCTGCTTCCTTAAGCAAAAAAGTGAGCCCATACATCTACTACATGCTGGTAAAGTTTGAGCTCATTCCATGGACTGTAGCAACCAGATTATGAGTTTTACCGACGAAGAACTTCCATAGCCGAACCTAGGTCTCCCTTTCAATTCGTTTTCTAGGTGTGACAATCCTCTGAGCTAGTTAGATAATAGTTTCCAAACCTCCTAGCGCATCCCCTCGATCAAATCCCATTCAAAACCATTGACCAGAGAGGGTGTATTTCGTGTTTTCCTAGCCGGCGGTGAAAAATGGCTTGGTCACCGGCAGAATCCGTGTTGCCCTCCTTTTCGTCGAGTTTGTGAGCCATAATCTTATTCCCCAAGTCAAGGCAAAGCTTTAGGTTAACTTCCCATGCAAAATAGAGCACTGTAGGGGCCGGCCGACATGGCTGGAACCCAAGCTGCCGCCGTTGCCGTGCACCATTTTCCTGTCCAGTATCGCAATTTTGTGAGACCTTTGTGTGTTGAATACATTGGCTTTGACAATAAAAGTTTTGAATGCTGCCATAACATATTTTTAGCAAGGTCTGACTCTAGTTCCGAGCTTCTGCAAGGTCCGGCATAAGGTCCGACCTTCTTTGTCTAGGTTCGACATGTTTTTGGATAGCTCCGGTGAGCTTTGTCTTTAGCTCCGGCATGTCTTTGATAGCTCCAGCATGTCTTTGTTAAGCTCCAATATGTTTTGCTAGGTCTGACTTATGTTGGTTAGCTCCGACAGGTTTTTCTAGCTCCAACTTTTGGGATGACTAGTTCCGACTAGTTTTGGTAAGCTCCGGCGCTAGGTTATACTAGCTTTGGCAAGCTCCGGTGCTAGGTTATACTAGATTTGGTAAGCTCCGGCGCTAGGTTGTACTAGCTTTGGTAAGCTCCGGCTCAAGCTCTGGTTAGCTTTGGCTAGGTTCGTAGCTTGATCGTAATGTTCCAAATTTTCATGTGAAATGTTTCGAACTTGCTTTACATTGTTAGAAAGATTGCTTAGTATTTATTTGCTAGGTTTTTGGTGCATTTTAGTTGATATGGCTGATATCGTTTTGATATGCTTTGCAACATGCTTATGTGAGGTGCTCACGTAAGGTGTTGTGTTCGGAACTGACTTGAGTCAAGTCGCGGACTTGGGCTTGTATTGATTGGTTGTTTGTTCATGTGCAGGTGTTGCTTGAGTTCAAGACATGGCTGATGACAGGATCCTTTGAACTAGTCTCAGGGAGGAGTTGAGGTTCCAACAACCAAATTCAGGAGGAATTGTGGTTGAGCGGGTCGGGAGGTCACGCAGGATGATTAAATCAAGGGCAGTGCATATGAAGGTTATTGGACGTCGAAGGAAGGTGTTTGCACGTATGCATGCGGTGCATGATGTGGCAACATGGTTCCGAAGATGGTTTATGGATGGGAAGATCTGATTGGAAGGATCGGATCGTATCGGTTGATGACTTTGGCTGCGGCGGAGTCGGTTATGGCTCGGTATGGAAAGTATCGAGTTGGTTATGATAGGATTTCGTGTGAGTCACGAATTTGAGTTGTTTTAGGAATGTGGGATATGTTCCTAAGGTGTTTGGAAGTCTTAATATTGCTTCTATCTGCGTATAGAAGAGTCCTAAGCAGTTATGGAAAGGTTCGATTCGTGATCGGAGTAGGATTGGAGTCCTAGTTAAGATTGGGTTGGCCTAAGGGCTGGTTATATAAGCAAGGGAGGCCAAAGCTTGTGGTGGACGACTTTGGGGCTGTTCCTATTATTTTCTATTGAATAAAATTCGTAGTTTGAAGGAACTTTTGTGCCTTGTTCGTCGGACTTGTTCCATACAAGTTTTACTCGTCGAGTTTCTGGAAAGCACTACCTTTTGATGTTGGTTTTATCATAACTCAAGTTTTACAGATCCAATTGACTTGATTCTTTTTGGGTTGTCTTCAAAACTTGATTATCTATCATCTTTCAAAATATCACAGTCATTGGATTGGTGTTTTCTGATCTACACGAGTTTCTTTGCAGCGTTTCAGAACTGTTTTTCTCGGGTAGGACAGATTGACCTTTGTTTGATCTTTCGATCATAACTTGAGTTTCTCTCAACGAATATGAGCGATTCTTCTTGTGTTGTCTTCATGACTTGATTATCTCTTATATATATTATTATTGTCATGATGAAACACGTTTAGATTAGTCTCACACACGATTTCTTTAACAGATCGTTTTTCTGGCAAAGGAGTTGGGTTTTAGTTGTTTCCGCCGTGTAAGATTTTTTAAATCTACCATTCACCACCCCCTCTGGTAGATTTTCACGTGATCTTCGATCCTACAATTGGTATCAGAGCCAGGTGCTCTAATCATTGTGATTTGCACGTGTTTTGACTAATCATCATGGAGAAATACTCCGCCAAACCTTGTGTGTTTGCTGGTATTGATTTTCAGGTTTGGAAGGCACGCATGGAGGCTTTCATCCAGGCGCAAGGATTTGCAATATGGGAGAAGGTGTACAAGCCTTATGAAGTGCCATCAAACGATCAAGTTACGGCTACAAACCTACAGGACGTCGACAACAACAACAAAGCCCGAAACTTGATCATCCAAGGACTCACTCAGAGCGACTTCGACCGCGTTGCACATCTCCGATCGGCATACGATGTATGGAGAGCACTTTGTGACTATCACGAAGGATCCAACACGATCAAGGAGGTAAGGCAAGACATGTTCAAGAAAGAATACATGCGCTTCGATATGCAACCCGGTGAGTCCATAGATGATCTCCTTGCTCGCTTTAACAAAATTCTCTGTAACTTGTGTAGTGTCAACGTTAATTTTTTTTATGCTGAAAATGCTAGGCAACTTCTTAGTGCATTAGACATGTCAATCTGGGAGATGAAAGTTACATCTATCCATGAATCTACTGTCATGAGTACACTTACTTTAGATGTGCTTTACTCTAAACTCAAAACTCATGAAATTGACATCTTATCACGTAAGAACCCAAATAAGTCTATTGCATTTGTCTCACAACGTGATATGCCTAGCTTCAACCAATCATCATGTTGCAATACTCTTGCTTTGTTGTCCTTGCTAACCCTGGAGCAGATCGAGGAATTTCCAGAAGAAGAGTTAGCACTAATCTCTACTAGGTTCTCAAAAGCATTGCAAAATGTGAGAACTAGAAGGAGAGAAAGCTCATGACCTCAACGCTGTTTTGAATGTGGTAAGACAGGACACTTTCATACAGAATGCCCTAACCTTTCTGGTCCTACTACCCGTGAAGAAAAACAGAACAAGGTCAAGACCACCTCTAGAAACCCCAACAAGAAAAAGAAGGGTATCATAGGACGCAAGATGATTAACAGCTTCATCACTGCACTTCAAGAGCCCGGTTCAAGCGATGTAGACTTTGAAAGTGATGAAGATGATGACGATCTGGCCAACTTATGCTTCATGGTGGGCAAAACAAGATCAAGATCAAGTCAGGAGGATTCAGAACACAACAGTGACGACGATGAGGTATGTTCTACCTGCAACGAAATGTGTGATGCAATTTCTCGTGCAACTATTATTGTTAAGAAAAAGGACAAAAAGCTTTGGGATAAAGTGGCTAAAATTGAATCACTAGAATCTGAAATCAACCGTTTGAAAACCTTGATTCCTAGTTATGATTCTTGTCCTTCGTGTGATTTAATCTATGAACAATTGTCCACACTAAGAACTGCACACTCCTCCACTCTAGATAGACTTGAACTTGAAATTGAAAAAAACAAAAAGCTTGCTGCACTTGACATTAGAAACTTTAAAGATGCTTCTTGTTCTACAATTGATTTGCATTGTTCTAGTTGTGATGATCTTGAAAAGAAACTAAAAGATGCTATGGATGAAATTTTAATATTGAATAATGCTTTACGTTCTCATGAAGTTAAATATTGTTCCAATTGCAAACTAAAAGAAAAAACTTCATGTAAAAATTGCCTTGATTTGTCCGATAAACTTGATAACATGCATAGGACACTAGATCGGTTTTGTAATGGGAATAAGGACCTAAACTTGCTGCTGAATTCTTCCAAGTCTTGCAAATATAAAACTGGTTTAGGTTTTGATACTCATGCTCATGCTAAGGCACATCCACCTAAAATTGTAAAGTCATTAGGAAATGGTTTGATTCAAACAGTTCCTAAACAAAAAGAAGTGGTTTTCAAATCTGCAGGGGTGTTGTCTCATTCGGTTTCAAATAAAAATATTGTTTGCTCATCTAGACATGAACACAAAGTTATATTTCATTGTACCTACTGTGGCAGAGATGGTCATGTCATAGATTTTCATTATGGACTAGCTAAACAACAGAAAAGGGAAAGAATGATTGCTAGATCTCATAACTTTCATGCGAAATTTGCTGCACATATTAAACCGAATGCCAGGAACATGCAACCTGCTGTTATGAGTCAAAAACATTCAAAGTTTACCCTCAGACCATCTGTTTTTGCCTCCAGAGCTACTGATTTTTGTGCTACTCAAGTAACATCTTATAGGTCAGTAGTTAAGAGTAAAAAACCTCAAACTTTGACTCGTAAACCTGCTGTTTTATCTCAGCTTTTGCGTGTTTTTCCTGTTGCACGTCGTGTGACTCAGTACTAGATTCCTAAATGCCATTTGACTAACCCCAGTATTGAGTCATCGATGTATTGTGCTTCTATGTAGGTTACACATTTGAGGAAGGAGAACATTTGGATTGTGGATTCAGGTTGCTCACGCCACATGACCGGTAAAAAAGATTGGTTTTCCTCCCTCTCTTTTGTGTCACATGTAGAGAATGTTACTTTTGCCGATAATTGTTCAACTCCTATAATTGCTAAGGGTTCGGTTAGAGTAAATGATCACTACACTTTGAAAGATGTGGCACTTGTCAAAAATTTGAAATACAACTTGATTTCTGTTTCACAATTGCTAGATGAAAATCTGGAAATTATTTTCACAAAAGATTGCTGCAAAGTTGTAAATTCAAACAACGAGCTTATTTTTAACATATCATGATTTGGAAGAGTTTTTAAAACTGATTTTGATATGTCTTACTCTAAGCATAGGTGTCTATTTGCAAATGATTCTAAAGATTTATATTTTTGGCATCGTAGACTTGGTCACGTAGGCTTCGATCAACTCATGCGTGTTAGTACTCTTGGTCGCATACGTGGGCTGCCTAAGCTTAAAGGGGACAAAGAAATTGTGTGCTCTTCTTGTAGACATGCTAAGATGGTTGCAGGTTCACATACTCCTCTCACAATGATCATGACAACAACCGGGTCAACTTTTGCACCTTGACACCGTAGGACCTTCACGTGTTCAATCCTTCGGAGGTAAATGGTATGTTCTTGTTATTGTTGATGATTATTCTAGATACTCTTGGGTTTACTTTATGGCGTCTAAGAATGAAGCTTTTAATCACTTTAGAACTTTATTTCTTAGATTATCAATTGATCACTCAGGATCTTTAAAAGCAATTTGAAGTGATAACGGAACTGAATTTAAAAATCACTCTTTTGATCACTTTTGTGCTGAAAATGGAATAGATCATCAATTTTGTTCACCATATGTACCTCAACAAAACGGTGTTGTAGAAAGAAAGAACAGAACCTTAGATGAGATGGCTAGGACTATGCTTGATGAATATCGAACTCCTAGGAAATTTTGGGCTGATGTGATTGCAACCGCTTGTTATGTCTCAAATCGTGTTTTCTTGCGCGCTAAGCTAGGTAAAACACCATATGACCTCCGGTTTGGACATAGGCCTAGTGTTACGCACTTTTGGGTTTTTGGTTGCAAATGCTTTGTTAAGAAACATGGTAATATTGATAAATTTGAACCTAGATCCATTGATGGGCATGTTTCTTTGTTATCCATCGTAGAGGCTACCGTGTGTTTTTACTTGACACTAACAAAATTGTGGAGACCTGTGAAGTGTTTTTTGATGAAGCTAGCCGAGGTACTAGCTCAAACATTGCAGGTCCAGATCCATATCCGCAGGGGGAGAGCAATTTCGTTGAAGATGAGGAAGAAGTGGAGCTGTTGCCCAAAAATTCAGCAGCTAATGACATTGTTCGAGCTCCTGATTTTGATTCACAGCCAGCACCGATGACCACCATTGTTGGTCCAGATCCTCCTCAAGTCACAAGATCATCGATTTGTGATGAACATGAAGAAGAAGAAGCTTGTGAAGTGTCCACTCCCCTCTGGGTTTTCAAAATTCATCCTCCACAACAGATTATTGGAAGCTTGCACGAACGAGTTACAGGGTCCATGTTTTGCGATCCAAACTCACATGTTCATTCCGATTTTGTTGCTTCTTTTGAACCCAAAGATATATCACACGCACTCACTAATGAATCTTGGATTATTTCCATGCAAGAAGAGTTAGAAAATTTTGAAAGAAATAATGTTTGGAAACTTGTACCTCCTCCTCAAGGTCACACTTTAATTGGAACTAAATGGGTGTTCAAAAATAAACAAAGTGAGGATGGGGTTGTGGTTAGGAATAAGGCTAGGTTGGTTGCTCAAGGTTTCACTCAAGTTGAATGTCTAGATTTTGATGATCTTTTGCTCCTATTGCTAGATTAGAAGCAATAAGAATTTTGTTAGCTTTTGCTGCATATAAAGGTTTTAAGATATATCAAATGGATGTTAAAAGTGCTTTTCTTAATGGCTACATAGATGAGGAGGTTTATGTCAAGCGACCACCGGGTTTTGAAAATTCAGATTTTCCTAATCATGTTTACAAATTGTCCAAGTCCTTGTACGGTCTCAAACAAGCCCCTAGAGCATGGTATAATAGGTTAAAAACATTCTTACTTGAAAAGGGGTTTACTATGGGAAAGGTTGATAAAATTCTTTTTGTGCTTAAGCAGGGCAATGACTCATTATTCGTTCAAGTGTATGTGGATGATATTATCTTTGGTTGTGCTTCTCATGATCTTGTGTCCAAGTTTTCAGCTATGATGAGTTCAGAATTTGAGATGGGTATGATGGCAGAACTCACGTACTTTTTGGGGCTGCAAATCAAGCAAACCAAGGAGGGTACCTTTGTGCATCAAACGAAGTATAGAAAAGACCTCCTAAGGCGCTTCAACATGGACAAAAGCAAGCCTCTTCAGACACCAATGGGAATAACAACAATACTTGAACATGATGAAGATGGTGAACCCGTGGATCAAAAAGAATATAGAAGCATGATCGGATCACTTTTGTATCTCACGACATCAAGACCGGACATACAATTCAGCGTATGTCTTTGTGCACGGTATCAAGACTCCCCACGTGCTTCACATCATCAAGCCATCAAAAGGATTATCAGGTACTTACATGGAACTCAAGAATTTGGCATTTTTCTTCCTTCTTCCTCAACCGTTACTTTGAAAGCTTTTTTCCGATGCTGATTTTGGAGGATGTAGGATTGATAAGAAAAGTACTTCCAGTGCTTGTCATTTTCTTGGTAATTCACTTGTTGCATGGTCATCCAGAAAACAAAGTTCAGTTGCACAATCCACCGCCGAATCTGAATATGTAGCTGCTGCTAGCGCTTGTTCACAAATTCTTTGGATTGTTCAAACACTTAAGGACTATGGGGTTGATCTAGATAGTGTTCCACTGTTTTGTGACAACACTAGTGCTATTTGCATTGCTAAAAACCCTGTGCAACATTCTAGAACTAAGCACATTGACATTAGGTATCACTTTCTCCGTGATAATGTTGAAAAAAGGAAACATTGTGCTTCACCATGTAGATACCGAACAACAATTGGCTGACATTTTTACAAAACCTTTGGATTTCACTCGTTTTTGTTATATTCATAGTGAAATAGGGGTTATGCATCCTCATGGCTTAAATTGAGGGGGAGATTTGAAACTTGGAAAGTCTATGTGTGAATCTGAAATTAAAATATTATGAGCATAGTATTTCATACATATATGACTTTGTGATTCCTTTTACATGCTGAAAGTTCTTACTACATTACTCGTGTTACACATTTTGTAGTTTTTGCCATGTCTAGTAATTGGAATAATTACTTACACTAAATCTGGTCATGGTCGAACTTTCTTGCTCTTTTGAATTTGTTGCATGCTCACAAGTGCTTTTAATCATAAAGAATTAATCAAGCAATCAACTTACATGTTGAGTTTTTGTGAACAAATATAAGTTGAGAAAAGATCAAGAGAATATGTATGCATCACACTTCTTCTTTTGAGATGGCTTATCATTGCACTTAGATATGAACTTGGAAGAAGTTGTGTATGACTAAAACCATGTCCTTAAGTTTCTGTTTGTCAAATGACATAGGCTTGGCTTGGTTGGTTAGAATAAGGCAGATGCGCATATAATCTCTTACAAATACCATATGATCTAAATTTGTTCTTTGAAAATAATAAAATGTAGCAACAAGTGTCATGCTTTCAGGTTTTGAAATAATTAAGTTTGTGGGATACATGACTTGCTAAATTGGAAATTACATTTGATCTCTAGCATGGCTTACACTACTTTATGTATTTCATTGATGTGATAGTGTAAGTTACTTGATAGTTTGACTTTGATGAGCTTTGTTTTATATGTATATGTTATAATATGCTCATAACAATTAAAATTTGTCTTATAAACCTTGCTGAATACATTGTCAAAGGGGGAGAGATAATATGTGATTTTTTAAAAACAAATATGCAAGGGAGAGACATTGATTACACATTGCACATATTCACAATTGTTTTTGGCATGATTCTTCTCAGGGGGAGAATTTCTTTTTCTCATTTATTTCTGTTTTACAAAGTGGGAGAAATTGTTTTCAAAACTTTAAATGTGAATAAGCCAATGTTCGGATCTTAAGTGGTGTTTCCAATGCATTCATCGAGGGGGAGATTGTGAGACCTTTGTGTGTTGAATACATTGGCTTTGACAATAAAAGTTTTGAATGCTGCCATAACATCTTTTTAGCAATGTCTGACTCTAGCTCCGAGCTTTTGCAAGGTCCGGCGTAAGGTCCGACCTTCTTTGTCTAGGTCCGACATGTTTTTGGATAGGCCTGGTGAGCTTTGTCTTTAGCTCCGGCATGTCTTTGATAGCTTTGGCATGTCTTTGTTAAGCTCTGATATGTTTTGCTAGGTCTGTCTTATGTTGGTTAGCTCCGACATGTTTTTCTAGCTCTGACTTTTGGAATGACTAGTTCCGACTAGTTTTGGTAAGCTCCGGCGCTAGGTTATACTAGATTTGGTAAGCTCCAGCGCTAGGTTATACTAGCTTTGTTAAGCTCCAGAGCTAGGTTGTACTAGCTTTGGTAAGCTTCGGCTCAAGCTCTGGTTAGCTTTGGCTAGGTTCGGAGCTTGATCGTAATGTTCCAAATTTTCATGTGGAATGTTTCGAACTAGCTTTACATTGTTAGAAAGATTGCTTAGTATTTATTTGCTAAGTTTTTGGTGCATTTTGGTTGATATGGCTGATATCGTTATGATATGCTTTGCAACATGCTTATGTGAGGTGCTCACGTAAGGTGTTGTGTTCGGAACTGACTTGAGTCATGTCACGGACTTGGGCTCGTACGGATTGGTTGTTTGTTCATGTGCAGGTGTTGCTTGAGTTCAAGACATGGCTGGTGACAGGATCCTTTGGACTAGTATCAAGGAGGAGATGAGGTTCCAACAACCAAATTCAGGAGGAATTGTGGTTGAGCGGGTCAGGAGCTCACGCAGGATGATTGAATCAAGGGCAATGCATAAGAAGGTTACTGGACGTCGAAGGAAGTTGTTTGCACGTATGCATGCGGTGCATGCTGTGGCAACATGGTTCCGAAGATGGTTTATAGATGGAAAGATCTGGTTGGAAGGATCGGATCGTATCGGTTGATGACTTTGGCTGCGGCGGAGTGGGTTATGGCTCGGTATGGAAAGTATTGAGTTGGTTATGATAGGACTTCGTGTGGGTCACGAATTTGAGTTGTTTTAGAAATGTGGGATATGTTCCTAAGGTGTTTGGAAGTCTTAAGATTGCTTCTATCTGCGTATGGAAGAGTCCTAAGCAGTTATGGAAAGTTTCGATTCGTGATCTGAGTAGGATGGGAGTCCTAGTTAAGATTGGGTTGGACTAAGGGCTGGTTATATAAGAAAGGGAGGCCAAAGCTCGTGGTGGACGACTTTGGGTATGTTCCTCTTATGTTCTATTGAATGAAATTCGTAGTTTGAAGGAACTTTTGTGCCTTGTTCGTCCGACTTGTTCCAGACAAGTTTTACTCGTCGAGTTTCTGGACAGCACTACCTTTCGTTGGTGGTTTTATCATAAATCAAGTTTTACAGATCCAATTGACTTGATTCCTTTTGGATTGTCTTCAAATCTTGATTATCTATCATCTGTAAAAAATTCACTGTCATTGGATTTGTGGTTTCTGATCTACATGAGTGTCTTTGTAGCGTTTCAGAACTGTTTTTTCTCGGGTAGGACAGGTTGAGCTTTGTTTGATCTTTCGATCATAACTTTAGGATCTCTCGATGGATTTGAGTGATTCTTCTTGTGTTGTCTTCGTGACTTGATTCTATCTGATATATTTTATTATTTTCATGATGAAACATGTTTATATTAGTCTCACACACGATTTCTTTAACAGATCGTTTTTCTGCCAAAGGGGTTGGGATTTAATTGTTTCCGCTGCGTAAGATTTTTTAAATATACCATTCACCCCTCCCCCCCTCTGGTAGATTTTCACGTGCTCTTCAATCCTACATATTTTCCTGAGCAGCCATAGCTTAGAGAGTGCGCCAGCAGGCGCCGCCGAGCGCCGCGCCCCTGAGCCATCGGGCGGGAGGAAGATAAAGGCCCTCGGGGCCCGTCTGTCAGCCAGGGCGCACAAGGCTGTGATTTTCTGTGGCCCTTGGATCGGGTGTGGCCACACCCTTTTTGTCTATGGCCCCGTGTGTCTCCATTCCCATAGGATGATTTTAAAACCGTGGGCCCCGTTCTTTATTCAAATATTTCCAATTCAATTTAATGCTAGATTTTGCTCCAACTTTGCAAATCAATATCTCCTAGCATATTTGGCCAAAAATTCCCAAATATATTTTTTATAGAACCAGGGTGACCTGAACTTTCAAGTGGTGCACTTGGATCGGCATGAAAATCCCTAATTTGTCGTCAATAATTCCATAAAAAAAAATGCCATTGCAATTTATCGATATCTGGCATACCGGTACCCTCGCGTGCAGAATAAAATCGCCAGAGTGCCCTGCCTTTGTGCCAAGGCAGGGTCCGAGAGCACCACATGTCCATAAGGTTTGGACCCTCTACCTCTGATAAAGGGTCCGGAGTACCCACATGGACCTCAAGAAAGAGTCCAGCTCCCCCTTGGAGACGAGCTCCCAAGCGGCCACGTGTCCAGCAGGGCGGGATCCCGCTCCGGCATGGGGGAGGGCACTCATGCTGCCATGTGGATCGAGGCACCAGACAGGCCACCTCCCTTTGAGGCGGGCTCCGGCTCTGCCACGTGTCCTGCGGCCTGGATCCCTTGCCCTACCCTGGAACGGGCTCTGAGACTGCAATGTGGTAGCGGGTCGGGGCCCGACCTCCCCCGCGGAGGCTAGCTCCCGAGCTGCCACGTACCCTGCAACTTGCCCTGGACGGTGGATTGCGGGAGTTACGAGGACGATGCGCCTTGTGTAAATCAAGGATTGAAGACTCGCGTCTTCCCCAGGCACGTGACATGGCACACGCCTATTGTCAGGTACCACTGCGCCCAATCACATCGCAGTGAAGACGTCGCAGTCCTATCCCACTCCGCCAAGTGGGTAGCTTACGGTGCCAGGGATAGTCGTATGGGACATTCCCTGCCATCATCAACGACTACGCATGGGCCACTGACGATGGAGGTGGCAAGACGACAATTCTTCATACCACGGTCAGAGGAGGCTTGTGCGAGAAGCCTTATATTTTTAGTATAAGATTGCTCGGGACCACCTGTCGAGCCTCGGACCCCACTTGTAAGGAATTTGGCCTTGAATATAAAAGGACTAGACCGCCATAGTTACAAAGGATCCCCCAATCTATGCATTCACACACACACACACACACACACACACACACACACACCAGCAATACAACCTCATCGTGGAGTAGGGTGTTACACTCTTGCGGCCCAAACCACGTAAAAACCACCGTCTCACACTCTCATACGCGTGATCACTCAATAGAGAACTAAGCCCTGCAAATCAAAGAACCTCCGCGGGTTGCTCCATAGCAGATCTGGTTCAAGTGTTGCATTAACAATTCGACATTTGGCGCACCAGGTAGGGGCTTTTTCCCTCAAAAAAGTGGTTGCGCTTTCGCCACAATGGTGTTCATCAGGCCTGTGGATGGCGTCTTTCGGGGCCGTCGTGTGGTGACCAGATCCATTGCCCGAGCCGCACATTTCGGTCCATCACGCCCTCGCACAGATGCAGCTGGCCAGGGCGGCACATCCAAGCACATCCTTGCCCAGTTGGTGCCCCTAGAGCCGCCGGCTGCAAATCCCGAGAGCGCTCTGGCAGCAGCGAGGGCCCTTCTCCACCACCCACCATCACTGAACACTTCCTAGTGAGCGGCTCAGCAGTGGGTCCAACACATCGACCACTTCATCGTGGCGGCTATCAACTCTCCCAACAGAGGGAGGTGTCACACGTTGCTATCATGCACGCCGTCCATCGACTGTCATACCGCTGACTCCAGATCCACCAGGCTTACTAGTGCTGGCAAGATCCCCACAGAGGACATGAGGGTTGAGCTTGACCGTCGTCAAGCTCAGATAGATGGTCGTGTCATCATCGAGCGGCAGCGAGACAGGCAGCGCAACCTTGACGCCGACTATGGCCCTCAAGGGCTTTAGCAGGAGGCATCCTCCATGCAAGGTGGACCACGGGTAAGCCCTCCGATGCTGCTGCCTAACTAGGATTATGTTGGGTCTACCGCCCCCCAGCAACACTCTATGTAGTAGGTGCCACAGTAGTAGTACTTGGCACAGCCGATACCACAGCAGCCGCACGTGGCGCAGCAGACCCCCCTGGGGTGTGCTATATTGTACACCTCTTTGACGAAGCCCATCAGAGGATGTGCAACCTTGGCTCCATACCTCCACCTGACGACGTGGTCGCACAAGTTCCAGCCACACCTGCCGGAGAAGTTTTACGGAAGCATCAACCTAGCCTAGTTCCTACAGATCTACACCATGAGCTTCTTACTGCAGGAGCAGATGAGCTCATCCTGGTGAACTACTTCCCCGTCGCCCTGACTAGCTCAACCCGGTCATGGCTCATGAACCTACCCGAGGGGTCCATAACCACTTGGGATACGCTTTGCCGGCAATTCACGGTGAACTTCGGCAGCTCCTACATGCACCCCGGCACCGAGCTCGACCTCCATGCCGTGCGTCAGCAACCCAAGGAGACGCTATGATCATTCATCCAGCATTTCTCCCGGGTACGCAACTCCATCCCCAACATCCTAAATGCCTCTGTCATAGTGGCATTCCAGCAGGGAGTGCGAGATAGGAAAATGCTCGAGAAGTTAGCCACGCACAATGTGCAAGACGTCTCATAGCTCTTCTCCATCGCCGACCGGTGCGCCAGGGCGGCAGAAGACCATGACTGGCACACCCAGCCCGCCCCCGGGGTGGCCGGAGCCGGGAAAAAGAAGAACAAGAACCGGGGCGGCGGCCAGAACAAGCTGCTGCATGGGTCACCCGTCGCAGCAACAGCTGCGACCGGCGGTAGACCCCCACACCCTGAGAAACGACCGCGTCAGCCACCTTCTACTAACAACAATGTCTATAGGATCGAAGAGCATGTGTAAAGCTACCAGAGGGGGGGTGAATAGTAGATTACCACTTTGTTAGCGGAAGCAACAAAAATCCTCCGTAGAAAATTGATCTGTTAAATAAATCATGTGTGCAACTAATCTAAATGTGATCAATTATGATCAAACAGGTATAGATTGTGGAGAATCAAGTTATGAAGACGTCACAACATTTATCACAAAAATCAGTCGAGAAAAAACTCAAGTTATGATCGAAAGATCGAACAAAGGTTATTATGTTCTACCAAGTAAAAACAGATCTGCAATGCTATAAAGAAACTCATGTAAATCAGAAACCACAAATCCAATGATTGTGAAATTTTCGCAGATGATATATAATCAAGTTGTGAAGACAACCGAAAAAGAATCATGTCAATTGGATCTGTAAAACTTGAGTTATGATGAAACCACCAAAGCAAGGTAATGATATGCAGAAACTCAACAAGAAACACTTGTCTGAAACAAGTTAGACGAACAAGGCACAAAAGTTCCTTTCGACTATGAATTTTATTCAATATAACATAAGACGAACAGCCAAAAATCCATCTACCATGACCTTTGGCCTTCCTTGCTTATATAAGCAGCCATGAGGCCAACGCAAACCAAACTAGGACTCGTATCCTACTCAGTTTCCACTGAAACTTTCTATAACTGCTCAAGACTCTTCTATACGTAGATAGCACAATATTAAGACTTCCAAACACCTTAGGAATATATCCCACATTCCTAAAAACAACTCAACTTTGTGACCCACACGAAATCCTATCGTAACCAACTCAAATCTTTCCATATTTGAGTCAAACCCGACTCAGCGGCAACCTGAGTCCATAACCAAGCCGGTTGGACCTTTCCGACTAATTCTTTATGTCCACATATCTTCATCACGCCTTGGAAATAGGCAGCCACGTCCATGTACTCCATGCACACGTGCAAACACCTTCCAATTACGTTCATGATACCTTCATATGCATTGTTCTTGATTCAAACATATTGTGCGACCTTCCGATCAACTCAACCACAATTCCTCCCGAACTTGGTTGTTGAACCTCATCTTCTCCCTAAAACTAGTTCAATGGATCCCGTCACCAGCCATGTCTTGAACTCAAGCAACACCTACACATGAATAAACAACCAATACTTCCGAGCACAAGTCTTCGACTTGACTCACCTTAGTTCTGAAACCACAACACCTTACGTGAGCACCTCACTTAAGCATGTTGCAAACAAAAGCAAAATGATATCAGCCATAACCACCAAAACACACCAAAAACTTAGTAAAATAATACTAAGCAAACTTTCCTTAATCCAAAAAGCAAGTTCGAAACATTGCGAGTTAAAAGCAGAACCAATGCGATCTAGCACTGGACCTTGCCAAAGCTAATCGGGCCTTGAACCGGAGCTTACCAAAGATAGCAGGACCTAGCGCCGGAGCTAACCAAAGCTAGTCGGACCTAGCACCGAAGCTTACCAAAGCTAGTCGGACCTAGCGCCAGAACATGTCGGACTTTGCCACAATAAGTCGGACCTAGCCAAAATAAGTCGGACCTAGCCAAAGCAATTCGGACCTTACGTAAGACCTTGCTGGAGCTATCCAAAACAAGTCGGACCTATTGTCAGACCTTGCAGGAGCTCGAACCTAGAGTCGTACCTTGTTAAAAGGGTGTTTTGGCAGTATTCAAAACTTTGATCATCAAAGACAATGTATTCAGCACACATAGGTATCACAATATCGAGCCCTGCCCAGTGCACAAGACTCATGACCACAGTGTGAGCTAGTGCTGGGAAATCAAGAGATGCGCTAAGCAATACCATGAGCGGGTGTAGAAGTGTCCTGACGACACTCCTTCCCGCCAACAGGAGGGCAAGTAGAAGGTCGACCCCAAGTTTGACGATGACGAAGAGATGGAGTACCAGAAGCAGGAACGGGCTGTCAAGGTGGTCCACCAAGACGAGGACTCCGACACCAGTAGCGACCACGAGCGTTGCAAGACACTCCATATCATCTTCAGGGGGGTCTTGGGATCTCGCGTCCCAGAACACGATCAAGACCCTGCACCGAGCAGTGGCTTCAATAGCTCCTGTTCTCACTCCGGAACCGCACCACAAGTGGAAGGAGACACTAATAAGCTTTGATACCTCCGACTGCCCCAAGAACATGGCAGGAGCCAGGATCTTGCCTCTCCTGGTCGCCCCTGCCATTGCCAATGTTAAGTTCCACTACTTCTTTATAGATGGTGGGGCCAGCCTCAATCTCATCAGCTGTGTGGCCTTTGACCAGCTGCAGATCCTGATGTCCAAGCTCACCACCTAGAGCCCGTTCTCGGCGGTTGGGCCAGGGAGCGTCATCCCATACGGCAACATCAACCTCCAGGTGACCTTTAGGACACCCGACAACTACAGGACTGAGAGCATCCTATTTGATGTGGCCGATGTCATCCTCCCCTTCAACGCCATCATCAGCAAGCCCGCCATGTACTAATTCATGGCCATATCCCACAAAGGCTACCTTGTCCTGAAGATGTCGAACCCTTCCGACGTCCTCAGAATCCGCGGAGACCGCACTTCTGTGTATTAGCATTGGAGAAGATGCAATCCCTCACAGCAGACCCAACACCAACCCTGGGTGGCGCTGGACCAAGTCAACCTCCGGCGAGCTCGCGCCAGCGCGGCTCACCTGCTGCACCCCATCTGCAGCCTTCCGATAGCATTGATGCTCTCGTCAAAGCTGTCAAGATCAGTTTTGACTCTGCTCAGACCACCCGCAAGGTGGGGGGCTGTTGACAGCTCCTAAGATATACTAACAAATCATCCCCGACAACGGCGCCATTAATGCTTGTTGGTATTTCTTAACACCACAGATCATCTCTGGTAAAGAGATGAGATCCGCAAGCGCATGGAAGATACCGTTGTAGCATTTTACCCATGAGTATTCCCAAGGGTATCATATTTATCCAGGAAGGCAATGGACTACTCTTATGGTCAAGCTATGGCATACTAATCAATTATGCGGACAGGGGGTAAGTTGAAAATAGGGGTAGTGTGACACACACCTAGGAAATCTATTCTAAAGGGTAAATGGGTCCTAGAGGGAGATTGGATTAAGAGTTAGAGAGTTGCTCCTACAATGCTCCTAATACATATACATAGCCTAAGGTAGATACTAATGGTCATGTCAATGATGAATTCCTATGCAATGCTATTCAACACATCGGGCACGGGCTTACCCCTAGCAATACTAGGGTGACTCCCGCCAAGAGCCTGTGGCATAGCCGGACATGGAGGATTACAAAGGACAGATAGGGTTGTCACCACCTATTGCCTACCTCTTCAATCCGTGGGTCTACAAGACATCCAACGCTACTTAAATACCCTAGCACCATGCTAGCATACTAAGCAAATACCTTAAGAGCTGCAGCACAAGCCATCCTAAGGCAATGAACTAAATCATCGTTGAACCAATGTTGATTGCATAGCATAGTTATTCATATTAACATAATCATATCATAACTACATAGACTATAGTGGGGGTCTATAGTGTTTATGACCATAATATGTGATCATGAGAGTACAATCATAAAGACTATACCATCCACTTACATGGGCTCCACAATCAAACAAGAAACGCTTTGTCCAAGTATACGTATAAAAGAAGACTAAAGATAATATCTTTATTGAGCACAAAGTCACAAATACAAGCAGGAATACATGAGACATACCTTTCCCAATGTGGAATTGGGAAGAGAGACTCCTACTCCTTTCCCAATTTGGACTTGGGACTAGAGGCTCTCCTCTCTACATTCTAACTCCTCTAAGGACTATGGAAGATAGTGTATACAATAGAATGATGCCCAAGGTCGGTTCCCGCCGCCAAAAGTGCGCGAATCAGTCGTCATTGACTCTAGGGAGCCGGGAGGAGCCAACACGTGGAAGTTGATCGCGTTTGGCGCCAGGACCAAGTCGGTCAACCCCCTGGTTCGGCCGACCTGGTCAGGGCTCCAAACGGCCCGTACTTCCTCCAGGTGGCTGCCAGGTGGGTCCCATTGACTAATATTGGTGCTACACTGTTGGATGGCCTTGGATACTTCTGTTTGTGGGCCATTTGATCCATGTGGTGCCACGTGTTGTCGCCTGATTGGCTGGGATGATATGTTATAGGATTGCTCCCCATACTTTTCCTCAATACCTGTATAAATATCTGCATACACATATTTCTCCAAGTACAAGTGAAAATAGGTCAAGTAGAAAGGTGATGTGTGCAAGAAATGATTAATCCTTCACATAATTGAGTTATATTGACGGTTGAAATTGGTATATAACAGTCGTCAACAAACTCCCCCAAGCTTATCCTTTGCTCGTCCCGAGCAAAGTCAAGACTTTAGGTTGATGATCAGGAGTTGCTACAATGTTCTACCTTTCGAAAGTACCAAGTGCACAACAAAATACTCTACCTAGTATTGCAAAAAGTGGCTATGGTACTTCACCCTTCTTAAGTCATTATGGGAGTTATGCCTTCTCCTATTCATGGGTAATTGAAAGATAGAATAGCAAATGGAGCAAGCATAGCCTAGATATCAACTTCCACTAAATTCCAGAGAGATTCAAATTAGATTATAAGTACCTCAATTGATTCTCTCAATCACTCCTTTGTGTATAGTGGAAATATGTCCTCACCAAGGCATTATGCCTATACTATTCCTACTCTTTGACTATGGCTTGTATGTGGAGCTTGGTAGTGAAAGTAAGTAGGCATATTTGCAACACATAATATTGCTATGTCAAAAGAGCAAGCCTTAGGAGAAATCAATTCAAACTTTTGAATCAATACTTGCGCATGTGTGATGGAATGGAGGTGGATGTGGAAACATTGAGATGACTCCTTTTGATGTGGACTCTCTTTATTGCAAGGATGAAACATGGCTAACCTTTTTTATGCTTATGGAGTAAGCATATTATTTCTTCTTTTTTTTCTCATGCTTATGATATAAGCATGCATTTTATTTTTCTTTTTCTTGTATCCATGTCTTCTACTCCTTTTTATACAATAACTTGAAGAGAGTGTTAACTGTGAATAGCATGGAGTTTCTCTTTTTATTGTGGAATGGTGGATATGATGGAATTTTGCTTCCTTCTAGTGTAGAAGTATGGCATGTGCAAGTGAAGTCTTGAATTCAAAAAGAATTGAATGATTTCTCACATAGGTCTATACTAGTTTGACGAGGCTCAGTGTGAAAGCAAATAGCATATGCATAAGGTGTTGTCCATGTATGAATATCATATGGCTTTGGTAGGTATTTCCAATCAAATGAGAGAAACTTAAATCTTGACAGAATTTCTCCGAAAATCTAAGTTTCACTTTCAAAATAGGAATAGTAGCCCTATTACTAATTCAAATCTCCCAACAACCTAGAAGTAGATTAAGCTTTTGCTACCCACAATTTCTAAATCAAGGCAAAGTTAATTTTAGCCAATTTAAGCAATATTCGGAGAGTAGCAAGTTGTAAACTACGAACTTAGAAAAAATAAAACAGAGCAACTATTCATCATTTCATCTATGTTACTTCTAAATCATTCTTACCGCACATCTTTATTTGATAAGCAAAGCAAATCTAAGCTCCTATTTTTATGTTTTTTTAGATGCATGGTGGATGGTGGATGAATGGAAAGTAAATATGCAATGGATGATTTGAAATAAAAACGCAGTGGGTGTGATACAAGTTACCTCAAGTGGGGGTCCACCCCCAAGCTTATTCTTGATCAAGGTCTGTGATAGGGGTTGAAACCCTAACGACGGAGGTAGGCCATGAGTAGGCTGGAGGTGCTTCACTAGCCGGGCCAGGTGCGGACGCCGGGGCAACGCTCCCCTGTACCGTCCTGGCGATCAGCTTCGCCATTGCAGTCGTGGCCTCCTGGACCGGCTTCGAAGCACTCTGGGACACTACCCTCGGCGGTAAATGCATCACAACAACGGATGTGTACCCGCAGACCAAAATCAAAGTCTACCCAAACTAGAAGAACAGATGAGATAACAAAGCAAGCATTGGTAAGAATGCCTTACTGACGTCCCCTAAAGCTCTAGCAGGCCTCGACATTCGGCGGCTCTGAGGCGGCAGGCCCTGTCGACGGTGTGGCAGGCATGGTCAATCCAGCCGGACCTTCACTGAAACCACTGACAATGTCACCACCCTGTATCAGCATGTCCCCACTAGCTCCAACGGTGCCACTCCCACAGACTCCTCTCGAGTTGCCGCCTACTTCGTCTTGAGGCCTCTTGGCCTAGGGCTCCTTAGGTGTAGCGCTCCCGGAGCCCTCTTTGGCGCCTTGGACTGCACTGGTGGCAAAGATATTAACCGACGTGCCGATCATAGACAATTGTGGGACCGCCGCTTGACGAGCCAGCCCCCCCCCCCCCCGAAGAACCGCCAACACCTGATGTCGAGGAGGGGCGCTCCATCGGACGTTGACTTGGAGCAAGGAACGCCCGCGGTGGTGCCCTTGGCGGCGACCGAAGCGCTTCTCCTTCACAACCTCGATCACCAGCGATTTCCCTTTCCCTTCGACGGGGACCAGCGCCTTCCTCTTCCCTGTGTCAGGGACCGGCGCCTTGCCTTTCCCTCTGTCAAAGAGCGCATCATCCACCCTTGACGCTTTGGAGCCTAGAGCAAGCGTAGACTCCTGTGGAGGGTTGACGATGGCCAGTCCACGGTCTGCATCGCCAACCTACCGCGGTGCAAGCCCCGGCGTGTCTAGGTTTGGCATCTCCTTTAGGATCCTCATCCGAAGGTCCCGATCCGAGCAAAGTGGTGGGCAAGATCCCAGAAGGATGAAGATGTCGGAAGATAGCGGGTCGTCGCACGCCTTGGACATTATATGAAACACCTCTTGCGGGGTCATCTCCGTGTCACGATGTAAGACCTATGTGTGCTGAATACATTGGCTTGTAGTGAATACACTTGGCTTTGATGATAAAAGTTTTAAATATCACCAAAACACCTTTTTATCAAGGTCCGACTCTAGCTCCGAGCTACAGCAAGGTCCGACGATAGGTCTGGCTTGTTTTGGGTAGCTCCAGCTATGAGCGAAGCTAGGTCCGACTTCTTGCTAAGGTCCGACTAGCTTGGGTTAGCTCCGGTGAGCTTTATCTTTAGCTCCGGCATATATTTGATAGCTCCGACATGTTTTTGCTAAGCTCCGACGTACTTTGTCTAGCTCCGGCTTTTGGGATTACTAGTTCTGGCTAGTTCTGGTTAGCTCCGGCGCTAGGTCTTGCTAGCTGTTGTAAGCTCCGGCGGGAGCTTGGTAGTACTAGTTTGGAAAGCTCCGACGCTAGGTTCTACTAGATTTTGATAGCTCCGGCTCAAGCTCCGGGTTGCTCTGGCAAGGTCCGGAACTTGACCAAAGTGCTTCTACTTTTCATTTGCAATGTTTCGTACTTGCTCTACATGATTGGAAAGATTGCTTAGTATTCATTTGCTAAGTTTTTGGTGTGTTATGGATGTTATGGTCAGATATTGTTTCTACTGTGGTTTTGCAACATGCTTATGTGAGGTTCTCACGTAAGGTGTTGTGTTCGGAACTAACTTGAGTCAAGTCGAGGACTTGTGCTCGTATGGATTGTTTGTTTATTCATGTGCAGGTGTTGCTTGAGTTCAAGTCATGGCTGGTGACAGGATCCATTAGACTAGTCTCAGGAGGAGATGAGGTTCCAACAACCAAGTTTGGGAGGAACTGTGGTTGAGCGGGTCAGGAGGTCGCGCAGGATGATTGAATCAAGGGCAGCACATATGAAGGTCGAAGGAAGGTATTCGCACGTATGCATGAGGTGCATGACGTGGCAATATGCTTCTAGAGACGGATTATGGAAGGAAGATCTGATCATAAGGATTGGATCGTATCGGTTGAAGACTTAGGCTGCTAGCTGAGTCGGTTATGGCTCGGTATGTAAATATCGAGTTGGTTATGTTAGGATTTCGTGTGTGTCACGTATTTGAGTTGTTTAGGAATGTGGGATACGTTCCTAATGTGTTTGGAAGTCTTAAGATTGCTTCTATCTGTATATAGAAGAATCTTGAGCAGTTATGGGAAGATCCGATTGTGATCGGATTAGGATTGGAGTCCTAGTTGAGATTGGGATGGCCTAAGGGCTGGTTATATAAGCGAGGGAAGGCCAAAGCTCTTGTGAAAGACGACTTTTGGGGCTGTTACTCTTGTGTTCTATTGAATAAAATTCATAGTTTGAAGGAACTTTTGTGCCTTGTTCGTCCGACTTGTTCCAGACAAGTTTTACTCGTCGAGTTTCTGGACAGTACTACCTTTCGTCGGTGGTTTTATCATAACTCGAGTTTTATTGATCCAATTGACGTGATTCCTTTTGGGTTGTCTTCACAACTTGATTGTCTATCATCTGTCAAAATTTCACGGACATTGGATTTCTGGTTTCTGAACTACACGAGTTTCTTTGCAGCATTCCAGAAACTGTTTTTGTCGGGTAGGTCAGATTGACCTTTGTTTGATCGATAGATCATAACTTGAGTTTCTCTCGACGGATTCGAGCGATTCTTTTTGTGTTATCTTTGTGACTTGATTCTCTCTGATAACTATCACTTTTGTCATGGTGAAACACGTTTAGATTAGTCTCACACACGAATTCTTTAAACAGATCGTTTTTCTACCGAAGGGATTGGGGTTTTATTGTTTCCGCTGCGAAAGATTTTTAATCTACCATTCACCCCCCCCCCTCTGGTAGCTTTTCACGTGCTCTTCGATCCTACAATTGGTATTAGAGCCACGGTGCTCTAATCTTTGTGATTTGCACGTGTTTTGACTAATCATCATGGAGAAGTACTCCGCCAAACCTTGTGTGTTTGCTGGTATTGATTTTCAGGTTTGGAAGGCACGCATGGAGGCTTTCATCAAGGCACAAGGCTTTGCTATATGGGAGAAGGTGTATAAGCCTTATGAAGTGCCACCTAATGATCAAGTCACGTCCACAAACCTACGGGACATCGACAACAACAACAAAGCCCGAAACTTGATCATCCAAGGACTCACTCAAAGCGATTTTGACCGTGTCGCGCACATCCGGTCAGCATACGATGTCTGGAGAGCTCTCTGTGATTATCATGAAGGCTCCAACACAATCAAGGAGGTAAAACAAGATATGTTCAAGAAAGAATATATGCGTTTTGAGATGCAACCAGGTGAGTCGATCGATGACCTCTTTGCTCGTTTCAATAAAATTCTCAGCAACTTACGTAGTGTTAATGTAAATTTTTCTGATGCTGAGAATGCTAGACAACTTCTTAGTGCACTAGACATGTCAATTTGGGAGATGAAAGTAACATCTATTCGTGAATCAACTGTCATGAGTTCTCTTACATTAGATGTACTTTATTCTAAACTAAAAACTCATGAAATTGACATCCTAGCACGTAAGAACCCAAACAAGTCTATTGCATTTGTCTCACAACGTGATATGTCTAGCTCCGGCCAATCATCATCCTGCAATACTCTTGCTTTGTTGTCCTCACTAACCCTGTAGCAGATCGAAGAAATTCCAGAAGAGGAGTTGGCACTCATCTCTACTAGATTCTCAAAAGCATTGCAAAATGTGAGAACTAGAAGGAGAGGAAGCTCCGGACCTCAACGCTGTTTTGAATGTTGTAAAACAGGACACTTTCGTACAGAATGCCCTAAACTTTCAGGTCCGACCACCCGGGAAGAAAAACAATGCAAGGTCCGGACCTCCTCTGGAAATTCTAACAAGAAAAAGAAGGGTACTATAGGACGCAAGATGATCAACAGCTTCATCACCGCACTTCAAGAGCTTAGTTCAAGTGATGTAGACTTCGAAAGTGATGAAGATGATGATGATGTGGCCAACTTATGCTTCATGGCGGGCAAAGCAAGATCAAGATCAAGTCAGGAGGAAGCAGAACACAACAGTGACGATGATGAGGTATGTTCTACCTGCAATGAAATGTGTGATGCTATTTCTCGTGCAACTATTATTGTCAAGAAAAAAGGACAAAAAGCTTAGGGATAGTGCTACTAAAATTGAATCACTAGAATCTGAAATTAACCGTTTAAAAACTTTGATTCCTAGTGATGATGCATGTCCCTCATGTGACTTAATCTATGAAAAATTGTCCACATTAAGAAGTGCACACTCCTCCACTCTAGATAAACTTGATGAATAAATTAAAAAGAACAAAGAGCTTGCTGCACTTAATGATAAAAAATTGAAAGATGCTAGCTGTTCTACAATTGACTTGCATTGTTCTACTTGTGATGATCTTGATAAGAAACTACAAGATGCTATAAATGAAATTTCCATTCTGAACAATGTTTTACGATCTCATGAAGTTAAAAATTGTCCAATTGCAAACTAAAAGGAAAAACTTCATGTGCAAACTGCCTAGACTTGTCTAAGAAACTTGATGACATGAATAGGACACTAGGTCGGTTTTGTAATGGAAATAAGAATCTAAACTTGCTGCTGAACTCTTCCATGTTTTGCAAAGATAAAACTGGTTTAGGTTTTGATTCTCATTCTCATGCTAAGGCACATCCACCTAAAATTGTAAAGTCATTAGGGAGTGGTTTGATTCAAACAGTTCCTAAACAAAAAGAAGTGGTTTTCAAATCTGCAGGAGTGCTTTCTAATTCTGTTTCTAATGTTGGGTGCTCATCGAGACATGATTACAAAATTAAGTTTCATTGTACCTACTGTGGTAGAGATGGTCATGTCATAGATTTTTGTTATAGACTAGCTAAACAACAGAAAAGGGAAAGAATGTCTGCTAGATCTCATAACTTTCATGCTAAACCGAAAATTAGAAACATGCAACCTGCTTTAATGAGTCAGAAATTTAAAAAGGTAGCTTCTGGACCTTTTGGCATGAAATCTACAAAGGCAGCTCCGGTAGTTCTTATAGCTTCAAGAGCTCCCGGATCTTCTGTTGTTCCCTCCGGAGCTTCAGATTTTGCCTCCGGACCTTCTGCTTTTACCTCCGGAGCTACTGGTTTTCACTCTAAACAAGTAACAACTTCTAAATCAACTGTTAAGAACAGAAAACCTCAATCTTTGACTCATAAACCTGCTGTTTTATCTCAGCTTTCGCGTGTTTTTCCTACTGCACGTCGTGTGACTCAGTACTGGATACCTAAATGCCTTTTGACTAACCCCAGTATTGAGTCATCGACGTATTGTGCTTCTATGTAGGTTACACGTTTGAGGAAGGAGAACATTTGGATTGTGGATTCAGGTTGCTCACGCCACATGACCGGTAACAATGATTGGTTCTCCTCCCTCTCTTATGTGTCACGTGTAGAGAATGTTACTTTTGCCGATAATTGTTCAACACCTATAATTGCTAAGGGTTCGGTTAGAGTAAATGATCACTACACTTTAAAAGATGTGGCACTTGTCAAAAATTTGAAATACAACTTGCTTTATGTTTCACAATTGCTAGATGAAAATCTAGAAATTATTTTCAATAAAAATTGCTGCAAGGTTGTAGGTTCAAATAGTGAGCTTATTTTTAACATGTCTCGATTTGGAAGAGTTTTTAAAGCTGATTTTGATATGTCTTCCTCTAAGCATAGGTGTCTAGTTGCTAATGATTCAAAGGACTTATATTTTTGGCATCGTAGACTTGGTCACGTAGGCTTTGATCACCTAGCGCGTGTTAGTGCTCTTGATCGCATACGTGGGCTGCCTAAGCTTAAAGGGGACAAAGAAATTGTGTGCTCTTCTTGTAGACATGCTAAGATGGTTGCAGGGTCACATACTCCTCTCTCAATGATCATGACAACTGAACCATGTCAACTTTTGCATCTTGACACCGTAGGACCTTCACGTGTTCAATCCTTCGGAGGTAAATGGTATGCTCTTGTTATTGTTGATGATTATTGAAGATATTCTTGGGTGTATTTTATGGCGTCTAAGAATGAAGTTTTTAGTCACTTTAGAACTTTATTTCTTAGATTATCAATTGATCACCCAGGATCATTAAAAGCAATTAGAAGTGATAATGGAACTGAATTTAAAAATCAATCTTTTGATCACTTTTGTGCTCAAAATAGAATAGATCATCAATTTTCTTCACCATATGTACCTCAACAAAACGGTGTTGTAGAAAGAAAGAACAGAACCTTAGTTGAGATGGCTAGGACTATGCTTGATGAATATCAAACTCCTAGGAAATTTTGGGCTGATGCGTTAGCAACCGCTTGTTATGTCTCAAATCGTGTTTTGTTGCGTGCTAAGCTAGGTAAGACACCATATGAGCTCCGGTTTGGACATAGGCCTAGTGTTACACACTTTCGGGTCTTTGGATGCAAATGCTTTGTTAAGAAACATGGTAATCTTGATAAATTTGAACCTAGATCCATTGATGGCATGTTTCTTGGTTATCCATCTCATACTAGAGGCTACCGTGTGCTTTTACCTGACACTAACAAAATTGTGGAGACTTGTGAAGTGTTTTTTGATGAAGCTAGCCCAGGTACTAGCTCCGGTGTTGCAGGACCAGATTCATATCCTCAGTGGGAGGGTATTTTCGAAGATGAAGAAGAGCCGGTGATATTGCCTGGTAGTTCTGAAGTTGACACGTGTCCAGCTCCGGACATTGAACAAGCTCCGGCTATCACCTCTGCTGATCCTGATCGTCCACAAGTCACAAACTCATCAATCTACAATGAACCTAATGAAGAAGAAGCTTGTGAGACATCTGTTCCCCTGCGTTCTTACAAAGATCATCCCCCACAACAGATGATTGGAAGCTTGCACGAACGAGTCACAAGGTCCAGGTTTTGCGATCCAAACTCTCATGCTCATTCTGCATCTGTTGCTTCTTTTGAACCCAAAGATATATCACACGATTATTGCCATGCAAGAAGAGTTAGAAAATTTTGAAAGAAATAATGTTTGGAAACTTGTACCTCCACCTCAAGGTCACACATTAATTGGAACGAAATGGGTATATAAAAATAAACAAAGTGAGGATGGGGTTGTGGTTAGGAATAAGGCTAGGTTGGTTGCTCAAGGTTTCACTCAAGTTGAAGGTCTAGATTTTGATGAAACTTTTGCTCCTGTCGCTAGATTAGAAGCCATAAGAATTTTGTTAGCTTTTGCAGCATCTAAAGGTTTTAAGCTATATCAAATGGATGTTAAAAGTGCTTTTCTTAATGACTACATAGATGAGGAGGTTTATGTCAAACAACCACCAGGTTTTGAAATTCCAGATTTTCCTAATCATGTTTACAAACTGTCCAAAGCCTTATACGGTCTCAAACAAGCCCCTAGAGCATGGTATGATAGGTTAAAAACATTCTTACTTGAAAAGGGGTTTACCATGGGCAAGGTTGATAAAACTCTTTTTGTGCTTAAGCATGGCAATGACTCATTATTCGTTCAAGTGTATGTGGATGATATTATCTTTGGTTGTGCTTCTCATGATCTTGTGTCCAAGTTTTCAGCAATGATGAGTTCCGAATTTGAAATGAGTATGATGGGTGAACTCACTTACTTTTTGGGACTGCAAATCAAACAAACCAAGGAGGGTACTTTTGTGCATCAAACGAAGTATACCAAAGACCTCCTAAGGAGCTTCAACATGGACAAAAGCAAGCCTCTTCGGACACCAATGGGAACAGCAACAACACTTGAACTTGATGAAGATGGTGAATCTGTGGATCAAAAAGAATATAGAAGTATGATCGGATCACTTTTGTACCTTACGGCATCAAGACCGGACATACAATTCAGCGTATGTCTTTGTGCACGGTTTCAAGCTTCCCCACGTGTTTCACATCGTCAAGCCATCAAAAGGATTCTCAGGTACTTACATGGAACTCAAGAATTTGGCATTTTTCTTCCTTCTTCCTCAACAGTTACTTTGAAAGCTTTTTCGGATGCTGATTTTGGGGGTTGTAGGATTGATAGGAAAAGTACTTCCGGTGCTTGTCATTTTCTTGGTAATTCTCTTGTTGCTTGGTCCTCTAGAAAACAAAGTTCAGTTGCACAATCCACAGCCGAATCTGAATATGTAGCTGCTGCTAGTGCTTGCTCACAAATTCTTTGGATTGTTCAAACACTTAAGGACTATGGGGTTGATCTAGATAGTGTTCCACTGTTTTGTGATAACACTAGTGCTATTTGCATTGCCAAAAACCCCGTGCAATATTCTAGAGCTAAGCACATTGATATTAGGTATCACTTTCTCCGTGATAATGTTGAAAAAGGAAACATTGTGCTTCACCATGTAGATACCGAACAACAATTGGCTGACATTTTTACAAAACCTTTGGATTTCACTCGTTTTTGTTACATTCATAGTGAAATAGGGATTATGCATCCTCATGGATTAAATTGAGGGGGAGTTTTTGAAACTTGGGAAGTCTATGTGTGATTCTGAAATTAAAATAATTTGAGCATAGTGTTTCATACATATATGACTTTGTGATTCCTTTTACATACTGAAAGTTCTTACTACATTACTCGTGTTATACATTTTGTAGTTTTTGCCATGTCTAGTAATTGGAATAATTACTTACACTAAAACTGGTCATGGTCGAACTTTCTTGCTGTTTTGAACTTGTTGCATGCTCACAAAGGCTTTTAATCATTAAGAATTTATCAAGTAATCAACTCACATGTTGAGTCTTTATGAACAAATATAAATTGAGAAAAGATCAAGAGAATATGCATGCATCGCACTTCTTATTTTGAGATGGCTTATCATTGCACTTAGATATGAACTTGGAAGAAGTTGTGTGTGACTAAAACCATGCCCTTAAGCTTCTGATTGTCAAATGACATAGGCTTGGCTTGGTTGGTTAGAATAAGGCAGATGCGCATATAATCTCTTGCAAATATCATATGATCTAGATTTATGCTTTGAAAAATAAATAAATGTAGCAACAAGTGTCATGCTTTCAGGTTTTGAAATAGTTGAGTTTGTGAGATCATGACCTGCTAAAATTGAAAATCACACTTGATCTCTAGCATGGCTTACACTACTTTATGTATCTCATTGATGTGATAGTGTAAGTTACTTGATAGTATGACTTGGATGAGCTTTGGTTATATGTATATGTTATGATATGCTCATAACAACTCAAGTTGGAGAGAAAATTTGTTCATATGCTCATGACTTGCTGACTACATTGTCAAAGGGGGAGAGATAAGCATGAAGAGAAAGAAAATATGGGTATAAGGAGAGAAAATAAAGGGGGAGAGATTTTTATTTTCAAAAGGGGGAGAGATTTTAATTTTTCTTCTCTTTTTACTTTTGATTTACAAAGGGGGAGAAATTGTTTTTGTTTTCAAAACTTTTATGTGAATAAGCCAATGTTCGGAATTTTAAATGGTGTTGCCAATGCATTCATCAAGGGGGAGATTGTAAGACCTATGTGTGCTGAATACATTGGCTTGTAGTGAATAAACTTGGCTTTGATGATAAAAGTTTTAAATATCACCAAAACACCTTTTTATCAAGGTTCGACTCTAGCTCCGAGCTACAGCAAGGTCCGACGATAGGTCCGGCTTGTTTTGGGTAGCTCCGGCTATGAGCGAAGCTAGGTCTGACTTCTTGCTAAGGTCCGACTAGCTTTGGTTAGCTTCGGTGAGCTTTATCTTTAGCTCCGGCATATATTTGATAGCTCTGACATGTTTTTGCTAAGCTCCAACGTACTTTGTCTAGCTCCGGCTTTTGGGATTACTAGTTCCGGCTAGTTCTGGTTAGCTCCGGCGCTAGGTCTTGCTAGCTGTTGTAAGCTCCGGCGGGAGCTTGGTAGTACTAGTTTGGAAAGCTCCGACGCTAGGTTCTACTAGCTTTTGATAGCTCCGGCTCAAGCTCTGGGTTGCTCTGGCAAGGTCCGGAACTTGACCAAAGTGCTTCTACTTTTCATTTGCAATGTTTCGTACTTGCTCTACATGATTGGAAAGATTGCTTAGTATTCATTTGCTAAGTTTTTGGTGCGTTATGGATGTTATGGTTAGATATTGTTTCTACTGTGGTTTTGCAACATGCTTATGTGAGGTTCTCACGTAAGGTGTTGTGTTCGGAACTAACTTGAGTCAAGTCGAGGACTTGTGCTCGTATGGATTGTTTGTTTATTCATGTGCAGGTGTTGCTTGAGTTCAAGTCATGGCTGGTGACAGGATCCATTGGACTAGTCTCAGGAGGAGATGAGGTTCCAACAACCAAGTTTGGGAGGAACTGTGGTTGAGCGGGTCAGGAGGTCGCGTAGGATGATTGAATCAAGGGCAGCGCATATGAAGGTCGAAGGAAGGTATTAGCACGTATGCATGAGGTGCATGATGTGGCAATATGCTTCTAGAGACGGATTATGGAAGGAAGATCTGATCGGAAGGATTGGATCGTATCGGTTGAAGACTTAGGCTGCTAGCTGAGTCGGTTATGGCTCGGTATGGAAATATCGAGTTGGTTATGTTAGGATTTCGTGTGTGTCACGTATTTGAGTTGTTTAGGAATGTGGGATACGTTCCTAAGGTGTTTGGAAGTCTTAAGATTGCTTCTATCTGTATATAGAAGAATCTTGAGCAGTTATGGAAAGATCCGATTGTGATCGGATTAGGATTGGAGTCCTAGTTGAGATTGGGATGGCCTAAGGGCTGGTTATATAAGTGAGGGAAGGCCAAAGCTCTTGTGAAAGACGACTTTTGGGGCTGTTCCTCTTGTGTTCTATTGAATAAAATTCATATTTTGAAGGAACTTTTGTGCCTTGTTCGTCCGACTTGTTCCAGACAAGTTTTACTCGTCGAGTTTCTGGACAGCACTACCTTTCGTCGGTGGTTTTATCATAACTCGAGTTTTATTGATCCAATTGACGTGATTCCTTTTGGGTTGTCTTCACAACTTGATTGTCTATCATCTGTCAAAATTTCACGGACATTGGATTTCTGGTTTCTGGACTACACGAGTTTCTTTGCAGCATTCCAGAAACTGTTTTTCTCGGGTAGGTCAGATTGACCTTTGTTTGATCGATAGATCATAACTTGAGTTTCTCTCGACGGATTCGAGTGATTCTTTTTGTGTTATATTCGTGACTTGATTCTCTCTAATAACTATCACTTTTGTCACGGTGAAACACGTTTAGATTAGTTTCACACACGAATTCTTTAAACAGATCGTTTTTCTACCGAAGGGATTGGGGTTTTATTGTTTCCGCTGTGAAAGATTTTTAATCTACCATTCACCCCCCCCCCCTCTGGTTGCTTTTCACGTGCTCTTCGATCCTACACACGACCCCTCAGCAACCTAATACTGTCCTGCAGCCCGAAGTAGAGCCATGCAGGATGGCTACAATGCTGGAGGGAGCCAGACATCGACGCACGAAGTCCGCCAGCACCATCAGCTCCGAGAAACCATGATCCGCCAAGAGTCAGATCCTCTCCATCACCGGGGTATACGCCGCCTCCAACTTCGGGTGCTCCACCCAGGTCTTCTTCCTAATTACCGACCAGTCGATCGGCAGCACTATCCGATCGTGGGCATCAACGTGTACAATCACCTAGTCACTCCTCCAGTCGGCCCATTTTACTGTGGAGAGCAGAGTGATGTACTTCAAGGGGTTGTTGGCCCGATGCTGGAAATAGTAGCCGTCGAGGAAGCTCATATTGCTCTTCTTCCTAGTCCACCTCAACACAAAGAACTGCCAGAACACCAAAACCGATGGGTACACCCCGAGGAACATCTCATAGAAGTGCATGAACATCGCCGCCGCCACCAGAGAATTCGGTGACAGGTGATGAAGCTGGAGTTCGAGGACCTTCAGAATCGTCACCAGGAAGGAGGAAACGGGAGGAACGAACCCATAGTACGCATGCGACTTGAAGAAGACAATCTCTTTCTCCTCCAACTCCAATGGTAGCGAGTCAGGACAGATCAGATCCCGTCCCTTCTCGTCCTCCCAGCCAAATATCCGCCTCATGGATGCTACGTCCTCCATGCAGGAAGGAGGCAAGGCTGAGTCCATTGTAACAGGAGTCGAGAACCTTGAATGTGGGGAGAAAGTGGGTGCTCAAGGAGGAAGACGAAGGCTCAAACGTTTGAGTGTGCGTAAGGAGGAACCACCTTTGCTCACAAAGGTTTCTTTTTAACACCCTGTTGGCATTCGAGCGCACTGTGCAAATCACTTGGGGCCAAAACCCGCTGCTCAACCCATAGCATCCCTGACAGTGGATCCAAGGACCCTGTCATGGAGATTGGCCCGAACAGACCCCGACCTGAGAAGGTAACCCAACGGTTCCCATAAAGGCAGGAGTGGAAGCAGCAGCAGTGCAACAGCCACATTAGAAACCGTCGTGATAAAGAAGTTGCAGCAATCAAAGATCTCGTCGTCACGAGCTCTCAACCGGAGATGGACGAGTGGCCATGATTGAAGAGGCGCACACCGCTTTGACTGATCAAGACAAAATCAAAAGATAGCACAAGAAAGCAGGGATAGGGCTCCACCCTCGGACTCATCACCTCCCCCCAGGGTGGACCCAGGGCCACTATCGGTAACGGCATACCACGTACCCTTGCGCACATGATAAAGCCGCCACGGTGACCTAGGTTCCTGGCAAGCACTACAGGAATCTCGATGATTTGCGACGGCCAGGGCCGTCGCAAATAAGGCAACCGTCGCAAATAAGCTATTTGCGATGGCTTCTCTTATTTGCGATGATTTTTGGCCGTTGCAAGTAATTCATCGCAATTAAGCTTATTTGCGATGACCACCATCGCAATTAAGGCTATTTGCAACGGCCTGCGGAAGCCATCGCAAGTTATTGCCCGAGGGCTGGTGGGCCCCACCCATGTGTTTGCGACAGCCAGGCCGTCGCAATTTAGTTCCTATTTGTGACGACCAACCCATTGCAATTAAGCATTAATTGTGATGGCCAAGCCGTCGCAAATAACAGAGGCTTAATTGTGACGGCCTGGAACCTTATTTGCGACGGTACAGTATAAAAAGCTATCGCAAATAAGGTTTTTAATTTTTTAAAAAAAAAAACTAAAAATACTACCCGGTTCGATGGCCAGAATCACAGAACATACAATATATAACAACAGTCACAAAACACATCACAACAGTCAATAAAAACATCATAACACATCATCGATACATTGAATCACCATCAACAAACCAAACAAGGGCTCACTCGCCCGTCTGACCTCAGAAGCCACCTTCGAAGTCGAAGTCGTCGTCGCGCCTCATTCCAGGTGGCGGTAGTGACGGCGACGGAGTTTGTGCAGCCGTCGCAGATCCCTGCAATTAAGGAAACTTAGAGTTAGAATATAAATGTATCAACATCTCTCCGTCCCTCTCCCTCTATCTTCATCTAGATGCCCTCTCTTACTCTCTTCTTTCATTCCTCTCTCTCTATCTCTCTATTGCTATATCCATCTATCTTCCTCCCTCTATCTTAATCTACATCTCCCTTTCTCCCTCTCTCTTTCTCTCCTTCTATCTCCAATCTCCCTCTCTCTCGTCATACCTCTCCCACTCTATCTAACTATCTCTCACTATTTCTTCTATCTCTCTCTTTCTTCCATCTCAATCCTTTTCTTCTATGTAACTATCTCCTCTCTCTTCTCTCTCAATCCTTTTTTCTCTATCTTCCTCCCTCTTCTAACTTCATCTCTCACTCTATCTAACTATCTTTCACTGTCACTCCATTTCCTCGCTTTATTTTGGTTAAGTTGAGTTAAAACTAGAATTGTTAAGTTGACATCGAAAATTACCTGACCCGCAGAAGAAGGATCGCCTCGAAGGACCGGTAGTGGCGGCAGCTGGATCCCCAGACCTTGAGCCCGAGCCATGGTCTGTCATTGCAAACATTAAATGTTACCTATTAGTAAGTCATTAATGCTGAATTAATGAGAACTTTAGTTTTCATTTTGTTACCTCCACTGCTTCCTGCATCTGCAACAACAGTGCTGCCTGGGAAGAGATCGTGGCCTCCATCGCGATCCTTTGGCGTTCCGCCTCCTCCTGTCGCCTGAGGTTCTCTTCTACAGTTTGTCGAAGGGACTGCATCTCAATGTCCCTCTGCGAGACGCGGCGACCTGCCGTGCCCACCAACGAAGCCTGTGTGGAGCTGCCTCTCGCAGGTCTCGCCGCCCTCGAATTGACAACTCCGTCGAATATGACGAGCCTATAAAAAATTGAAATATATTGAATACTTTGAATTGAAAATGATAAAATGACTTATGAACTTACCTTCCGTGTGCTTTTCCACCTCCGCTTGCATACGCGGCTTGAGTGTCGATTGGTTCACGTTCCCAATCAAAATATTTGCCATGTATCTTCCTAGCCTCCTCCCCGTACTTAGCATGGAAAACAAGAAAACTGTGTAGGTTCAACAATCCATATAGTTATATTTTATATGAATGATTTCTAAACTTACCAATCGCTCGGCTGCAGCCTGACTGCACCCCTGAGGCTGAGAAGGGTCCCTGTGACCTCTCTTCCAGATCTTAGCAGGGGTCGGCGGCACCCCCATCTCGCGCTCCTGTCAATACGTGTTAGTACGAACAATATATTATGAATATATAAACATAAGTTTCATACACTTACCATGCGTTTAGCTAAACGCAAGTGGTTATCTTGGCCGTGCCTGCTCTTCACCTCGACGCCTCTGCACTCTCGAGCCTAGCAAGACTTAGCCTTAAACTCATCGCTAGCCCAGTACCGACAAAGGGCCCGAAATGCATCGGACCGACCCTGCAACCAGCTCACGTGGCCCTGCACATAGTTGTAGGTCGTTAAAAATACCATCAAGGAAATTATCAGAAAAAATACTTACTACACCCCACGTACCTGCGTGTACTCCTCCTCCATCAGGTGCCTCTCGCTCTCTTGCCGGAAGCGTAGCACGTGGTGTTGGTCCGCCTTCAAGTGCTCATTAATAATTTGAACACGAGCGTTCGACAAAGCTTGTCGAAGCGCCTAGTCAGCATTGTAGTGAAACACTCTTCTCGCATCCTCAACCATGCGAGGGTCGCTCGGGTCCTCTAAAGTATACCTTGCCTGTGATAAAGAATATATTGAAGAGATGTCCATTAAAAGAGTTTAAGAGTTAAAACATAGAAACTATTTTTAGTATACTTACCATAAAAACGGTCCATACGGCCTCCTGAAGGTTGTCATGCTCCTGGCGATGGACGCGTGCGTAGTCCTCCCACGAAAGAGCAGGCACCCCGTCGATGACCCCGGGATAGTGCAAACGCACTAAGGACCCGAGGACACCGTTCACCAGTCTTTGATGTCTCTCACCGGTGAAAGACGTGTCCTCCCAAACCCTGCAAAATATTTATAGATTCATTACTTAAGTAACCAAAAAACCATAATTGAAGACTATAATTTTTATTACCTGTCTCCGACCGGACGAATCACGATCCTTTGTGCAGGGACCGCATGAGGACTGACAAAGTGAGTCCTCCTCGTCCTCCGCGTCTCATGGGTGCCACGTCAGGTGACCCAGACGGCTCGTCACCAGCCGAGTCAAAAGGCTCAGGAACAGAAGGCTCGCCAGCCGAGGGCTGGCTCACCAAAGGCTGGCTGGCCGAGGGTCGAGGCGTCGTAGCCTCTGAGTCAACCGGTAGGGGATACACCATTCAAATGATTCATAAGTAAGTTTAATTAGAAATTGAATTTAAAGAATTTGTCAAAAACGAGTGAAATTTACCTGTGACGAAGCTCTAGAGCTGCTCAGAACGTGCCCCAGCAGGTGAGAGCATCTTCTCCCCGTCGACGGGGCAGCAACGAAAGCGTCCTCAGGTCTAGAGGGGCAGAACCCCCTCATCGAGGGCACCTTTTTACCCTTCTTTGACGCCATCCTATTTTAATAGATAATCAGTAAATATGCAAATAAGATATATGAAATTCATGTTACTATCTTCAAGAAAACATTACTTGTAATCACTTTCAAAATTCATCAACATCATTATCAAGTGCCCTACTCCTTAAACCAGCCCAACGATCTTCCATTGTGGCATGTTCTAATTTCTGTTTTCGCATGTCATCTGGCTTTACATCTTCAACATCTCCAACTAATTGATCGAGTCCTGCACCAAGCTCGACGATAAAAGTGTCTGGCAACTCTTCTTCTTGGTACACTTCTTCAACGTCTTCACTATCATGGTAACCTTCATCCCCAGAAGTATATAACCGCTCACGAGGATTCACCTTATCTACCACCCAACAAGCATTGAGCTTCGTGCATGGATAAGGTAGATAATACACTTGTTCTACTTGATGTGCAAGAACAAATGTATCGTAACCTCGTAGTCAGTCTTTATGTTTCACTTCCACCATTCCAAATTGGTTTTATCTAGTTCCATGAGTGCGATCAAACTAGTCACAGTCAAAGAAGACAACTCGAAGGGTCTTATTTCTGGTAAAATTAAATTCAAGAATTTTGTTAATGATCCCATAATAATCGGTTAAATTCCCTTGAGTGTCCATTGCTCTTGTCACAACACCGGAATTTGATGTTGCCGTGAGTGGACGAAGAGCTTCAAAATGAGTTGTACGGAATCGAAATCCATTTATGTCATATCGACCATAGCTTCTAACATTCACCAATCCATAAGATAACTGCCACAAATCTTCATGGACATTGTGAGTCCGACACTGTCATAAATGGTCATAAGTTAAAATAAATCTTCTTTAATAATAGTAACTTATAATATATATAAGACGATAGAGTATTACATAATCTCGAAACCAGGATAGGAAACTCGGCCCTCCATTTATTCCTTCTTTTTCGCATCCCTTCTATTTGTTTGGTCGTAGGTTGATGCCAATGTGGCCAACATTGTCTGTGGAAACTCGCTGAATGTGAAAAAAACATCTTTTAGAATACATGTGTAGCAAAATATGTCGATTAGCATAAATGTAGGACAAACACTTACTCGAAGTATTCCTGCATGCCTTCTATATCTGCGTACATGTAGAGTAAAGCAACAGTCTGTAAGACATATGTGTGCTGAATACATTGGCTTGTAGTGAATACACTTGGCTTTGATGATAAAAGTTTTTAATATCACCAAAACACCTTTTTATCAAGGTCTGACTCTAGCTCCGAGCTATAGCAAGGTCCGACCATAGGTCCGACTTGTTTTGGGTAGCTCCGGCTATGTTAGATGCTAGGTCCGACTTCTTGGTAAGGTCCGTCTAGCTTTGGTTAGCTCCGGTGAGCTTTATCTTTAGCTCCGGCATGACTTTGTTAGCTCCGGCATGTCTTTGATAGCTTCGGCATATATTTGATAGCTCCGGCATGCTTTTGCTAAGCTCCGACGTACTTTGTCTAGCTCTGGTTTTGGGTTGACTAGTTTTGACTAGTTTTTGGTAAGCTCCGGCAGGTGCTTCATTGTACTAGTTTTTGGTAAGCTCCGGCGGGTGCTTCATTGTACTAGTTTTGGTAAGCTCCGGGTCAAGCTCTGGCTTGCTGTGGAATGGTCCGGAACTTGACCGCAGTGCTTCGGTTTTTCATTTGTAATGTTTTGTACTTGCTTTACATTGTTGGAAAGTTTGCTTAGTATATTTTAATAAGTTTTTGGTGTGTTTTGGATGATATGGCTGATTTCATTTTGATATGCTTTGCAACATGCTTATGTGAGGTGCTCACGTAAGGTGTTGTGTTCGGAACTAACTTGAGTCAAGTCGAGGACTTGGGCTCGTATGGATTGGTTGTTTATTCATGTGCAGGTGTTGCTTGAGTTCAAGACATGGCTTGTGACGGGATCCATTGGACTAGTCACAGGGAGGAGATGAGGTTCCAACAACCAAGTTCGGGAGGAATTGTGGTTGAGCTGATCAGGAGGTTGCGCAGCATGATTGAATCAAGAACAATGCATATGAAGGTATCGTGGACGTCGTTGGAAGATGTTTGCACGTGTGCTAGGAGTGAATGGACGGGGCTACATGGTTCCGAGGCGTGATGAAGAGATGTGGACGTAAAGAATTGGTCGGAAAGGTCCAACCGACTAGGTTATGGACTCAGGTTGCGGCTGAGTCGGGTTTGACTCAAATATGGAAAGATTTGAGTTGGTTATGATAGGATTTCGTGTGGGTCACGAATTTGAGTTGTTTAGGAATGTGGGATACGTTACTAAGGTGTTTGGAAGTCTTAAGATTGCTTCTATCTGCGTATAGAAGAATCTTGAGCAGTTATGGAAAGTTACGATTCATGATCTGAGTAGGATTGGAGTCCTAGTTGATATTGGGTTGGCCTAAGGGCTGGTTATATAAGCAAGGGAGCCCAGAGCTCATGGTGCACGACTTTGGGGCTGTTCCTCTTGTGTTCTATTGAATAAAATTCGTAGTTTGAAGGAACTTTTGTGCCTTGTTCGTCCGACTTGTTCCAGACAAGTTTTACTCGTCGAGTTTCTGGACAGCACTACCTTTCGTTGGTGGTTTTATCATAACTCGAGTTTTACAGATCCAATTGACGTGATTCTTTTTGGGTTGTCTTCAAAACTTGATTGTCTATCATCTGTCAAAATTTCGTAGTCATTAGATTTGTGGTCTATGATCTGCAAGAGTTTCTTTGCAGCGTTCCAGAACTGTTTTTTCTCGGGTAGGACAGATTGATCATTGTTTGGTCTTTCGATCATAACTTGAGTTTTTCTTGACGGATTTAAGTGATTCTTTTTGTATTGTCTTCGTGACTTGATTCTATCTGATATCTGTCACTTTTGTCATGGTGAAACACGTTTAGATTAGTCTCACACATGATTTCTTCAACAGATCGTTTTTGTGCCAAAGGGTTTGGGGTTTAATTGTTTCCGCTGCATAAGATTTTTAAATCTACCATTCACCCCCCCTCTGGTAGCTTTTCACGTGCTCTTCGATCCTAAAATTGGTATCAGAGCCACGGTGCTCTAAACTTTGTGATTTGCGCGTGTTTTTGACTAATCATCATGGAGAAGTACTCCGCCAAACCTTGTGTGTTTGCTGGTATTGATTTTCAGGTTTGGAAGGCGCACATGGATGCTTTCATCCAGGCACAAGGCTTTGTAATATGGGAGAAGGTTTACAAGCCTTGCGAAGTGCCATCAAACGATCAAGTTACAGCTACAAATCTGAGAGATGTCGACAACAACAACAAGGCTCGGAACTTGATCATACAAGGATTAACACAAAGCGACTTCGACCGTGTTGCACACCTCCGATCTGCATACAATGTGTGGAAAGCACTTTGTGACTACCACGAAGGATCCAACAAGATCAAGGAGGTAAGGCAAGACATGTTCAAGAAAGAATACATGCGCTTCGAGATGCAACCCGGTGAGTCAATTGATGATCTCTTTGCTCGCTTTAATAAAATTCTCAGCAACTTGCGAAGCGTCAATGTTAATTTTTCAGATGCTGAAAATGCTAGGCGATTGTTAAGTGCATTAGACATGTCAATTTGGGAGATGAAAGTTACATCTATTCGTGAATCTACTGTCATGAGTACACTTACTTTAGATGTGCTATATTCCAAGCTAAAAACTCATGAAATTGATATAATATCACGTAAGAACCCCAACAAGTCTATTGCTTTTGTTTCTCAACGTAATATGCCTAGCTCCGACCAATCTTCATCTTGTAGTACACTTGCTTTGTTGTCCTCTCTAACCCTTGAACAGATTGAGGAGTTTCCAGAGGAGGAGCTAGCACTTCTCTCTATGAGGTTCTCAAAAGCATTGCAAAATGTGAGAACTAGAAGGAGAGGAAGCTCCGAACCTCAACGATGCTTCGAATGTGGTAAGACAGGAGATTTTCGTTCAGATTGCCCTAACCTTTCAGGTCCTACTTCCCGGGATGAAAAGAAAACAAGAACGAAGCACTCCTCTACAAAAGATACGAAGAAAAAGAAGGGTACCATAGGACGCAAGATGATTAACAGCTTCATCACCGCACTTCAAGAACTTAGTTCAAGTGATGTAGACTTTGAAAGTGATGAAGATGATAATGTTCTGGCCAACTTATGCTTCATGGCGGGCAAAACAAGATCAAGATCAAGTCAGGAGGATGCAGAACACAACAGTGAAGACGATGAGGTATGTTCTACCTGCAATGAAATGTGTGATGCTATTTCTCGTGCAACTATTATTGTCAAGAAAAAGGACAAAAAGCTTAGGGATAATGCTGCTAAAATTGAATCACTAGAATATGAAATTAACCGTTTAAAAACTTTGATTCCTAGTGATGAGGCATGTCCCTCATGTGACCTAATCTATGAACAATTGTCCACATTAAGAAGTGCACACTCCTCCACTCTAGATAGACTTGATGAAGAAATTGAAAAGAACAGAGAGCTTGCTGCACTTAATGATAAAAACTTGAAAGATGCTAGCTGTTCTACAATTGATTTGCATTGTTCTACTTGTGATGATCTTGATAAGAAACTATAGGATGCTATAAATGAAATTTCTATATTGAACAATGCTTTATGTTCTCATGAAGTTAAATTTTGTTCCAATTGCAAACTAAAAGGAAAAACTTCATGTGAAAATTGCCTTGATATGTCCAATAAACTTGATGACATGCATAGGACATTAGATCGGTTTTGTAATGGGAATAAGAACCTAAACTTGCTGCTGAATTCTTCCAAGTCTTGCAATGATAAAACTGGTTTAGGTTTTGATTCTCATGCTCATGCTAAGGCACATCCACCTAAAATTGTAAAGTCATTAGGAAGTGGTTTGATTCAAACAGTTCCTAAACAAAAAGGAGTGGTTTTCAAATCGGCAGGAGTGTTGCCTCATTCGGTTTCAAATAAAAATATTGCTTGCTCATCTAGACATGAACACAAAGTTAAATTTCATTGTACCTTCTGTGGTAGAGATGGTCATGTCATAGATTTTTGTTATAGACTAGCTAAACAACAGAAAAGGGAAAGAATGGTTGCTAGATCTCATAACTTTCATGCAAAATTTGCTGCACACATTGAACCGAATGTACAACCTGCTGTTTTGAGTCAAAAACATTCAAAGTTTACCTCTGGACCTTCTGTTCCTGCCTCCGGAGCTACTGATTTTTGTGCTACACAAGTAACACCTTATAGGTCAGTAGTTAAGAATAAAAAATCTCAAACTTTGACTCATAAACCTGTTGTTTTGTCTCAGCTTTCGCGTGTTATTCCTGCTGCACGTCGCGTGACTCAATACTGGATTCCTAAATGCCTTTTGACTAACCCCAGTATTGAGTCATCAACGTATTATGCTTTTATGTAGGTTACACATTTGAGGAAGGAGAACATTTGGATTGTGGATTCAGGTTGCTCACGCCACATGACCGGTAACAAAGATTGGTTCTCCTCCCTCTCTTTTGTGTCACGTGTAGAGAATGTTACTTTTGCCGATAATTCTTCAACTCCAATAATTGCTAAGGGTTCAGTTAGAGTAAATGATCACTACACTTTGAAGGATGTGGCACTTGTCAAAAATTTGAAATACAACTTGCTTTCTGTTGCACAATTGCTAGATGAAAATCTAGAAATTATTTTCAATAAAAACTGCTGCAAAGTTTTAGGTTCAAATAGTGAGCTTATTTTTAACATGTCTCGGTTTGGAAGAGTTTTTAAAGCTGATTTTGATATGTCTTCCTCTAAGCATAGGTGTCTAGTTGCTAATGATACAAAGGACTTATATTTTTGGAATCGTAGACTTGGTCACGTAGGCTTTGATCACCTAACGCGTGTTAGTGCTCTTCATCACATACGTGGGTTGCCTAAGCTTAAAGGGGACAAAGAAATTGTGTGCTCTTCTTGTAGACATGCTAAGATGGTTGCAGGTTCACATACTCCTCTCACAATGATCATGACAACTGAACCATGTCAACTTTTGCATCTTGACACCATAGGACCTTCACGTGTTCAATCCTTCGGAGGTAAATGGTATGTTCTTGTTATCGTTGATGATTATTCTAGATACTCTTGGGTTTACTTTATGGCATCTAAGAATGAAGTTTTTAGTCATTTTAGAACTTTATTTCTTAGATTATCAATTGATCACCCAGGATCATTAAAAGCAATTAGAAGTGATAATGGAACTGAATTTAAAAATCAATCTTTTGACCACTTTTCTGCTGAAAATAGAATAGATCATCAATTCTCTTCACCATATGTACCTCAACAAAACGGTGTTGTAGAAAGAAAGAACAGAACCTTAGTTGAGATGGCTAGGACTATGCTTGATGAATATCAAACTCCTAGGAAATTTTGGGCTGATGCGTTAGCAACTGCTTGTTATATCTCAAATCGTGTTTTCTTGCGTGCTAAGCTAGGTAAAACACCATATGAGCTTCGGTTTGGACATAGGCCTAGTGTTACACACTTTTGGGTCTTTGGTTGCAAATGCTTTGTTAAGAAACATGGTAATCCTGATAATTTGAACCTAGATCCATTGATGGCATGTTTCTTGGTTATCCATCTCATACTAGAGGCTACTGTGTGCTTTTACTTGACACTAACAAAATTGTGGAGACTTGTGAAGTGTCTTTTGATGAAGCTAGCCCAGGTACTAGCTTCGGTGTTGCAAGACCAGATCCGTATCCTCAGGGGGAGGGTATTTTCGAAGATGAAGAAGAGCCGATGATACTGCCTGTTAGCTCCGAAGTTGACACATGTCAAGCTACGGACATTGAACAAGCTCCGGCTATCACCTATGCTGGTCCTGATTGTCCACAAGTCACAAGCTCATCAATCTACGATGAACTTAATGAAGAAGAAGCTAGTGAGACATCTGTTCCCCTACGGTTTTACAAAGATCATCCCCCACAACAGATGATTGGAAGCTTGCACGAACGAGTCACACGGTCCAGGTTTTGCGATCCAAACTCTCATGCTCATTGTGCTTTTGTTGCTTCTTTTGAACCCAAAGATATATCACATGCACTCACTAATGAATCTTGGATTATTGCCATGCAAGAAGAGTTAGAAAATTTTGAAAGAAATAATGTTTGGAAACTTGTACCTCCACCTCAAGGTCACAGTTTAATGGAACTAAATGGATATTTAAAAATAAACAAAGTGAGGATGGGGTTGTGGTTAGGAATAAGGCTAGGTTGGTTGCTCAAGGTTTCACTCAAGTTGAAGGTCTAGATTTTGATGAAACTTTTGCTCCTGTCGCTAGATTAGAAGCCATAAGAATTTTGTTAGCTTTTGCAGCATCTAAAGGTTTTAAGCTATATCAAATGGATGTTAAAAGTGCTTTTCTTAATGTCTACATAGATGAGGAGGTTTATGTCAAACAACCACCGGGTTTTGAAAATCCAGATTTTCCTAATCATGTTTACAAACTGTCCAAAGCCTTGTACGGTCTCAAACAAGCCCCTAGAGCATGGTATGATAGGTTAAAAACATTCTTACTTGAAAAGTGGTTTACCATGGGCAAGGTTGATAAAACTCTTTTTGTGCTTAAGCATGGCAATGACTCATTATTCGTTCAAGTGTATGTGGATGATATTATCTTTGGTTGTGCTTCTCATGATCTTGTGTCCAAGTTTTCAGCAATGATGAGTTCCGAATTTGAAATGAGTATGATGGGTGAACTCACTTACTTTCTGGGGCTGCAAATCAAGCAAACCAAGGAGGGTACCTATCAAACGAAGTATACCAAAGACCTCCTAAGGCGCTTCAACATGGACAAAAGCAAGCCTCTTCGGACACCAATGGGAACATCAACAACACTTGAACTTGATGAAGATGGTGAATCTGTGAATCAAAAAGAATATAGAAGCATGATCGGATCACTTTTGTACCTCACGACATCAAGACCGGACATACAATTCAGTGTATGTCTTTGTGCACGGTTTCAAGCTTCCCCACGTGTTTCACATCGTCAAGCCGTCAAAAGGATTCTCAGGTACTTACACGGAACCCAAGAATTTGGCATTTTTCTTCCTTCTTCCTCAACCGTTACTTTGAAAGCTTTTTCGGATACTGATTTTGGGGGTTGTAGGATTGATAGGAAAAGTACTTCCGGTGCTTGTCATTTTTTTGGTAATTCTCTTGTTGCTTGGTCCTCTAGAAAACAAAATTCAGTTGCACAATCCACAGCCGAATCTGAATATGTAGCTGCTGCTAGTGCTTGCTCACAAATTCTTTGGATTGTTCAGACACTTAAGGATATGGGGTTGATCTACATAGTGTTCCACTGTTCTGTGATAACACTAGTGCCATTTGCATTGCTAAAAACCCCGTGCAACATTCTAGAACTAAGCACATTGACATTAGGTATCACTTTCTCCGAGATAACATTGAAAAAGGAAACATTGTGCTTCACCATGTAGATATCGAACAACAATTGGCTGACATTTTTACAAAACCTTTGGATTTCACTCGTTTTTGTTACATTCGTAGTGAAATAGGGGTTATGCATCCTCATGGCTTAAATTGAGGGGTAGTTTTTGAAACTTGGGAAGTCTATGTGTGAATCTGAAATTAAAATAATATGAGCATAGTATTTCATACATATATGACTTTGTGATTCCTTTTACATGCTGAAAGTTCTTACTACATTACTCGTGTTATACATTTTGTAGTTTTTGCCATGTCTAGTAATTGAAATAATTACTTACACTAAATCTGGTCATGGTCGAACTTTCTTGCTGTTTTGAACTTGTTCCATCCTCACAGATGCTTTTAATCATTAATAATTTATCAAGTAATCAACTCACATGTTGAGTTTTTATGAACAAATATAAATTGAGAAAAGATCAAGAGAATATGCATGCATCGCACTTCTTCTTTTGAGATGGTTTGTCATTGCACTTAGATATGAACTTGGAAGAAGTTGTGTATGACTAAAACCATGTCCTTAAGCTTCTGATTGTCAAAAGACATAGGCTTAGCTTGGTTGGTTAGAATAAGGCAGATGTGCATATAATCTCTTGCAAATATCATATGATCTAAATTTATGCTTTGAAAAATAATAAAATGCAGCAACTAGTGTCATGCTATCAGGTTTTGAGATAGTTAAGTTTGTGAGATCATGACTTGCTTAAATTGAAAATTACATTTGATCTCTAGCATGGCTTACACTACTTTATGTATTTCATTGATGTGATAATGTAAGGTACTTGATAGTATGACTTGGATGAGCTTTGTTTATATGTATATGTTATAATATGCTCATAACAACTAAAGAGGGAGAGATAATTTGTTTATATGCTCATGACGTGCTGAATACATTGTCAAAGGGGGAGAGATAAGCATGAAGGGAATATGTGCATAAGTGCATAAGGAGAGATAATAAAGGGGGAGAGATAATATGAGATAATTCTTTTTGGATTTTCTTCTCATTTTACTTTTGATTTACAAAGGGGAGAAATTGTTTTCAAAACTTTTATGTGAATATGCCAGTGTTCGGATTTTAAATGGTGTTGCCAATGCATTCATCAAGGGGGAGATTGTAAGACCTATGTGTGCTGAATACATTGGCTTGTAGTGAATACACTTGGCTTTGATGATAAAAGTTTTTAATATACACCTTTTTATCAAGGTCCGACTCTAGCTCCGAGCTATAGCAAGGTCCGACCATAGGTCCGACTTGTTTTGGGTAGCTCCGGCTACGTTAGATGCTAGGTCCGACTTCTTGGTAAGGTCCGACTAGCTTTGGTTAGCTCCGGTGAGCTTTATCTTTAGCTCCGGCATGACTTTGTTAGCTCCGGCATGTCTTTGATAGCTTCGGCATATATTTGATAGCTCCGGCATGCTTTTGCTAAGCTCCGACGTACTTTGTCTAGCTCCGGTTTTGGGTTGACTAGTTTTGACTAGTTTTTGGTAAGCTCCGGCACGTGCTTCATTGTACTAGTTTTTGGTAAGCTCCAGCGGGTGCTTCATTGTACTAGTTTTGGTAAGCTCCGGGTCAAGCTCCGGCTTGCTGTGGGATGGTCCAGAACTTGACCGCGGTGCTTCGGTTTTTCATTTGCAATGTTTCGTACTTGCTTTACATTGTTGGAAAGTTTTCTTAATATTTTTTACTATGTTTTTGGTGCGTTTTGGATGATATGGCTGATTTCGTTTTGATATGCTTTGCAACATGCTTATGTGAGGTGCTCACGTAAGGTGTTGTGTTCGGAACTCACTTGAGTCAAGTTGAGGACTTGGGCTCGTATGGATTGGTTGTTTATTCATGTGCAGGTGTTGCTTGAGTTCAAGACATGGCTGGTGACGGGATCCATTGGACTAGTCTCAAGGAGGAGATGAGGTTTCAACAACCAAGTTCGGGAGGAATTGTGGTTGAGCTGATCAGGAGGTTGCGCAGCATGATTGAATCAAGAATAATGCATATGAAGGTATCGTGGACGTCGCTGGAAGATGTTTGCACATGTGCTAGGAGTGCATGGACGTGGCTACATGGTTCCGAGGAGTGATGAAGAGATGTGGACGTAAAGAATTGGTCGGAAAGGTCCAACCGACTAGGTTATGGACTCAGGCTGTGGCCGAGTCGGGTTTGACTCAAATATGGAAAGATTTGAGTTGGTTATGATAGGATTTCGTGTGGGTCACAAATTTGAGTTGTTTGGGAATGTGGGATATGTTACTAAGGTGTTTGGAAGTCTTATGATTGCTTCTATCTGCGTATAGAAGAATCTTGAGCAGTTATGGAAAATTACGATTCATGATCTGAGTAGGATTGGAGTCCTAGTTGATATTGGGTTGGCCTAAGGGCTGGTTATATGAAAGCATCTAGGCCCCCCTCATGTAGTATGGTTTTGGTGATTAATGACAACCATTGAACTTTACTAATGAATTTTTGAATGCAAGGTCCCCATAAACACTCAATAAGATGAAATGATCATGTCATTGGAGACCCATAGATACTCAACTTTCGAGATCAAACTCATGAGATAAAGACAAGATGTGAAGGCTCTATGTCTAAGTCACTCAATCAAAATTGACAACATACAATGCTTAAGAATCATAAGAGAGCCTTGTGGAACAAATGTCTAAGAGGTCATTCGAGCAAGACACAAAAGATTCACTCAAAACAACTCGAAGCAAACAAAATCAACTCAACAGATCAACCAATGATTTCCAAAATGAACACATCGGTCGAGTTGATTTAACTGAAGAAAAAGACCTCAGAAAAATGAACTCACCGGATCATCCGATGTGAAGGGCTCAACAACATCGGTGCATCAGTACAGTTTGCAGTACAATTGGACCAAGTGAAGCACCGGATCATCCGATGTGCAGACTTACACACATCGGTTGATCACTCCAGTAAGCATCAAGATCAAGCAAATTCTAGAGGAAGAGCCACCGTATCATCCGATGAGAAGACTGGGGGCAACATCGGTCTAATAGCGGTAATATCTGACACAATGACGTCAGCCAAAGTAATTACACCGATGATAACTAGAGGGGAGACATCGGATCATCCGGTGTGCACAGAAAAGTTCTGTCAGCCTACTTTTCCAACGGCTATTTCGGTTAAGCTGGCTATAAAACCCCTCTAACCAGTCATTTCGACAAGTCTTGATCACCTGAAGCCCACTACACATCCAAGAGCATTCAAGACTATAGAGCATACATTTCCACACTTTTAGATCATTTGTAATAGGCTAGAGAGAAGCTTGTGTGCGTTCTTTCTTTGTTATTGAACTCTCTAGGCTAGTGAGAAGTTGAAGAAGATCGTTCCGGAGCTTGCCAAGGTGTGTGTGGAAGCCCGGAACATCGAAGGTTGTACAAGGCTTGAGCTCCACCTTGCCGGAGATGGCGAACGGAGAAGATTAGTGAAGACTCCATTGTCTCGGTGACATTGGAAGTGGCAAAACCCTTCGGTGGGTGCCACAACGTGGACGTAGGAAGATCCTTGCGATCTTGTCGAACCACGGGATAAACCTTCGTGTCCCCTAGCGTTTGCATTCCTCTCCCTCTCTTTACATTTTGCAATCTTTACTTCACAAGTTATATCTACGTTAATTGCATAGCTAGAACCGCATTGGGAATTGGGCTTAAGTAGTTCGTTTTTTTTAATTGTCTTAAAATTTGAAAGAAAGCCCAATTCACCCCCCCCCCTCTTGGGCATTTCGATCCTTACAATTGGTATGAGAGCAAGGTTGCTCATAGGATCATTCTAGCTTCACCGCTAGAGAGCAAAAATGGCCAAGGTTGGGGGTTCGGTTCCTATCTTCGAGGGCAAGAATTTTGCCTATTGGAAAGCACGCATGCGCGCTTACCTTGAGGCTATTGCCCCCGAAGTTTGGGAAGCGACTCATGCGGGATTTGGAGAACTTAACTATGTGGGTGATCAAGTTAAGTGGGATGCTAAGGCTAGGAATGCTATTTATGAATGCATAAGTCAAGATGTCTTCTCTAGGATTGCTAGTAAGGAGAAAGCTTGTGAAATTTGGGCTTGCTTGATAGAAATCCATGAGGGCTCATCTCGTGTAAAGGAACTTAAATATCACATGCTCAAAGCTAAATATGATGAATTTAAGATGCTTCCTCATGAAAAGTTAATGAAATGTTTTCACGCTTAAATGTTCTTATTGAGGAAATTAATGCTCTTGACATTGCGTCTCTTGGCAAGGGACTTATTAACCACAAGATCCTCATGCTCCTTCCCAAGCCAAAGTACAACATCATCAACTCCATGCTCCAAAAGGAATCACTTGACAACATTGAAGTTTCGGAGCTCATTGGAGGAATACACGCTCATGAGATGAGTGTACTTGGGATGATGGAGCAATCATCATCAAAAACAATTGCTCTAAAGGCCTCCACCAAGAAGACAAGCTTCAAGAAGAAGAAGGTGGTTGAGCCTAGCTCAAGTGAAGAAGAGCAAGCGTCAAGTGAAGATGACGATGATGAGCTTGCCTTGATGATGAGAAAGTTCTCACGCTTGAACTCCAAGATCACCAAAAAGGGATACACCTTTGATCCCAAGAAGAAGGCATTCTACCAAGAAGAGGCGATCGCAAGATATGCTACAATTGCGGAGATCAAGGCCACATCAAAACCGGACAAAAGGAGAGAGAACTACAAAGGCAAGCAATGCAAGCTTGAAGAAAGTGATGATAATGAAGAAGAAGCCAAGCCCAAACCAAGAGCCTTTGGGAAGAAGAAGCAAGACAAGGGCAAGAAGGCAAGACTCTTCCCAAAGAGGAGAAGTGGTCCACAAAAGGTGTTTATGTGTGAGGCAAATGAATGGGTCACCGACGAAGAAACAAGTGATGAAGAGAGTGAAGAAGAAGAAGAAGAAAGCTTGGCCGGCCTTGCCATTGCCAACCATGATGACTCACCTCTTCCTCCACCACCCATGTGCCTCATGGCTAAAGGTAACACCAAGGTATGTGACGACTCTAGTGATGGTGAGCTTTCCCCCGATGATTTAACTTCTTTGATTAATGAATATCATGCTATCATTAAGAGAGAGAAGAGTAAGGTTAAAACTCTTGAAGAAATTCGTGCTAAACTTGAGAGTGCTAACCTTGATTTGCTTGAGAAGTATGAAAGCATACTCAAAGAGCATGACACGCTCAAATCTCATGTCAAGCAAATTGAGGAAGAAAATGCTAAAATCAAGGTAGACAATGATGAGCTCAACATAGCACACCAAACTCTCTTGGAGGAGCACAACAAGCTAACTCATGAATACCAAACACTTAACATTGCTCATGACATGCTTGATCAAGAGTTAAAAGATGCAAAGAAACAAACTCTTAATGATAAGATATCCATTACTTCGCATGTCTCTAATGTCTTGTACAAGTCTTTGTCTTTGAAAGCTAATGCTAGGGAGAAGGACTTGTTGGAGGAAATTGAGAGTCTACGCACTAGAGTGGCTAGACTTTCAAAAGGTGAAGTCAAGCACAAGGAAATCCTCTTCCAACAAGCGAAAGCCTTCAACAAAAGAGGACTTGGATCCTTCCCGGTGCCCACAAAGGAAAGGTGCCCTCACCGGAGCTTAGAACAAGCTTCATCAAGGAAGTTGGTTCTTATTACCAACATTGTGAGGTCACCGGTCACCACACAAGGGAGTGTCCTCTTCCTAACCGACCTTCACCTAAATTGCCTACTAACTACAAATCTATTTTCAATGATCGCTATTATCTTCTTAACAAAGTGAATGGCAAGGTGAAAGCTAGGTTCATTGGCAAAGACATGAAGAGCATGAAGGGGAAGCTCCCCAAGCAACTTTGGGTCCCAAAGACACTTGTATCTCACATACAAGGACCTAAGTTGGCTTGGGTGCCTAAAGTCAAAAATTAACTTCATGTGTGTAGGTGAACTACAAAGCCGGAGGAAAGCATTGGGTACTCGATAGCGGGTGCACTCAACATATGACCGGCAATGATGGTATGTTCACCACCATAGAAAACCCCGGTAATCATGAACAAGTCACTTTTGGTGACAATTCTAAGGGTAAGGTAATAGGACTTGGTAAAATTGCTATCTCTAATGATTTATCCATTTCTAATGTATTGTATGTTAAGTCGCTTAGCTTTAATCTACTTTCCATTGCACAACTTTGTGATCTTGGACTAACATGCACATTTAGCAAAAATGATGTTGTTGTGAGTAGTGAGACAAGCAAAGAGCTAATCTTCAAAGGGTTTCGGCATGGACATCGCTACTTAGTAGACTTCTCCAACAAGAATGCTAGCCTAACCACTTGTCTTTTCACTAAGACAAGCTTGGGTTGGCTATGGCACCGACGCATAGCACACATTGGAATGAGCAAACTCAAGAAGTCATTCAAGCTTGGGATGGTGACCGGCGTTAAGGATGTGACGTTTGAGAAGAACAAGCTTTGTAGCGCTTGTCAAGCCGGGAAGCAAGTTGCTTCACACCACCCAATGAAGACAATGGTGTCAACCTCCAAGCCACTTGAACTACTCCACATGGACCTCTTCGGACCGTCCACATACCAAAGCCTTGGTGGTAACCTCTATTGTCTTGTTATAGTTGATGACTACTCTCGCTATGCTTGGACTCTATTTTTAGGTGACAAGAGTGAAACTCCGGAAGTGTTCAAGACCTTCACCAACCGTGCTCAAAGGGAATTCCAACTTCCCATTATCAAGGTCCGGAGTGACAACGGCACCGAATTCAAGAACTACAACATTGGGGAGTGGTGTGACCGTGAAGGTGTGAAGCATGAATTCTCCGCCACATACACTCCTCAACAAAACGGTGTCGTTGAGAGGAAGAACAAAACCCTCATCACTCTTGCAAGAGCAATGCTTGATGACTACGGCACGTCGGAGAAGTTTTGGGCCGAAGCAATCAACACGACGTGCCATGCCGCAAACAGGGTCTATCTTCACCGACTACTTCAAAAGACCCCATATGAGCTTCTCATTGGGAGAAAGCCCAACATCTCCTACTTTAGAGTCTTTGGGTGCAAATGCTACATCTACCGCAAGAAAAGGCTCGGTAAGTTTGAAAGAAGATGTGATGTTGGCATTTTTCTTGGTTATGCATCAAACTCAAAAGCATATCAAGTATTCAACCAAACCTCCGGTCTAGTTGAAGAAAGTTGTGATGTTGAGTTTGATGAGACTAATGGCTCCCAAGAGGAGAGTTTTGGTCATGATGAAATAGATGATGAGCCTCTACGAGAAGACATGAAGAACATGACCATTGGAGACATCAAGCCGGAAGTTGAAGAGGGCCATGATCAAGGGGGAGCTTCAAGTTCCAACAATAACACCTCCATGGCGCCTCAAGTAGACGAAGAGGAGAAAGATGATCCATTGCCAACTCAAGACTCATAAGCAATTCAACATCAAGATGAAGAAGAAGTCCATGATCAAGTCCAACCACAAGAGGAGCAACACGCATCACCACCGCCAAGTGCTTCACAACCACTTATGAGGCATGGACGCATCTCCAAGGTGCATCCAATGGACCAAATCATTGGAAGTCCTTCAAGGGGCGTAAGTACTCGTTCCCGCCATGTTGCCTCATTTTGTGAGCACTACTCGTTTGTTTCGTGTGTAGAACCCACTCACGTTGAGGAAGCGCTCGAAGACCCAAATTGGGTGATGGCTATGCAAGAAGAACTCAACAACTTCATCCGCAATGAAGTTTGGGTGTGGGAGGAGCGACCCAAGGACAAGAACGTCATCGGAACAAAGTGGGTGTACCACAACAAACAAGATGAGAATGTCGTTGTGGTCCGCAACAAGGCAAGACTTGTGGCCAAAGGGTTCTCGAGAGTTGAAGGACTAGACTTTGGGGAGACATTTGCTCCGGTCGCCCGGTTAGAGGCAATTCGTATTCTCCTTGCTTTTGCTTCACATCATAATATTACTCTTTATCAAATGGATGTGAAAAGTGCATTTCTTAATGGCTACATTAATGAGCTTGTTTATGTTGAACAACCTCCCGGGTTTGAAGATCTGAGGAATCCTAACCATGTGTATAGGTTGCACAAGGCGCTCTACGGGCTCAAGCAAGCACCTAGGGCGTGGTATGAACGACTACGGGACTTCCTCATCATGCAAGGATTTAAGATCGGGAGGGTGGACACCACACTCTTCACCAAAGACATCAACGGAGATTTGTTCATTTGTCAAATTTATGTTGATGATATTATCTTTGGTTCAACTAACGAAGCTCTTAGCCATGAGTTTGGCAAAATGATGTCTAGGGAATTCGAGATGTCAATGATTGGATGCTCAACTTCTTCCTTGGATTCCAAATCAAGCAACTTCAAGAGGGAACCTTCGTCTACCAAGAGAAATACACCAAGGACCTCTTGAAGAAATTTGAGATGGGAGATTGTAGCTCAAGAAGCACTCCAATGGCAACAAATTGCCATCTCGACGCGGATAAGGACGGTAAACCTATTGACCAATCTCACTACCACTCTATGATTGGTTCATTGCTTTATCTTACCGCATCTAGGCCCGACATAATGTTTAGTGTATGCTTATGTGCTCGCTTTCAAGCGGCTCCTAAAGAATCGCATAAGAAGGCGGTCTTTAGGATACTTAGGTATCTTAAGCATACCCCTAGTATGGGCTTGTGGTACCCTAAAGGTACAACCTTCCAACTCTTGGTATACTCGGATTTGGACTTTGCCGGATGCCGTGTGGATCGCAAGAGTACCTCCGGTGGGTGCCACTTGCTTGGGCGTTCCCTAGTGTCTTGGTCTAGCAAAAAGCAAAATTCTGTGGCTTTGTCCACCGCGGAGGCGGAGTATATAGCGGCCGGTGCATGTTGTGCCCAAATTCTATATATGAAGCAAACCCTTTTGGACTTTGGAATTAAACTTGGTTGTGTGCCTCTCCTTTGTGACAATGAAAGTGCGGTTAAGATAGCTAGAAACCCCATTCAACACTCCCGCACTAAGCACATTGATATTCGCCATCACTTCTTGCGTGATCATGAGGCTAAAGGAGACATCTCTTTGCAAGGTGTTAGATCCGAAGAACAATTGGCGGATATCTTCACTAAACCACTTGATGAGAAAACCTTTTCTAGACTTAGAAATGAATTAAATGTGCTAGATGCATCTAACGTCATGTAAATTGCCATGCTCATGTAAGGATGCATATCATATAGGTCTTGTCTAACTCCCAAAGGATAGGGGCGAGCTAGAAATAGTTTTCCCTGAGGAAGCCTTTGGAAGGTTTAAACTTGGCAAGATAGATTTATTTTATGCCTTGCATGATCTCTGCCATATAGACTTGCACTCATTCTATTTCTTGCACTATAACTTGTTTGGCATTGCATACGGTAGATTGTCACAAAGGGAACCCACCTCGTGAGAAGGAGACTTGTTTGAAATGCAATATCTCAACTCATATAAGGTGGAAAGAACAAAATGTTAGGTGCGTTAATGCCTAGAGGAACATGCTTCATTGAGATAGTAGTCTTCATACTCTACCTCACAAAGCATGGGCCTTAGATTTCATTTGGATATTTTTCCTCCCATTTTTTCGGTGTTCCATTTGCTTTAAGGTCTAGCCAAGCTATTGGCATATTAGCTTCTTGAGGGGTAAGGGGTTGCCCAAAAAGTCCTAAGACATGTGTTTCCCATTGTTTGATTGTTTGGTCAAAGGACATTTATGGGATGTTGGTGTTTAGTTTTCATCGGATTATCCGATGCCTAAGTCCTTCCCCCATCGGATCAGTAGGTGTTCAAAATCCAAGTGCCAATTTAGTCAATATCCAAAATCGACCGATGAGTTCAAACAGAAAAACACCGGACCATCCGATGTTCACAAATCTGAAACCTTGATGAATTCCACTGATGCTTTTACATCCAACGTCGGACCATCCGGTGTCAACTTCCCTCTATTGAATACCCTTACTGTGCCATTCATCCGATGATCAAAACCCTAAACGTCGGTCCATCCGATGTCTTCAGTGACTCTTTGAATATCCATACTGTACTATTCGACCGATGTCCACATCGTTAAGCATCGGTCCATCCGGTGTGTAAAAAACGGCTAGGGTTTGGGACCCACTATTTAAACCCGTGCGCCGCCAACGTTTTTCTCTCTCCCCGATCTCTCACTCGCTCGCGCGCCGCCGCCTCTTCCTCCGTCCGTCGACCACCGCGCCGCCGCCTCTCCCTCGCACCCAACCACCGGCGCCGCCGCCCTAGGCGCCACCGCCGCCATCTCCTGCTGCCGCCACTCGCAGCGCCGCCGCCTAGCGTCGCCGCCGCTCACCACCGCGCCCAAGCGTCGCCGCCGCCTCTCTCCACCGCCAAAGCCGCTCCACGCACGCACCACCCTCTCCACCATCAACGTGCGCCATCTCCGGTCATCTCCACCTCGCTAGGGTTTCCCGGCCCGTCGATCTTCACGCCCCTAGTGCTCGTGATCGCTCGTTGCTAAGGTTTGCTCCTTGCCGTGCAACGTCCTTCGTTGTTTTTCGTCGTTCTTTTTCATCGTCGCTAACCCTAGCTCTCCATTGCAAAAAGATGGGTCGCGATCGCAAAGGAAAGGGCAAGGCTATCGTAGAGCCCGCCGCGAAGAAGCAAAAACTGTCGAAGGATGAGAAGAAGGCCCTAATGGCCGCTCGCGCTGCCGAGGAGCGTGAGCGTGGCCGAGGGGGGTCCCTGAGGATCCGCGAGGCTCGTTCCAGGCAGCCTCCCGTGATCGACGACTCCGAGGCCGAAGAGGAGCCGGTTGAGCCTCTCGTTCGCCGGCGCTCAGCCCGGATGCGTGGGGGTCACACCGAGGCTGCTCCTCGTCCGAGACCGACGGCTGCCGACCGTCATGAGGACAGGGAGGCCGAGAGGGCCATCTACGAGATGGACACGGCCGTCCGTGTCGGTGAGGGAGTCCGTCTCATGGACTACCGGAAGATGAAGGCCAAGCAGCTACGCAAGCTTCGATGGAACGTGCTGCTTGAGGAGTGGTACCCACAGCCCTGAGAGGCTCTTGTGGACAGTCGCTTCTGGACTGTCACCCAGGCGTCTCTCTACGAGATCTACAGACGTCGGGGGCACAAGCTATTTCAGCATAACTACCTGGACTGGGGGCAGCTTGCGTTGGCAGCAGAGACTGAGGTCCGTTCGTACTTTGAGAGATACTGTGGATTGGTGCAGCTGCTAGCTTACGAGAGAAGTGCATATGTGGAAGATTGGGTCCGTGTCTTCTATGCGACCCTGTACATCTCTGAGGGCAGGAGGTCGATCGACTTCATGTTTATGGGTCAGCACTACCACCTCACGAGACAGACATTGGGGCAGCTTCTTGGTTTGGACCTGCACGACACCTGCGTGCACGAGAGGGTATACGGGCAGGCAGATCCACCAAGGAGGCCACTTACTGGAGGGGTGGCACCACAGCTTGAGGAGATTCGGTCCCTGTTTGGCCCCACGTTCTCTCCGGACCAGCCGAGAGTTCCAGCTCTTCTGACCCCAGTTGCGCGCATTGTGCACCTTGCCTTGCGCCGCACGCTCCTGCCGAGGTCGGGGTACTTGGAGGGGTTCACTAGTTTACAGCAGACCCTCCTGTTCTACATAATGAACGGGATGGATTTAGACATTGTGTACATTCTCTTGTGCGAGATGGAAGATGTGATCACAGATGGGGTTGGCATGATGAGGCAGATGGTCTACGGGCACTGGATCAATTACCTTTGCTCTATGATGGTGCCTGAGGGGGATGCAGCACAGGCCAGACTTGCTGACGAGAGTGTGACTCGCTTTGGTCACCACCGTGCCCCGGCTCCTGGAGACCGCCGCCTTGGTCGTCCAATTGAGCGCCAGGTCAGGGCCCGTCTGTCAGAGGAAGATTGGTCCGACCTAGAGCGGGAGGACGAGAGACTTGCAGAGGCTGAGGCTCAGGGGGAGGACCTGCAGCACATTTGGTCAGAGAGCAACACTGACGACAGTGTCGAGGAGTATTTCCCTCCTCCCCCCTCTCCCCGGCAGCACGACGCGGAGGCTGGAGGTTCTACAGCACCACCACCCACTCCACCTCCCGTCACTGAGGTGCAGGTCACGCAGCCGTCTGAGCTGACTTCGCTCCTCCAGCAGATGGTCGAGCAGCAGAGGCTAGACAGGCTGGCCGCAGAGCAGGCCCGCGCGGAGCAGGCTGCACGTCTTCTTGAGCTCCAGCAGCAGCAGCAGGAAATGCAGCGTCAGATCGCCCGTGAGAGGCGTGAAGACACTGACCGGTTGACGGGGCTCATCGACCAGATGCACCAGCGCACTCTGGACCAGCAGCAGCAGACGCAGCAGGCGATGATGGGGATCCTGGGGTTGATCACCAACCTCTACACCCAGACCGGGATCGCCCTCCCATCGCAGCTGCCTGGAGTAGCTCCTCCGCCTCCCATCTTGGCTCCAGCTGCTGCACCAGTGGCTCCAGTTCCCTCCACTCCGATTCCTTCGTTCAGCATGTCCCCGCTGTTGGCTCCTGGTGCTCCTCTTCACTCCCCACTGCCGGCCACGTCACTGTTTCTTCAGACGCCGGCCTCCGTCACCAGTGTCCCTGCACCAGCACCTCCTCCTCAGCAGGCACCGACGGTGGCACCTTCGGCTCCGGCAGCACCCTCCTCCGCTACTCCGGCCAGCAGCTCCGACGACAGCGGCGGTGACCAGTTCGTCATCGCGCCCATCTCTCAGGGTCCGTAGGTGCTCAGATCCCTTTTTGGTGCCTTTATGCCAAAGGGGGAGAATAGTTAGAGGAGTCAGGGGGAGTCCTAGTGTTAGGGGGAGTCGAGTCCAGCGTCGAGTCCAGCTTATCTTTGCTTATCTTTATTGTATTTGCGTATTTGCTACTTCTTGGTGTGTAATGAACCTATTTCCATGAGTTGTTAATCATTTGAACTCATTTGATGTTTATCTATGATTATGATCTCTTTGAATTCACACTTGTGTTATTAATTGATGTTTAAAGCTTCAAGTGTAACATCCGTATTCATTGCATATTCTTTTAAGGTTCATTCTATCAAATTCATTACTATTACGCTTTGATTATTGTGTTGTCATCAATCACCAAAAAGGGGGAGATTGAAAGCATCTAGGCCCCCCTCATGTAGTATGGTTTTGGTGATTAATGACAACCATTGAACTTTACTAATGAATTTGTGAATGCAAGGTCCCCATAAACACTCAATAAGATGAAATGATCATGTCATTGGAGACCCATAGATACTCAACTTTCGAGATCAAACTCATGAGATAAAGACAAGATGTGAAGGCTCTATGTCTAAGTCACTCAATCAAAATTGACAACATACAATGCTTAAGAATCATAATAGAGCCTTGTGGAACAAATGTCTAAGAGGTCATTCGAGCAAGACACAAAAGATTCACTCAAAACAACTCGAAGCAAACAAAATCAACTCACCGGATCAACCGATGATTTCCAAAATGAACACATCGGTCAGTTGATTTAACTGAAGAAAAAGACCTCAGAAAAATGAACTCACCGGATCATCCGATGTGAAGGGCTCAACAACATCGGTGCATCAGTACAGTTTGCAGTACAATTGGACCAAGTGAAGCACCGGATCATCCGATGTGCAGACTTACACACATCGGTTTATCACTCCAGTAAGCATCAAGATCAAGCAAATTCTAGAGGAAGAGCCACCGGATCATCCGATGAGAAGACTGGGGGCAACATCGGTCTAATAACGGTAATATCTGACACAATGACGTCAGTCAAAGTAATTACACCGATGATAACTAGAGGGGAGACATTGGATCATCCGGTGTGCACAGAAAAGTTCTGTCAACCTACTTTTCCAACGGCTATTTCGGTTAAGCTGACTATAAAACCCCTCTAACCCAGTCATTTCGACAAGTCTTGATCACCTGAAGCCCACTACACATCCAAGAGCATTCAAGACTATAGAGCATACATTTCCACACTTTTAAATCATTTGTAATAGGCTAGAGAGAAGCTTGTGTGCGTTCTTTCTTTGTGATTGAACTCACTAGGCTAGTGAGAAGTTGAAGAAGATCGTTCCGGAGCTTGCCAAGGTGTGTGTGGAAGCCCGGAACATCGAAGGTTGTACAAGGCTTGAGCTCCACCTTGCCGGAGATGGCGAACGGAGAAGATTAGTGAAGACTCCATTGTCTCGGTGACATTGGAAGTGGCAAAACCCTTCGGTGGGTGCCACAACGTGGACGTAGGAAGATCCTTGCGATCTTGCCGAACCACGGGATAAACCTTCGTGTCCCCTAGCGTTTGCATTCCTCTCTCTCTCTTTATATTTTGTAATCTTTACTTCACAAGTTATATCTACGTTAATTGCATAGCTAGAACCGTATTGGGAATTGGGCTTAAGTAGTTCGTTTTTTTTATTGTCTTAAAATTTGAAAGAAAGCCCAATTCACCCCCTCTCTTGGGCGTTTCGATCCTTACATTATATAAGCAAGGGAGCTCAGAGCTCGTGGTGCACGACTTTGGGGCTGTTCCTCTTGTGTTCTATTGAATAAAATTTGTAGTTTGAAGGAACTTTTGTGCCTTGTTCGTCCGACTTGTTCAAGACAAGTTTTACTCGTTGAGTTTCTGGACAGCACTACCTTTCGTCGGTGGTTTTATCATAACTCGAGTTTTACAGATCCAATTGACGTGATTCTTTTGGGTTGTCTTCACAACTTGATTGTCTATCATCTGTCAAAATTTCATAGTCATTGGATTTGTGGTCTATGATCTACACGAGTTTCTTTGCAGCATTCCAGAACTGTTTTTTCTCGGGTAGGACAGATTGATCATTGTTTGATCTTTCGATCATAACTTGAGTTTTTCTCGACGGATTTAAGTGATTCTTTTTGTGTTCTCTTCGTGACTTGATTCTCTCTGATATCTATCACTTTTGTCACGGTGAAACACGTTTAGATTAGTCTCACACACGATTTCTTCAACAGATCGTTTTTTTGCCGAAGGGTTTGGGGTTTAATTGTTTCCGCCGTGTAAGATTTTTAAATCTGCCATTCACCCCCCTCTGGTAGATTTTCACGTGCTCTTCGATCCTACACAATCCTATCACGTTCGGATAGCACGTACGTCGTGTACCTACCAATAGTAGTACCTCTCGTTTGAAAAATAGAGAGGTCGCTTAAAGGGGGTGCTTCGTCCACATTGTACCGCATCGCCGAAGTATTGATATTGTTTTCTTTTGCAAAGTAGACACTTGAAAAGTATCCTACTTCTTTAAGAGCATATGCTTCAGCGATGCACCCTTCCACCCTTACCCTGTTGCCAACCATTGGTTTCAGATATCTTAGCGCTCTTTCAATGTGATACATCCATGTGTATTGCACAGGACCGCCAACTTTAGCATCGAAAGGAAGATGGATAAGCAGATGTTGCATTGGATTGAAGAAACCCGGTGGAAATTTTTTCCATCTTACATAAAAGTATGGGTATCTCCTTCTCTAACTTATCCATCATTCCTATCTTGATTTCTTTAGCACAAAGCGTTCTATAGAAATAGCTGAGCTCGGCTAAAACCTTCTAGACCGCATCATCTAGATAGTCTCGAAACATAACAGGTAAGAGTCTTTCCATTATAATGTGATAATCATGACTCTTCAACCCAGTGAGGTTTCCTGTGTTCACATTCACAGCTCGTTTCAAGCTAGTTGCGTAACCATCTGGGAATTTCAAAGTTTTCATCCATTTCATGACTTCTTTCTTTTCTTTAGATCGAAGATAGAAAGAAGCACGTGGCTTCCCACCACTTTCAGTGATTTCAAGAGTTGGACGGTGACAAAGGTCTGCCAAATCTAGTATAGCTTTGTAATTGTCTTTTTGTTTTGCCAGACATATCTATGCAAGTTCTTATGATACTTTCACTCATGTTACGCTCCTGATGCATGACATCAATGTTGTGCATTAGAATCATTGACTTCACATACGGTAGCTTCCAAAGTCCACATATGTGAGTCCAAATGTGTTCCTCTCCATAACCTACGAAATATCCAAGACGACCTTCATCTGGCACCACTTTGTCCAACATATCAGAAATTTTGGATCTGTTGAGACGTTTCGGTGGTCCTTTAGTGACAAATGGTGTTCTTTCTAAAGACATGCCTCTGTTGCCTAAACATGTGATTCGAAGGCAGCCAACGTCTGTGACAATCGAAGTAAGATATTTTGCCTCCATGAGTTAGTCGAAAGCAATCCGTGTTTGAAGCACATACCGGACACGTCAGACGACCGTGAGTGCTCTCTGGAAAACATGTCGTATGCCGGCAAATCATGGACAGACCACAAATAAGCAGCTCGAATGTTGAATTTCTGCTTCTTGTAACTGTCTTACGCTTTGACTCCTGTCCACAAGACTTTCAATTCTTCGATCAGCGGTTTCAATATCACGTTGAGACGTGACCCGGGATGATCAGGTCTAGGTACAATGAGGTTGAGAAACATGAACTCGTTCTTCATACAAAAAGCCGGTGGCAGGTTGTACGGGATGACAAAGACGGGCCAACAGGAGTTTGGTGCGGCGTTTGTACTGAATGGTGAGAATCCGTCTGTCGCTAATCTGATGCAAACATTCCTTGCATCACGAGAAAAATCTAGATCGAAATGGTCTAGCGCCTTCCATGCATCACCGTCGGACGGATGCATCAAGAATTCTTTGTTCTCACGTTTACCTTCTTTGTGCCATCTCATGTGTCTTGCGGTTCTTTTTGAAAGAAACAACCGCTTTAACCAAGGTGTCACAAGCAAGTAACAAAGCTGCTTATATGCGACATCTGTCATCACATTATCGCCATCGTCATTAACAACTTCGACATACCTTGATTTACCACATTTCAAGCACATCTTCTCATTGGCGTGCTCTTTCCAGAATAGCATGCAGTTGACTGGGCACACATCGATTTTCTCATAGTTCATAATGAGACTAGATATCTTGATCTTTGAGTGATACATATCTTTAGGCGATTTATGAGGTTGTGGAAGGATATCGCAGATCAATTTCACGAGATCATTGTAGTAGTTGATGGAAAAAAAGTACTTGGACTTAATTGCCATAAATCTGGTCAAGAAAGCAAGTATGGTCACAACCGTGTATTCATGCAACAACTCTTGTGATTTATTCAGCTCATCAAAGAACTCCTCTACCTCATTTGTAAGAGAATCCTCCACTTCCAGAGCTTCTAGCATCTCATCCATCCTATCAAACTCTGTTATATCATCATTCTCATCCACTTCTGCTATGATTCGATATTTAGTCTCGCCGTGGAAGGTCCACACTTCATAATGTGGAGTGAAACATTTCGACATAAGTGAAACGGAAGCTCCCATCTTCTCAGAAACTTGGTGTTTCGGCATTTTGTGCATGGGCACCGCACCATATCTTTCGTTGTCAGCAAAAATGCTCGATCCAAAAATTTATCTAACTTGATGTACCACTCATCCGAGTGACCACCAGTTCTGCTCTTCCAGCCAGTATACATCCACCTGCAGTCTTCACCCATGTTTGACTCTACAGTTTAACGCGAAAAAAATTGTCGTTAATGTATACAGGATAGGTTACGTTGCTCATTTTCATTTTGAAGTCATTTAAGATAGAGGAAAGAACTAGAGAAAGAGTGAGAGGAAAGTTGGTCTTAGATGACGATTCCACATCCATTTTCACCGTCCACGCAATTACGGGTCATTGACGTCCTTACCAACCCGTTCGCTTCCGTGTCGTCTTGACGCATACGATACCACTACAATGGTCTACACGGCACGATCACACTTATTGCGTGTCGTGCCCTTCCAGGTTGGTCACTTAACCCTAATAGTTCATCAATGTTTGATTATCATCCGTCTCACAAATCATGAAATTTCGGCAGCATAATGCCGCCTATTTAACACTACACCCCCCTATCCGGTGCAGTTCTTAAAGTACAAAGGGGGGAAACTGGTTAGCTGCGAAACCTGTTGCCTTACGGATGTTGTGAGTCAAGGACACATACTCGCAATATACGTTTTCGGAGTTTTCATCGTCTTATACGTACTCACAAACACGCGCGATGTGAACGGGGGGTCTTGCGGCGAAGATATACCTGGTTACAGACTTTTAGGGTTAGTAATGGGCCGTCCGACCCATATACACTTAACTCTAACGATTCATCTCATGTCACTAGTCACGGGTCACGATCGTGACCCACACTGCAGCAGCGTCGTTCTCTCTTTGCCCGACCTCGAATGAAGGTTAGGGTTGGGCCCGATGCGCCGTATATACGCTACATATATGATGCCTACTTTACGTACGATGGCCCTTTTGTTTAGCCGTTTCTATATATAATACATAAGCATCAACAATATTAACGAAAACATAAACAATTGTATTTTAATCATAAAACAATAAACGAGAGCAATAATACAAATCTTAAACATTATTAAATAAAACATAAGCATATATAGTAACATTAAGATCCAATTAACAACTAATTAACAACTAACTAATAATTATTTAGAATGGTCAACTAATTAACAACTAACTAATAATTAATTGCAATTCAAACCTAATTAGCAACTACTAACAATTAGTGAGAATTAACAACTAATTAACAACAACCTAACAATTAATTTGCATAACAACTAATCATCAAGAACAATTAACAACTAAATAGCATAAAAACTAATCATAAATTAACAATTAACAACTAATTATCTAGAAATTTATAACTAAATGCCTACTTTACTTGTGCGGCGTGGAGCAGCGGACTGGCGGCGTCAGACAGACGACTGGGGCATTGGAGGAGGCCGGCGGCGCTGCTGTCTGGGGCCGTGGGCGGCGGTGGCACGACAACGTTAGGCGCGGGGGGCGCGGCAGGACCGGGGGCGCAGGGGCCGCGATGGGGGCACGTCGGGTGCTGCTGTCCGGGGGCGCCGTGGGGGCGGGGCCGGGGGCGGCGAGGGCGCGACTGGCGGCGGGGGCAGCGGGCCGGCGGCAGGGGTGCAGCAGCGTCAGGGGCGCGGCGGGGCTGGGGACGCAGGGGCCGCGACGGTGTTGGGGGTGGCGGGAGGCCGGGGGCGGTGGGGGCGCGGCGGGCTGACGGCGGGAGCGGGGCGGCGGGCAGGCCGCGGGGGCGTGGCAGGGCGGCGGCGGCGTATTCGGGGGCGTGGTGGAGAATGAGGTGTTGTGGGTCAATGGAGCCGATATTATCCCTTATTTGCGACGACTCTATTTATTGCGACGACCTTATATTATGGCCGTCACAATTGAACTTATTTGCGACTGTACTTTTTGCAGCCGTCGCAAATAAGTTTTTATTCGCGACGACTTCTTTATTTGTGACGGCCGTAGGGTTGGCCGTGGCAAATTAGTCCTTATTTGCGACGACCCTAGGGTTGGTCGTCGCAAATTAGTCCTTATTTGCGACAGCCTTCTTATTTGCGACGGCCACAGAGATGCCGTCGCAAATAAAACTAGCCGTCGCAAATGATCGCGTTTCCTATAGTGAAGGCAGGGTCCGAGAGCGTCATGTGTCCAGAAGGTCCGAACCCTCTACCTCCGATACGAGGTCCAGAGTACCCACATGGACCTCAAGAAAGAGTCCATCTCCCCCTTGGAGACGAGCTCCCAAGCGGCCACGTCCCGCTCCACCATGGGGGAGGGCACCAGTGCTACCACATGGATCGAGGCACCAGATAGGCCACCTCCCTTAGAGGTGGACTCTGGCTCTGCCACATGTCCTGCGGTCCTGGATCTCCCGCCCTACTCAGGAACGGGGTTGGGGCTGCCACGTGGTAGTGGGTCAGGGTCCGGCCTCCCCCACAGAGGCTAGCTCCCGAGCTGCCACATACCCTGCAACTTATCCTGGACGATGGGTTGCGGGAGTTAATAGGGTGGTGCGCTTGTCTAAATCAAGGATTGAAGACTCGCGTCTTCCCCAGGCACGTGACACAACACATGCCTATTGTCAGGTACCGCTGTGCCCAATCATATTGCAGTGAAAATGCCATAGGCCTGCCCCACTCTGCCAAGTGGGTAGTTTACAGTGCCAGGGATTGTCGGATGGGACATTTCCTGCAATCATCAATGACTACACATGGGCCACTAACGACAGAGGGGGCAAGACGGCAAGTCTTCATACCACAGTCGATGGAGGCTTGTGCGAGAAGCCTTAGATCTTTAGGATAAGATCGCCCGAGACCACCTGTCGGGCACCGGACCCCGCTTGTAAGGTGTTTGGCCTTGACTATAAAAGGACCAGACCGCCATCGTTACAGAGGATCCTCCAATCTATGCATTCACACACACACACACACACACACACACACCAGCAATACAATCTCACCGTGGAGTAGGGTGTTACGCTCTTGAGGCCCGAACCACATAAAATCATCATTTCACACTCTCATATGCGCGATCACTCGATAGAGGACTAAGCCGTGTCGATCAAAGAACCTCCGCGGACTGCTCCATAGCAGATCCAGGGGAAGTGTCACATTAACACTTCGACAAAATTAATTCCTGATGCTCCATTCATTCAAAATTTTCCAAACTTGGCCAGATCATTCCACATAATTCCCTTGAGTTCTAGTAAAAATTTTAGGTCCATTTGAGTTGATATGGATGGCCAAATTGTGTTCCAAACCTGTATGTACCTGAAAATTCAAAATGTCAAGAAACTTTTTCAGCAAATTGTCCAAACTTGTAAATTTAATATATCACAGTAGAATGCTTAGAAAATTATGAAACCAATTTTTTGGGTCACCCTCGACCTCCTCTAAACAGAACACAAAATTTTGGCTATGTTAAAAATCCCAGTTTTCTCCTGAAAATTCTGGGAAGTGTCTAGCTTGATTGATTTTTAAACAAGAAAGACTTCCATGAATTGATCCCAATTTTGGCCAGAACCTCACTTATAGTACCTAGTGTCCTCTGTAAAATTTCCAAAACCAGTGGACTTAATTTCAAATACTTAACTGTCTTTCCATTGAGCTATATAATAATATCGGTATCGATTCACTTGCATTATTTTTTGCATATTGAATAGTTGCCGAGCTGGAGAGGACCCTGGAGCCACTTGAAGTCATCCCTTTGGAGATTAACTTTGACACCGTCTTGCAGCCAAGCAAGCCCTAGTTTGCATTTAACAACGTTTTAAACTTTAATTTGTATCACACTATATGGGTTAGTATGTATGTGCATTAAGTCTAAGTTTCTTGGAGTTTTCCACTTGGCATGACGAGAGCACCCATGAGCGCAAGGTAGATGTTTAAGTCCTCGATGTGTCCATGCTATACTTAATGTTATAGTTGCTTCGCTAGAAGTCAAGGAGTTAGAATCTACTTGCGAGTTCAGGAATTAGGTTCACACGGGTTTGGTCGAGTGAGAGATTCACCATTTGGTTAAATACGAGACCGGGCATGGAATAGGAGCAGCAGGACATAGGGGCCTGTGAGCTATAGTTGTGCCTGTGTCGGTCAAGGACCGATCCGTGTATAGCCCTGTTGAGTAAGTTTTGAATGTACTGAAGGCATACTAGATATATGGGACCCGGTAAATCGATGTAACTTGTCCACCTTAACGTTGAGGCATAACCCATCGTCTTATAGGTGCGGGTTGAGAGCAGCAAGGTGTAAATCTGCCAGCCGATACGTCGTACTCCGTGTGAAGGCCTCCTGCTCTTAGTGGTGGGACCGGTTCGACGTGTAGGTAGCGGTTGAAAGGTTGTTGCATGCTAACGAGCTTAGTTTGAACTTTCATATAAGATCGTAAGACTAACGAGCTTAGTTTGAGTAAGCTCATTTATTGTTATCATCTATCATGTGTATGGTTACTCATGCTATCCAATCCTAAAAAGAAGTCAATTAGAATACGCTCATGATATATCATCAATATACTGAAAATGATGTGCAGTGGTGTCCACCTTCTTCATCTGAATTGTATTGGATGTACATGTGATAGATGTTTCTAGAAATGTCAATAATGGTTGATGATTATAGCTCGTTCTGATTCGATTCTTTCTAGGCTTGATTCAAACTCGATATAAATTCTAAACTTATCAAACTTTACCTTCGCTATAGACTCAAATAGAATCCAGGTAGGCTCGAGGTCAGCTTGAGCTTTTATTAAACTCAATCTTAAAGACATAAGCTCGTTCGAGCTTGAGCCTTTGACAGCGCTAGCTACAGACTTGAATGGATCAAACCTAGACTCGACTTCAGATCAGATCAAAGTTTTATTAGACACAATTTTAAAGAAACAAGCTGGTTCGAGCTCGACTCGTTTTATTGCCGCATGGGGTGAAAGTTTGAACTTTAATGTAAGATCGTAAGACTAACGAGCTTAGTTTGAGTAAACTCGTTTATTGTTATCATCTATCAGGTGTATGGTTACTTATCAAGCTTTATCTTCGCTATAGACCCAAATGGAATCTATGTAGGACTCAAGGTCAGCTCGAGCTTTTATTAAACTCAATCGTAAAGACACCTAAGAGCTTGAGCTTTTGACAGAGCTAGCTACAGATTTGAATAGATCGATTCTACAGTAGACTTTAAAGTATATCAAATTTTTATTAAATACAATTTTAAAGAAACAAGTTCATTTGAGCTCGACTAGTTTTAACAGTCATGCTGGACCCTGGCAGCCACTGTTGGGCTTTGGAAGGCCGTCGTGTCCAGGTTCACCTTCAGCAACGCGTAGCGAGACGCGAACCGGTGCCGTGCCGGGCGGGCGCCTGCTCTCCCAGCGTGGAGAGAGAAAAAAAAAGAGTGAAGGATTTGAGCTGTGCACGCGGCGCGAAGGCCGAGGAGTCGCAGCGCAACGGCCCTCTCAGCCCACCTCTCGCATTTCTTCCCTTTTTTTACCCCCTCCCCTACCCGTCCTCCTCCATCTCGCGGACTACAAATGCGGCGGACTCGCGGCGTAGACAGCAGGACAGCGCCGCCGATGCCTTTGCTCTCGCCTCCTCGCACACAGCAGTGCTAGGTTGTAACAAGCAGAGCCAGTGCCGGGTACCGAGGAAGGGAGGGGAGAGTGCGTTGCAACGGCTAGTGCCGCGGCGGGGCCGACCCCGATGGACCCGTACCGCGGCGGCGTCGGCGCCGGCGACGGCCAAATGTGTGTGCCAGGTGGTTCGGTCCTTGTTTTGCGCATGGTTGTTGTTGCTGGTCGGTCCGGTCCTTGGGGTGAGGGGTTTGGTTCCGTGGATTGGGGAAGAAGGTTTTGGTTGAAACGGATGTCCTCGTAGAATCCCCGAGCCTCGACCGCGCACGGCGGCGGCGGGCCGAGATCCGCTCGTCGCCTCGCGACCCCGGCGGTTCCCGGGCTGTCCCGTCGACCCAGTAGCCGAGAGACGTCGCCGTGGCAGCGATCCGGTGCGCTGTCTTGGTTGATTTGGGACGATCGGGTCGTGTGGGTCGCGGTCCAGGTCGATGGATGATGTTTCCATGTACAGTTCGATACGATCCGCCTCTTAGGACGGCGATGCACGCCTTTTGGTGTTTTAAGATGCACGCGATTTGGTGTTTTAAGATTCGTCTAGAGTAGCAGTCACTGTTGGATGCAGAGGGGTTGGGATGGGCGGATGAATCATGTTTGCTGTGATGCCCGGCAATGAACTTCCTGTACCACTTGGTCCACTTTTAGGACTTCGATTGTTTGTGGTAGATGTTAAGTCCAGCAAAATTTGATGGAAATCTAAACGGAACCTACAGTACTTACTTCGCATGGATGGGCTTGCAACCTATCACCACTTTGCGCATAACTGCGTACTGTCTAAAGTTTCTTACTGTTTAAAGTATTACTTCATTGGAACTCATACCCAATCTCCTAATTCTTAATGCAGCCTGTGGGATTGGCAAGCGGGGGAGCACTGTGAACATGATGATGCAAGTCATGGTACCTAGCACACATCCATAACAAATATTTGTCCACAAACTCTAGATATCTGGTTGTTCTGACATGATGTTTTTTTTCAACAGATGCTACTAAATTCGTGTGGGATTGCCTCAATCAAGATGATGATGAGCTGCTAGGATTGCTTGGAAACCAAACTCCACTGAGGGACTGCCGGGATTTCTTTGCTGATATTGGTGGTAAGAAACCTTTTGTTCTGATGATTGTGAGCTGCTACTACTATTGAATTATTTGGCTAAAACCTTCGTTACTTCAGTAGATATCACCTGCAAGGAGACCCTGGACCCCGAGGAATCCCGGGAATCAAAGCGACGACGCCTGTTAGAGTACCCTTTGGAGTCCAGTCATTCAGAAGTGCCAACTCTTGAAACTGCTTCTACTTTGGTCACACCTGAGGTTCTTCGATTGCATCTGGCCTTGTTATATGCTGCTAATTTCTGCTATCATTTTCATATTAGTAGCTTATTTTGTTGATAAATGTTTCAGGTAACAGATACTTCATTGCTTTGCACTGATGAACCCCAAAGCTTAAATTACGATATGCAGCCTAATTCAATTGATTCAGGTTCGTGTCTTTGCCACATGTGTTTGAGATGCCTGCTACTGCACCTCTACTGTTATCTAATTTAAGAATTTCTCATCAGATACAATAAATTCATTGTCATGTGGAGCACCATACCAGCCAGAAGATAACCATTTGGAAAACTGCTCTAATTCAAATCCAATGTACTTCTGGAATGATCAAACGTTGGTCCCTCTCTGGTTCTTTTGAAATCACTTCAGTAATTTGTCATTACTTGTCAATAGTGACACCTTCATCTTGGATATGTTATAGGCTGTGCAGCCAGGAGAGTGTTACGTACATTGATGATCAAACTGGTGCTTCAGGTTGTTCCATGCGCTTTTGTATGCTGTCAGGAAAAAATTTATGTTGCATTTCCAGTCTATTTATTGTATGCATTTAAAAGACCATCAGTACTTTTGTGATTCCCTCGCATGGTATTTGGGCATTTTGTTTCTATATTCGTTCTTTACAGTCTATAGTTGTATATTGGCAAAAGTGTTTTTGAGGTGCCTAGGTGTACAGTCGGTCCGCTGCGGATGCCAGGAGGTGTCGCCTCACCAAGACCGAGCAAGGTGGCTGCCTGGGATGGCCAGACGTTGCCATTGCCGCCTAGGTGTCATGCCCAGCTGACGCCCAGTGCGCCAGACGGGGAGGGGAAGGCGAGGTAGAGGCAGGTGGGGGTGAGGGGGGGTGGGCACAGGGCAGTGGAGGCGGGCTGGTTGGGGGAGACGAAGCCTCTTGAGATCGGGGAGACGAAGCCGCTCGGGGTTGGGGGTCAAAGCCGCCGGGGAGAAGAAGCAGGGACCGGCGTTTGGATCTAAATCGGGAGACGAAGTCGCTCGGTCCTCGGTCCTAGGATTCGGTTGGAATAATGGGCTCTGGGCTTAAAAATATAACCACACGCGGCCCGCGGTCCGCCCCCACCAACGCAGCCGTCTCCCATCCGCTCCGCTCGCTTGGATCAGTCCCCTACCCCTGTGCCGCCCCGGTCGCCGCTAGCCCTGCTCTGCATCTGGTTACAGCTGCTCCCGTCTCCGCTCCCTGGTTGCCGCTGCCCCATCTCCGCCCATGTCCATTCTCCTGAGTCCTGATGGCTGCCCTTCTCCTGAGTCCTGATGACTGCCTCTGTTCCTGCCTCTTCTCTTGTTGCCTGGCCCTTGCCTAGGGGTCCAGTCGGCCGGTGGGTGCCTAGGCATGAATTTAAAACACTGCGATTTGCAATTTCTACAGTTAGCTATTCTGTTAGGCAGCTGTGTAGCTCAAGTTCCATGCTGAAACTAAGAATTATAGCTCTCCTGACCAATATTTTTTCTACCTTGCCACAGGAACAAGTGAGGTTGTAACTGTCACAGAAAGTCTCATAATGCAGGAGACCATGAAGCTTTCTACACTGAAAGTCTCCAAAGGTATTTCAGTTGATAAAATTCTATGATGCATCAACATGCCTTAACATTGAGAGCACACTTAACCTTGCTTTACCAGTATTGATCATTTGAGTGTGTTGCCTTACTAGGAGGGAGGCCACTAAGTAAGACGAAGCATTGCATAACAACATCAATAGCATACCCTTTTACTCTCATCAAACCATCTTGGGAGGAAACAGACGTTACTCTGAACGACATAAATCAGCGAATTCGTGCTCCTCCGAAGAAGCCTCCAGAAATCCTTGGGACTTCAGCTTTCTCTGGCAAGCCAGTCATTGGCAGGACAAGAATCAGAACCGATGGGGGGAAAGGCAGCATCACAATACTAAGAACAAAGGGCTGAAAGCCTTCCATTGATTCTTATTTATCTGCTGTTCTCTCCGCTGAATCGTAAGAGAAAGGGGGGCAAATGGCAGCATTCCAATACCAAGAAAAAAGCGCTAAAAACCAGGGACTGCCATTGATTCTTATTTATCAATCTGCCATTCACTCAATTGCTTAGTCAATTGTGCAGTCCTCTGTTGCTTACCATTTTCGCCTCTTCAATTTTGTGTCATGACTTTGTTGTTATGAATTAATGAAGATGTATGACTCTTTCTTCAATGATTCAAATCCATCTGTTGTATCTGGTGACATGTGGTTAATGCTATATACAGAAAGAAATTGGATTTCTCTTCGATTATATTTACTTATATTGGTATTGTTTGGGTGGTCTACATCCTTGATACCTAGCACATTGGTCATGAGCAAAACGTATCTTTGGGAATAAAGTGTTGAATTATGTCTACTTTTGTTTTTGGAGGCATATCTAGGTAAAAGGTAATATGTTAATATAAATTGTGGTCATTTGATCTATCACTAACGGTTAAGATTAGGAAAGTGAATGTATCCGACCACAATAATTGTTCTTAAAAACTTCTGTATTTATGCCTTTTTTGCATCTCGGCCTAAGCGGCTAAGCACGGTAACTGGTCTTAAAAATTGAACTAGATATTCAGAAGACCGGACTCGATTAGGGCAAAATAAAAATTATTTTATATTTAATATGGGAAAGCTTCATTATCAGGCTTACTTTTAAGGCTTCCTTTGGTACAACTTCCAGCTTCTGATTTTCCGAATTCACTTCTGATTCTATGATGAAGTGATTTTGTGGCTGAAAGTGATTCATGATTTTCAAGAATAGAGAACCGCTTAACAGAATCAGGAGAAGCTACTTTTTTTAGTTCCCAGTCTCTTAGTTCATTTTAGAGAATCACTTTCCAGAATCAGCTAAGAATCACTTCTCCTGAAAAATAGTGTTTGACACAACTCCATTGATTCTACCTTAGAATCAGCATCGTGAAGCTTTACCAAAGGGGCCTAACTGTAGGAAACAAGGGGAAAAGGAGTCAAATTGTTTTTATTTTCATATAAATTTTTCGAAAATGATTATGGTATCGAAAAATTTGAAAATATTGGAATGAAAACATATCGATATCAGAACCATTTTGAATTTTTTTTCTTTGGAAACAACATCCCAAAGTATTGTTATCATTATTTAAAATGACGCCATGATCCTTGGTTACACGTAGCTTTGTTTCTCGCCATGATCGATAGCTCAAGCATCTTCGTCACCGGATGCCAGGACACTCTACTAGTCAACGCCAACCCTGAACCACAACCACCGCAACTGTCATTACTGACCAGTCATGTGAAATGAGTCTTACACTGGTGGTTAAGTACGCTGAGTAGCACCTCGTCTAAGATTCTGAGTTTGAATCTATGTAGGAATGAATTTCCAGGCCAAGCTAAAAATGTTTGGAGCTTGCCGTGAATATTAAATAGAGGTACTCTACAGAGAAATTGATGGGTGTCGGATTTGAATGTGACTACGTCCAAAACGTAAGGAGAGGATGATTGAATGTCACACGAACAATCAGTGGAGTCAACAACTATGTTTGTGTTATACATCCAGCTATCATCACCTTGTTCTAGATTGTGTGTGTATGTCTGTATTTGTACTCGCTCATAATAAGCTGGTCATAACCTTATTATAAGGAAAGATCGAAACTTTATCCACCACCTAAAAGATGTGAAATTTCTACCATTTGAGCCAACAACAAAGGTCAGGTAATTCAATGAGCTAAAAGACAAAGGGGACATCTCTAGTGTAAAAGTGGCTTATATTGCTAACATGTCAATACACATACATGTTTTTAATCGTCTAATCTATCACCATCAACTAAGGGTGACCAAAAAAACTAGAATCGGAAAACTGATAAACCGAGACTGGAACCGAAAAGATAGGCATATCAGGTATCGGGTACTTATTCAAGTAACAAATTTAAATTACTTGTATATAAATTTCGAGTTCGGATATCACTTTCGGGTACCCAAAATACCCGAATAACCGATCAATAAAATCTCATGTTAAAATATGGTATACTAACTATGCACACTTCAAATTCTGATATCTTATTTATGAGTTATGGTATGAAGTCATTAGATTGAACTGTTTATGTACGATCCATCATTGATAAACTTACAATTCATTGACCTCTCAGATTAAATTTATGAATAATATTAGACTTGTGTTGACCGTTTAGAGTATAAGATAGGTACAATGTATTATTCGGGTATCTCGAGTAAGACAGAAGAACGAACTGAAAAGGTCAAAAAGATCGATGTCGAAGTGTAGCAATGACACATCTCCCGGACCTACTAAGAAGCAACCCGCGAAGGTTTTTTTTGGAGGGGCTAGTTCATAGAGGTTTGCGAGCACGACAGATATGGTAATCGAATACCCTATATCCACGGTGTGTGTTGTATTTCTTAAGTCTAGAGGAGAGTGGAGATTGAATATGTGTGAATGGAGATCGAATGCCTAAGTTTTTGGCCGTCCGATCCTTTTATAGTCTAAGGACAAACAACTTACAAGTGGGGTCCGGGGCCTGATAGGTGGCCCCGGGAAGATCTTATTCCTGTACATGCTCTAAGGTGTTATGGCCGCCTGCTACCTCTGACTGTGGCTTGAAGACCTGTCGTCTTGTCGTGCCGTTCGCCAGAGGCTATGCGTAGTTGTTGATGATGGCAGAGAATGTCTTGTCTGTCGTATCGCTGCAAGCTACCCCGTCAGTAGTGTGAGGTAGCCCTAAAGCGCCTTCCCTGTGATGTGATTGGGCACAGTGGCACCTGACAGGGGTGTGCATCGCGCTCGTGCTCCTGGGGAAGGTGCATGTATTCAATGCGTGACTCAGACAGAGCACACCACACTTTACTCCTGCAACCTAACACATAGAGCAAGCCACAGGACGCGTGGCAGCACTGGAGCGTGCCTCTGCGGGGGAGGCCCAGCTCCATGCCGCGGGCCACGTGGCGGCACTGGAACCCACTCCTGTGGAGGGGTGGGGGCCCATTCTGCTAGACACGTGGTGGCCTCGGAGACCGTGTTTGCGGGGAGGCCAAGTTCTGAGCCAAGGGGCATGTAGCAGTATTGGAGCCTGCCCTTGAGGACGGACGGGGTATGGTCCTGCTGGAAACACGGTACCTCCATGGCTTGCCTGTACAAGGAGGAAGTGTCCTTAGTCATTTTATCATGCGCGTAGGGGTACCCGATATGCAGGGTACCAATAGTGGCCCTCAGGTCTACCTTAGAGGAGGCCAAAATTTTGCAGGTGGGGCCTTTTCCTTTACTTCCCGCACGACCTTTTCGAATCTGTCTTGGGCAGTCGAAGGGGTGGCACGCCCCTGGTGCCATGGACACGCGTCCGCTCCTGGTTGGCAGGTCGTGGCGACGTGATCTTTGCCTGCTGCACGACTTATCCGTGACGGTTCTCGATGCGATCGTTGTGCTTCCGCCGTTCTGCCTCCTTGGGAACTACCGAGTTGCCTTCTTGGCCGATTGACCGCTTGGGCCGAACCCTCTGACAGGCGACCTAGGTCTCACTGTCATTGGCTCCGCGGGTTGCACAACGCGTATTGGGCCTAGGCGACCCGCACGATGTGCCCCAAATGTCGCGGGGTGAGTAAAAGGAAACCTCCATGGCCAATGGTCGTTCCTTTCTCATTCACTCCCTTGTGCTTGAGCCTTCCGTATCCCTCCTAAGCGCCCGAGCTCTCATCCTTTGCCATGTCGTTGCTCTCCACGTGCTCCCACGACGTTAAGATTGCCTCGCTCTCGCATCGAGAGGACCATGGACCTGGAGCCAGTGAAGCAATTGCTCAGTTGGCGCAAGGAGAAGCAGAAGCATTAGATCCGTCGCGGGACCCTCCTATTGAACCTGCGGATCAAAGATATCGTGCTATTTGTTGGTATGCAGTGGCCGGGTTCGTGCCCTCGGTATCTTCCTTCCTCGCCATGCTACTGGAGGTCTTCGCCCTCCAGCTTCACCATTTGTCGTTGAACTCCCTTTCAGTGGCGGTGGTCTTTGCGCTCCTCTACGAGATGTTCGCGGGGGTCTGCCTGGGCGTGCCGTTGTTCCGGCAATTCTTTGTGTTGAAGACTACCAACAGAGCTCGACAAGCCTGTTTGGGGCCTACTACTTCGAGCACCGGATCAGGGCCTCAAGCAAGTACATCACTCCCTTCAGTGCCGCGAGGTGGCAGCACTGGAGGGATGACTAGGTGATCGTGAAGGCCGATGCCCACGATCACATGAAGATACCAACTGTGAGGCCGACCTCTGGGCGCTCTTACTGGGGGGAGTGCCCGAAGCTGGAGAAGGAATATGCTCTGGTGTTGAAGAGGATATAGTTTCTAGTGGACCATGGCTTCATGTCGCTGATGGTGCTGGCGGACTTCATGTACCTTCGCATGGCCCCTCTCCAACACTGCAACCTCCCGACGTGGTACTATACCGGGCTCAAGGACTGCACCCAGTTGGAGACTGGCCCTGACTCGGAGCCCAGCCAGGAGATGCTATTCGAGATGCTGACAAAGGTGAGAGGCGACCTGCTGAGTGCCGACATCATTACCCTATTGGTGTCCTGCTAGCCGCTCTTTGTGGACCAGGCGTTTAGGTCGAGGATCTTGAAGGGGATGCCGAACTTGGACGCTCTCGGCCTCGCCCCACGACAGGTCAGAGCTGCTAACCTAGGGATAATCATATCTACTTCAGACTACATTAGAGGCCAGCAGGAGCCCGCACCTGCCCCACACTCCGATGTGAGGAAGGAGGGGAACCCAACCTCTAACAGGGGGAATGGGAAGGCGCTGGTCCCTCGCAAGGGAAAGGGGAAGGAGTTGGTCACGAAGACTGTTGTTAACGACCGTTATATCCCAATTTCACCCATCAATATAACTCAATTATGTGAAGGAAAGATCATTTCTTGCACACATCACCTTTCTACTTAACCTATTTCCACTTGTACTTGGAAAAATAGTGCATGCAAACTTTTTATATAGGAAATGAGGTGAAAGAGGGAGAGCAATCCTAAAAAGTATCATCCCAGCCAATCAAGCATCAACATGTGGCATCACATGGATCAAATGGTTCACAAACAGACATGTCTGAGGAGATCCAACGGTGTATCAACCATATTAGTCAATAGGGCCCACCTGGAAGTGACCTGGAGAAAGCACATGTGAAACGGAGCGAAGACCAGTTCAGCTGAACCCTTCCTGGTGCCAAACTCAGGCAACTTCCACGTGTCGACTCCCTGTGGTGTCCTGATAACTATGAAGAATGATTCACGCACTTTTGATGGCGGGAACCGACCCTTCTCCAGCTATAAATAGGACCCCTACCCCTCACTTCAATACACACCATTTGAGCATCATTCTATTGTATACACTACTTTTCTTAGTCCTTAGAGGAGTTAGGATGTAGAGAGAAGAGTCTCTAGTCCCAAGTCCAAATTGGGAAAGGAGTAGAGGGAGTCTCTCTTCTCAATTCCAAATTGGAAAGTTATGGCTCATGTATTCCTTCTTGTATTTGTGACTTTATGAATAATAAAGATATTATCTTTAGTCTTCCTTTATACATATGCTTGGATGAAGCATTTCTTGTTTGATTGTGGAGTCCATGTATGTGGTAATAATAGTCTTTATGATTATACCATAATGATCTTACTCTATCATCATAAACACTATAAACCCCCACTATAGTTTAAGTAGTTACGATATGATTATGTTAATATGAATAACTTATGCTATGTCTCGTAGACCCATAGATTGAAGAGGTAGGCAGTAGGTGGTGAACACCCTATCTGTCATTTGTAATCCTCCACGTTCGTCTATGCCACAGGTTCTTCGCGGGAGTCGTCCTAGTATTGCTAAGGGTAAACCCGTGCCCGATGTGTTGAACAACTTAGCATAAGGATTCACCATTAACATGCTCATTAGTACCTAACTTAGGCTATGTATATGTATATTAGAGGCATTGTAGGAGCAACTCACTAACTCTTAGTATAATCTTCATTAGGACCCATTTATCCTTTAGAATAGATTCCTTAGGTGTGTGTCACACAACCCATATTATCAACTTACCCCTTGTCATGATAATTATTAGTATCCCCTAGCTTGATCATAAGAATAGTGTTTACCTTACTCCATTGCCTTCCTTTGGGATAAATACGATACCCTTGAGTATACTCATGGGTGAAAATCTACAACAGTATCCTCCGTGCGCTTGCGGACGTCATCTCTTTCGAGAGATAATATGTGGTGTTAAGAACCGTCAACAACTGTGTCGAAGAAGCACCCCTAGATGCTGCCGAGGGCCTCCTTTGCTCCGAGCCAGCGTCCCGAGGAGCGCCTGCATAATGCATTGGGGGGGGGGGGGGGGTGGAGGTGCTTCGAGCAAGGGTCCTGCCCTCCGCACGAAGAGAAGGCTGGAGCATGCGGATGGCACTACGGTCTTCTTGCATCAGTTCGAGGACCCTCGAGCCACTGTCGATCCCGTCATCGACTTGGACCATAGTGCCAGCGATAGCTCTGGGGGCGTTGCGGCTATGCAGCCTAGGCTAAGAAGCCTCGGGCCATGAGCACCCTTGCTACGGGTGCGGCGAAGAACACCGACAATGGCTCTAGAGGAGGCTCCAAAGGTGGTGCGATCGACTCAGCGACCGGGACTTAACCCATGGCTAAGGAGCCCCGGGCCACGAGCACTCCAGTCGTCGGTGCGATGAGGAGCACCGGTAGCGGCACCGACGAAGGCGTGATGAAGAACGCCGGGAGCGGCTCTGGCAGAGGTCCGATGAAGAACACCGGGAGCAACACCAGCAGTGGTGCGACGAAGTCCACACCAGCAGTCGCGTCCTTGGCACAAGCGACTCCAACGGGACAACCGAAAGTCCAAGCCCGCTGGAACTTTTGGGCCCCCCGGTAAGCAACACTCACCAAATCTTGTATCATTGCTTCCATTTTTTCTCTTATCTAACCAGGTCCAACTTTCGCTCCATAGGTTGTCACCAGAAGATGCGACACCCTTGCTGCAGGAAGTAGCGGAGAAGAGCGTCCCCACCTCTAGGGCACCAAAGGCGCGAAGATGGACCGGGTCCTCAAGCCGGCCTCTGAGGCAGCCTGGGAGGCCGTCCCTCCGACACCATTGTCCCGCGCGTCGGCGGAGGTGTCTGCTTCTGGTGGCCGTGTGTTGACGGTCGTTATATACCAATTTCGTCCGTCAATATAACTAAATTATGTGAGGGAATAATATTTCTTGCACACATCATAGTTAGAAATAACCTTATTCCACTTGTACTTGGAGAAATTGGTGCATGCAGGTATTCTATATAAAATTGAGGTGAATGCATGACCACATGGCAGGGAAACACACTTCCAACAAATCAGATGATGCCATGTGGCCTCCCATGGATCCAATGGCCCACTTATAGGTGTGTATCCTCATGTTTTCACCCCGATTCATCTAGAAGGTCGACAAGGGCCCACATATCAGTGTCCAGGAGCAAGTGGGGGCCGAGTGGCGCCGCCACCAACTCGACCGACTAGGGAGGTCGACAAAACTGGTAAAGGCACCAAACTTGGTCAACTCGCACGTGTCGACCTCTGGTGGCTTCCTTGACACGGGAGTAAGTGAAAGCCTGAGAGATTAGTGTGCAAAACCGCCTGAGTGAGTGTATAAATAGGGGGGGGGGGGGGGGTGCCTCACCTCACTTCACACACACCACTCAAGCATTCTCTCTTGTATACACTAGTTCTCCAAGTTCCTAGAGAGGAGCCTCTAGTCCCAAGTGCAAATTGGGAAAGGTATGACTCATATATCTTTTCTTTTATTTGTGACATTATCTTTATATTAATATCATTAGACTTTACTTATTCATATACATGGATGAAGCGTTCCTTGTCTGGTTGTGGAGTCCATGTACGTGCTAGGTGTAGGGATCTAGTAATAATGCCATTATTATATTATCATAAACACCATACACCACCACTATAGTCTAATTAGGTATTAATATGATCATGTTAATATGAGTAAGTTAGTGTTTGGTCCCAACATTAGTTTCAATGATGTTTAGGTTAGTCATTGCCTTAGGAAGGTACTTGTACTGTAGCTCTTAAGGTATTTACTTGTTATGTAAGCATGGTGCTTAGATAATCAAGTAGCATTGGATGCCTCGTAGACCCATGATTTGTAGGGGTAGGCGGCAGGTGGTGACAGCCCTATCCGTCCTTCGTAATACCCCACATTAGGCTACATCGCAGGCTCGTGGCAGGAATCATTCTGATATTCTCAGGGGTAAATCCGTGCCCGATATTCTGGACCACTAAGCCCTAGTATTCACTATTAGCATATTCGTGTGTAATCTATTAGGCTACGTATATGAGTAAGTAGAGCACAGTAGGACTAGTCCCTTCTTGTAGCTTAACCCTGACTAGGACAATCTTACCCATAGAGTAGATTGCTTAGGTGTGTGTCACACTACGCCTATTATCATCTTGTCTCTGTTCTAATAAATACTTAGTACCCTATACCTTGATCATGAGAATAGTGTTCCCTTTACTTCACCGCCTTCCTTTGGGATAAATACAATACCCTTGGGAATACTCTTGGCTAAAATGCTACAACGGTATCTTCTGTGTACTTGCGGATCTCATCTCGTACTAGAGATAATTCGTGGTGTTAAGAAATACCAACAAGCATCTGACGCCATTGCCGGAAGGCACATAAGTGAAGGATGGCTATCACTTTTGATTAAGCCATGTTTTTATATCCCATTCTTTGGGAAATCTAAAAGAGTATGCAAGAGCTTAACTCCATTAGTATTTCAAGGTGTTCCTCAACAAATTCTTCCCGTTGGGCAACATCGTTGCCCACAACGGGAGGATTCTCCAGCTTCCAGTAGGAGCCAAAGGCATCTATCCCCAAATCTTGGCGGAGGCTCCAAGATTATATCTTGGTTTGCCTTCACCATGGGGGTATATATTGGTTTATTGTCCAACACTCCTACAATGGGTTGACATTGTCGACCCGTGATCAAATTCATGCTGAAGTTGGAGGATACCTCTTCTCATTCATCATGAGAAGGATTGATTGAGAAGATGGTCATCATTCTAGGGGTGGATCCATGAATGCTTCAATTTGTTGGCATGGCATGCACACCATTGACAAGGTATATGTGATAGCCACGAAACTGAACCTCCTATTGAAAAAATCAAGAAGGTCAAGCCAATGAGGAAGTGTTTGGATGATCCTAGTCATGGATATTCACATGATTTGTGAAAATCCATGACAACATGGGACACTTGGGGGATTTATTTTCCCAAGACTCATGAGGGGTCCTTCATTTCCAAGCAATAACTTCAAAGGCTAGTACTAACAAGGATTTCAAAAGTAGAATCAATACGATCAAGGAGGCTATGTGAATTTGAATTCAAATGGATTCAACTTCAAATAGCCTACCTTGATGTATCTTGTCCATAGCCAAGGAGAAATCAATGACACACTCATGAAGCATTTGTCCAAGGACAAACCACTCTGAAAAGCATTCAAGATCCAAGGGTTCCACAATCACTTGTTGAACCCTACACTTCAACCAAACCCATGCAACTTTGGGCAAAACAACACTGTGGATGAAGCATTTCTTGTTTGATTGTGGAGTCCACATGTTGTTATGCCCAAGGAAGCCTCTTGATCCTAGATCAAGCATGATTGAGTCAAAATAATATCTTTAAGGTCGAAGCGACACCCCCATAAGTGGACATCCTCATTTGCCTTCATGAGGAATGAGGAGACTCTGTCATGTCATCCACAATGACATTCTAAGAAGACGGAGAAGCCAGGGTCATCCAAATGACCCAATTCTAGTAAGCTACAAACAAGAGAATGGCAGAAGAAGGACAATACTCACCAAGTTCATGAAAGAATATCTTCAAAAGGGAAAAGTCGTCGCAACATCAACAAGCCTGCATCAAAGCGACAACAAAGTCGAGGCCACTATGGGCCCCACTTGTCCAAGATGGTAGCCAAAGGAGGTTTGGCTTGCCAACAAGGGAAGTCATCCTTGCCTTCATCTCCGGACATGGACGACACATCATCAGGCTAAACAGGACGGAGGTAAGTCCTGCTCATCAGACTTCAAATATTCGGTGCGTCCTTGCCAATAGGTTAATTGGTAGTCATCTCATATTTGATTTTCCAATTGCATATATGAATTTCCCATCAACCATTGTATTTGCATTTAGCATGTTTGAAATTTCACACTTGCATGTTGGACAGTAATGTTCTCCAACCAACATAAAATTAAAATTTTGAATTAGGAAATAAATTATTTGGATACAAACTTTGGGCATAACCACTTGAATTCATCTTCCTAATTCAAACCAAAACAATTTGACAAAGGGTTCAATTCGCATACCAAGGAGTTATCTTCATATTTCCACTCCACAAATAGTCCATCACACTTGCACAAATCTTGATCAAAAGTATGATTTGTTTTCTCCTAAGTCTTACTCTTTTGACTTCACAATATATCTGTTGCAAATATGCCTACTCTTGATCCCTACCAAGATCCACATATAGGCCTTATTTAGATGTAGGACAATGACAAGCATTGCTTCGGTTAGGATACACATACCACTTTCCACATAGGAGTGATTGAGTGCATCATTTGAGGAACTTAAATCCAAACAACATTTGAAATTCTTAGGAAATTTGAGTGGAACTGACACATTAGGTTATGCATGCTCACTTTGCTGTTATGTCCTCCAACCACCTAGGAAAAAGACGAGGCATAAGCCCCATAATGACTAGGAAAAAGGATTAGGTACCATAGCCAATTTATTCAATGCAAGGTAGAATATTTTGTTTTGCACTTGGTACTTTTTGCAAAATAGGACATTGTAGCAACTGCTGATCAACTACCTACGTCTTATTTTTGCTTCAGGACGAGCAAAAGGTAAGCTTGGGGGAGTTTGTTGACGGTCGTTATATACCAATTTTGACTGTCAATATAACTCAATTATGTGAGGGAATAAATATTTCTTGCACACATCATAGTTAGAAACAACCTACTTCCACTTGTACTTGGGGAAATCGGTACATGCAAGTATTCTATACAGATTTGAGGTGAATGCATGACCACATGGCAAGGAAACACACTTCCAACAAATAAGACGATGCCATGTGGCCTCTCATGGATCCAATGGCCCACTTACAGGTGTGTACCCGCATATTTTCACCCCGATTCATTTAGAAGGTCGACAAGGGCCCACATATTAGTATCAAGGAGCAAGTGGGGGCCGAGTGGCGCCACCACCAGCTCGGCCGACTAGGGAGGTTGGTTGAACAAGTAAAGGTGCCAAATTCGGTCCACTCGCACGTGTCGACCTCTGGTGGCTTCGTTGTCGCCGGAGTAAGTGAAAGCCCGGTAGATTAGCGCGCAAAATCGCCTGAGTAAGTGTATAAATAGGGGGTGCCTTACCTCACTTCACACACACCACTCAAGCATTCTCTCTTGTATACACTAGTTCTCCTAGTTCCTTAGTGGAGGCTAGACTGTAGAGAGGAGCCTCTACTCCCATGTCATAATTGTGAAATTTATGGCTCATGTAGTTTTTCTTTTATTTGTGACATTATCCTTTATATTAATATCATTAGTCTTTACTTATTCATATACTTGGATGAAGCATTCCTTGTTTAATTGTGGAGTCCATGTATGTGCCAGGTGTAGGTGTTCTTATGATCTAGTTATAATACCTTTATTATATTATCATAAACATCATACACCACCGCTATAGTTTAATAAGGTATTAGTATGATTATGCTAATATGAGTAAGTTAGTGCTTGGTCCCAACATTGGTTTCAATGATGTTTATGTTAGTCATTGCCTTAGGAAGGTACTTGTACTACAACTCTTAAGGTATTTAGTTGTTATGTAAGCATGGTGCTTAGATAATCAAGTAGTGTTGTTGGTGTGAGACCTATGTGTGCTGAATACATTGGCTTGTACTGAATACATTGGCTTTGATGATAGAAGTTCTGAAATTCATCTTGGTTAGCTCCAGCATGTCTTTGCTAGCTCCGGCTTTTGGGTTGACTAGTTCCGACTAGTTTTGGTTAGCTCTGGCGCTAGGTCCGACTGGTTTTGGTTAGCTCCGGCACTAGGTCCGACTAGCTTTGGTAAGCTCTGGCGCTAGGTTGTACTAGCTTTAGTAAGCTCCGGCTCAAGCTCCGATTAGCTTTGGCAAGGTTCGGAGCTTGATCGTAATGTTCCAAATTTTCATGTGAAATGTTTCGAACTTACTTTACACTTATGGAAAGGTTGCTTAGTATTCTATTACTTAGTTTTTGGTGTGTTTTGGTGGTTATGGCTGATATAGTTTTGATATGCTTTGCAACATGCTTATGTGAGGTGCTCACGTAAGGTGTTGTAGTTTTGGAACTAACTTGAGTCAAGTCGCAGACTTGGGCTCGTACGGATTGGTTGTTTGTTCATGTGCAGGTGTTGCTTGAGTTCAAGACATGGCTGGTGACGGGATCCATTGAACTAGTCTTAGGGAGAAGATGAGGTTCAACAACCAAGTTCGGGAGGAATTGTGGTTGAGTTGATCGGGAGGTTGCGCAACATGGTTGAATCAAGAACAATGCATATGAAGGTATCGTGGACGTCATTGGAAGATGTTTGCATGTGTGCAAGGAGTGCATGGACGTGGCTACATGGTTCTGAGGCGTGATGAAGAGATGTGGATGTAAAGTATTGGTCGGAAAGGTCCAACCGACTAGGCTATGGACTCAGGTTGTGGCTGAGTCGGGTTTGACTCAAATATGAAATGTTTTGAGTTGGTTATGATAGGATTTTGTGTGGGTCACAAATTTGAGTCATTTTAGGAATGTGGGATATGTTTCTAAGGTGTTTGGAAGTCTTAAGATTGCTTTTATCTGCATATAGAAGAGTCCTAAGCAGTTATGGAAAGTTTCGATTCATGATCTGAGTAGGATTAGAATCCTAGTTGAGATTGGGTTGGCCTAAGGGCTGGTTATATAAACAAGGGAGGCCAGAGCTCGTGAGATACGACCTTGGGGCTGTTCCTCTTGTGTTATATTGAATAAAATTCGTAGTTTGAAGGAACTTTTGTGCCTTGTTCGTCCGACTTGTTCCAGACAAGTTTTACTCATCGAGTTTCTGGACAGCACTACCTTTCGTCGGTGGTTTTATCATAACTCGAGTTTTACAGATCCAATTGACGTGATTCTTTTTGGTTTGTATTCAAAATTTGATTATCTATCATCTGTAAAAATTTCACGGTCATTGGATTTGTGGTTTCTGATTTACACGAGTTTCTTTGCAGCGTTCCAGAACTGTTTTTCTCGGGTAGGATAGATTGACCTTTGTTCGATTGAAATCGTAACTTGAGTTTCTCTCGACGGATTCGAGTGATTCTTGTTGTGTTGTCTTCATGACTTGATTCTCTCTGATATCTATCACTTTTTTCATGGTGAAACACGTTTAGATTAGTCTCACACACGATTTCTTTAGGATATCATTTTTCTGCCGAAGGGGTTGGGATTTAATTGTTTCCGCTGCGTAAGATTTTTAAATCTACCATTCACCCTCCCTCTGTTAGCTTTTCACGTGCTCTTTGATCCTACAATTTGTATTAGATCCACGGTGATCTAATCATTATGATTTGCATGTGTGTTTGACTAATCATCATGGAGAAATACTCTGCCAAACCTTGTGTGTTTGCTGGTATTGATTTTCAGGTTTGGAAGACACGCATGGAGACTTTCATCCAGGCGCAAGGCTTCGCAATATTGGAGAAGGTGTACAAGCCTTACGAAGTGCCATCAAACGATCAAGTTACGGCTACAAACCTACGGGACGTCGACAACAACAACAAAGCCCGAAACTTGATCATCTAAGGACTCACTCAAAGCGACTTCGACTGCGTTGCACATCTTCGATCAGCATACGATGTATGGAGAGCACTTTGTGACTATTACGAAGGATCCAACATGATTAAGGAGGTAAGGAAAGACATGTTCAAGAAAGAATACATGCGCTTCGAGATGCAACCCGATGAGTCCATCGATGATCTCTTTGCTCGCTTTAACAAAATTCTCAGTAACTTGCGTAGTGTCAACATTAATTTTTCTAATGTTGAAAATGCTAGGCAACTTCTTAGTGCATTAGACATGTCAATATGGGAGATGAAAGTTACATCTATTCGTGGATCTACTGTCATGAGTACACTTACTTTAGATGTGCTTTACTCTAAACTCAAAACTCATGAAATTGAAATCTTATCATGTAAGAACCCAAATAAGCCTATTGCATTTGTCTCACAACGTGATATGCCTAGCTGTGGCCAATCATCATCTTGTAATACTCTTGTTTTGTTGTCCTCACTAACCCTGGGCAGATCGAGGAATTTCCAGAGGAGGAGCTAGCACTTCTCTCTACTAGGTTCTCAAAAGCATTGCAAAATGTGAGAACTAGAAGGAGAGGAAGCTCCGTACCTCAACGATGCTTCGAATGTGGTAAGACAAGACACTTTCATACAGAATGCCCTAACATTTTAGGTTCTACTTCCCGAGAAGAAAAATAATCAAGGAAGAAGCACTCCTCAACAAATGATAAGAAGAAGAAGAAGAGCTTTACAGGTCGCCAACTGGTGAACAGTTTTATCTCCGCACTCTAGGAACTTTGCTCAAGCGACGTGGACATTGGAAGTGACGAAGATGAAGATGATTTGACCAACTTATGCTTCATGGCGGGCAAAACATGATCAAGATCAAGTCAGGAGGATGCAGAACACAACAGTGACGACGATGAGGTATGTTCTACCTGTAATGAAATGTGTTATGTAATTTCTTGTGCAACTATTATAGTTAAGAAAAATGACAAAAAGCTTAGGGATAATGTTTCTAAAATTGAATCACTAGAATCTGAAATCAACCATTTGAAAACCTTGATTCATAGTGATGATTCTTGTCCCTCGTGTGATTTAATCTATGAACAACTGTCCACATTAAGAACTGCACATTCCTCTACTCTAGATAGATTTGAACTTGAAATTGAAAAGAACAAAAAGCTTGCTGCACTTGACATTGGAAACTTAAAGGATTCTTCTTGTTCTACAATTTATTTGCATTATTCTAGTTGTGATGATCTTGAAAAAAAACTAAAAGATGCTATGAATGAAATTTCAATATTGAATAATGCTTTACATTCTCATGAAGTTAAATATTGTTCCAATTGCAAATTGAAAGGAAAAACTTCATGTGAAAATTGCCTTGATCTGTCCAAAAAACTTGATAACATGCATAGGACATTAGATCGATTTTATAACGGGAATAAGAACCTAAACTTGCTGCTGAATTCTTCCAAGTCCTGCAATGATAAAACTGGTTTAGGTTTTGATTATCATGCTCATGCTAAGGCACATCCACCTAAAATTGTAAAGTCATTAGGAAGTGGTTTGATTCAAACAGTTCCCAAACAAAAAGAAGTTGTTTTCAAATCTGCAGGAGTGTTGTCTCATTCGGTTTCAAATAAAAATATTGCTTGCTCATCTAGACATGAACACAAAGTTAAATTTCATTGTACTTACTGTGGTAGAGATGGTCATGTCAAAGATTTTTGTTATAGACTAGCTAACCAATAGAAAAAGGAAAGAATGATTGCTAGATCTCATAACTTTCATGCAAAATTTGCTGCACATATTAAACCGAATGCCAAGAACATGCAACCTGCTGTTATGAGTTCAAAAACATTCAAAGTTTACCTCCAGACCTTCTGTTTTTGCCTCCAGAGCTACTGATTTTTGTGCTACACAAGTAACACCTTATAGGTCAGTAGTTAAGAATAAAAAACCTCATACTTTGACTCATAAACCTGCTGTTTTATCTCAGCTTTCATGTGTTTTTCCTGCTGCACGTCGTGTGACTCAGTACTAGATACCTAAATGCCTTTTGACTAACCCCAGTATTAAGTCATCGACGTATTGTGCTTCTATGTAGGTAACATGCTTGAGGAAGGAGAACATTTGGATTGTGGATCCAGGTTGCTCACGCCACATGACCGGTAACAAAGAATGGTTCTCCTCCCTCTCTTTTGTGTCACTTGTAGAGAATGTTATTTTTGCCGATAATTCTTCAAGTTCGATAATTGCTAAGGGTTCGGTTAGAGTAAATGATCACTACACTTTGAAGGATGTGGCACTTGTCAAAATTTGAAATACAACTTGCTTTCTGTTTCACAATTGCTAGATGAAAATCAGGAAATTATTTTCAATAAAAACTGCTGCAAAGTTGTAGGTTCAAATAGTGAGCTTATTTTTAACATGTCTCGGTTTGGAAGTGTTTTTAAAGCTGATTTTGATATGTCTTCCTCTAAGCATAGGTGTCTAGTTCCTAATGATTCAAAGGACTTATATTTTTGGCATCGTAGACTTGGTCACGTAGGCTTTGATCACCTAACGCGTGTTAGTGCTCTTGATCACATACGTGGGCTGCCTAAGCTTAAAGGGGACAAAGAAATCGTGTGCTCTTCTTGTATACATGCTAAGATGGTTGCAGGTTCACATAATCCTCTCACAATGATCATGACAACTGAACCGGGTCAACTTTTGCACCTTGACACCGTAGGACCTTCACGTGTTCAATCCTTCAGAGGTAAATGGTATGTTCTTGTTATTGTTGATGATTATTCTAGATACTCTTGGGTTTACTTTATGGCGTCTAAGAATGAAGCTTTTAGTCACTTTAGAACTTTATTTCTTAGATCAATTGATCAACCAGGATCTTTAAAAGCAATTAGAAGTGCTAATGAAATGGAATTTAAAAATCAATCTTTTGATCACTTTTGTGCTAAAAATGGAATAGATCATCAATTTTCTTCACCATATGTACCTCAACAAAATGGTGTTGTAGAAAGAAAGAACAGAACCTTAGTTGAGATGGCTAGGACTATGCTTGATGAATATCAAACTCCTAGGAAATTTTGGGCTAATGCGGTTGCAACCGCTTGTTATGTATTAAATCGTGTTTTCTTGCGCGTTAAGCTAGGCAAAACACCATATGAGCTCCAGTTTGGACCCAGGACTAGTGTTACACACCTTCGGGTCTTTGGTTGCAAATGCTTTGTTAAGAAACATGATAATCTTGATAAATTTGAACCTAGATCCATTGATGGCATGTTTCTTGCTTATCCATCTCATACTAGAGGCTACTGTGTGCTTTTACTTGACACTAACAAAATTGTGGAGACTTGTGAAGTGTCTTTTGATGAATCTAGCCCAGGTACTAGCTCAAACATTGCAGGTCCGGATCCATATCCGCAGGGGGAGAGCATTTTCGTTGAAGATGAGGAAGAATTGGAGCTGCTGTCCGAAAATTCAGCAGCTAAAGACTTTGGTTCAGCTCCGGATGTTAATTCTCAACTAGCACCGACAACCATCAATGGTGATTCAAATCGTCCTCAAGTCACAAGCTCATCGATTTGTGATGAACATGAAGAAGAAGAAGCTTGTGAGACATCTGTTCCCCTACGGTTTTACAAAGATCATCCCCTGCAACAGATTATTGGAAGCTTGCACGAACGAGTTACACGGTCCAGGTTTTGCAATCCAAACTCTCATGCTCATTCTGCTTTTGTTGCTTCTTTTGAACCCAAAGATATATCACACGCACCCACTAATGAATCTTGGATTATTGCCATGCAAGAAGAGTTAGAAAATTTTGAAAGAAATAATGTTTGGAAACTTGTACCTCCACCTCAAGGTCACACTTTAATTGGAACTAAATGGGTGTTTAAAAATAAACAAAGTGAGGATGGGGTTGTGGTTAGGAATAAGGCTAGGTTGGTTGCTCAAGGTTTCACTCAAGTTGAAGGTCTAGATTTTGATGAAACTTTTGCTCCTGTTGCTAGATTAGAAGCCATAAGAATTTTGTTAGCTTTTGCTGCATCTAAAGGTTTTAAGCTATATCAAATGGATGTTAAAAGTGCTTTTCTTAATGGCTACATGGATGAGGAGGTTTATGTCAAACAACCACCGAGTTTTGAAAATTCATATTTTGCTAATCATGTTTGCAAACTGTCCAAAGCCTTGTAAGGTCTCAAACAAGCCCCTAGAGAATGGTATGATAGGTTAAAAACATTCTTACTTGAAAAGGGGTTTACCATGGGCAAGGTTGATAAAACTCTGTTTGTGCTTAAGCATGACAATGACTCATTATTCGTTCAAGTGTATGTGGATGGTATTATCTTTGGTTGTGCTTCTCATGATCTTGTGTCCAAGTTTTCAGCTATGATGAGTTCAAAATTTGAGATGAGTATGATGGGAGAACTCACGTACTTTTTGGGGCTGCAAATCAAGCAAACCAAGGAGGGTACCTTTGTGCATCAAACGAAGTATACAAAAGACCTCCTAAGGCGCTTCAACATGAACAAAAGCAAGTCTCTTCGGACACCAATGGGAACAACAACAACACTTGAACTTGATGAAGATGGTGAACCCGTGGATCCAAAAGAATATAGAAGCATGATCGGATCACTTTTGTACCTCACGACATCAAGACCGGACATACAATTCAGCGTATGTCTTTGTGCACATTTTCAAGCATCCCCACGTGCTTCACATCGTCAAGCCGTCAAAAGAATTCTCAGGTACTTACATGGAACTCAAGAATTTGGCATTTTTCTTTCTTCTTCCTCAACCGTTACTTTGAAAGCTTATTCTGATGCTGATTTTGGGGGTTGTAGGATTGATAGGAAAAGTACTTCGGGTGCTTGTCATTTTCTTGGTAATTCACTTGTTGCTTGGTCCTCTAGAAAACAAAACTCAGTTGCACAATCCACATCCGAATCTGAATATGTAGCTGCTGCTAGTGCTTGTTCACAAATTCTTTGGATTGTTCAAACACTTAAGGACTGTGCGGTTGATCTAGATAGTGTTCCACTATTTTGTGATAACACTAGTGCCATTTGCATTGCAAAAAACCCCTTGCAACATTCTAGAACTAAGCACATTGACATTAGGTATCACTTTGTACGTGATAATATTGAAAAAGGAAACATTGTGCTTCACCATGTAGATACCGAAAAACAATTGGCTGACATTTTTACAAAACCTTTGGATTTCACTCGTTTTTGTTACCTTCGTAGTGAAATAGGGGTTATGCATCCTCATGGCTTAAATTGAGGGGGAATTTTGAAACTTGGGAAGTCTATGTGTGAATCTGAACTAAAATAATATGAGCATAATATTTCATACATATATGACTTGTGATTCCTTTTACATGCTGAAAGTTCTTACTACATTACTCATGTTATACATTTTGTAGTTTTTGCCATGACTAGTAATTGGAGTAATTACTTACACTAAATCGGGTCATGATCGAACTTTCTTGCTGTTTTGAACTTGTTGCATGCTCATAAGTGTTTTTAATCATAAAGAATTAATCAAGTAATCAACTCACATGTTGAGTTTTTGTGAACAAATATAAGTTGAGAAAAGATCAAGAGAATATGCATGCATCACACTTCTTCTTTTGAGATGGCTTATCATTGCACTTAGATATGAACTTGGAAGAAGTTGTGTATGACTAAAATCATGTCCTTAAGCTTCTGATTGTCAAATGACATAGGCTTGACTTGGTTGGTTAGAATAAGGCAGATGCGGCATATAATCTTTTGCAAATGTCATATGTTAAAAGTTTGTGCTTTTAATAATAAAATGCAGCAACAAGTGTCATGCTTTCAGGTTTTGAAATAGTTATGTTTGTGAGATCATGACTTGCTTAAATTAAAAATTACATTTGATCTCTAGCATGGCTTACACTACTTTATGTTTCTCATTGTTGTGATAGTGTAAGTTACTTGATAGTGTGACTTGGATGAGCTTTGTTTTATATGTATATGTTATAATATGCTCATAACAATTAAAATTTCTCTTTTCAACCTTGCTAAATACATTGTCAAAGGGGGATAGATAATATGTGAATTTTTAAAGATAAGTATGCAAGGGGGAGAAATTTATTACACATTGCACATATTCACAATTGTTTTTGGCACGATTCTTCTCAGGGGGAGAATTTCTTTTTCTCATTTTATTTCTGTTACAAAGGGGGAGATATTGTTTTCAAAACTTTTAATGTGAATAAGCCAATGTTCGGATCTTAAGTGGTGTTGCCAATGCATTCATCAAGGGGGAGATTGTGAGACCTATGTGTGCTGAATACATTGGCTTTTACTGAATACATCGGATTTGATGATAAAAGTTCTGAAATTCTGCTAAAACTTGTTTTTTAGCAAGGCCTGACTCTAGCTTCGAGCTTTTGCAAGGTCCGACATTATGTTTTGCTAGGTCCGACTTATGTTGGTTAGCTCCGGCATGTCTTTGCTAGCTCCGGCTTTTGGGTTGACTAGTTCCGACTAGTTTTGGTTAGCTCCGGCACTAGGTCCGACTGGCTTTGGTTAGCTCCGGCACTAGGTTCGACTAGCTTTGGTAAGCTCTGACGCTAGGTTGTACTAGCTTTAGTAAGCTTTGGCTCAAGCTCCAGTTAGCTTTGGCAAGGTTCGGAGCTTGATCGTAATGTTCCAAATTTTTATGTGAAATGTTTCGAACTTGCTTTACACTTATGGAAAGGTTGCTTAGTATTATTTTACTAAGTTTTTGGTGTGTTTTGGTGGTTATGTCTGATATAGTTTTGATATGCTTTGCAACATGCTTATGTGAGGTGCTCACGTAAGGTGTTGTAGTTTCGAAACTAACTTAAGTCAAGTCGTGGACTTGGGCTCGTACGGATTGGTTGTTTGTTCATGTGCAGGTGTTGCTTGAGTTCAAGACATGGCTGGTGACGGGATCCATTGAACTAGTCATAGGGAGAAGATGAGGTTCAACAACCAAGTTCGGGAGGAATTGTGGTTGAGTTGATCGGGAGGTTGCACATCATGTTTGAATCAAGAACAATGCATATGAAGGTATCATGGACATCATTGGAAGATGTGTGCATGTGTGCAAGGAGTGCATGGACGTGGCTACATGGTTTCGAGGCGTGATGAAGAGATGTGGACGTAAAGTATTGGTCGGAAAGGTCCAACTGACTAGGTTATGGACTCAGGCTGTGGCTGAGTCGGGTTTGACTCAAATATGGAATGTTTTGAGTTGGTTATGATAGGATTTCGTGTGGGTAACGAATTTGAGTCATTTTAGAAATGTGGGATATGTTTCTAAGGTGTTTGGAAGTCTTAAGATTGCTTTTATCTGCGCATAGAAGAGTCCTAAGCAGTTATGGAAAGTTTCGATTCATGATCTGAGTAGGATTAGAGTCCTAGTTGAGATTGGGTTGGCCTAAGGGCTGATTATATAAACAAGGGAGGCCAGAGCTCGTGAGATACAACCTTGGGGCTGTTCCTCTTGTGTTCTATTGAATAAAATTCGTAGTTTGAAGGAAATTTTGTGCCTTTTTCGTCCGACTTGTTCCAGACAAGTTTTACTCGTCGAGTTTCTGGACAACACTATATTTCATTGGTGGTTTTATCATAACTCGAGTTTTACAGATCCAATTGACATGATTATTTTTGGGTTGCCTTCACTACTTGATTATCTATCATCTATCAAAATTTCACGGTCATTGGATTTGTGGTTTATGATATACATGAGTTTCTTTGCAGTGTTCCAGAACTGTTTTTCTCGGGTAGGACAAATTGACCTTTGTTTGATCTTTCAATCGTAACATGAGTTTCTCTCGACGGATTTGAGTGATTCTTGTTGTGTTGTCTTTGTGACTTGATTCTCTCTTATATATATCACTTTTGTCACGGTGAAACACGTTTAGATTAGTCTCCCACACGATTTATTTAACAGATCATTTTTCTGCTGAAGGGGTTGGGATTTAATTGTTTCCGCTGCATAGGATTTTTAAATCTACCATTCACCCCCATCTGGTAGCTTTTCACGTGCTCTTCGATCCTACAGTTGTATGTCTCTTAGACTCACAGTTTGTAGGGGTAGGCAGCATGTGGTAACAACCCTGTCCGTCCTTCATAATCTCCCACGTCCGGCTACGCCGCAGGCTCATGGTAGGAATCATCCTGATATTCTCAGGGGTAAACTCGTGCCCGATATGTTGGACCACTAAGCCCTAGTATTCACCATTAGAATATTCATGTGTACTCTATTAGGCTATTGAATGTAGGCCTAGAGGGGGGGGTGAATAGGCCTTCTTGAATTTTCTCGGTTCCTGTAGCACTTTAACAACAAGGTCAAAACCAGATATATCGGACTAGTCCGGTAAAGTGCGGACTAGTCCGGATTTCACGGGCTAGGTTGATCAAGTTAGGTCAATTTGATTGTTTCGTTGACATTTGCAGCGGAAATATAAACTTTAATAACAGTTCAATAGTTGTATGTCAAGTTCTATTGCAAGTATGATCCTTGTTCTACTATTTAACTTGAATTCAACAAAATTTATCAAACCCTAGATAATGTTGATCAACTAGAATGATGAACACAAACGAACAAGACACATGATTTATCCCGTGGTTCGGTTACCACGAAGGCAACCTACGTCCACGTTGAGGAGCCCACAAAAGGACCGGGTCTTCACCAACCCTTCCCTCATCGGATCGCCACGAAGGCCAATCCTCTTCCACTAATCACACAGGGGTAAATCACCAAGTTGAAGGGGCGATCTCACAAGTTGAGAGCTCCCTTGATTACAAGTTTCAGGACCACCAATAACACACTTCGAAATATACAAATTGAGATGCAAGAGTGTGTTAGAGATTCAAACCAAGAGCTCAATCGTGTGCCAAGTGCCTCTCCAATGATCTAGAAGTGATCTTCAATGGATTGATTGATTTTGCACTTAATTTCGTGGAGAGAGATGGTTTTTGAGTCTCTTGGGAGGTGTGACGGCGCTAGGGTTCGAGAGGTGGTGAAAGTGGGCCGTGCACCTCTATTTATATGGGGTTTCTAGAAGTTACCGTTAGGGTTCAGAAAGATCGGACTAGTCCGTGGTGGTGACCGGACTAGTCCGGTGTGCTGTGCGAAGCAAACCCTAAATGTCCAGGAATATCGGACTAGTCCGGTTGAAAACGGACTTGTCCGATTTCGCTACTGGAAAGCTTCGGACTAGTCCGATTGTCATCGGACTTGTACGGACCTGTGAAACCCTAAGTGTTTAGGATGACAAGTCCGCACTTGGAGGACTTGTCCGATTTAGATCAGTGTGTATATCGGACTAGTCCGTGTGGACACCGGACTTGTCCGAAGTGGATCAGAATGAATATCGGACTAGTCCGGGTCACAACGGACTTGTCCGATTTTGTGTGACTTGTGCATTGTGTTGAGGACTAGTCTGCACTGGGGAGGACTAGTCCGATGTGAAACAGAAAGATATCGGACTAGTCCGGCTGATATCGGACTAGTCCGGTCCTGTATAGCTTTGTGCATTGTGTGTGTGTGATTAAATGAGATTGAGCTCTTGGGTGTGTTTCCTTAACACACTCCATACATACTAAACTACTAATTTCTTCTCCTTGAGCTCAAATTCATCTTCCTTCTCAATTTCCCTCTTTTTGACACTTTGCTCATTTTTCATCATTTTCCTGCATTCATCTCAACAAAAGGATTAGGATCCCAATTGCTTGTCATAAATCATCCAAAACCCACAAGGGAGTCCTAGATGCACTTTCAATCTCCCCCTTTTTGGTGATTGATGACAACCAATTGAGATTTCACAAAATGAGGCATAAAATGAGATTTTCATAAAGTATGCACATATGACTCAAAGATACATCAAGCAACAAGATAATTATTCATGTGTGCATTCTTTATGGTGGGATGCATACTAAGAGCATGAATGCATTAAGAATGACAGAATTTCCATTGATCAACTAATATCAAGTGAATATGGCATTTCAGGAGCAAAAACACAGTTTTCATCACACACTTGCAAATTAATTGAGCAACTTAACACATGACCAAACATGATATGAAAATAGTGTTAAACAAATACAATCACAATTAAAAAAATAGAGAGCTCTCTCCTCGCATCCTATTCAGCTAAGGCTAAGACTAGAGACTCCCCCTCAATCTCTCCCCCTTTGGCATCAAGACACCAAAAAGAGAGAGAGGAAGGTCCTAGGGCTTCACTCTTCGCTGTCAGTCCTCTCGTCGTCTTCATCGTCTTCGTCGCTTTCCGCTTGACGAGGTTGAGAGGGAGGAGGAGGAGCGGAGCTGCTCGAGCCCCCAATGCCAAAATAGGCAAGCTCGGAGGGAGTCAAGGGGCTGAGCTCGGTGATGTCCGGATCAGAATCTTCAGAAAGTACTGGAGATCCAATTGGGTTGATCTCCAGCTTCTCACTCAGCTGCTTCACATTGGCTTTTATGTACCTCATGTTCTCCTTCCTCTTCTGATTTAGCTTGTGAAGCTTCACTTCAGTTTTCTTGCATGAGGAGAAAATTGCAGCCAAGTACTTGAGGATCCCACTGGCGGATCCTTTCTTAGGAGCTTCCCTAGAGGGAGGAGGAGCCCTAGCAGCATATTCTTGCCTTGCCGGTGCCTCGGGGCTTGAGGCCGGCGATGGAGCAGCCTGGACACTCACTGGCTGAGGCTTCTGAGGCCTCAGTGGAGTGTGCTCCACATCCTTCACAAACTCGATCCCTATGACCTTCTCAATCATAAACATCAAGTAAGGGGCATAGCCACAGGATCGGTTGGGGGTACTTGAGATATTGACCATATCATTCCAAATATAGTCTGCAACATCAAACTGTCTCCTCTTGCTTATGACCTTCATCAGGGTCCGAAGGTAGCCTTGCACACTCCCTGCATCCCCATCCTTGGGGGCAATTGTCTTCCTGAGGACTCTGTTGAGGACCACAAAGAAAGGCTTCATATTCTTTGTGGAGGGAGGAACATACTTAGAGTTGGGCTCATACATGAACTTCATTCCGTCCCTCTCAATGACCCCAATGTTGTGGATAATGAGGTGGTCATGTCCTCCAGAGTCAAGGTGCAGCAGGCTGGCAAACTCTTCCTGAGTAATAGAATACTTGGATCCATGAGTCATCCAAGTCACACTTTCTTCGTCTTCGCTTGAGAAGTGGCACGTTGCATAAAATTATGCTATCACTTCATCATTCCAGTTGTGTCTGAAGGCAAAGAGATCCTTCAGACCATGTCTCTCTGCAGCTGCTATCACTTCATCAAAGGCTGCACATTTCTTCTTCTCAAGGTAGGCCCAGTCAATCCATTGACTGCGCACCACCGGGGTCTTCATCGGCAAGTAGACTAGCTTGTAGAAATCAGCATGGAAATTTGACCAAAATCTGCTATCAGCTGCTTGCTTGGGCCTTGCATAGCAATCAACACTTCTCAACTTCGCAGCCACATCGCTGCCCTTGCCAGTGAATCTTTCCTCATTGGGGTCCCGGACCCCTTCTCTGGGAGTATGCAGCTTCAGGGGCCCAACAGGCCCTGTGGCAACCCCCTTGCCCTTCCCTTTAGCTTGTCGAAGGCTGCTTGTAGACGGAGCTGCCTTCGAGGCAGGCTTCTTGGCAAGGACCTTCCTCCGAACCTGGGGAGGGGAAGGAGCAGGCTCGGAAGGTCTTTCTTGGCATTTCTTGCCAAGACCCGCCAAGGACCGAGGTGCCACCTCGTGGTCCAACTCGGCCTCGAAGTCGGAGATTTTGTTGTCGGAGCTCGACATGATCTGAGAATGAGTGATCAAGAGAAAGGACAAGTTATACAAGGTATTGGTGAGGTAAGATGGCAATGGAAAGCATTAGGGAAATAAAGAATTAGGTTTTGGTTCAGAAACAACGGACTTGTCCGGTGCACAGGCACGGACTAGTCCGGGGGACCGGACTTGTCCGTACCTGGACCGGACTAGTCCGGTGTTCATCTGCAAAAACCTAACAGACTGGACAAAAATTGATCCCTAAGGTAAAACTAGTCTAGCATACACATAGTACATCAACTAGACATGTAACTATTGAAGAATGCTAGGCCAAACGATAAGCAATAGAGAAATTTGTGATTTCTTAGGGTTTTGAAGAAAATTTACCAAGAAATCAAAGGATGCTTGAGATGTTGGGGGTTGGAGGCCGGACTTGTCCGATAACTTCAATCCCTGAGTCTTCAAGCTTGATCTCCGCCCAAGGTTGAGGCTTTTCGACGGAGGAATCAGGGATTCGCCTTGGGAGCTCGAGCGCAAGAGAGAGAAAGCTTGGGGGCGAGTGTGGGGTGAAGGGATTAGGGTTTGGTGGCGGCTAGGGTTATGGACACGAAAAATCGGACAAGTCCGGACAAGACCGGACTAGTCCGAAGTCATCCAGAGACCTATATCGGACTAGTCCGTGGTCTGTCGGACTAGTCCGGCCTAACCGGCACTCTGCGGACTAGTCTGCAATGGCGGACTAGTCCGGGTAATTACGGACTTGTCCGTGGTCACCAGGAAAGAATTGCATAGCCCATTCATATATATTTGAAGGTCCAATAATTGAGAGTAGAGAGGTAAAACAATTCAAATAATCTTAATGAATTTGACCAGTAAGCAAACAACAATCATACTATGATCAAAAATTCATCAAGATCTAATAATTTACATAGTTTTTCGAGAGAAAAATGAAGAGGGATGATTTTCACAATTTAATCAATATTTTGAAGCAGTCATACAGGTATGCAACTTTTCAAGCCACACTCCGAGAATCAAGAATGTTTAGCTCATTTCGGAGTTCGAAAAAACGTTTTTCATCAAGTGGCTTGGTGAATATGTCAGCCAATTGTTTTTGGGTGTTGACATGAGAGATGGATATGTCTCCTTTCATGGAATGGTCTCTCAAGAAATGGTGTCTTATGTCAATGTGTTTAGTCCTAGAGTGCTCAACTGGATTGTGGGCTATTTTAATGGCACTCTCATTATCACAAAGGAGAGGAATACGGTTCATATTGTAACCGTAATCCCTTAGAGTTTGTCGCATCCAAAGGAGTTGTGCACAACAACTCCCAGCTGCAACATACTCCGCTTCGGCTGTGGATAATGCAATGGAATTCTGTTTCTTGGATGACCAAGAAACTAAGGATCTTTCTAGGAATAGGCAAGTGCCGGAAGTGCTTTTTCTATCAACTTTGCACCCGGCATAATCTGCACCGGAATACCCAATGAGGTTGAATTTTTAGCCTTTTGGGTACCAAAGACCAAGGTTGGGTGTATGAACTAAATATCTTAGGATTCTCTTTACGGCTGTCAAATGACATTCCATAGGGTTGGCTTGAAATCTTGCACACAAACATACACTCAACATAATATCTGGCCTAGATGCACATAAGTAAAGTAAAGATCCAATCATGGAGCGATATACCTTTTGGTCGACGCTCGGTCCATCTTCATTGAGATCCAAGTGGCCATTCGTTGCCATGGGAGTCTTTATGGGCTTTGCCTTGTCCATGCCAAACTTCTTGAGGATGTCCTGTGTGTACTTGGTTTGGCTTATGAATGTTCCTTCCCTTTGTTGCCACACTTGGAATCCCAAGAAGTACTTCAATTCTCCCATCATTGACATTTCAAATCTGTCTGTCATAATTTTACTAAACTCTTCATAGAAAGATTGGTTAGTTGATCCAAAAATTATATCATCAACATAGATTTGACAAATAAAAAGATCATTATCCAGATTTTTTGTGAATAATGTATAGTCTACTTTGCCAATTTGAAAACCATTATCAATTAAAAAATCTCTAAGACACTCATACCAAGCTCTAGGAGCTTGTTTGAGGCCATAGAGAGCCTTACGCAGTTTATACACGTGATCGGGGAACTCTTCGTCTTCAAACGGGTGGTTGCTCCACGTACACCTCTTCCTTGATCGGCCCGTTGAGGAAGGCGCTTTTCACGTCCATTTGGTACAGCTTGAAATCATGGTGAGTAGCATATGCAAGTAATATTCGAATTGATTCAAGCCTAGCTACTGGAGCAAAAGTCTCATCGAAATCCAAACCTTCGACTTGTGAGTAACCTTTGGCCACAAGTCGTGCCTTGTTTCTTGTCACCACCCCGTGTTCGTCTTGTTTGTTGCGGAAGACCCACTTGGTGCCCACAATATTTGCATTGGGTCTTTCCACAAGTTCCCAAACTTCGTTTCTCTTGAAATTGTTCAACTCTTCTTACATTGCCACCACCCAGTCCGGATCCTTCAATGCATCCTCAGTCCTGCGGGGTTCCAAAAAGGAGACAAATGAGTAATGTTCACAGAAATTTGCTATACGAGATCTAGTGGTTACTCCCTTTTGGATGTCGCCGATGATGTTGTCGATTGGATGATCCCTTTGAATGCATTGGTGTACTCTTGGGTGTGGCACTTGGGGGGTCGTATGTTGGTGATCATCTTCTTCTCCCCCTGAGTTGTTGTCCTCGTTGATTTGTTGATCATGTTCATATTCCTGTGATTGATCTTGTATCGAGGCTCCCCCTTGATTGTTGATCTCCTCTTGTGGTTCACTTTCCTCTTGTATTTGTGATGATGACTCTTGTGGTCGTACTTCGCCTAGAGCCATCCTCTTCAATGCTTGATAGGGGGCTTCCTCTTTACCTAATTCACATTGATCAACTTGCTCCTTTTGGGAGCCATTAGTTTCATCGAACACTACGTCACGTGCCACTTCAACAAGTCCGGAGGCCTTGTTGAAAACACGATAGGCGTAAGTGTTCGAATCATAACCAAGCAAGAAACCTTCATCGGACTTCGAAGCGAACTTTGAAGTCCTGGGCTTCTTGTTCAAAATATAGCAAGGAGAACCGAAAACTCGAAAATATGAAATGTTCGGTTTGTTACCGGTGAGTAGCTCATAGGGTGTCTTCTTTAGTAGTCGATGAAGGTAGAGTCGATTTGTGGCATGGCAAGCGGTGTTGATTGCTTTCGCCCAAAATCGATCCGAAGTCTTGTATTCATCGAGCATTGTTCTTGCCATTTCTATGAGCGTTCGGTTCTTCCTTTCGGCAACTCCGTTTTGTTGTGGAGAGTATGGTGCTGAGAATTCGTGCTTGATTCCTTCCTCATCAAGGTACTCCTCCACTTGTATGTTCTTGAACTCCGTGCCGTTTTCGCTCCGAATACTCTTGATTGATAGTGAGAACTCGTTTTGCGCTCGCTTGAAGAATTTCTTGAGTGTTCCTTGTGTTTCTGACTTGTCATGCAAAAAGAACACCCAAGTGAAGCGGGAAAATCATCAATAATAACTAAACCGTATTTATTACCGCCGATGCTTATGTAAGCAATTGGACCAAACAAGTCCATATGAAGTAGTTCGAGCGGTCTTGTCGTGGTCATGATGTTCTTCGCGGGATGTAGTGCTCCAACTTGCTTCCCTGCTTGGCACGCACTACAAGGCCTGTCTTTCTCAAACACAACATCTTTCAAACCTCGGATGTGATCGCCCTTGAGGAGTTTTTGAAGGTTCCTCATACCAACATGTGCCAGCCGTCTATGCCACAGCCAACCCATGTTGGTCTTTGCAATCAAGCATGTGTCGAGTTTGGCTTTATCCTTGTTGAAGTCAACAAGGTAAATCTTTCCCTTCAACATACCCTTGAATGCAACAGAACCATCACTTCTCCTTGAGACGGTCACACCCTTGTTAGTGAACAGGCAATTATAACCTTTGTCACATAATTGAGATATGGACAGCAGGTTATAATCTAAAGATTCAATGTGTAAAACATGCGAAAGAGTGTGTTTAGAGGATATTGCTATTTTACCTGTACCGAGGACCCTTCCTTGGCTGTTATCCCCAAAGTAGATGCCTTCGTCTGGGTCCTTGTTCACTTCATACTCCACAAACATCCTCCTTTCTCCGGTCATGTGGTTGGTGCATCCACTGTCTAGCACCCATTTGTATCCACCGGAGGAGTAGGCCTGCAGAAACAAATTACGCCTTGGTTTTAGGTACCCAAGCTTGCTTGGGTCCTTGGAGGTTAGTAACAATACATTTGGGCACCCACACATGGGATTTTGTGTTCCCATGGCGTGGCCCAGCATAATAAGCATACACTTTACCAACATTATTTTTCATTAATACATAAGAAGCATCAAAGGTTTTAAACAAGAGTTGCTGTTGATTATGGGTCGGACTAGTCTGTGTGACCGGACTTGTCCGTTTGACCGGACTTGTCCGGACCACAACCGGACTAGTCCGGTTTTCATGAGAGTTCAGGTTTTTAGTTTTCGAGTTACCAGGTTGTGAGGGTCCTCCCTTCACAAAGGTAATCCTTCCCTTGTTATTCTTATGATTTCCAGCTCTTTGCTTTCCATCATAAGAGTAACCAATGCCATACTTGACATTTGGAGGTCTTTGGACCAAATATGCACTACGTGCATAGTTGATCCTCTCCTTGTCAAATATTACACATTGGGTAGGATTTTTGTCCTTTGTGGAGGTAGAATTTTCCTTCAACCTGGTGTTAATTTTATCACATTTGCAAATATGAGCGATATTAGTTGAAGTGGGTTGAGAAGGTAGGCTTGAAGAGGAGGAAGGTTCACTAAGCTTGAGTGACTCAACCTGCACTTCAAGGATCTTGTTGACCTTGATTAGGTCATCAAGTTGATCCTTGATTGCAACGTTTGAGTTGGTTAACTCCAAGCAAGTTTTCTTGCTTGAAGCTAGCTCAAGCTCTAGTAAGTGGTTTCTCTCCTTTTCAAGAACTAGAAGATTGTCAAGTTCGACATGCTTCTCCTTTTGGGAAATAATCATGTCTTCTTGACGATCAATTAGCTCTTCCTTCTCAACAAGTTGGTTAAGCAAGAATTTCATTTTAGCAGCAGTTTTTCTATCTAAGCCAATTAGCATATCTTCATCATCACTATCTAGATCATCATCACTTGAGTAAGAATGCAAGGATGGAGTTTTGATGTTTACCTTGCGTTTACCTTCCTTAGCCATGAGGCAAGTTCCATTTGCCTTCTTTGCACCGAGCGTGGGGAAGAGTATGGGTTTCTTGGACATGCTTTCAATGGCTATGCTAGCCATTTCTTCTTCATCGGACGATGAGGACTCATCGTTTGAGTCCCACTCCTTTCCGATGTGTGCTTGTTCAACTTGTTTCTTCTTCTTGAAGAATTTCTTCGGTTGAGGCTTGGACTCTTTACTCTTCTTCTTGTTGTCCTCATACGGGCAATCGACTATAAAGTGATTGTACTCACCACAATTATAGCATGCCCGCCTCATCTTCGGCTTTGTCTTCTCCTTGTATTTTCCTTCACTCGATTTTGCTCCTTGTCTTTTCTTCATAATTCTTTTGAACTTCTTCATGAAAAAAATCATATCTTCTTCGTCCAGCTCGCTGCTTTCATCATCGCTGTCCTCCTCAAGCTGTGCTTCTCTTGCTTATGGGATAGAGGCTTGAGTGAGGACTTTAGGGCAACTCCCTTCTTCTTGGCTGATGTGAGGTCGGCTATTTCTTTTACATGCCTGGCTTGCTTCTCCATCATCTCAAAGTTGATGATTTTGCCATGCAGTTCATCCGGAGTCATTTTCTTGTACCCGGGACTTTCTCGGATCATAGAGCAAAGTGTGATGTTGCGAGGCATAAAGGCTCTAAGGATGAGCTTTACAACCTCATGGTCGTTCCACTTTTTGCTCCCATATGATCGAACCTTGTTCACAAGAGTCTTCAGTCTGTTGTACATGTCTTGGGGAGACTCATCTTCCTCAATCGCAAACCTTCCTAGTTCGCCTTCAATCATTTCAATCTTTGCCTCCCGCACATGCCGGTCACCTTCATGTGCTGTCTGTAGTGTGTCCCAGATTTCTTTGGCAATTTCCAATCCGTCCACCTTTGTGAATTCATCTCGACTTAGAGATGAGGTGATAACGGTTGCGGCTTGGGCATTCCCGTGGATGGCTTGCTCTTGACTTGGCGTGAGCTCTTCATCGTCATCGGGGATGTTTATTCCTGTGCACACAATATGCCATAAACTTGGGTTAAGGGAAATCAAGTGCATCTTCATATTTTGCCTCCACATGGAGTAATCACTCCCATCGAAGTGTGGGGCTTTTCCGAGAGGAATAGATAGATAATGACTGCTGTTAGAATTTAAACGGTCATAATTAAAAGGATATCGGGAGTAGTCGGTGTGACTACCCCCCTTCTTCTTTTCTTCGACTTTAGATTTCCCTTTGGAAAGCGCTTTCTTTCTAAGGAGTGCTTTCAGCTCCAATGTCTCCTCATCATCATCATCGAAGTCTTGAATGGCTTCGAGATACTTCTCAAGCTTTTGGTGCTTGTCATTGTTCATTTCTTCCCGGTTGTTGATTTTCTGGACTTCCTTCATGTCCGACATGATCTCTTCGAGTGGTTGCACTCTTTCATGAAGAACCCGCTCTGATACCAATTGAATGTAGGCCTAGAGGTGGGGGGTGAATAGGCCTTCTTGAATTTTCTCGGTTCCTGTAGCACTTCAACAACAAGGTCAAAACCAGATATATCAGACTAGTCCGGTAAAGTGCGGACTAGTCCGGATTTCACGGGCTAGGTTGATCAAGTTAGGTCAATTTGATTGTTTCGTTGACGTTTGCAGCGGAAATATAAACTTTAATAACAGTTCAATAGTTGTATGTCAAGTTCTATTGCAAGTATGATCCTTGTTCAACTATTTAACTTGAATTCAACAAAATGTATCAAACCCTAGATAATGTTGATCAACTAGAATGATGAACACAAACGAACAAGACACAAGATTTACCCCGTGGTTCGGTTACCACGAAGGCAACCTACGTCCACGTTGAGGAGCCCACAAAAGGACCGGGTCTTCACCAACCCTTCCCTCGTCGGATCGCCACGAAGGCCAATCCTCTTCCACTAATCACACACGGGTAAATCACCAAGTTGAAGGGGCGATCTCACAAGTTGAGAGCTCCCTTGATTACAAGTTTCAGGACCACCAATAACACACTTCGAAATATACAAATTGAGATGCAAGAGTGTGTTAGAGATTCAAACCAAGAGCTCAATCGTGTGCCAAGTGCCTCTCAAATGATCTAGAAGTGATCTTCAATGGATTGATTGATTTTGCACTTAATTTCGTGGAGAGAGATGGTTTTTGAGTCTCTTGGGAGGTGTGACGGCGCTAGGGTTCGAGAGGTGGTGAAAGTGGGCCGTGCACCTCTATTTATATAGGGTTTCTAGAAGTTACCGTTAGGGTTCAGAAAGATCGGACTAGTCCGTGGTGGTGACCGGACTAGTCCGGTGTGCTGTGCGAAGCAAACCCTAAATGTCCAGGAATATCGGACTAGTCCGGTTGAAAACGGACTTGTCCGATTTTGCTACTGGAAAGCTTCGGACTAGTCCGATTGTCATCGGACTTGTCCGGACCTGTGAAACCCTAAGTGTTTAGGATGACAAGTCCGCACTTGGAGGACTTGTCTGATTTAGATCAGTGTGTATATCGGACTAGTCCGTGTGGACACCGGACTTGTCCGAAGTGGATCAGAATGAATATCGGACTAGTCCGGGTCACAACGGACTTGTCCGATTTTGTGTGACTTGTGCATTGTGTTGAGGACTAGTCCACACTGGGGAGGACTAGTCCGAAGTGAAACAGAAAGATATCGGACTAGTCCGGCTGATATCGGACTAGTCCGGTCCTGTATAGCTTTGTGCATTGTGTGTGTGTGATTAAATGAGATTGAGCTCTTGGGTGTGTTTCCTTAACACACTCCATACATACTAAACTACTAATTTCTTCTCCTTGAGCTCAAATTCATCTTCCTTCTCAATTTCCCTCTTTTTGACACTTTGCTCATTTTTCATCATTTTCCTGCATTCATCTCAACTAAAGGATTAGGATCCCAATTGCTTGTCATAAATCATCCAAAACCCACAAGGGAGTCCTAGATGCACTTTCAGCTATGTATATGAGTAAGTAGAGCATAGTAGGAGTAGCCCCTTCTCTTAGCATAACCCTCACTAGGACAACCTTAACCTTAGAGTAGATTGCTTAGATGTGTGTCACACTACACCTATTATCATCTTATCCCTATTCTGATAAATACTTAGTACCCTATACCTTGATCATGAGAATAGTGTTCCCTTTACTTCACCGGCTTCCTTTAGGATAAATACGATACCCTTGGAAAAACTCTTGGGTGAAATGCTACAACAGTATCTTCCGTGTGCTTGCGGATTTCATTCCTACCGGAGATGATATGTGGTGTTAAGAATTACCAACACCACGTTACTCCGAGTGGCGGACAGGTTCTGGCTCTGGAGGCGACACAGGCGAAGTTCAAGTGCTGAAGTCTACCACCGCTGTCGGTACCCTGCAGTCTGGGTACCACCACATACAAGCAAGAAGAAGCTACAGACGCGGCCTCCCCATTGAGGCAGGCTCTGGGGATGCCACGTGCCCTTGGCTCCGGACCTGGAATCTCTACTCAGTCGGGCTCTGGGGGTGCCACGCGCCCCTAGCTCCAGACCCAGCCTCCCCGCTAAGCCGGGCTCCAGGGCTGCCACGCTCCGCTGGCCGCAGGCCCGGCCTCCCCGCTATGGTCGGCTCCTAGGCTGCCACATGCCCCTAGCTGCAGATCTGACCTCCCAGCTGAGGCGGGCTCCGGGGCTGCCACATGCCCCTAGCTCTAAACCCGACCTCCCCACTGAGGCGAGATCCAGAGCTGCCACATGCCCCTGGCTCAGGACCCTGCCTCCCCGCTGAGGTAGGGCTCTGGCGCCGTCGCACGTCCTGCAACCAGTATTGGACGGTAGGTTGCGGGAGTAAAGAGCAATGGGCCCTACCCGAGTCGGGAATTGAAGGCACGCGTCTTCCCCAGGCGCACAAGTGCAACGCACGGACATGTGAGGTGACATCGTGCCCTATCACATCACAATGTAGGCGTCGCAGAGCTACCCGACACTGCAGACTGAGTAGCTTACGACGACAAGACAAACAATACATTCCTTCCCATCATCAACAACTACGCCTAGCCACTGGTGACCGATGAGACAAGACGACGGGTCTTCAAGCCACGGTCAAAGGCAACATGTAACCATAAACCCTTAGATCTTGTACAGATTTAAGATTGCCCCGAGGCCACCTGTTGGGCCTCGAGTCCCACTTGTAAGGTGTCCAACCTTCACTATAAAAGGCCTGGGCAACCACCAACTCGGGGAGGTTAATTCGAACCTAGAGATCCATTCGAACACACACAAGCTTTCATATCTCACGAGACTCAACTCTCACCGTGGACGTAGGGTGTAACGCTCCTGCTGCCCGAACCACGTAAAACCACCATGTTCACCCTCTCTCGTACGCGCGAGCTCATTGGAGACTAGCCCCTCCTAAAAAAGAACCTCCGTGGGCTGCTTCTTAGTAGGTTTGGGGGAAGTGTCATTCCCACACTTCAACATTTGGTGCGCCAGGTAGGGTTGGATGTTCACCATCGCGCATGGATGTGCGCCCTTCTTGGAGGAGAATGCCCTCTACTTGGCACGCCAAATGTCGAAGTGTGGGAATGACACTTCCCCTGGACCTACTAAAAAGTAGGAGGTTCTTTTTTTAGAAGGGGCTAGTCCCTGACGAGCTCGCGCGTATGGGAGAGGGTTGAATGTGGCCTAGAGGGGGGTGAATTGGTGTTGAAACTTTTTCCTGCAACACTTAACAGAATCATTGAATACCAGGAAGGTCAGACTAGTCCGGTGTAGGGTGTGGACTAGTCCGTTGTGCTCATTACACCTACGAAAAGCTTAACTGTTTTTGTCTTTTTCTTCGACCGATAAAGCAACGGAATAGTAAATTAACTTTGGAGTAATCAACAAGTGTAGGCCACAATTAAGTTTCTTGAGAATCACAAAGTTAATGACAAATACAAGAATAATTGAGTCTTTCCCTAAATTGTGATAATTATGAAAATTAAAGATCAAGAACACGCGAGAAAAGGGATTTTTATCAAGGTTCAATCCCACAAAAGAGATCTACGTCCTTGTTGAGGAGCTCATACAGAGTCGGGTCTCAACCAACTATTTACCTCGTCAAGTCACCACGAAGGCCGACTTGAGTTCCACTATCACCGGAGCAATCACTGAGTCGAATGGGCAATCTCACAGGTTGAGGGCACCCACAAGTTTACACCGAGAAAACGGATTGAATACACTCAAAAGGTCTACAAGAAATGGGAAAGTGTATGAGAGATCAAATCCCAAGAGTTCAACAATGCGTAGACATTGCTCTCCCTTTCCCAAATCTTGATTCCCAAAAGATTGAACATTTTAGGGCTTTAGATATGTGGGGAGGAGTGTTTTTGTGCTCTTGGGACGAGTGATGGCGCTAGGTTTCTTAGTTGTTATGATTCGGGTCATGGATCACTTATTTATAGTTATTCCAAAAAGTTACCGTTAGGGATCCCGACGGTCGGACTAGTCTGCTCTTGGGAGCGGACTAGTCTGATTGGCTAAGTGATTTGAGCATGAAATTGTGCAGCACAACTTGAAAACCTAATTATAGTGAGTGTACCGGACTAGTCCTTGTGTGTCCAGGAACAAAATCAGACTTGTCCGAGGCAAGTTGAAGTTTATAATGTGCTGACGGACTTGTCCACATTTTGGGACTTGCCCGTACAAACAACAGAAAGGTTACCGTATTAGTCCGCCCATTTTCGGACTTGACTGCTCTTGGAACAGAGAGGAAATTAGAGTAGTCCACTAATTAACAAACTTGTCTAGTGCTCCACCACATTTTTCAGTTTGTAGTTTATAGACCTTACTCTCCAAGAAAGACATGAGCTCTTGGGATGTGTCTCTCACACACATTCTATACATTGAAAGCTACTTTGCGCTTCCATTCTTCACTTGTACTCTTTCCTTCTCATTTCTCAATTTTCAACTTTTTGTGCACCGTTATTTTCTTTCTTGAAAGACCTGCTTTCATCTTAACAAATCTCATTAGGATCTCACTTGTTTTGTCATCAATCATCCAAAATCCACAAGGGTGTGCCTAGATGCGCTTTCAATCTCCCCTTTTTTGTTTATTAATGACAACCATTGAGATTTCACAATTTAGAGTTAAAAATTCAGTTTTCATAAAGCGTGCATATATGAGAACAACAAGAAGGAACAAGAATCACTTCTCACATATATGCACTCTTTGTGGTGGGGTGCCTCTTAAGTGTGTGTGAGCAAATATTGTGATGAACATATTTGACAATACGATAATCATAATGAACAATTATCACAAGAATTCCATAACAAGCATCACACATTGACATTAAAGCAAAATAGGCATCATTCAAATAGAACTTACAATAGTTTGAAACTTAAAATATAAAAAGATACATGTCCATGATCAATAAGTCCTTAAGGCTTAAAAAACTAGTACTACTTTCAATCTCTCCCCCTTTGGCATCAAGGCACCAAAAAGGGAAAAATTGACGGAAGCTACTTTCCATCACTCCCTCTCCCAATCTTGGTCTTGTCCTCATCTTCATCTTCATCTTCATGCTCATGCTGAGGAGGAGGAGGAACAAAGACACCACTGAGACCAAAGGAAGCTAGCTCTTCTTCTTTGAGAGGTGGGGGCTCTGAGAAGTCTGTTGCAATCCTCAGGGATCTGATGAGATCTCACTGGTTCAATGTCCAACTTCTAACAGAAAGCCTTGATGTTGTCCTTCATGTACCTCTGGTGCCTCTTCCTGGCCAAGCTCTCCTTGTGTTGCCTCACTTCCACTTTGCGGCAGGATGCCAAGATGGAAGAAAGCATCTTCAATGCACCACTTGATGACCCTTTGGAGGGTGGAGGAGCAGAGGTAGCAGTTGGAGCCATTGAGCCTTCTTGTGCCTGCTTTGATCTTTGTTCCTTTGTAAAAGAGGGAGGTGCTGCGGGAATAATGTAGGCAGTAGGCTTCTAAGGCCTAAGACTGGAATGCTCAACATCCTTGACAAATTCAAGGCCGGTCACCTTCTCAATAATGAACATTATATATGGCGCAGACCACACAACCTATTTGGAGTGCTTGGAATGTTCACTATATCATTGTAGATATAGTCGAACACATTGAAGATCCTTCTTTTGCTAATTACCCTCATCAAGAACCTTAGAGATCCTTGGATGCTCCCTGCATCTCCATATTTGGGAGCAGTGGTCTTCCTCAAGATTCTATTCAGCACCACAAAGAATGGTTTCATGTACTTTGTGGTAGGTGGCTTGTACGACATTCTTGTGTCATAGAGGAATGTGACCTAATCCCTTTTTAGCCCCTTCAACTTATGGATCACCAGTTCATCGTCCAAAGTATATTAAAGATGGAGTATCATGGCGAACTCCTCATAAGACACATTGTACTTGGACACATGAGTCATCCAAGTAATTCCTTCATCGTCATTGCCCAAGAAGTAGCAAGTCGAGTAGAACTGGGTGATGACCTCATTGTTCCAATTATATCTAAAGGATAGAAGATCCTTCAGACCATGCCTCTCTAGGGCCTCCAAGACTTCGTGATAAGCTTGACAATTCTTGGACTCCATGTACTGCAAGTCCACCCACTGGCACACGACACCATGACTCTTCATCCTCAGGTACACCTTCTCATAGTAGTCGACGTGAAAGTGGATCCAAAACCTGGGGTCTGCTGCCTGCTTGGGTTGCTCATAGGAATTCACTTTCTTGAGTTTCCAAGCCAAATCACTGCCCTTGCCGGTGAAGTCATCCTCTAAGGGCTGCCTGTTTCTCTGCACAGGTGGCTTCATCTTCAGTGGACCTATAGGTCCATAACAAGGCCTTTTCCCTTGCTAGCACTTCTCCTTGGTGCTGTTGAGCTGGCGCCAACACCATCTTTGCTTGATGGCTTATTCACAACTACCTTCCTCTTTATTGGTGGCACAGAGGCAGGAGGAGAAGCTGATGCATCATGGTCATGTCGCTTCTTGCTTCTCATTTCCTTTGCCCTAGCCATCCTCTTGTGATCGCGTTCGGCTTCATAGTCGAACATGCTTTCATCCGACGCGCTCGACATCGTGCCTGACATAGGGGATACAAGGTATGGTAAGAGGAATGGACATTAGAGTTTGTCGAGACTTGAATTTAGAAGTCCAAACCATCAAAGGCCGGACTAGTCCGATTTGTCCTTATGAACCCTAATTTAAAATCTCTACAAATCTAAGCAAGAACAATGCAAAAGGGTTAGTAAACATTTGGAATAGATCTAGGAACACAGTGTGCACCCTAGGAATCAAGGAATTGAACAACACTTGCAAAAAGATAAAAACTAGGGTTGGAAGGAGAATTTAACCGAAGTTACAGAATTGGAGGGGAATGCCCGAAGCTAGGGTTCAAATTAGTATGGATGAGGAGGCTTCGAGCTGAGGAGGTTGATTCCCATAGACAAAAACTTGATTTCGGTGGGGAAAAGCGAATTCCACCTTGGGAGCTCTTGCTTAAGGAGAGAGAGTGCTACGGAAGTTGTAAGGAGGAAGAAGAAGGGATTTGGCGGCGGGCTAGGGTTAAGCCCGATAACAACGGACTAGTCCGTAATGGATCGGACTAGTCCGGTATACCGGACCAGAGCCAAACTAGTCTGCAGCAACGGACTAGTCCATTGTTGACCATGGACTAGTACGGGCCAACTGGACAAATTTAAATTGGAACACAAGAGATTTTGGGAATTTGGTCTAATATAGATCTCTAGGACATCATTTCAAACATAATCTTGAGGAGTATGATCAGTAAGCAATCAACAATCATACAATGGCCATAACTCACCAAGATTTAATAATTTAAATAGTTTTCGAGATAAAATTGAGATGGAGGATTTTTTTTTCAAAATAAGTAAACTTTGAAGAAACAATCAGGTATGCAACCGTTCAAGCCACATTTCGAGCATCAAGGATATTTAGTTCATTTCTAAGCTCCCAAAATCGTTTTCATTTAAAGCATTGGTGAAAATTTCAGGTAATTGTTTCTCGGTTCTAACATGTGAGATTACTATGTCACCTTTAGTGTGTGGTCTCTTAGGAAATGATGACATATATCTATGTGTTTGGTCCTTGAGTGCCCTAGATGATTGTGTGCAATTTTTATGGCACTTTCATTATCACATAGGAGTGGAATACGGTTCAAGTCATAACTGTAATCCCTTAGAGTTTGTCGCATCCAAAGGAGTTGTGCACAACAACTACCAGCTGCGACATACTCTGCTTTGGCTGTGGAAAGGGCAATAGAAATTTGTTTCTTTGAGGACCATGAAACTAACGATCTACCTAGGAATTGGCAAGTTCCGAGTGTGCTTTTTCTATCGACTTTGTAGCCTGCATAGTCAGCATCAGAGTATCCTATAAGGTTGAACTTAGAGCCTTTAGGATTCCAAAGGCCTAAGTTGGGTGTGTGAACTAGTTATCTTAGGATTCTTTTTATGGCAATTAAATGACACTGTTTAGGTGCAGCTTGAAACCTTGCACACATACGAACACTTAACATGATATCAGGCTTAGATGCACATAAGTAAGGCAATGAACCTATCATAGAACAATATTACTTTTGAGCAGTCTTGAGAGTGTCCCATATATCCTTGGCAATTTCTAGTCCATCCACCTTGGTGAACTCTCGACACGATAGGCGTAGGCATTCAAATCATAACTGAGCAAGAACCCTTAATCGGATTTTGAAGCTAACTTCAAAGTCCTAGGATTCTTGTTCAAAATGTAACATTTACTACCAAATAATATAAAATATGAAACATTTGGTTTGTTACCTGTTAGGAGCTCATATGGCGTCTTCTTTAGAAGTCGATGAAGATATAGCCGGTTTGTGGCGTGACAAGCGGTGTTCACTGCTTCCGCCCAAAATTGGTCCGAAGTCTTGTATTTATCTAGCATTGTTCTCGCCATCTCAATATGTTTTATGTTCTTTCTCCCAGACACCCCATTTCGTTAGGGGAGTAAGGCGCCGAGAATTTGTGTTTTATTCCTTCTTCATCCAGGTACTCCTCAACTTGAGTATTCTTGAATTCCGTTCCGTGATCACTTCTTATGTTCTTTATTGTAGAGTAGAATTCATTTTGTGCTCTCTTTAAGAACATTTTGAGAATGTCTTGGGTTTCTGATTTATCATACAATAAGAACACCCAAGTAAATCTAGAAAAACCATCAACTATTAATACACCGTATTTGTTACCGCCGATGCTTATATAAGCAATTGGACCAAAAAGATCCATATGAAGAAGTTCTAGCGGTCTTGACGTAGTCATCACATTCTCTGCAGGGTGTGGTGCTCCAACTTGCTTTCCGGCTTAGCATGTGCTACACGATCTGTGTTTCTCAAACACAACGTCTTTCAAGCCTCGAATGTGACCACCTTTTAGAAGTTTCTGCAGACTTCTCATACCAACATGGGCTAGCCATCTGTAAAACCCTCATTTTCATGCATCATGCCCTACATACATTCATATACATGTTTAACATTAATCCACATAAAGAGGAACGAGTTTAAAATTGATTTGGAACAAAACCGCACTTAAAATGCTGAAAAGTGTGGACTAGTCCGATTTTGGTGAGGACTAGTCTGATTTCTCTCTGACCTCGATCACACTTGTCCGTTTTTGCTGCGGACTAGTCCGATTTTGCCTCTGGACACTTTTGGACTTGTCTGATTTTATGCGGATTAGTCCCGTGTTCCAAGAATCCTTGAAAATTTGCTAAGTCCCTAGACTTGTCCGGACTAGTCCGGTGTTCCAGCGGACTTGTTCGTTTTCCTCTCTGACTAAAGTCGGATTTGTCTGATTTTTGGCCATACTTGTCCGATTTCTTTCTGACTAACTTTAGACTAGTCCGGTCCTTTTCAGACTTGTCCGATATTTCGCGACATCGAATTGATCTTTTGTTTTACGACTTGTTTCTTGGGTTTTACATTAAGTGGGCCTAGGGATGTCGTGCCTAACTCTTTTAGAGCCCATGTGGCACTCTAAACCGACCTCTACTCATCTCAAACTCGAAATCCATCTAACCCTAGCATCCACCTCTATATAAATAACCCCACCCCTTGGCTTGACATCTATTTGCCACTTTTCCACCTCACCCAAACCCTAGTTCGTGGAGAGCCACCATCAAGGAGGGAGGAGGAGATCCCAAGCAAGAAGAAGAGGAGGATGAAACAAAAGAGGATCAGGATCTCCATCAAGTTTCGTTCTTCATCACCAAATCATCTCCAAGTTCATCATCAACCCTAGATCGCCAAGATCCAAGTGTTGCCCCCAAGATCCTTGATTGATTGGAGTCCTAAACACCTGGTATACCTTCCATTTTCTTTTCCTTGCATGAATTCGACCCCTAATCTCCAAATTCACGTCGATCTAGAAAACCCTAGTTCTCCAATTCTGCGAAGTGCGGACTTGTCCGGTCCCTAGCGGACTAGTCCGATTTTCCTAGTAAATTTCTATTGAATTAACTCCAAAATTTGATCTAATCAATTCCAAACCTGTATAAACTTGTTAAAAGCTATTAGAACTAGTTAGTGATCATTTAAAAGCAATCTATTAATAAGTTCTACCTTGCATTTGCATCAATCATGCATGTCATGTCATCTTGAGTAATATTTGTGCACTCTTTGATTGTATTTCTTGTCTTATGGTTATTGTGAGGAATAGACGGATTTGTGCTAGAGAGTGTCGCGGAGGATCTCTAGCACCAAGAGTTTGAAGGCTTTGACTCGAATCAATCCCAAGAGCAAGACAAGTGTCCTTGAAGCATATTGATCCTATTTTGAAATAAATGTTTTGTTTGCAAACTGCATGCTTATGTCAATTCGATGGGAATCCTATGGCAGGAAAGTTTACTAGAATTGTTTAACAACCCTTGTCACTTGGTATTCATGGTAGAGAGTCGGGATGAGCTTTTTACCTTTTTGCTTCGCTTACTTAACTAGGATGGGAAAACAACTATACCACTCAACTTAATTATGTATTTATGAGATTATGGTTAACATGAACTGGTTAAATATGATATGGTAATGGGTGACCTAAGCAAGCCTGGTATGTGGATGGGTTGGATGTATGATGGTTTACTTGCTTTAGATCTAATGACCGGTTCGTGGAGCGACCATCCAGGATTTACAGTGCCACCACGAGGCCAAGTATGGGTGCGGCGTAGCTAATTAATTAGGGCTTTGCCAGTGCTATTTGGACCATTAAGGATGCTCGGGGAAGGGGTAGTCAGATTGGGTTTGTTGATGATTGGTGGGACTACCCTTGGATCCGAATGGCTCAAGAGGGGGCCCTTGGTTGAAGATGTGCTCAGTTGGAGACATCGCTACCGGTGAAACCTCAATGGGGTCTAAATAGGCTAGTAATCCCTTTGTAAAGGCTATTTTGTGATCTCTTGGTCACACACCTATGAAAGTGTGAGACGGCATAATTGATATTCTATAGTCATCGAAAGGTGATAAAATCACAACCAAGTGGGTAAAGCGGTACAACCTCTGCAGAGTGTGTCTAAAACTATCATGATAGCCGTGCTCCCGGTTATGAGCAACCTGGACCCTCGCATGATTAGAGGAAAATTGGGATTTGGTATGGTTATGGTTGGTATTTTGATTATGGATGGTTATGAATTGAATTCTGGTATCGAATATGGATATTGGTATATGATGATGGATGTGGAATATGGACTGGTACTATGATATTACTTATGGTTTATGATGGATTTATTAATATACATGTAATATATTGCTTTTCAAATGTTTTAATGTACTTTTCAGCACTCAACCATTATTAGATTCGTCATTTGAATCAACCACATGTCATACTTTCCACACATGCTGAGTACGACATGTACTCACTCTTGCAATCCCCCCAACAGTTGCAGGTCAGGATTGGGAGTTTAATGATGATAATGCGGAGTTCTAGGCCGTGTCTACTGTCAGCTTTGCCTATGGTGTTGAATGGAGCTGCGCTATATCTTTTGCTTAGCTGCATAGTTGCATAATTAGTTATTTCCGCTGCATTAGTTGAACTTGTCATTAATAATTTATTAGAACCTGTATTCGAGGATAATATGAATTGTGTAATAAAATTTGGTTAATTAATCTTGTTATGTGGTAATTTTCTGTATACTTTTTTGTGAATGCACTCGTGTATGTGTGTTGAACATCCTGGGCACACATATGCGTTCACTTGGTTCATTTTCGGAACCGGGTGTCACAGATTGGTATCAGAGCCACAGGTTGACCGTAGGATGCAACCTAGATAGAATGGACACTTTAGAGCACATAGACACACTCAGGAATTGATGTGTTCTTGCTTGGTGTGTTGCTTGTTATATATTGTTTGCTTTTGTGCTTAATAGAGGATTTTGGGATGCTTTAGAATTGCCATGTCCACGTAGGCTAGTTAGTTGTCTAGTTTCATATCCCTTGATGCATATAGTTGGGGACGTTTTCTAAATTCTTATCTCTTGCTTTTCATCAGATGGTGAGGACTCGCAACCAGAGGGATGTCAATGATGAGGAGGAGAACTATGGAGTACCTCAGAACAACAATGGACAAGGACCTACTCATGGAGCTATCAACATTGAGCAGCTTTTGGCTATGCAGAACCAGCTCATGCAGACCATGATATAAACTATGGGACAGGTCCAGGCTGGCAATATCAACAATCAGCCCCACCTGCCTCCACCACCACCTCCACCTCCTCATAACCGGTTGGGAGAGTTTATGAGGACTAGGCCGCCAACCTTTCTCAAGCCGCTGCCCCTATGGATGCAGATGATTGGCACAAGTTCGTGGAGAAGAAACTTGCTATAGTCCAATGCAGCGACCGGGAGAAGGTTCTATTTGCATCTCATCAACTAGTTGGAGCAGCTACCGATTGGTGGGATTCACTATGCAATGCTCATGAGAACCAAGACAGAATTACCTGGGCGGATTTCAAGGAGAGTTTCCTTTCTCATTATGTGCCAGAAGGTGTAATGAGTTTGAAGAGGCAAGAATTTGAGAACTTGAGGCAAGGAAGATCGAGGGTGGGTGAATATCTCAATAAGATCACTCAACTCTCAAGATATGCGCCCGAGGATGTTAGTCGGGACAACCGAAAATAATACTTGTTCATGAGGGGCTTGAACAATGAGATTCAAGTGAACTACTCAACTGTGATTATGCCAATTTTCAAAAGCTAGTGGACAAAGCAATTGTGGTTGAGAACAAGGTCCGTGAGATGGAGCAAGACAACAAGAGGAAGGCGCCATATCAAGGATAGTAACAAGGAAGTAATGTGCACCCTCGCTTTGCGCCTCCTAATGCGCCATATTACAGCTCCTCTACTCCTATACAGCGCCCTGGTTATGCACCGTGCTCAACTCAGTTTGTGCAGCAGCGCCCTATCATGCAAGCACCTAGGCCTCCAATGCCTTTGCACCTCGCGCTAACTTTCCTGGTGCAAGTGTTCAAAACCAAGCTTGTCCCAAGAATTCTGGTGGAGTTAAGAAGTGCTATACTTGTGGAGAAGCTGGACACTTTGCGCATCAATGTCCTAAGTCAAGACTTGGTCAAGGAGGCAATGCGCTGAGGCAAAACCCAAGACCTAATGGAAGACAGCCACAAGGGAACCGAGGACATCAAATTTTTGCTCGTGGCAACGTGAACCTTGTCTCTATGGAGGATGCTCAAAAAGCGGATGATGTGGTCATTGGTATGTTTCTCGCGAACTCCAACCCCGCGACTATGTTGTTTGATTCTGGAGCACCGCATTCATTCATCGCATTGAAATATGTTGCCAAGTATAGTTTGCCTATCTCTCATATGAAGTTTACTATGTTGGTTAAGTCTCCTGGAGGAGAGATGAGGACAAATATAATATGTCCAAAAGTAAGCCTTAGAATAAGGGGGGTAGACTTCTCTGCCAATCTCATTGTTTTGGACTCTCAAGGACTTGACATTATACTTGGTATGGACTGGTTGAGGAAGCACAATGGAGTTATTGAGTGTGCCATGAAGACAGTGAAGTTGACCAATGAGGAAGGGGTCACCGTAGAATTCGAAGCATCTCAAACCGCACCGAAGCAATTGAAGCTGAATCATATGGACGGTGCCACAATTGAGGAGATTCTGGTGGTGTGTGAACTTTTGGATATTTTTCCGGACGAGTTGCCAGGTATGCCACCTGATCGAGACATTGAGTTCGTTATTGATTTAATACCTGAAACTGCACCTATAGCTAAGAGGCCCTATAGGATGCCTCCTATAGAATTAGCGAAGCTCAAGAAACAAATTCAAGAGCAACTAGAGAAGGGTTTCATTCGCCCCATCTCTTCACCTTGGGGAGCGCCCATTCTATTTGTGGACAAGAAGGATGGGTCACAAAGGATGTGTGTGGATTACCGAGCTCTCAATGAGGTAACCATCAAGAACAAGTATACCTTGCCACACATAGAAGACTTGTTTGATCAGATGAAGGGAGCTTGTATCTTCTCTAAGATTGATTTGAGGTCGAGATACTTTCAAATGAATATTAGACCATTGACATACCCAAGACAGCTTTTAGGACACGGTATGGATCTTATGAGTACACCATGATGTCTTTTGGATTGACAAATGTACCTGCCTACTTTATGTATCTCATGAATAAGGTCTTCATGGAGTACATGGATAAGTTCTTTGTGGTGTTTATTGATGACATTATGATCTACTCAAAGGATGAGAAGGAACATGAGGAACACTTGAGGCTTATGTTGCAGAAATTGAGGGAGCATCAATTGTATGCCAAGTTCAACAAGTGTCAGTTTTGGTTGAGAGAGGTGTCGTTTTTGGGTCATATCATCTCAGGAGGAGGGGTATCGATTGACCCCGGAAAAGTGAGAGACGTGTTGAAGTGGGAACCGTCGCAAAATGCAAAGGAAATAAGGAGTTTTCTTGGAATGACTGGATATTACCATCGATTCATCAAGGACTTTTCCAAGATACCCAAGCCAATGACGGAATTGCTAATGAAGGGAAAGGGTTTCTAGGACTCTAGCTTGTCAAAACAGTTTTGAGGAGTTGAAGAAGAGGTTGACAACAGCCCCAGTTTTGGTACTGCCGGATGTGAGCAAGAGTTTTGATATTTATTGCGACGCATCAAGAAAAGGACTTGGATGTGTATTGATGCAAGAAGGTCAAGTGGTCGCCTATGCGTCAAGACAATTGAAGAAAAATGAGCAGAATTACCCAACACATGATTTAGAACTTGCAGCCGTGGTACATGCATTGAAGATTTGGAGACACTATATCCTTGGACATAGGTGTGAAATCTATACGGATCATAAGAGTTTGAAGTATATTTTCACACAAATGGATCTGAATTTGAGGCAACGGAGATGGTTGGAGCTCATCTAAGATTATGATTTGGGGATCAACTATCATAGGGGAAAAGCCAATGTAGTGGCTGTTGCTTTGAGTAGAAAAGGAGTAAGTCATCAATTCATAGTTCGAGAGTTACCATCCGAGTATGTAAGTAGTTTGAACGGTTGAACATTGGATTTGTAAATGAGATGGAGATGATGGTGTTAAACCCAACATTGGAGCAAGAAATTCAGGAAGGTCAAACTAAGGATGAGGAAATTCAAGAAATCAAGGAATGGACCCAAGAAGGGAGAGAAATCAGGTTCGATGAGGATGAACGTGGTACCTTATGGCTGGGAAAAAGGATCGTCGTGCCTAATGTGAAGCATATTCGGGAGACGATACTAAAGGAGGCACATGACTCACCATACTCAATTCATCCTGGTTGTATGAAGATGTACAAAGACTTGAAGACTTGCTATTGGTGGGATAGCATGAAAAAGGACATAGCTGAATATGTAGCATTGTGTGATGTGTTTCAACGGGTCAAGGCGGAATATCAAAGGCCAGCTGGATTATTGCAACCATTGAAGATCCCGGAGTGGAAGTGGGAAGAGATGGGTATGGACTTCATAGTTGGTTTACCGCGTACTCAGAATGGTTATGACTTAATTTGGGTAATTGTGGATCGGTTAACTAAGTCAGCCCACTTTATTCGCGTCAAGACCACCTATAATGTAGAGAAACTGGCGGAACTGTATATGGGAAGAATAGTATGTTTGCATGGAGTTCCGAAGAAGATATTCTCGGATAGAGGTTCACAATTCACTTCCAGTTTTTGGCAAAAATTGCATGAAGCTTTGGGAATGAGGTTGAATTTTAGTTCAGCATATCACCCTCAAACGGATGGACAAACCAAGAGGACCAATAAGATTTTAGAGGACATGTTAAGAGCTTGTGCTTTAAAGCATGGGAAAAGTTGGGACAATAGCTTGCCATATGCATAATTATCATACAACAATAGTTACCGAGCAAGATTGAAAATGTCACCATATGAAGCGCTTTATGGAAGGAAGTGTAGGACACCTTTATTCTGGAATGAGGTAGGAGAAACTCAAGTAATTGGTCCGGATGTGTTGCAAGAAGCCAAAAAGCAAGTCCAAATAATTCGTGAAAACTTGAGGGCTGCCCAATCAAGACAAAAAGGCTATGCGGACAATAGGAGAAGGAAATTAACCTTTGAAACAGGATACTACGTTTACCTTAAGGTGTCACCAATGAGAGGTCATAAGAGGTTTAACATAAGAGGCAAGCTGGCACCTCGCTACATTGGACCATTCAAGATTTTGGACAAAAGAGGAGAAGTAGCGTATAAGTTGGAGATGCCAGCTCATCTATCGGATGTCCATGATGTCTTTCATGTTTCCCAGCTCAAGAAGTGCTTGGGAGTACCGGAAGAACAAGTGCCAATGGAAGGATTGGAATTAGAGGTAGATTTGACTTATGCCGAACAACCGGTCAAAATCTTGGAAACTAAGGAGAGGGTCACAAGTAACAAGGTGTAAAGTTCAATGGAAGCACCACACAGAAAAAGAAGCAACGTGGGAATTGGAGGATGATCTCAAAAAGGAATTTCCCTATCTCTTCTCTTCCACATCGAATCTCGAGGGCGAGATTCATTTTAAGGGGGGTAGGTTTGTAACATCCTCATTTTCATGCATCACGCCCTACATACATTCATATACATGTTTAACATTAATCCACATAAAGAGGAACAAGTTTTAAATTGATTTGGAACAAAACCGCACTTAAAATGCTGAAAAGTGCGGACTAGTTCCATTTTGGTGAGGACTAGTCCGATTTCTCTCTGACCTCGATCAGACTTGTTTGTTTTTGCTGCGGACTAGTCTGATTTTGCCTCTCTACACTTTCGGACTTGTCCAATTTTATGCGGACTAGTCCGGTGTTCCAAGAATCCTTGAAAATTTGCTAAGTCCCTGGACTTGTCCGGACTAGTCCGATGTTCCAGCAGACTTGTCCGTTTTCCTCTCTAACTAAAGTCGGACTTGTCCGATTTTTGGCCAGACTTGTCCGATTTCTGTCTAACTAACTTCGTACTAGTCCGGTCCTTTTCGGACTTGTCCGATATTTCGCGACTCTGAATTGATCTTTTGTTTTACGACTTGTTTCTTGGGTTTTATGTTAAGTGGGCCTAGGGATGTCGTGCCTAAATCTTTTAGAGCCCATGTGGGACTCTAAACCGGTCTCTACTCATCTCAAACTCGAAATCCATCTAACCCTAGCATCCACCAGTATTTAAATGACCCCACCCCTTGGCTTGACATCTATTAGCCACTTTTCCACCCCACCCAAACCCTAGTTCGTGGAGAGCCACCATCAAGGAGGGAGGAGGAGATCCTAAGCAAGAAGAAGAGGAGGAGGAAATGAAAGAGGATCAGGATCTCCATCAAGTTTCGTTCTTCATCACCAAATCATCTCCAAGTTCATCATCAAACCTAGATCGCTAAAATCCAAGTGCTGCCCCCAAGATCCTTGATTCATTGGAGTCTTAAACACTTGGTATACCTTCTATTTTCTTTTACTTACATTAATTTGACCCCTAATCTCTAAATTCACGTCGATCTAGAAAACTCTAGTTCGCCTATTCTGCGAAGTGCGGACTTGTCCGGTCCCTAGCGGACTAGTCCGATTTTCCTGGTTAATTTCTGTTGAATTAACTCTAAAATTTGATATAATCAATTCTAAACCTGTATAAACTTGTTAAAAGCTATTAGAACTAGTTAGTGATCATTTAAAAGCAATCTATTAACAAGTTGTACCTTGCATTTGCATGAATCATGCATGGCATGTCATCTTGAGTAATATTTGTGCACTCTTCGATTGTGTTTCCTGTCTTGTATGGTTATTGTGCGGATCAGATGGATTTGCGCTAGAGAGTGCCGCGGAGGATCTCCAGCACCAAGAGTTTGAAGGCTTTGACTCGAATCAATCCCAAGAGCAAGGCAAATGTCCTTGAAGCATATTGATCCTGTTTTGAAATAAATGTTTTGTTTGCAAACTGCATGCTTGTGTCAATTTGATGGGAATCCTATGGTAGGAAGTTTACTAGTATTGTTTAACCACCCTTGTCACCTGGTATTCATGGTAGAGAGTCGGGATGGGCTTTTTACCTTTTTGCTTCGCTTAATTAATTGGGATAGGAAAATAACTATACCACTTAATTTCATTATGTATTTATGAGATTATGGTTAACATGAACTAGTTAAATATGATATGGTAATGGGTGATCTAAGCAAGTCTGGTATGTGGATGAGTTGGATGTATGGTGGTTTACTTGCTTTAGATCTAAGGACCGGTTTGTGGGGCGACCATCCCGGATTTACAGTGCCACCACGAGGCCAAGTATGGGTGCGACGTAGCTGATTAATTAGGGCTTTGCCAGTGCTATTTGGACCATTAAGGATGCTCGGAGAAGGGGTAGATGGATTTGGTTTGTTGATGATTGGTGGGACTACACTGGGATCTGAATGGCTCAAGAGGGGGCCCTTGGTTGAAGATGTGCTCAGTTGGATACATCACCACCGGTGAAACCTCAGTGGGGTCTAAATAGGCTAGTAATCCCTTTGTAAAGGCTATTTTGTGATCTCTTGGCCACACACTTACGGAAGTGTGAGACGACATAATTGAGATTCTATAGTCATCGAAAGGTGATAAAATCACAAACATGTGTGTAAAGCGGTATAACCTCTGCAGAGTGTGTCTAAAACTATCATGATAGTCGTGCTCCCGGTTATGAGCAACCTGGACCCTCACATGATTAGAGGAAAATTGGGATTTGGTATGGTTATGGTTGGTATTATAGTTATGGTTGGTATTATGATTATGGATGGTTATGAATTGAATTCTGGTATTGAATATGCATATTGGTATATGATGATGGATGTGGAATATGGACTAGTACTATGATATTACTTATGGTTTATGATGGGTTTATTCATATACATGTAATATATTGCTTTTCAAATGTTTTAATGTACTTTTCAACACTCAACCATTATTATATTCGTCATTTGAATCAGCCACATTTCATACTTTCCACACTTACTGAGTACCACATATACTCACTCTTGCAATCCCCCCAACAGTTGCAGGTCAGGATTGGGAGTTTAATGATGATAATGCGGAGTTCTAGGCCGTGTCTACTGTCAGCTTTGCCTGTGGTGTTGCATGGAGCTGCGCTACCTTTTGCTTAGCTGCATAGTTGCATAATTAGTTATTTCCGCTGCATTAGTGGAACTTGTCATTAATAATTTATTAGAACCTGTATTCGAGGATAATATGAATTGTGTAATAAAATTTGGTTAATTAATCTTGTTCTGTGGTAATTTTTTGTATACTCTTTTGTGAATGCACTCGTGTATGTGTGTTGAACATCTTGGGCACACATATGCTTTCACTTGGTTCATTTTCGAAACCGGGTGTCACACCATCTATGCCACAACCATCCCATGTTAGTTTTTGCAATCAAACATGTGTTGAGTTAGGCTTTATCTTTGTTGAAGTAAAAAAGATCGAGCTTTCCTTTCAACTTACTCTTGAATACAACTGAGTTATTGCTTCTTCTAAAAACTGTCACACCCTCATTAGTAAAAAGTAGTTATATGCTTTGTCACATTGAAGAGATACGGACAAAAGATTTTAATCCATGGAATCAACATGTAAAACATGGGAAAGAGTTTGTTGAGATGATATTGCAATTTTACTGGTGCTAAGGACTTTTCCTTGGCTGTTGTCTCCAAAGTAGATTCCTTCACTTGGTTTTGCATTTTGCTCATATTCCACGAACGTTCTCCTTTCTCTGGTCATATGATAGGTGCATCCACTGCCTAGCACCCATATTGATCCATCACAAGAGTAGACCTGCAAAATAGAATTATGCCTTAGTTTTAGGTACCCAAGCTTTCTTGGGTCCTTGAGGTTAGTTACAAGTGACTTAGGCACCCACATAAAAGTTCTTGGGTTCTTGTGGCATTGCCCTGCATATTTTGCATAAACATAACCAAATCTATTTCTCACAAGAACATAGGATGCATCAAAAGTATGAAATAAAGTTTGTGGTTCACGTTTAGATGAAACTCCTTAACAAAAGCAATATGATCCTTATTGTGAACATTAGTGAATTGCTTCTTACCTCTTGTATACCCAAAACCATCTTTGACATTAGGAGGTCTTGTTACCATATATGCACTACGTGCATATTTATTCTTTTCCTTGTCAAAGATGCCACTTTGGGAAGGATGTTTGATTTTCTATGCTTTAAGTTCACCCTTCATATTAGTATTTAATTTAGGACAAGTGCATGTTCTAATTGGAGTCGACTTGACATCTTGAGATGATGAGCTTTTGGAGGAAGTGCCACATTGCTTGAGTGACTCAACTTGCACTTTAAGAATCTTGTTAACTTTAATCAAGTTAGAAGTTCATATTTGATTGTAACATGTGAGTCTTCTATTTTTGAGTAAGTTTCCTTACTCAAGGCTAGTTCAACCTCAAGTGCCTTGCTTCTCTCCTTTTCAAGCCCAAGGAGCTTTTCAACCTCATGGTACTTCTTTCTTTCACGAATAAGCATATCTTCTTGACAGTTGACAAGCTCCTCCTTCTCAAATATCTCATACGACAATAATTTCATTTTTCTTAAGGCAGTTTTACTTAATCCTTTTAGCATTTCCTCATTTTCGCTAGCACTATTAAAATCATCAATAGAGGAATGTAAATAGGAAGGTTTAGATCTGACCTTTTTCTTGCCCTCTTTAGCCATGAGGCAAGTGTGGTTGAAGTACTTCCGTCCTACCATGTTTGAGAAGAGTGTAGACTTCTTTGTCGGCTTCTTGATGACAATTGTTGCTATCTCCTCTTCATCTTTGAAGGAGGACTCATCGTTTGAGTCCCACTCCTTGCCGATGTGCGCTTAGTGTGCTTGCTTCTTCCTCTTGAACATTTTCTTTTCCTGTGGCTTTGATTCTTTCTTCTTCTTGTTGTCTTCATACTGGCATCCAACCATGAAGTATCCGTATATGCCACAGTTGTAGCAGGTACGCCGAGCTTTTGATTTTTCCTTTTCCTTACTCTTTCCTTCACTTGAGTTGTTGCCTTTTCTTCTTCTCATCATGCTCTTGAATCTTTTGAAGAAGAGTACCATTTCTTCATCATCCATGTCAGTGCTCACGTCATCACTATCCTCTTCCTCTTTTGTGTCTCACGAGCTTCTTTTACTTTGGGCTTGCAGGTTGCCTTGAGGTCAACTTCCTTATTCTTGGATGAAGTAAGCTCTGCAAGGTCTTTTACATACTGAGCCTCCTTCTACATCATCTCATGATTTATAATCTTTCCAAGAACTTCATCAGAGGTCATTTTATAGAATCCCGAGTTTTCTCTTATCATTGAGCATAGAGTGACCTTGTGTGGCATGAATGCTCTTATCATTCTCTTCACAACCTCATGACCAGTCCACTTCTTGCTTCCATAAGCACGTATCTTGTTTATGAGTGTCTTCATGAGGTTGTACATCTCTTGAGGAGTCTCACCATCCTCTATGTCGAATCTCCACAATTCTCCCTAAAGCATTTCAATTTTTGCTTCCCGGACAGAGCGGTTCCCTTCATGAGCAGTCTTGAGAGTGTCCCATATATCCTTGGCAATCTCTAGTCCATCCACCTTGGTGAACTCTTCTCGAATCAAAGATGAGGTGATCACCGTAATGGTTTGTGCATTGTGATGAATTGTTTGTTCTTGCTCCGAGGTGAGTTCTTCATTGTTGTCCGGGATATCTAGACCTGTACATACTATGTGCCAAAGACTCGGATTTAGAGAGATAAGATGCATCTTCGTGTTGTATTTTCACATAGTGTAGTCAGTTCCATCAAAGTGAGGGGGTTTTTCCAATGGAATGGAGAGATAATGATTGTTGTTGTTGAGATTCTCATAACTAAAAGGATACCGGGAGGAGTCTTGATGACTACCCCATATGGCTTTTCATCTTCCTTGTTGTCTTTCTGGCTCAGATGCTTCTTTCTCAGGAGTGCCTTCAGTTGGCGCACTTCCTCATCGTCGTGCTCATAGTCCTTGAGCACATCGAACACCTTGGTGTCTTGTTCTTCTCTGATGATGGGCATTTCTGGGATCTCGTTGCTCTTGTTGTTGGCCATTTGTCTCCCCGAGTGGTGAGTAACGTAAATGGAGAACTTGGCTCTGATACCAACTGATGTGGCCTAGAGGAGGGTGGATAGGCATTGACACTTTTCTTGCAGCACTTAACAGAATCGTCAAATACCAGGAAGGCACACTAGTCCGAGGTAGGGTGCGGACTAGTCCGTTGTGCTTTTTGCACCTACTAAAAGCTTAACTATTTTTGTGTTTTTCTTTGAACAATAAAGTAGTGGAATAGTAAATCAACTTTGGAGTAATCAACAAGTGTAGGCAACAGTTAAGTTTCTTGAAAATCACAAAGTTAATGACAAATACGAGAATAATCGAGTCTTGCCCTAAATAGTGATAATTATGAAAAGTAAAGATCAAGAACCCGCGAGACAAAGGATTTTTATCAAGGTTCGATCCCATGAAAGAGATCTACATCCTCATTGAGGAGCTCACACGGGGCCAGGTCTCAACCAACCCTTTACCTCTTCAAGTCACCACAAAGGCCAACTTGAATTCCACTAACACTGGGGCAATCACCGAGTCAATGGGGCAACCTCACAAGCTGAGGGCTCCCACAAGTTTCAGCAAGAAAACAAATCGAATGCACTCAAAAGAATTACAAGAAATGCGAGAGTGTATGAGAGATCAAACCCCAAGAGCTCAACAATGCGTAGACATCACTCTCCCTTTTCCAAATATTGATTCCCAAAAGATTGAAATTTTTAGGGCTTTAGATGTGTTGAGAGGCGTGTTTTTGTGCTTTTGGGACGCGTGACAGTGCTAGAGTTCTTAGTTGTTATGTTTAGGGTCATGGATCACTTATTTATAGTTATTTCAAAAAGTTATCTTTAGGGATCCCGACAGCCTGACTAGTCCGCTCTTGAGACCGGACTAGTCCGGTGTGGTGAGTGATTTGAGCATGAAATTGTGTAGCACACCTTGAAACCCTAGTTATAGTGAGTGTACTAAACTCGTTTGTATAGGACCGAACTAGTCCTTGTGTGTCCAGAAATGAAATCAGACTTGTCCGAGGCAAGTTGAAGTTGATAATGTGTTGACGAACTAGTCCGCATTTTGGGACTTGTCCATACAAACAACATAAAGGTTATGGAACTAGTCCGACCCTTTCCTGGCTTGTCCGTTCTTGGAACACATAGGAAATCGGACTAGTCTGCTAATTGACGGAATTGTCTGGTGGTCCAATGCATTTTTCAGTATGTGGTTATAACCCTTACTTTCTACGCAAATAAATGAGCTCTTGGGATGTGTCTCTCACACACATCCTATACATTGAAAGCTACTTTGCGCTTCCATTCTTCACTTTGGCTCTTTCCTTCTCATTTCTCATTTTTCACATTTTTGTGCACCGTTATTTTCATTCTTCAAAGACCCATTTTCACCTTAACAAATCTCATTAGGATCTCGCTTGTTTGTCATCAATCGTCCAAAACCCATAAGGGTGTGCCCAGATGCACTTTCAAGGGCGAACACAGTGGTTTTATGTAGTTCGGGCCGCTGGAGTGTAACACCCTATGTCCACGATGAGATTTGTATTGCCTGAGTCTTGTTGAGGCCCCTGCCCCCAGCTCTGAGCTCCAGGGCTTAGCCGCAGGGGGCCCCAACAACCCGGTTGCCTCCGGGGTCCAGCCATCGGAGGATGCTCGATCCCCTTATGAGGCCCCAAAGATCAAGATGCCTTTGGGTGCCAGCCCGCAGAAGATGACCCGAACCTAGGGGGCCAGGAGCCCCAGGGTCTAGCGCCGATAGAAGAGGATGTACCGAATACCTCAGGGAGGGTCTGGACCATCCAGCGCCCAGTCTACTTCATCACCGAAGTCCTGCACAAAGAAAAAACGAGGTACCTCGAAGTACATAAGTTGTTGCATGTAGTGCTCATTGCGTCGAGAAAGCTCCGCCACTACTTCTAGGCACACAGGGTCTCAGTAGTGACCTCGTTCCCACTGGGGACTGTGCTTTGCAACCCCAATGCGACTACCAAGGTCACTAAGTGGGCCGCAAAGCTGGGGTAGTTCGAGATCGACTTCTTGTCGTGGCATGCGGTCAAGAGCGAAGCACTAGCAAACTTCGTTGCTGAGTGGACACCATCCCCAAGCAACCCAAGGGGCCCCGACATTGGCGAGTTGGAGCCCAAGGCCTCGGTCCTCACTAGGCCCCATTGGACACTCTTCTTCGACGACTCCTTGAACATAGCCTAGAGGGGGGGGGGTGAATAGGCTTTTTGAATTTTTATCGATCGCTTAAAAACTTAGCAAAGAGATCAAATACAGGAAGGCCAGACTAGTCCATTACGGTGTGGACTAGTCCGACATATGCGCACTTAAAAGCCAAGTAAATCTTTAATTCTTCTTCTAGTATTCTATACAGCGGAAACCAATTGAGAACTTAAATATATTGTGATTATGAAGTAAGAGATTGCAACTATGAAGTTTAATACAATGTTTCGTTGAAGATAAAACAAGAATTTGCAAACCCTGAAATGTGATAAAAAATAGAACAAGAACACGTGAGACAAGATTTTATCACAAGGTTCAATTCCACAGAGGAATCTACATCCCCGTTGAGGAGTCCACGGAGGACAGGGTCTTCACTAACCCTTCCCTCGTTGAATCGCCATGAAGGCCGATTCTCAACTACTAACCACACAGGGGGTAAATATCTCATTCAAGGGGCCTTCTCACAAGTTGAGGGCTCCCTAAAGTTTATAGCGAATGAAGATCACCAAACACACTCAAAAGATGTTCAATAATCAATGAGAGTGTGCAAGAGATCAAACCCAAGAGCTCAAGATCGTGAAGAACGAATTCTCTCCTTCATCCAATCCCTAATCCTCAAAAATTTGATCCTTTTGGTTTAGAATGAGTGGAGAGAGGTGTTTTTGTGCTCTTGGGAGGTGTGACGGCGTAGGGGTTCGAGAGTTAGGGTTACATGGCCGTGCACCTCTATTTATACAAGGGTTTCCAAAAGTTTCCGTTAGGTTTTGCTAAGGGTGGACTAGTCCATTGTTGGACACCTGACTAGTCCGGTGTGCATGTGTGAAAAACCCTAAGTGTTGAGGTGCGGACTAGTCCGTTTCTTTATCAGAGAGTTTTTGGACTAGTCCGGTCATTATCGGACTTGTCCATTGTGGTGAAAATGTGAAGAACTGAGGACAAGTCTACACATTGAGGACTTGTCCGTTTTCTATCCAGAGAATTTTCGGACTAGTTTGGTCAATATAAGACTAGTCCGCTCTTGTGCAAATTGTGAAGAGCTGCAGACAAGTCCGCACCTGGAGGACTTGTCCGTTTTTATCCAGAGAGATTTCGGACTAGTCCGGTCAATATCAGACTAGTACAATATTTCTGAAGTTTGTGTAGTGAGTGCGATCTCGTCCCTTGAGCTCTTGGGATGTGTTTCTCCGACACACTCCTGACAAATTAAACTATTCTTTTCAAATATTGAGCCCCTTTTCCTTTTGGATCCTCATTCTCCTTCCTTTTTTGACTTCTTTCTCATCTCTTGAAACCTGCTCTCATCTCAACAATCTTAGTAGGATCTCATTTGTTTGTCATTAATCAACGAAAACGCACCGGGGATGCCTAGATGCACTTTCACTCCTCACACAAGCATGGGGTCAGAGCCTGCGTACTGCTCCTCACGCCAACGAGGAGCAGTTCAAGTACATGGTGAGCCTCGACTTCAGGGCAATTAACAACATGGCGTAGTATGAAACCCTCATCTTCGGGCTGAGAGCTGCGTTGAACCTTGGCGTTCGCCAGATTCTGATCAAGGGAGACTTCCAGCTGATCATCAAACAAATCCGAGGAGAATGCCGCTGCAACGACCCCTAGCTCGCAACATACCCGCTGCACATCAAGATGATGGAAAAGGACTTCGAGGCCTTGGACCTGTGCCATGTGCCCCGCGCTGACAACTCTATCACCGATGACCTATCTGCGAAGGCATCCACTGGGGCCGTGGTGGTCGAGGGTGTGTTCAAAAGAATGTTGTATGACCAACCGCTAGGACTGTCGAGCTTAGCGAAGTGGGCGAGCCCAGAACTTTGAACCCGGTGGTCTCGGCAGCCCTGCTACCATGGTGCCCAGCAAGGATCATATGCGTCACTGAGGACTCTGTGCAACCCAGCACCCAAGATCCAGAAGCTCAGGCAGATCCTGATGCATGGATCACGGAGATTCGTGACTACATGAAGGACAACATTCTTCCTGATGAACATGTACTCGCTTAATGGATCATCAGTGTGGCTAGAAGACACGTTGGTAGAGGGGGATCTCTACTAGCGTGGCATCAACGACATCCTATTGCAGTGCATAACCCGAGAGAAGGGCTGCGACCTGCTCGCAGAGATCCACGGAGGCGAGTGCGGGAACCACGCGACTTCCCGCACACTGGTCGGTAAGGCCTTCTAGCATAGCTTTTCTTGGCCGACAGCTCTCATGGATGCCATCAAGCTGGTGAAAAGGTGCAAGGCATGCCAATTCTATACCAACCAGATCCACACACCGGCGCAGACGCTGCAAATGATCCCACCCTACGGGTCGTTCACGGTCCGGGGAAGGATATCCTGGGGCCCTTCCCCAGGACCATCAAAGGGTATTGTTATGTCTACGTTACCGTAGACAAGTTCACCAAGTGACCGGAAGCATCCCGCTGGTCACCATCAATAAGGAGTTCATAGTCAAATTCATCAAGTCGATCGTCCGCAGGTTCGGAGTCCCAAACAGGATCATCACCGACAACAGTACCTAGTTCACCAGTGCAGCTTTCTAAGAGTACCGCGAAGAACTTGGCGTCCAAGTTTTCTATGCATCTGTCGCTCACAAAAAGAGCAACGGGCAAGTCGAGAAGTCCAACGCAGAGATCCTCAGGGGCCTCAAGACACACACTTACACAAGCTTGGATAAGCATTATTCCAAGTGGGTTGAAGAACTTCCGTGCACGCTGTGGCTAGCCAGACATCACCCAGTCTGGCTATGGGGGAAACGCCGAGCATACGACGAAGCCGTGCAAGACTAGCTTTGGCACAAAGATATCGACCTCATCGACGAGGGAAGATAGCATGCGTCTGTCCGAAACACAAGGTACCGGCAGGCGCTTCGGCGTTACCAGGAATGGTTCATGTAGAGTAGAGAACCGCAGGTGGGCGATCTGGTGCTGCAGCACATACTTTTCCGCGAAGGGTCAAACAAACTCTCCCCCAGCTGGGAGGACCCCTCCCGGGTGATAGAGGTATCCCGCCCTGGGTGCATTCTTATGGCTACGGAGAAAGAAGAGCCCCTCTCCAATTGTAGAACATAGAGCACCTCTGTAAGTTTTACCCCTAGCATAGCGGTAGGACAGTGTAATGGTGTTATAGCGTCCAGAAGCAGCGCTCAGAACAAGCAAGCTCTGAGTGGGGGGGGGGGGGGGTCTCATCCAGAGTGTACAGACTCTTATCCTGGTCCTACACCCTTAGCCTGGATACTCTACCTCCCTTGTCATCCAGAGCGGGTCGTTTCCTTCTTGTAAAGCTTGTCTCCTCCTATGAATACTAAGTTAAAAGAATCATTGTCTTGCCCTGTGTTCTCTCATGTTCATTTAATTACTCATGAATTTTATGATCATCAAACCATGCTCATTCTTGCATACTGTCCTTCGTATGAGCGGTCATTTTCTCTCTCTGTCTCGCCCCTAGTGGAGTTATGCAATCCTGTTGTAGGTGGGCCCGTTTGAGGTACCTGCAACGTGTTTTGGGGTCTCTCGGCCGCCCCCTTACTTGGGGTCCTGTGGCGCTAGATGGTATCCCACAAAAGGCCTACGCTAAGCTGGAGGTCTAGAGTGTGTAGCCTGCTTAGCCTGGTTCCGTACCCTACACTACAGGAATCGCGATCAATTGCATCGACCAGGGCTGATATAATTAAGCCTAATGCTGATGTAAGTTACTTAATTATGTTGTTTTTTGGTTAATTACATCGGTTGATGGCCGATGTTGCAGTTTGGACGTAATTAACATAACTTACATCGGCCGCTAACATAAGTTATTTAATTACACCGACCAGAGCTTAATTATGTCGACCGTTAGTGTACAACGTAAGTAAGTAACTTACATTGGCCATCCTCAGCCGATGTACGTTACATGGTCTTATTTACATCGGTATGGTCGTGCCAACATAAGTTAACCTGGACTAACTTACGTTGGCATTACCATAGCCGACGTAAGTTATATTTTTTAATTTTTTATAAATAAAAACTGACTGCCTCGCACGATGGCAAGATCACAGAATATACAATTTATACAAATAGCAAACAGATAAACAGACAAGTCTCAAAGTATTCGACAAACACATCAAAAACAACTCAAACTCCCGACCGGGCTACACGCTAGCCCCTTGACTATCTCCGGAGCCGAAAAGGTCATCTCTGCGCGTCCCTCCGGCTACTGATAGCTGTGCTAAAGGAGTTTGCGCCACTGTCACCGAACCGTGCAAAAGAACATTAGAGTTACACATGTTACAAATTCATCTCACACTCTTCCTCTCCCTCTATCTTTCTCTCATTCTCTTCCTCTCCCTCACTAATTTCTCTCCCTCTCTTTCTGTCACATTTTCTATCTTCCTCTCGTTCTCTCATTCTCCCACTCTTCCTCTCCATCACTTCTCTCTCTTCCTCTCCCTCTCTAGCATCCTCTCTCTCTCACTATACCTTCTCTCTCTCTCGCACTCCATCTCTCCCTATCTATGTCTCTCTTACTCCATCTCTATCTCACCCCTCTCTCTCTCAACCAATGCATATCTCTCTTACTCCACCTCTATCTCACTCTCTCTCACCATATATTCTACCTCCTCTCCCTATGTCAAATACTGAAATGAATACGACAATATTAAAGAAAAAGTTTATTACCTGCACCGGGGGCATCCGTGCTGGGGGCATCTGTGCCGGGGTCACCTGCGGCAGCGAAAATAGAGGAATCTCGATTTGCTGACTGCTCCATCGAGCAAGAGTCTGCCATTGGAAAATATTAGAAGATATATGTTACTAAAATGCTATGAAATTAAACTACGATAGTTTAAATTACCTACCGCCACTATTGCTTGCATCTGGGCCATGTACAAGCTCGTGACCTCTTGGAAGGCCCTCGATCTCTCCTACTCCGTCCTCGTCCTCTCCTGCTCCACCCTCGCCCTCTCCTGCTCCGCCCTTGACCTCTCCAGCTCTGCCTGGGTCTGCGCCAGCGTCTCCTTCAAGGCATTGAGCTCCAACTGGTCTGCAACAGACGACCACTTGACGACACAATGGACGAGGCCTACATCAATGAAGCGCCTCTTGGAGGTCGCATCGACCTCGAGTCAACAACTCCATTGAAAATGGCAAACCTTCAAAAGAATGAAAAATACTAAGTAGAATAAGATAGATTGAAAAAATAAACCAAATGACCAACTCACTGTCCATGGGCCTTCCCGCCTCCGCTTGCGTAAATGGCTTGGGGGTCGATCGGCGCGTTTTCTCAATCGTAATCTTCGCCGTGTATCTTCGCGACCTCTTGCGTGTACTTTACCTAAAATACAAAGAAATCTTGAAAGTGTATCAATAATAGTATTAGTTATAATGAAATTGATGAATTTTGGAAACTTAATAGTGGATTCGTCGTGACCTGACTGCACTGCCCTAGATGAGAAGGGTCATTTCCCTTGTGACATCTCTTCCAAACCTGGGTCGGGGTCGGCTCTTGACCGGTCTCTCGCTCCTATATAGCCATGTTAGTGAGAAAAATATATTATGAACACGAAAATGAACTTAAACTATACTTACCATGCGTTTAGCCAAACGCAAGTAGCCGTCGCCGCCGTAGTTGTGCTTGCCCTCAGACCCCAGGCGGCACTGCCTTGCCTTTATGGACATAGCGATGAAAGCATCGCTAGCCTAGTGCCGACAGAGGGCTATGTACACCTCGGGTCGACCCTATAACAAGGAAATACTAACCTGCACATATTTCATTATTCATCAATGCAGTTAACATACGTAGGTATTATAAATATTTAACAATAAAAACTTACCTCCGCGTATTGCTCCTCTGTCAGGTACGTGTCAGAGTCCTTCCTAAATGGACCCCTTTCCTGCTGTTGCTCCAAGGGGTGCAGCTTGTGGTACGCGTTGACGGCCTGGATCCGTGCATTCCACAACACTGTCATCGCGAGCTTCCGAGTGTTGTAGTGGAACACGCGGCCCACGTGCTCCTCCATGCCCGATTCCTCTACCTAGTACCTCAACTGTAAGCAAACAAACATTTAAGTGATATGCATTAACACTTTAAACGAGTTGAAAAAAATTAAACAGTTAAACTTACCATAAAATCATTCCACACGGCTCCCTGAAAGGTGCCGTGGACTCCGTGAGAGACACGAGCGTAGTCATCCCATGACAGGGTAGGGAAACTGTCGATGACACTGGGGTAGTGCAACTTAACTATAGCCCCAGGACACCGCTAACCTGCCTGTGGTGTTTCTGGGCCCCTGTAAGGTCATACCAACATCTGCAAAATATGCTAACTAATTAAGTAACAGAAGACAAAATCTAATATTGAATATAATATATGGTTTTTACCTGTCGCCGACATGAAAAATAGTTATCCGCTGAGCAGGAACCTGAGGAGGTGCCGCAAAGTGGGTCCTCCTCGTCCATCGCCTATGCAGCGCCACTGCGTCCTGTGACCTCTAAGGCTGGTCACCACCGGAGCCTGAAGGGAGGCTAGCCGGCTCTTGTGGTGGCCCCCTAGCCTCTGACTACGACTCAGATGACTCTGAGTCATACTGCAAAAATAAAAAGATTGATAATAGATAATTATTTATGAGTGCAATTTAAAATAATGTGATTGTCAACTAAAATTTACCTCCGTGCGCACGTCACCCGATTAGACCCGAGCTGCAAACTCTGTAACTCGCGCTAGCAGCTGGGAACATATGCTCCCAGATGAGGAGGTACCTGAGAAAGGGTCTCGTGCTGGCCCAAAACCTCTCATTGGCTTCCCATTCCCCTTCGATGACATCCTGTTTCAAGGAATAATTCATTAATATGCGTAGATAATATACAAGATTCATGTTAAGTTAGTAAAGAAAACATTACTTCATAATTTTCAAAATTCATCAACGTCACAGTCATGCACCCTACTCCTTAAACCAGCCCATTGATCTTGTTTGTTTTCGTTTCATTTTCATTTACGCATAGTAGTAGGCTCGACTAAGTCATAGATATCTTCAGTTTTCATTTCTATTCCTGTTTTCGTGCCCGTCTCAATATCTTGAGCATCTCCAACTAAGTCATCGAGTCCTTCACCAGGCTCGACTGAGAACAAGTTTGGCAACTCTTCCTCTTGGTAGACCTCATCAACCTCAGCTTCTTCATGGTAATCATCATCTCCTTGAGCGTATAACCGCTCACGAGGATTCACCTTACGTACCACCCACCAAGCTTTGAGTTTATTGCATAGATAAGATAGATAGTACACTTGCTCCACATGGTGTGCAAGAACTAATGATTCGAATCCTTTCAAACGTTCCTTGTGTTTTAGTTCGACCATGCAAAATTGGTTTAGTCGAATTCCACGACTGGAATAAAACCATTCACAGACAAAGAATACTGCTCGAATTACCTTATTTCCGACAAAAGTAAATTCAAGGATCTTTTTAATAATCCCAGAGTAATGATTATCACATTCTTGAGAATCGACTGCCCTCAACACAAATCCGGTATTACATGTTGCCGCGAGAGGATGAAGAGATTCAAAATGAGTTGTACGAAATCAAAAGCCATTGGCGTCATATCGACCATAGCTTCTAACTTTAACCACTCCATAGGGTAGTTGTCGCAAATCTTCATGGACGTTGGCATCTTTATTGCACCGTCCATGATACGAAGTTATTAGAAAACTTTGTAAGTATTCGTAAGTTATAAGAAAACATTGTTAATACTGATAAGTTAACGAGAAAACGTTACATGATCTCGAAAACAGGAAAGAAAATTACGTCCTCCGTTTATTCCTTCCCGTCACATCCTTTCCATTTGGTTGCTCTTAGGTTGTTGTCTATGTCTCCAATTTTGCTTGTCAAACTCACTGTACAAAAAGAGAACCTTTTAGAATAGATGTGTTGCAAAATATACTTAGTAGCATAAATGTAGGACAAACACTTACTCAAAATATTTCTCCATGTCATCCATATTAGCATACATGTAGAGGAAAGTAACACACCTTTCTTCTTTGCTAACATCGTAGGAAGTGTAACTGCCAACAGTAGTACCTCTTGTCGCAAAAACGGACAGATCTCTACAGGGAGGTTGATCATCCATATTGTACTGCATTGCCAAAGTATTGACATTGTGTTCCTCTGCGAAGTAAACACTTGAGAAGTATCCTACTTCCTTAAGAGTAAAAGCTTCGGCGATGAACCTTCAACCCTCGCTTTGTTACCAACCATTGGTTTGAGATATCTTAGTGCTCTTTCAATATGATACATCAACCTATATTGAATGGGACCGCCCACGTTCGCTTCAAATGGAAGATGGATTAGGAGATGTTGCATTGGATTGAAGAACCCTGGAGGAAAATTTTTTCCATCTTACACAATAATACTTCTCCAACTTACTCATCATATCTGTAGTGATTTATTTAGCACAGAGTTGTCTATAGAAGTGGCTAAGCTCAGCTAACACCTTCCACACCGCATTGTCAAAGTAGCCCCGAAACATAACAGGCAAAAGTCTTTCCATGATTATGTGATAATCATGACTCTTCAACCCAATAGGATTTCCTGTTTTCACACTCACGGCTCGTCTAAGACTAGCTGCACAACCATCTGGGAATTTCAAACTTTACAACCATTCAAAAACTTCTTTTATTATTTAAGTTGAAGACAAAAGAAGCGCGTGATTTACCACCATTTTCGGAGATCTCAAGAGTTAGACGGTTACAAAGCTCAACGAGATCCTTTTGAGCCTTTAAATTGTTTCTCGTTTTGCATGTCATGTCCATGCATGTGCTTAGGATACATTTGACCATGTTACGCTTTTGATGCATGCCATCAATGTTGTGTCTTAGAATCAACGACTTCACATACGGTAGCTCCCAAAGTGCACATATGTGAGTCCAATTGTGTTTGTCTCGATAACCTTCAAAATATCCATGATGACCTTCATATGGCACCAATTTGTCCAACATATTAGATATTTCTTACCCGTTAAGATGTTTTGGTGGTCCTTTAGTGATAATGGCGTCCTTTCTGAAGATATTCCTTTGTTGCCTAAACATGTGATTCGAAGGCAGCCAGCATCTGTGACAATCAAAGTAAGATATCTCGACTCCATGGATAAGTCGAAAGAAATCGGTGTCCGAAGCACATATCGGACACGTCAACCGATCGTGATTGTTCCATCCAAAAAACATGCTTTATGCCGGAAAATCATGGAGGGACCACAAATAAGCAGCTCGAAGGTTGAATTTCTGCTTCTTATAACAGTCGTATACTTCAACTCTTGTCTACAACATTTTCAACTCTTCGATCAATGATTTTAACATCATGTTGAGACATGACCAAGAATGATCTAGCCCATGTACAATGAGGCTAAGAAACATGAACTCATACTTCATGCAAAAAGCCAGTCGTAGGTTGTACGGAATGACAAAGACATGCCAATAGGAGTATGGTGAGGCATTTGTGCTGAATAGCAAAAACCCATTTGTGGCCAACCCGATGCGAACATTTCTCGCTTCACGACCGAAATATGGATCAAACCGGTCCAGCGCCTTCCATGCCTCACCGTCAGATGGGTGCGTCATGACTCCATTTTTCTGACATTCACCTTCTTTGTGGCATCTCATGTGTCTGGTGGTTTTTTTTAAAGGTACAACTGCTTCAACCTAGGTGTCACGGGTAAGTAACGAAGCTACTTACGTGCGACTTCCGTGATCACAGTATCACCATCGTTACTAACAACTTCGACAAACCTCGGTAGACCACATTTTAAACATTTGTTCTCATTGGCATGCTCTCTCCAGAAAAGAATGCAGTTGTCCGGACACACATCAATCTTCTCGTAGTTCATACCGAGACCGAAAAGAATTTTCTTCGACTAATACATATCTTTAGGTTCTTTGTGAGGATGTGGAACGACGTCGATGAAAAAATTGATGAGGTCATTGTAACAGTTATTCGAAAAGATTTACTTAGACTTAATTGCCAAAGTCTAGTCACAAAAGTTAAGATTGCCATTTTAGTGTGTCCATGCAGCGGCTATTCTGAATCTTTGAGAAGGTCGAAGAACTTTTTAACCTCAGCTGTAGGAAGATCCTCCGTAAGCTCTGGTCGTATAGCTTCCAGCATATCATCCATCATATCAACCTCTGTGTCATCATTGTTGTCCGCTTCCACTTCTTGTATAGCTTGAGAAGATGTCTCGCCGTGGAAGTTCCACAACTCATAATGTGACACGTAACTGTTTCGACACAAGTGCACCAAAAGTTCCACTTTATCCAAAAAATGTCCCGTTCCGGCATTTCGTACATGGTCACCGCGCCTTATTGCAATTTGACAATGAAAAAGCTCGTTCCACAAAAGCTTTTGTCTTGGCGTACAACTCATTTAAGTGACCACCAGTTCTGCTCTTCCAACCAGTATACATCCAACTACGGTTTTTACCCATGTTTGACTTCGCAGTTTAAAGCCAAAGAATTCTCATGCTAAGTGGATTAACACATCGAGCATGGCTTTACCCCTAGCAACACTAGGATGACTCTCGCCAAGAGCCTGTGGCATAGCCGAACGTGGAGGATTACAAAGGACAGATAGGGCTGTCACCACCTACTTCCTACCTCTTCAAATCCGTGGGAATACGATACATTCGACACTACTCTCTATCCTAGCACCATGCTAGCATATGAAGTTGTCGGTACCCTACGTATCGAATACCCCTTGGGACTGCAAAAAGACCAAAGGAATTTCACATGTCTGAGTTGAAGACCTCCAAAGGCCCCACATGTCATTTGGGACCGGACCTGCCTCCCTTCTATGGTTAGTCCCGATGCTGCCACGTGTATCCTGCAACCGGATCTACATCCCACACATGGGAAAGCTCCGGGCTAAATACCTGTGCGGCACCTCCGGACCTAACCCCCGACAGAGGGAAGCTCTGGTACTGACACGTGTATAACAGCACCGGACCTACCCGTCCTAGATGGTAAGCTCCAGAGCTGCCACGCGTCCAACCGCGGGACCTTCAACTTCAACAAGCAGACTGGTGGACCCTCAACGGCTCGGACCTTCAAGGGGCAATTAAAGACTTCAAGACCCAATTAAGTGTCATTAATACCATCTTAATGACACACGATCGGAGGGCCCTTAATACCAGTAACTCTACTTTCAAGGCACGTTACTGTACTATTAAGGGTAATTAAGCTCATTAATTGTGTATTAAGCATCAATAACTGCAAGGGTCACATGTCGGGCCAGGCTAACGATGTAACGACCACTCCTTGTACTATAAAAGGACTGGTTGAGCGATACACAAGGGAGGCTCTGAGACTCTTCCAGACTTCCACACAAGTCTACACACGACCACAAGCGCTCAGACGCTCAATACAACAACTACACACCCCGTAGAGTAGGGTATTATGCTTAGGCGGCCCGAACCACGTAAATCTTTGTGTCAACTTGCCATCGTGTTCTGAATCTCTGTGCGCCCATAATCGAAATACAAACTCCGCGATCTGCCAATGGAAGTACCAGGAGTATTGCCGAAATCAAACTCCGACAGTTGGTGCGCCAGGTAGGACGCGCCCGAGATTCAAGGATGGTGAACTCTGCTGCTGGATCGTCCAACGGCAACCCTATTGCGCAACCTACTGGAGGCAACCCCTCCAACTTGCAGAAGCTAGCAGTTGCTGTGGCTCCAGCAGGAGTCATGCCACCGCCGCCATCGTCCGCACCAGCGAATCAAGCTGGACAACAAGATGGGGCGTCTACGTTGGTCACTGCATCGGCAAACAACAACCCTGAACACGCGCTCCATGCTGCGCGTGCTCTTCTCCAACGTCCACCGCCTCAAGGAGCATCCCAGGGTGCAATGGAGCAGTGGAGAGCTGATGTGGAATATTTGGTTGCAGCAGCAACCAATCGCATCAGCAACCAAGGTCCTCCCCCCTTGGGGCGGGCCCCATCGCAGCCTCGGACTGTGTCGGGTAGAATTGGTCCGCACGCTTCAAAACACAGGAGGCGTGCTGCGTCTCAGTAGGCGACATCACTACCTTCCGGGGCGCGACGTACCCACACGATAACAAGGCTTTCGACTCACGACCTCCGGGCGGAGCTTGATCGCCGTTACCGTCAACAGGACGGCCGCGTCCATATCGAGCGCGCTCGTGATAGGCTCGGAACAGTCCCGCTCCCGAGGGAGTAGGAGGAGGTTGCTTTGCCCTGGTCATGCACCTACGCATGGTCAGATGGCTACAGAAGTTCCGGCCTCACCTGTCGGAGAAATTTGATGGGACTGTCAATCCCGCCGAATTTCTTCAAATCTACTCCACCGCAATCCTTGCGGCTGGAGGCAATGAGGATGTTATGGCCAATTATTTCCCCGTGGCTTTGACTGGGACCGCCAGGTCTTGGTTCATGAGCCTCCCGCTCAACTCCATGAAGAGTTGGGTGGAACTGTGCCAACAGTTCACTGCCAACTTCGGGAGTTCATATACCCGACCAGGCACAGAACTGGACCTTTTTGCTATAAAGTAGAAAGGGGGGAGAGTCCCTGCAATCCTCATCCAGAGGTTCACCCGGGTACGAAACACCATACCTTCTATATCAAGCACTTCTGTTATTGTGGCATTTAGACAGGGCGTTCGAGACAAGAAGATGCTGGAGAAGCTGGCGACCAAGGAAGTCACCAGCGTTATGGAACTCTTCAGCTTGGCAGACAAGTGCGCCAAAGCTGCGGAGGGCCGTGAAATGCACTCCCAACCACCTCCGGAGGACAACAAAAAGTCCTCCAATGGTGAAGCCACTACCTATGGGAGTGGTAATAAGAAGAAAAAGTCCAACAGCAAGAAGAAGCCGTCGACCGGCACACCTACAGCCACTGCTGCCGCAGCTCTAGGTGGTCGGGTGCCATGCCCTGAGAAACGACCTCGGCTGTCATCTAAAGATGGTGGCAGCTCCAAGATGTGGTGCCCCATACACAAGTCGAACAGCCACAAACTGGAAGGCTGCCGAGAGGTCCAGAACCTTGTCGAGCGCTACAACAAGCGTCGGAAAAAAGTTCCTTTCCGTCAAAGGGAAGGAAAACAAAAAGTGGGCGAAGCTTCGACTGAAGAGGAGTTAGGCTTTCAGGACCCCAAAAAGGTCCTGAAGGATGTTTACACTTCCATCGATGACGACTCCGACGTCTCTGACAACGAGCGCCGGAAGACCATGAACACCATCTTTGGTGGTTCGTGGGACATCACCTCCCGCTGTGTCCTCAAGACAATGCAGTGGTACATGGCCTCAATAGCTCCTACTGCTAGCGCCGAGCCGCACTAGAAGTGGATGGACACTGCCATCACCTTCGATGCTTTAGACTGCCCTCGGAACATGATCAGAGCTGGCCAACTCCCATTGATGGTATCTCCGACCATCAACAACAGCCAACTCCACCATGTAATGGTGGATGGAGGTTCGGGGTTGAACCTCATAAGCTTCGAAGCTTTCGTCAAGCTTCGAAGCTTTCGTCAAGCTTCAGCTCCGACCATCGGATCTTCGCCCCTCCCGACCTTTCTCCGGAGTAGGTCCGGGAGCCATGACTCCACTCGGTGCTATTACTCTCCCGGTGACCTTCGAGACCCGGGAGAATTACCGCACTGAGAAGTTGGTCTTTGATGTGGCGCAGATCAACTTACCATTCAACGCCATCTTGGGGAGACCAGCCTTGTACAAATTCATGGCTGCTGCTCATTATGGCTATTTGGTGTTGAAGATGCCAACACCAGCAGGAGTTCTCCGAATCCGTGGAGATCGCACCGCCGGAGTTACTGCTGAACTCCACGCGCTTGCTATAGCACAAGAGGAAGAATCCAGAAAGGAGCAAGCTCCGAAACCCCCGAGCATTAGTCATCGAGGCTCAACCTCCGCACCTCATGTGCAACCAAGCGGCGACACCGACATCCTGTCAAAGTCATCCAAATTGGTTCCGATGCCGCTCAGACCACCCGTATATTGGGAGGTCTGAATGACAAATAGGAACTCGCTCTCATCACTTTCCTCTCGGGTAATGTTGATGTGTTTTCTTGGCAACCGTCACAAATGCCTGGGATCCCTAGGGAAGTGATCGAGCACAATCTGAAGATTTATCCCGACGCATGGCCTATACATCTGAAGCCTCGGAAGCAATCAGTAGAGCAACAAAACTTCATACGTCAAGAAGTGAAGAAGTTGCTTGAAGCTGGATTCATCCGGGTAGTCTTCCACCCAAAATGGCTGGCAAACCCAATCGTCGTACCCAAGGCCGGTGGGAAGCTTCGTATGTGTATCGACTACACTACACTGAATAAGGCATGTCCAAAAGATCCATTCCCACTACCTAGAATAGATCAGATAGTGGATTCCACCTAGACGCATATTCTGGGTATCATCAAATCGGAATGTCTAGGGAAGATTAAGAACATACTTCTTTCATCACAGTAGATGGATTATATTGTTACACTGCCATGCCATTCGGTCTCAAAAACGTTGCTTCAACGTTTGTACGAGCTATGTACAAATATTTTGGAGAGCTTATCAGAGATGTGGTGGAAGTGTACGTTGATGACATCATCGTCAAGATCAAGAACAAGGAGTCATTTCTTGACACCTTGCGAGCTGTCTTCGACAAGTTGCGAATCACACACACGAAGATGAACCCGGACAAGTGTGTCTTCGGGGTTAGCTCTGGAAAACTTCTTGGTTTCTTGGTGAACCACCGAGGAATAGAAGCAAATGCGGTGAAGATTAAATCTATTGAAGACATGCGGCCACCAGCCCGCATCAAGGATGTCCAGAAGCTGACTGGATGTCTAGCTGCCCTCAGTTGGTTCATCTCAAGACTGGCGGAATAGACGCTACCCTTCTTCAAATTATTGAGGAAGTCTGGACCATTCCAATGGTCTGAAGAAGCAGAAAAGGCTTTCCAAGAGCTAAAGAAGCTCCTCACCACTCTACTAACCTTGGTAGCTCCGAATCCCGGTGAGCCACTTCTGCTTTACATTTCGGCAACTGACGAAGTTGTTAGCATGGTCCTGGTTGTGGAAAGATCAGAACCATCTTCAGTTCAGGAATACAGACCCCTTCAGGAGGGTTCAGAGCTACCTGAAGATGAGTCTGGGTCCCAGCTCCTAGACCCGGATCCTCAAGGCGAGATGCCAGAGGATCAACTTCCTTCAAATGAAGAAGTTGCTGTTGATGAGCAACAAGATCCGGACCCCTCCAGGAAGGTCCAGGTCACTGCAGAAGAAGCTTCGGGTTCTTGAAGCAAGAACCTGGAGGTCCCCAACCATGGTCCGGACCGCATCGGGAGGGTCCGGGTTGATGAGGAGGAAGCTCCGGGCCCCTTCGGGAGGGTCTGCACAGTTCAACGCCCAGTGTACTTCATCAGCGAAGTACTCCATGATGCCAAGACTCGGTACCTGAAGGTGCATAAGCTGCTCTACGCAGTTCTTATTGCTTCTAGGAAGTTCCTACACTACTTCCAAGCTCACAAGATTTCAGTGGTAACTTCTTATCCACTGCGTGCAATCTTGCATAACCCCAACTCTACTGGGAACATTGCAAAGTGGGCAGTGGAATTGGCTGAGTTCGACCTTGAATTCGTCCCAAGACAAGCAGTCAAGAGTCAAGCATTGGCGGACTTTGTGGCGGAATGGACCCCCTCTCCATCAAATCTTGGGGGCCCTAGTGAGCAGAAGCTGGAACCCAAGGTTCTGGTTTTCACTAAGTCTCACTAGACTCTATACTTTGACAACTCCATGCAGAAGCAGGGGGGCGGAGCTGGATTCCTTCTCCTCGCTCCGACCGGGGAGAAGGTCAAATACATGGTTCACCTTTACTTCAAGGCGACCAACAACATGGCAGAGTATGAAGCACTAATCTATGGGCTCAAAGTGGCACTATCATATGGTGTCCAGCAGGTGCTGGTAAAGGGTGAGTTGCAGCTTGTAATAAAACAAGTCAAAGGTGAATTCTACTGCAACAACCCTCAACTAGCTGCATACCTACTTGAAGTCCAGAAGCTTCAGAAGGACTTCGATGTCCTGGATCTTTGCCATGTCCAACATCTCAACAATGCTGAAGCCGACGAACTCTTGACGAAAGCTTCAACCGGATCTCCAGCACCCGACGGAACCTTCGTCCGGAGAGTGTCAAAACCAACAGCTCAGCCTGCCGAACTGAGTGAAGGGGGCAAGACTAGCACCTCGAAGCTAGCAGTCCCGATGGCCCTGTTACCATGGCATCCATCAAGGGTCGTAGGTGCTGCAGGAAGCTGAGCAACCCAGCACGCAAGACTCAAATGCTCAAGTTAGCTCCGATGCATGGATCTCGAAAATCTGGAGCTACTTGAAAGACAACTTCCTTCCTGAAGATAATGTATTCGCTGACCGGATTGCCAGATTGGCTAAAAGATACACGCTGGTAGAAGGGGATCTCTACCATCGCGGTGCCAACAGCGCCCTAATGAGGTGCATTACAAGGGAAGAAGGCTGCGAGCTCCTCGTAGAAATCCATGGAGGCGAGTGTGGGAACCACGCGTCTTCCCGCACGCTAGTCGGTAAAGCCTTCCGGCATGGTTTTTACTGGCCTACAACACTCCTGGATGCAACTGAGCTAGTGAAGAAATGTGAAGCATGCCTGTTCCATGCGAAGAAAATTCACACACCAGCTCAGCCTCTACAAATGATACCTCCTACATGGCCATTCGCTGTGTGGGGGATGGATTTCTTGGGACCTCTCCCAAGAGCCGTCGGAGGTTACAAGTTCCTGTATGTTGCCATCGACACGTTCACCAAATGGCCGGAAGCAACTCCAGTTGTGACAATAAACAAGCAATCAGCTATCAATTTCTTGCAGTCCATCGTATGCAGATTTAGAGTCCCAAACAAGATCATAACTGATAATGGGACCACATTCACAAGCTCTGCATTCCAAGGATATTGCGAAGACCTCGGCATTCAAGTCAGCTACGCTTCTGTAGCTCACCCGACAAGCAATGGCCAAGCTGAGAGAGCAAATGCAAAAATCCTAAAAGGACTCAAGATGCGCACATATGAGCGCCTGAAAAAACATGGAGCCAACTGGATTGAAGAGCTTCCGTCCACCTTGTGGGCAAACAGGACAACTCCAAATCGGTCAACTGGAGAGACACCCTTCTTCCTGGTGTACGGAGCTGAAGCAGCCTTCCTCCAAAAATCACCTTGGGGTCGCTCTGGGTCCGAACCTTCGATGATGCCACGCAGGATCAGCTCCGGTGTGAAGACCTTGACCTCATTGAAGAGGGAAGGTGCCGAGCAGCTGTTCGGAATGCCTGATACCGCCAAGCTCTTCCGCGCTATCACCAAAGGCATGTTCACAGCCGATAGCTCGAGGAAGACGATCTAGTGCTACGGAGAATACAAAATCGAGAAGGGTTAAACAAACTCTTCCCCAGCTGGGAAGGACCCTTCCGAGTGATCAAAGTATCCTGACCCGGATGCATTCGCTTGGCAACCGAGGATGGGACACCTCTCCCTAATCCTTGGAACATTGAGCACCTCCGTAAGTTCTACGCTTAATATGACAGAGGTGAGTCTGTAGTTACATGTGATGTATGTTATAGAGTCATTGTGCAGAGTCGGGTAGCTGCTTCGGGAGAATAGCCGGACCTTCCCCGGAAGGTCCACAAAGTTCAGGCAACACTTGTCACAGTCTCAGAACTAAAAGTGTAGCTAGCTACCTTGGGTCAAACGAGAAACGAAACACACTTTGCCTGGTTTCGTACCCTAAGAGTGTACTTGTTTCCCCTGTACCCCGGACCTATAATGAAAGACATCATTGTGTGAAAACAGACTCCACGCGCATTTATTTTGTACAGACTCAATATTTTTCATTTTTCTCTTTCTTGTCCATAACAAAGTTGTGCAATTCTCAAGGATCTTTAGCTCGGCCAATTCATATACAATCCAAGTCGCTTTGTTAATTCTTTTGGGTCTTAACATTGTTGAATGGTCTACTCGCCTGAATGCCGCCAAGCCAATCTAGGTCCGGAGTGTGCTATCGACTTAGCTTGGTCCAGCACACTAAGTACGCCACTCTACCTACACCCCGGTAGGACGAACTAAGGTGAGTCCAAGATACGATTGGACCTGAAGAACATAAGCAAATGCACTTGATTGTATATAAAATTGTGTTCGATCTAAATATTTCTTTCGGGAATAGTAAGCCGCAAACGAGTTATAGATGAGAAATGGATTTTACTGTTTTTCATGACTCCGTTGTGCAAGAAAAATAAAGATCTCATGATGATGGTGGATGAAGACGAGGTGGTCTGCTAACGATGTTTCAAACATTGATAGTAGACATTGCCGGAGCTACAAACTTACGGCAAATCCAGGGGGGCAGCCGTCAACGTGAAGAAAAGATGGTGGGAAGACACCCTAGTGGGGTCTGCTGTCGATGCACCGCGTGTTGGCAGTGGTCGCTGCCGGAGCTACCAAGCTCCGACAACCCCAGAGGACTAACTGTTGATGCTCTACGTGTTGACAAGGGTCACTGCCGGAGCTACTAAGCTCCGACAACCTCAGGGGGCCCCTACTATCGATGACTTCAGACCTACAAACTACAAGTCTGGAGCACGCAAGTCTTCAACAAAATGCTACATCCTCTTGGTACATGTTCACAATCAAATTGTGTACATCTACTAGGGGGCCAAGTGGGACAAAGGTGTTGAAGACAAAAACTGAAATTCATAAATTTCTTGGATTTCATTAATCTTGAGACAAGAGATTACAAAATTGGAGAAAAAGAAGAGAAGATACAAGCGGGAGCTACAAAGAGAAAGTCCTAAACCCTATGGAAGAACGAGGCAACCTTTTGGGAAACCTCCGACAGGCTGGCTTTGGCGGCTTCCCCCTCTCCGTCGATGGGGCCTTCAAGCACCGGGTCTAGTGGGAAGTGAGGATCTCGGCTTGTGTAGCACATCAGCATGTACTCTTCAACGTTCTTCCCCAGGGATTGTTCTTCGGTTTCCAACTGGTCCATGATGACATCGCCAATATTGGAGAGATTGTTGCCCGCCGAGCTCAACGCCTGCAACGCCTGCAACGCCAGGTCCAGCTCCGGCTCCGTGTCATCTGGACGCACGGGACTAAAGCCCAGCGGCATCAGCGCATCATTGGCTTTGCCCAGGAAATCCCATAGTTGTTGGGAATCCACAGCCCTTGAGCCTCGCAACTCTTCCAAGGACCTCTTGGTCGCCGCAAGCTCCGAATCCTCTCGGGCAAGGGGCTCAACCTCTTTTGCATTTTACTGAATCTTTTCAGCAACCTGCCTTTTGAGTTTACCGAGCTCCTCCTCCTGGAGGTGGATCTTGTTCCGGCGGTGGACCAGGTCCTTCTCCCGGCCTTGCACTTTCTTCTCCCTGGCAGCAATTTCATTCTCCCTCTTGTTGAGATCTTGTCCTCGCTGCGAGGCTTTCTTCTCCTCTTTCTCGCAGCACTCCTCCAACTTTTTAATGCGCTCCGCGAGACTCTTGTAACCCAGAGTCAGCCTCTGAGTAAGCTCCTCCTCCCTCTTCATGAGGTCATCCCGTAGCTCCAGGAGTTTTTTCTCTTCATCTTCGAGCTTTTTCTCCTGCTCCTCAAGAGTCTCCCGACGCTTTACGAGGCTGTCGTGGATGGCGCTAAGATTCTCTTGGTTGTCATTCGCTGCTTCATTAACAGCCATGTCCTGTTCATGGATGGCCTAGGAATGGTCATCGAGGGATCGCGTCATGCTTTTCCTCTCATCCAGCAACTGACCCCAGTACTCCAACCGGACCTTCTCCCTTTTCACCCACTCCTTGTCGTCGGCCAGCCTCGTCTGCGCCAGCTTGGTCTCGAATTGGAGCCGGTTGGACAACCTACTAAGGGTTTGGCGCTCCTCCACGAGGGCCTTGCTGTCATGGTAAAAGGCCAGCTGAACTTGACGAAGGCTGGAGCAGGCATTGTTGATGGATAACGACAAAGGGATTGGCTCCGAACTTGTTGGGGTCCTCTCCGCTGGCTCCAGCGGGTTCTCCATAACAAAAATTGGGTCCCACTCTACAAGAGAGGTCCCCTGAGCTTCCACGGCACTAGGACCGCCCTCTGGGATAGCCTCGGCTGCCACTGAGGAAGGTCCTGCAGCAGAAGTTTCTACCTCCGGAGTCGTCTCCGAAGGTCCTTCCGCCAGGTCATCACCAACTGGTCCCTCACGCGGGGGACCGGCAGCTTCATCTTGGCACCCTGGCTCAGGCGCGGGCACCTCCGGAACCACCACCTCCGGGGCAAGCGTTGAAGGTTCGGCCGGAGCTGAAGCCACTTCTCGACGCTGGCGCCTCCTCCACCGCCGGTTCAGGCGCTGGTGCTTTGACCGCCATTGGCTCGGGCGCCAGCACTTTTGCGACAACCGTCTCAGGCGTCGGAACTTCATCAACCACCGGCTCTACCGCTGGGGCTTCATCAACCACCGGCTCTACTGCTGGGGCTTCATCAACTACTGGATCTGCTGCCGGGGCTTCAACAACATCTGGCTCTGGGGCTGGAACTGCAGCTACCTCCAGCTCCGAGGCCGGAGCGTCCATCATCTCAGCATCTAAATCTGGAGCTTCAACCTCCGGGGCTGGTGCCACTGGTACATCTTCATTCCTGTGGTTCGACACTACCACGGTAGCTTCAGGGGATGACTCGAGGTCAAGGACCACGACAGCTGGCGCCAGAGCTGCCGCGGCCTCAGCCACCTCTTGGGGCGGCACTAGAACTGGGGTCGGAGCCTCTGTATGCACAATATCAGTTGCTGCTGCAGGAACCGGAGCTTCAGCCCCTTTCTTGGGTACCCTGTGGATGAAGGACGAAGAAACTCAAAATATGATTACAACAAAAAAAAACAATCAACTGAGGTAAAAAATCAAATTTACCTCGGAAGCTTCCGCTCCAACTAGCGCGGAACCTCTTCACAGGACGCCCAGGGCCGGACCCTTGTGCCATTGGCGTAGTAGCTCCGGAAGGCTCCCCGGAGCTTGCTGCCGCCGTCGGCGTCGCCTTGGTTGAGGCCCCCCTCGACTGAGAAGGACCCTGGACCTAGAGCCCTCAACTGGCCCTGGTATCGGAGCCACATGGCCGGAGCTAGCATCCCGGGGAGATGCCGATGCCGGAGTGGTTGCCGCCATTGAAGACCTCCCCCTCTAGAGAGAAGGAGCTGCCGCAGAAGGAGCAGGTCTAACGGACCTTCGGTCAGAGTGCTTCAACTTCCTCTTATGGCTCGAGGGCTCGACCAATTCCTTTCCCTTGCCCACGACTTCAACTCTGTGTCTCGGGGTGGAAGGCGGACCACCCTCGGAAGCTCTGGGGATCGCCAACCCGGTGGTCGAATGCCTCTCAACTTCACTGAGGTCATCAAGCACCGACATCTTCCGCCGGAGCTCCCTGTTGAACTCCGCCTCCATGTTCAGAGGGAGGAAAGCTACCGGTGGAGTCAAGTCATCGCCCTCGACGTTGATGCCGTGCTGGAACTTCTTGAGGTGAAGCTCCAAAGCTACGCCTTCCAGGTTGGACTTCAAACATGTCTGGATCCGGTCGTCGTCCATCACACTGTTGAGGGCCCAGGCGAGCTTCACCCTCTTCTTCAGCAGAGCCCACCTGTTGACCAGGAAGTTATAGAATACCGCCTAGGGAGTCACCCCTCCTACTACACATTGGCGGATCCGGGTCAGGGCAGGGTTGAAGGCATTCGATAGCACCGGAACTTCGCTCCAAGCTTCAGTGTCGACATTGGGGAGGCCTTCGGGCAGCTCCATGTTCTCGTGCTCCTCTGCCGTGATCACAATCCAATCCTTCTTCCAGTCGTCCCACTTGCCAGAAGGGAACAACGTCAAGTACTTGTACGAGCACTTCTTGCGCTTCACAAAATAATAGAAGCCAAGTTACTCGCCACTCTTGCCAGTGATGTGGATGGTGAAGAAGGTGCGGAAGAGCTCGACGCAGGGGGGAATACCCAACCACATCTCGCAGAAGTGGACAAAGGTCGACACTAGAAGAATGGAGTGGGGTCCAAGGTGGTACAGCTACAGACCATAGAAGTCTAGCAGCATCAAGAGAAAAGTGGAGAAGGGTGGGATCAGTCCCACCATGGCATACGTGGAGAAGTACACCATGTTGCCGACGCGCTCCTTCTTGAAAGGAAGCTTGCCGGCGCGGACCAGGCGGTTGAAGGAGTCGCTGGACCACCCCATGAGGGTCCGGACCTTCTTCAAATCACCATCGGTTGAAAGACGGCTCTTGCGGAGACCCAACTCCATCGCAGCCCAGCGGGGCGAGAGATGAAAAACAGGCTAAAGTTTGGAGGATTTGAGCACAAGTTCAAATGAGGGCGTAAAGAATCCCCAAACGGTGCACGCTTTCCTTCTTAAGTAAGTCCCCACAACGCTTGGATGGAAACCGCAGAGGAGCCGACGATAAAATTCAAAAACTTCACCCTGCCAATGACAAGGGATCCCGAGGCCACCCCGACGATCAAGTTGAGGTCCTTACCCCAGGCGAACAGTTGTCATGTTGAGAAGCGGGAAGCTCGAGGGCGGCGGCCTGACAGGGCATGCGAAACTGATACGGTTTTCGTATCGGGAACCAACGACCTTCAATTGCGTGAGATCCGCACACTCAGATCTCACCTGCCCCATCCTAGATATGCCACGCGGCAATGGTTTAACTGCGAACTACTGCCAACAGCACATCCAAAGTCCCTTGAAGACACGGCTGAAAAATCAAAAGATGGACCCACCTCTGGTAGAACGACTTCATCCAAAAGGTCTCTCCCAGAGGTGGGCCCAGGGGGCCACTGTGGGTACCCTGCATACCGAATACCCCTTGGGACTGCAAAAAGACCAAAGGAACTTCACCTGTCTGAGTTGAATACCTCCAAAGGCCCCACGTGTCATTTGGGACCGGACCTGCCTACCTTCTATGGTTAGTCTCGGTGCTGCCACGTGTATCCTGCAATCGAATCTACATCCCACACATGGGAAAGCTCCGGGCTAAATACCTGTGCGGCACCTCCGGACCTAACCCCCGACAGAGGGAAGCTCCGGTACTAACATGTGTATAACAGCACCGGACCTACTCGTCCTAGATGGTAAGCTCTGGAGCTGCCACGCATCCAACCGCCAGACCTTCAACTTCAACAAGCACACTGGTGGACCCCCAACGGCTCGAACCTTCAAGGGGCAATTAAAGACTTCAAGACCCGATTAAGTTTCATTAATACCATCTTAATGACACACAATCGGAGGGCCCTTAATACCAGTAATGCCACTGTCAAGGCACGTTACTGTACTAGTGAGGGTAATTAAGATCATTAATTGTGTATTAAGCATCAATAACCGTCAGGGCCACATGTCAAGCCAGGCTAACGATGTAACAACCAATCCTTGTACTATAAAAGGACTGGTCGAGCGATACACAAGGGAGGCTCCGAGACTCTTCCAGGCTTCCACACAAGTCTACACACGCCCACAAGCGCTCAGACGCTCAATACAACAACTACACACCCCGTGGAGTAAGGTATTACGCTTAGGCGGCCCGAACCATGTAAATCTTTGTGTCAACTTGCCATCGTGTTCTGAATCTCTACGTGCCCACAACCGAACTACAAACTTTGCGATCTGCCAAAGGTAGTACCAGGATAATTGCCGAAATCAAACACCGACATAAGTAATTACCTTAGAAGCCTAGGCACAAGCCATCATAAGGAAATGAACTAAATCATTGTTGAACCAATGTTAGTTCATAGCATAAGTGATTCATGTTAACATAATCGTGTCATAGCTAATTAGACTATAGTGGAGATTATAGTGTTTATGATTATATATTGAGATTGGTATAGCATAATCATAAGTACTACTACTACCACATATATGAAATCCAAAATCAAACAAGAAACGCTTCATCCAAGTAAATGAATAATAGAAGACTAAAGATATCATATTTATTAAGAACAAAGTCACAAATACAAATAGGAATATGGACTATGGACTAGAGACTCCTTTCCCAATTGGAAATTGGGAAGAGACTCCTTCTACTTCTCTCCTACTTGGACTATGGACTAGAGACTCTCCTCTCTACAGCCTATACTCCTCTAAACCTTGGAGAATAGTGGATACAAGGGATGAATACTCATGTGGTGTGTGTTGAAGTGAGGGGTGAGGAGTCCTATTTATTTCTTTGAGAAGGGTCAGTTCCTGCCGCCAAAAGCGTATGAATTAGTCTTCATGATGACCAGGACACCACAAGGAGTCGACACGTGGAAGCTGATCGAGTTTGGCGCCCTGAAGGGTTCGACCGAACCCCCTAGTCGGCCAAACAGAAATGTTGACCATTTCTGGTGTGCTTCCTCGGGGTGACTTCCAGGTGGGTCCCATTGACTGATACTGGTGCCACACCATTGGATGGCCTCAGATACTTATGTTTGTGGGCCATTTGATCCATGTGGTGCCATGTGGCATTGCCTGATTGGCTGAATTATTTTTTATAGAATCCATCCCCTTGTTTCACTTCAATTCAACATAGAATTCCTGAATGCACTACTTCTCCAAAGACAAGTGGAAATAGGTTAAATAAAAAGGTGATATGTGCAAGAAATGATATTTACTTACAATAATTGAGTTATATAGATGGGTGAAATTGGTATATAACATCCATCAACAAACTCCCCCAAGCTTATCCTTTGCTTGTTCAGGGAGAACATTATAGATGATCAGGAGGTATATAATTTCTCCCAAGCATCATCAAGACTTTAGGTTGATGATCAGGAGTTGCTACAATGTTCTAATTTTCAAAAGTACCATGTGCACAACAAAATACTCTACCTAGTATTGCAAAAGTTGGCATGGTACTTCACCCATCTTAAGTCGGGCTTATGCCTTCTCCTATTCATGGGTGGTTGAAGGATAGGACAACAAATGGAGCATACATATCCTAGAAATCAAGTTCCACTCAAATTATGGAGAGTCAATTTAGATTTTAAGTATCTCAATTTGATTCTCTCAAGTCTCTCCTTTATGTGTATCTGAAATATATCCTCACCAAGGCATTTTGCCTACATTCGTCCTACCTCTACATAAAGCTTGTATGTGGATCTTGGTAGGGAATATAGTAGGCATACTTGCAACACATAATATTGCAAAGACAAAAGAGAAAGCCTTAGGAGAAATTAATTTAAAACAATTGAGTGGATGTGGATATTTGAGATGACTTTTTTTTAGTGGATGCTCTTATTCTGCAGGGATGAAACATGGCTACCATGTTCACCTTTTTTTGTCATGCTTATGATGCAAGCATGCATTTTCTTTTTCTTTTTCTTGTAGCCATGTCTTCTACTCCCTTTTATGCAATAAGTTTTTTTTTGAAGAGAGTACTAAGCATGAATGATATGGAGTTTCTCTTTTTTATTGTGGAATGGTGGTATGGTGGAATTTTGCTTAATTCTAGTGTAGAAGTATAGCATGTGCAAGTGCAGTCTTGAATTCAAAAAGTGATGAATGAAATCTCACATAGGTCTATACTAGTTTGACAAAGCTCAATGTGAAGGCCAATAACATATGCATAAGGTCTATCAATGTAATGTATAAAATGGCTTTGGTGGGTATTTCCAATCAAATGAGGATAACATAAATCTATTTATAATTTCTTGAAAAATGTAAGCTTCACTTTCAAACTAGGAATAGCAGCCCTATCACTATATCATATCTCACAACAACTTAGAAAGCATTAAGCTTTTGCTACCCACAATTTCCAAATCAAGGCAAAAGCAATTTTAGCAAATGAGAGCAATCTGTTGGAGAGTAGTAAGCTGTAAACTAGGGACTTAGGAAAATTAAAATAGAGCAACTATTCATCATTTCATCTATGTGAATTATAAGTCATTCTTACCGCACATCTTTTATTTTATTTGAAAATAAACCTATCCTACTTTTTTTATATGCAATATGAATGATGGGTATGTGGAAAATAAATATGCAAGGGGTTGATACAATTTACACAAGTGGGAGTCCTCCCCCAAGCTTGTTCTTCACTCACCTACGTGATGAGGGTTGAACAACTCCTAGCCAAAGAGGAATGACATCTTCTCATAGATGTTGGAGGCAAGCTGCCAGATCTTGAAGTGGATAGGGGTGGCTCCCATGTAGCACCTGGCCACCCATGCCAAGACGGACCTTCAATCTCATACGATGGAGGTTGAGTCCATCCAGGTGCATAACCCATTGGGTTCTCTTTCTCTTCGTACTCATGGACTGTGGAAGTTCTCGGGGGCATAGACACTCTCCTTGTACGGCTTCTAGTTATCCTGCTAGAGGCATTACTTTTTCTGGCTTCCTCGGTTGGAAGGAAGTCAGTGGTTAGCCTCTGGCATTTGTACAAACGATAATCCAGGTTAGGTAACCGAATTTCATTGACAAAGCCGGGATAATAAAATATCAAAGAGTCATCTTGATCATGCTTAAGGGTATGCCCTTGAACTAAATAATCTTCATTAAATAATTCTATTTCATTTTCAATATAATCAAATGAAGAATATTCTAGTGCTCCTATTCTAGTAGCAATATGGGTAATCAATGAAGTGCATTCAATTGGCCCTACTCTTGGAATGTAATCTAACCATTGTCATCATGGCAATAACTGGAGCAACTTTTATCTTTTTAGTCATGGCAAACTAAATTTTCAGCTCATCATCACGCACTACCCTTACATCTCCTCTTGGGAACATAGTCATAGCCACCCATCTATGCATGAAGCATAACGTAGGCTTGTGCAAGTGGGTATTCCTAGGTGCACTACATCTCACCTCACTAGTTAAATCTTGCCAAAAACTTTGGTTGTTAAACTTAGGCAAAGTGTCTAAATCTAGCACACAACGTTTATGGAAGCCTAGGATTTCACTTAATTCTTTCCATATGATGTTGTATTCTTTTTTAAATAATCTAAAATTAATACCATCAAATCCTATTCTGAGTGTGCAAAGGAATTTTATGGAGAGAAGGCGTGAACCTTTCTCCTCTATGTGAGCAAATTTTTCCCATCCTAATGCACGCCAAATAGAAAACAATTCGGAATCCATACCTATTTTGGAGATCAAATCTGGATCATAATCTTTCGTATGAGAAAACTCACGATCTTGGAGGAGCTTGCGTGATTGACTTCAACTTAACTTTGTATGTCGACGTCATCGTCATGAAGAAGTTGGTGAGGGTTGCTCCTCTCAACCATGGGAGTGTCCTCTCCTACACTCCTCCTCCATGAACTTGGTGTAGCAACGGAAGAGGGACGTGCACTTGAATCTCCACCATGGCTTGAGCTTGCAGCCTTCTTCCTCTTCCCAAACAACCTCTTCATTCCATTCATGGTCACATCACACAAGAACACAACAAGGCAAAAACTCGAAAGAGGTGATATTAGCAAAAGCAAAACACCCGACGAATTTCCTCTTGAAGAACTTGAGAGAAAATTGTAAATGCAAATGAAAGCAAATCTTTTTGAGTTGGGAATTGATCAAGAGTACTTCAATGAAGAGCAAGAAAAACAATGTGAGCAAGATTGACTTTGGGGAGGTATGAAATGAGGTGAAGTGTGAGGAGGAAATCTCCTCATGGCCACCATTTATAGTGTGCATTCCCCAACGGTCACTAGGGTACCAAATGTAGCCGTTGGAGGAGAGAGAGCCAAAATGGCTCTTTCCCCTAGTCGACTGAACAGGGGGGTCGGCCGATCTGACAAGTGGGCCCCCCTGTTCCCCCTTTTGGCAGGTGGCTCCCCAACTGCTATGGAATTAGCACATTGGTGAAATACCACTTTTGCAGCTCAGAAAAATGTTTTTGAAATAAAAACTCTTTTTCAAAACACAACAATTTTCTTTTTGCGAAAAATAAAGAAATAAAAATGATTGTTGAGAATAGAAGATTCTCAACTTGCTAAGAAAAACCAAATATGCAGTGGGGTAAATCAATCTAAATGCGGAAAAACCAAATGAAGAGAAAAGAAAAAAAAAGGATAACTACCAATTTAACCTATTGGCTAGGTCTCACCACCGTCCGATGAGATGGACATTTATCCTTCTTCATTTATTGACATTCGGGCTTGGAGGGATGGGCTCGGACGGTTTGTCTTGCTTCTTCCACCATTCCTTCTTTGGCGGCTTGGTGGACTTGGGCCCCTGAGGAGGCCCAAACTTCTCCGTCTTCTTAGGGTGTCGGCGTGGACGATATGACGGGTTTTCCGCATAGATCAATGTTCTCATGAATGTAATGAGCGGGTCCACCTTGGGAGGTGTGATTTTGACCTCTTGAATGTGTTTAATATTTGGCCCACACTTGATACGGATCATGGAGCATTGCTCCAACTTTGGGAGAAAGTTAAACTTCTCCTCCTTGCCATTGATATGGAAGTGGATTTCTCCAGCTGCCACATCTATACGAGCCTTCACGGTGCTTAGGAATGGTCGCCCAATAATGAGCGGCGTATCCTTCTCGAGCTCCATGTCGAGCACCACGAAATCCACGGGTATGAAGCAATTCCGGATTTCACCAAAACATCTTCAGCGATACCCCCTGGATAACAGACTAATGAATCAGCCAGTTGGAGCTACATTGGTGTTGGAGTAATCTCCGTGAAATTCAGCTGTTCAAAAACCACCTTGGGCATCACACTCACACTTGCTCCAAGGTCACAAAGGGCCTTGTCAAAGTGGTGAGCCCCAATGGAGCATGATATTGTAGGACATCCAGGGTCCTTCTTCTTTTCTGGAAGCCTATTGAGGATGGCTGCACTGCAGCCTTCCGTAAGCTTGAAAACCTCAGTGGTGGGCAATGGCCGCTTGTTATTCAATATGTCCTTGAGATAGCGAGCATAAGTGGGTACTTGCATCGCATCAAGCAAGAGCACATTGATGTGGATTTTTTGGATAACCTCAACAAAGCGTTGAATTCCTCATCCACTGTTGGCTTCCTTTGCCTATGAGGAATTGGCAATAAGTTGGTGTCTTCAAATTGCTTGGCCATTCTCTACCAAGTGGTTCACTTATGCCCACTGGGACATCCTCCTTATCCTTTGTAGAAGTCCTCTTCTCTTGTGTGGGATACGGTGAGTCACGAGTGGTCTTGCCAGCTCTCGTAGCCACCGCACTAACTTTTTCCATTGAAGGAACCCTTGCAGCAAGTTGAGCCAACTGAGTTTCCAACATCTTGTTGAAGCTCAATTGATTCTTAAAGGCTGAGGATAGTCCTTCGATCTTGGCATTAATACTCTCTAGGGTCTTGTCATTGACCGTCATCCTTCTGGATAGGGATTCATTGATCTTCAGTTGGCCAATGGCAAGTTCTCTAAAGTTGGGTTAATTTCCATTCTTGCCATTATTGTTGTACCATCCTTGAAAGAATGGGCGTGGTTGGCCCCACCCTTGACCTCCTGGACGATAGCCATTTTTGTTTCCATTATTGGCTAGGTATAGGGCATCCTCACGGGTTTCTGGGCAGTCATTGCCCAAATGGCCCGTGTTTCCACAGACTTCACAAGTTATGTGGGAGTCTAAAGCATAGGCATTGCCACATACTTCACCATTGCCTTGTCCATCAATATTCTTCATAAGGAGGTACAATTTAGCAGCGATCATGTCCACCTCCTTCAAGGTGTGCATGCCTCACTGATGGGTATGGAGACACTCGTTGCTCCAACCCATGTTTGACACCATCTTCTCAATCAAATCTTTAGCTTTGGGCACCGTTAATGAGAAGAAGGCTCCTCCAGCAGCAACATCAACATGGTCACGGGCAGAAGGGATCAACCCACTGTAGAAGTTTTGGATAATTAGCCAGTCATCCATCCCATTGTTGGGATAGGCTAGGATATACTGCTACAGCCTTTTCCAGGCCTCGGGAATAGACTCCTTGGTATCTTGCTGGAAGCTAGAAATTCTTCCACGTAGGGCAATTGTCTTGCCCAATGGGAAAACTTGGTGAGGAATGTCATAGAACACTTCTACCAAGTGTCTACAACACTTCAATTCGCGTAGAACCACTGTTTCGCTCTCCCAAGAAGAGAGAACGGAAACAGCCTAAGACAGACAACATCGGGAGATAAGTCCTTGATCTTTAAAGTGTTGCAGATCTCAAGGAACTGTTGCAGGTGAGCACTTGAATCCTCGTTAGCCTTTCCACAAAATGGGTTGGCTTGCACTGTAGTGATCAGGCCAGTCTTGATTTCGATGTTCACATCTCCCGTGTTAAGAGTGGGCCCAATAGACACATTGTTAGCAGAGGGAGCTGAAAACTCACGAAGGGTCTTCTGGGCCATTAGCGTTTTGGTTGTTGGTGCAGTTGTGCTAACTTGCTTTGCCGCTCGAAGCTTCTGAGGAGTAACGACATGAGGTCGATCTATTAGAAGGGATTGGAGATATTCAACAAAGTTTTCCGACAAGCAGAAATGAGACATACACTACCCTGTTTTCACATAAAAAATGCGAAAACAAAGAAGGGTTATCCTACTAAAACTTACCAGGGTCCTATCCTATTCACTCAATCATGCAATACTTCAACTGCCTTCCCCGGCAACGGCGCCAGAAATGCTTGTTGATATTTCCTAATGAACACTAACAATTTATCCCCGACAACGACGCCAGAAATGCTTGTTGACAGTTCCTACGCACTACTAACAATTCATCCCTAGCAGTGGTGCCAGAAATGCTTGTTGGTAGGTTTTAGATTACACATTTAAATGTGCAAGCGCACAAAAACTATCGATGTAGCATTTCCACTCTACGAGTATTCCCAAAGGGTGTCATTTATATTCTCCAAAAGGAAGGCCAGATTGAAGCAAAGCAATCATCAAGTGGAGAGGCTAGGTTGTCCTAGGTAGGGTTCTAGCAAGGATGGATAAATGATATGTGAAGGTATTGTGACACATAAGAGCATTTCATGCTAAGGGTATAAATGAGGTAATAGAGGGACTGGTCTAAGGGTTAGGTAGATACTCCTACTATGCTTCTAATGTACATATACATGGCCTAAGTTAGTTACTAATGATTATATTAATTATGAATTCTCATGCTAAGTGGATTAACACATCGGGCACGGGTTTACCCTTAGTAACACTAGGACGACTCCCACCAAGAGCATGTGGCATAGCCGAACGTGGAGGATTACAAAGGACAGATAGTGCTGTCACCACCTACTACCTACCTCTTCAGTCCGTGGAATACGAGACATTCAATGCTACTCTCTATCCTGCACCATGGTAGCATATTAGGTAATTACCTTGGAAGCCTAGGCACAGGACATCCTAAGGCAATGAACTAAATCATCGTTGAGCCAATGTTAATTCATATCTTAAGTGATTCATGTTAACATAATCATGTCATAGCTAACTAGACTATAGTGGAGGTTTATAGTGTTTATGATGATATATTGAGATTGTTATAGCATAATCATAAATACTACTCCTACCACATACATGGAATCCACAATCAAACAAGAAACACATCATCCAAGTATATGAATAACAGAATACTAAAGATATCATCTTTATTAAGAACAAAGTCACAAATACAAATAGGAATACGAGAGCCATACCTTCCCCAATTGGAAATTTTGAAGCGACTCCTTCTACTCTGTGAGGACCGGGGTCCTGACATTCCAGGAATCACTTTGGGTGGTGCCGTGCGATGCGACACCCAACAGCACACACGAAAAGAATACGTGAAAAATAACAAAGTTTTATTTCATAAGATATGCAAGTTTATAAAATAATGTACATAAGGAGTACATAAGAAGCGGAAGATACATAATACACTCACTCGAACCTAGCTACTGCACAAGTGAGAGTATTCAGCCCAGAATACCTCACACTAGCAACACAAAGCAAAGCAGCGGCTCGGGCGGGTTTCCGCTTGGCAATACAACCCGAGAGGGGTGATGCCGCATGACGGAACCCATCATATGTGATGTTACCTACAAAAACATGAATCCACAAACTGTGAGCTTAACGCTCTGCAAGACTTAACCGTCTTACCTAAACATGGAACTCTACATGCTGGAAACTCTATTACATAGGCAGTTGAATTTGCATAAAAGAAACTCACCTAATGTATGTCCTTTATTTTCAGATTTTAGCAGAAATTTAATGTTTCATAAGAGGTAAATTTAGTTAGCAATATACTAGAGCATACAAGTAGTAAAATAGTGATTAAGCATAGAGCATAATTCTTATTATTGAATTTCTCTCAATTTACTACGTCATGACTCAGCGAACAAGTATGCTCAGTCCATAACCACGAGCGACGGTGATTGCAATCAATAACAACCCAGAATGCACGACACATACGTCCGCAAGGAAGCCATATCGGTGTGCTTCTCTCTATGCCATATGCAGCCACTTTTCACAAGAGGCCCTAATATAGAATAACCTCTCCATCCCAAGCAAAAGGTCCCCTACGCGGACACGTCAAAGTTGCTCGCTAGAAGATTTACACCTTTATGCCTTCTAAACTCCATTCAAAGATAGCGCAGAAGTTTCCACACCAAGGTCTACGAGTTACATCAGTTTCCTGGATCCCATATACCAGTATGCATCCAGTACAACTCAAACTTGCCCAACAGGACCACACACGGATCGGTCCTCAATCGACATAGGCAGGGCTACACATCCTACCCCGCTGTCCGGTCTCATATTCATTTCCATAAGTTATTCTCTATCATAAACTAATCCTGTGTGAGGTGAAACCTATCTCGCGAGTAGATTCCAACTGCTTGATTTCTACCGGATTTCTGTACAACATTTAGCATAGCAGCAGCTACACAATGACTTAACCGCTACCCAAATACTCCATGGGTACTATGGTTGTGCAAGTGGAGTATCAAAATCATCTAGACTTAATGCACAATTCATCTCCAAGACGTAATGTGATACAAAGAAAAATTTATAAAAGCTGTTAAATGCAAACCGGGGCTTGCCTTGCTCAACGGTTAGTCAAAGTCAGTGAAAGTGTATATGTGATCAGCTGCTGGTCCGCCCAGAAGAAATCCCTCCTCCAAGTCCTCCAAGTCCCTCGTCTCGATAACTATCGATATGAAATGCACATATAAGAATTAGGACTTATCAAAAAGAGAAAACTTGATGAAACTTAATATGACTAAGTATGCTGTATAAGTGCTACAGACAGGACCTAGGTTGCATTTTAATTCTGATGGAAAGGATAGCTTACCAAAGTTGATTTGGGGAGTAAGGAAATTGTGAACTTCATTATGACATAGAAGTAGATGAAACATAGTACTGTCATAATCTGGTGAAGACAAAGTGCAATAAAGCTGGGATTTTTTCAGAAATCCACATATGTAAAAAGAAAAGGACCTAGCCAAATTTGATCTAAAGCAATGACAGAGTGTGGTCTACAAAAATCTACAAAGCATTAAGCTTCACAGAATTTCGCTGGAAAAACTGGAGTTTTGTCATACATGAAATTATGTTTTTCCTGTAGGGATGGTGAAATGAAGTCCAGAAAAATTTGTTTCACATTTTCTAAGCTTTCTGGAGGGAGATATGAATTTTACAACTTGGGAATATTTTCTGGAAAAGATTATGTTGTTTTTACAATTTTCATGAAGATACGAAAAAGCAACACAGTTTGACTGACCAAATGAAGTCCAATGAAGTTGAAACTTTGTCTGAAGATCAAGTGAGTTATCTAGGACATTCTAGCCAAAATTGGTAATTTTCCATAAGTGGATCTCCTGGAATTAATTCCCAATGTTCTGAGTTTAAGGAATTTTGGAGAAAATTACAGAGATTTTCATACCAATCCAATTGCACCACTGCAATGTACTGGTTAAAAGGAATCCAATTTTTTTGACACTTGTACTAGGAGACATCAATTTGCAAAACTTGGGCAAAATATAGAAATTAAAAAGGAAAAGGGAAAAGTTTAAATGGACAGTGGGGCATCCAGACCCCTGATCTATGGGCAACACTACAACGTGTGGAAATGGCCGGAACACGGCAGCCCATGGTGGACGCGGCAGCAAGCTCGCCGGCCATGGGGGGAACAGCGCCTGATGGTTCTAATCATTTGGGATTGTAACCTAAAGCAAGCTGGGGCGACGAGGAACCCTAATAAGAGCTCTAATCGGCCGGAACGTGGCTACAAGGTAGGAATCGACGGCGACCTAGGTCGAAAATGGTGGCGGATTGGAAAACCGGTGATACTATGCCTATGATCGATTATTTTCAGTGCCTTTTGTTCGAGGATGTTCGAAGGTTCTGAAGCTTTTATCTAATTGGATTGAAAAATACTTGAACATGGAAGCCGAATTTCTTGGTGTTCTAGCCGCAGTTTATAGAACTGGTGGTAACAAAAACTTATATTCCGACGAGATGAACCCACGATAGCTTGAGTTACTCAACAGGGAGTTTAAGAAGATTAGGAAGGACCTTTTTCGTGTTTGCAGCAAGGTGAAAATTGGTTTGTAGCATCGGTGCGACAAGGAACAATTGGGGGCGGTACAGAGGAAACGATGGAGGTGCTGCGCCTCTGTTCTTGCGGACAGCACGGAAGGGCACCGACAGTTGGTGTCAGGGAAGAAGAGAAGGTCCGCGCGGAGTCATCCGAGAGCTTGGTGGAGCACAGAGACGTCCACACGCGCCGAGCACTGTGGACCATCCAGAAGCTCGACGGCGGCAGGGAAAAACAGAGGCTTTGTGTTTGCTCTGGACTGGAAGGAAGAAGTAAATATCCAGGGACCGTGTGCTGAGGTGATTAGGGAGCAAAGCCTCGCCGGTTTCAGCTTCTGGCGGAGGCCAAGTGCTGGAGCATGCAAGACATGGTGGTGGCGCCTGGAGAAGCAAAGCAGAGAGGCAGTTCAACATTTGGGAGGTTGATCAGTGGGTCCCAAACTCCCATTCTTATCACTCCTCTCTGTTTACTAAAATATCTCACCAAACTTTGGTCAAAAGTCATGAAACTTGGCAGGTAGCCCGAAGAAATTATGTAGAATCCAAATCTGGATTCCATTTCCACATTTGATCAAGTTTCATCTGAATTCAGATCTGAATTTGAATTTTAATGGATTTCCTTGAACCAATTGTTTCAAATAGCAAAAGGGCTTCAAAAATAATGAAACTTGACCGAGGTAATTTTTGAATTATGTGCAATTTATTTGGAAACTCAAATCTTTAGTTTGACAAAGTTTGAACAGTAGTAAATTTTAAATTTTTAACCCCTCACTTTAGGTTTAAATTCATTTGATCTTTCAATTGTCATTTCGATTTTTTGTCTAACATTGCATTTTATATCTGAGATGAACACCTAAGTTTTAGTGCTTTTACATCCCTCCCCCCTTAAAAGAATCTCGTCCTGAGATTACGAAAAGCGAGACACGAAGGAGGAGAGGTTACCGGATATATGATGATAGCTAATCCGGATAGTTTGATCGGAGATAATCCTCGCTTTCCCATGTTGCTTCTTCAGCAGTCTGGTTTCTCCACAAGAATTTGTAGAAACACAAATCCGGTTCCTTGTGGTGCGAGTCTTTTCGTCTATAATATGAACCGGATGTTCCGTTTAGGTGATATCCGGTTGCAACTCTTCAATTTCCTCAGTGCTGACAGCAGCGGTGTACTTGAGACATTTTCGGAGCTGTGACACGTGAAAAATGTCATGTACACCAGCGAGGGTTGCCGGTAATTCCAGCCGGTAGGCTACGGGTCCGCACTTCTCCGTGATAGGAAATGGTCTGATAAATCGGGGAGCGAGCTTCCTCTTCACACCGAACTGGTGAATTCCCTTCATCGGATACACACAGAGATAAACATGCTCTCCAACATCGAATTGCAGAGATCGACGTTGCTGATCTGCATAAATTTTCTGGCGTGCTTGTGCAGCCTTCAAGTTTGCTTGGATGACCCAAACTCGTGCTTCGGCTTCGTTAAAGAGATCAATCCCAAACATCTCCCGTTCACCGGATTCGCACCGATTCAGCGGTGTGCGACATCTCCGGCCGTAGAGAGCCTCATACGTTGCCATCATGATACTCGTTTGATGACCGTTGTTGTATGAGAATTCTGCCAATGGTAAATGATCATCCCAACTTTTACCGTCGTGGATGGCACACGCTATCAACATGTCTTCCAAGACTTGGTTCACCCTCTCAGTTTGTCCATGAGTTTGTGGGTGATATGTGGAGCTTCTAATTAGTTTGGTTCCCAATGGCGCATGCAGCTGCTCCCAAAAACGAGCGACGAACAGCACACCGCGGTCTGAAATAATGGTCTTCAGAACTCTGTGTAAGCACAAGAGCCGTGCAATATACAACTCCGCATACTTCTTGGCGTTGAATCCAATATTTACCGGGATGAAGTGAGCTAATTCAATTAATCGGTCCACAATCACCAAAATCGAATCATGTTTTTGGAATGTGAGAGGTAATCCGACAATGAAGTCCATACTCACATCCTCCCATTTCCATGTGGGAATTTTCAATGGTTGCAGCAGCCCTGACTTCCTCATATGATCAGCTTTTACACACCGACACGTATCACATTTGGATACGTATTTAGCTATTTCCCATTTCATCTGTGTCCACTAAAATCTAGTCTTTAAATCTTGGTACATCTTGTTGCTACCCGGATGAATGGAATACTTGGACAATTGAGCCTCATCCATTATTTTCTTCCAAAGTGTTGGGGTACCACTATACGATTGTTAAACCATAGCGTACCATGATCATCCTTTCGAAAACACTTCATCTCACCTTTGTCCAATCTCTCACGTATGTGACACATGCCTTTGTCGTCTCTCTGAGCTTCCATAATCTCCTCTCGTATCGTGGGAATGAGAGCAAGATTATATAATGCGCCATATGTAACCAAATATAAAATTGGCTCGTCCTTTTCCATCGGAATAGCAGACAAACTGTTGACATGTGACTTTTGGCTTAACGCATTGGCAACCACATTCGCCTTGCCGGGATGATAGTGAATTTCAATCTCATAATCTTTGATCAGCTCTAACCACCTCCGTTGCCGCATATTCAACTCCTTTTGAGTGAAGATATATTTCAGGCTCTTGTGATCTGTGTAGAGATGCACTAGATTGTCTAGCAAATAATGCCTCCACATTTTAAGTGCAAGTACCACGCAGCGAGCTCAAGGTCATGAGTTGGATAATGTTGCTCATGATTTCAGAGCTGCCGTGATCCATATGCGATCACTCGTACTTCTTGCATTAATACACAGCCAAGACCAAACCAGATGCATCACAATAAACATTGAAAGATTTGGTTGTATCCGACTGAGCTAGCACTGGGGCTGTTGTGAGATTTTTCACGAACGCCCGAAAAGCATCCTCACATGCCTTGTTCCAAATATATTTCGTCCCCTTTTTCAGCAGCTCCGTCATAGGCTTAGCGACTTCTGAGAAGCTTGGAGTGAACCTCCGATAATATCCCGCTAATCCGAGGAAGCTGCGAACTTCGTGAACGGACTTTGGAGACTTCCATTTCAGCACTTGTACAATCTTGCTTGGATCAATAGCGATACCCTCCACTTAAATAATATGCCCCAGAAATGGCACTTGGTTGATCCAAAACTCGCATTTGCTGAATTTTGCATAAAGCTTGTGATCTCGCAATCGTTGGAGCACGATATGCAAGTGTTTGGCGTGTTCTTCCTCCGATTTAGAATAAACTAGAATGTAATCGATGAAGACCATGACAAAGTTGTCCAACTCCGGCATGAACACATAATTCATGAGATACATGAAGCGAGCCGGTGTGTTGGTAAGTACAAACAACATGACAACATATTCATAGAGCTCATATCTCGTCGAGAATGCCGTCTTCGAAATATCTTCCAGTCAGATCTTAATCTGATGATATTCGGACCGAAGATCCATCTTCTAGAATCTTTAGCACCCACAAGTTGATCAAATACGATGTCGATGCGCGGCAGTGGATACTTGCTCGATCATCACGGCGTTGAGCGGCCGATAATCCACACATAGAGGTAACATCTTGTCTTTCTTCTTCAGAAATAGTGCGGAGCAGCCCCAAGGTGATTAACTTGGGCGTATTAAACCTTTGTCCAGCAGGTCCTTCAAATGTTCCTTCTACTCCGCTAATTCATTCGGTGCCATTTTATACGGCCTTCGAGAAATAGGCATGGTTCCCAGAACAAGCTCAATCTTGAACACTATGTCCCTGTCCGGTAGCATTCCTGATAAGTCATTGGGAAACACTTCAGGATATTCATGGACAACCGGAATATCCTCAAGCTTGGAGGCTTCAACATTATACACTGCTGAAACTTGCTGAGATGGAACCACAAGATTCAATGTGTTGCAGCCATGTATTGGGGAATTCAATTGAACAGTACGAGAGCCAATGTTGAAGATAGCTCCATACTTGTGTCAACCATGACAATCCCAAAATAAGATCAATCTTTGGATCCTTGAGTATGATAAGACTCGTAGGATAGATTTTTCCACCCAAACATAGAGGTGCCTGGGAGACAAGTTCATCGGATGAAATCTTGGCTCCGGGTGAGCTGATATGAAATGGATACTTCATGGTAGTGAAGGGTATTTGGTGGTTCAGCACAAAGGCTTTGCTAATGAAATTATGGCTGGCACCGGAATAAAAAAGGATGAAAGCTGGTTGCTCATGTAAGGTCAACATGCCCGCTAAAATGGTTTCGCCTTCCGGAATGTCCTCCATTGCAACATAATTAATTCTGCCAAACTTCGATAAGATTTTCTTCGGGCGTGCATGGTGCTGGTCTGAGCTTTTGTGAGACGGCATATGAATGTGGCTCTGCTCAGCTTCATGACAATTCCGTGTTAAATGAACCCTATGCTTCCCTCTGAATTTAGGTGGACATAACTCTTGCACCTCACGTTGTGGCAGGGCTGCACAAATAACATTTGGTTGCTGCTTCTTAGGTGTAGAAAATATTTGTGTCCTAAGCTGAGGTGGAGGTGCACAAGTGATTAATTGCATCTGTTGTTGCGATGGTTGCACCACGGACTGAATTTTTGACTGGATGGCAAATAATACCTCACCCGATATCTGGGAAGAATGTCACTATTACAGTCCGGTGGTATGCTCCTGTTCTTCTCTGCTTCACCACGGAGATGCATATCTTATTTAACAATAGTGGCATTAACCAATTCGTTGTAGTTACCGTTATTGAATAAAAGCACTTGCTCCTTAAGTTCTGCATTCAAGCCTTGGAAAAAATAATCACATTTCATAGTTTCCGAGTCCACATGATGAGTTGCGTACTGCATCAAGCGGTTGAACTCTTTGAAATACTCGTAAGCACTCATTTCTCCTTGCTTTAACTCCATGAAGTCTCTGAACTTTTTTCTAATGATTCCGGAACAGAAGTGACGTGCACTGAAAGCATTCCGAAATTCATCCCACGTCACACGATGATGATCAGGAAGAGTGGCGAGATATTCCGCCCACCAAGCTCCAGCGGCTCCGTGAAGTTGTTGGGCGGCATGTGAAACCTTTTGATACTCATCACATTGGAGCTGATCGAACTTGGATTCAATAACCCGAAGCCAATTGTTCGGCTCCAAAGGTTCTTTTTCTTCCAGAAGATAGGCGGTTGCGTCGCCAGAAAATTCAAACAAGTGCTCGCAGTTGGGGCACATTGTTGAGTCTCCAGTCGTATACCTTTTTGTACAAGGGTTCACAGAGACTCCTCCATCTTGTATAATATTGACGTCAATTTGATGGATGGTGGCGCCTGCGATCAAGTTGCAGCATTCATGCCTCAACTAGAATCTCCATCCTCGGGTTGAGAACGCGTACGTACCATACTACATGAAATGGATTTTGAATTGAGTTAAAATTCAAACTCAGCAGTACGGTGAAGATAATCAAAAAACGATCATGTTACGGTCTTTGTGAAAGTATAACAATACTCATGCTAGAACACATCTCAAAGTACGCCTAACCGATCAGGTTTCTGTTCATACTGAACAGTCTGGAGAAATTTGCAATTTCCATCCAGTTAGAGGAAAAATCAGGACCTGAGTTGAACTACAAAGTTGTATTCCGCTAGAGATTTCTTGAATGTATTTACTGGCCCCTATAGAATTTCTGTTTGAGGAGATATGGACTTTTAAAGTTTGACAAAGTTCCCAGATTTCCAAGGAAATTTTGACAGCACCTCCTTTGTATATTGTGGATTTGACCACAATTTTAGAAACAGATAATACAAAAATTTGCCAAAACTTTAAATTACAACATTTTAATACACATAACATGGATTCCATAAATGTATCACATGAGACAACTCGATTTTTCCACTAAGAGATATGACAAAAATAGTGACAGGTACAGAGAGAGGTTCCAGTTTCTGTCCAGTTTGGCAGACTTTGGAACTATTGAATTTTTTATTGGTTTAAAAGGGTATTCTGCTCTGGAGTTCAACAGAAAAGTTGCAGAATACTTCCTAATATTTACATCCATTTAAAATAAACCTTAATTAGCCTTTTCTTATGGGAGTTATGGATTTTCAAAGTCAGGTCAAATTCCTGACAGAAAACAGAGACTCTGCTTTTTGAATCACTTGAGTTTAAACCTACTCCAATTTTGAAACTTAATTTAAAATCAGAGATCAATAGCTAATACATGTATTATTACACCTTCTTGAGTTCATCTTACAGTGATCTTTATAATGCATTGATAGGACACATGTCGGTACTACGTGCCTCACAAAAGTGAAAATCCTAACCGGATTATACCAGCATATACGTCTAAATCGGTGGCACTATAAACGGTCACTCACAAACATTTCCTAAGCGTAATACAATATAGCGGTTAGTGTACCTGCATAATACACTAAATTTACAAAACACAAATTAAGGTGTCGTACGGCACGACCCGCACGGGCGATCATTTCAGGCAGTCACAATAATATATATGAAAGTAAGAACATCCGTCCCGTATCATTCCATACGGGCCGCCCCGAGCTGAGCCACCTCTCGAGGTACATTACCAGGTTTTATACCACCCGACAAGGGTCCCACGTCTTCGCATAATGCTGCACCAGTAGGACGCTTTCGGGTGTTTCATAAAAAACACACTACGTGCTTTTCAACCGCACGATAGGTGGCCACGTAATTTATCTCTTTCGTTAGGAATCAGCGCTGCATATGGCCTTTGAACATTGAATGTTCAAGAGTTGCATACATCGTGTTTTTGACCACGATGTGGTATCCTTGCTTTTGCCTAAAGCATGCCGGGGAGCAGCGTTTCATATGTTCCCAGAACCATGAAGAGGTCCAAAGACTCATATTAACTCTCGTGCCAAGCCACGGGGAAAAATCACTTGCTACCTCTCGCATGGTGAGCTTACCGCATTTGATCCGCTTGTGGTGGCGTACCTTACTTCTTACCTGACATCAGAGCATCGTTACAGAATGTAATAACAAGTATGTTAGCATTGCCACCTTAATAACTATGCTAATAATAGACCTTCTGTGGGTATATTAACTAATCCTCACTCGACTACTTAGAAGTTTTCAAAATAGGCTCCTTTCGAGCGTGCTATTCTCAATGCAGCTTTGATACCAGGCTGTGAGGACCAGGGTTCCGACATTCCAGGAATTGCATTGGGTGGTGCCGTGCAATGCGGCACCCAACAGCACACACGAAAAGAATACGTGAAACAAACCAAAATTTTATTTCATAAGATATGCGAGTTTACAAAATAATATACATAAGGAGTACATAAGCAGCAGAAGATACATAATACACTCACTCGAACCTAGATATTGCACAAGTGAGAGTATTCAGCCCGGAATACCTCACACTAGCAACACAAAGCAAAGCAGCGGCTCGGGGGGGGGGGGGGGTGGGGGGGTCCGCTTGGCAATACAACTTCAGAGGGGTGATGCCGCACGACGGAACCCTTCATATGCGATATTACCTGCAAAAACCTGAATCCACAAACTTTGAGCTTAACGCTCAGCAAGACTTAACCGTGTCATCTAAACATGCAACTTTACATGCTGGAAGCTCTATTACATAGGAAGCTGAATTTGCATAAAAGAAACTCGCCTAATGTATGTCCTTTATTTTCAGATTTTAGCAGCAATTTAATGTTTCATAAGAGGTAAATTTAGTTAGCAATATAACTAGAGCATACAAGTAGTAAAACAGTGGTTAAGCATAGAGCATAATTCATATGATTCAATTACTCTCAATTTACTATGTCACGACTCAGCAAACAAGTATGCTCAGTCCATAACCGCTAGCGACGGTGATTGCAATCAATAACAACCCGGAATGCACGACACATACGCCCGCAAGGAATCCATATCGGTGTGCTTCACTCTACGCCATATGCAGCCACTTTTCACAAGAGACCCTAATATGGAATCATCTCTCCATCCTGAGCAAAAGGTCCCCTACGTGGACACGTTGAAGTTGCCCGCTAGAAGATTAACACCTTTATGCCTTCTCAACTCTATTCAAAGATAGCAAAGAAGTTTCCACACCAAGGTCTATGAGTTACATCAGTTTCCTTCGTCTCATATACCATCCGGTACAGCTCAAACTTGCCCAACAAGGCCGCACACGGATCGGTCTCAATCGACACAGGCAGGGCTACACTTCCTACCCCGCTGCCTAGTCTCATATTCATTTCCATAAGTCATTCTCTACCATAAATTAATGCCGTGTGAGGTGAAACCTATCTCGCGAGTAGAATCCAACTACTCGACTTCTACCGGATTTCTATACAACATTTAGCATAGAATCAGCTATACAAGGACTTAATAGCTACCCAAATCTACATGAGTATTCTGGTAATGCAAGTGGAGTATCAAAATCATCTAGACTTAATGCACAATTCATCTCCAAGACATAATGTGATACAAAGCAAAATTTATAAAAGCTCTTAAATGCAAACCGGGGCTTGCCTTGCTCAATGGTTAGTTAAAGTCAGCAAAAGTGTATATGTGATCAGCTGCTGGTCTGCCCATAAGAAATCCCTCCTCCAATTCCCTCGTCTCAATATCTATCGATATGAAATGCACATATAAGAATTAGGACTTAGGAAAGAGAGAAACTTGATGAAACTTAATATGACTAAGTATGCTGTATAAGTACCACAGACAGGACCTAGGTTGCATTTTAATTCTGGTGGAAAGAATAGGTTTACCAAGATTTGGGGAGTAAGGAAATTGTGAACTTCATTATGACATAGAAGTAGATGAAATATACTACTGTCATAATCTGGTGAAGACAAAGTGCAATAAAGCTGGGATTTTTGCAGAAATACACATATGTCATAACAAAGGATGACAGAGTGTGGTCTACAAAAATAAACAAAGCTTCAAGCTTCACAGAATTTCCCTGGAAAAAACTGGAGTTTTGTCAAACAGGAAATTATGTATTTCCTGTAGGGATGGTTAAATGGAGTCCACAAAAATTGGTTTCACATTTTTCTAAGCTTTCTGGAGGGAGATATGAATTTTACAAGTTGGAAATATTTTCTTGAAAAGTTTCTGTTGTTTTTACAACTTTCACGAACATATGAAAAAGCAACACATTTTGACTGACCAAATGAAGTCCAATGGAGCCTAAATTTTGTCTGTAGATCAAGTGATTTATGTAGGATGTTCTGGCCAAAATTGGGAATTTTCCATAAAGCGGATCTCCTGGGATTAATTCCCAATGTTGTGAGTTTAAGGAATTTTGGAGAAATTACAGAGACTTTCATACCAATCCAATTGCACCACTGCAATGTACTGGTTAAAAGGAATCCAATTTTTTTTTCCATAATTTTTGGACACTTCTACTAGGAGATATCAATTTGCAAACCTTGGGCAAAATCTGGAAATTAAAAAGGAAAAGGGAAAAGTTTAAATGCCTGCCAGTGGGGCCCATGGCTGACTCAGCAACACAGGGGCCACATAGTTGCGCACGTCTGGTCAAAAATGATCAAAGCACCAGTGCAGATCCAGCGAAGGACAGAAGGGTCAATGACAAGATGGGCCCACTTGTCGGGCTCATCTTCAACCTCTTTCCAGGCTGACCTGGGAGCCTGGCCACCGACAGCACCCTATGTTCCCCACTCCGGGCGGCACCAAGAGGCAAAGAAAAATAGGGCATCCGGATCCCTGATTTATGTACAACCTGCTGGGCAAAACCACAACGTGCGGAAGTGGCCAGAACACGGCAGCCCACGGTGGAAGCAGCGGCGAGCTCACCGGCCATGGGGGGAACAGCGCCTGATGGGTCTAATCGGTTCGGGATTGTATCCTAAAGCAAGTTGGGGCGACGAGGAACCCTAATACGAGCTCTAATCGGCCGGAACATGGCTTCAAGGTAGGAATCGACGGTGACCTAGGTCAAAGATGGTGGCGGATGGGAAACCGGTGATACTACGCCTATGATTGATTATTTTCAGTGCTTTTTGTTCGAGGATGTTCAAAAGAAGGTTCTGAAGCTTTTATCTAATTGGATTGAAATGAACGTGGAAACCAAATTTCTTGATGTTCTAGCCGCAGTTCATAGAACTGGCGGTAACAAAAGCCTATATTCCGACGAGATGAAACCACGATAGCTTGAGTTACTCAACATGGAGTTTAAGAAGATTAGGAAGCACCTTTTTAGTGTTTGCAGCAAGGTGAAAATTGGTTTGTAGCATCGGTGCGACACGAAAAAGATGGTGGGGGATTGGAAAACCGGTGATACTATGCCTATGATCGATTATTTTCAGTGCCTTTTGTTCGAGGATGTTCGAAGGTTCTGAAGCTTTTATCTAATTGGATTGAAAAATACTTGAACATGGAAGCCGAATTTCTTGGTGTTCTAGCCGCAGTTCATAGAACTGGCGGTAACAAAAACTTATATTCCGACGAGATGAACCCACGATAGCTTGAGTTACTCAACAGGGAGTTTAAGAAGATTAGGAAGGACCTTTTTCCTGTTTGCAGCAAGGTGAAAATTGGTTTGTAGCATCGGTGCGACAAGGAACAATTGGGGGCGGTACAGAGGAAACGATGGAGGTGCTGCACCTCTGTTCTTGCGGAGAGCACGGCAGGGCACCGATGGTCCACGAGGAGTCGTTCGAGAGCTTGGTGGAGTACAGAGATGTCCACATGCGCCGAGCACCGTGAACCAGTCGGAAGCTCGACGGCGGCAGGAAAAAACAGAGGCTTTGTGTTTGCTCTGGACTGGAAGGAAGAAGCAAATATCCAGGGACCCTGTGCTGAGGTGATATGGGAGCAAAGCCTCGCTGGTTTCAGCTTCTGGCCGAGGCCAAGTGCTGGAACATTCAAGACATCACGGTGGCGCCTGGAGAAGCAAAGCAGAGAGGCGGTTCAACATTTGGGAGGCTGACCAGTGGGTCCCACACTCCCATTCTTATCCCTCCTCTCTGTTTACTCAAATATCTCACGAAACTTTGGTCAAAAGTCATGAAACTTGGCAGGTAGCCTAAAGAAATTATGTAGAATCCAAATCTGGATTCAATTTCCACATTTGATCAGGTTGCATTTGAATTCAAATCTGAATTTGAATTTAAATGGATTTCCTTGAACCAATTGTTTCAAATAGCAAAAAGGCTTCAAAAATAATGAAACTAGACAGAGGTACTTTTTGAATTATGTGCAATTTATTTGGCAACTCACATCTTTAGTTTGACAAAGTTTGAACAGTAGTAAATTTTAAATTTTTAACCCCTCACTTTAGGTTTAAATTCATTTGATCTTTCAATTGCCATTTTGATTTTTTGTCTAACATTGCATTTTATATCTGAGATGAACACCTAAGTTTTAGGGCTTTTACGTACTCCTCTCCTATTTGGACTGTGGACTAGAGACTCTCCTCTCTACAGCCTATACTCCTCTAAACCTATGGAGAGTAGTGGATACAAGGGATGAATACTCAAGTGGTGTGTTGAAGTGAGGGGTGAGGAGTCCTACTTATAGCTTGGAGAAGGTTCGGTTCCCACCACCAAAAGCACGCGAATCAGTTTCATCATGACCAGAGCACCACATGGCGGAGTTGACACGTGGAAGCTAACCAAGTTTGGCACCAGGAAGGGTTCGGCCGAACCCCCTAGTCAGTCGAACAAAAATGTTGACCATTTCTGGTGTGATTCCTCGGGGGTGACTTCCAGGTGGGTCCCATTGACTGATATGGGTGCTACACCGTTGTACGGCCTCAGATACTTCTGTTTGTGGGCTATTTGATCCATGTGGTGCCATGTGGCATTGCCTGATTGGTTGGAATGATATTTTATAGGATCCATCCCCTTGTTTCACTTCAATTCTGCATAGAATTCTTGCATGCACTACTTTCTCCAAAGACAAGTGAAAATAGGTTAAATAGAAAGTGATGTGTGCAAAAAAATGATATTTCCTTCACATAATTGAGTTATATTTATGGGTGAAATTGGTATATAATAGCCGTCAACACTTACACCGGCTGACAGCGGCCGATGTAAGTTACTTACGTCGGTCGGCCCACATAAGTTAATTCGGCCGACATAATTGTTTGGTTTTCCTATAGTGCTAAGTGTGTGCACCCTGCCTCCAAGCGCTACGGCTAAGTACGGGGGCCAGAAGGCTGACACCATGGATAAGGCGAGGGCTGGACCCCTGATACTAGCGCACTGAATTACTTAAGCCCCGCACACCAGCCTGGGACTGTAAGGAGTAACGAAACTACAGAGCAGGGAGAGGTGATCGGCGAGCAATATTACTCCTTTGTCATGTGTGCTGGGCATACAGAGTAGGGGCCCACCGTTGATGTTCCACACGTTGAAGATGGGCGCTGTCGGAGCATCCAGCTCCGACACCTCCATGGGAGCCTGCCGTCAACATTCCAAACTTTGAAGGTGGGTGCCACTTCAAACTGATGGCTGACCTGTCGCTGTTGCTGCTAGGGACTCATTCAGTGACGACCATGGATCCCAAAACAAGCTTGGCACCCCCAAGGGGACCACCGTAATCATCTCTCAAAGTTTTCGGCACCCCTTAGGGGGCCAGCCGACGTCTACCCTCAAGCTTCGTCCTCCACCAAGGGCCCGACATCGACATCCTGCAACTACGTGGTAGGTGTGCCCAACCTGCTAGCCACACCTACCAGGGGGACATTATGGGGTTATATAGGCCTGACATCAAAGTTGCTACGGCTCGCAACAAACAGTGCAAAGTTGGCTACGTCAAGTGTGCAATTGTTGGTGCCTAAAGCTAATGAGATCAATGAAGTTCTTTGGGCCCTTACGCTGCTTAGGACCTGAGTGGACAAGTTGAAAAGAACAAGGCAAAGTCATGAGACACAACATGAATTCACATTCATTAAATACCATTTACATCAAAAGGTACAAGCCTTGGATACAAAAGCATTGCGCCTAGCAGCCACCGGCCTCACTCAAACTTGAACTGTGAGGCGACATGCGCGGCGAGGTCTTTGACTTCGGCCTTCGCCGCCTCCTCCCGTGTCTCGAGGGGCCCTTGGCTACCGGCTCCAGCGTGATCTCCGGGTACCACCTCCAGAAGCACACCAACACATGGGATGCCACCTCTTTTGCCAGTTCCCATCCTTCGACATCCACTCATCGACGACCGCACCCACCACCCTCATCTTTGAGCAGATAGAGTCGAGGGCAGGTAGCAGCTGGCCCACCTCTCGTGCTGGCTCTCCCCTCCACACAGGTTGAGGCAAAAAGGCTCCAACGCCACTCCAGCGTGTCCCAGGAAAACCCAGACCCCGTGGGCCTCAGATGTGCGAGATGCCTGGAGGCCCTTCACCTCCTCTTGAGCTACTTCTAGAGCTGTCGTGCTGCTTTTTGAGAACTCTGTCTCCCTGGCGGCCAGCGCCTTCTCCCGGTCGTCGAGCTCCTTGATGCAGCATTCCAGGGCACCCTCCCGGAGCTTGACGTCGAGCTCAAGATCCAGTACGACCTGGCGTTCCTTCTCCAGACACTCCCGGTTCTGCGCCAAATCAGCTTCCTGAAGGTCGAGGCCCTCGGTGCGGGATCTCACCTCGTCCCAGTCAACCTGAAGCCTGCAATAGGCCTCTCCACCTTGTCCCCAAACACCCTCTCTCGATCGGCAACGACGACCTCGCAGCGGGTGTTGACGGCTGTTATATACCAATTTAACCAGTCAATATAACTCAATTATGTGAAGGGAAAATCATTCCTTGCACAACCCACCATTATAGTTAACTTACTTCCACTTGTCCTTGGAAGAATAGTGCATGTTGATATTTTATGCAGGAAATGAGATAAAAGAGGGGTTGCAATCCTATAAATTAACATCCCAACCAATCAAACTTCGACACGTGGCATCACATGGATCAAATGGCCTACAAACAGATGTATCTGAGGAGATCCAATGGTGTATCACCCATATCAGTCAATGAGACGCACTTGGAACTCACCCTGAGAAAGCAAACTGGAATTGGTCAGAATTCCAGTTTGGCCAAAGTGGTGGTTCGGCCAAAGCCTTTCTAGCACCAAACTTGGTCAACTTCTATGTGTCGACTCCCTGTGGTGCCCTTATCATGATGAATACTGATTCGCGCACTTTTGGCGGCAGGAATCAACCCTTCTCCAGCTATAAATAGGACCCCTACCCCTCATTTCTTACACACACCACATGAGCTTCATTCTGTTGTATCCACTATCTTCCATAGTCTTAGAGGAGTTTAGACATTAGAGAGGAGAGCCTCTAGTCCCTAGTTCAAATTAGGAAAGGAGTCGAATGAGTCTCTCTCTTCCCAATTCCAAATTGGAAAAGGTGTGGCTCACATATTACCTTTTCTATTTGTGACTTTATGCATAATAAAGATGTTATCTTTAGTCTTCTTTTCCACATATGCTTGGATGAAGCATTTCTTGTTTGATTGTGGCATCCATGTATGTGGTAGGAGTAGTCTTTATGATTATGCCATAACAATCTTATTCTATCATCATAAACACTACAAACCTCCACTATAATCTGATTAGTTATAATTCTCATGTTAATATGAATAACTTATGCTATGCCTCAACATTGGTTCAATGATGTTTAGGTTAGTCATTGCCTTAGGATGGCTTGTTCCTAGGCTCTTAAGGTATTTACTTAATATGCTAGCATGGTGCTAGGATAGTTAAGTAGCGTTGGATGTCTCGTAGACCCACGGATTGAAGAGGTGGTAACAGCCCTATCTGTCCTTTGTAATCCTCCACGTTCGGCTTTGCCACAGGCTCTTCGCGGGAGTCGCCCCTAGTATTGCTAGGGGTAAGCCCGTGCCTGATGTATTGAACAACTTAGCATAAGGATTCACCATTGACATGTTCATTAGTATCTAACCTAGGCTATGTATATGTGTATTAGAGGCATTGTAGGAGCAACTTGCTACTCTTAGTCTAATGTCCCTTAGACCCATCTACCCCCCATAGAATAGAATGCTTTGTGTGTGTCACACTACCCCCACTTATCCTCACTAGAACCTTACCTAGACCATTCTACCCTTTTCATTTTATGATTGCTGCACTTCTATCAAGACTTCCCTTGGGATAAAAGAAATGACACCCTTGGAATACTCCTTTAAGGGGAAATGCGACATCGATAGTTTCCGTGCACTTGCAGATTTTTATCTGTGATGTAAGAAACATCAACAAGCATTTATGGTGCCGTTGCAAGGGAAGGAAGTTGAAGTATTGCATGATTGAGTGAATAGGATAGGACCCTGGTTAGGTTTTGATGAGGACATCACTCCTATGGATATAAACAACACTCCATTCAACAAGATGCAATCAATAGAATTCACACACACCAATTAATTTAAGAGGTGAGCTCTTTCTTATATGTTTCCTTATATATTTTTGAGAATAGATTGCTACCTAATGAGTTAATTGTTGTTAGGATCCATGGAGAAGTTCAAGAGTAAGTAGAGGAAAATTTAGGGGCGTGGAGGACCTCATATTACGTTCAAAGAAGATGGAAACTGACCCCAACTCAAATTCGTGTCCAACTCGGAGTCCAGGAGTAGTTCGCACTAAAACGGACGCCCAGGACGCATACGAACTCCGTTTTGGACGTTCTACATATTCACGAAAAGGGGAGAGGATAAAATTTCCAATGGAGCTGGTCCCATGTCAAAATTCTACTGGAGCCGACGGGAATCTCCGAAAGGTAATGGATAAGTCGATTGATGTGGAGTTCTCGACGTTGATGATCCGCAGCACTCGAGTAGCTCGAATACCCCTGCAATCACTAAACCACCGCTCCGTTGGTTATGAACCGTGCTGCACACGCTTTACTTCTCCAAGAAGGTTAATACCTGCAAGTGCAACCGAGAACACAAGCAAGAACATGGTAGAAGCAATCAAAATTGCTAAGTTGGGGTCTCACAAACCGATGAACGACGAAACTGTGTATAACAGATTAATCTAAGCAAAACCCAATGGTTTATTGCAGCCACCATGGAGTATATATAGATGAGAGGACGTCCAAGGGGGTGTTGGGGTTGGGACCTAACACTAAGATACGAAAAAAAGAGATGTAGACTTGATACAAGGCTCAATAGCCCAATATGGTGGCGCAGGACCCTGACAGATTCTAAAGTCAATTTTGTTTCGATGATTCCCGTCGACTTCGGAAGAATTTTGACATGGGACCTGTTCTATTGGAAATTTTATCCTCTCCCCTTTTCGTGCATATGTAGAACTTCCAAAACTGAGTTTGTATGCGTCCTGCGCGTCTGTTATAGTGCGAACTGCTGCTGGACTCTGAGTTTGACACGAATTTGAGTTGGGGTTGGTTTCCATCTTCTTTGAACATAATATCTCGTCCTCCACGCCCCTAAATCTTCCTCTAATTTCTCCTTGAACTTCTCCATGGATCCTAATCACAATTAGCTCATTAGGTAGTGAATGTGGCCTAGAGGGGGTGAATAGGCCTTTTTGAATTTCTGTCAGAACCTGCAACACTTAACAACCAGATCAAATCTACAGATATCGGACTAGTCTGGTCAAATGCGGACTAGTCCGATGTGTATTGACAAGGTTGATCAAATTGGATAGTTTGTCTTGATCCTAGGATGTATGCAGCGGAAATATACTAGTAATTGAAGTGTTACACAACTATGAACTAGGATGTACCACAAGTTAATCTTATATAAAATGTTTCAGCGTAAAGTGAACAAGATTTATTGAAACTCTAGATTGATATGAAGAGTAAGAACGATGTGCGCAGAGTAAGAACACGAGCGCTTTATCCCGTGGTTCGGTTCTCACAGAGGCAACCTACATCCACGTTGAGGAGTCCACAAAAGGACCGGGTCTTCTCCATCCCTACCCTCGTCGGATCGCCACAGAGGCCAATCCTCTTCACTAATCACAAAAGGCAAATAACCAAATTCAAGGGGCCTTCTCACATGTTGAGGGCTTCCCAAGATTACAATATGAACACCACTAAGAACACACTCTTAAGATCACAATGAAAACCACAGGAGTGTGTTAGGGAATCAAACCAAGAGCTCAGTGAGTGATGAACCGTGTCTCTCCAATGATCAAGAGTGTATCCTCAAAGGATTGATCTTTCTTGCGTTGGATTTCGTGGAGAGAGGTGTTTTCTAGGCTATTGGGAGGTGTCACGGCGTAGGGGATCGAGAGCGATTAAAGATGGGCCGTGCACACCTATTTATATGGGGTTTCCAAAAGTTACCGTTAGGGTTTAGAATGATCAGACTAGTCCGTGGTGAATACCGGACTAGTCCGGCGTGCTGCGTGTAGCAAACCTGAGGTGTCCCAAAATATCGGACTTGTTCGGCAAATAACGAACTTGTCCGATTTTGGTTCTGGAAATCTTCGGACTAGTCCGATAAATACCGGACTTGTCTGGATATGTGAAACTCTAAGTGAATTGGAACAAGTCCGCACTTGGAAGACTTGTCCAATTTAGGTCAGAGGGTTTTCAGACTAGTCCGTGCTAATATCGGACTTGTCCGATTGACATCAGAAAGATATCGGACTAGTCCGTTGGGTTATCGGACTTGCCCGATTTTGTGCAACTTGTGAAGTGTTTAAGGGACTAGTCCGCACTGGGGAGGACTAGTCTGATTCTAGTCAGAGAGATATCAGACTAGTCCGTGGTGATATCGGACTAGTCCGATCAGTGAAAAACTGGACTCTGAGGACAAGTCCGCATTGTGAGGACTTGTCTGATCTTGTGCAGAAAGATATTGGACTAGTCCGGGGTCAGTCGGACTAGTCTGGTCCTGTATAAATTTGTGCAATGTGTGAGATTATCTGTGCTTGAGCTCTTGGGGTGTGTTTCCTTAACACACTCCATATACAATGATCTACTACACTTGTTTCTTGAGCTCTTTTCCACATTTCTCTTCATTCTCCTTTCTTTTTGGAACTTTGCACATTTTCTCATTACTCCCTGTGCTCATCTCAACAATGTGGTTAGGATCTCATTTGCTTGTCATAAATCAACCAAAAATCACAAGGGAATCCTAGATGCACTTTCTATCTCCCCCTTTTTGGTGATTGATGACAACCAATTGAGATTTCACAAAATATGATAAAAAGTTGAGATTTTCATAAAGTATGCACATATGATATTGAAGCACATTAAGCAGTGAAAACATGATCCATATCAGCACTCTTTATGGTGGGATGTAGAACTAAGTGTATAGAAACAATAATCATGATGAGAATGACATAATTTACATCAACACATCAACAACAAGCATATATGTCATTCTTATAGCAAAATCACAGATTTCTTCAATATCTTGATAAGCAGTTCATAACAATGCATCACAGGACCAAAAGTACCAAAAGAGCATATTGAAACTCTTACAACCCACAAATAGACAAAAGACACAAAAGATAGCTCTCCTCGCATCCTACAGCTAAAGCCTAAGACTCCTAAGACTCCCCCTCAATCTCTCCCCCTTTGGCATCAAGGCACAAAAAAGAAGGAGAGGAGTGACCTAAGGTCTTCAAGCCTCGTTGTTGGTCCTCTCATCGTCTTCATCTTCATTTTCTGGCTGATGAGGAAGAGGAGGAGGAACAGAACCACTCGAGTCCCCAATGCCAAAATAGGAAAGCTCGGAGGGAGTCAAGGGCCCGAGATCGGTGAAGTTAGAATGAGAATCATCAGAAATGACTGGAGATCCAATGGGCTCAATCTCCAGCTTTTGGCAAATTTGCTTCACATTCTCTTTGACATATTTCATGTCGGCCTTTCTCCTCTTGTTCAGCTTATGAGGTTTCGCTTTGGCCTTTTTGCAAGAGCCAAAGATGGCTGACAGGTACTTCAAGATGCCACTTGGTGACCCCTTTTGAGGAGGAGCCCTAGTGGCGGGAGCAGTCCTAGAATCTCCACTAGCTCTCGCTGGAGCCTCTGCACTGGAAGCAAGAGAGGGAGCAGCTTGAACACTTGGCTGTTGAGGCTTGTGGGGCCTCAAGGGGAGGTGCTCCACATCCTTGACATACTCTATCCCTGTGACCTTCTCTATCATAAACATCAGATATGGAGCATAGCCACAGGATATGTTCGACGTGCACGAGATGCTGACCATGTCGTTCCAAATATAGTCAAATACATCAAACTTCCTGTCTTTGCTAATGACCTTTATCAAGGTCCTGAGATACCCCTACACACTTCCAGGATCCCCATCCTTGGGGGCAATGGTCTTCCTAAGGACCCTGTTCAACACCACAAAGAAGGGCTTCATGTTGTTGGTGGAGGGAGGAATGAACTTTGAGTTGGTTCATAGATAAACTTCATCTTGTCCTTCTCAATGACAACAATGTTGTGGATGATCAAATTGTCATTGCTCGAGGTGTCAAGATGCAGCAATCTTGCAAACTCTTCATAAGTGATGGTGTACTTGGATCCATGAGTCATCCAAGTCACCCTATCTTCCTCATCACTGGCAAAGTGGCAAGTGGCATAAAATTGGGCTATGACTTCATCATTCCAATTGTTTAGGAAGGCAAAGAGGTCCTTCAAGCCATGATTCTCAATTGCCTCTACTACCTCCACAAAGGGTGAGCAACCCATCTTCTCAAAATGCGCCCAATCAATCCATTAGCTGCACACCATGGGGGTCTTCATTGGAAGATAGACAGACTTGTAAAAGTCTGCATGGATGTTACACCAAAACCTCCCATCAGCAGCTTGCTTGGGACAACTGTAACAATCAATATTCCTGAACTTCGCAGCCGTGTCGCTGCACTTTCCATTGAATCTCTCCTCTACGGGATCTCGGGCCCCTTCCCTTGGAGCTGACAGGTTTATGGGGCCAATCGAGCCCTTTGCAATCCCTTTGCCCTTGCCTTTTGCTTGGCGAGCACTTGTTGAGCTAGGGCCTCCTCCAGCAGAAGCCTTGGAGGCAGGCTTCTTTGTGAGCACTTTCCATTGAGCTAGGGGAGGAGAAGTATCCGGCTCAGATGGGCGCTTCTTGCTCAGGCCCGTCGAGAACCGAAGCACGGCTTAGTGGTCCATCTCGGCCTCGAAATCAGAGATTTCGTCATTGGTGCTCAACATTGTCCTGAGAATGGATTTCACAAGGTATTGATGAGAATAGATGACAAGGAATTGCATTGAGGTATTAAGAAGTTAGGGTTGAGTTCAGAAAAATTGAACTAGTCCGGTGTACAGGCACGGACTAGTTCAGTTGACCGGACTTGTCCGTGCATGGACCAGACTAGTCCGGTATTCAACCTCTGAAACCCTAACTATGAGACAAATGGTGATTCCTAATGCACAAATAGCTTAGCAGCAATGTAATACATCAAGGAAGCTTGTATATGGTGAAAGTAACTAAGCTAGTTGATCAACATTGAAGGAAATAGCAATTTCTATGGTTTGGGATGAGATTTTACCGAAAGATCTTGATTCTTGGAGATGTAGGGGTTGAAGTATTGGAAAAGTCCGTGGTCTTCAGTCCCTATGTGAAGAAGGTCAATTTGCACCCAAACTTGCGAAGTTTTGATGAAGGAATCAACAAATCGCCTTGGGGAACTCGAGCGTGGAGAGATAAAGCTTGAGGCAAGTGTGAGGTGAGGAAGATTAGGGTTTGGCGGCGGCTAGGGATATGGACACGAAATATCGGACTTGTCCGAAAATGATCAGACTAGTCCGAACTTTTCCAGAGTCTATATCGGACTAGTCCGTGGTCTGCCGGACTAGTCTGACCGAACCGTCATACTGCGGACTAGTTTGCATGGGCGGACTAGTCCGGGCAGCCACAGACTAGTCCATGGTCACCAAGGAAGAAATAGTTAGCCCATTCGTATATATTCAAAGATACTTATTAAGAAAATAGGGAGACAAAGCATATCAAATAATCTTGATGAATACGATCAGTAAGCATACAACAATCAAGCAATGATCATAATTCACCAAGATCTAGTAATTTGACATAGTTTTTCGAAAAATTGAGAGAGATGATTTTCACAACACAATCAATTAATTTTGAAGATAGCATTCATGTATACAAGATTTCAAGCTACACTCCGAGCATCGAGGATATTTAGTTCATTTTGGAGTTCGCAAAAGCGTTTTTCATCAAGTGGCTTGGTGAATATATTGGCTAGTTGCTTTTCGGTATTGACATGTGAAATGGCTATATCTCCCTTCATTGAATGGTCTCTCAAAAAGTGATGTCGGATTTCTATGTGTTTGGTCCTAGAGTGCTCAACGAGATTATGGGAAATTTTAATGGCACTCTCATTATCACAAAGGAGTGGAATATGGTTCATATTGTAACTGTAATCCCTTAGAGTTTGTCACATCCAAAGGAGTTGTGCACAGCAACTTCCGGCTGCAACATACTCCGCTTCGGCCGTGGATAAGGCAATGGAGTTTTGTTTCTTGGAGGACCAAGAAACTAGGGATGTTCCTAGGAATTGGCATGTATTGGAGGTACTTTTTCTATCTACTTTGCATCCAACATAATTTGCATCAGAGTAACCAATGAGATTGAATTTGGAACATTTGGGATACCAAAGGCCTAGGTTGGGTGCATGAACTAAATACCACAAGATTCTCTTAACGGCTGTCAAATGACAGTCTTTTGGGTTGGCTTGAAACCTTGCACACAAACATACACTCAACTTAATGTCTGGCCTAGATGCACATAAGTAGAGTAGATATCTAATCATGGAGCGATATACCTTTTGATTGACATTTGGTCCATCTTCATTGAGATCCAAGTGGCCATTCGTTGCCATGGGGATCTTTATGGGTTTCGCCTTGTCCATTCCAAACTTCTTGAGTATGTCTTGAGTGTACATAGTTTGGCTTATGAACGTCCCTTCCTTTTGTTGCCTCACGTGGAATCCCAAGAAGTACTTTAGCTCTCCCATCATAGACATCTCAAACCTATCTATCATAATCTTACTAAATTCCTCATAGAAAGATTTATTAGTTGAACCAAAGATTATACCATCAACATAAATTTGACAAATAAAGAGATCATTGTAAAGTTATTTGTAAACAATGTATAATCTACCTTAACGATAATTAGGAAATCTCTAAGACACTCATACCAATCTCTAGGAGCTTGTTTGAGGCCGTAGAGAGCCTTACACAATTTGAATACGTGGTCGGGGAACTCTTCATCTTCAAATCCAGGGGGTTGCTCCACATACACCTCCTCCTTGATTGGTCCGTTGAGGAAGACGCTTTTCACATCCATTTGATAGATCTTGAAATCATGGTGAGTATCATATGCAAGTAATATTCTAATAGACTAAAGTCTAGCTACGGGAGCAAAGGTTTCATCGAAATCCAAACCTTTGACTTGTGAATACCCTTTGGACATATGTCGTGCCATGTTCCTTGTCACCACCCCGTGTTCATCTTGTTTGTTGCGGAAGACCCATTTGGTGCCGACGACGTTGAATTTGGGTCTTTTGACTAGTTCCTTACTTCGTTCCACTTGAAATTGTTGAGTTCTTCTTTCATGGTCACAACCCAATCCGGGTCCTTCAATGCATCCTCAACCCTGTGCGGTTCCAAAAAGGATACAAACGAATAATGCTCACAAAAGTTAGCTATGCGAGATCTAGTACTTACTCCCTTTTGGATGTCACCGATGATGTTGTCGATTGGGTGATCCCTTTGGACGCATTGGTATACTCTTGGGTGTGGTACTTACTGTCTTGAATCTTCATGGTCATCTTCTTATCCCCCTAGATGGTTGCCCTCATTGCTTTGTTGATCATTTTCGTCTTCTTGAGGTTGATCTTGTATGGAAGCTCCCCCTTGTTCATTGGCCTGCTCTTGTGGTTCATCTTACTCATGCATATGTAGAGGTGGTTCTTGTGGTCGAATTTCACCCAATGCAATTCTTCTCAATGCTTGACAAGGAGCTTCTTCTCTATCTAGCACACATGTATCAACTTGCTCCTTTTGGGAGCTGTCAAAGTGTGGAATACGACACTTCCCCCTGATCTGTTGAGAAACAGCCCGCGGAGGTTCTTTTGTGGTTAGGGGAGGCAAGATCAAAATCAAGATGGTGACCTCAGAGATTTACGTGGTTCGGGCCGCCTGAGCGTAACACCCTACTCCACGGGGTTTGTGAGATTGTATTGAGAGAGTTAGTTCGCTATGGTCAGGTTGTGATCGCCTGGATCCGAATGTCCTTATGTTCGTGCGGTACAACCCTTTTATAGTTTTAAGGACTGATCGCTACAAAGCTAGCCTGGCCCGACATGTGGCCCTAGCGTGCTTAATGACCTAATACACTGTCTAAAGAGTATTAAGTACAACTAATGATGTGGTAACGTGCCTTCATGGCAGCGTTACCGCCATTAACAGTATACTGATCTTGTGTCATTAATATGGTATTAATGACACATTATCAGACCTTTTAACCGCCGTTTTAACCATCCATGAATGTCTGTAATGGTCTTGTCCAACTTGGATTTCCGTTGGTGACGAAGGTCTGGGGTTGCTGTACACGTGTCAGTACCGGAGCTCCTCTCTGATGGGGGCTAGGTCCGGGCCGTTGTACACGTGTAGTCGCCGGAGCTTCCCTTGGTTGGGAGTTCTGTTCCGGTCTTATTTTACACGTGTTACCCCGGGAGCAATGCATGTGAGGGGAGCGGGTCCGATGCAACGTGACATGTGGGACCAGCAAGGGCCTTCGACTCTCACGGGTGAGACTTTCTTACTCTTGTTGCGGTATCGTGGAGTACCTGGTACGTAGGGTACCGATAGTGGCCCCGGGCCCACCTCTCAAAGAAACCCCTTGGGTTAAATTGTTCTACCGAAGGTGGGTCCATTTTCGATTCCCTCGCTTTGATTTTCAAAAATTCCTCTGATGTGCCGATAGAGTGGCGATTCAGAGGTGAACCTTTGATCTGTGGCTTGTCATGAATACGACAGATGAGATCTTTGAGTGCAGATCTCACGCAATTGAAGGTCGCCAGTTCTGAATACGAAAACCATATCGGTTACGCACGCCCTATCAGAGCGCCGAGTTTGGGTTTCTCGCCGCTCATCATGGCCATGGTTGGCCTTGGGTAAGGACCTCGATCTCTTCGTTGGGGTGGCCCCAGGCCAACTCGCCATAGGCGGGGTAGATTCTGGAAAAATACTCTTGATTTTATTGCGGTTTCCATCCAAGCGTCGCAGAGGCTTACTTAAGATGGAAAGTGTGCACGGGTTGAGGACTCTTTACGCCTTCGATCATTTTTGCGCTCAGAGACTCCCAAACTCCGCCTAACTTTCCATCTTTTTCTCCACTTTGCCGCGATGGAGTTGGGTCTCCCCAAGAGCCACCTCAAGAGCGATGATGATCTGAAGAAGGACCAGACCTACATGGGGTGGTCCAGCAACTCCTTCAACAATATGGTCTGCGCCGGCAAGCTCCCGTTCAAGAAGGAGCACAGCGGCAGCATGGTGTACTTCTCTGCATACGCCATGGTGGGGATGATCCCACCTTTCTCAACTTTCCTTTTGATGCTGCTAGACTTCTATGGTCTGCAGCTGTACCACCTTGGCCCCCATTCTCTTCTTCTTGTGTCAACATTTGTCCACTTCTGCGAGATGTGGGTGGGTATTCCCCCCTGCGTCGAGCTCTACCGCACCTTCTTCACCATTCACACCACCGGGAAGGGGTCCGAATTTCTTGGCTTCTACTATTTCATGAAGCACAAGAAATGCCCCTTCAAATACTTCAGGTCGTTTCCTTCCGGCAAGTGGGACGATTCGAAGAAAGATTGGATCATCGTCACGACACAGGAGCATGAGAAGTTGGAGCTGCCCGAAGGTCTTCCAAATGTTGACACTGACACATGGAGTGTGGTTTCGGTGATGTCAAAGACCTTCAACCCCGTTTTGACCAGGATCCACGAATGCGTGGAAGGTGGAGTGACCCCCCAAATGGTCTTCCGCAACTTCCTGGTCAACAAGTGGGCTCCGCTAAAGAAGAGAGAGAAGCTTGTGTGGGCCCTCAACAGCGTGATGGATGAAGACCGGATTGAAATCGGTCTGAAATCCAATTTGGAGGGCGCAGCTTTGGAGCTTCATCTCAAGAAGTTCCAACATGGAATTGACGTCGAAGGGGAAGACTTAACTCCGCTGGTGGCTTTCCTCCCTCTAAACATGGAGGCGCAATTCAGCAGGAAGCTCCGGAGGAGTATGCTGGTGCTTGACGATCTTGGTGAGGCGGAAAGGCTTCCGACCACCAGATTGACGATCCCCAGAGCTTCCTAGGGTGGTCCTGCCCCCGCCCCAAGAGGAAGGGCTGAAGACGTCGGCAAAGGCAAGGGCAAAGAGCCAGTTGAGCCTTCCAGCCAGAAGAGGAAGTTGAAGCACGCTGACGGGAGGTCCGTCAGGCCTGCTGCTTCCACGACGGCTGCATCTCCCCGGAGGGGGAGGTCTTCTGCTACTACCCCTGCTTCGGTGCCAGCGCCTTCAATAGGCGTTAGATCCAGGCAGTCGACTCTGGCTGCAGCGCCGGCTAGGAGCTCCAAGTTCGGGAGTTCTTCCCGTCGAAGGGAAGCTTCGGCTGAGAGGACTCCAGTGGCTGCAAGTGTTCCTCAACCGAGGTCCGAAGCAGTTGTCTCACCATATTTGGTGGGCTCTAGCTCCAGGCCTCAGAAGAAGAGGTTCCGAGGCAACTGGGGTGGTAGTATCCCAAGGTAAGCATTGATTGCTTACTCTGAAATGTTAATCCTGCTTTTGGATGTGTATTTAATCTTCTCTTCCTTTTATTTTTAGGGTGTCGAAGAAAGGACCCGTAGCTCCAGTGCCTGTTGCAACAGTTGGGTCTGCTCCTGTTGAAGCTCCAACTTCTATTGTTGAGCCTCCTCGCCATGCGGAGGTGGAGGTCGCGGCAGCTCCGGTTCCAGCTGTCGTGAGCCTGGACTCAGAGTCCTCACCTAAAGCTCTCGTGGTAGCGCCGGACAGCAGGAAGGAAGTTCAAGAGGTGCCCCTGGTGACAGAGGATGGCGCTCCATCACGGGCGATGCAAGAAGTTCCGGCTTTCGAGCCAGAAGTTGTCGAAGCCCTGGCTGTTGAGCCAGAGGTAGCTGAAACCCAGGCTGTTGAGATGGAGATCGTCGAGGTTCCGTCCCTTGAGCCAAGAACGGTTGAAGACCCGGTGGTAGAGCCGAATGTTGTTGAGGGTCCGGCTGTTGAGCCAGAGGAGGTTGGAGGTCTGGCAAGTGTGCTGGAGGTGGTTGAAGGTCCGACGGCTGTGCTAGAGGTAGTCGCCATACCGAGACCCAAACCAGTGGAGCTCGAGGCCCCAGTTGAAGCTCCTACTGCTGCTCCAGAAGTGGTGGTCCCAGAGGTACCAGTGCTGGAGCCAGAGCAGCTCGCAGGACTGGTGATAGGTCCTTCAACATCAGAGCCATCGACTGAAGACCTGGCAATGGTACCTTCACCTGCTCCGGAGGCGAAAGTTCCCCCTGTGGGTTCTTCTACTGTTGCTGAAGGGCTCCAAGAGAGCGGTCCCAACACTGCGGGAGTACAGGGGACCACTATTGTAGTGTGGGACCCAATTTTTGTTACGGAGAACCCGCTTGAGCCTGCAGAAATGGTCCCAGCAGGCCCAAAACCTATCCCCCTGGCATTGTCCATAGACAACGCCTACTCGAGCCTTAGGCAGGTCCAGCTCGCCTTCGACCATGAGTGCAAAGCTTTGGAGGAGGAGCGCAACAACTTGAGGCATTGGCGCAACAGACTCCATTTTGAATCCAAGCTTGCTCAGACGAGGCTAGCTGACCAGAAGGAATGGATCAAGGGGGAGAAGGCCCGGTTAGAATATTGGGACAAGTTGATGGAGGAGAACGAGGCCGCCATCAGGGCGCTCGATGCTAACCCCAGGGAAATACTGGAGCAAGCTAAAGAGAGAAGTGACGCTGCTGACGAGCGTTATGAAAAGCTCGCAGAGTTGAATGAAACTCTCATGAAGCATCGAGCGGACCTAGAGGCGAGGGAGGAAAAACTCCTGGGGCAGCAGGAGGATGTAGTGAGGAGGGAAGCGGAGGTCACCCAGAAGTTAGCTCTGGGTGAGAAAATTTGGCAGATCGTAGCAAAAAGCTGGATCAATGGAAGGAGGAAGAGAGGAAGAAGAGCTGGAAGGTGGGGCAAGAGCTCTCGAAAATAGAGTCTAACATTGCCGCTGGGGAAGAGAAAGTCAAGGGCAGGGAGAAAGACCTTGTTGAGAGGCGGAACCGCATCCACCTCTGGGAGATGGAGCTGGCTGACCAGGAGAAGCAAGTTGCTGAGGTCAAGTAGCAACATGCCAAGCTGACCGAGTGACTTGCTTGTGAAAGCTTGGAGCTTACGGCTGCCCGGAGGTCACTGGAGGAGCTGCAGAGCTTGAAGGAGACCGAAGCTATTCAAGTATGGGACTTACTCGGACGAGCAAATGACGCGCTAACACCGCTGGGTTTCAGTCCAGTACGTCCGGACAACCTGGAGCTGGATCTGGACCGAGCGCTGGTGGCCCTCAACGGTGCTGGCGGCAAACTTGATGCAATGGGTGACTTCATTGCAGATAAGCTGGAGACAGAGGGGAAAACTCTGGCTACAAACATCACAGAGTATGTGCTGACGTGTTATGTAAGCCGAGATCCCCAATTCCCACTGGAACCTGTGCTTGAAGGTCCTGTTGCTGAAGAGGAAGACGCTGCCAAAGCCAACGTCCAATACGTTGCCCAAAAAGTATCTTCGTTCTTCCACAGGTCTTAGGTCTTCCAGTAGCTTGGACTTTTCTCCTTTTGTTCCTTGTAATCTCAATTTTGTAATCCAATTCTTCTGATTAATGAAATCCTCCTTTTTGCTTTTGAATTTCACTTTGTCTTCAATATACTATGTCGTGTCTTGTTAGCCCCCTAGTACATGTGTACAGTTGAGGTGTGTACATGTACCAAAGGTTATGACAGTATATTGAAGTGTTCGTCGAACACAGGCCCCCTGGAATGGTCGGAGCTTGGTAGCTCCGGTGTCAACATATTGGATGTCGACGATAGACGTGTCTTGGGAGATGTCGGAGCTTAGTAGCTCCGATGTTGTCTATCATCACTATGAATTGTTTATTTTCCTGCACATTAAAGGCTAGAGAAAAAGTAAAATTCATCCTCTTGTCTATAAATTGGTTGTGACTTATTGTTCTTATTTGAACTTTTAGGTCTGAAGAAACTTGATATGATAACAAGAATTTTGAAAGAATCTTCTTAGATCCACGTGCCTTTCTAGTACTCACCCTACTGAGGCCTGCCGGGGTGTAGGTAGAGTGGCGTACTTAGGGTGCAGGACCAGGCTAAGTCGATAGCACACTCCAGACCTAGGTTGGCTTGGCGTTCAGGCAAGTAGACTATGTAGCGGTGTTAGGATCCAAAAAGACTTTTAATAAGGCTTGTAATTCATATGAGTTACTTGGAACACAATTCAAAAAGATTTGCACAACTTAATTGTAGACAAGCAGGGTAAAAATAATTTATCATATTGAGCCTTGTACAAAAAGTAAATGCATGTGGAGTCTGTTTTCACACAACAATGCTTTTCATTATAGGTCCGGATTACAGGGGAGACAAGGACACACTTAGGGCACTGAACCAAGCTAAATGTGATATACATCTTGTGCTAACCCAGAGCAAGTAGTTACACTTTTAGTACTGTGATTGTGTCATGTGTTACTTGAACTTTCCGGACCCTCCCGGAGGGGTCCGGATGTTCTCCCGGAGGACTTACTTGACTCTGTATAATGACTCTATAACATGCACTGTGTGTTATTATAGACTCACCTCCATGATTCTAAGCATAAAACTTACGGAGGTGCTCGATGTTACAAGGATTAGGGAGTGGAATCCCATCCTCAATTGCCAAGCAAACGCAGCCTGGTCGGGATACTTTAATGACTCAGAAAGGACCCTCCCAGTTGGGTGAAAGTTTGTTCATCCCTTCACGAGTTAGTATCTTCCGGAGCACCAGGTCACCTTCTTTGAGCTGTCGTTCACGCACGTGCCTTTGATGGTAGCGCCGGAGCGCTTGGCGATAACGTGCATTTCGAATAGCTGCTTGACACCTTCCCTTGTCGACGAGGTCAAGGTCTTCACGTCGGAGTTGGTCCTGCGTGGCTTCGTTGGAGGTCCAGACCTGGAGGGACCCTAAGGTGATCTCCGGAGGAAGGACTGCTTTGGCTCCGTACACTAGGAAAAATGGAGTCTCCCCAGTTGACCGATTAGGTGTTGTCCTATTCGCCCATAATGTGGACGGAAGTTCTTCAATCCAGTTAGCTCCATGCTTTTTCAAGCGCTCATATGTGCGCGTGTTGAGTCCTTTTAAGATTTCTGCATTTGCTCTCTCGGCTTGTCCATTGCTTGCTGGATGAGCTATTGAAGTGTAGCTTAGTTGAATGCCAGGGTCTTCTCAATATTCTTGGAATGCAACACTTGTGAATTGAGTTCCATTGTTAGTTATGACTTTGTTTGGAACTCCAAATATGCATATTATGGACTTCAATAACCTAATTGCTGATTGTTTGTTGATTGTTACTACTGGAGTTGCTTTCGGCCACTTGGTGAACTTGTCGATGGCGACATATTGGAACCTGTAACCTCCGACAGGTTTTGGGAAAGGTCCCAAGATGTCCATGCCCCACATAGCGAATGGCCATGTAGGAGATATCATCTAAAGTGATTGAGCCGGTGTGTGAATCTGTTTTGCATGGAACTGACATGCTTCACATTTTTTTCACTAGCTTAACCGCATCCTGGAGTGTTGTAGGCCAGTAAAAACCTTGTCGGAAGGCTTTACCGACCAGCGTACGAGAAGATGTGTGGTTCCCGCACTCGCCTTCATGGATTTCCGCAAGAAGATCGCGACCTTCTTCCCTTACAATGCACCGCATTATGATGCCATTGGCACCGTGTCGGTAGAGATCCCCTTCTACCAACGTGTATCTTTTAGCCAATCTGACAATCCGGTCAACGGATACAGTGTCTTCAGGAAGAATATTGTCTTTCAAGTAGCTCCGGATCTCTGAGATCCATGCATCGTGGCTAACTTGAGCTTCTGAGTCTTGCATGCTGGGTTGCTCGGAGCTTCCGACAGCACCTACGACCCTTGGTGAACGCCATGGTAACAGGGCCACCGGGACCGCCAGCTTCGAGGTGCTAGTCTCGCCCCCTTCGCTCAGTTCGGCATGCTGAGCTGTTGGCTTTGACAACCTCCAGACGAAGATTCCACCAGGAGCCGGAGCTCCGGTTGAGGCTTTCGTCGAGAGTTCATCGGCTTTGGAGTTTTGAAGGCGCTGAACATTATGGAGGTCTAGGATTTCGAAGTCCTTCTGAAGCCTCTAGACTTCAAGGAGATAAGCAGCTAATTGAGAATTGTTGAAGGAGCATTCACCTTTCACTTGTTTGATTATGAGTTGTGAATCTCCCTTCACCAACAGCTGTTTGACACCATAAGATAGTGCCACCTTGAGTCCATAGATGAGGGCTTCATACTCCGCCATATTGTTGGTTGCCTTGAAGTCATGGTGTACCATATACTTGACCTCCTCTCTGGTCGGAGCTAGGAGAAGGACTCCAGCTCTGGCCTCCTGCTTCTGCACGGAGCCGTCGAAGTAGATGGTCCAGTGAGGCTCAGTGAATACCGGAATTTTGAGCTCTGGTTTCTGCTCACTGTGGCCCCCAGGGTTTGATGGACAGGGAGTCCATTCCGCCACAAAGTGAGCCAATGCTTGACTTTTAATTGCTTGTCTTGACAAGAATTCTAGATCGAATTCTGCCAGATCCGCTGCCCACTTTGCAATATTCCCAGTAGAAAGGGTTATGCAAAATTGTACGTAGTAGAAAAGAAGTTACCACTGATATTTTGTGGGCTTGGAAGTAATGACGAAGCTTTCTTGAGGCAATAAGAACTGCATAAAGCAGTTTATGCACCTCAATGTATCTTGTCTTGGCGTCGTGAAGTACTTCACTGATGAAGTACACTGGGCACTGGACTGTCTGGACCCTCCTAGAGGGGCCTGGAGCTTCCTCTTCATCAACCCGGACCCTCCCGGAGGGGTTCGGGCCTTCTTGTTCAGCAACAGTTATTCCTTCGTTTGAAGGAGGTTGATCCTCCACCATCTCGTCTTGAAGATCTGTGTCTGGAGGTTGGTCCCCAGACTCGCCTTCGGGTAGTTCCGGACCCTCCCGTAGGGGTCTAGAGTCCTGAATTGGGGATGGCTCCGGTCTTTCTGCGACCAGGACCATACTGACAATTTCTGTAGTTGCCGAAATGTAAAGTAGTAAAGGCTCACCAGGGTTCGGAGCTACCAGGATTGGTAGTGTGGTGAGGAACTGTTTCATCTCTTGAAACGCCTTTTTTGCTTCTTCAGACCAATGAAATGGCCTGGACATCCTCAAGAGTTTGAAGAAGGGTAGCGCTCGTTCTGCCAGTCTTGAGATAAACCGACTAAGCACAGCGAGATATCCAATCAACTTTTGGACGTCTTTAATCCGAGTTGGGGCTGTATTTCTTCTATAGCTTTGATGTTCGCTGGATTTTCTTCAATTCCTCGCTGAGTCAACAAGAAAGCCAAGAGCTTCCCGGAGCTAACCCCGAGGAGACACTTGTCCGGGTTCAGCTTGGTGCGCGTAGTACGAAACTTGTCGAAGACCGTTTGTAAGTTGTCAAGGAGTGACTCCTTGTTTTAATCTTCATGACGATGTCATCAACATACACCTCCACCAAGTCTCTAATTAGCTCTCCAAATGTTTTGTACATCACTCGCACAAATGTTGATGTAGCATTTTTGAGAACAAATGTCATGGCAGTATAACAATACAATCCATCTACTGTTATGAAGGCAATATGCTCTTCATCTTCCTTAGATATTTGGATTTGATTATATCCAGAATATGCATCTAAGAAACTCAGTAGTTCGTACTTGGAGGTGGAATCCACTATCTTATCTATTCTAGGTAGTGGAAATGGATCTTTTGGACATGCCTTATTTAAGGTGGTGTACTCTATACACATCCGAAGCTTCTCACCAGCCTTGGGTACAACAACTGGGTCTGCCAGCCATTTTGGATGGAAGACTTACCGAATGAATCCAACTTCGAGCAACTTCTTGATTTCTTATCGGATGAAGTTTTGTCGCTCGATTGATTGTTTTCGGGGCTTCTGGTGGACAGACCGGGCGTCTGGGTAAATCTTCAGATTGTGCTCAATCACCTCCCTAGGGATCCCAAGCATTTGTGACGGTTGCCAGGCAAACACATCGACATTAGCCTGGAGGAAAGTGATGAGCGCCAGTTCCTATTTGTTGTTCAGACCACCCGATATACATGTAGTCTGAGCAGCATCGGAACCAATTTGGACGACTTTGATGGGAACGTCGGTGTCGCTGCTTGGTTGCACACGAGGTTCGAAGGTAGAGCCTTTGTGGCGAATGCTTGGGGGATTCGCAGCTGACTCTTTTCCAGATGCTTCCTCTTGCGCCGTGGTAAGCGCATAGAGTTCTTCCAGAGTTGTGACTCCTGTTGTGCGGTCTCCATGGACCCGAAGAACGCCTGTAGGTGTTGGCATCTTCAACACCAAATAAAGATAATGGGCAGCGGCCACAATTATGTATAAAGCTGGCCTGCCTAAAATGGCATTGAAAGGCAGATTGATCTGCGCAACATCGAAGATCAACTTCTCAGTTCTGTAATTCTCCCGGGTCTCGAAGGTCACCGGGAGTGTACTAGAACCAAGAGGAGTGATGGTTCCCAGACCTACTCCGAAGAAAGGCTGGGAGGGACGGAGGTCCGAAGGCCGAAGCTGAAGCTTAACGAAAGCTTTGAAGCTTATGAGGTTAAGCCCAGAACCTCCATCCACGATCACATGGTGATTTTGGATATTGTTAATGGTCGGTGACACCATCAACGGGAGTTGACCAGCCCCGATCATGTTTCGAAGGCAGTCCGAAGCATCGAAAATGATGGGTGTGTCCATCCACTTCCGATGTGGTTCTGCCTTAGCAGCACGAGCTACCATGGCCATGTCCCGCCGCATTACCTTGAGGATGTGAGGAGAAGTGATTTCCCAAGAACCACCATAGATGGTGTTCAGTGTTTTTCGACGTTCATTGTCGGAGGCGTCGGAATCATCGTCATAGTGTTGTAGACGGCTTTCAAGACCATTTTAGGGTCCTGGAACCCTAGCTCTTCATCAGCCGAAGCTTCATCGACTTTTTGTTTTCCTTCCCTTTGACGGAAAGGAGCTTCCTCCTGGCGCTTGTTATAGCGTTCGGCAAGGTTCTGGACCTCCCGACACTCTTCCAAGCTGTGTCGATTCGTCTTGTGAATTAGACACCATGCTTTAGAACTGTTGCCGTCCTCTGATGAAGGACGAGGTCGCTTCTCGAGGCGTGGCCCCCGGCTTCCAGGAGCTGCAGCAGCAGGAGCCGGAGTGCCGGTCGATGGCTTCTTCTTCTTCTTGCCACTACCGGAGGTAGCAGCTTCAGTGTTGGAGGACTATTGATTGGCCTCCGGAGCTGGCTTGGAGTGCATTTCACGACCCTCCGCAACCCTAGCGCATTTGTCGGCTAGGCTGAAGAGCTCTGTGACACTGGTAACTTCCTTAATAGCCAGCTTCTCTAGCATCTTTTTATGTCGAACACCCTGTCTGAGTGCAACAATAATAGAGGAGCTCGAGATTGAAGCAATGATATTGCGTACCTAAGAGAATTGCTGGATGAAGGACCGTAACGATTCTCCTGATGTTTGCTTTACAGCAAACAGGTCCAGTTCAGCGCCAGGTCGGGTGTAGGAGCTCCCGAATTGGCAGTGAATTGTTGGCATAGTTCCACCCAACTATTGATGGAGTCAGGTGGAAGACTCATGAACTAGGATCTTGCAGTCCCGGTTAAGGCCACAGGGAAGTAATTGGCCATTACAGCCTCATCACCTCCCGCTGTCAGTATGGCAGTAGAGTAGATTTGTAGAAATTCGGTGGGGTTGACTGCCCCGTCGAATTTTTCCGGCAAGTGAGGCCGGAACTTCTGTGGCCACCTGACCATACGTAAGTGCATGGCCAGAGCAAAACATCCTCCTCCTACTCCTTGAGGGGCAGGGTTGTCCCGAGCTTCTCGCCATTCGCGAGCACACTCGATGTGGACTCGACCATCCTTTTGTCGGTAACGGCGATCCAGTTCCGACCGCAGATCATGGGTCGGTATCTTGGGTGATGGTATGGGTGCATCGCGCCGCGGGGGGCAACGAAGTCACCTGTTGGGAGGTGGCACGCCTCCTTTGTTGTCAGGCTTGTGGACCAAGCCAACCGGACAAGGTCCGTCGTTGAGAAGGTGCCCTTCCCGAAGGAAGAGGACCTTGGTTATTGATGCCTGCAGCCGCAGCTGTGACCAAATGGTCAACATCAGCCCTCCATTGCTCCATAGCACCCTGGGGTGTGCCTGGAGGTGGTGGACATTGCAGAAGAGCTCGTGCGGCAACGAGCGCGTGCTCGGGGTTGTTGTTTGCCGATGCAGTGATCGATGCAGATGCCCCATCTCGTTGATCGGCATTGTTTGCCAGAATAGATGGTGCTACAGTGCCTGCTGGAGCATTGGCACCTTCTGGTTGCTGAATGTTGGTGGGGTTGCCTCCAACAGGTTGTTCATCATGATTGCCATTGGATGATCCAGCAGCTGAATTCACCATCTCGTGATCTTGGAACAAACCTGCCCCTACCTGGTGCGCCAAATGTCAAAGTGTGGAATACGACACTTCCCTCGAACCCATTGAGAAACAGCGCGCGGGGGTTCTTTTGTGGTTAGGGGACGCAAGATCAAAATCAAGATGGTGACCTCAGAGATTTACGTGGTTTGGGCCGCCTGAGCGTAACACCCTACTCCACAGGGTTTGTGAGAATGTATTGAGCGAGTTAGTTCGCTATGGTCAAGTTGTGATCGCCTAGATCCGAATGTCCTTATGTTCATGCGATACAACCTTTTTATAGTTTTAAGGACTGACCGTTACAAAGCTAGCCTGGCCGAACATGTGGCCCTGGCATGCTTAATGACCTAATACACTGTCTAAAGAGTATTAAGTACAATTAATGGTGTGATAACGTGCCTTCATGGCAGCGTTACCACTATTAATGGTATATTGATGTTGTGTCATTAATATGGTATTAATTACACATTATCATACCTTGTAACAAACGCTTTAACTATCCTTGAATGTCTGCAATGGTCTTGTCCAGCTTGGATTTCCGTTGGTGATGAAGGTCTGGAGGCTCCACACGTGTCGGATCTGGAGCTTTCCCTTGCGGGAGAGCAGGTCTAGGGTTGTTGTACACGTGTTAGTACTGGAGCTCCTCTCTAATGGGGCTAGGTCTGGGGCCGTTGTACACGTGTAGTCGCCGGAGCTTCCCTTGGTTGGGAGTTCTGTTCCGGGCTTATTTTACACGTGTTACCCCGAGAGCCAGTCATATGAGGGGAGCGGGTCCAGTGCAACATGACATGTGGGACCAACAAGGGCCTTCGACTTTGACGGGTGGAACTTTCTTACTCTTGTTGCGGTATTATGGGGTACCCGGTACGTAGGGTACTGACAGGGGCCGTTAGTTTCATCGAACACTACGTCATGTGCTACTTCAACAAGTCTGGAGGTCTTGTTGAAGCACGATAGGCGTAAGAGTTCGAATCATAACCAAGCAAGAAACCTTCATTGGACTTCGAAGCGAACTTTGAAGTCCTAGGCTTCTTGTTCAAAATATAGCATTTGGAAGCGAAGACTCTAAAATATGAAATATTAGGCTTGTTACCGGTAAGTAGCTCATAGGATGTCTTCTTGAGTAGTCGATGAAGATAAAGTCGATTTATGGCATGGCAAGCGGTGTTAACCGCTTCTGCACAAAATCAATCCGAGGTCTTGTACTCATCGAGCATTGTTCTCGCCATCCCTATGATGGTTTGGTTCTTCCTTTCGGAAACTCCATTTTGTTGAGGGGAGTAAGGTGCTGAAAACTCATGCTTTATGCCTTATTCATCTAGGTACTCCTCAACTTGTGTGTTCTTGAACTCCGTGCCATTGTTGCTTCAAATGTTCTTGATTGTCAATGAAAACTCATTTTGAGCACACTTGAAAAACTTTTTGAGTGTTCCTTGTGTTTCTGTCTTATCATGTAAAAAGAAAACCCAAGTGAAGCGAGAAAAATCATCAACAACTACTAAGCCATATTTGTTACCGCCGATACTTATGCAAGCAATTGGACGGAATAAGTCCATGTGGAGTAGCTCGAGAGGTCTTGTTGTAGTCATGATGTTCTTAGCAGGATGAGGTGCTCCAACTTACTTCCCGGCTTTGCACGAGCTACAAGGTCTGTCTTTCTTAAAAACAACATCCTTCAAACCTCAGATGTGATCGCCCTTGAGGAGTTTTTGAAGATTCCTCATACCAACATGCACTAGACGTCTATGCCACAGCCAACCTATGTTGGTCTTTGCAATCAAGCATGTGTCAACTTCAGCTTTATCTTTGTTGAAGTCAACAAGGTAAAGCTTTCCCTTTAACATACCCTTGAATGCAATGGAACCATCACTCCTCCTAGAGACAGTCACACCCTCATTAGTGAACAAGCAATTATAACCTTTGTCGCATAATTGAGATATGGACAACAGGTTATAATATAAGGAATCAACATGTAACACGTGAGAAAGAGTACGTTGAGATGATATGGCAATTTTACCAGTACCGAGCACCTTTCCTTGACTATTGTCTCCAAAATAGATGCCCTTGCTTGGATCCTCATTTTCTTCATACTCAACGAACATCCTTCTTTCTCCGGTCATATGGTTGGTGCAACCACTGTCTAGCACCCATTTAGATCCACTGGACGAATATGCCTACAAAAACAAATCATGCCTTGGTTTTAGATACCCGAGTTTGCTTGGGTCCTTTTAGGTTAGTCACAAGGGATTTGGGAACCCACACATGGGATTTGGTGTTCCCATGGTGTGTCCCAACATAATGAGCATAAATCTTACTAGAATTACTTCTCATCAAAACATAAGATGCATCAAAGGTTCTAAATAGCAACTGTTGTTGTTTATAAACAGAACTACTCTAGGAGATCGGACTTGTCCGGAGGACCGGATTTGTCTGTGTCCCGACCGGACTAGCCCGGTGATCATATGTGTTGGATGTGTTAACTTTGGACTTTCCAGTTTGAGAGGGTCTTCCCTTTACAAAGGCAATGCTTTCCTTGTTATTCTTATGGCTTCTAGCATTATGCTTTCCACCATAGGAACACCCAATGCCATATTTGACATTAGGAGGTCCTGTGGCCAAGTATGCACTACGTACATATTTGACATCCTGCTGGTCAAATATGCCACGTTGGGTAGCATGCTTATCCTTGGTAGAGGTTGACTTGTCTTTCAAGCTGGTGTCAACTTTACCACATGAACAGGTAATAATGGCTTCAGTTTTAAGTGGTTGGGAATACAAGCTTGAAGAGGATGAAGGGTCACTTTGCTTGAGTGACTCAACTTGTACCTCAAGAATCTTGTTAACCTTGATTAGGTTAGCAAGTTTGTCCTTGATTGTAACATTTGAGTCGCTTAACTCCAAGCAAGCTTCCTTGCTTGAAGCTAACTCAAGCTCTAGTGACTTTCTTTGCTCCTTTTCAAGTTCTAGAAGCTTTTCAAGTTCAACATATTCCTCCTCTTGGGAGATAATCATGTCTTCTTGACGGTTTATCAACTTCTCCTTCTCAACAAGTTGATCAGGTAGAAATTTCATTTTTGCAGCTGTTTTCTTATCTAAGCCAGTAAGCATATCTTCATTATCACTAGCAATTTCACTATCACTAGAATAGGAATGTAAGGAAGAGGGTTCGGTTGTTACCTTGCGTTTACCTTCCTTTGCCATGAGGCAAGTGCTGTTCCCTTTCCATGCACCGAGAGTAGGGAAGAGAGAGGACTTTTTGGATGTCTTCTCGATAGCTATGCTATCCATCTCTTCTTCTTCTTCTTCAGATGAGGACTCATCATTTGAGTCCCACTCTTTCCCTAGATGCGCTTGTTCAGCTTGTTTCTTCTTCTTGAAGAATTTCTTGGGTTGAGGCTTCGTTTCCTTGGTCTTCTTCTTGTTTTCTTCATATCGGCAATCAACTATAAAGTGGCTATACTCACCACAGTTATAGCATGCCCGCCTCAACTTTGGTTTTGATTTTTCCTTGTACATTCCTTCACTTGATTTAGCCCCTTGTCTTTTCTTCATCATTCTTTTGAATTTCTTCATGAATAGTATCATGTCATCTTCATCCAAGTCGTTGCTCTCATCATCATCGTCTTCTTCTAGTTGAGCTTCTCGAGCTTCTTTGGACAAGGGCTTGAGAGTGGACTTCAAAGCGACCCCTTTCTTCTTTGCCGAGGTGAGATCGGCAATCTCCTTAACATGCTTGGCATGCTTTTCCATCATCTCAAAGTTGATGATTTTCCCAAGTAACTCATCCGCGTTCATCTTCTTGTACCCGAGGCTTTCTCATATCATCGAGCACAAGGTGACATTGCGAGGCATGAAAGCTGTAAGAATGAGCTTCACCACCTCGTGGTCGTTCCACTTATTGCTTTCGTATGCTCGCACCTTGTTGATGAGCATATTTAGTCGGTTGTACATGTCTTGTGGCGACTCGTCTTCTTCGATGGTGAATCTTCCCAACTCGCCTTCAATCATCTCGATCTTCACTTCTCGCACATGATGATCGCCTTCATGTGCAGTTTGCAACGTATCCCATATCTCCTTTGTGATGTCGAGTCCATCCACCTTTGTGAACTCATCCCGACTGAGTGATGAGGTGATGACTGGAGCAGCTTGGGCATTTCAATGGATTGCTTGCTCTTGGCTAGGTGTGAGCTCCTCATCATCATCCGGGATATCTATTCCTGTGCAGACTATTTGCCACAAACTAGGATTGAGAGAAATCAAATGCATTTACATGTTTTGCCTCCACATTGAGTAGTCATTACCGTCAAAGTGTGGTGCTTTTCCAAGTAGAATAGATAGAAAATGATTATTGTTAGAGTTTAGGCGATCATAATTAAAAGGATATCATGGGTAGTCAGTGTGACTACTCCCCTTCTTCTTCTCGTCTTCAATCTTCACTTTTCCCTTGGAGAGGGTTTTCTTTCTTAGGAGAGCCTTGAGTTCCAGCGTCTCCTCATCGTCATCCTCAAAGTATTGAATGACCTCGAGGAGCCTCTCTAATTTTTGGTTCTTTTCTTCTTCAACCTTCTCTTGGTTGACGCTCTTGTGTATGTCCTTCAAGTCTGACATGATCTCTTCGAGCGATTATTATCCTTTTTGAAGAGTATGGCTCTCATACCAATTGAATGTGGCCTAGAGGGGGGGGTGAATAGGCCTTTTTGAATTTCTGTTAGAACTTGAAACACTTAACAACCAGATCAAATCTACATATATAGGACGAGTCCGGTCGAGTGCGGACTAGTCTGGTGTGTACCGACTAGGTTGATCAAATTGGATCGATTATCTTGATCCTAGGATGTATGCAGTGGAAGTATACTTGTAATTGAAGTTTTACACAACTATGAACTAGGATGTACCACAAGTTAATCTTATATTCAATGTTTCAACGTAAAGTGAATAAGATTGATTGAAACCCTAGATTGATATGAAGAGTAAGAACGATGTGCGCAAAGTAAGAATACAAGCACTTTATCCCGTGGTTCGGTTCCCATAGAGGCAACCTACATCCACGTTGAGGAGTCCACAAAGGACCGGGACTTCTCCAACCCTACCCTCGTTAGATCGCCACGGAGGCCAATCCTCTTCACTAATCACAATGGCCAAATAACCAAATTCAAGGGGCCTTCTCACACATTGAGGGCTCCCCAAGATTACAATATGAACACCACGAAGAACACACTCTTATGATCACAATGAAAACCATATGAGTGTGTTAGGGAATCAAATCAAGAGCTCAATGAGTGATGAACCGTGTCTCTCCAATGATCAAGAGTGTATCCTAAAAGGATTGATCTTTCCTGCATTGGATTTCATGGAGAGAGGTGTTTTCTAGGCTATTGGGAGGTGTGACGGCGCCGGGGATCGAGAGCGGTGAAAGATGGACCGTGCACACCTATTTATATGGGGTTTCCAAAACTTACCATTAGGGTTTAGACAGATCGGACTAGTCTGTGGTGAATACTGGACTAGTCCGGTGTGCTACGTGTAGCAAACCCTAGGTGTCCCGAAATATCGGACTTATCTGGCTATGAACGGACTTGTCCGATTTTGGTTCTGGAAATCTTCGAACTAGTCCGATAAATATCGGACTTGTCCAGATATGTGAAACCCTAAGTGAATTTGGAACAAGTCCGCACTTGGAGGACTTGTCGGATTTAGGTCAGAGGGTTTTCGGACTAGTCCGTGCCAATATCGGACTTGTTTGATTGACATCAGAAAGATATCGGACTAATCCGTTGGGTTATCGGACTTGCCCGATTTTATGCAACTTGTGAAGTGTTTGGGGGACTAGTCCGCACTGGGGAGGACTACTCCGATTCTAGTCAGAGAGATATCGGACTAGTCTGTGGTGATATCGGACTAGTCTGGTCAGTGAAAAACTGGACTGTGAGGATTGTCCAGAAAGATATCAGACTAGTCCTGGGTCAGTCGGACTAGTCCGGTCCTGTATAAATTTGTGCAATGTGTGAGATTATTTGTGCTTGAGCTCTTGGGGATAGTATGAGCGCTGTCCATATTGCACAACCACAGCGAACAATGCTTCTCTTTTATTTGTTGTCCCCCCCCCCCCCCCCCCCCGCAAGGAAAAAATACTAGAAAAACTTGACAAGGAATTATTAGCATTAGTGCATTAATTTACTTTACCATGGTGTTGTAGCACAAAAGTATCTTGCACATTTGAACATATGTAAACTTTATGCACCATAAGCATGCCACTATATTCATATTTCCCTATAGCATGAAAACTATTTTTTGCCAACAAAGGTAATTCAGTTTTAGAAAATATTCTTCTCTCTACATATCTAGATCACAAAGAGTGTCAAATTCAATATAACCCAAAGTATTTAGAGAGGACAACAATTTCAGCTCATCATTTTCCGCAGTAGCGGTGATCAAATTATGAATTTCAGCACAAGTAGGTGAATCCAAAACACAATCATCTAGTGCATTAACTTGTTTTCACATAGATATAATAGAGTTATCAGCACACAACTCTTTCTTAGCGCAACAATTAGCAGGAAAATCAACATGTGACAATGGTGTATAAATAAACGATTCTAATAGTTGCTCCTCGAAAACAGCATGATTGGTGGAAAATTCACAACATCCAAAAACTTCTCACCTTCTGTATTTGTAGAATATTTTGCCTTAACATTTCCAGCAGTGATTTCAAGTGCATTATGAGTTGATCCATCTAAAATTTCACAAGTGTTGTCGAAAGCCTCGTTCTCTTTTGCATCATCTACAATATTTTCTCTATTGTCCTGCAAAACGTTAGACACAAAGGGAGGTACAACAAGAAATTTCTCGTCAAATTGATGCACTTAATCTTTGCAATTAGATACATTCATAAATGTTTCTCGCATAAAAATTTTCATATCATTTCATGTTCGAGGTTTTTCTAAATTATTAAAATTGTTCCACCAAGTTAATGCACAATCTACTAAAGCACTTGCAACATTTCTAATCTTTCTCCTCTCACACATATGACATTGTCCACAAATTTTATCCAACTCTATTTCCCAAGCAATATATTTATCGTAACCAAAACCATCATAAGCAGGAAGAGATGAGAGAATGTAATTACTTTTTGTGGAAGGAGATGTAAATATGGTCTGAATGTCATATGAAACCTTGGTTGATGTTTGATTCTTATTGAGCAACTCTATCGCCGTCTTCATCATGTCAATCATCTCAACATATAATGCATGATTCTTGCTTTTAACTAACACTGTTAGTAGCAAACAGAAGACAACAAAAAAATATGTTATCCCTATCAACAACAAAGGATAATGGCAAATTGGAAGTGGGATCACACACTCTCAAGCATCTTACCACGGTCTTACAAGTGTTCTTACCAACACTGTACGTGGCAAACGGTGGCTGGCATGAAGAAACCAATGAAGCGTGGGATGATTGCAAAGGTGTATCAATTGTGCTCAAGAGTAATGTGTAGCTTGGATGACACTTTATATGTAGTGAGGATTAGCAAAAATGCAATCAGATAGTAAAGTTGAATAAGTATCCAAAGTACTTGTCAAAGTTACTGGCCTAAATGTGTTCCTAGTAGTTCAAGGTAGCAATACATGAGACAAAACTAGATGACACAAAGAATGCAAGCACTTCTGTTTTTTTGTTGTTTTTTTTCTCCTTTTTTGTGCGGCTTTTGTATCTTGTTTTGCACTTGCCTTTTTCTTTTTTTTTTCTTCTTTTTTTTCAGAATGTGTTGCAAAAGAAGAACTCAACGAAAAGCAATCAAAGATAGCTCGTGGGTCTATCACAGATTTTCTGCTCCATCGTCCAAGGATAAATAGGCATACTTAAAGGCTCCAAATAGAAAAACTTACAACAACAAGATTGTATATATATCTCTACTATTTAATTTCAATATATGTAAGAACTATTTGTACAAGAACAATAGGAGATATTGCCCCCGAAACAAAGACTATTCAGAAATTCTAGGTCGAGAACAAATTCAGATCTAATGCACTTTTGACCATCATAACTCCGTTTTCTAGGAAACCTATGAATATAAAAAGTTGTAGAGAGCTTCTTAAGCTTTGCAGAAAGTATAAGAACTCCAAATTCCATGTTAGTTTGTGTGAGATATGATCAAAATACCGAACTGGACAGAGATGAATCTAAACTAGACATGATGACGCGGTTCAAAAAGATGAATCAACACAATGCAAAACTCAAACTAATACCAAAAACAATTTCTAAACCAGAAATATGACTCAACAACGGACACAAACTCAACAAAACCAAACTCAAAACAAAAGTTGCAAAGGCTCAATGGTGGTTTGGACGAAGTAATGAGCAGATCTACTAAATTGCAAGTTTTTTGTGGCTTTTTTGTGGACTCTAGGTATGAAAAACAAAACTAATGTAATGGATACATGAATTACCTAACGGGCAACCTGGAAATCTGATACCAATTGATGAGGAGGTTTAGGCCTGATCTTCCGAAAGGTAATGGATAAGTTGATTGATGTGGAGATCTCGACGTTAATGATCTGCGGCACTCGAGTAGCTCGAATACCCCTGTAATCACTACACCACCGCTCCATTGGTTATCAACGGTGCTGCACACGCTTGATCTTGCCAAGAAGGCTAATCTCTGCAAATGCAACCGACAACACAAGCAAGAACAAGGTAGAAGCAATCTAAATTGCTAAGTTGGGGTCTCACAAACCGATGAACGGCGAAACTGTGTATAACAGATTAATTTATGCAAAAAACAATTGTTTATGGAAGCCACCATGGAGTATATACAGGTGGGAGGACGTCCAAGGGGGTGTTGGAGTCACGACCTAACCCTAAGATACGAAAATAAGAGATGTAGACTTGATACAAGGCCCAATGGCCAATTATGATGGCGCAGCACCCTGACAGATTCTGAAGTCGATTTTGTTTTAGTTATTCCCGTCAACTCCGGAATAATTTTGACATGGGACCAGCGCTATTAGAAAGTTTATCCTCTCCCCTTTCCGTGCATATGTAGAATGTCCAAAACGGAGTACGTATGCGTCCTGGGCTTCTGTTTTAGTATGGACTGCTTGTGGACTCTAAGTTGGACACGAATTTGAGTTGGGGTCGGTTTTCATCTTCTTTGAACGTAATATCTGGTCCTCCACACCACTAAATCTTCCTATAATTAATCCTTGAACTTATCCATGGATCTTAATCACAATTAACTCATTAGGTAGCAATCTTTTCTCAAAAATATATAAGGAAACATATAAGAACGAGCTCACCTCTGAAATTAATTGGTGTGTGTGTGAATTCTATTGATTGCATCTTGTTGAATGGAGTGTTGTGTATATCCATAGGAGTGATGTACTCATCATCCTCTCCTTCTTTAATTGGAGTCGTGCTTGATTCAAGTTCATCTTCTCTCATGTGTTGGTCTAAATGTGCAACGCCATCAAATCTTCTTGTATGTATGAAAGGAGGAGGCCAAGGTGGTGGATGACATAGTGCACCATCTTGATCTTGTCTATCAAATAAGAGCGCACATTCACTTGAGCCTAGATCCCAAACAAATAAACTGTGTGCCATGTTTGTTGGTGCAATAATTACGTGCATGATCTCGTCAGGTTTTTAGTAGGATAACCCTTCTTTGTTTTCACATTTATGTGAAAATAGGGTAGTGTATGTATGGTTTTCGCTTGTCAAAAAACTTTATTGAAGATCCTGAATCCATTCTGAGAGATCGATCTCATGTCGTTACTCCTCAGAAGCTTCGTACGGCAAAGCAAACCAGCTCTTATGCACCAACTTCGAAATGCCAATGGCCCAGAAGACCCTTCGTGAGTTTTCGGCTCCCTCTGCTAACAATGTGTCTTTTGGGCCCACTGTTAACACGACATACGTGAACATAGAAATCAAGACAGGCCTGATCACTATGGTGCAAGCCAAGACATTTTGCGAGAAGGATAACGAGGATGCAAGTGCTCACCTGCAACAGTTCCTAGAGATTTGCAACACTTTCAAGATCAAGGACATCTCTCCTGATGTCGCCCGTCTTAGGCTGTTTTTGTTCTTCCTTCTTTGGAGAGTGAAGCAGTGGTTCTATGCAAACTGAAGTGTTGTAGACACTTAGGAGAAGTGTTCTACGACATTCCTCGCCAAGTTCTTTTCGTTGGGCAAAACCAATACCCTACGTGGAAGAATTTCCACCTTCCAGCAAGATGCTAAAGAGTCTATTGCCGAGGCATGGGAAAGGTTGCAGGAGTACATCCTGGCCTGTCACCACCAGGGGATTGATGACTGGATTATTATTCAAAACTTATACAACGGGCTGTTCTCTTCCGCCCGTGACTATGCGGATGCTGCTGCTGGAGGAGCCTTCTTCTCATTGACGGTGCCCAAAGCCAAAGATTTTATTGAGAAGATGGTGTCCAATGTGGGTTGGAGTGATGAGCATCTCCAAACCCGTCAGCGAGTCATGCACACCGTGAAAGAGGTGGACATGATCGCTGCGAAATTGGAGCTCCTCATGATGAAAATTGATGGACAAGCCAGTGGTGATGTATGTGGTAATGCCTGTGCCTTAGACTCTCGCATCACCTGTGAAGTTTGTGGCGACACGGGTCACATGGGTAGTATCTACCCAAAAGACCGTGAGGATGCCCTATACGTATCCAACAATGGGAACTTCAACAACAATAATGGCTATCCTCCAGGAGGTCAAGGGTGGGGTCAACCATGCCCTTTCTTTCAAGGTGGGTACAACAACAATGGAAACAATGGCAATCAACCAACCTTGAAAGAGCTTGCCATTAGCCAATTGGAGATCAATGATGCCTTATCCAAGAAGCTATCGGCTAATTACAAGACCCTAGAAAGCATCAATGCCAAGATTGAAGGACTATCCTCACCCTTCGAGAATTAACTGAGTTTCAACAAGATGTTGAAAACTCAGTTGACTCAACTGGGAGCTGCTGTTCTGCCAACGGAGAATGGTAAGATGTAAGGGCAGCCTGAACCTCCCATAGAAAATGTCATCATGATTTCTCTATGGGAAAACAACTAGCTGAAGGACCCTGGATATCCCTTCATATATTTCTTGATTGGTTCTCACTACTTTGACAAGGCACTTTGCAACCTTGGAGCAAGTGTGAGTGTTATGCCCAAGGAGGTCTTGGATCAGCTGAACTTCATGGAGCTCACTCCAACACCAATGCAGCTCCAACCTGTTGATTCTTCAGTCCATTATCCAGTGGGTATTTCTAAAGACGTTCTGGTGAAAATCTGGAATTGCTTCATGCCTGTGGATTTTGTGGTGCTTGACATGGATGTCGAGAAGGATATGCCGCTCATTCTTAAACGCCCGTTCCTTAGCGTCGTGAAGGCTTGCATAGATGTTGGAGTTGGAGAAATCCACTTCCATATCAATGGCAAGGAGGAGAAGTTTAAATTTTAGTGCGGCTGAACCCCCATGTTAGGCTGAAGTGGGGAAAGGGCCAAAATGGCTCTCTCCCCTCCAACGGCTACATTTGTGTCTCTTATGACCGTTGAGGAGTGTACACTATAAATGGTGGCCGTGAGGGGCACCCCTCTTCACACTTCACCTCATTTTACACCTCTCCAAGTCACTCTTTTGCTCACATTGTTTTTCTTGCTCTTCATTGAAGCATTATTGCTCAAATCCAAATCAAAAGATGCTTTCATTTGCATTTGCAATTTGCTATCAAGTTCTTCAAGGGAAAATTCGTCGAGTGTTTTGTTTCCACTAACATCACTTCTTTTTGAGTTTTTCTTTGTTGTGTTCTTGCTTGTTGTGGCCATGAAAGGAATGAAGAGATTGTTTGGGAAGATGAAGGGGGCTGCATGCTCAAGCCATGGTGGAGACTCAAGTGCATATCTCTCCTCTGTTGCTACACCAAGTCCACGGAGGAGGAGTGTGTGTGAAGACACCCCCATGGATGAGAGGAGCAACCCACATCAACTTCTCCACGACAACGACCTCGACATACAAAGTGAAGTTGAACATCAAGCACACAAGCTCCTCCAAGATCGTGAGTTTTATCACACTAAAGCTTATGATCCATGTTGATCTCCAAAATAGGTATGGATTCCGAATTCTTTTTCGCTTGGCATGCATTAGGATGGGAAAATTTTGCTCACATAGAGGACAAAGGTTCATGCCTTCTCACTATACAATTCCTTTGCACCCTCAAAATAGGATTTAATGGTATTACATTTAGATTATTTCAAAATGAATACAGCATCCTATTGAAAGAATTAAGTTAAATCCTAGGCTTCCATAAATGTTGTTTGTTAGATTTAGACACTTTGCCTAGATTTCATAAAAAAAGTTTTTGGCAAGAATTTACTAGTGAGGTCACATGTAGGGCTCCTAGAAATAACCACTTGTAGAATCCTACTTTAAACTTCATGCATAGATGGGTGGCTATGACTATGTTCCCTATAGGAGATGTTAGAGTAAATCATGATATGAGCTGAGAATTTTGTTTGCCATAATTATGAAACTAAAAGTTGCTCCAGTTAAAGGCATGATGATACAATGGTTAGATTATATTTCAAAAATGGGGCCAATTGAATGCACTTCATTGATTACCCGCATTGCTACTAGGGTAGGAGCATTAGAATATACTTCTTTTGAGTACATTGAAACTGAAGGAGAATTGATTAATGAAGATTATCTAGTTCAAGGATATATCTTTAAGCATGATCATACTGGCTCTTTGGTATTATCCTACACCAGCTTTGTCAATGTAATTCGGTTACCTATCCCAATTTTCATTTGTACAAATATCGGAGACTAACCATTGTTCTTCTTCGCATCGAGGAAGCTAGAAGAAGTAATGTCTATGGCAGGGTAACTAGGAGCCGTGCAAGGAGTGCGACCATGGGCATGGCTCCGACAACCGCCCTGGTCTATGAGTACCAAGAGGAAGAGAACCCAACGGGTGATGCACCCGAATGGACTAAACCTCAACCGTATGAGGCCATAGGGTCATCTTGGCATGAATGGCTGAGTACCGGATGGGAGTCATCCCTATCCACTTCAAGCTCTAGCAAGTTGCCTCCAATGTCAATGAGAGGACGTCTTCCTTTTCGGCTAGAAGTCATAATGATTATAGCCAACGAATGATGGATCTCACTAGATGAATGTGAGACCTTGAAGTGAGGACGAAAGGCATCTACCACACACTCCAAGACCATGTCCAAGGTACCCAAGACAGGCAACAACACATGGACACTCAGTCCACGAACTTCAACTGTAACACCCTCATTTTTATGCATAATGCATTGCATACATCCTCATACACGTTTAACATTTCGCCATGTAAAAAGGAACAAGATTTAAATGAATTTATGCTTCATCAGGAAATTTCAGTCTGTGAGGGTGTGGACTTGTCCGGTTTGAACCCTGAATTCGTCCGGTATCCTTGTCCCAAATCAGTTTCAGTCTGTCAGGGTGCAGACTTGTCCGGCCTCTGAACCGAATGAGTCCGGTATCCCTTTCCTGATTTAGAGAATTCAGTTCTTCAGAGCCCGTACTTCCGACACACTGCACGGACTAGTCCGACTGAGCCTCTGATGTTTTCTCGAACTTGTCCGATCCTTAGTGGACTAGTCCGATCTTGCCCAAAATTTCAGTCCGAATCAGCCTTTTTCCTTGAACCCTAGACCTGTCCGGTCATACATACAGACTTATCCGATTTTTCCCTCTGTTGCCATACGGACTTGGCCGGCCCCAACTGCGGACTAGTCCGACCTTTTGAATCTCCTCGGATTTTGTTATTTCTCCACGATTGGTTTTTTGGGTAATCGCCTTAATTGGGCCAAAGAACTTTGTGCCCAACCTCAGAAGATCCCAAGTGGACCCAACCCTGGCCTCCACCCACCTTAGACTCGAAATCCAGCAACCCCTACCTCTCCACCTCTATATAAACACTCCATCACCCCAACTTTTCATTTGTTTGCCACAATCGAAGAAACCCTCAACCCTAATTCGTTGGAGCCGCCCTCATGAAAGGATCCAATGGGAAGGAGCAGGAGGAGAATACGAAGGAGGATCAATCAAGCACGATCTTCATCGACTTTTCATTCTTCATCACCAACTCACCCTCAACTCTCCATCATCAACCCTAATCATCAAGATTCAAGTCTCACGACCAATTCTTAATCTTTGGAGCTCTAAACATGTGGTACACCCTCTACATCCAAGTTTCTACGTCAATTCAACCCCAATTCTTGCTGATCAGAAAAATCCTAAATTCGAGTTCTGATCAGGGCAGACTAGTCCAGCCCCTGAAACCGGACTAGTCCTGTATCTGAATCTGTTTGGTGCTGAATTAATTCCAAATTGACTCGAATCAATTCAAAACCTGTCAAACTTGTTAGAAACCTTTGTAACTAGTTAGAAAACATTAATAGAAACCCATTAACACGTTTTACCTCATAATTGCATTAATCATGCATATCATGGCATATCGAGTACTATATGAGCATTATTTTATTATGATGTGTGTTTTGCATGTTTGTTGCACGGAATAGAAGGTTTTGCTTTGGAGGGTGCTGTCGAGGACCTACTGCACCAAAACTTCGAAGCTTTCGACCCAAAACAAGCTCAGGAGCAAGGCAAGTTTCCTTGATCATTTTGATCCTCTTTTTAAATGTTTTGTTCGAAAAATTGCATGCTTGTGTCAAAATGATGGGAAACCTAAAATAGGTGTTTAGTAAAGTTGTTTGATCATCCTTGTCGCTTGGAATACATTATAGAGAGTCAGGAAGGGCTTTTTACCTTTTTGCTTTGCTCTAATTAATTGAGATGGGAAAACAACCAAACTGCTTAATTATGAATTTATGAACTTATGGATGACGTGAAATGATAAATATGGTTAATTGGTAACGTGGGACTTGGGATATCTAAGCAAGCATGGTTTGTGGATTGGGTTGAATGATATGGTGGTTTGCTTCCCTTGGATCTAAGGACTTGTTCAATCAAGAATTAATCAGGACAACAGTGCCACGACAAGGCCAAGTATGGGTGCATTTTAGCCAATTAATTAGGAGTATTACTAGAATCGATTTGAATCATTTGGAGGAGCGCGGAATGGGAGTCGGTTGGGTTTGCAATAGTGGCAGGACTGCCCTGGGATCCGAACAGCACAAGAGGAGGCCCTTGGTTGGATGTGCTCAGTTAGAGGCAACACCACCGGTGAAACCTTAGTAGGTCTAAATATGTTGGTAGTCCCTTTGTAAAGGCTATTTTGTGATCTCTTGGTCATACACCTAAGGAAGTGTAATTGGCAAAAGGGAGGTTTCTTTAGTCGCCAACGAGTGACAAAATTACAAACATGTGGGTAATGTGGTACAACCTCTGTAGAGTGTTAAAAATTATCATGATAGTCGTGCTCTCGGTTAAGAGCACCTGGACAACTTCCATTATTAGAGGCGACATGGGATTTGGGATGGTTTGGTATTGGATATGGTTTGAGTTATGACAAATGAATATGGTTATTGGCAAAAGTGTGAATTTGATATATGGATGGAGAATTATTGATGGATGTAACATAATGGTAATTGATGGTGTTGGACTCATAATTGGTAATTATTCGGGTTATGATGGGATTAATTCACATATACATCTTAGTATGCTTTTTACATGTTTGAAATGTACTTTTTAGCAGATAGCCATTATTTATTATCAATTCCTTGTTTAAGCTACATGTCATTATTTTCCCACACTTGCTGAGTACGACATGTACTCATCCTTGCAATTACCCCACCAACAATTTCAGGTGATGTTTGGGAGTATCCTGAGGATAATGCGAAGTACTAAGCTGTGTGCTGCCGTCGACTTGCGTGTGATGTTGCTTGGAGCCGCGCTACCCTAATTGCTTAGTTTTCTTAGTTGCTTAATTAGATTATTTCCTCTGCAGTAATAGTTCAATAAAGATCATTAGAGTTGTAATTTCAGGATTATTTGAATATTTTAATAAAAGTACCTTCTTAATTAATTTGTGTTGTGGTAATTATCTGTATATCGTTTTTGATGCACTCGTTCATGTGTGTTGAACATCTTGGCACACATATGCGTCGCACTTGGTTCATTTTCGGAACCGGGTGTCACAAATTGGTATCAGGGCCACATGTTGATTGTAGGATGCAGCCTAGATAGAATGGACACTTTAGAGCACATAGGAACACTCGAGAAACATTGTAGGTTGTTTAGTGTGCTGGTTGCTATGTAATGTTTTCTTGTATGCTTAGTAGCGGATTGTGGGATGCTTTAGCGTTTGCCACATCCATATAGGCTAGTATAGGTAGTTGCTTAGTTTTATATCCCTTGATGCATATAGTTGGGGACGTTTTCTAAATTCTTCCATCTCTTACTCTTCCCTTCGGATGCTGAGGACTCGCAACCAGAGGGATGCCAATGAGAATGAGGAGAACAATGGGGCACCTCAGAACAACAACAATGGACATAGACCTGAGGCTGTCAATCTTCAGTAGCTGTTGGCTATGCAAAATTAACTTATGCAGACCGTGATGCAGACCTTGGGACAGCTGCAGGGCAATAATCAAAATCTGCCCTGTATGCCACCACCACCACCACCACCTCCACCGCCTCATAACAGGTTGGGAGAATTTATGAGGACTAGGCCACCCACCTTTGCTCAAGCCAATGATCCCTTGGAAGCTGATGATTGGCTGAAATCTGTGGAGAAGAAGCTCGGTATCGTCCAATACAATGACCAGAATAAGGTTCTCTTTACTTCCCATCAGCTAGTTGGAGCAGCTGCAGATTGGTGGGACTCACTTTTCAATGCCCATGAAAATCAAGAGAGAATTACTTGGGCTCAATTCAAGGAGAGTTCCGTTCTCATTTTATTCCTGAAGGTGTTATGGCCTCAAAGAGGCAGGAATTTGAGAACCTAAGGCAGGGAAAGTCAAGTGTGAGTGAGTATCTCAATATATTCAATCAATTCTCAAGGTATGCTCCAGAGGATGTTAAATGGGACAGCCACAAGCAGTATTTATTCATGAGAGGCCTAAACAATGAGATTTAAGTCCAATTGCTCAATTGTGACAATGCGAATTTCCAGAAGTTTGTGGACAAAGCTATTGTGGTTGAGAAGTGAGATGGAACAAGATAACAAGAGGAAAATGCCATATCAAGGATAGCCACAAGGAAGCAATGTTCTCCCCCGCTTTGCACCAACAAATGCACCATACTACAACCCCTTTGCTCCTGCATATCACGCTGTAATTCCACCGCGTCTAGCTCAGCCTATGCAGTAATGCCCCGCCATGCAAGCACCTCACCCTTCAATGCCTCAAGCACCCAGCGCAAGTTTTCCTGCTAATGTTCAAAACCAAGCTCGTCCAAACAATTCTGGTACAGCAAGGATGTGCTATACTTGTGGTGAGGTGGGACACTTTGCATCTCAATGCTCTAAGTTAGGCCTTGGTCAAGGAAACAATGCTCCGAGATAGAACCTAAGACCAAATGGAGGAGCGCCACAAGGCAACCGTGGACCGCATAATTTTGTTCATGGCAAGGTGAACCATCTCTCTACGGAGAAAACCCAACAAGAAGATGATGTGGTGATTGGTATGTTTCTCACAAACTCCAACCCGGCGACTATGTTATTTGATTCTGGAGCATCGCATTCATTCATTGCATCGAAGTATGGTTCCAAGTATAGTTTGTCCATATCTCATATGAAGTATACTTTGTTGGTTAAATCTCTTGGAGGGTAGATGAGGACAAATATAGTATGTCCAAAAGTACGCCTTAGAATAAGGGGGGTAGACTTTTTGCCAACCTCATTGTTTTGCAATCTCAAGGACTAGACATAATACTTAGAATGGACTGGTTAAGGAAGCACAATGGGATAATTCAATGCACCACAAAAATGGTGAAGTTAACAAATGAAGAAGGGGTCAGCATAGAGTTTGAAGCATCTCAACACACACCAAAGCAAGTGGAGCTGAATCAAATGGACGGTGCAACAATTGAGGAGATTCTAATGGTGTGCGGGTATATGGATGTGTTTCCCGATGAGTTGCCAGGTATGCCACCTGATCCTGACATAGAGTTTGTTATTGAATTAATACCTGGAACTGCACCTATAGCTAAGAGGCAATATAGGATGCCTCCTATGGAGTTAGCGGAGCTCAAGAAGCAAATTCAAGATTGGCTACATAAGGGTTTCATTCGCCCAAGATCTTGTCCTTGGGGAGCAACAATGCTTTTCGTGGACAAGAAGGATAGATCCCAAAGGATGTGTGTGGATTACCGAGCCCTTAGTGAGGTGACAATCAAGAACAAGTATACATTGCCCTGTATAGAGGATATGTTTGATCAAATGAAGGGTGCTTGTGTTTTCTCCAAGATTTACTTGAGGTCAAGCTATTTTCAAATGAAGATTAGACCATCGGACATACCCCAAACAGCTTTCGGGACATAGTATGGGTCTTATGAGTACATCGTTATGTCTTTTGGATTGACAAATGCACCTGCATACTTCATGTACCACATGAATAAGGTATTCATGGAGTACTTGGACAAATACGTTGTGGTGTTCATTGATGACATCATGATCTACTCGACGAGTGAAGAGGAGCATGAAGAGCATTTGAGGCTCACATTGCAGAAATTGAGGGAACACCAATTATATGCCAAATCAGCAAGTGCCAGTTTTGGTTATGGGAAGTATTATTTTTTGGTCATATCATCTCGGGAGGAGGAGTATCGATTGACTGGGGAAAAGGGAGGGATGTTCTAAAGTGGGAACAGCCCCAGAATTGAAGGAAATCCAGAGCTTTCTTGAAATGGATGGATACTACCGTCGGTTCATCAAGGACATTTCCAAGATATTAAAGCCAATGACTGAATTATTAATGAAGGGGAAGGCATTTCAATGGACCCCAGCTTGCCAGGACAGCTTTGAGGAGCTAAAGAAGAGGTTAACCACCGCACCACTCTTGGTATTGCCAGATGTGAGCAAAAATTTTGACACCTATTGTGATGTGTCGAGACAAGGACTTGGATGTGTTCTTATGCAAGAGGGTCAAGTGGTAGACTATGCATCGAGGCAATTGAAGAAACATGAGCAAAATTGTCCTGCGCATGATCTTGAACTAGCATCCATAGTGCATGCCTTGAAGATATGGAGACATTACATTCTTGGCCATAGGTGTGAGATTTACACAGATCACAAGATCCTAAAGTACATTTTCACACAAACGGATCTGAATTTAAGGCAGCGAAGATGGTTGGAGCTCATCAAGGATTACGATGTGGGAATCAATTACCACCCGGGGAAGGCTAATGTAGTGGCTGATTCTTTGAGACGGAAGGAAGTAAGTCACCAACTCACGGTTTGGGAGCTGCCATCTGAGCTATGCAAGGAGTTTAAACGGTTGAATCTTGGATTTGTGAATGAGATGGAGATAATGGAGCTAAATCCGACCTTGGAGCTAGAAATTCGAGAAGGTCAGGCCAATGATGACGAAATTCAGGAAATCAAGGAAAGTACCCAGGAAAAGAGAGAATTCAGATTTGATGAGGATGAACATAGTACCTTATGGAGTGGAAAGAGGATTGTTGTGCCTATTGTTAAGCATATTCATGAAAAAATATTGAAGGAGACACATGACTCACCTTACTCAATCCACCCCGGCTGTACAGAGATGTACAAGGACTTGAAGACATGTTTTTGGTGGGCTAGCATGAAAAAGGACATAGCCGAGTATGTTTCTTTGTGCGATGTGTGCCAACGGTTCAAATCTAAACATCAAAGGCTGCTGGACTATTGCAGCCATTGAAGGTTCCGGAATGGAAGTCGGAAGAAATTGATATGGCCTTCATAGTTGGATTACCGCGAACCCAGTACGGCTATGACTCCAGATGGGTGATTGTGGGTCGGTTGTCAAAATCAGCTCATTTCATTCCCATCAAGACCAAGTATACCACTGCATAGTTAGCCGAGTTGTACATGGAGAAAATTGTATGCCGACACGGAGTACCCAAGAAAATAGTGTCTGACCGAGGTTCTCAATTCACCTCTAGGTTCTGGCATAAACTGCATGATGCTATGGGTACAAGATTAAACTTTAGTTCAGCATACACCCGCAAACCGATGGACAAATTGAGAGGACCAACCAAATATTGGAAGATATGTTGAGAGATTGCGTCCTGAAGCATGGACGCAGCTGGGACAAGAGCCCACCATATGCTGATTTTTTTTACAATAACAGTTACCAAACAAGTTTGAAGATGTCACCATATGAAGCATTATATGGAAGGAAGTGTAGGACACTTTTGTTTTGGAATGAGATAGAAGAAACCCCAGTTTTTGGACTTGATGTGTTGCAAGAAGCTGAAAAGCAAGTTCAGATAATCCTGAAGAATTTGAGGTCTGCTCAATCAAGACAAAAGGGCTATGCAGATAATAGGCGAAGAAATTGAGCCTTTGAAGTGGGAGACTTCGTATACCTCGAAGTGTCACCTATGCAAGGTCATAAACGGTTTAATGTTAGAGGCAAGTTGGCACCTCGCTATATTGGACCATTCAAGATTTTGGGCAAACGTGGAGAAGTGGCATATAAGTTGGAGATGCCAGCGCATCTTTCCGATGTTCATGATGTGTTTCACATTCCTTAGCTCAAAAAATGCTTAAGGGTACAAGAAGAACAAGTGCCAATGGAAGAATGGAATTAGAGACAAATTTGACTTATGCGGAACAACTGGTCAAAATCATGGAAACAAAGGAGAGGGTCACAAGGAACAAGATGAATCGATGGTGCAAAGTACAATCGAAGCATCATGCAGAATCAGAAGTGACTTGGGAGCTGGAAGATGATCTCAAGAAGGCATTTCCCTATCTCTTCTCTTCTACGTCGAATCTTGAGGGCGAGATTCATTTTAAGGGGGGTAGGTTTGTCACACCCTCATTTTTATGCATAATGCATTGCATACATCCTCATACATGTTTAACATTAAGCCATGTAAAAAGGAACAAGATTAAAATGAATTTAGGCATAATCAAGTAATTTTAGTCGATGAGGGTGCGGACTTGTACGGTCTGAACCCCGGACTAGTCCGGTATCCCTGTCCTGAATCAGTTTCATTCTATCAGGGTGCGGACTTGTGTGGCCTCTGAACCGAACTAGTCCGATATACCTATCCTGATTCAGAGAATTCAGTTCTTCAGAGGGACATGTTTGACACACTGCACGGACTAGTCCAGTTGAGCCTCTGATGTTTTCCCGAACTTGTTCGATCCTTAGCAGACTAGTCCGATCTTGCCCAAAATTTAAGTCCGAGTCAGCCTTTTTCCTTGAAACCTAGACTTGTCCGGTCATACATATGGACTTCTCCAATTTTTCCCTCTATTGCCACACGGACTTTTCCGACCCCTAGTGCGGACTAGTTCGGCCTTTTGAAACCCCTCAGATTCTGTTATTTCTCCATGATTGGTTTTTGGGTAATTGCCTTAATTGGGCCCAAGAACTTCGTGCCCCACCTCAGAGGAGCCCAAGTGGACCCCACCCCAGCCTCCACCCACCTTATACTCGAAATCCATCAAACCCTACCTCTCCACCTCTATATAAACACCCCATCACCCCAACTTTTCATCTCTTTGCCACAATTGAAGAAACCATCAACCCTAGTTCGTGGGAGCCGCCATCAGGAAAGGATCCAGCTGCAAGGAGGAGGAGGAGAACACGAAGGAGGATCAATCAAGCACGATCTTGATTGACTTTTCGTTCTTCATCACCAACTCACCTCAACTCTCCATCATCAACCTTAATCATCAAGTTTCAAGTCTCATGTCCAATTCTTGATCTTTGGAGCTCTAAACACGTGGTACACCCTCTACATCCAAGTTTCTACGTCAATTAAACCCCAATTCTCGCTTATCAGAAAAACCCTAAATTCTAGTTCTGATCAGGGCGGACTTGTCCGGCCCCTAAAACCGGACTAGTCCGGTATCTGAATCTGTTTGCTGAATTAACTCCAAATTGACTCGAATGAATTCAAGACCTGTTCAAACTTGTTAGAAACCTTTGTAGCTCGTTAGTAAACATTAATAGCAACTCACTAACATGTTTTACCTCATAATTGCATTAATCATGCATAACATGGCATATCGAGTACTATATGAGCATTATTTGATGTGTGTTTTGCATGTTTGTTGCGGAATAGAAGGTTTTGCTCTAGAGGGTGCTGTCGAGGACCTCCAACACCAGAACTTCAAAGCTTTCGACCCAAACCGAGCTCAGGAGCAAGGCAAGTGTCCTTGATCATTTTGATCCTGTTTTTAAATGTTTTGTTTGAAAAACTGCATGCTTGTGTCAAATTGATGGGAAACACAGAATAGGTGTTTACTAGACTTGTTTGACCACCATTATCACTTGGAATACATTGTAGAGAGTCAGGAATGGCTTTTTACATTTTTGCTTTGCTCTAATCAATTGGGATGGGAAAACAACCAAATGGCCTAATTATGAATTTATAAACTTATGGATGACGTGAAATGATGAATATGGTTAATTGGTAACATGGGACTTGGGAGATCTAAGCAGACATGGTTTTTTGATTGGGTTGGACGATATGGTGGTTTGCTTGCCTTGGATCTAAGGATCGGTTCATGCGTGAATAAGCCAGGACAATAGTGCCATCATAAGGCCAATTATGGGTGCGGCTTATCCAATTAATTAGGAGTATTACCAGCATCAATTCGAATCATTAGGAGGTGTGCGGAATGGGAGTTGGTTGGGTTTGCAATAGTGGCGTGACTGCCCTGGGATCCAAACGGCACAAGAGGGAGCCCTTGGTTGGATGTGCTCATTTGTAGGCTTCACCACCGGTGAAACCTTAGTGGGTCCGAATATGCTGGTAGTCCATTTGTAAAGGATATTTTGTGATCTCTTGGTCATACACCTAAGGAAGTGTAATTGGCATAAGGGAGGTTTCTTTAGTCACCGACGGGTAACGAAATCACGAACTTGTGGATAACGTGGTACATCCTCTGCAGAGTGTTAAAAACTATCATGATAGCTGTGCTCCCGATTAAGAGCATCTAACAACTTCCATGATTAGAGGAAACTTGGGATTTGGGATTGTTTGGTATTGTTCATGGTTAGAGTTTTGACAAATGAATTTGATTATTGGTGAAAGTGAGAATTTGATATATGGATGGATAATTATTGATGGATGTGACATAATGGTAATTGATGTTATTGGACTCATAATTGGTAATTATTAGGGTTATGATGGGATTAATTCACATAGACATCTTAGTTTGCTTTTTACATGTTCAAATGTACTTTTTAGCAAATAGCCATTATTTATTATCAATTCCTTGTTTAAGCTACATGTCATTATTTTTCCACACTTGCTGAGCACGACATGTACCAATCTTTGCAATTCCCCCACCAACAGTTTCAGGTGATGTTTGGGAGTATCTTGAGGATAATGCGGAGTACTAGGCTGTGTGATGCCATCAACTTGCCTATGGTGTTGCTTGAAGCCGCGCTACCCTAATTGCTTAGTTTGCTTAGTTACTTAATTAGATTATTTTTGCTGCAGTAATAGTTCAATAAAGATCATTAGAGTTGTAATTTGAGGATTATTTGAATATTGTAATAAAAGTACCTTCTTAATTAATTTGTGTTGTGGTAATTATCTGTATATCGTTTGGGATGCACTCATGTATGTGTGTTGAAGATCCTAGGCACACATATGTGTCGTACTTGGTTCATTTTCGGAACCGGGTGTCACATCAACTCCACGCTACAACAACAACAAGCCGATCTCGCGGCATACTTCTGTCATCAAGGGTTCAACCCTTATCACAGAGGTGGTTGAAGAACAAGCTTGGGGGAGGGCCCCCACTTGAGGTAACTTGTATCACACCCATTGCATATTTATTTTCCATTCATCCACCATTCACCGTGCATACAAAAAAACTCAAAAATAAGGAATGTAGATTTGCTTTCCATCAAATAAAGATGTGTGGTAAGAATGATTTAGAATTCACATAGTTGAAATGATGAATAGTTTCTCTGTTTTATTATTCCTAAGTGTCTAGTTTAGAACTTTCTACTCTCGAAATATTGCTTTCATTGGCTAAAATTAATTTTGCTTTAATTTATAAATTGCGGGTACCAAAAGCTTAATCTAATTCTAGGTTGTTGTGGCATTTGAAATAGTGATAGGGCTGCTATTCCTAGTTTGAAAGTGAAACTTAGATTTCCAGAGAAATTCTAAGAAGATTTAAGTTTCCCTCATTTGATTGAAAATATCTACCAAAGCCATATGATGTTTTACATTGATAAACCTTATGCATATGATATCTGCTTTCACATTGAGCCTAGTCAAACTAGTATAGTCCTATGTGAGAATTCATTCATTTCTTTTCGAATTCAAAACTTCACATGCACATGCTATACTTCTACACTAGAAGTTAGCAAAATTCCATCATATCATCATTCCACAATAAAAAAGAGCAACTCCATGCCTTTCATGCTTAGTACTCTCTTCATGTTTATTGCATAAAAAAAGAGTAGAAAACATGGCTACAAGAAAAAGAAAAAACATGCTTACATCATAAGCATGATAAAATAAGAGAAAGAATGTAGCTATATTTCATCCTTGCAATAAAGAGAGTCCACATCAAAAGGAGTCATCTCAAAATTTCCACATCCATTTCCACTTTTATTCCATCACACATGCACAAGTCTTGAATCAAAATGTTTTGAATTGATTTCTCCTAAGGCTTACTCTTTTAACTTAGCAATATTATGTGTTGCAAATATGCCTACTTTCATTCCCTACCAAGCTCCACATATAAGCCTTATTTAGTTGTAGGATAAGTATAGGCAAATGCCTTGGTGAGGATATATTTCCACTATACAAAAAGGAGTGATTGAGAGAATCAAATTGAGGTACTTAAAATTTGAATTGAAACTCATTGGAATTTAAGTAGAGGCTATGCTTGGTCTGTCTACTGTTCTATCTTTCAACTACCCATGAATACAGAAAAAAGCATAAGCCCCATAATGACTTAAGAAAGGTAAAGTACCATAGCCAATTTTTACAATGCTAGGTAGAGTATTTTGTTGTGCATTTGGTACTTTTGAAAGGTAAAACATAGTAGTAACTCCTGATCATCAACCTAATGTTTTGACTTTGCACTGGGACAAGCAAAAGATAAGCTTGGGGGAGTTTGTTGACGACTGCTATATCCCAATTTCCCCCCATCAATATAACTCAATTATGTGAAGGATATGCCATTTCTTGCACATATCTCCTTTCTACTTAACCTATTTCCACTTGTCTTTGGAAAAAATAGTGCATGCATACTTTTTATGCAGGAACTAATGTGAAAGAGGGGGAGCAATCCTAAAAATTACCATCCCATCCAATCAAGCAATGACACATGCCATCAAATGGATCAATGGCCCACAAATAGATGTATCCGAGGAGATCCAACAGTGTATCACCCACATCAGTCAAGGGGACCTACCAATTAGTGACCTAGAGAAAGCACACGAGAAATGGGGCACTGACCAGATCGGCCAAACCCCCCTATTCGTCCGACCTCTTCTTCGCGCCAAACCCGGTCTTATTCCATGTGTTGACTCCCTGTGGCGTCCTGATAAAGATGAAAACTAATTCACGCGCTAATTGTGGCGAGAACCAACCCTTCTCTAGCTATAAATAGGACCCCCTACCCTTCACTTCAACACACACCACTTGAGCTTCATTCTATTGCATACACTACTTTCCGTAGTCTTGGATGAGTTTAGGCTGTAGAGAGGAGAGTCCTTAGTCCCAAATCCAAATTGGGAAAGCAGTAGAGGGAGTCTCTCTTCCCAACTCCAAATTGGGAAAGGTATGGCTCATGTATTACATCTTGTATTTGTGACTTTATTCATAATAAAAATGTTATCTTTAGTCTTCCATTATACGTATGTTGGATGAAGCGTTTCTTGTTTGATTGTGGAGTCTATGTATGTGGTAGGTATAGTCTTTATGATTGAATTATAATGATCTAATCTTATCATCATAAACACTATAAACCTCCACTATAGTCTAATTAATTATGATATGATTATGTTAATATGAATAACTATGCTTTGTATCAACATTAGTTTCAATGATGACTTAGTTCATTGCCTTAGGATGGCTTGTGCCTAGGCTCTTAAAGTACTTACTTAATATGCTAGCATGGTGCTACGATAGTCAAGTAGCATTGAATATGTCTCGTAGACCCACGGATTGAAGAGGTAGGCAGTAGGTGGTGACAACACTATATGTCCTTTGTAATCCTCAACGTTCGGCTATACCACAGGTTCTTGGCGGGAATCATCCTAGTATTGCTAGAGGTAAACCCGTGCCTGATGTGTTGAGCAACATAGCATAGGAATTCAACGTTAACATGATTCATTAGTAATTGACTTAGGCTATGTATATGTACAATAGAAGCATTGTAGGAGTAACTCACTATCTCTTAGTCTAATCTCCCTCTATGATCTATTTACCCCCCTTAGAATAGAATGCTGTTGTGTGTGTCACACTACCTCTAACTACCTATTATCCATCCTCACTAGAACCCTACCTAGACCATTCTACCCCTTCCATTTGATGATTGCTACACTTCAACCTAGCCTTCCCTTGGGATAAAACAAATGACACCATTGGAATACTCTTTTAAGGGAAAATGCTACACCGATAGTCTCCATGCGCTTGCGGAATTTATTCTATGATCCTAAGGAACTATCAACAAGCATTTCTCGCACACTAGCCGGAGATGAATTGTTAGTGGTGCGTAAGGAATATCAATAACCACTACAAAAAAATATCTACCGACTGTAGTTTTTGCTATTGATAAGTTTAGGTCCTATTTGGTTGGAGTCAAGGTCATTGTCTACACAGACCATGCTGCCTTATAATTTTTGCTCACCAAAAAGGATGTTAAACCAAGGCTAATCCAATAGATTCTCCAACTTCAAGAGTTTGATTTGGAGATAAAGGATAAGAAAGGAGTGGATAATTCTATTGCAGATCATCTCTCACGTAAGGAAGTCACACAACACATGGATGTACCAATTAATGACTTCCTACGTGATGATATGCTACTCAAGGTGACCGACTCTCACCCTTGGTACACGGATATCATGAACTTCATGGTAACGGGATACGTGCCACCAGGGGAGGACAAAAAGAAGCTCATTTATGAGAGTCATAAACACCTATGGGACAACCGATATCTCTATCGAGTATGTGTTGATGGACTTCATAGAAGGTGTGTCCCCACGATTGAAGGCACCATAATTATTAAAAAATGCCATGCTGGCCCCTATGGAGGCCATTACGATGTTTAACGTACTCGGGCAAAGATCTGGCAAAGTGGATTCTATTGTCCTTCAATGTATGAAGATACCAAGGAATTCATTTGCCAATGTTGGAAATGCCAGAAGCATGGAGGAATCATTGCTTGTAATGCCATGCGCCTCACATATAATCTCCAAGTTTAATTATTTGATGTGTAGGGTATTGACTTCATGTGACCTATTCCAAAGTCTTATGAATGTGAGTATATTCTAGTGGCCGTCGATAATGTGTCCGAATGGGTAGAGGCAGTGCTTTGCAGAAATGCCGACTCCAAGCAAGCAAGGAAAATGTTACACGAGATCATTTTCCCACACTCTGGCACTCCTCGAATGGTCATAAGTGATGGAAGGCCTCGTTTTATTGATAAGACCTTTCAGAGCTTTCTAAGAGAGCTTGGATTTCAGCATAACATTGCTACTCCCTACCTTCCGCAAACAAGCCGTCAAGCAGAAACATCTAACAAGCAAATCAAGAACATTCTGCAAATGACTGTCTTGGAAATGGGAACGAGATCGAAGCAAAAGCTACCCGACGCATTGTGGGCATCAAACAGCCTACAAGACACCCATTTACATGTCTCCGTTCCAACTTGTCTATTGGAAGACCGACCGACTTGCCATCTTTCTGTAGAATTGGAACATAGAGCTCATTGGAACATAAAACAGTAGAACATGGATCTCCATAAGGATGGAAAACACCGTTTGAGGAAAATCTCCAAGCTTGAGGAATGGGGGGAGATAATGCATACCATAGTGCCAAGATTAATTAGGAAAGAACCAAAAAGTGGCAAGAAAATGGATTACACTAAAGGAGTTTAAGCCTAGGGGTAAAGTCCTTCTCTTTAACTCCAGAGTAAAACTCTTTGGACATTGGAAGTTATGAAGTAAATGGGAAGGACCAATTACCATAATAGAAACTTCATCTCATGGGGCCATCACACTCCAAGATGATGAAGGCCATCTATTTAAGGTAAATGGGCACCGTCTCAAAATCTTCCTAGGTTCCCAAGAGGATGTGGAAAAGAGGTTGACGTGGTAAATTTAATCGATTTTCACGCCATTCTTCCACATTCCACATAACCCCTCCAAGTCCAGCACGTGGGCCCATTAAAAAACTGATCCTTATGGGCCACAGAAACAATTCACGAAACAGCAAACCTGTTGGAGCCACACCAGGTCAGTCGACTTCCTAGGTCAGCCGACTCCTAGTTGGCGCTGCCAGGGTTCTGTTTTCGCGGGTTACCTCCCCCGTGCTATTCCAACTATGAAACCAGGTTCCGAAACTGAACCAAGTGAATGCATATGTGTGTAAAGGATGTTCTTCACACATACACGACAATATCAAAATTGATATTCAGAAAATAACGACATCACAAAAGTAAATAGGTACCTTATTACAATAACTTAATGGTTCTCAAATTACAAATCTCTAGTTATTGCAGTGGAAAAATAAACTAAGCAGTGCGACTCCAATCCACAGGCAATTGATGATAGCACGCAACCTAGTACTCCACATGTTCATCATGGTACTCCCAAGAATCACCTGTAACTGTTTGGGTGGGGGGGACTACAAGGCTGAGTACATGTCGTACTCAACAAGTGTGGGAAAGTATGACATGTAGCTTGAACAAGGATGGAATAAATGGCTAATTGCAAATAAGTACATTTAAATTCACATATATGTAAATGGAGCCTACAATGTCTAGGTAAGTTGAATTCCCATTATAACCCAAGTATTTACTATATCACATATCCAACATCCTCATTTATCATCACAATTCATCCATAATCATCAAACAATGGATATCATCACCATATGCCAATTTCATACCTCCTCATATCCAACCATACTCATATGGACTAACCAATCCCATAGAGAACCATTCCAAAACCCAATTCTAATTCTAATCATGGAAGTTGTCCAGGTGCTCATAACCGGGAGCACAACTATCATGATAGTTTTTAACACTATCCAGAAGTTGTACCACTTTACCCACATGTACGTGATTTCATCACCTTTCCGTGACTAAGGAACCTCCATTATGCCTTATCACACTGCCGTTGGTGTGTGGCTGAGAGATCACAGAATAGCCTTTTAAAAGGGGCTACTACTTTGTACGGACCCACTAACGTTTCAACGGAAGGCTTGAATCTCCATTCTCCCACCCACGAGCCCCAGCTTGTGCCATGCAGATCCCACGATAGCCCTACTCGACTCCTATTCTTGCACCATCCAATGGTCCATACAATACCATTACCACACCTAATTATTTGGTATGCCACACCCATACTTGGCCTTGTGGTGGCATTGTTGTCCTGGCATATTCTTGCATGAACCAATCCTTAGATCTAAGGCAAGTGAAACCACCATATCATCCAACCTAGTCCACAACCCATGCTTTCTTAGATCACCCAGTTCCATGTTACTTAAGTCATCATTATCATCAATTCACATAGTCCATATGTATATTAGTTCATAATGAGTCGTTTGGTTATTTCCAATCCCAATTAAGCAAAGCAAAGCAAAACTGGAAAAATACCGTCCCCAACTCTATACTATATATCCCAAGCAAAAAGGGTGGTCATACAAGTCTCGTAAACACCTATTATGGGCTTCCTATGAATTTGACACAAGCATGCAGTTTTGCAAACAAAACATTTGAAAACAGGATCATAATGGTCAAGGACACTTGCCATGATCCTGCGACTGGTTTGGATCAGAAGCTTCGAAGTGCTGGTGCTGAACGTCCTCGTAAGCACCTTCTAGAGTGTTGAAGGTCATAATATACCAATTTTGACCATCAATATAACTCAATTATGCGAGGGAATTGATATTTCTTACAAACATTATAGCTAGAAATAACCTAGTTCCACTTGTACTTGGAGAAATTGGTGCATATAGGTATTTTATACAGAATTGAGGTGAAACAAGGGGATGGATCCTAAAAGTGCATCTAGGCATTCCCTTGTGGGTTTTGGACGATTTATGACAAACAAATGAGATCCTAATGAACTTTTTGAGATGACTGCATGTCAATTTAAATGAGATAGTTTGGTGCACTCAAAAAGTGAAAAATGAAGTGATGAAGAATGAGAAGAGTCCAACTGATAAATGAAGCACAAAGCAGATTTAATTGTACAGGATGTGTGTGAGAGTCATATCCCAAGAGCCCAAGTCTTTGCGTATGGGTAAAGGCTTAAAAGCAACCTAAAAATTCACTGAGCGCCGGACTAGTCCGTTCTTGGACCGAACTAGTCCGTTCAACTCTCCGTTGTCTAAATTCACAGTGCACTAGACTAGTCTGTTCATGTACCAGACTAGTCTGATCAACTCTCTGGACTTTCAAAACACAGTGCACTGAACTAGTTCGTTCTGGACCGGACTAGTCCGTTTAACTTTGTGTAAACTCATAACATTGTGCTCCGGACAAGTCCATTCGTGGATGGAACTAGTCTTAGAAACTCTCTGGAGTTTCATAAGACTATGCACCAGAAAAGTCCGATCATGGATCGGACTAGTCTGAGAAAGTTTCTAATGTTTTAGTACACAAGGCACCGAACAAGTCGGGACTCCCACCAGACTAGTCCGATATACCTTACACAGATTAGGGTTCCTAGTGTGCTATATATTTCACGCCGACTTTTACACAGCGCACAGGACAAGTCTGATCCCCAGTACGGACGAGTCCGGATGTCGAGATCCCTAACGGTAACAATTTTGGAAACACAATAAATAGGAGATCCACGACCTCACAAACACAGTAAACGCATTCTAATGTTCACAACTCAAACCCTAGCGCTGCCACGTGTCCCAAGAGCACAAAAACTCATCTCCCCATGCATCAAAAGTCCTCAAAATGTGAAAATCAATTGAGTATTCAGATTTGGGGTTTGGAGATCATTGTATACACTTTGTTGAGCTCTTGGGGTTTGATCTCTTTACACTTGTGCATTTACTTGTAATCTTTTCGAGTGTATTTGATCACCTTTTCGTTGTAATTCTTGTGGGAGCCCTCAACGTGTGAGGTTGCCCCATAAACATGGTGATTACTCATGATAGTGGAATCAAGTTGGCCTTGTGTGGTGACTTGACAACGGAAAAGGTTTGAAGAGACCCAACTCTATGTTGGCTTCCTTAACGAGAAGTAGATTTGTTTGTTGAGATTGAACCTCGGTAAAAATTTGTGTCTCGTGTGCTCTTTGTTTTTGCATTTTCATTAATTAGGTCACATATTTTATCAATCTTGTAACTTGAATTACGATTGCTTTCCACATGTAAATTTACCATATTGATTGTTAATTCAAGTGATCTTAAATGTTGTTCAAATTTCCGCTGCTATAACATTTAATTTTTGAATCAACACTTAATCAACTCGACACACATTAGCACACCAGACTAGTCCGCACCTCCAACCGGACAAGTCCGATCCATCAAGTATTTGAGAATTTGATTTAGGGTGCAGGAAATTTTCAAAACCTATTCACCCACCTCTAGGCCACATTCAATTGGTATCAGAACAGGTTCTCCATTGACGAGACTCAATTCTTGGAGAGATAAATTGCCTCTAAGAAGAACAAGAAGATCCCGATGGTGCTCAACCCCGAATAACAGCAAGATACAAAAGCCATCGATGCACTGAGGGAAAATCCAAATGATGATGAAGAAGTGTGTCAACTCAAGGAGCTTCTAAGGAAGAAACTTCTGAGTCAAAAGGGAAAAGAAGATGAGAAGACGACGGGGAGTGGTCATCAAGACTACTCCCAATATCCTTACAATTCCAATCGTTTCAGATCCAAAAATCATTACCTTTCCATTCCCATGGGAAAACCTCCGCAATTCGATGGAAATGATTACACCATGTCAAATACAATATGAAAATGTATATAATCTCTTTGAATCCTAGTCTTTGGCATTATTTGTGTACAGGTGTAGATATCTCGGATACAGATGAAGAACTCACTCCAGAACAAGAACAAGAAATTAAACGCAATGCACAAGCCATTGCAGAAATCACATCATCACTGAGCCGAGAAGAGTTCACCAAGATTGATGGATTTGAAAGTGCAAAAGAAATCTGGGATACACTTAAAACAACACATGAAGGAAATAGGTCCGTCTGAGAAGTTACATTTGAGATACTTGTAGGAGAATTGGGGAGATTTTCCATTGAAGAAGGCGGATCACCTCAGGACATGTACAACCGAATGAAGTCACTTATCAACAAGATCCGCGCATATGGAAGCAAGAAGTGGACTTACCATGAGGTGGTCAAAAGGATGATTGGAACCTTCATGCCAAGAAATGTCACCTTATGCACAATGATCCGAGAAAGCCCAAGGTTTCACAAAGTGACTCCGGATGAACTATTGGGAAAAATTATAAACCATGAGATGATGGAGAAGGAGGCCCAATACGTCAAAGACCTTGCTGAGATCACCTCCTCCAAAAAGAAGGAAGTTGCTCTCCAAGAAAATTGCAAGCCTAAATGAAAGGAAGCCCATGAAGCTCAAGACGAGGGATAAACAAGTGATGTGAGCATCGACTTGGATGATGAAGAGATCGTACTCTTTATCAAGAAATTAAAGCTCATGATGAAAAGAAAAAACAACAACAACTCAAATGAAGTCAAGAGCAAAGAAAAAGGAAAATCCAAGGCTCGACGTACCTTCTTAAACTCTGGTGAGTACGGTCACTTCATGGTTGACTGCACTTATGAAGAGAATAAGGGGAAGAAGGAAACAAAGCCTCAAGAAAAGAAAATCTTCAAGAAAAGGAGGCAAGCTCATCAAGCGCATATTGGCAAGGAGTGGGACTCAAACGACGAGTCCTCCTCCGATGAAGGGAGATGGACACCATTGCCATCAAGAAGCCTACCAAGAGGTCTACGCTCTTCCCGAACATGGGAGGATGGGAGACTCACAATCACACTTGCCTTATGGCTAAGAAAGGCAAGAAAAAGGTTCGACTTACTCCTCCCTCGCTAAATTCCTCTATTGATGCTTTTGATAGCACTAGTGAAAATGAGGAGATGTTTAGGGGATTAAGTAAAACTGCATTGAAGAAAATGAAAATGTTGTCGGATGAAATATTTGAGAAGGAGGAGCTTGTCATCCGAAAAAAGATATGCTCATCCGTGAAAGGATGAGGTATCAAGAGGTTGAGAAACTCCATGAGCTTGAAAGGGAGAAGAGTAAGTCACTTGAGCATGAGCTAGCCTTAAGTAAGGAAACTTACTCAAAGCTAGAAGACTCAAACGTTGCAATCAAGGATGAACTTGCTAACATGTCAAAAGTCAACAAGATTATTGAAGTGCAAGTTGAGTCACTCAAGCAAAGTGACTCCTCCTTCTCCAAAAGCTCACCTTCCAAAGGTGTAAGTCTGACAAAAATTGCTACTTGCACATGTTCCAATAAGGAAAAATGTTGTCAAACTTGATTCTTCTACCCATTCTAAGCATCCTTCCAAAGTGGCATCTTCGACAAGGAGAAGGTTAAATATGCACGTAGTGCATATATGGTCACTAGACCTCCTAACATCAAAGATGGTCTTGGGTTTAACAAAAACAAACACATGTCCACTAATGTTCATGTTAAGAAGAAAATTACTTTTGTTAAAGAAACATCACGTGAATCTGACTTGCAGATACTATTTCGTACTTATGATGCTTCCTATGTACTTATGAAAGACAAGTTTGGACATGTATTTGCTAAATATGCATGGCCACGCCACAAGAACTCAAAAACTTGTGTGTGGGTGCCCAAGAATCTTGTGACTAACCTAAGAGGACCCAAGCAAGCTTGGGTACCTAAAACCAAGAAATAATTCTGTTTTGCAGGCCTACTCCTTCGGTCTATCAAAATGGGTGCTAGACAGCGGATGCACTAATCACATGACTGGAGAGAGGAATATGTCCGTGGATTATGAACGCAATGCAGATCCAAGTGAAGGGATATTCTTTGGAGAAAATAGCCAAGGAAAGATCCTTGGTAGCGGTAAAATTGAAATATCTTCTCAACATAATCTCTCGAATGTTTTACATGTAGATTCTTTAGATTATAACCTTCTGTCCATATCTCAGCTATGCAGCATAGGTTATAATTGTTTATTCACTAATGAGGGTGTGACCGTTTTTAGAAGAAGCGATAGCTCGATTGCATTCAAGAGAATGTTGAAGGGAAAGCTTTATCTTGTTGACTTCAACAAAGATAAAGCTGAACTCAACACTTGCTTGGTTGCTAAAACTAACATGGGATGGCTGTGGCATAGACGGCTAGCCCATGTTGGGATGAGAAATATATAGAAACTTCTCAAAGTGGTCACATTTGAGGTTTAAAGGACGTTGTTTTTGAGAAAGACAGGTCGTGTAGCGCTTGCCAGGCGGGAAAACAAGTTGGAGCACCACACCCCACCAAGAATGTGATGACTACCTCAAGACCATTAGAACTTCTTCACATGGGCCTATTCAGTCCAATTTCTTATAGAAGCATCGGTAGTAACTAATATGGATTAGTTATTGTTGATGATTTTTCTATATTCACCTGGGTATTTTTCTTGTATGATAAATCAGAAACTCAGGGAATTCTCAAGAAATTTCATAAAAGAGGTCAGAATGAATTCTCCTCAACTGTGAAGAACATTAGAAGTGACAACAAGACGTAATTCAAGAATACACAAGTTGAGGAGTACATAGATGAAGAAGGAATAAAGCATGAATTTTTGGCACCCTACTCCCATTAACAAAATGGGGTGGACGAAGCAGAAAATAGAACACTAATCGAGATGGCAAGAACAATGCTCGATGAATACAAGACGTCAGACTGGTTTTGGGCTGAAGTGGTGAACACCGCTTGTCACGCCACAAACCGGTTGTATCTTCACCAACTCTTGAAGAAAATGCCATATGAGCTTCTCACCGGTAACAAACCAAATGTTCTAATTTTTAAAGTATTTGGATGCAAATGTTTCATCCTGAACAAGAAACCGAGGACTTCAAAGTTCGCTTCGAAATATGATGAAGGGTTCTTGCTCGGTTATGATTCAAGCGCCTACGCCTATCGTGTCTTCAACAAAGTCTCTGGCTTTGTTGAAATAGCACGTGATGTAGTGTTCGATGACACTAACGGCCCCCAAGTGGAGCAAGTTAATAATTGTGTGCTAGATCAAGAAGAAGCCCCATGTCAAGCATTGAGGAGGATGGCACTTGGTGATATTCTACGTCAAGAGCAACCACAAGACTCAAGTGCACAAGATGAACCTCAACAGGGAAGCAATGATCCAGGGGGAGCTCATGCACAAGATCAAGATCAGGAAGATCAATATAACCACAGAAGCAATGATCTAGGGGGAGACAATGAATATGAAGACAATGAGGTGCAAGCTACTTCACAAGTCCCTAACCCAAGAGTACATCAGAGTGTACAAAGAGATCACCCCATCAACAACATCATTGGAGACATTGCTAAGGGAGTAACTACTAGATCTCGCGTATCTAGTTTTTGTGAATATTACTACTTTGTCTCTTTTCTATAACCATATAGGGTAGAAGAAGCATTAAAGAAACCAGATTGGGTGATTGCAATGCAAGAGGAGTTGAACAAATTCAAAAGAAATGAAGTGTGGGAACTTGTGGAAAGACCAAAGGTGAACATCGTTGGAACCAAATGGGTCTTTCAGAACAAGCAATATGAACATGGAGTGGTAATAAGAAATAAGGCGAGACTTGTGGCAAAAGTGCCTTCCTCAACAGTCCCATTAAGGAGGAAGTGTATGTGGAGCAGCCACCAGGATTTGAAGATCAAGAGTACCCCAACCATGTGTACAAACTGCATAAGGCTCTCTATGGCCTCAAACAAGTTCCTCGAGATTGGTACGAGTGCCTAGAGATTTTCTAACTCGGAATGGTTTTAAAATTGGAAAAGCTAATTATACTTTGTTCACAAAACACTTTGATGAGCATCTATTTGTATGTCAAATCTATGTTGATGATATCATCTTTGGTTCTACTAATAAATTCTTTTTTGAAGAATTTAGCAAGATTATGATAGACAGATTCGAGATGTCGATGATGGGTGAATTAAAGTTCTTCTTGGGATTCCGAGTGAAGCAAATAAGAGAAGGCACGTTCATAAGCCAGACCAAGTACACGCAGGACATCCTTAAGAAGTTCAATATGGACAAGGCCAAGCCCATCAAGACATCTATGGCAACTAATGGACATCTCAATCTCAACGAAGATGGTTCAAATGTGGACCAAAAGGTATATCGGTCTATTATTGGCTCATTACTCTATTTATGTGCATCTAGGACAGATATTATGCTTAGTGTGTGTATGTGTGTAAGGTTTCAAGCCACACCTAAAGAGTGCCATTTGATAGTTGTAAAAAGAATCTTAAGATACCTTGTGCACACACCCAACTTGGGCCTTTGGTATCCCAAAGGATCCAAATTTAACTTGATAGGATATTCTGATGCCGACTATGCAGGATGCAAAGTCGATAGAAAGAGCACATCAGAGACTTGCCAATTTCTTGGCAGATCCCTACTTTCATGGCCATCTAAAAAGCAAAACTCCACTGCTCTTTCCACAGCCAAAGCGGAGTATGTTACAGCCGGTAGTTGTTGCGCACAACTACTTTGGATGCGACAAACTCTAAGGGATTATGGTTACAATCTAAACATAATTCCACTCCTATGTGAATGTAGCCTAGAGGGGGGGGTGAATAAGCTTTCTGAACTTTTGTCGATCCCTAAAACACTGATCTGATCGATCAAATACAGGGAGGCCAGACTAGTCCGGAATTGTACGGGCGAGTCCGGTGTACGTGGACTTGAAAGGTTAAGATTGATCGTTAATTTCATTTCTAGTAATTTATGCAGTAGAAAACAATTGACAAGTCAAGTATATTGAGACAATGAAACAATATATTGCAATAATCAAATTTGATATAAAGTTTCAATGTGAATTGTTCAATACTATGCAAACCCTAGAATATGATGAAAAGTAAACAAGAACACGCGAGACACAAGATTTATTTCGAGGTTTGATCCCACGAAGGAATCTACGTCCCGGTTGAGGAGTCCACAGAGGAACGAGTCTTCACTTACCCTTCCCTCGTTGAATCACCACAGAGGTCGATTCACAATCCATGGGATGTGTGACAGCGATGTAATTTTTGGTTTAGAATGAGTGGAGAGATGTATTTTTAGTCTCTTGGGAGGTGCGACGGTGCAGGGAGTTAGAGTGGTTGTTGTATGGCCGTACACCTCTATTTATATTAGGGTTTCAGAATGTTATCGTTAGGGTTTGCGAAGTTTGAACTAGTCCGTGGTGGACACCGGACTAGTCCGGTGTGCGGTGTGTTGAAAACCATAAGTGTTGATGGATACCGGACTAGTCTGTTAAGGTGCGGACTAGTCCGATCTGGGCACAGAAACTTTTTGGACTAGTCAGGTTGATATCGGATTTGTCTAGTGTGGTGAACACTGTGTAGAACTGAGGATAAGTCAACATTTGGAGGGACTTGTCCGATTTTAGTCAAAGAGTTTCTGGACTAGTCCGGTGGATATTGAACATGTCTGGTGTTGTGAAAAATTATAGGGCTAAGGACAAGTCCGCACTTTGAGGACTTGTCCGATTTTAGTCCGAGGATTATCGGACTAGTCCGGTCGATATCGGACTTGTCTGGTGTTGTGCAATTGTGAAGGGCTGTAGACAAGTCCGCACTGGGGGACTTGTCTGTTTTTAGTCAGAGAGATATCAAACTAGTCCGGTTGGTATCGGACTTGTCTGCACATGCTAATTTTTGTGCAGTGAGTGTAATCTCTTTCATTTGAGCTCTTGTGGTATGTTTCTCCAACACACTCCATACAAAATAATTCTAATCTTTTCAGCTCTTGAGCTTTTTTCCCTTTAGATCCTAATTCTCCCTTCCTTTTGTGCTTTCTTCCTAATTGCTTTAAAACCTGCGCTCATCTCAACAGTTTTGTTGGGATCTCATTTGTTTGTCATCAATCAACCAAAACCATATTCATCGAGCATTGTCCTCGCCATCTCAATGAGTGTTTGGTTCTTCTTTTCAGCTAATCTGTTTTGTTGAGGAGAATACAACGCTGAAAATTTATGCTTTGTTCCTTCCTCATCTGGATACTCCTCAACTTGAGTGTTCTTGAATTCTGTCCCATTGTCACTTCGTATGTTCTTGATATTCACTAAGGATTCATTTTCTTTGTCATTAATCAACGAAAACCCACAAGGGATACCTAGATGCACTTTGACTATGTGATAATGAGAGTGCTGTAAAAATTGCACACAATCCAGTAGAGAACTCGAGAACTAAGCACATAGATATTTGTCACCATTTCTTAAGAGATCATTCATTAAAAGGTGACATTGTAATCTCACATGTTAGGACTAAAAAACAACTTGCGGACATTTTTACCAAGCCATTAGATGAAAAGAGATTTTGTGTGCTAATAAATGAGCTAAATATACTTGACTCTCGAAATGTATCTTGAAACACTGCATACCTAACTGTGATTTCAAAATTTACTCAATTATGCAAAAATTTGTCCCTTATCTCGATTTTCTCTTAAAAACTATTTAAATTAGTGAATCTTGGTGAATTATGGCAATTGTATGATTGTTGATTGCTTACTTGTCATGTCATCAAGATTATTTGTGAAATAATGTTCTTGAGATCACTATTAGATCAAACAACCGAAGTCTAGTTGATTCAATTCTGTTCTGTCCTGCTGACACTGGACTAGTCCATTGCCACATACTAGTTCGGCCCTGGTCCGGCATACCGGACTTGTCCGGTGTCGATCAGACTAGTCCGGATATGTCGAGGTTAACCCTAATTCGCCGTCCGGAGCTCATCTCTCATCTATCACAATATCCTTTGCACTCTCTCTCCTCAACCATGAGTTCCAAAGGATATTTATACTTCCAGCCATCAAAAACGCAGATTTCTCCAAGGGAAATCTTCTTCTTGTTGTGGAGCTTGCCCACTCCGGACTAATCCGGCCTCTACTCTGCTCCTTCAACTCGAATCTTCAAATTTTTGGTAAAATCCCACTCAAACCCTAGCTCTCAACTTTTCTTGATTCTTGCTTACTTTACTTGATTCCAGGGGCATACATTAGTCTTCAAGATGTATTCCCAGTGTTTCCCATTCATTGTAAATCGATTCGAGCTAGATTTGTTGAAAATAGGAAATTAGGATTCTTATGCCAGACTGGACTTGTCCGGTCTTCAAGTGCGGACAAGTCCGGTACTTCAGAAAAGTCCGCACTCTGAAACTGGACAAGTTCGATACCTGACAATTTGGTCCTCTAAATTCCTATTTGCACATAGTCTCAAATGAATTCTCATCAATCCTTGAATTCCCTTGTCAGGCACTATGTCTTCAGGATCAGAGGATAGTTCTTTTGACTATGACAAAGAGCGCGACTGTCCTAGAGTGCGACAAGCAAAAGAGAGGGTTATGAAGAAAAGGCACCACCACAATGTTCACTCCTCTCCTTCCGACGACACCCTTCCTAAGAAAGGGAGAGTGGTAGTGAAGAAAGCACAGGGAAAGGGTGCTGCTGGTGCTAGTTCGACGGTGCCCAAGAGAACTATCAACAAGGGCAAAGGACTGTCTAGTGGTCCTATTGGCCCTTCGAAGATGAAGGCTCCTATCCACCACAACATGAAGCCATCAAATGATGACTTTACAGGCAAATAGGGTGAGTTGGTCGACAAATTCAAAAAGCTAGAAGTCTATGATTAGCCCAAACAGTCAGTTGACGATTCTAGAGTAACTTCCATGTTGATTACTATGAGCATGTATATCTGAAGATGAGGAACCCAATTATTGAAAGTCAACGGGTCAACATCACCTACCTCCATTCCAAGAGATGCCAAGCTTATCAAGAGGTTCTGGAGGCATTAGAGCTACATGGACTGAAGGATTTAGTTTCTTTCTAGTGGGAGTAGAACAATGAGGTGATCACTCAATTCTACTCAACTCTCTACTTTGCTCGTGATGACGGTGACAGAGTGATTTTGATGACCCATGGAGCAAAGTACAGTATCACCTATGAGGAATTTGCTAGGATTCGTCACCTTGAAGATTCTTTGGAGAATGACCTCACCATCCACAACCTGAAGCCTCTGGAGAAAGATCAGCTTGACTTTCTCTATGATACAAGGATGCCATTCAAATCTCCAACTACAAAGTACTTGAAGCCCTTATTTGCTGTTCTAAACAGGATCTTGAGGAAAACCATAGCTCCCAAGGATGGAGATGTAGGGACTATCCAGGGGACCCACAGGACATTGATGAAGGTCATAAGCAAGAAAAGGACCTTCAATGTCTTTGAGTACATGTACAATGACATTGTGAACATCTCCATCACCCCTAACATGTCTTGTGGCTATGCACCCTACATCATGTATATGATTGAGAAGGTGACAAGACTTGAATTTGTCAAGAATGTACCTCATACTGGACTCAGGCCCCAGAAGCCTACTATCTATACTGTCCCCTCTGCTCCTACCTCACCCGCAGAAGAACAAAAATCAAAGAGGGCTCATGAAGGTACAAGAACTAAAGCTACTACTGATCCTCTAGCTCTTAGAGAGTCCTCCAATGGTGTGCCGAAGATGCTCAAATCCATCTTTGCATCTAGTCGCAACGTGGAAATTAAACAGCACAAGGAGAGTCTAGCGGGGAAGAGGCATCAATGATATGTGAAGGCCAACATAAAAGCCATTTACGACAAGCTAGAGATTGAACCAGTGGGGTCATCTCAGATTTCAGAGGACTCAGAAGAAGATACCACTGAGATGGCTCCTCTAACCGAGCAAGAGTTGGCTTCATTTGGACTAGCTGGTTTCTCCGCTCCTCCTCCTCCGCAAGCACCTGAGGATGAAGAAGAAGATGAAGAGAGGACCGAGAGTGTGGGAGGCAGTGGCAATGAGTGATTCCACTCAATTTTTATCCTTTTGGTGCCTTGATGCTGAAGGGGAAGAGATTGAGACTAGCAGTTTATTTTGTAGCCTTAAGGACTTGTGATCAAGGACATGTATCTCGATTCCAAGCTGTTGTAATTTATTTTGGATGTGCTTACTTTACTTAATGAGTGACACTTAGTTTAATGTTAATGTGATGATTGCTTCTATAATTGTTATGTTCCTATCTTTTGCTCATCACATTTGCTGACCACACACTCTTTAGGCACCCCACCATAAAGAGTGCATATATGTGAGAAGTTTTTATTACTCACTTGTCATTCTCATATATGCACACTTTATGAAAATCAATTTTTACTCTTAATTGTGAAATTTCAAATGGTTGTCATCAATCACCAAAAAGGGGGAGATTAAAAGTGCATCTAGGCATTCCCTTGTGTGTTTTGGACGATTGATGACAAACAAATGAGATTCTAACGAACTTGTTGAGATGACTGCAGGTCAATTTAAATGAGATAGTTTGGTGCACTCAAAAAGTGAAAAATGAAGTGATGCGGAATGAGAAGAGCCCAACCAATAAATGAAGCGCAAAGCAGATTTAATTGTATAGGATGTATGTGAGAGACACATCCCAAGAGCTCAAGTCTTTGCATATTGGTAAGGGCTTTAAAGCAACCTAAAAAATCACTGAGCACCAGACTAGTCTGTTCTAGGACCGGACTAGCCCATTCAACTCTGTTGTCCACATTAACAGTGCACCGGACTAGTCCGTTCATGGACCGGACTAGTTCGATCAACTCTCTCGAGTTTCACAACACAGTGCATCGGACTAGTCCGTTTAACTTTTTGTAAACTCATAACACTGTGCTCTGGACAAGTCCGTTCGTGGATCGGACTAGTTTGAGAAACTCTCTAGATTTTCATAACACTATGCCCCGGACAAGTCCAATTATGGACCGGACTAGTCCGAGAAAGTTTCTGATGTTTCAATACACAAGGTACCGGACAAGTTTGAACTCCCACCAGACTAGTCCGATATGCCTCACATAGATTAGGGTTTCTAGTGTCCTCCACATTTCACACCAACTTTTACACAGCACACTGGACAAGTCCGGTCCCCAGTACAGACTAGTCCGGACGACGTCGGGATCCCTAATGGTAACAATTTTGGAAACACTATAAATAAAAGATCCACGACCCACAAACACGATGAACGGATTCTACTGTTTCACACCTCAAACCCTAGCGCCACCACCTGTCCCAAGAGCACAAAAACTCATCTAACCACGCATCTAAAGTCCTCAAAAGGTGAAAATCAATTGAGTATTCAGATTTGGGGTTGGGAGATCATTGTCTACGCTTTGTTAAGCTCTTGGGGTTTGATCTCTTTACACTCGTGCATTTACTTGTAATCTTTTCGAGTGTATTTGATCATCTTTTTGTTGTAATTCTTACGGGAGCCCTCAACGTGTGAGTTTGCCCTGTAAACTCGGCGATTACCCGTGATAGTGGAATCAAGTCGGCCTTGTGTGGTGACTTGACGAGGGAAAAGCATTGAAGAGACCCGACTCTGTGTGGGCTTCCTCAACGAGGAGTAGATCTCTTTGGTGAGATCGAACCTCGATAGAAATCTATGTCTCGTGTGCTCTTTGTTTTTGCATATTCATTAATTAGGGCATATAGTTTATCAATCTTGTAACTTGAATTACGATTGCTTTCCACGTGTAACTTTACAATATTGATTGTTAATTCAAGTGATCTTGAAAGTTGTTCAAATTTCCGCTGTTATAATGTTTAAAAGTTGTTCAAATACTGAGATATCAGACTAGTCCGGTAGAGTACATACTAGTCTGGCCGAGATATCGGACTAGTCCGGTAGAGTGCAGACTAGTCTGGTGCGTGCGGACTAAATTTATCACGTTTGATCAATGATCTCAATACAAGCACAATACGCAGCGGGATATAGTATGTAACTTGCAAGTATTGAGTCAACGCAACCAAGTATAATGCAAACCAATTCTTGTTTCAAAGTTTTAACATAGGTTATTCAAGATTTACAAAACCCTAGAATACAATATGAAAATTAAGAGCAAGTTTGACACAAGATTTTATCCCGTGTTTCGGTTCCCACAGAGGCAACCTACATCCATGTTGAGGAGCCCATGAAAGGACCGGGTCTTCACTGACCTTAACCTCGTCGAATCGCCATGAAGGCCAATTCTTCTTCCACCATCACAAAGGGGCAAATTACCAAGTTTAAGTGGCCTTCTCACAAGTTGAGGGCTCCCCAAGATTAAAATTCAAACACCACAAAGAACACACTCGTAAGATCAACAATAAAACAACAGGAGTGTGTTAGAGATCAAACCCAAGAGCTCAAACGTGTGGAATCTTGTCTCTCCTTTGATCCAAAGTGAATACTCAAGGGATTGATCTTTCTTGCATTGGATTGCATGGAGAGACGTGTTTTCTAGGCTCTTGGAAGGTGTGATGGTGCAGAGGGTCGCGAGAGTTGATAGTTGGGCCGTGCACATCTATTTATATTAGGGTTTTAAAAGTTACCGTTAGGGTTTTGAGGGTCCAGACTAGTCCGTGCTGGAGTCCGGACTAGTCCGGTGTGCGGCGTGCAGGAAACTCTAAGTGTCCAGGAATATCGGACTTGTCTGGCTAGGAACGGACTACTTCAATTTTAGTCAGAAAGGTTTTTGGACTTATCCGTGCTAATATCGGACTAGTCCGTTGTGGTGATGCCCTTAGTGAATATAGGACAAGTCCGCACTTGGAGGATTTGTCCGATTTTAGTCAGAGGCATTATCGGACTAGTCCGGAAATTATCGGACTAGTCTGGTGCGGACAGGTCTGCATTGGCTGGACTTGTCCAAACCTGTCCAGAGAGGATATCGGACTAGTCCGGTGTATATAAGACTAGTTCGTTTTTTCCTGTGAAATGTGAAGTGAGTGAGGATTTTTATTCTTGGGCTCTTGGGATGTGTTACACCAACACACTCCCTACACAATGATGTATTCTATTAAGCTTATGAGCTCTTTTCTGAATTGATCCTCATTCTCCTTTCTTTTTGGCGCTTTCTTCATTCTTTCAATAAAACCTGCGCTCATCTCAATAATGTTGATAGGATCTCATTTGTTTGTCATAAATCAACCAAAACCCACAAAGGATGCCTAGATGCACTTTTAATCTCCCCCTTTTTGGTGATTGATGACAACCAATTGAGATTTCACAAAATATGACAAAAATGCAGAATTTTCATAAAGTGTGCACATATGAGCTTGAAACTTATTTAGCAATGACAACATAAGACATATGTACACTGTTTATGGTGGGATGCAAAGCTAAATGAGTGAGAGCAGTAATCATGATGACAGTGAAATAATTGACATCAGTTTATCAATCAACAAGCATATATGTCAATTAAAGAGCAAAATCACAGATTTCATGAATATGAGCACGAATCATTCATAGCATTTCATCACAAGATTAAAAGTACCAAAATAGTATAATATGAAGTCTTACAACCCAAAAGAGATAAAAGATGCATAAGTGAAGCTCTCATCTCTCAACCTATAGCTAAGACCTAGCAACTCCCCCTCAATCTCTCCCCCTTTGGCATCAAGACACCAAAAAGAATGAGAGGAGGAATCTAAGATCTTCAGTCCTCGCTGTCGGTCTTCTCATCATCTTCGATTTCATTCTCGGGCTGAGGAGGAGGAGGAGCAAATCCACTCAAGCCCCCAATGCCAATAGAAGCAAGCTCGGAGGGAGTCAAAGGCCCGAGCTCAGTGAAATCTGAGGTTGAGTCATCAGAATGACTGGAGACCCAATGGGCTCGATCTCCAGCTTTTGGAAAATGTGTTTAACATTCTCTTTGACATATCGCATGTCTGCCTTTCTCGCCTTGTTCAGCTTGTGCGTATTCACTTCGGCCTTCTTGCAATAGACAAAAATAGCTGCCAAGTACTTCAAGATGCCACTAGGGGACCCTTTTTGCGGAGGGCCCCTAGTGGTGGGATCAGCCCTTGCATCACCTCTAGCTCTCCTTGGTGCCTCTTCACTAGACACTGGAGAAGGAGCAGCTTGGATTGTTGCTTGAGGAGGCTTTTGTGGCCTCAATGGTGTGTGCTCCACATCCTTCACAAATTCTATCCATGTGACCCTCTTAATCATGAACATCACGTAAGGTGCGTAGCCACAGGACCTGTTAGGAGTGCAGGCGATGTTCACCATGTCATTCCATACGTAATCAAAGACATCAAACTTCTTGTCTTTGCTAATAATTTCATCAGTGTCCTAAGATAGCCTTGGACACTTCCTGCATCCCCATCCTTTGGGGCAATAGTCTTCCTTAGAACCCTGTTGAGGACCACAAAGAATGGCTTCATATTCTTAGTGGAAGGAGGGTTGAAAGTTGAGCGGGTGTCATAGAGGAACTTCATTTTGTCCTTCTCAAGGACCCCAATGTTGTGAATGACCAAGTTATCGTTGCTTGAGCTATCAAGATGTAGCAACCTTGAAAATTCATCATAGGTGATGGTGTACATGGATCCATGAGTCATTCAAGTCACCCTTTCTTCCTCATCACTGGCAAAGAAACAAGTAGCATAAAATCGGGCAATGACTTCATCGTTCCAGTTGTTCTCGAAGGCAAAAAGATCTATCAATCCATGCCTCTCAATTGCTTGAACCACTTCATGAAAGGCTTAGCAGCTCTTCTTTTCAATGTGCGCCCAATCAATCCATTGGCTGCGGTCAACTGGGGTCTTCATAGTGAGGTAGACTGAACTGTAGAAGTCTGCATGAAAGTTACTCCAAAACCTAGGATCGGCAACTTTCTTGGAACGGCTGTAGCAATCAATGAATCTGAGTTTGGAAGCAGTGTCGCTTCCCTTGCCACTGAACTTCTCCTCAGAGGGATCTCCGTTTCGCTACCTCGGAGCATGCAACTTGAGTTGGTAGATCGGGCCCGTGGAAATCCCTTTGCCCTTGCGCTTCACTTGGCGAAGAGCTGCCGAGCTGGAGCCGGCTATGTCCTTAGCCTTGGACACATGCTTCTTAGCAAGGACCTTGCGTCGAGCCTGAGGTGGTGAGGATGCCGGCTCGGATGGGCGCTCTTGGCGCTTCTTGCCTTGGCCCGTCGAGGACCGAAGCAAGGCTTCTTGGTTCATCTCGGCCTCGAAATAGGAGATTTCATCGTTGGTGCTTGACATTGTCTTGAGAATGGGTTACACAAGGTATGAATGAGAATTGATGGCAATGAATTGCATCGAGGAATGAGTAATTAGGATTGAGTTCAGAAAAAATTGGACTAGTCTGGCGTACGGGTACGGACTAGTCCGGGTGACCGGACTTGTCCGTACAGGACCAGACTAGTCCGATGTTCATCACCCTAAACCCTAACTAGACGGCCAATGGTGTTTCTCAATGCAATAATGGCTCAACATCAATGTAATACATCAAGGAAGCATGTATTTGGTGAAAGTAACTAAGCTATTTGATCAACATCGAAGGATATCACGATTTCTATGGTTTGGGAGGAAAATTTACCGAAATTGCTCAATTCTTGGGGATGAAGGGGTTGAAGGTGCGGACAAGTCCGTGGTCTTCAATCCCCAAGAAAAGGATGTCATTTTCCACCCAAACTTGGAGAGTTTTGATGGAGGAATCGCCAAATCGCCGTGGGGAGCTCGAGTGAGGAGAGAGAGAGAGAGCTTGAGACAAGTGTGAGGATGAAGAAGATTAGGGTTTGACGGCGGCTAGGGTTATGGAGTCAAAAAAATTGGACTTGTTCGAAAATAATCGGACATGCCCAAAATCTTACATAGCCTAAATCGGACAAGTTCGTGGTCGGCCGGACTAGTCTGGACTACGAGACACTCTGCGGTCTAGTCTGCATGGGCAGACTAGTTCGGGTAACCACGAACTAGTCCATGGTAACCAGGGAAGAAATGCTTAGCCCATTAATATATATTCGAAGGTACTTATTAAGAAAATGGGGGGGGGGGGCAAAGCAAATCAAATAATCTTGATGAATATGATCAGTAAGCATACAACAATCAAGCAATGACCATAATTCATCAAGATCAAGTAGTTGAAATAGTTTTTGGAGAAAATTGAGAAAGATGATTTTCGCAACTCAACCAATATGTTTTGAAGGGTACATACAGGTATACAAGTTTTGAAGCCACATTCCTAGCATCAAAGATATTTAGTTCATTTCGAAGCTCACAAAAACGTTTTTCATCAAGTGGCTTGGTAAATATATCAGCTAGTTGTTTTTCGGTCTTGACATGGGAAATGGCTATGTCTCCTTTCATGGAATGGTCTCTCAAAAAGTGATGTCGGATGTCCATGTGTTTGGTTTTAGAGTGTTCAACTGGATTATGAGCAATTTTGATGGCACTCTCATTATCACAAAGGAGTGGAATACGGCTCATATTGTAGTCGTAATCTCTTATAGTTTGTCGCATCCAAAGGAGTTGTACACAACAACTCCCGGCTGCAACATACCCCGCTTCGACCGTGGATAAGGCAATGGAATTTTGTTTCTTGGATGACCAAGAAACTAGGGATCTACCTAGGAATTGGCAGGTGCCAGAGGTACTTTTTCTATCTACTTCGCATCCGGCATAATTTGCATCGGAGTATCCAATGAGATTGAACTTGGAACCTTTGGGGTACCAAAGTCCTAGGTTGGGTGTATGAACCAAATATCTCAAGATACTTTTTAATGGCTGTCAAGTGACACTTGTCGGTACCCTACGTACCAGGTACCCCACGATACTGCAAGAAGTGCAAGAAAGTTCCACCCGTCAGAGTCGAAGGCCCTTGCAAGTCCCACATGTCATGTTGTACCGGACCCACTCCCCTCACATGGACGGTTCCCAGGTTAAAATGTGTAAAATAATACCAGAACAAAACTCCCAACCAAGGGAAGATCTGGCGACTACACGTGTACAACAGCCCCAGACCTAGCCCCCGTCAGAGAGGAGCTCCGGTACCGACACGTATACAGCGACCCCGAACCTACCCTCCCGCAAGGGAAAGTTCCAGATCTGCCACGTGTGGAGCCTCCAGACCTTCATTTCTAACAGAAATACGAGTAGATCACGTACGTTACAAACATTCAAGGAGGGTTAAAGCAGCCGTTACAAGGTCTGATAATGTGTCATTAATGTCATATTAATGACACACAATCAGTGCACCATTAATAGGGGTAATGCTGCCATGAAGGCACATTACCACACTATTAATTATACTTAATACCCTTTAGACAGTGATTTAGGTCCTTAAGCACGCCAGGGCCACATGTCAGGCCAAGCCAGCTTTGTAACGGTCAGTCCTTAGAACTATAAAAGGGCTGCACCGCACGAATATCAGGGAAAATTTGATCTGATTCGATCTGATCCTAGAGAATGTACTCGCTCAATACAATTACACAAAACTCGTGGAGTAGGGTGTTACGCTCAGGAGGCCCGAACCACGTAAATCCCCGAGGTCATCATCTTGATATTGATCTATGCATGTCCCAACCACAAAAGAACCTCCGTGGGCTGCTTCTCAGCGGTTCCGGGGGAAACGTGATATCAAACACTTCGACATTTGGCGCACCAGGTAGGGGAAAGACCGGAACCACATTCAGTCCAGGAATTCAGACTCCTCCGGGAGGGTCCGGAACCACCTGAAAACATGACTAGGTCTTAGCTCCCAGACATGGAACATCAAAATGAAGTACTACGAGATCAACCTCATTGATTTGAGGAGGTTTCCAGCGAGATCCGGATTGAACCAGAAAGAATTCTGGACCCCTCTGGGAGGGTCCAAGAAGCACAACCTGAAGGTCCGGGACCCTCCAGCGGGGTCCGGGTCGATGGAGAGGAAGCTCCGGGTCCTTCTGAAAGGGTCCGGACCATCCAGCACCCTGTGTACTTAATTAGTGAAGTACTCCACGACGCCAAGACAAGATACATTGAGGTGCATAAACTGCTTTACGCAGTTCTTATCTCCTCATGAAAGCTTCGTCACTACTTCCAAGCCCACAAAATATCAGTGGTAACTTCTTTTCCACTACGTGCAATTTTGCATAACCCTAATTCTACTGGGAAAATTTCAAAGTGGGTAGTGGAGCTGGCAGAATTCGATCTAGAATTCGTGTCGAGACAAGCAATTAAAAGTCAAGCCTTGGCTGACTTTGTGGCGGAGTGGACCCCCTCTCCATCAAACCCTGGGGGCCACAGTGAGCAGAAACCAGAGCTTAAAGTTCCGATATTCACTGAGCCTCAATGAACCCTCTACTTTGATGGCTCTGTGCAGAAGCAGGGGGCCGGAGCTAGAATCCTTCTCCTGGCTCCGACTAGAGAAAAGGTCAAGTACATGGTACACCTTGATTTCAGGGCAACCAACAATATGGTGGAGTATGAAGCCCTCATCTATGGACTCAAGGTGGCACTATCTTATGGTGTAAAACAGCTGTTGGTGAAGGGAGATTCACAACTCATCATCAAACAAGTGAAAGGTGAATGCTCCTGCAACAACTCTGAATTAGCTGCCTATCTCCTTGAAGTACAGAAGCTTCAGAAGGACTTTGAAGTCCTAGATCTCCATCATATTCAGCGCCTTCATAACTCCAAAGCCAATGAACTCTCGACGAAAGCCTCAACCGGAGCTCCAGCTCCTGATGGAATCTTCGTCCGGAGTTTTTCAAAACCAACACCTCAGCCTGCCGAACTGAGCGTAGGGGGCAAGAACAACACCTCGAAGCTGGCGGTCCCGGTGGCCCTGCTACCATGGCGTTCACCAAGGGTCGTAGGTGCTGCCGGAAGCTCTGAGCAACCCAGCACTCAAGACTCAGAAGCTCAAGTTAGCTCTGATGCATGGATATTGGAGATCCGGAGCTACTTGAAAGACAATATCCTTCCTAAAGACAGTGTATCCGCTGACCGGATTGTCAAATTGGCTAAAAGATAAACATTGGTAGAACGGGATCTCTATCGACGCGGTGCCAATGACATCCTAATGTGGTGCATTGCAAGGGAAGAAGGCCGCGATCTCCTCGCGGAAATCCATGGTGGTGAGTGCGGAAACCACGCATCTTCTCGCACACTGGTCGGTAAAGCCTTCCGGCATGGCTTTTACTGGTCGATAGAACTTTAGGATGCTGTTGAGCTAGTGAAAAAACGTGAAGCGTGTCAGTTTCACGCCAAACAGATTCACACACCTGCTCAATCACTAAAATGATACCTCCTACATGGCCATTCGCTGTGTGGGGCATGGACATCTTGGGACCTTTCCCAAAAACCGTTGGAGGTTACATGTTCCTATATGTCGCCATCGACAAGTTCACCAAGTGGCCGGAAGCAACTCCAGTAGAAATAATCAACAAACAATCAGCAATCAAGTTCTTGAAGTTCATTATATGAAGATTTGGAGTTCCAAACAAAGTCATAACTGATAACGGAACTCAATTTACAAGTGCTGCATTCCAAGAATATTGCGAAGACCTCGGTATTCAACATAGCTACGCCTCAGTAGCTCATCCAGCAAGCAATTGCCAAGCCGAGAGAGCAAATGAAGAAATCTTAAAAGGACTCAAGACGCGCACATATGAGCGCTTGAAAAAGCACGAAGCTAACTGGATTGGAGAGCTTCTGTCCACATTATGGGCGAATAGGACAACACCTAACCGGTCAACTAGGGAGAATCCATTATTCCTAGTGTACAGAGCTGAAGCAGTCCTTCCTCTGGAGATCACCTTGGGGTCCCTCCGGATCCGGACCTTCGATGAAGCCACGTAGGACCAGCTCCAGCGTGAAGACCTTGACCTCGTCGATGAGGGAAGGGGCCATGTAGCTGTTTGGAATGCACATTATCGCCAAGCGCTCCGGCGCTATCATCAAAGGCATGTGCATGATTGACAGCTTGAAGAAGGTGACCTGGTGCTTCGGAAGATACTAAGCTGTGAGGGTTGAACAAACTTTCCACCAGATGGGAGGGTCCCTTCCGAGTCTTTAAAGTATCCCGAAAAGGATGCGTTCACTTGGCAACAGAGGATGGAAACCCGCTCCCAAATACTTGGAACATCGAGCACCTTCGTAAGTTTTATGCTTAGAATCACATAGGTTAGTCTGTAATTACACACAATGCATGTTGCAGAGTCATTATACAGAGATGAGCGAGTCCTCCGGGAGAACATCTGGACCCCTCCGGGGGGGTCCGGGAAGTTCAAGTAACACTTGAAACTGTCGCAACAATAAAAGTGTAACTACTTGCTCTGGGCTAGTACAAGATGTATAGCACATTTAGCATGGTCCAACACTCTAAGTGTGTCCTTGTCTCCCCTATAATTCGGATCTATAATGAAAGGCATTGTTGTGTGAAAATAGACTCAACGTGCATCTACTTTTTTTACAAGGATCAATATGTCAAATTATTTTTACCCCACTTGTCTATAATGAAGTTGTGCAAATCTTTTTGAGCTTTGTTCCAAGTAATTCACATGCATTACAAGCCTTGTTGATGGTCTTTTTGGATCTTAACATTGCTACATAGTCTACTTGCCTGAACGCCAAGCCAACATAGGTCCGGAGTGTGCTATCGACTTAGCCTGGTCCTGCACCCAAAGTACGCCGCTCTGCCTACACCCCGTTAGGCCTCAGTAGGGTGAGTACTAGAAAGGCATGCAGATCTAGAAAGATAATATCAAAACGCTTGTTATCATGTTGAGTTTTATCGGATCTAAAGTGCAAATAAGAACAATAAGTCACAACCAATTTATAGACAAGAGGTGAATTTTACTTTCTCTCTTGCCTTTGATGTGCAGGAAAAGCAAAAATTCACAGCAATAGTGGATGATGCCGGAGCTACTAAGCTCCGACATCCTCCAAGATGGGTCTACCGTCAACGTTTAAAATGTTGACAGTGGATGACGTCGGAGCTACCAAGTTTTGACCATCCTAGGGGGCCTGTCTTCGACGCCTCAAAATGGAAGACTTCAGACCTAAAATCTACAAGTGCGAAGCATTCAAGTCATCAACATACTGCCACAACCTTTGGTACATGTACACATTTCAATTGTACACATGTACCAGGGGGCCAACAAGATACGACACGATTTATTGAAGAGGAAAGTGAAATTGAAGGCAGAAAGGTGGATTTCATTAATTTGAGATGCTAGATTACAAAATGGGGAGAGTACAGCAGAAGGAAATAAGAAGAAAGCCCTAGCTACTAGAGGACCTAAGAAATGTGGAAGAATGAAGCTACTTTTTGGGAAACTTCTCGGATGCTCTCTTTGGCGACGTCTTCCTCTTCAACAACGGGACCTTCGAGCACCGGGTCCAGTGGGAATTGGGGATCCCCGCTTACATAACACATTAGCACGTATTCTACAACGTTTGTAGCCAAACTTTTCCCCTCCGTCTCAAGCTAATCTGCAATGACATCGACGATCGCGTCAAGTTTGCCGCCAGCATCGTTGAGGGCCACCAGCGCTCGGTCCAGATCTAGCTCCAGGTTGTCCAGACGTACTGTACTGAAGCCCAGTGGTGTCAGCGCATCATTCACACGCCCTAAGAAGTCCCACATTTGAATAGCTTCGGTCTCCTTCAGGCTCCGCATCTCCTCCAATGACTTCCAGCAGCCGAAAGATCCGAACCTTCACGAGCAAGGCACTCAGCCAACTTAGCATGCTGCTGCATGCTCTCAGCAACTTGCTTTTCCCGGTCGGCTAGCTCCATCTCCCGGAGGTGGATGTGGTTCCACCCTTCAGCAAGGTCTTTCTCCCTACCTTTAACTCTCTCCTCCCTAGCAGCAACGTTAGACTCTCTTTTCTAGAGCTCTTGCCTCACCTTCTAGTTTTTCTTCCTTTCTTCCTCCTTCCACAGATCAAGCTTTTTGCTGTGATCTGCCAAACTTTTCTCAACCAGAGTCAACTTCTGGGTGACCTCCGCTTCTCTCCTCACCACATCCTCCTACTGCCCCAAGAGGTTTTCCCCCCCCGCCTCCAAGTCATCTCGACGCTTCAGGAGAGTTTCATTCAATTCAACGAGTTTTTCATAATGCTCGTCAGCAGCGTCACGTCTCTCCTTGGCTTGCTCCAGGATTTCCCTGGAGTTAGCATCGAGCGCCTGGATGGCGGCCTCCTTCTCTTCCATCAACTTATCCCAGTATTCTAACCGGGCCTTCTCCCCCTTGATCCATTCCTTCTGGTCAGCTAGCCTCATCTGAGCAAGCCTGGTCTTAAAATGGAGTTTGTTGCGCCAATGCCTCAAGGTGTTGCGCTCCTCCTCTAAGGATTCTCTCTCATGTTCGAAGGCAAGCTGTACCTGCCGAAGGCTTGAGCAGGCGTTGTCTTTGGGCAACGCCAGAGGGATCGGTTCTGGGCCTGCTGGGACCATTTTTGCAGACTCAAAAGGGTTTTCCATCACAAAAATTAGGTCCCACTCAACAATAGTGGACTCCTGTACTCCTGCTGCGCTAGGGCCACTCTCCTGGAACCCTTCAGCGGCAGTAGAAGATCCCGCTAGGGGAACGTCCACCTCCGGAGTAGTTGAAGGCGCCGCTCCAGGGTCTTTTGTTGATGGCTCCGAAGTCGGAGAACCTGCTGCCACTTCTTCGAACTGCTCTGGCTCTGGCCCAGGTACCTCCTAGATCAGCACCTCTGGAGCAACAGCCGAAGCTTCAAGTGGAGCCTCAACTGCCGCTGGCTCGGGCTCCGGCATGGCGACCACCTCCGGCATAGCCGCCGGACCTCCAACCACCTCCGGCTCGGCAGCTGGACCCTCTACCACTTCTGGCTCTGCTGCCGGATATTCAACTGTTTCTGGCACAAGGGTCAGAGATTGGGTGATTTTCGCCTCAATAGTTGGGGCTTCAGCTACTTCAGGCTTAGCAGGTAGAGCTTCGGCAACTTCCGGCTCGAAAGCCGGAACTTCTGGCATTGCTTGGGCTGGAACATCAGCCTTTGCCGACAGGGGTACATCTTCAACTTCTCTCCTGTGGTCCGGCGCTACCACAGGAGCTTCGGGTGAGGACTCCGAGTCCAAGTTCACGATAGCTGGAGCCGGAGCTGCCGCTACTTCCACCTCCGCTTGACGAGGAGGCTCAGTGCTCGAAGCTGGAGCTTCGGCAGGTGTAGTCCCATCTTTTGCATCAGGCGCTGAAGCTCCAGGTCCTTTCTTCGACACCCTAGAAACAAAGGGAAGATAAGATTAAGAACACATCAAAAATAAGACTAGCATTTTAGGGTGAGCAATAAATACTTACCTCGGGATGCTACCACCCCAGTCACCTCAGATCCTCTTCTTCTAAGGCCCGGAGCTAGAGCCCACCAAATATGGTGAGACAACTACTTTGGACCTTAGTTGAGGAACACTCGCAGCTGCTCGAGTCTTTTCAGCCTGAGCTTCTCTTCGCTAGGAAGAACCCCTGGACTTGGAACTTCTAGCCTGCCCGGAGCTTATGCCTCTTGAATATGTTTGCACCAGAGCAGGGGTAGCTACAAAAGACCTCCCCCTCCTAAAAGAAGTAGTCGTCATGGAAGGAGTAGGTCTGACGGACCTCCCGTCATCATGCTTCAAATTCCTCTTCCGACTGGAGGGCTCAGCTGGCTCTTTGCCCTTGCCCTTGCAAACAACTTCAGTCTTTTGGCTCGGGGCGGGGGCAGGACCATTCTCGGAAGCTCCGGGAATAGCCAATCCGGTGGTCGGACGCCTCTCTACCTCGCCAAGGTCGTCAAGCACTGGCATGCTCCTTTGGAGCTCCCAACGTAACTGCACCTCCATGTTCAAGGGGAGGAAGGCTGCTGGCGGAGGCAAGTCGTCGCAGTTGACGTTGATCCCATTATGGAATTTCTTCAAATGAAACTCCAAGAATTCATCATCCAAGTTGGATTTCAGACCGGTTTCAGACCGGATTGAAACCGGTCTGAAATCCAACTTGGATGATGAATTCTTGGAGTTTCATTTGAAGAAATTCCATAATGGGATCAACGTCAATTGCGACGACTTGCCTCCGCCAGCAGCCTTCCTCGCCTTGAACATGGAGGTGCAGTTACGTTGGGAGCTCCAAAGGAGCATGCCAGTGCTTGTCGACCTTGGCGAGGTAGAGAGGCATCCGACCACCGGATTGGCTATTCCCGGAGCTTCCGAGAATGGTCCTGCCCCCGCCCCGAGCCAAAAGACTGAAGTTGTTTGCAAGGGCAAGGGCAAAGAGCCAGGTGAGCCCTCCAGTCGGAAGAGGAATTTGAAGCATGATGACGGGAGGTCCGTCAGACCTGCTCCTTCCATGACGACTACTTCTTTTCGGAGGGGGAGGTCTTTTGTAGCTACCCCTGCTCTGGTGCAAACATATTCAAGAGGCATAAGCTCCGGGCAGGCTAGAAGTTCCAAGTCCAGGGGTTCTTCCTAGCGAAGAGAAGCTCAGGCTGAAAGGACTCCACCAGCTGCGAGTGTTCCTCAACTAAGGTCCGAAGTAGTTGTCTCACCATATTTGGTGGGCTCTAGCTCCGGGCCTCAGAAGAATAGGTTCTGAGGTGACTGGGGTGGTAGCATCTCGAGGTAAGTATTGATTGCTCACCCTAAAATGCTAGTCTTGTTTTTGATGTGTTCTTAATCTTCTATTCCCTTTGTGTCCAGGGTGTCGAAGAAAGGACCCGGAGATTTAGCGCCTGTTGCAAAGGATGGGGCTGCACCTGCCGAAGCTCCGGCTTCGAGCGCTGAGCCTCCTCGTCAAGCGAAGGTGGAAGTCGCGACAGCTCCAGCGCCAGCTGTCCTGAACTTGGACTCAGAGTCCTCACTCGAAGCTCCTGTGGTAGCGCCGGACCATAGGAGGCAAGTTGAAGATGTACCCCTGTCGGCAGAGACTGATGTTCCAGCACCGGCGATGCCAGAAGTTCTGGCTTTCGAGCTGGAAGTTTTCGAAGTTGTGGCTGCTGAGCGAGAAGTAGCTGAAGCCCTGGCTATTAAGTCGGAAATCACCCAAGCTCTGGCCCTTGTATCAAAAACGGTTGAAGATCTCGCGCTGAGCCGTAAGTGGTAGAGAGTCCGGCTGGGAGCCAGAGGTGGTTGGAGGTCAGGAGGCTGTGCTGGAGTTGGTCGCCATGCCAGAGCCCGAGCCAGCGGCGATCGAGGCTCCAGTTGAAGCTTTGGCTGTTGCTCCAGAGGTGGTGATCCCGGAGGTACCTGGGCTGGAGCCAAAGCAGCCCAAAGAAGTGGCAGCATGTCCTCCGACTTCGGAGCCATCAACTGAGGACCCTGAAGCGGCACCTTCAACTGCTACAGAGGTGGACGTCCCCCCAGTGGGCTCTTCTAAGGCCGCTGAAGGGTTCCAAGAGAGCGGCCCTAGCGTAGCAGGAGTACAGGGGTCCACTATTGTAGAGTGGGACCCAATTTTTGTAATGGAAAACCCTTTTGAGCCTGCAGAAATGGTCCCTGCAGGCCCAGAACCGATCCCTCTAGCGTTGTCCATAGACAACGCCTGCTCAAGCCTTTGGCAGGTCCAGCTTGCCTTCGAACCTGAGAGCAAAGCCTTGGAGGAGGAGCGCAACACTTTGAGGCGTTGGCGCAACTGACTCCATTTTGAGACCAGGTTTGCTCAGACGAGGCTAGCTGACAAGAAGGAATGGATCAAGAGGGAGAAGGCCCGGCAAGAATACTGGGATAAGTTGATGGAAGAGAAGGAGGCCGCCATCCGGGCGATCGATGGTAACTCCAGGGAAATCCTTGAGCAAGCCAAGGAGAGACGTGACGCTGCTGACGAGCGTTACGAAAAACTCGCTGAATTGAATGAAACTCTCCTGAAGCATCGAGTGGACCTGGAGGTGAGGTAGGAAAAACTCCTGGGGCAGCAGGAGGCTGTGGTGAGGAGAGAAGTGGAGGTCACCTAGAAGTTGACTCTGGGTGAGAAAAATTTGGAAGATCGCAGCAAAAAGCTGGATCTATGGAAGGAGGAAGAAAGGAAGAAGAACTAGAAGGTGGGGCAAGAGCTCTCGAAAAGAGAGTCTGACGTTGTCGCTAGGGAGGAGAGAGTTAAAGGCAGAGAGAAAGACCTTGCTGAAGGCTGTAACCGCATCGACCTCCGGGAGACAGAGCTAGCCGACCGGGAAAAGCAAGTTGCTGAGAGCATGCAGCAGCATGCTAAGTTGGCTGAGGGCCTTGCCTGTGAAGGTTTGGAGCTTGCGGCTGCCAGAAGTTGCTGGAGGAGCTGCGAAGCCTAAAGGAGACCGAATCTATTCAAATGTGGGACTTCTTAGGGCGGGCAAATGACGCGCTTACACCACTGGGTTTCAGTCCAGTACGTCCGGACAACCCGGAGCTGGATCTGGACCGAGTGCTGGTGGCCCTCAATGGTGCTGGTGGCAAACTTGACGTGATGGGCAACATCATCGCGGATCAGTTGGAGACGGAGGGGAAAAGTTTGGCTACAAATGTCACAGAATATGTGCTGACGTGTTAAGTAAGCCGAGATCCCCAATTCCCACTGGACTCGGTGCTCGAAGGTCCCGTTGCTGAAGAGGAATACACCGCCAAAGCCAGCGTCCGAGAAGTTGCCCAAAAAGTAGCTTCATTCTTCCGCAGGTCTTAGGTCCTTGAGTAGCTAGGGCTTTCTTCCTATTTCCATCTGCTGTACTCTCCCCATTTTGTAATCCAGTATCTCAAATTAGTGAAATCCTCCTTTCTGCCTTCAATTTCACTTTTGTCTTCAATATACCGTGTCGTATCTTGTTGGCCCCCTGGTACATGGGTACAATTGAAATGTGTACATGTACCAAAGGTTGTGGCAGTATGTTGACGACTTGAATGCTTCGCACTTGTAGAATTTAGGTCTGAAGTCTTCCATTCTGGGGCGTCGAAGACAGGCCCCTTGGGATGGTCAGAACTTGGTAGCTCCGACGTCATCCACTGTCAACATTTTAAACGTTGATGGTAGACCCATCTTGGAGGATGTCGGATCTTAGTAGCTCCGGCGTCGTCCACTATTGTTGTGAATTTTTGCTTTTCTTGCACATTAAGGGCAAGAGAGAAAGTAAAATTCGTCCTCTTGTCTATTAATTGGTTGTGACTTATTATACTTATTTGGACTTTGTAGGATCGAAGAGCACGTGAAAATCTACCAGAGGGGGGGTGAATGGTAGATTTAAAAATCTTACGCAGCGGAAACAATTAAACCCCAAACCCTTTCGGCAGAAAAACGATCTGTTAATGAAATCGTGTGTGAGACTAACCTAAACGTGTTTCACCGTGAAAAAAGTGATATATATCAGAAAGAATCAAGTCACGAAGACAACACAAAAAGAATCACTCAAATCCGTCGAGAAAAACTCAAGTTATGAGCGAAAGATCAAACAATGGTCAATCTGCCCTACCCGAGAAAAACAGTTCTGGAACGCTGCAAATAAACTCGTGTAGATCATAGACCACAAATCCAATAGCCGTAAAATTTTTACATATTATAGAAAATCAAGTTGTGAAGACAACCTAAAAAGAATCACGTCAATTGGATCTGTAAAACTCGAGTTATGATAAAACCACCAACGAAAGGTAGTGCTGTCCAGAAACTCGACGAGTAAAACTTGTCTGGAACAAGTCGGACGAACAAGGCACAAAAGTTCCTTCAAACTATGAATTTTATTCAATAGAACACAAGAGGAACAGCCCCAAAGTCGTCTACCACGAGCTCTGGGCTCCCTTGCTTATATAACCAGCTCGGAAGCCAACTCAACTCAAATCAGGAACCTAATCCTACTCTGTTCACAAATCGTAACTTTCCATAAGTGCTTAGGATTCTTCTATACGCAGATAGAAGCAATATTAAGACTTCCAAACACCTTAGGAACATACCCCACATTCCTAAACAACTCAAATTCGTGACCCACACGAAATCCTATCATAACCAACTCAAATCTTTCCATATTTGAGTCAAACCCGACTCAGCCGCAGCCTGATTCCATAACCTAGTCAGTTGGACCTTTCCGACCAACTCTTTACGTCCACATCTCTTCATCACGTCTCGGAACCATGTAGCCACGTCCATGCACTCCTTGCAGACGTGCAAACATCTTCCAATGACGTCCACGATACCTTCATATGCATTGTTCTTGATTCAATCATGCTGCACAACCTGCTGATCAGCTCAACCACAATTCCTCCTGAATTTGGTTGTTGGAACCTCATCTCCTCCTTGAGACTAGTCCAATGGATCCTGTCACCAGCCATGTCTTGAACTTAAGCAACACCTGCACATGAATAAACAACCAATCCATACGAGCCCAAGTCCTTGACTTGACTCAAGTTAGTTCCGAACACAACACCTTATGTGAGCACCTCACATGAGCATGTTGCAAAACCACAGTAACACGATATCATCCATGTCAATCAAAAACGCACCAAAAACTTAGCAAATGAATACTAAGCAATCTTTCCAACAATGTAAAGCAAGTATGAAACATTGCAAATGAAAAGCAGAAGCACTACAGTCAAGTTCCGGACTATGCCAGAGCAACCCGGACCTTGAGCCGGAGCTAACAAAAGCTAGTAGAACCTAGCGCTGGAGCTTACCAAAACTGGTACAACCAAGCTCCCGTCGGAGCTTATAAAACTAGCAGGACCTAGCATCGGAGCTAACCAGAACTAGTCGGAACTAGTAATCCCAAAAGCCGGAGCTAGAAAAATCAACTCGGAGCTTAGCAAAAACACGCCGGAGCTAAAGACAAAACTCACCGGAGCTGACCAAAGCTAGTCGGACCTAGCATCTAACGTAACTGGAGCTACCCAAACCAAGCCGGACCTACCTTCGGACCTTGCTGTAGCTCAGAGCTAAAGTCGGACCTTGATAAAAAGGTGTTTTGGTGATATTCAAAACTTTTATCATCAAAGCAAGTATATTCACTACAAGCCAATGTATTCAGCACACATAGATCTTACAATCTCCCCCTTGATGAATGCATTGGCAACACCATTTATAATCCGAACATTGGCTTATTCACATAAATGTTTTGAAGGCAATTTCTCCCACTTTGTAAATCAAATGTAAAATGAGAAGAAAATCCAAAAAAATTATCTCTCCCCCTTTATTATCTCTCCTTATGCACATATTCTCTTTCTCTTCATGCTTATCTCTCCCCCTTTGACAATGTATTCAACAAGTCATGAACATATAAACAAATTATCTCTCCCCCTTTAGTTGTTATGAGCATATTATAACATATACATATAAACAAAGCTCATCCAAGTCATACTATTAAGTACCTTACATTATCACATCAATGAAATACATAAAGTAGTGTAAGCCATGCTAGAGATCAAATGTAATTTTTAATTTAAGTAAGTCATGATCTCACAAACTTAACTATTTCAAAACTTGAAAGCATGACACTAGTTGCTGCATTTTATTATTTTTCAAAACACAAATTTAGATCATATGATATTTGCAAGAGATTATATGCGCATCTGCCTTATTCTAACCAACCAAGCCAAGCCTATGTCATTTGACAATGAGAAGCTTAAGGACATGGTTTTAGTCATACACAACTTCTTCCAAGTTCAAATCTAAGTGCAATGATAAGCCATCTCAAAAGAAGAAGTGTGATGCATGCATATTCTCTTGATCTTTTCTCAATTTATATTTGTTCATAAAAACTCAACATGTGAGTTGATTACTTGATTAATTCTTAATGATTAAAAGCACATGTGAACATGTAACAAGTTCAAAACAGCAAGAAAGTTCGACCATGACCAGTTTTAGTGTAAGTAATTATTCCAATTACTAGACATGGCAAAAACTACAAAATGTATAACACGAGTAATGCAGTAAGAACTTTCAGCATGTAAAAGGAATCACAAAGTCATATATGTATGAAATACTATGCTCATATTATTTTAATTTCAGATTCACATATAGACTTCCCAAGTTTCAAAACTCCCCCTCAATTTAAGCCATGAGGATGCATAACCCCTATTTCACTACGAATGTAACAAAAGCGAGTGAAATCCAAAGGTTTTGTAAAAATGTCAGCCAATTGTTGTTCGATATCTACATGGTGAAGCACAATGTTTCCTTTTTCAACATTATCTCGGAGAAAGTGATACCTAATGTCAATGTGCTTAGTTCTAGAATGTTGCACGGGGTTTTTAGCAATGCAAATGGCACTAGTGTTATCACAAAACAGTGGAACACTATCTAGATCAACCCCATAGTCCTTAAGTGTTTGAACAATCCAAAGAATTTGTGAGCAAGCACTAGCAGCAGCTACATATTCAGATTCGGCTGTGGATTGTGCAACAGAATTTTGTTTTCTAGAGGACCAAGCAACAAGAGAATTACCAAGAAAATGACAAGCACCGGAAGTGCTTTTCCTATCAATCCTACAACCTCCAAAATCAGCATCCCAAAAAGCTTTCAAAGTAACGGTTGAGAAAGAAGGAAGAAAAATACCAAATTCTTGAGTTCCAAGTAAGTACCTGAGAATCCTTTTGACGGCTTGACGATGTGAAGCAAGTGGGGAGGCTTGAAACCGTGCACAAAGACATACGCTGAATTGTATATCCGGTCTTGATGCCGTGAGGTACAAAAGTGATCCGATCATGCTTCTATATTCTTTTTGATTCACAGATTCACCATCTTCATCAAGTTCAAGTGTTGTTGCTGTTCCCATTGGTGTCCGAAGAGGCTTGCTTTTGTCCATGTTGAAGCGCCTTAGGAAGTCTTTGGTATACTTCGTTTGATGCACAAAGGTACCCTCCTTGGTTTGCTTGATTTGCAGCCCCAAAAAGTAAGTGAGTCATCATACTCATTTCAAATTTGGAACTCATCATTGCTGAAAACTGGACCGTGTGACTCGTTCGTGCAAGCTTCCAATCATCTGTTGTGGGGGATGATCTTTGTAGAACCGTAGGGGAACAGATGTCTCACAAGCTTCTTCTTCATTAGGTTCATTGTAGATTGATGAGCTTGTGATGTGGATGATCAGGACCAGCACAAGTGATAGCCGGAGCTTGTTCAATGTCCAGAGCTGGACACGTGTCAACTTCAGAACTACCAGGTAGTATCACCGGCTCTTCTTCATCTTCGAAAATACCCTCCCCCTGAGGATACGGATCTGGTCCTGCAACACCGGAGATAGTACCTAGGCTAGCTTCATCAAAAGACACTTCACAAGTCTCCACAATTTTGTTAGTGTCAAGTAAAAGCACACGGTAGCCTCTAGTATGAGATGGATAACCAAGAAACATGCCATCAAAGGATCTAGGTTCAAATTTATCAATATTACCATGTTTCTTAACAAAGCATTTGCAACCAAAGACCCGAAAGTGTGTAACACTAGGCCTATGTCCAAACCGGAGCTCATATCGTGTTTTACCTAGCTTAGCACGCAAGAAAACACGATTTGAGACATAACAAGCGGTTGCTAACGCATCAGCCTAAAATTTCCTAGGAGTTTGATATTCATCAAGCTTAGTCCTAGCCATCTCAACTAAGGTTCTGTTCTTTCTTTCTACAACACCGTTTTGTTGAGGTACATATGGTGAAGAGAATTGATGATCTATTCTATTTTCAGCACAAAAGTGATCAAAAGATTGTTTTTTAAATTCAGTTCCATTATCACTTCTAATTGCTTTTAATGATCCTGGGTGATCAATTGATAATCTAAAAAATAAGGTTCTAAAGTGACTAAAAACTTCATTCTTAGATGCCATAAAGTAAACCCAAGAGTATCTAGAATAATCATCAACGATAACAAGAATATACCATTTACCTCCGAAGGATTGAACACGTGAAGGTCCTACGGTGTCAAGATGCAAAAGATGACATGGTTCAGTTGTCATGATCATTGTGAGAGGAGTATGTGAACCTGCAACCATCTTAGCATGTCTACATGAAGAGCATACAATTTTTTTGTCCCCTTTAAGCTTAGGCAGTCCACGAATGCGATCAAGAGCACTAACACGCGTTAGGTGATCAAAGCCTACGTGACCCAGTCTACGATGCCAAAAATATAAGTCCTTTGAATCATTAGCAACTAGACACCTATGCTTAGAGGAAGACATATCAAAATCAGCTTTAAAAACTCTTCCAAACCAAGACATGTTAAAAATAAGCTCACTATGTGAACCTACAACTCTGCAGCAGTTTTTATTGAAAATAATTTCTAGATTTTCATCTAGTAATTGTGAAACAGAAAGCAAGTTGTATTTCAAATTTTTGACAAGTGCCACATCCTTCAAAGTGTAGTGATCATTTACTCTAACCGAACCCTTAGCAATTATAGGAGTTGAAGAATTATTGGCAAAAGTAACATTCTCTACACGTGACAAAAAAGAGAGGGAGGAGAACCAATCTTTGTTACCGGTCATGTGGCGTGAGCAACCTGAATGCACAATCCAAATGTTCTCCTTCCTCAAACGTGTAACCTACATAAAAGCACAATACGTCGATGACTCAATACTGGGGTTAGTCAAAAGGCATTTAGGAATCCAGTACTGAGTCACGCGACGTCCAGCAGGAAAAACAAGCGAAAGCTGAGACAAAACAGCAGGTTTATGAGTCAAAGTATGAGCTTTTTTATTCTTGACTACTGACCTACAAGGTGTTACTTGTGTAGCACAAAAATCAGTAGCTCCGGAGGCAAAAACAGAAGGTCCGGAGGTAAACTTTGAATGTTTTTGACTCAAAAGAGCAGGTTGTACATTCGGTTCAATGTGTGCAGCAAATTTTGCATGAAAGTTATGAGATCTAGCAACTATTCTTTCCCTTTTCTGTTGTTTAGCTAGTCTATAACAAAAATCTATGACATGACCATCTCTACCACAGAAGGTACAATGAAATTTAACTTTGTGTTCATGTCTAGATGAGCAAGCAATATTTTTATTTGAAACCAAATGAGAACGTAAAGCATTGTTCAATATAAAAATTTCACTCATAGCATCCTGTAGTTTCTTATCAAGATCATCACAAGTAGAACAATGCAAATCAATTGTAGAACAGCTAGCATCTTTCAAGTTTTTATCTTTAAGTGCAGCAAGCTCTTTGTTCTTTTCAATTTCTAACTCAAGTTTATCAAGTGTGGAGGTGTGCGCACTTCTTAATGAGGACAATTGTTCATATATTAAATCACATGAGGAACATGCATCATCACTAGGAATCAAAATTTTTAAACAGTTGATTTCAGATTCTAGTGATTCAATTTTAGCAGCACTATCCCTAAGCTTTTTGTCCTTTTTCTTAACAATAATAGTGGCACGAGAAATAGCATCACAGATTTCTTCGCAAGTAGGACATACCTCTTCATTGTCGCTGTTGTGTTCTGCCTCCTCCATACTTGATCCTGACTTGCCCGCCATGAAGCACAAGTTTGCCAAATCATCTTCATCTTCATCACTTCCAATGTCCACGTCGCTTGAACTGAACTCTTGAAGCGCGGTGATGAAACTGTTGATCATATTGCGTCCTATGGTACCTTTCTTCTTGTTGAAATTTCCAAAGGAGGTCCGAACCTTGCTTTGTTTTTCTTCTCGGGTGGTTAGACCTGAAAGGTTAGGGCATTCTATACGAAAGTGTCCTGTTTTACCACATTCAAAACAGCGTTGAGGTCTGGAGCTTCCTCTCCTTCTAGTTCTCACATTTTGCAATGCTTTTGAGAATCTAGTAGAGATGAGTGCCAACTCCTCTTCTGGAAATTCTTCGATCTGCTCCACAGTTAGTGAGGACAACAAAGCAAGAGTATTGCAAGATGATGATTGGCCAGAGCTAGACATATCACGTTGTGAAATAAATGCAATAGACTTATTGGGGTTCTTATGTGAGATTATGTCAATTTCATGAGTTTTTAACTTGGAATACAACACATCTAAAGTAAGTGAACTCATGACAGTAGATTCACGAATAGATGTGACTTTCATCTCCCAAAATGACATATCTAATGCACTTAGCAATTGCCTAGCATTTTCAGCATCTGAAAAATTAACATTCACACTACGCAAGTTGCTGAGAATCTTATTAAAGAGAGCAAAAAGGTCATCAATAGACTCATCGGGTTGCATCTCGAAGCGCATGTATTCTTTCTTGAACATGTCTTGCCTTACCTCTTTGATCGTGTTGGATCCTTCGTGGTAGTCACAAAGTGCTTTCCACACATCGTATGCAGATCGGAGGTGTGCAACATGGTCGAAGTCGCTTTGTGTTAATCCTTGTATGATCAAGTTCCGAGCCTTGTTGTTGCTATCGACATCTCTCAGATTTGTAGTTGTAACTTGATCGTTTGATGGCACTTCGTAAGGCTTCTATACCTTCTCCCATATTGCAAAGCCTCGTGCCTGGATGAAAGCCTCCATGCGTGCCTTCCAAACCTGAAAATCAATACCAGCGAACACAAAAGGTTTGGCATAATACTTCTCCATGATGATGAGTCAAAAACACACATAAATCACAAAGATTAGAGCACCGTGGATCTGATACCAATTGTAGGATTGAAGAGCACGTGAAAAGCTACCAGAGGGGGGATATATGGTAGATTTAAAAATCTTACGCAGCGGAAACAATTAAACCCCAAACCCTTTCGGCAGAAAAACGATCTGTTAAAGAAATCGTGTGTGAGACAAATCTAAACGTGTTTCACTGTGACAAAAGTGATAGGTATCAGAGAGAATCAAGTCATGAAGACAACATAAAAAGAATCACTCAAATCGGTCGAGAAAAACTCAAGTTATGATCGAAAGATCAAACAATGGTCAATCTGCCCTACCCGAGAAAAACAGTTATGGAACGCTGCAAAGAAACTCGTGTAGATCATAGACCACAAATCCAATGACCGTGAAATTTTTACATATGATAGAAAATAAAGTTGTAAAGACAACCCAAAAAGAGTCACGTCAATTGGATCTGTAAAACTCGAGTTATGATAAAACCACAAACGAAAGGTAGTGCTGTCCAGAAACTCGACGAGTAAAACTTGTCTGGAACAAGTCGGACGAACAAGGCATAAAAGTTCCTTCAAACTACGAATTTTATTCAATAGAACACAAGAGGAACAGCCCCAAAGTCGTCTACCACGAGCTCTGGGCTCCCTTGCTTATATAACCAGCTCGAAAGCCAACTCAACTCAAATCAAGAACCTAATCCTACTCTGTTCACAAATCGTAACTTTCCATAACTGCTTAGGATTCTTCTATATGCAGATAGAAGCAATCTTAAGACTTCCAAACACCTTAGGAACGTATCCCACATTCCTAAAAAACTCAAATTCGTGACCCACACGAAATCCTATCATAACCAACTCAAATCTTTCTATCTTTGAGTCAAACCCGACTCAGCCGCAGCCTGAGTCCATAACCTAGTCGGTTGGACCTTTCCGACCAACTCTTTACGTCCACATCTCTTCATCATGTCTCGTAACCATGTAGCCACGCCCATGCACTCCTTGCACACGTGCAAACATCTTCCATTGACGTCCACGATACCTTCATATGCATTGTTTTTGATTCAATCATGCTGCGCAACCTCCTGATCAGCTCAACCACAATTCCTCCTGAATTTGGTTGTTGGAACCTAATCTCCTCCCTGAGACTAGTCCAATGGATCCCGTCACCAGCCATGTCTTGAACTCAAGCAACACCTGCACATGAATAAACAACCAATCCATACGAGCCCAAGTCCTTGACTTGACTCAAGTTAGTTCCGAACACAACACCTTATGTGAGCACCTCACATAAGCATGTTGCAAAACCACAGTAACACGATATCATCCATGTAAATCAAAAACACCCCAAAAACTTAGCAAATGAATACTAAGCAATCTTTCCAACAATGTAAAGCAAGTACGAAACATTGCAAATGAAAAGCAGAAGCACTACGGTCAAGTTTCGGACCTTGCCAGAGCAACCCGGACCTTGAGCCGGAGCTAACAAAAGCTAGTAGAACCTAGCGCCGGAGCTTACCAAAACTAGTACTATCAAGATCCCGCCGGAGCTTACAAAACTAGTAGGACCTAGCGCCGGGGCTAACCAGAACTAGTCGGAACTAGTAATCCCAAAAGCCAGAGCTAGAAAAATCAACTCGGAGCTTAGCAAAAACACGCCGGAGCTAAAGACAAAACTCACCGGAGCTGACCAAAGCTAGTCGGACCTAGCATCAAACGTAACCGGAGCTACCCAAACCAAGCCGGACCTACCTTAGGACCTTGCAGTAGCTCAGAGCTAAAGTCAGACCTTGATAAAAAGGTGTTTTGGTGATATTCAAAACTTTTATCGTCAAAGCAAGTATATTCACCACAAGCCAATGTATTCAGCACACATAGGTCTTACAAACTTTAGATCCGAAAAAACTCAACATGATAACAAGCGTTTTGATATAATATTTCTAGACTGCATGCCTTTTTAGTACTCACCCTACTGAGGCCTGCTAGTGTGTAGGCAGAGCAGCGTACATAGGGTGTAGGACAAGGCTAAGTCGATAGCACACTCCAGACCTATGTTGGCTTGGTGTTCAGGCAAGTAGACTATGTAGCAATGTTAAGATCCAAAAAGAATATCAACAAGGCTTGTAATGCATGTGAATTACTTGGAACAAAGCTCAAAAAGATTTGCACAACTTCATTATAGACAAGTGGGGTAAAAATAATTTGATATATTGAGCCTTGTACAAAAAGTAGAGGCACGTTGAGTCTGTTTTCACACAACAATGCCTTTTATTATAGGTCCGAATTACAGGGGAGACAAGGACACACTTAGAGTGTTGGACCATGCTAAATGTGCTATACATCTTGTACTAGCCTAGAGCAAGTAGTTACAATTTTAGTGCTGTGACTGTTTCAAGTGTTACTTGAACTTCCCGGACCCTCCCGGAGGGGTCCAGATGTTCTACCGGGGGACTTGCTCGTCTCTGTATAATGACTCTACAACATGCATTGTGTGTAATTATAGACTCACCTCCGTGATTCTAAGCATAAAACTTATGGAGGTGCTCGATGTTCCAAGGATTTGGGAGCGGGGTCCCATCCTCTGTTGCCAAGCGAACGCATCCTGGTCGGGATACTTTAATGACTCAGAAGGGACCCTACCAGCTGGGAGAAAATTTGTTCATCCCTTCACGTCTTAGTATCTTCCGAAGCACCAGGTCACCTTCTTCAAGCTGTCGATCATGCACATGCCTTTGATGATAGCGCCGGAGCGCTTGGCGATAACGTGCATTCCGAACAGCTGCTTGACCCCTTCCTTCGTCGACGAGGTCAAGGTCTTCACGCCGGAGCTGGTCCTGCATGGCTTTGTCGAAGGTCCAGACCCGGAGGGACCCCAAGGTGATCTTCGGAGGAAGGACTGCTTTAGGTCCGCACAGAAGGAAGAATGGAGTCTCCCCAGTTGACCAGTTAGGTGTTGTCCTATTCACCCATAATGTGGACGGAAGCTCATCAATCCAGTTAGCTTCGTGATTTTTCAAGCGCTCATATGTGCGTGTCTTGAGTCCTTCTAAGATTTCTGCATTTGCTCTCTCGGCTTGGCCATTGCTTGCTGGATGAGCTACTGAGGCGTAGCTAAGTTGAATACCGAGGTCTTCACAATATTCTTGGAATGCAGCACTTGTAAATTGAGTTCCCTTATCAGTTATGACTTTGTTTGGAACTCCAAATCTGCATATAATGGACTTCAAGAACTTGATTGCTGATTGTTTGTTGATTGTTACTACTGGAGTTGCATCCTACCACTTGGTGAACTTGTCGATGGCGACATATAGGAACCTGTAACCTCCGACAGTTTTTGAGAAAGGTCCCAAGATGTCCATGCCCCACACAGCGAATGGCCATGTAGGAGGTATCATTTGTAGTGATTGAGCTGGTGTGTGAATCTATTTGGCATGAAACTGACACGCTTCACATTTTTTCACTAGCTCAACCGCATCCTGAAGTGTTGTAGGCCAGTAAAAGCCATGTTGGAAGGCTTTACCGACAAGCGTGCGAGAATATGCGTGGTTCCCGCACTCACCTCCATGGATTTCCGCGAGGAGATCGCGACCTTCTTCCCTTGCAATGCACCACATTAGGATGCCATTGGCACCGCGTCAGTAGAGATCCCCTTCTACCAACGTGTATCTTTTAGCCAATCTGACAATCCGGTCAGCGGATACACTGTCTTCAGGAAGGATATTGTCTTTCATGTAGCTCCAGTCTCCAAGATCCATGCATCAGAGCTAACTCGAGCTTTTGAGTCTTGCGTGCTGTTGACGGCTGTTATATACCAATTTCATCCATCAATTTAACTCAATTATGTGAAGGATTTGTCATGTCTTGCACACGTCACCTTTCTATCTAACCCAATTCCACTTGGACTTGGAGAAATATGTGTATGCAGCATTTTATGCAGGAAATGAGGAAAGTAGAGATACCAATCCTATAAAATATCATCCTAGACAATCGGGCGATGACATGTGGCATCCCATGGATCAAATGGCCCATAAAGAGAAGTATCCGAGGAGATCCAACAGTGTATCACCCAGATACATCAAGGGGGCGCACCTGGCAGCCACCTGGAGGAAGCACTCCACGTTTGGAGTGCTGACCAGGTCGGCCGAACCAAGGGTTCGGCCGACCCCTTCCTGGCGCCAAACACGGTCAAACAACGCATGTTGGCTCCTCCTGGCATGAAGGAGTCAATGGTGACTGATTCGCGTGCTTTTGATGGCGGGAACCGAACTCAACACTAGTATAAATAGGACCCCCTACCCCTCACTTCAACACACACCACTTGAGTTTCATCTCTATTGTATACACTATCACCATAGTCTTAGAGGAGTTATGTTGTAGAGAGGAGAGTCTCTAGTCCCAAGTCTAAATTGGGAAAGGAGTAAGTAGTCTCTCTCTTCCCAATCCTACATTGGGAAAGGTATGGCTCATGTATTCTTTCTTGTATTTGTGACTTTATGCATAATAAAGATAGTATCTTTATTCTCTTCTTATACATATACTTGGGCAAAGCGTTTCTTGTTTGATTGTGGAGTCCATGTATGTGGAAGGTATAGCTTCTATGACTGTTTCATCATGAACATATCTCATTATCATAGAACCTATAGACCCCCACTATAGTCTAGTTAATTATAACATAACTAGGTTAGTATGGATAATTATGTTGTGTATCAACATTGGTTCAATGATGATTCAGTTCATTACCTTAGGATGGATTGTTCCCGGGCTCTTAAGGTAATTACTTAATATGCTAGCATTGTGCTAGGATAGCTAAGTAGCATTGGATGTCTCGTAGACCCACGGATTGAAGAGGTAGGCAGTAGGTGGTGACAGCCCTATCTATCCTTTGTAATCGTCTACATTCGGCTATGCCACGGGCTCTTGGCAGGAGTCGCCCTAGTATTGCTAGGGGTAAGCCCGTGCCCGATGTGTTGAACCACATAGCATAAGTATTCACTATTGATCTAGCTTATGAATAATTAGTTTAGACTATGTATATGTACAATGGAGCATAGTAGGAGTACCTCCATAACTCTCAACCTTAACTAACCTCTAGGATCCTCTTATCATCCTTAGACTTGAAAGCTTTTGTGTGTATTGCACTACCTCCATTATTATTTTATCCATCCTTACTAGAATCTTACCTAGACCTTTCTACCCTTTTCCACTTGATGATTGTTATATCTCTTCCCTTCCTTCCTTTGGGATCAAATAAATGACACCCTTGGAAATACTCTTAAGGGGAAATGCTACAATGATACCTCCGTGCGCTTGCGGAACTCACTCAGTGATCCAAAAGAACCATTAACAAGCATTTCTGACACGTCAATTGGAGATGTTTAGTTAATGGTGCATAAGAAATAACAACAAGCATTTATGGCGCCGTTGCCAGGGATGATTTATTAGTATGTCTTAGGAGCCGTCAACAAGCATTTCTGGTGCCGTTGCCGGGGAAGAGCAAATAGATATATAACATAACTAAGTGAATAGGATAGAACCCTGGGTAGGACTGTAGTAGGATAACCATTCTTTCTTTTCACATTTATTTTAAATGTGAAAACAGGGTAGTGTATGTCTTGTGTCTGCCTGCGGGAAAACTTTGTTGAAGGTCCTGAATCTCTTCTGAGAGACCGACCCCGTGTCGTTACTCCTCATAAGATTCGAGCGGCAAAGCAAGCTAGCATTTTTGCACCAACAATCCAAACGCAAATGGCCCAGAAGACCCTTCATGAGTTCTCAGCTCCCTCTGGTAACAATGTGCCTATTGGGCCCACTGTTAACACGGGAGATGTGAACTTCGAGATCAAAACTGGCCTTATCACTATGGTGCAATCCAACCCATTGTGGGAAGGCTAACGAGGATGCAAGTGCTCACCTACAATAATTCCTCGAGATCTGCAGCACTTTTATGATCAAGGACGTGTCTCAGATGTGGTCCGTCTGAGACTGTTCCCATTCTCTCTACTTAGGAGAGCAAAACAGTGGTTCTACGCGAACCAAAGTGCTGTAGGCACTTGGGAGAAGTGTTCTACGACATTCATTGCCAAATTCTTCCCGTTGGGCAAAACCTTCTACGTGGAAGGATTTCTAGCTTTCAGCAAGAGCTCAAGGAATCTATTCCCGAGGCATGGAAAAGGCTTCAGGAGTACATCCTAGCCTGTCCCCACCATGGGATGAATGACTGGCTCCTTATTCAGAATTTCTATAACGGGCTGATCCCATCAGCTTGTGACCATTTGGATGTTGCTGCTGGAGGAGCCTTCTTCTCATTTACGGTGCCAAAAGCTGAAGATCTTATTGAGAAGATGGTGTCAATCATGGGATGGAACGATGAGCGTCTCCATACCCGACAGTGAGGCATGCACACCTTGAAGGAGGTGGACATGATTGCTGCAAAATTGGACCTCTTAATGAAGAAAATAGATGGACAAGCCAGTGGTGAAGTGTCTGGCAATGCCTATACCCTATACTCTCACATCACGTGTGAAGTCTATGGCAACACGGGTCATATGGGCAATGATTGCCCAGAAACTCGAGAGGATGCCCTATACCTCATCAACAACGAAAATTTCAACAACAACAATGACTATCGTCCAGGAGGTCAAGGGTGGGGTCAACAACACCCATTCTTTCAAGGAGGGTACAACAACAATGGCAACCCTGGAAATCAGCCCAACTTGAGAGAACTTGCCATTAGCCAGCTCAAGATCAACGATGCCCTATCCAAGAAGCTGTCGGCTAATGATAAGACCTTGGAAAACATCAATGCCAAGATTGAAGGACTATCCTCAGCATTCAAGAATCAACTAAGCTTCATCAAGATGTTGGAGACTCAGCTGGCACAACTTGCTGCGGTTGTCCCTCCATTGGAAAACAACAGAATTTCAGGGCAGCCAGAAGTCCCAGTGGAGAACGTCAATGCAGTGGTTACAAGAGGAGGAAAGACCACTCGTGACCCACCATATCCCACACAAGAAAAGAGGACAACTAAGCCTAAGAAGGAGGATGTCCCAAGTGAATTACTTGGTGAGAGAATGGCCAAACACTTTGAAGACACCAACTTATTGACATTCCCTCACAGACAAAGGAAACCAATAGTGGATGAGCAATTCAACTATTTTGTTGAGATTATCCAAAAGATCCACGTCAATGTGCCCTTGATTGATGCGATGCAAGTACCCACTTATGCTTGCTATTTCAAGGACATATTGAACAACAAACGGTCATTGCCCACCATTGAGGTCGTCAAGCTTACGGAAGACTGCAGCGCAGCCATCCTCAATAGACTTCCTGACAAGAAAAAGGACCCCGGATGTCCTACCATTTCATGCTCAATTGGGGCTCACCACTTTGACAAAGCACTTTGAGATTTGGGAGCAAGTGTTAGTGTGATGCCGAAGGTTGTGTTCGACCAGCTAAACTTCACAGAACTGACTCCAACACCAATGCAGCTACAATTGCCTGACTCTTCAATCCATTATCCAGCGAGTATTGCTGAAGACGTCCCGGTGAAGATGCAGAACTGCTTCATACCCGTGGATTTTGTGGTGCTAGACATGGACATTGAGAAGGATACACCACTCATTCTTGGGCGCCCATTCCTCAGCACTGCAAAAGCTTGCATAGATGTGGGAGCTGGAGAAATCCACTTCCATATCAATCGCAAGGAGGAAAAGTTTAACTTTCGGCCAAGATTAGAGCAATGCTCATGATTGGAAATGAACTATGGGCCGAATGATAAACACATCATAGAGGTCGAGGTCACACCTCCAAAGGTGGACTCACTCATTGCATTCATGAGAAGATTAATCTACGAGGAGAATCCGTCATTTCGGCCATGCCGATATCCAAAGGCAATGGAATCATCTGGACCTTCCCGAAGGCCCAAGTCCACCAAGACGCCAAAAAAGTAATGGTAGAAGAAGCAAGACAAGCCGTCCGAGCCCATCCCACCGGGCCCGGATGTGAAATGAAGATGGAGGAATGTCCATCTCATCGGACGGTGGTGAGACCTACGCCGATAGGTTAAAACCCACTTTATTTTTCTTTCTTTCTTTTTCCAACCCATTTGGATTTTCCCATTGCATATTTGATTTTTCCTAGCAAGTTGAGAATCTTATATTCTCAACTATCATTTTTCTTTCTTTCTTTTCAAAAGAAATTTTTTTATTGGATTTGAAAAAAGGTTTTTATTTGAAAACAATTTTTTCTGAGCTGCACATGTGGTATTTCACCAACGTGCTAACTTTATAGCCGTTGGGGAGCCACTTGCCAAAAGGGGAACCAGGCGGGGCCACCTGTTAGGTCGGCCGAACAGGGAGTGGAGCCAAATTGGCTCTCCTTCCTCCAACAGCTATATTTGGAACCCCAAGTGACCTTTGGAGGGTGCACCCTATAGATTGTTGCCGTGAGGAGCACCTCTCTTCACACACCACATCATTTTACACCTCCCCAAGTCACTCTCTAGCTCACCTTGTTTTTCTTGCTCTTCATTGCAACACTCTTGCTCAAATCCATCCCAAAAATATTTTCTTTTGTTTGCATTTGCATTTTACACTAAAGCTTCCAAGAGGAGAAAATTCATTGAGAGTTTTGTTTTCCAAACATCGCTTCTTTTCGGATTTTTCTCGCCTTGTTTTGTTCTTGCTTGTTGAACTCAAGAAGACATGAAGAGGTTGTTTGGAAAGAGGAAGGAGGCTGCAAGCTCAAGCCACGGTGAAGGTTCTAGTGCACGCTCTCTTCCATGGGTACAAGCATAAGGAGGAGAAGTGTGTGTGAGGACACTCCCATGGAAGATAGAAGCAACCCACACTAACTTATTCATGACAGCGACCTCGACATACGAAGCGAAGTTGAAGATCAAGCACACAGGCTTCTCCAAGATCGTGAGTTCCGCCACACCAAGTCTTACGATCCACATTTGATCTCCAAAATAGGTATGGACTCCGAATTTATTTCCATTTAGCATGCAATTGGATTTGATGACTTTGCTCACATAGAGGAGAAAGGTTCTCGCCTTCTCACTATCCAATTCATTTGCATGATAAGAATAGGATTTGATGGTATTACTATTAGATTATTTCAAAAAGAATACAACATCCTATGGAAAGAATTAGGTAGCATCCTAGGCTTCCATAAATGGTATTTGTTAGATTTAGACAATTTGCCTAAGTTTAACAAACAAAGTTTTTGGCATGAGCTAACTAGTGCGGTCACATGTAGGGCTCCTAGGAATAGCCACATCCAAAACCCTACCTTACACTTCATGCATAGATGGGTGGCTATGACTATGTTCCCTAGGGGAGATGTTAGGGTTGTGCGAGATGATGAATTAAAAATTTTGTTTGCCATGACTAAAAAGATAAAAGTTACTCCAGTCAAAGCCATGATGTGAAAGTGCATCTAGGAATCCCATGTGTGTTTTGGATGATTTATGACAAGCAAATGAGATCCTAACTACTTTTTTGAGATAAGCACAGGTTTTAATAAGAAAATGAGCAAAGAGCCAAAAAGAAGGGAGAATGAGGAGCAATGTGGAAAAGAGCTTAAGGAACAAGTGTAGTAGATCATTGTGTATGGAGTGTGTTAAGGAAACACACCCCAAGAGCTAAAACACAAATAATCACACATATTGCACAAATTTATACAGGTCTAGACTAGTCTGACTGACACCGGACTAGTCTGATATCTTTCTGCACAAGATCGGACAAGTCCGGTATCACCACGGACTAGTCCGATATCTCTCTGACTAGATTCAGACTAGTCCTCCCCAGTGCGGGCTAGTCCTCAAAACACTTCACAAGGTGCACAAAATCGGACAAGTACGATCACACAACGGACTAGTGCGATATCATTCTGATGTAAATCAGACAAGTCCGATATTGGCACAGACTAGTCCGAAAACCCTCTGACCTAAATCGGACGAGTCCTCCAAGTGCGGACTTGTCACCCAATTCACTTAGGGTTTCACTGATCTGGACAAGTCTGATGATTATCGAACTAGTCTAGAGATTTCCAGAAGCGAAATCGGACAAGTCTGCTTCTAGCCAGACTAGTCCAATATTTCGGGACACCTAGGGTTTGCTAGAAACAGCACACCGGACTACTCCGGTGTCCACCACGGACTAGTCCGATATTCCTAAACCCTAACAGTCACTTTTTGAAACCTCATATAAATAGATGTGCACGACCCAACTTTTATCGCTCTCGACCCCTTGTGCCGTCACACCTCCCAAGAGCCTCAAAAACACATCTCTCCACGAAATCAAAAGAAACAAAGATTAATCCCTTGAGGATACACTTTGGAACATTGGAGAGACATTATTCATCAATCATTGAGCTCTTGGTTTGATTCCCTAACACACTCCTGTGATTTTCATTGTAATCCTTCGATTGTGTTCTTGGTGGAATTCTTGGTGTAATCTTAGGGAGCCCTCAACGTGTGAGAAGGCCCCTTGAATTCGGTTATTCACTCTTTGTGATAAGTGAAGAGGATTGGCCTTCATGGCAATCCGACGAGGGTAGAGTTGGAGAAGACCCGATCCTTTTGTGGACTCCTCAACGTGGATGTAGGTTGCCTTTGTGGGAACCGAACCACGGGATAAATTGCTTGTGTTCTTACTTTGCGTTCATCGTTCTTATACATCATATAAATCTAGGGTTTCAATCAATCTTGCTTACTTTATGTTGAAACATTAATTATAAGATTGACATGTGGTATACCCTAGTTCATAATTGTGTAACACTTCAATTACAAGTATATTTTCGCTCCATACATTATAGAATCAAATTAATCGATCAAACTTGATTAATCTAGTCGGTACACATCGAACTATACCGCACTTGACCGGACTAGTCCGATATCTTGAGTTTTGATCTGGTTGTTAAGTGTTGCAGGTTCCGACAAAATTCAAAAAGGCCTATTCACTCCCCCTCTAGGCCACATTCAATTGGTATCAGAGCAAGGTTCTTCAAGTGAGGCAACAAAAGGAAGGGACGTTCATAAGCCAAACTAAGTGCACTCAATACATAGTCAAGAACTTTGGAATGGACAAGGCGAAGCCCATAAAGACTCTCATGGCAACGAATGTCCACATGGATCTCAATGAAGATGGACCTAGTGTCGACCAAAAGGTATATCGCTACATGATTGGATCTCTACTATATTTCTGTGCATCTAGGCCAGACATTATGTTGAGTGTATGTTTGTGTGCAAGATTTCAAGCCAATCCTAAGGAGTGTCACTTAACAGTCGTAAAAGGATCTTGAGATATTTAGTTCATACACCCAACCTTGGTCTTTGATATCCAAAAGGCTCCAAATTCAATCTCATTGGTTACTCCGATGTAGATTATGCCGGATGCAAAGTAGATAGTAAAAGTACCTCCGGTACATGCCAATTCCTAGGTAGATCCCTAGTTTCCTGGTCCTCCAAGAAACAAAACTCCATTGCCTCATCCACAGCCTAAGCGGAGTATGTTGCAGACGGGAGTTGTTTTGCATAACACCTTTGGATGCGGCAAACTCTAAGGGATCACGGTTACAATATGAACCGCATTCCACTCCTTTGTGATAATGAGAGTGCCATTAAAATTGCCCATAATCCAGTTGAGCACTCTAGGACCAAACACATAGACATCCGACATCACTTCTTAAGAGACCACTCCATGAAAGGATATATAGCCATTTCCCATGTCAACACCGAAAAGCAATTAGCCGACATATTCACCAAGACACTTGATGGAAAACGCTTTTGCGAGCTTCGAAATGAACTAAATGTCCTTGATGCTCGGAATGTGGCTTGAAAATTTGGATACCTGTATGAATTCTTCAAAATATGTTGATTGGATTGTGAAAAATAATCTCTCTCAATTTTCTTCGAAAAACTATGTCAATTACAAGATCTTGGTGAATTATGGTCATTGCTTGATTGTTGTATGTTTACTGATCATATTCATCAATATTATTTGATTTGATTTGCCTCCCTATTTTCTAAATAAGTACCTTCAAATATATATGAATGGGCTAAGAAGTTCTTCCCTAGTGACCACAGACTAGTCCAGACTAGTCCGTGGTTACCCGGACTAGTCCACCCATGCAGACTAGTCCGCACAGTGCCGGTTAGGCCGGACTAGTCCGGCAAACCACAAACTAGTCCGATATAGCCTCTCGAAAAGTTTGGACTAGTCCGATCATTTTCGGACTTGTCCGTTTTTCATGTCCATAACCCTAGCCGCCGCCAAACCCTAATTTTCTCACCCCCCACACTTGCCTCAAGCTTTTTCTCTCCACGCTCGAGCTCCCCAAGGTGATTTGGCGACTCCTCCATCAAAAAGCTCCAAGTTTGGGTGGAAATCAAGCTCCTTCGCTTAGGGATTGAACTCCACGGACTTGTCCGCCCTTCAACACCCTCCTCTCCGAGATTCAAGTGATTTTTCGGTAATTTTCCCCCAACCCTAGAAATATCCATTTTCCTCATTTTCAATCGAATAGCCTAGCTTCTTTCACCTAATACTAGTGTCACCTAGAAACATTGCTGTTAGGCTAGTTTTGCATTGAGCAACTCCATTTTTCTCATAGTTACGGTTCTTGGGGATGAATACCGGACTAGTCCGGTCAATACACGGACATGTCCGGTCACCCGGACTAGTCCGTGCCTGTACATTGGACTTGTCAGATTTTTCTGAACTCAACCCTAACTTATTAATCCCTCAATCCAATTCTTTGTCATCTATTCTCATCAATACCTTGTGCAATCCATTCTCAGGACATGTCGAACCCTCACGACGAAGTTTCTGACTTCAAAGCCAAGATGGACCAAGAAGCCCTACTCCGGTCTTCGATGGGCCAAAACAAGAAGCGCCCTTCCGAGCCAGCCCCCTCTCGTCCTCAGCCTCAGAAAAGGGTGGCTCGACGCAAGGTGCCTGCTTCCACGGCTTCTACTTGTGGTGGCCCTAGCTCGGCAAGTGCTCGCCAAGAATAAGGGAAAGGAAAAGGGATCGCAATGGGCCCGATTGGCCCTCTAAAGATGTCAGCTCTGAAGCATGGGGCTAGGTATCCCACAGAGGAAGGGTTCAACAGGAAGGGCAGCGACTCAGCTGCAAAGTTCAGGAATATGGACTGCTACAACCGATCCAGGCAAGCTGCAGACGGATGATTCTGGAGCAACTTCCATGTAGACTTTTACAAGTCCGCCTACCTCCAGATGAAGAACCCAATGGTGCACAGTCAGTGGATAGATTGGGCACCTCTTGAGAGGAAGAGATGATCCACCCTTGATGAGGTGATCGAGGCAGCTGAGAGACATGGCTTGAAGGACCTCTTCTCCTTCAAGAACAACTGGAATGACGAAGTGATAGCTTAGTTATATGCTACTTGTCACTTTGACAGTGGTGAGGAGGAGCGTGTGACTTGGATGACTCATGGGTCCATGTACACCATTACCTATGATGAGTTCGCCAGTCTCCTCCACCTGGAGAACACCAACAACGACTTGCTGGTGATCCACAACCTTGGGGTCTTGGAAAAGGATAAAATGAAGTTCCTCTATGAGCCCAACTCCAAGTTCATTCCTCCCTCCACAAAGAACATGAAGCCCCTCTTTGTGGTGCTTAACAGAGTGCTGAGGAAGACAATTGCCCCGAAGGATGGGGATGCAGGAAGTGTACAGGGCTATCTCCGGACCTTGATGAAGGACATAAGCAAAGACCGCAAGTTTGATGTGTTTGACTATATATAGAACAATATGGTCAACATCTCTAGCACTCCAAACAGATCTTGTGGCTCTGCCCCCTACCTCGTGTTCATGATTGAGAAGGTCACATGCATCGAATTCGTCGAAGATGTGGAGCACACACCATCGAGGCCTCAGAAGCCTCAACAAGCAAATGCTCAAGCTGCTCCCTCTCCTGCTTCTAGTGTAGAGGCTCCAGTGAGAGCGAGTGGAGATGCCGGGGCTGCCCCTGCCTCTAGGGCAGCTCCTCAAAAGGGATCTACAAGTGGCATCTTCAAGTACCTGACTACTATTTTTGCCTTCTGCAAAAAGGACGAGGTGAAGACCCACAAGCTCAACAAGAGAAGAAAGGCTGACATGAAGTATGTCAAGGAAAATGTGAAGCAGATTTGCCAAAAACTAGAGATCGAGCCCATTGGATCTCCTGTAATTTCTGATGACTCCGACTCTGACTACACCGAGCTCGGGCCCTTGACTCCCTCTGAGTTTGCCTATTTTGGCATTGGGGGCTCGAGTGGCTCCGTTCCTCCTCCTCCTCCTCCTCATCATCAGCCCGAAGATGAATATGAAGACGATGAGAAGACCGACAGCAAGGCTTGAAGACTTTAGGTCCCTCCTTTCCTTCTTTTTGGTGTCTTGATGCCAAAGGGGGAGAGATTGAGGGGGAGTCTTAGGTCTTACCTGTAGGATGCGAGGAGAGCTTCTTTTTGTATCTTTTGTCTATTTTGTGCTTTGTAAAACTTTTAATATGCTCTTATGTTACCTATGGTCCTGTGATACAATGCTTTGAACTACCTGTGAAGTAATTGATGAAATATGTGATTTTGCTTCAAGAATGACATATATGCTTGATGTTGATGTGTTGATGTCAATTATGTCATTCTTATTGTTTCTATACACTTAGTTATGCATCCCACCATAAAGAATTCACATATGGATCATGTTTTCATTGCTTGATGTATTTTAGACTCATATGTGCACACTTTATGAAAATCTCAACTTTTTATCATATTTTGTGAAATCTCAATTGGTAGTCATCAATCACCAAAAAGGGGGAGATTGAAAGTGCATCTAGGAATCCCTTGTGGGTTTTGGATGATTTATGACAAGCAAATGAGATCCTAACTACTTTGTTGAGATGAGCACAAGTTTTAATGAGAAAATGATCAAAGAGCCAAAAAGAAGGGAGAATGAGGAGAAATGTGGAAAATAGCTCAAGGAACAAGTGTAGTAGATCATTGTGTATGGAGTGTGTTAAGGAAACACACCCCAAGAGCTCAAGCACAAATAATCACACACATTGCACAAGTTTATACAGGTCTGAACTCGTCCGATATCTTTCTACACAAGATCGGACAAGTCCGGTATCACCACGGACTAGTCCGATATCTCGCTAACTAGAATCGGACTAGTCCTCCCAGTGCAGACTAGTCCTCAAAACACTTCACAAGGTGCACAAAATTGGACAAGTCCGATCACACAACGGACTAGTCCGATATCATTATGATGTAAATCGAACAAGTTCGATATTGGCACGGACTAGTCTGAAAACCCTCTGAAATAAATCGGACGAGTCCTCCAAGTGCTGAATTGTCACCCAATTCACTTATGGTTTCACTGATCTTGAGAAGTCCGATGATTATTGGACTAGTCCAAAGGTTTCCAGAAGCAAAATCGGACAAGTCTGCTTCGAGCCGGACTAGTATGATATTTCGGGACACCTAGGGTTTTCTACACACACCACACCAGACTAGTCCGGTGTCCACCACGGACTAGTCCGATATTCCTAAACCCTAAAGGTCACTTTTAGAAACCCCATATAAATAGATGTGCACGGTACAACATTTGCCACTCTCGACCCCCTGCAGTATCACACCTCCTAAGAGCCTCAAAAACACATCTCTCCACGAAATCAAAAGCAACAAAGATCAATCCCTTGAGGATACACTTTGGAACATTGGAGAGAGATGGTTCATCACTCATTGAGCTCTTGGTTTTATTCCCTAACACACTCCTGTGATTTTCATTGTAATCTTTCGAGTGTGTTCTTGGTGGAATTCTTGTTGCAATCTTGGGGAGCCCTCAACATGTGAGAAGGCCCCTTGAATTTGGTTATTTACCCTTTGTGTTAAGTGAAGAGGATTGGCCTTCATGGCGATCCGACAAGGGTAGGGTTGGAGAATACCCAGTCCTTTTGTGGACTCCTCAACGTGGATGTAGGTTACCTCTGTGGGAACCGAACCACGGGATAAATTGCTTGTATTCTTACTTTGAGTTCATCGTTCTTATACATCATATACTCTAGGGTTTCAATCAATCTTGCTTACTTTATGTTTAAACATTAAATATAAGATTGACTTGTGGTATACCCTAGTTCATAATTGTGTAACACTTCAATTACAAGTATATTTCCGCTGCATACATCCTAGAATCAAATTAATCGATCAAACTTAATTTATCTAGTCGGTACACACCGGACTAGTCTGCACTTGACCGGACTAGTCCGATATCTCGAGTTTTGATCTGGTTGTTAAGTGTTGCAGGTTCTGACAAAATTCAAAAAGGCCTATTCACCCCCCCCTCTAGGCCACATTCATGATGACACAATGGTTAGATTACATTTCAAAATCAGGACCAATTGAAGGCACTTCATTGTATTACTCATATTGCTGATAGGGTAGGAGCAATTAAATACTCTTCATTTGAATATATTGAAACTGAAAGAGAATTAATTGATGAAGACTATTTAGTGCAAGGACATACCATTAAGCATGATCATGATGGCTCCTTGATATTTTTATATCCTGGCTTTGTCAATGAAATTCGGTTACCTAACCCGGATTTTCATTTGTACAAATTCCAGAGGCTAACCATTAATCTTCTTCCCCTTGAGGAAGCAAGAAGAAGTAATTTATCTGGCAGGGTAACAAGGAATCGTGCGAGGGCTGCAGCCACAGGCATGCCACCGATAATCTCTCTGGTCCATGAATACCAAGAGGAAGAGAATTGTAACACCCTCATTTTCATGCATCATGCCCTACATACATTCATATAAATGTTTAACATTAACCCACATAAAGAGAAACGAGTTTAAATTGATTTGGGACATTTAAAATTTATTTGGAACAAAATCGCACTTAAAATGCTGAAAAGTGCGGGCTAGTCCGATTTTAGTGAGGACTAGTCCGTTTTCTCTCTGACTAAAAACGGACTTGTCCGTTTTTGCTGCGAACTAGTCCGATTTTGCCTCTACAAACTTTCAGACTTGTCCGATTTTGTGCGGACTAGTTCGATATTCCAAGAATCCTTGAAAATTTGCTAAGTCCCTGTACTTGTCCGAACTCGTCCGGTGTTCCAGCAGACTTGTCTGCTTTCCTCTCTAACTAAAGTCGGCCTTGTCCAATTTTTGGCCAGACTTGTCCGATTTCTCTGGACAACATCGTACTAGTTCGGTCCTTTTTGGACTTGTCTGATATTTCGCCACTCCGAGTTGGTCTTTTGTTTTACAACTTGTTTCCTGGGTTTCACGTTGAGTGGGCCTAGGGACGTCGTTCCTAACTCTTTTAGAGCCCATGTGGGACTCTAAACCGGCCTCTACTCCTCTCAAACTCGAAATCCATCTAACCCTAGCCTCCATCTCTATATAAAAGCCTCACCCCTTGGCTTGACATCTATTTGCCACTTTTTGACCCCACCCAAACCCTAGTTCATGGAGAGACGCCATCAAGGAGGGAGAAGGAGATCCTAAGCAAGAAGAAGAGGAGGAAACGAAAGAGGATCAAGATCTCCACCAAGCTTTCGTTCTTCATCACCAATTCATCTCCAAGTTCATCCCCAACCCTAGATCATCAAGATCCAAGTGTTGCCTCCAAGTTTCTTGATTCATTGGAGTTCTGAACACCTGGTATACCTTCTATTTTCTTTTCCTTACGTGAATTCAACCCCAAATCTCCAAATTCACGTCAATCTAGAAAACCCTAGTTTGCTAGTTCTACGAAGGGCAGACTATTCCGGCCTTCTGCAGATTAGTCCGATTTTGCTGACTATGTTGTGTTGAATTGATTCTAAAAGTAGATCTAATCAAATCCAAACCTGTATAAACTTGTTAAAATCTGTTAGAACTAGTTAGTGATCATTAAAAGCAATCTATTAACAAGTACTACCTTGCATTTGCATTAATCATGCATGTCATGTCATCTTGAGTAATATTTGTGCACTCTTTGATTGTGTTTACTGTCTTGTATGTTTATTGTGCGGATTACACGGATTTGCGCTAGAGAGTGTCACGGAGGATCTACAGCACCAAGAGTTTGAAGGTTTTGACCCGAACCAATCCCAAGAGCAAGGCAAGTGTCCTTGAATCATATTGATCCTATTTTGAAATAAATGTTTTGTTTGAAAAATGTATGCTTGTGTCAATTTGATGGGAAATCCTATGGTAGGAAGTTTACTAGTTTTGTTGACCACCCTTGTCACCTGGAATATATGGTAGATAGTCGGGAAGGGCTTTTTACTTTTTGCTTCGCTTAATCAACTGGGATGGGAGAACAACTATACCACTCAACATAATTATGCATTACTGAGATTATGATTAACATGAACTGGTTAATATGATATGGTAATGGGTGATCTAAGCAAGCCTGGTATGTGGATGGGTTGGATGTATGGTGGTTTTGCTTTCTTTAGATCTAAGGACCGATTCGTGGAGCGACCATCCAGGATTTACAGTGCCACCACGAGGCCAAGTATGGGTGTGGCGTAGCTGATTAATTAGGGATTTGCCAGTGCTATTTGGGCCATTAAGGATGCTCGGGGAAAGGGTAGTCGGATTGGGTTTGTTGATGATTGGTGGGACTACCCTGGGATCCGATTGGCTTAAGAGGGGGCCCATGGTTGAAGATGTGCTCAGTTGGAGACATCACCATAGGTGAAACCTCAGTGGGGTCTAAATAGGCTAGTAATCCCTTTGTAAATGCTATTTTGTGATCTCTTGGCCACACACCTAAGGAAGTGTGAGACGGCATAATTGAGATTCTATAGTCATCAAAAGGTGATGAAATCACAAACAAGCGGGTAAAGCGGTACAACCTCTGCAGAGTGTGTTTAAAACTATCATGATAGCCGTGCTCCCGGTTATGAGCAACTTGGACCCTCACATGATTAGTGGAAACTTGGTATTGGAATAGTTTGTGAGATGGTTATGGTTTGGTAATGGTTATGGATGGATATGGATTAATTTCTGTTATTGAATATGGTTATCTGAAATGGTGAAATCTGGTATATGGATGATGGTAAGGAATTATGGACTAGTATTATGATGATTATATGGTTTATGATGGGTTTATTTCTTATACATGTAATATATTGCTTTTGAGTCAGCCACATGTCATACTTTCCACACTTGGTGAGTACGACATGTACTCACTCTTGCAATCCCCACCCCCCAACAGTTGCAGGTCAGGATTGGGAGTTTAATGATGATAATGCGGAGTTCTAGGCCGTGTCTACCGTCAGCTTGCCTGTGGTGTTTTGGAGCTGCGCTACCCTATTGCTCATGCTACCTAGCTGTTTAGTTTGCTTAATTTGTTTATTTCTGCTGCATTAGTTGAACTTTCCATTAATAATTATTAGAACTTGTATTCGAGGATAATATGGTTGTTGTAAGAAAATTTGGTTAATTAATCTTGTTCTATGGTAATTATCTGTATATCATTTGTGATGCACTCGTGTATGTGTGTTGAACATCCAGGGCACACATATGCGTTCACTTGGTTCATTTTCGGAACCGGGTGTCATAGATTGGTATCAGAGTCACAGGTTCACCGTAGGACGCAACCTAGATAGAATGGACACTTTAGAGCACATAGAAGCACTTAGGAATCAATGTGTTTTTGTTTGGTTTGCTGTTTGCTATATATATTGTTTGCTTGTGTGCTCAATAGGGGATTTTGGGATGCTTTAGCATTGCCATGTCCACGTAGGCTAGTTAGTTTTCTAGTTTCATGTCCCTTGATGCATATAGTTGGGGACATTTTCTAATTCTTACCTATTGCTTTTCTTCAGATGGTGAGAACTCGCAACCAGAGGGATGCTAATGATGAGGAGGAGAACCATGGAGTACCTCAGAACAAAATGGGCAAGGACCTGCTCATGGAGCTATCAACATTGAGCAGCTCTTGGCTATGCAAAACCAGCTCATGCAGACCATGATACAAACAATGGGACAGCTGCAGGCTAGCAACATCAACCATCAGCCCAACATGCCTCCACCGCCACCCCCGCCTCCTCATAACCGGTTGGGAGAGTTTATGAGGACTAGCCCACCGACCTTTGCTCAAGCTACCGACCCTATGGATGTTGATGATTGGCTCAAGTCTGTGGAGAAGAAACTTGCTATTGTCCAATGCAGTGATCGGGAGAAGGTGCTATTTGCTTCTCATCAACTCATTGGAGCAGCTGCAGATTGGTAGAATGCTTATTGCAATGTTCATGAGAATCAAGAGAGGATCACTTGGGCGGAATTCAAAGAGAGCTTTTGTTCTTATTATGTGCCGGAGGGAGTTATGATGTTGAAGAGGCAAGAATTTGAGAACTTGATGCAAGGAAGATTGAGCGTGGGTGAATATCTCAACAAATTCACTCAACTCTCAAGATATGCACCTGAGGATGTTAGTCGGGACAGTCGAAAGCAATACTTGTTCATGAGAGGCTTGAACAATGAGATCCAAGTGCAATTGCTCAACTGTGATTATGCCAATTTTCAGAAGCTTGTGGACAAAGCAATTGTGGTGGAGAACAAGGTCTAGGAGATGGAACAAGACAACAAGAGGGAGGCACCATATCAAGCACAGTCGCAAGGAAGTAATGTGCGCCCTCGCTTTGCGCCTCCTAATGCATCATATTACAGCTCCTCTACTCCTATACAGCGCCCTGGTTATGCACCACGCCCAACTCAGTTTGTGCAACAGCGCCCATTATGCAGCACCTAGGCCTCCAATGCCTTATGCGCCTCCTGCTAATTTTCCTAGTGCAAATGTTCAAAATCAAGTCCGTCCAAATTCTGGTGGAGTTAGGAAGTGCTATACTTGTGGAGAAGATGGACACTTTGCGCATCAATGTCCTGAGTCAGGCCTTGGTCAAGGAAGCAATGCAGCGAGGCAAAACCCAAGACCCAATGGAGGACAGCCACAAGGGAACCGTGGACAGCAGAATTTTTCTCGTGGCAATGTGAACCATGTCTCTATGGAGAATACTGAACAAGCGGATGGCGTGGTCATTGGTATGTTTCTCGCGAACTCCAACCCTGTGACTATGTTATTTGATTCTAGAGAATTGCATTCATTCATTGCATCGAAGTATGTTGCCAAGTATAGTTTGCCTCTCTCTCATATGAAGTTTACTCTATTGGTTAAGTCTCCTGGAGGAGAGATGAGGACAAATATAGTTTGTCCAAAAGTAAGCCTTAGAATGAGGGGGGTAGACTTCTCCACCAACCTCATTGTTTTGGATTCTCAAGGATTGGACATCATACTTGGTATGGACTGGTTGAGGAAGCACAATGGAGTTATTGAGTGTGCCACAAAGACGGTGAAGTTGACCAATGAGGAAGGGACCACCGTAGAGTTTGAAGCATCTCAAACCGCACCGAAACAATTGGAGCTGATCATATGGACGGTGCCGTAATTGAGGAGATTCCGGTGTGTGTGAATTTTTGGATGTTTTTTCGTATGAGTTGCCAGGTATGCCACCTGATCGAGATATTGAGTTTGTTATTGATTTAATAACTGGAACTGCACCTATATCTAAGAGGTCGTATAGGATGCCTCCTATAGAATTAGCGAAGATCAAGAAGCAGATTCAAGAGGAACTAGAGAAGGGTTTTATTCGCCCAAGCTCTTCACCTTGGGGAGCGCTCGTGCTTTTTGTGGACAAGAAGGACGAAGCCCAAAGGATGTGCGTAGATTACCGAGCTCTCAACGAGGTGACAATCAAGAACATGTGCACCTTGCCACGCATAGAGGACTTGTTTGATCAGATGAAGGGTGCTTGTATCTTCTCTAAGATTGATTTGAGGTCAGGATACATTCAAATGAAGATTAGACCATCGGACATACCCGAGACGGCTTTTAGGACACGGTATGGATCTTATGAGTACACCGTGATGTCTTTTGGATTGACAAATGTGCCTGCCTACTTTATGTACCTCATGAATAAGGTCTTCATGGAGTACTTGGATAAGTTTGTTGTGGTGTTTATTGATGACATTATGATCTACTCGAAGGATAAGAAGGAACATGAGGAACACTTGAGGCTTACGTTGCAGAAATTGAGGGAGCATCAATTGTATGCCAAGTTCAACAAGTGTCAGTTTTGGTTGAGAGAGGTATCGTTTTTGGGTCATATCATCTCAGGAGGAGGAGTATTGGTTGACCCCGGAAAAGTGAGAGACATGTTGAAGTGGGAACCGCCGCAAAATGTAAAGGAAATAAGGAGTTTTCTTGGGATGGCTGGATATTACCGTCGGTTCATCAAGGACTTTTCCAAGATAGCCAAGCCAATGACGGAATTGCTAATGAAGGGAAAGGCTTTCCAATGGACTCAAGCTTGTAAAAACAGTTTTGAGAAGTGGAAGAAGAGGTTAACAATAGCCCCAGTTTTGGTACTGCTAGATGTAAGCAAGAGTTTTGACATATATTGTGATGCATCGAGACAAGGACTTGGATGTGTGCTCATGCAAGAAGGTCAAGTGGTCGCCTATGCATCGAGACAATTGAAGAAACATGAACAGAATTACCCAACGCATGACTTAGAACTTGCAATCGTGGTACATGCGTTGAAAATTTGGAGACACTAAATTCTTGGACATAGGTGTGAAATTTATATGGATCACAAGAGTCTTAAGTATATTTTCATACAAAGGGATCTGAATCTGAGGCAACGAAGATGGTCGGAGCTCATCAAAGATTATGATTTGGGGATCAACTATCATCCGGGGAAAGCCATTGTAGTGGCCGATGCTTTGAGTAGAAAAGGAGTAAGTAACCAACTCATAGTTCGAAAGTTACCATCTGAGTAAGGAAAGGAGATCAAACAGTTGAACCTCGGATTTGTGAATGAGATGGGAATAATGGAGTTAAATACGACCTTAGAGCAAGAAATTTGGAAAGGCCAAGCTAAAGATGAGGAAATTCAGGAAATCAAGAAAAGGACCCAAGAGGGGAGAGAATTCAGATTTGATCGATGAGGCTGAACATGGTACCCTATGGCTTGGTAAGAGGATTGTCGTGCCTAATGTGAAGAATATTTGGGAGACAATATTAAAAGAGGCACATGACTCGCCGTACTCAATTCACCCCAGTTGTACGAAGATGTACAAAGACTTGAAGACTTGCTATTGGTGGGATAGCATGAAGAAGGACATAGCTGAATACGTAGCATTGTGTGATTTGTGCCAATGAGTCAAGGCGCAACATCAAAGGCCAGCTGGATTATTGCAACCATTGAAGATTCCGGAATGGAAGTGGGAAGAAATTGGTATGGATTTCATAGTTGGTTTACCAGGTACTCAGTCCGGTTACAACTCAGTTTGGGTAATTATGGATCGGTTAACTAAGTCAGCCCACTTTATTCCCGTCAAGACCACCTATAATGGAGAGAAATTGGCGGAACTGTACATGGGAAGAATAGTATGTTTGCACGGAGTTCCGGAGAAGATAGTCTCAGATAGAGGTTCACAATTCACTTCCAGGTTTTAACAGAAATTGCATGAAGCTTTGGGAACGAGGTTGAATTTTAGTTCAGCGTATCACCCTCAAACGGATGGACAAACCGAGAGGACCAATCAGATTTTAGAGTACATGTTAAGATCTTGTGCTTTAAAGCATGGGAAAGTTGGGACAAGAGCTTGCCATATGTAGAATTTTCATACAACAATAGTTACCAAGCAAGCTTGAAAATTTCACCATATGAAGAGCTTTATGGAAGGAAGTGTAGGACACCTTTATTCCGGAATGAGACAGGAGAAACTCAAGTATTTGGTCTGGATGTGTTGCAAGAAGCCGAAAAGCAAGTCCAAATAATTCGTGAAAACTTGAGGGCTGCCCAATCAAGACAAAAGGGATATGCGGACAATAGGAGAAGGAAATTAACCTTTGAAGTGGGAGATTTTGTTTACCTCAAAGTGTCGCCGATGAGAGGTCATAAGAGGTTTAACATGAGAGGCAAGCTAGCACCTTGCTACATTGGATCATTCAAGATTTTGGACAAAAGAGGAGAAGTAGCGTATAAGTTGTAGATGTCAGTTCATCTTTCAGACGTACATGATGTCTTTCATGTTTCCCAGCTCAAGAAGTGCTTGAGAGCGGAAGAACAAGTGCCAATGGAAGGATTGGAATTAGAGGAAGACTTGACTTATGCCGAGCAACCGGTCAAAATTTTTGGAACCAAGGAGAGAGTCACAAGAACAAGGTTATTAGATGGTGTAAAGTTCAATGGAAGCAGCACGCATAAAAAGAAGCAACGTGGGAATTGGAGGATAATCTTAAGAAAGAATTTCCCTATCTCTTCTCTTCCACGTCGAATCTCGAGGGCGAGATTCATTTTAGGTGGGGTAGGTTTGTAACACCCTCATTTTCATGCATCATGCCCTACATACATTCATATACATGTTTAACATTAACCCACATAAAGAGAAACGAGTTTAAAATTTATTTGGAACATTTAAAATTGATTTGGAACAAAACCGCACTTAAAATGTTGAAAAGTGCGGACTAGTCCGATTTTAGTGAGAACTAGTCCGATTTCTCTCTGACTAAAAACGGACTTGTCCGTTTTTGCTGCGGACTAGTCCGATTTTGCCTCTGGAAACTTTCGGACTTGTCCGATTTCGTGCGGACTAGTCCGATATTCCAAGAATCCTTGAAAATTTGCTAAGTCCTTGGACTTGTCCGGATTAGTCCGTTGTTCCAGTGGACTTGTCCGTTTTCCTATCTGACTAAAGTCAGACTTATCCGATTTTTGGCCAGACTTGTCCGATTTCTCTGTGGACAATAGTTCGGTCCTTTTCAGACTTGTCTGATATTGCGCGACTCTGAGTTGATCTTTTGTTTTATGACTTGTTTCTTGAGTTTCACGTTAATTGGGCCTAGAGACGTCGTGCCTAACTCTTTTAGAGCCCATGTGGGACTCTAAACCGGCCTCTACTCCTCTCAAACTCGAAATCCATCTAACCCTAGCCTCCATCTCTATATAAACAGCCCCACCCCTTGGCTTGACATCTATTTGCCACTTTTCCACCCCACCTAAACCCTAGTTCGTGGAGAGACGCCATCAAGGAGGGAGAAGGAGATCCTAAGCAAGAAGAAGAGGAGAAAACGAAAGAGGATCAATATCTCCACCAAGCTTTCGTTCTTCATCACCAATTCATCTCAAAGTTCATCCCCGACCCTAGATCATCAAGATCCAAGTGTTGCCTCCAAGTTTCTTGATTCATTGGAGTTCTAAACACCTGGTATACCTTCCATTCTCTTTTCCTTACGTGAATTCAACCCCAAATCTCCAAATTCACGTCGATCTAGAAAACCCTAGTTCCCTAGTTCTGCGAAGTGCTGACTAGTCCGGCCTTCTGCAGACTAGTCCGATTTTGCTGACTAAGTTGTGTTGAATTGATTCTAAAAGTAGATCTAATCAAATCCAAACATGTATAAACTTGTTAAAATCTGTTAGAACTAGTTAGTGGTCATTAAAAGCAATCTATTAACAAGTTGTACCTTGCATTTGCATCAATCATGCATGTCATGTCATATTTAGTAATATTTGTGCACTCTTTGATTGTGTTTCTTGTCTTTTATGTTTATTGTGCGGATTAAACGGATTTGCGCTACAGAGTGTCGCAGAGGATCCACAGCACCAAGAGTTTGAAGGCTTTGAGCCGAACCAATCCCAAGAGCAAGGCAAGTGTCCTTGAAGCATATTGGTCCTGTTTTGTAATAAATGTTTTGTTTGAAAATTGCATGCTTGTGTCAATTTGATGGGAAATCCTATGGTAGGAAGACTAGTTTTGTTGACCACCCTTGTCACCTGGAATATATGGTAGAGAGTCAGGAAGGGCTTTTTACTTTTTGCTTCGCTTAATCAACTGGGATGGGAGAACAACTATACCACTCAACATAATTATGCATTAATGATATTATGATTAACATGAACTGGTTAATATGATATGGTAATGGATGATCTAAGCAAGCCTGTTATGTGGATGGGTTGGATGTATGGTGGTTTTTCTTGCTTTAGATCTAAGGACCGGTTCGTGGAGCGACCATCCAGGATTTATAGTGCCACCACGAGGCCAAGTATGTGTGCGACATAGCTGATTAATTAGGGCTTTGCCAGTGCTATTTGGACCATTAAGGATGCTCGGGGAAGGGGTAGTCAGATTAGGTTTGTTGATGATTGGTGGGACTACCCTGGGATCCGAATGGCTCAAGAGGGGGCCCTTGGTTGAAGATGTGCTCAGTTGGAGACATCGCACAGGTGAAACCTCAGTGGGGTCTAAATAGGATAGTAATCCCTTTGTAAAGGCTATTTTGTGATCTCTTGGCCACACACCTAATGAAGTGTGAGACGGCATAATTGAGATTCTATAATGGTGATGAAATCACAAACACGTGGGTAAAGCGGTACAACCTCTGCAGAGTGTGTTTAAAACTATGATGATAGCCGTGCTCCCAGTTATGAGCAACCTGGACCCTCACATGATTAGAAGAAACTTGGTATTGGAATAGTTTGTGGGATGGTTATGGTTTGGTAATGGTTATGGATGGATATGGATTAATTTCTGGCATTGAATATGGTTATCTGAAATGGTGAAATCTGGTATATGGATGATGGTACAGTTGCAGGTCAGGATTGGGAGTTTAATGATGATAAAGCGGAGTTCTAGGCTGTGTCTACTGTGAGCTTGCCTGTGGTGTTTTGGAGCTGCGCTACCCTATTGCTTATGCTGCCTAGCTGTTTAGTTTGCTTAATTAATTTATTTCCGCTGCATTAGTTGAACTTGTCATTAATATTTATTAGAACTTGTATTCGAGGATAATATGGTTGGTGTAATAAAATTTGGTTAATTAATCTTGTTTGTGGTAATTATCTATATATCATTTGTGATGCACTCGTGTATGTGTGTTGAAATCCTGGGCACACATATGCGTTCAATTTGTTCATTTTTGGAACCGGGTGTCACAAGAACTCAATGGGTTATGCGCCCGGATTGACTCATCCTCTGACGTATGAGACTGGGGGATCATCTTGGAAAGAATGGCAAAGGGATCCACCCTTATCCACTTCAAGCTCTAGCAGCTTGCCCCTAATGTCCATGAGAGGACGTCGTTTCTTTTCGGCTAGAAGTCATCATGACTATAGCCAAGGAATGACGGACGTCACTAGACGTATGGGAGAACTTGAGGTGAGAACGGGTGACATCTACAACACACTCCAAGAGCATGTTCAAGGTACCCACGATTGGCAACAACACATGCATGCTCAATTCACCAACATCAACACGGCGCTACAACAACAACAAGCCGATCTTGCAGCGTACTTCCGTCATCAAGGATTCAACCCTTATCACGGAGGTAGTTGAAGAACAAGCTTGGGGGAGGACCCCCACTTGAGGTAACATGTATCACATTCCTTGCATATTTATTTTCCATCCATCCATCATCCACCTTGCAATTAAAAAATATAGGTTAGATTTGCTTTCATCAAATAAAGATGTGCGGTAAGAATGATTTAGAATTCACATAGATGAAATGATGAACAGTTGCTCTGTTTTATTTTCCTAAGTCTCTAGTTTACAACTTGCTACTCTCTGAATATTGCTTTCATTGGTTTGAATTACTTTTACCTTTATTTGGAAATTATGGGTACCAAAAGCTTAATCTAATTCTAGGTTGTTGCAAGATTAGAATTAGTAATAGGGCTGCTATTCCTAGTTTGAAAGTAAAACTTAGATTTCTGGAGAAATTCTAAAAAGATTTAAGTTTCCCTCAATTGGTTGGAAATACCTACCAAAGCCATATGATGTTCATACATAGACAAAACCTTATGCATATGTTGTTTGCCTTCACATTGAGCCTAGTCAAACTAGTATAGACCTATGTGAGAAATCATTCAACTCTTTTTGAATTCAAGACTTCACTTGCACATGCTATACTTCTACACTATAAGTAAGCAAAACGTCCATCATATCCGCCGTACCACAACAAAAAGAGAAACTCCATTCTGTTCATGTTTAGCACTCTCTTCAAAATTCATTGCAAAGAAAGGGAGTAGAAGACATGGCTACAAAAAGAAAATGAAAAAAATGCTTACATCATAAGCATGAAAAAAAAGAGAGTAAAGAAAAGAGCCATGTTTCATCCCTACAAAAGAAAGAGAGATTATACCAAAAAAGGAATTATCTCAAGTATCCACATCCACTTCCACTCCATCACACATGCACTAGTCTTGAATCAAAAAGTTTTGATTTGAATTATCCTAAGGCTTAATCTTTTGACTTAGCAATATATGTGATGCAAATATGCCTACTTTCCTTACCAAGCTCCACATACAAGCCATATTCAATGAGTAGGAATAGTAGAGGCACAATGCTTTGGTGAGGAAATATTTCCACTGTCCACAAAGGAGTGATTGAGAGAATCAAATTGAGGTACTTAATATATAAATTGAATTCTTCGGGATTTAAGTGGAACTTGATTTCTAGGCTATGTTTGCTCCATTTTCTATTCTACCTTTCAACTACCCATGAATATGAAAAAGCATAAGCCCCATGATAACTTAAGAAAGGTAAAGTATCATAGCCAATTTCTTCAATACTAGGTAGAGTATCTTGTTGTGCATTAGATACTTTTGAATATAAGACATTGTAGGAACTCCTGATCATCAACCTAAAGTCTTGACTTTGCTCGGGACGAGCAAAGGATAAGCTTGGGGGAGTTTGTTGACGGCTGTTATATACCAATTTCATCCATCAATTTAACTCAATTATGTGAAGGATTTGTCATTTCTTGCACACATCACCTTTCTATCTAACCCAATTCATCTTGGACTTGGAGAAATATGTGTATGCAGCATTTTATGCAGGAAATGAGGAAATGTAGAGGGATCAATCCTATAAAATATCATCCTAGCCAATAAGGCGACGACACGTGGCATCCCATGGATGAAATGGCCCACAAACAGAAGTATCCGAGGAGATCCAATGGTCTATCACCCAGATACATCAAGGGGGCCCACCTGGCAGCCACCTGGAGGAAGCACTCCACGTTTGGAGTGCTGACCAGGTCGCCCGAACCAAGGGTTCGGCCGACACCTTCCTGTCGCCAAACGCGGTCAAACGACGCGTGTTGTCTCCTCCTAGCTTGAAGGAGTCAAATGTGGTGGGAACCGACCTCAACAATAGAATAAATAGGATGCCCTACCCCTCAGTTCAACACACACCACTTGAGCTTCATCTCTATTGTATACATTATCATCCATAGTCTTAGAGGAGTTAGGTTGTAGAGAGGAGAGTCTCTAGTCCCAAGTCCAAATTGGGAAAGGAGTAAGGAGTCTCTCTCTTCCCAATCCTACATTGGGAAAGGTATTGCTCATGTATTCTTTCTCGTATTTGTGACTTTATGCAAAATAAAGATAGTATCTTTAGTCTCTACTTATAAATATACTTGGGCAAAGCGTTTCTTGTTTGATTGTGGAGTCCATGTATGTGGAAGGTATAGCTTCTATGACTATTTCATCATGAACATATCTCATTATCATAGAACCTATAGACTCGCACTATAGTCTAGTTAATTATAACATAACTAGGTTAGTATGGATAAATATGTTGTGTATCAACATTGGTTCAATGATGATTCAATTCATTGCCTTAGGATGGATTGTGCCTATGCTCTTAAGGTAATTACTTAATATGCTAGCATGGTGCTAGGATAGCTAAGTAGCATTGGATGTCTCGTACACCCACAGATTGAAGAGGTAGGCAGTAGGTGGTGACAGCCCTATTTGTCCTTTGTAATCCTCCACGTTCGGCTATGCCACAAGCTCTTGGCGGGAGTCGCACTAGTATTGCTAGATGTAAGCCCGTGCCCGATGTGTTGAACCACATAGCATAAGTATTCACTATTGATCTTGCTTACGAATAATTAGTTTAGACTATGTATATGTACAATAGGGCATAGTAGGAGTACCTCCATAACTCTCAACCTTAACTAACCTCTAGGATCCTCTTATCCACCTTAGACTTCAAAGCTTTTGTGTGTGTCGCGCTACCTCCATTATTATTTTATCCATCCTTACTAGATTCTTACCTAGACCTTTCTACCATTTCCACTTGATGATTGTTATATCTCTTCCCTGACTTCCTTTGGGATCAAATAAATGACACCCTTGGGAATACTCTTAAGGGGAAATGCTACAATGATACCTTCGTGCAGTTGCGGAACTCACTCTGTGATTCAATAGAACCATTAACAAGCATTTGTGACACATCAGTTGGAGATGTTTAGTTAATGGTGCATAAGAAATACCAACAAGCATTTCTGGCGCTGTTGTCGGGGATGATTTGTTAGTATATCTTAGGAGCCGTCAACATGTGCTGGGTTGCTCGGGGCTTCCGACAACACCTACGACCCTTGGTGAATGCCATGGTAGAAGGGCCACCTGGACCGCCAGCTTCGAGGTGCTGGTCTTGCCCCCTTCGCTCAGTTCAGCAGGCTGAGCTGTTGGTTTTGACAACTTCCGGATGAAGATTCCATCAGGATCCGGAGCTCCGGTTAAAGCTTTTGTCGAGAGTTCCTCAGCTTCGGAGTTATGAAGGCACTGAATATGATGTAGATCCAGAACTTCGAAGTCCTTCTGAAGCTTCTGGACTTCCAGGAGATAGGCAGCTAATTGAGAGTTGTTGCAGGATCATTCACCTTTCACTTGTTTGATGATGATTTGTGAATCTCCCTTCACAAACAACTGTTTTACACCATAAGATAGTGCCACCTTGAGTCCATAGATGAGGGCTTCATACTCCGCCATATTGTTGGTTGCCTTGAAATTAAGGTGTACCATCTACTTGACCTTTTCTCCAGTCGGAGCCAGGAGAAAGATTCCAGCTCCGGCCCCCTACTTCTGCACAGAGCCATCGAAGTAGAGGGTCGAGTGAGGCTCAGTGAATACCGGAACTTTAAGCTCTGGTTTCTGCTCACTGTGGCACCCAGGGTTTGATGGAGAGGGGTCCACTCCGCCACAAAGTCAGCCAACACTTGACTTTTAATTGCTTGTCTCGACACGAATTCTAGATTGAATTCTGCCAGGTTCGCTACCCACTTTGCAATATTCCCAGTAGAATTAGGGTTATGCAAAATTTCACGTAGTGGAAAAGAAGTTACCACTGATATTTTGTGGGCTTGGAAGTAGTGACGAAGCTTTCTTGAGGCGATAAGAACTGCGTAAAGCAGTTTATGCAGCTAATTGTATCTTGTCTTGGCGTTGTGGAGTACTTCACTGAAGAAGTACACAGGGTGTTGGATGGTCCGGACCCTTTTAGAAGGACCCGGAGCTTCCTCTCCATCGACCAGAACCCTACTGGAGCGTCCCAGACCTTCAGGTTGTGCTTCTTGGACCCTCTCAGAGGGGTCCTGAATTCTTTCTTGTTCAATCCAGATCTCATTGGAAACCTCCTCAAAAGAATGAGATTGATCTCGTAGTACTTCATTTCGATGTTCCATTTCTGGGAGCTGAGACCCAGTCATGTATTCAGGTGGTTCCGGACCCTCCTGGAGGGTCAGGATTCCTTAACTGGATGTGGTTCCGGTCCTTCCGCGACCAGGACCATACTGACAACTTCGGTGGTTGTCGAAATGTAAAGCAGTAAAGGCTCACCAGGATTCGGAGCTACCAATATTGGTAGTGTGGTGAAGAGTTGTTTCAGCTCTCGGAACGCCTTTTCTTCTTCTTCAGACTAATGATATGGTCCAGACTTCCTCAAGAGTTTGAAGAAGGGTAGCACCCGTTCTGCCAGTCTGGATATAAACCGGCTGAGCGCAGCTAGACATCTAGTCAACTTTTGGCCACATTTCTTCTATAGCCTTGATCTTCGCCGGATTTGCTTCGATTCCTCGATGAGTCACCAAGAACCCCGGAAGCTTTCCGGAGCTAACCCCGAAGACACACTTGTCCGGGTTCAGCTTGGTGCGCGTAGTGCATAGCTTGTCGAAGACGACTTGTAAGTTGTCAAGGAGTGACTCCTTGTTTTTTATTTTCACGACGATGTCATGAACACACACCTCCACCAAGTCTCTAATTAGCTCTCCAAATTTTTTGTACATGGCTCGCACAAATGTTGAAGGAGCATTTTTAATACCGAATGGCATGGTAGTATAACAATACAATCCATCTACTGTTATGAAAGCAGTATGCTCTTCATATTCCTTAGACATTTGGATTTGATGATATCCAGAATATGCATCTAAGAAACGCAGTAGTTCACACTCGGAGGTGGAGTCCACTATCTGATCTATTCTAGGTAGTGTAAATGGATCTTTTGGACATGCCTTATTTAAGGTGGTGTAGTCGATACACATCCGAAGCTTCCCACCGGCCTTAGGTACAACAACTGGGTTTGCCAGCCATTTTGGATGGAAGACTTCCTAGATGAATCCAGCTTCAAGCAACTTCTTGATTTCTTGTCGGATGAAGTTTTGTCGCTCAATTGATTGCTTCCGGGGCTTATGGTTTACAGGCCGTGCGTCTAGGTAAATCTTTAGATTGTGCTCAATCACCTTCCTAGGGATCCCAGGCATTTGTGACGGTTGCCAGGTAAACACGTCGACATTAGCCCAGAGGAAAGTGATGAGCACGAGTTCCTATTCGTTGTTCAGACCCCCCGATATACGGGTAGTCTGAGCAACATCGGAACAAATTTGGACGACTTTGACAGGAATGTCGACGTCGCCGCTTGGTTGCACACGAGGTGCGGAGGTATAGCCTTTGTGACGAATGCTTGGAGGATTCACAGCTGGCTCCTTACCGGATGCTTCCTCTTGTGCTGTCATAAGCGCATATAGTTCTTCCAGTGCAGTAACTCCTGCAGTATGATCTCTGAGGATCCGGAGAACGCCCGTGGGTATTGGCATCGTCAACACCAAATAACCATAATGGGCAGCAGCCATAAACTTGTATAAAGCTGGCCTGCCCAAAATGGCATTGAAAGGCAGACTGATGTGCGCTACATCGAAGATCAATTTCTCGGTTCTGTAGTTCTCCCGGGTCCCGAAGGTCACCGGGAGTGTAATGGAACCAAGAGGAGTAATGATTCCCGAACCTACTCTGGAGAAAGGTCGGGATGGACGAAGGTCCAATGGTCAGAGCTAGAGCTTAACGAAAGCTTCGAAGCTTATGAGGTTTTGCAAGGAACCTCCGTCCACCATGAAATGGTGGATTTGGATATTGTTAATGGTGGGTGACACCATCAACGGTAGTTGACCAGCCCCGATCAGCTTTCGGGGGCAGTCCAAAGCATCGAAAATGATGGGTGTATCCATCTATTTCCGATGTGGTTCTGGCATAGCAGCGGGAGCTACCATGTCCATGTCCCGCCACATTGTCTTCAGGATGCGGCGAGAGGTGATGTCCCAAGAACCACCATAGATTGTGTTTATGGTCTTCCGACGTTCATTGCCAGAAATGTCAGAGTCGTAGACAGTGTTGTAGACGGCTTTCAAGACCTTTTTTGGGTCTTGGAAACCTAGTTCTTCTTCAGCCGGAGCTCCATCAACTTTTTGTTTTCCTTCCTTTTGACGGAAGGGAGCTTCTTTCCGACGCTTGTTGTAGTGCTCGGCAAGGTTCTGTACCTCCCGACACTCTTCCAAGCTGTGTCGGCTCGTCTTGTGGATTGGACACCATGCTTTAGAACTGTTGCCGTCCTCTGATGAAGGTCGAGGTCACTTCTGGTGGTGTGGCCCCCAACTTCCAGGAGCTGCAGCAGCAGTAGTTGGAGCGCCAGTCAACGACTTCTTTTTGTTGTTGGGCTTCTTCTTCTTCTTGCCATTACGGAGATAGCGGCTTAAGTTTTGGAGGAATTCTGGTTAGCCTCCGGAGCTCGCTTGGAATGCATTTTACGGCCCTCCGCAGTTCTAGCACATTTGTCAGCTAGGCTGAAGAGTTCCGTGACGCGGGTAACTTCTTTAATGGCCAACTTTTCTGGCATCTTCTTATGTCGAACACCATGTCTGAATGCAACAATAACAGAGGAGCTCGAGATTGAAGGAATGGTATTTAGTACCTGAGAGAACCACTGTATGAAGGATCGTTGCGATTTCCCCGATGTTTGCCTTACGGCAAACAGGTCCATTTCAGTGTCGGGTCGGGTGTAGGAGCTCCCGAAGTTGGCAGTGAATTGCTGGCATAGCTCCGCCCAACTATTAATGGAGTCGGGTGGAAGACTCATGAATCAGGACCTTGCAGTCCCACTTAAGGCCACCAGGAAGTAATTGGCCATCACAACCTAATCACTCCCCACTGCCAGTATGGCAGTAGAATAAATTTGAAGAAAATCAGCGGGGTTGACAGTCCTGTCGAATTTCTCCGGTAAGTGGGGCTGAAACTTTTGTGGCCACCTAACCATACGTAAGTGCATGGTCATGGCAGAACAGCCTCCTCCTACACCCTGAGGAGTAGGGTTGTCCCGATCTTCTTGCCTCTCGCGAGCTCGCTCAAAGTAGATACGACCATCTTGTTGCCAGTAACGGCGATCCAGTTCCATCCGCAGGTCATGAGTAGGAATCCTGATAATCGTGTGGGTGCATCGTGCCCCGGGAGGCAACGAAGTCACCTGCTAAGATGCAGCACGTCTCCTCTATTGTGAGACTTGCAGACCAAGGCCAGACATGGTTCATCGTTGTGAAGGTGCTCGCCCCAAAGGTGGAGGACCTTGATTGCTGATGCCTGCAGCCGCAGCTGCGACAGGATGGTCAACATCATCCCTCAACTGCTCCATAGTACCCTGGGGTGCACCTGGAGCCGGTGGGTGTTGTAGAGGAGATCGCGCAGCAATGAGCACGTGCTCGGGGTTGTTGTTTGTTGATGCAGTGATCAACACAGATGCTCCATCTTGTTGACCAGCATTGTTTGCTGGAACAGATGGTGGTTGTGGTGCCACAGCACCTGTTGGAACAATGGCACCTGCTGGTTGTTGCACGTTGGAGGCATTGCCTCCAGCAGGTTGTCCAACATGGTTTCCATTGGAAAATCCAGCAGCTGAATTCACCATCTTGTGCCACTTCTCCCCCTTCCTGGCGCGCCAAATGTTGAAGTGTTTGATACAACACTTCCCCTGGACCCGCTGAGAAGCAGCCCGCAGAGGTTCTTTTGTGGTTGGGACACGCAAAGATCAATATCAAGATGATGACCTCGAGGATTTACGTTGTTCAGGACGCCTGAGCGTAACATCCTACTCCATGGGGTTTGTGTAATTGTATTGAGCGAGTATGTTCTCTAGGATCAGGTCAAATCAGATCAGATTGTCCCCGATATTCGTGCGGTGCAGCCTTTTTATAGTTCTAAGGACTGACCATTACAAAGCTGGCCTGGCCCGACATGTTGCCCTAGCGTGCTTAAGGACCTAATACACTGTCTAAAGGGTATTAAGTATAATTAGTAGTGTGGTAACGTGCCTTCATGGCAGTGTTACCCCGATTAACTATGCACTGATCGTGTGTCATTAATATGGCATTAATAACACATTATCAGACCTTGTAACTGCTGCTTTAACTGTCCCTGAATGTTTGTAACAGACGTGATCTGCTCGTATTTCTTGTTGGCGATGAAGGTCTGGAGGCTCCACACGTGCCAGATCCGGAGCTTTCCCTTGCGGGAGGGTAGGTCCGGGGTCGCTGTATACGTGTCGATACCGAAGCTCCTCTCTGACGGGGGCTAGGTCCGGGGCTGTTGTACACGTGTAGTCGCCGGAGCTTCCCTTGGTTGGGAGTTTTGGTTTGGTCTTATTTTACACATGTTAACCCAGGAACCAGCCATGTGAGGGGAGTGGGTCCGATACAACATGACATGTGGGACCTGCAAGGGCCTTCGACTCTGACGGGTGGAACTTTCTTGCACTTCTTGCGGTATTGTGGGGTATCCGGTATGTAGGGTACCGACAGTGGCCCCCGGGCCCACCTCTGGGAGAAACACTTTGGGTTAAGTTGTTCTGCTGGAGGTGAGGCCATTCTTGATTCCTGCACTTTGATTTTCAAAAAGTCCTCTAATGCGTCGATACAGTGATGGTCCAGGAGTGAACCTACGACGTGTGGCTTGTTATGAATACGGCGGATGAGATCTTTGAGTGTGGATCTCACACAATTGTAGGTCATCGGTTCCCAATACGAACACCGTATCAGTTCTGCGTGCCCTGTCAGAGCGTCGACTTTGGGTTTCTCGCCACCCATCATGGCAACGGTGGGCCTTGGACTCTGACGGGTGGAACTTTCTTGCACTTCTTGCGGTACTGTGGGGTACCCGATACGTAGGGTACGGACAGGTACCGAGCACCTTTCCTTGACTATTGTCTCCAAAATAGATGCCCTCGCTTGGATCCTCATTTTCTTCATACTCAACACACATCCCTATTTCTCCGGTCATATGGTTGGTGCAACCACTGTCTAGCACCCATTTCGATCCACTGGAGGAATAGGCCTACAAAAAAAAAATCATGCCTTTGTTTTAGGTACCCAAGCTTGCTTGGATCCTTTGAGGTTAGTTACAAGAGATTTGGGCACCCACACATGAGACTTAGTGTTCCCATGGCGTGGCCCAACATAACGAGCATAAATTTTACCAAAATTACTTCTCATTAGAACATAGGATGCATCAAAAGTCCTGAATAATAGTTGATGTTGTTTATGAATAGAACCAGTCCGAGAAACTGGACTTGTCCAGAGGACCAGACTTGTCCGAGTAAGGACCGGACTAGTCCAGTTATTGTGTGTGTTGACTATCTTGGACTTATTAGCATTATTGGTCCTTCTAGCTTGAGAGGGGTTTCCCTTCACAAAGGCAATGTTCTCCTGGTTATTTTTATGGCTTCTAGCAATTGCTTTTCACCATAAGAATATCCAATGCCATATTTGACATTAGGAGGTCTTGTGACCAAGTATGCACTATGTGCATATTTGATCTTCTCCTTGTCAAATATGCCACTTTGGGAAGAATGCTTGTCCTTTGTAGAAGCTGACTTTTCCTTCAAGCTAGTGTCAATTTTAGCACGTGAACAAGTAATAGTAGCTTCAGTTAAGTGGTTGAGAAGGTGAGCTTGAAGAGGACGAGGGGTCACTTTGTTTGAGTGACTCAACTTGTACCTCAAGGATTTTGTTAACCTTAGATAGGTTAGCAAGTTCGTCCTTGATGGTGGTGTTAGAGTCACTTAACTTCAAGGAAGCTTACTTGCTTGAGGCTAACTCAAGTTCTAGTGACTTGCCTCACTCCTTTTAAAGTTCGAGAAGTTTTCCAAGTTCAAGATATTCCTCCTTTTGGGAGATAATCATATCTTCTTGACGGTTGATCAACTTCTCCTTCTCAACAAGCTGATCTAGTAGAAATTTCATCTTCGCAGCTGTTTTCTTATCTAAGCCAACGAGCATGTCTTCATTATCACATGTAACTTCACTATCACTAGAATAAGAATGCAAGGAAGAGGATTTGGTTGTTACCTTTCGTTTACCTTCCTTTGCCATGAGGCAAGTGTTGTTGCCCTTCCATGCGCCTAGAGTTGCGAAGAGGGTGGACTTCTTGGATGTCTTCTCGATGGCTATGCTAGCCATCTCCTCTTCCTCTTCGGATGAGGACTCGTCATTTGAGTCCCATTCCTTTCCTAGATGCGCTTGTCTAGATTGCTTCTTTTTCTTGAAGAATTTCTTTCGATGAGGCTTTGTTTCCTTGGTCTTCTACTTATTTTCTTCATACGGGCAATCAACTATAAAGTGGTCATATTCACCACAGTTATAGCACGCCCGCATCATCTTTGGTCTTAACTTTTCTTTGTATTTTCCTTCTCTTGATTTTCCACCTTGTCTTCTTTTCATCATTTTCTTCAATCTCTTCATGAAGAGGATCATGTCTTCTTCATCAATTTTGCTGCTCTAATCATTGCTATCCTCTTCTTGTTGAGCTTCTCGAGATTCTTTTGACAACGGTTTGCAAGTGGACTTCAAAGCGACCCCTTTCTTCTTTGCTGAGGTGAGGTTGGCAATCTCCTTGACATGCTTTGCATGCTTTTCCATCATCTCGAAATTTATGATTTTCCAAGCAGCTCATTCGGGATCATTTTCTTGTACCCGGGCCTTTTTTCTAATCATCGAGGACAATGTGATGTTGCGAGGCATAAAAGCTCTAAGGATGAGCTTTACCACCTCATGATCGTTCCACTTCTTGCTTCCGTATGCTCGAACCTTGTTGATGAGCGTCTTTAACCAGTTGTACATGTCTTGCGTCAACTCATCTTCTTCAGTGGCAAAGCTTCCCAATTTGCCTTCGATCATTTCGATCTTCGCCTCTCACACATGACGATCGCCTTCATGTGCAGTTTGCAATGTGTCCCATATTTCCTTTGCAATCTCGAGTCCATCCAACTTGGTGAACTCGTCCTGACTTAATGATGAGGTGATGACTGCTGCAGCTTGGGCATTTCGATGGATTGCTTGCTCTTTGTAAGACCTATGTGTGCTGAATACATTGGCTTGTAGTGAATACACTTGCTTTGACGATAAAAGTTTTGAATATCACCAAAACACCTTTTTATTAAGGTCCGACTAGCTTTGGTTAGCTCCGGTGAGTTTTGTCTTTAGCTCCGACATGTCTTTGATAGCTCCGGCGTATTTTTGCTAAGCTCTGAGTTGATTTTTCTAGCTCCGACTTTTGGGATGACTAGTTCCGACTAGTTTTGGTTAGCTTCGGCGCTAGGTCCGACTAGCTTTGGTAAGCTCCAGTGCTAGGTTGTACTAGCTTTGCTAAGCTCCGGCTCAAGCTCCGATTTGTTTTGGCAAGGTCCGGTGCTTGATAGCAATGTTCTAGCTTTTAATGTGAAATGTTTCGAACTTGCTTTACATTATTGGAAAGTTTGCTTAGTATTCTTTTACTAAGTTTTTGGTGCGTTTTGGTTGACATGGATGATATCGTGTTACTGTTGTTTTGCAAGATGCTTATGTGAGGTTCTCACGTAAGGTGTTGTGTTCGGAACTAACTTGAGTCAAGTTGAGGACTTGGGCTCGTATGGATTGGTTGTTTATTCATGTGCAGGTGTTGCTTGAGTTTATGACATGACTAGTGATGGTATCCATTGGACTAGTCTCAGGGAGGAGATGAGGTTCCAACAACCAAATTTAGGAGGAATTGTGGTTGATCTGATCAAGAGGTTGCGCAGTATGATTGAATCAAGAACAATGCATGTGAAGGTATCATGGATGTCATTGGAAGATGTCTGCACGTGTGCAAGGAGTGCATGGACGTGCCTACATGGTTTCGGGACGTTATGAAGAGATGTGGACGTAAAGAGTTGGTCAGAAAGGTCCAACCGACTAGGTTATGGACTCAGGCTGCGGCTGAGTCGGGTTTGACTCAAATATGGAAAGATTTGAGTTGGTTATGATAGGATTTCGTGTGAGTCACGAATTTGAGTAGTTTAGGAATGTGAGATACGTTCATAAGGTGTTTGGAAGTCTTAATATTGCTTCTATCTGCGTATAGAAGAATCCTAAGCAGTTATGGAAAGTTACGATTCGTGAATAGAGTAGGATTAGGTTCCTGATTTGAGTTGAGTTGGCTTTCGAGCTGGTTATATAAGCAAGGGAGCCCAGAGCTCGTGGTGCACGACTTTGGGGCTGTTTCCTCTTGTGTTCTATTGAATAAAAAATTCGTAGTTTAAAGGAACTTTTGTGCCTTGTTCGTCCGACTTGTTTTAGACAAGTTTTACTCGTCGTGTTTCTGAACAGCACTACCTTTCGTCGTTGGTTTTATCATAACTCGAGTTTTACAGATCTAACTGACGTGATTCTTTTTGGGTTGTCTTCACAACTTGATTATATATCATCTGTCAAAATTTCACGGTCATTGGATTTATAGTCTATGATCTACACGAGTTTCTTTGCAGCGTTCCAGAACTGTTTTTTCTCGGGTAGGGCAGATTGACCTTTGTTTGATCTTTCGATCATAACTTGAGTTATTCTCGACGGATTTGAGTGATTCTTGTTGTGTTGTCTTCGTGACTTGATTCTCTATGATATCTATCACTTTTGTCACGGTGAAACACATTTATATTAGTCTCACACATGATTTCTTTAACAGATCATTTTTCTGCCGAAGGGGTTGGGGTTTAATTGTTTCCGCTGCGTAAGATTTTTAAATCTACCATTCACCCCCCTCTGGTAGTTTTTCACATGCTCTTCGATCCTACAATTGGTATCAGAGCCACGGTGCTCTAATCTTTGTGATTTGCACGTGGTTTTGACTAATCATCATGGAGAAGTACTCTGCCAAACCTTGTGTGTTCGCTGGTATTGATTTTCAGGTTTGGAAGGCACGCATGGAGGCTTTCATCCAGGCACAAGGCTTTGCAATATGGGAGAAGGTATACAAGCCTTACGAAGTGCCATCAAACGATCATGTTACAGCTACAAATCTGAGAGATGTCGACAACAACAACAAGGCTCGAAACTTGATCATACAAGGATTAACACAAAGCGACTTCGATCGTGTTGCACACCTCCGATTTGCATACGATGTGTGGAAAGCACTTTGTGACTACCACGAAGGATCCAACACGATCAAAGAGGTAAGGCAAGACATATTCAAGAAAGAATACATGCGCTTCGTGATGCAACCCAGTGAGTCTATTGATGACCTTTTTGCTCGCTTTAATAAGATTCTCAGCAACTTGCGTAGTGTCAATGTTAATTTTTCAGATGCTGAAAATGCTAAGCAATTGCTAAGTGCATTAGATATGTCAATTTGGGAGATGAAAGTCACATCTATTCGTGAATCTACTGTCATGAGTTCACTTACTTTAGATGTGCTATATTCTAAGTTAAAAACTCATGAAATTGACATAATCTCACGTAAGAACCCAAACAAGTCTATTGCTTTTGTTTCTCAACATGACATGCCTATCAACCATCATCTGATGGTACACTTGCTTTGCTGTCCTCTCTAACCCTTGAACAGATTGAGGAGTTTCCAGAGGAGGAGCTAGCGCTCATCTCTACCCGGTTCTCAAAAGCATTGCAAAATGTGAGAACTAGAAGGAGAGAAAGCTCCGGACCTCAACGATTCTTTGAATGTGGTAAGACAGGACATTTTCATTCAGATTGCCCTAACCTTTCAGGTCCTACTTCCCGGGATGAAAAGAAAACAAGAACGAAGCACTCCTCTGCAAAAGATACGAAGAAAAAGAAGGGTTTTACAGGTCATCAACTGGTGGACAGTTTTATCTCCGCACTCCAGGAACTTGGCTCAAGCGACGTAGACATTGGAAGTGACGAAGATGAAGATGATTTGGCAAACTTGTGCTTTATGGTGGGCAAGTCAAGATCAAGTATGGAGGAGGCAGAACACAACAATGACAATGAAGAGGTATGTCCCACTTGTGAAGAAATGTGTGATGCTATTTCTCGTGCCACTATTATTGTTAAGAAAAAGGACAAAAAGCTTAGGGATAGTACTGCTAAAATTGAATCACTAGAATCTGAAATAAACCGTTTAAAAACTTTGATTCCTATTGATGATGCATGTCCCTCATGTGATTTAATATATGAACAATTGTCCTCATTAAGAAGTGCGCACACCTCCACACTTGATAAACTTGAGTTAGAAATTGAAAATAACAAAGAGCATGCTGCACTTAATGATAAAAACTTGAAAGATGCTAGCTGTTCTACAATTGATTTGCATTGTTCTACTTGTGATGATCTTGATAAGAAACTACAGGATGCTATGAATGAAATTTCTATATTGAACAATGCTTTACGTTCGCATGAAGTTAAATTTTGTTCCAATTGCAAACTAAAAGGAAAAACAGCATGTGAAAATTGCCTTGATCTGTCCAATAAACTTGATGACATGCATAGGACATTAGATCGGTTTTGTAATGGGAATAAGAACCTAAACTTGCTGCTGAATTCTTCCAAGTCTTGCAATGATAAAACTAGTTTAGGTTTTGATTCTCATGCTCATGCTAAGGCACATCCACCTAAAATTGTAAAGTCATTAGGAAGTGGTTTGATTCAAACAGTTCCTAAACAAAAAGGAGTGGTTTTCAAGTCTGCAGGAGTGTTGTCTCATTCGGTTTCAAATAAAAATATTGCTTGCTCATCTAGACATGAACACAAAGTTAAATTTCATTGTACCTACTGTGGTAGAGATGGTCATGTCATAGATTTTTGTTATAGACTAGCTAAACAACAGAAAAGGGAAAGAATGGTTGCTAGATCTCATAACGTTCATGCAAAATTTGCTGCACATATTAAACCAAATGTCAGGAACATGCAACCTGTTGTTATGAGTCAAGAACATTCAAAGTTTACCTCTGGACCTTCTGTTTTTGCCTCCGGAGCTACTGATTTTTGTTCTATACAAGTAACACCTTATAGATCAGTAGTTAATAATAAAAAACCTCAAACTTTGACTAATAAACCTGTTGTTTTATCTTAGCTTTCGCGTGTTTTCGTGCTGCACGTCGTGTGACTCAGTACTGGATACCTAAATGCCTTTTGACTAACCCCAGTATTGAGTCATCGACGTATTGTGCTTCTATGTAGGTTACATGCTTAAGGAAGGAGAAACTTTTGAATTGTGAATTCAGGTTGCTCACGCCACATGACCGGTAACAAAGAATGGTTCTCCTCCCTCTCTTTTGTGTCACGAGGAGAGAATGTTACTTTTGCCAATAATTCTTCAACTCCTATAATTGCTAAGGGTTCGGTTAGAGTTAATGATCACTACACTTTGAAGGATGTGGAACTTGTAAAAAATTTGAAATACAACTTGCTTTCTGTTTCACAATTGCTAGATGAAAATCTGGAAATTATTTTCACTAAAAATTGCTGCAAAGTTGTAAATTCAAACAATGAGCTTATTTTTAACATGACACGATTTGGAAGAGTTTTTAAAGCTGATTTTGATATGTCTTCCTCTAAGCATAGGTGTCTAGTTGCTAATGATTCCAAAGTTTTATATTTTTGGCATCGTAGACTTGGTCACGTAGGCTTTGATCATCTCACTCGTGTTAGTGCTCTTGATCGCATATGTGGGCTACCTAAGCTTAAAAGGGACAAAGAAATTGTGTGCTCTTCTTGTAGACATGCTAAGATGGTTGCAGGTTCACATACTCCTCTCACAATGATCATGACAACTGAACCGGGTCAAATTTTGCACCTTGAAACCGTAGGACCTTCGCGTGTTCAATCCTTCGGTGGTAAATGGTATGTTCTTGTGATTGTTGATGATTATTCTAGATACTCTTGGGTTTGCTTTGTGGCATCTAAGAATGAAGCTTTTAGTCACTTTAGAACTTTATTTCTTATATTATCAATTGATCACCCAAGATCTCTAAAAGCAATTAGAAGTGATAATGGAACGGAATTTAAAAATCAATCTTTTGATCACTTTTGTGATGAAAATGGAGTAGATCATCAATTTTCTTCACCATATGTACCTCAACAAAACAATGTTGTAGAGAGAAAGAGCAGAACCTTAGTTGAGATGGCTAGGACTATGCTTGATGAATATCAAACTCCTAGGAAATTTTGGGCTGATGCGATTGCAACCGCTTGTTATGTCTCAAATCGTGTTTTCTTGCACGCTAATCTAGTTAAAACACCATATGAGCTCCGGTTTGGACATAGGCCTAGTGTTACGCACTTTCGGGTATTTGGTTGCCAATGCTTTGTTAAGAAACATGGTAATCTTGTTAAATTTGAACCTAGATCCATTGATGGCATGTTTCTTGGTTATCCATCTCATCCTAGATGCTACTGTGTGCTTTTACTTGACACTAACAAAATTGTGGAGACTTGTGAAGTGCCTTTTGATGAATCTAGCCCAGGTACTAGCTCAAACATTGCAGGTCGAGATCCATATCCACAGGGGGAGAGCATTTTCGTTGCAAATGAGGAAGAGGTGGAGCTGCTGCCAGAAAATTCAGCAGCTAATGATATTGTTCGAGCTCCTGATTTTGATTCACAGCCAGTACCTACGACCACCATTGCTGGTCCAGATCCTCCTCAAGTCACAAGCTCATCGATCTGTGATGAACATGAAGAAGAAGAAGCTTGTGAAGTATCTACTCCCCTCCGGGTTCTCAAAATTCATCCTCCACAACAGATTATTGGAAGCTTGCACGAATGAGTTACACGGTCCAGGTTTTGCGATACAAACTCTCATGCTCATTCTGCTTTTGTTGCTTCTTTTGAACCTAATGATATATCACACACACTCACTAGTGAATCTTGGATTATTGCCATGCAAGAAGAGTTAGAAAATTTTGAAAGAATTAATGTTTGGAAACTTGTACCTCCTCCTCAAGGTCACACTTTAATTGGAACTAAATGTGTGTTTAGAAATAAACAAAGTGAGGATGGGGTTGTGATTAGGAATAAGGCTAGGTTGGTTGCTCAAGGTTTCACTCAAGTTGAAGGTCTAGATTTTGATGAAACTTTTGCTCCTATTGCTATATTAGAAGCCAAAAGAATTTTGTTAACTTTTGCTACATCTAAAGGTTTTAAGAAATATCAAATGGATGTTAAAAGCGTTTTTCTAAATGGCTACATAGATGAGAAGGTTTATGTCAAACAAACACCGGGTTTTGAAAATTCAGATTTTCCTGATCATGTTTACAAACTGTCCAAAGCCTTGTACGGTCTCAAACAAGCGCCTAGAGCATGGTATGATAGGTTAAAAACATTCTTACTTGAAAAGGGGTTTACCATGGGCAAGGTTGATAGGACTCTTTTTGTGCTTAAGCATGGCAATGACTCATTATTCGTACAAGTGTATGTGGATGATATTATCTTTGGTTGTGCTTCTCATGACCTTGTGTCCAAGTTTTCATCTATGATAAGTTCAGAATTTGAGATGAGTATGATGGGAGAACTCACGTACTATTTGGGGCTACAAATCAAGCAAACCAAGGAGGGTACCTTTGTGCATCAAACGAAGTATACAAAAGACCTCCTAAGGCGCTTCAACATGGACAAAAGCAAGCCTCTTCGGACACCAATGGGAACAACAACAACACTTGAACTTGATGAAGATGGTGAACCCGTGGATCAAAAAGAGTATAGAAGCATGATTGGATCACTTTTGTACCTCACGACATCAAGACCGGACATATAATTCAGCGTATGTCTTTGTGCACGGTTTCAAGCCTCCCCACGTGTTTCACATCATCAAGCCATCAAAAGGATTCTCAGGTACTTACATGGAACTCAAGAATTTGGCATTTTTTCCTTCTTCCTCAACTGTTACTTTGAAAGCTTTTTCCGATGCTGATTTTGGAGGTTGTAGGATTGATAGGAAAAGTACTTTCGGTACTTGTTATTTTCTTGGTAATTCACTTGTTGCTTGGTCCTCCAGAAAACAAAATTCAGTTGCACAATCCACAACCGAATCTAAATATGTAGCTGCTGCTAGTGCTTGCTCACAAATTCTTTGGATTGTTCAAACACTTAAGGACTATGGGGTTGATCTAGATAGTGTTCCACTAGTGCCATTTGCATTGCTAAAAACCCTGTGCAACATTCTAGAACTAAGCACATTGATATTAGATATCACTTTCTCCATAATAATGTTGAAAAAGGAAACATTGTGCTTCACCATGTATATACCAAACAACAATTGGCTGACATTTTTACAAAACCTTTGGATTTCACTTGTTTTTGTTTCATTCGTAGTGAAATAGGGGTTATGCATTCTCATGGCTTACATTGAGGGGGGTTTTCAAACCCTAGAAGTCTATGTGTGAATCTGAAATTAAAATAATATGAGCATAGTATTTCATACATATATGACTTTGTGATTCTTTTTACATGCTGAAAGTTCTTACTACATTACTCATGTTATACATTTTGTAGTTTTTGCCATGTCTAGTAATTGGAATAATTACTTACAATAAATCTGGTCATGGTCGAACTTTCTTGCTGTTTTGAACTTGTTGCATGCTCACATGTTCTTTTAGTCATAAATAATTAATCAAGTAATCAACTCGTTGAGTTTTTTTATGAACAAATATAAGTTGAGAAAAGATCAAAAGAATATGCATGCATCACACTTCTTCTTTTGAGATGGCTTATCATTGCACTTAGATATGAACTTGGAAGAAGTTGTGTATGACAAAAACCATGTCCTTAAGCTTCTGATTGTCAAATGACATAGGCTTGGCTTGGTTGGTTAGAATAAGGCAGATGCACATATAATCTCTTGCAAATATCGTATGATCTAAATTTGTGCTTTGAAAAATAATAAAATGCAGCGACAAGTGACATGCTTTCAGGTATTGAAATAGTTAAGTTTGTGATATCATGACTTGCTTAAATTGAAAATTACATTTGATCTCTAGCATGGCTTACACTACTTTATGTATGTCATTGTTGTGATAGTGTAAGTTACTTGAGAGTATGACATGGATCAGCTTTGTTTTATATATATATATATGTTATAATATGCTCATAACAATTAAAATTTCTCTTTTGATCCTTGCTGAATACATTGTCAAAGGGGGAGAGATAATATGGTGAATTATGCAAGGGGAAATATGTATAGGGGGAGAGAGAAATTTATTTCTATCTCATTTGATTTTCAAAAAGGGGGGAAATTGTTCTCAAAACTTTTCATGCCAATGTTCGGATTTTAAATGGTGTTGCCAATGCATTCATCAAGGGGGAGATTGTGAGACCTATGTGTGCTGAATACATTGGCTTTGACAATAAAAGTTTTGAATGCTGTCATAACATCTTTTTAGCAAGGTCCGACTCTAGCTCCGAGCTTCTGGAAGGTCCGACAATAGGTCCGACTTTCTTTGTCTAGATCCGACATGTTTTTGGGAAGCTCCGGTGAGCTTTGTTTTTAGCTCTGGCATGTCTTTGATAGCTCCGGCATGTCTTTGTTAAGCTCCAATATGTTTTGCTTGGTCCAACTTATGTTTGTTAGCTACGAAATGTTTTTCTGGCTCCGACTTTTGGGATGACTAGTTTTGGTTAGCTCCGGTGCTAGGTCCGACTAGTTTTGGTTAGCTCAGGCGCTAGGTCCGACTAGCTTTGGTAAGCTCCGGCACTAGGTCCGACTAGCTTTGGTAAGCTCCAGCTCAAGCTCCGGTTTGCTTTGGCAAGGTTCGAAGCTTGATCGTAATGTTCCAAATTTTGATGTGAAATGTTTCTGTCGGTGGTTTTGATCCGGCAGATCTCTTGACACTACTATACTGTTAGAGGAGTTTGAGGTTCGGTGTGGGCACGCGGAGATTCAAGAAGGTGGAGTGTAGATGACACAAGAGACACGAAGATTTACGTGGTTCGGGCCGCCTGAGCGTAATACCCTACTCCACGGGGTGTGTTGGTATTGTATTGGATGTATGAGCTCAAAGTGAGTTCAGAGTGTAGAGTGAGCGCGTAGCATGTGTGTCCTTCCTATGTATCGTTGGCCTGTCCTTTTATAGTACAAGGGCAGGCCGTTACAAGTCAGCCTGGCCCGACATGTGGCCCCGACGATTACTAATATTGATACACATTTGATGCGCTTAATGACCCTTAATAACTGAATTACGGGCTTTGATAGCACCGTTACTGGTAATTAGGGTCGTCGGATCGTGTGTCATTAATATAGTATTAATGAAACTTAATCGGGTCTTGAAGTCCTTGATTCCCTTTGGAGATCCGGAGCCATTGTGGAGTCTTCCGGAGGTTAGAGGCTGATGGTCCGACGGTTGGACACGTGGCAGCTCCGGAGCATACTGTGGGGAACAGATAGGTCCGGTGCCACCTAACACGTGTCAGTTCTGGAGCTTCCCTCGGTCTGGGGTTAGGTCCGGAGGTGCCGTTATGGTACATAGCCCGGAGCTTCCCCCTTGTGGGCGGTAGCTCCGGTTTGATAGTACACGTGGCGACCCTGGGACTAACTAAGTTGGGGAAGCGGGTCCGATTATGTCTGACATGTGGGCCTCCGAAGGTTTTTAGATCGAGTAGATGATATTCCCTTGAGATCTTTGCAATCCCAAGGGGTATATGGTACCCAGGGTACCGACAGTGGCCCCCTGGGCCCACCTCTGGGGAAGACTCCTTGGGTGAAGTCATTCCGCTGGAGGTGGGTCCATCCTTCAACTTTTGAACTGAGTCTTCAAAGGTCTTCGGATGTGCCGTTGGCGATGGTTTTGAGTTAAATCATCGGCCCGTGGCATATCCCGTGAATGGCAAATGAGATCTTTGGCGTGCGGATCTCACACAATTGAAGGTCGCCGATTCCCGTACGAAAATCGTATTGGTTCCACGCGCCTTGTCACGCTGCCGCCTTCGGGCTTCCCGCCTCATGATGACAATCGTTCGCCTGGGTAAGAACCTCGACTTGATCGTCCGAGTGGTCCCGGGCCCTCTTGTCATCGGCTCGGTGAATTTTTTGAGTAGTACCTTCGACTTCCTTGCGGTTTCCATCCCAGCATTGCGAGGGCTTACTTAAGAAGGAAAGCGTGCATCGTCTGGGGTTCTTTACACCTCTCATCTGATCTTGCGCTCAAACTCCCAACTTGTGCTCGCTTTTCCTCTCTTGCCTTGCTGTGCCGCAATGGAGTTGGGTCTCCGCGAGAGTCGTTTGAAGACTGAAGGTGACCTGAAGAAGGTCCGAGACCTCATGGGATGGTCCCCGTACTTCTTCAACCACCTGGTACGCGCCGGGGGAGAGCTCCCGTTCAATAAGGAGCACGCCGACGAAATGGTGTACTTCTCTTCGTACGCCATGGTGGGGTTGTTCCAACCTTTTTCTTCCTTTTTCTTTATGCTGCTAGACTTCTATGGTCTGCAGCTGTACCACCTTGGCCCCCACTCCATTCTTCTTATGTCCGTCTTCGTCCACTTCTGTGAGATGTGGGTGGGCATCCCCCCCTGCATTGAACTCTTCCGGACCTTCTTCACCGTCCATACCACCGGTAGGAGCAATGAGTACCTTGGCTTCTACTACTTCGTGAAGTGCAAGAAGTGCCCATTCAAGTACCTCCAGTTGTTTCCCTCTGGGAAGTGGGATGATTGGAAGAAGTACTGGATAGTCATCCGGGTGGAGGAGTGAAGCTAGAGTTGCCCGAAGGCCTCCCCAACATCGATACTACAGTCTGGAGTGAAGCTCCGGTGCTGGAGGATGCCTTCAACCCTGCTCTGACCAGGATCTGCCAGTGCGTGGAGGGAGGATTAACTCCTCATGCGGTGTTTTGCAACTTCCTGGTCAATAGGTGGGCACTGCTGAAGAGGAGAGAAAAACTCGCTTGGGCCCTCAACAGTGTGATGGACGACGACCGGGTCGAGACCGGGCTGAAGTCCAACATGGCGGGGACAACCTTGGAGTTTCATCTCAAGAAGTTCCAGCACGGCATCGACGTCGCGGGTGACGACTTGACTCCGCCATCGGATTTTCTCCCTCTGAACGTGGATGTAGAGTTCAGCAGGGAGCTCCAGCGGAAGATGCCTATGCTTGATGACCTTGGTGTCGTCGAGAGAAGATCGACCTCCAGGGTGGTGATCCCTGGGGCCTCCGAAGGTGGCTCCGACCCTGCCCTGAAGCCAAGGATCAAAGTCGTCAGCAAGGGCAAGGAGCCGGCAGACGAACCCTTGAGCCGGAAGAGGAAGCTGCAGCATGCCGACGGAAGGTCCGTCAGGCCTGCAACCTCTGCATCAGCTCCTTCTCCCCGGAGGGGGAGGTCTTCTACAACTGCGGCTACTGTACCCGCAGCGGCGTCCTCCCGGGGTGCTAGCTCCGGGCATGCGACTCCAGCACCGGGGCCGGTTGAGGCCTCTAGGTCCGGAGGTCCTTAACGGTTGAGGGGGGCCTCAACTAAGGAAATGCCCGTGGCTGCAACAAGTTCCGGGGGGCCTTCCGAAGCTTCCACGCTGGCGGCGGCTATGGTCAGCCCAGAACGCCCGGGAAAGAGGTTCCACGTAAGCTGGTGCGGAAGCCTCCCGAGGTAATTTTTAATCTTTACCTCAGATAGTTGTTTTATTGTAGTAACTATTTTTTAAGTTTCTTCATCCATCATCTGCAGCATTCCCAAGAAGAGGAGTGAGGCTCCACCCTCAGCCACAGCAGCTGAAGCTGTGAGGGCGGAAGCTTCTGCTCCTGTCCAGGCGCCGCCCCAAGTGGTGGCTGAAGCTGCGACAGCTCCGGCGCCAACTGTCGTGGTCATGGACCTCGACTCATCCCCAAAGACTCCTGTGGTAGTGCCGGACCGTGGGAGAGAAGATGCGCCAACGGCACCTGCCCCGGAGGTTCAAGCTCCGGGTCCTTGTGTAGAGATGATGGAAGCTCCAGGAGTTGAGCCGGAGGAAGCAGTAATTCCGGCCCCAGAGCCGGAAATCGTTGAAGCCCCGGCGGTTGAGCCGGAGGTAATTGAAGTCCCGGCGTGCGCGCCAGATGTTGAGGAAGTCCCGGCGGTTGGCCCGGCTACCTCTGAAGCACCGGCCGTAGAGCCGGTCATTGCTGGAGCTCCGGCCGCAGGGCCGGTTGATGTTGAAGGTCTTCCGGCGCCCGAGCCGGTCGTTGCGGAGGCATCAGCGCTCGAGCCCCCAGTAGAGGAGGTGCCCAGGCCGGAGCCAGAAGTAGCCCCTGCTCCGGGAGTGACGACGCCGGAGGAACCCGCGGCTGAGCAGGAGTGCCTAGACGAAGTTGCTGGCCCCCTACCTGAGGGGGCAAACGAAGATATGGCAGCTGGTCCTTCGGAACTACTTCCGGAGGTCAGAACTACATCAGCGGGTCCCTCCTTGATGGCGACTGAGGCCATCCCGGAGGACGACCCTAGTGCCGTGGAGTTTCAGGGGACCACTCTTGTGGAGTGGGACCCAATTTTTGTAAGCGAGAACCCGCTGGAACCAGCGGAAGAGATCCCAGCAGGTCCGGAACCTATCCCGTTGTCATTGTCTATTGACAACGCCTGCTCCAGTCTACGTCAAGTTCAGTTGGCATTCTTCCACGACAGCAAGGCTCTTGAAGAGGAGTGCCAAACCCTTAGGCGGTGGCGTAACCGGCTCTACTTCGAGACCAGGCTGGCGCAGTCGAGGCTAGCAGATGACAAAGAGTGGATCAAGCGGGAGATGGTCCGCCTGGAATATTGGGGCAAATTATTGGATGACAGGGAGAGCATGACTCGCGCCCTCGACGCTCAATCCCGGGCCATTTATGAGAAGACCAAAGCAGCTAATAGTGCGGCTGATGAACGCCAAGAAAGGCTCGAAGCCATCAACACTACTCTCGTCAAGCGCCGGGAGGCACTTGAGGAGAGGGAGAAAAGGCTTGAAGATGAAGAGCAAAAACTCCTTGAGTTGCGGGATGACGTCTTGAAGAGGGAGGAGGATCTCACCGAAAAGGTGGCTCTGGCAGACAAGGGCCTCGAGGAGCGCACCAAGAAATTGGAAGAGCGCTGCGCTGAGGAGGAGGAGAAGGCCTGGGTGCGGGGGCAGGAACTCTACGAGCAAGAGTGTGCCATCGCTGTCAGGGAGACGAAAGTGAGGGGCTGGGAGAAGGACCTGGTTGACCGCCGGAACAAGATCTACCTCCGGGAAGAGGAGCTCGGAAAACTCAAGAAGCAGGTTGCTGAAAGGATTCAGCAAAATGCCAAAGAGGTTGAGCGCCTTGCTCGCGAGAATTCTGAACTGGCGGCGGCAAAAAGATCCTTGGAGGAATTGAAGGGCTTGAGGGCTGTGGACTCCCTACAAGTTTGGGAGTTCCTGAGCAAAGCCAATGACGTGCTAACACCGATGGGCTTCAGTCCCGTGCGTCCGGATGATCCGGAGCCAGAGCCGGACCTAGCGTTGCAGGCGTTGAGCTCGGCAGGTAGCAAACTCTCCAAGGTGGGCGACGTCATCGTGGACCAATTGGAGGTTGAGGGGTAGTCCCTAGCAAAGAACGTCGCAGAATATGTGCTGACGTGCTACACCAGCTGGGATTCCCAATTCTCTCTAGACCCGGTGCTTGAAGGTCCCGTCGAAGGAGAAGGTGAAGCCACCCGAGCCAACGTGTCGGAGGTTGCTCAGAAGGTCGCCCAGTTCTTCCATAGGGTCTAGGACCATCTCTGTAGCTCCCACTTGTATTCTCTCTTTTTCTTCCCCAATTTCGTAATCCCTTGTCTCCAGATGAATGAAATTCAAATTTTATTGAATTTCATTTTTTGTCTTCAACACTTTTGTCTTCACTTGGCCCCCTGGTAGATGTACACAATTTGATTGTGAACATGTACCAAGAGGATATTGTGTTTTGTTGAAGACTCTTTTGCTTCGAACTTGTAGAATATAGGTCCAAAGTCTTCGATAGTGAAGGCCCCCTGAGGTTGTCGGAGCTTAGCTCCGGCAGTAGTTCCTATCAACGCGTAGAGCATCGATAGTTAGACCATCGGGGTGTCGGAGCTTAGTAGCTTCGGCAGTGACCTTTGCCAACGCGTAGTTTGTCGGCAGCAGACTCCGTTTGTGGAATCTTCTCACCATCTTTTATTCTGCGTGGACGGCTGGCCCCCCTAGCTTTACCGGAGCTTGGTTGCTCTGGTGATGCTCGTTTTCAATGTTCAACACTGATTATAAGCCACCTAGGGGGAGTCGGAGCTTCGTCAGCTACGGCATTTCTCCATCAACGTGGATTCTTTATTTTCCCTGCACACTGAAGCCAAGAAAAATAGTAAAATTTGCTCCTTGCCTATAACTTCGTCGTGGCTTACGATTCTCAAGAAGATTTTAGGTCAAACACGGTTCTGAATGCGACCGAACGCATTGCCTTCTTTCTTCCGGATCCAATTGTACTTGGACCTGCCTTACTTTGGCCTGCCGGGGTGTGGGTATAGCGGCGTACTTAGGGTGCTTGACCAGGCTAAGTCGATGGCAACTCCGGCCCTAGATTCGCTTGGCGGCATTCAGGCTAGTGGGCCATGAACAATATTTGAATCCAAAAGAATCGACAATACAGCTCGATTCACATATGAACCGGTCGAACTAAAATTTCTTAAGAATTGCACGTCCTTGTTATAGACAAGAAAGAGAAAAATAAAAAATGTTGTGCCTATACAAAGTAAATGCACATGGAGTCTGTTTCACATGAAGATGTCTTTCATTATAGGTTCGGGGTACAGGGTAAACAAGTACGCTCATAGGGTACGGAACCAGGCTAAGCGTGTTTCATTTCTCGTTTGACCCAGGGTAGCTAGCCACACTTTTAGTCCTGAGACTGTGACAAGCGTTGCATGAACTTTGCGGACCTTCCGGGAAAGGTCTGGCTGTTCTCCCGGAGGAACTACCCGACTCTGTACAATGACTCTATAACATACACCTCATGTTACTACAGACTCACCTCCGTGATATTAGTTGTAGAACTTACGGAGGTGCTCAATGTTCCAAGGATTTGGGAGAGGTGTCCAATCCTCGGTTGCCAAGCGAACGCTTCTGGGACGGGATACTTTAATCACTTGGAAGGGTCCTTCCTAGTTGGGGGAGAGTTTGTTTAACACTTCTCTGGATTGTATTCTCCGTAGCACCAGATCGCCTTCCTCGAGTCGTCGGTTGTGTACATGCTGTTGATGATAGCGCCGAAGGGCTTGGCGGTATCGGGCATTCCAAACAGCTGCTTGGCACCTTCCCTCCTCGAGGAGGTCTAGGTCTTCACGCCGGAGCTGGTCCTGCGTGGCTTCGTCGAAGGTCCAGACCCAGAGTGACCCCAAGGTGATTTCTGGAGGAAGGATTGCTTCAGCTCCGTACACCAGGAAGAAGGGTGTCTCTCCAGTTGACCGGTTTGGAGTTGTCCTGTTGGCCCATAGAGTGGGCGGAAGCTCTTCAATCCAGTTGGCTCCATGTTTTTTCAAGTGCTCATAGGTGCGCGTTTTGAGTCCTTTCAGGATTTCAGCATTTGCTCTCTCGGCCTGGCCATTGCTTGTCGGGTGAGCTACGGAGGCGTAGCAAACTTGAATGCCGAGGTCTTCGCAATATCCTTAAAATGCTGAGCTTGTGAATTGGGTCCCGTTATCAGTAATGATTTTGTTTGGGACTCCAAATTTGCATACGATGGACTGCAAAAAGTTGATAGCAGATTGCTTGTTTATTGTCACAACTGGGGTTGCTTCTGGCCACTTGGTGAACTTGTCAATGGTGACATACAGGAACTTGTAACCTCCGACGGCTCTTGGGAAAGGTCCCAAGATGTTCATCCCCCACACGACGAAGGGCCATGTAGGAGGTATCATTTGTAGAGGCTGAGCTGGTGTGTGAATTTGCTTTGCATGAAATTGGCATGCTTCACATTTCTTCACCAGCTCAGTTGCATCCTGGAGTGCTGTAGGCCAGTAGAAGCCATGCCGGAAGGCTTTACCGACCAGCGTGCGGGAAGACGCGTGGTTCCCACACTCGCCTCCATGGATTTCTGCGAGGAGCTCGCAGCCTTCTTCCCTTGTGATGCACCGCATTAGGACGCCGTTGGCACTGCGCTGGTAGAGATCCCCTTCTACCAACGTGTATCTTTTAGCCAATCTGACTATCTGGAAGGATGTTGTCTTTCAAGTAGCTCCGGATCACCGAGATCCATGCATTGGAGCTAACTTGAGCATTTGAGTCTTGCGTGCTGGGTTGCTTGGAGCTTCCGGCAGCACCTACGACCCTTGATGGCTGCCATGGTAACAGGGCCATCGGGACCGTTAGCTTCGGGATGCTGATCTCGCCCCCTTCGCTCAGTTCGGCAGGCTGAGCTGTGGGTTTTGACAACCTTCGGACAAAAGTTCCGTCAGGAGCCGGAGCTCCGGTTGACGCTTTCGTCGAGAGTTCGTCGGCTTCAGCGTTGTGGGCATGCTGGACATGGTGGAGATCTAGGACTTCGAAGTCCTTCTGAAGCCTCTGGACTTCAAGGAGGTAAGCAGCTAGCTGGAGATTGTTGCAGGAGCATTCACCCTTCACTTTCTCAATGATGAGCTGTGAATCTCCCTTGACCAGTAGTTGCTTGACACCGTATGACAGTGCCACCCTTAGTCCGTAGATGAGTGTTTCGTATTCCGCCATGTTGTTTGTCGCCTTGAAGTTAAGGTGTACCATGTATTTTACCTTCTCTCCGGTTAGTGCGAGGAGAAGGATTCTAGCTCCGGCCCCCTGCTTTTGCATGGAGCCGTCGAAGTAAAGGGTCCAGTGAGGCTCGGTGAATACCGGAGCCTTATGTTCCGGCTTCTGCTCGCTGGGGCCCCCAGGGTTTGATGGAGAGGGAGTCCATTCCGCCACGAAATCCGCCAATGCTTGACTCTTGATTGCTTGCCTTGAAATTAATTCGAGATCAAATTCATCCAATTCCGCTGCCCATTTTGCAATATTCCCGGTTGAATTGGGATTATGCAAGATTGCTCGAAGTGGGTAGGAGGTCACCACTGAAATCTTGTGAGCTTGGAAGTATTGGCGAAGTTTCCTGGAGGCAATGAGAACTGCATCGAGAAGCTGATGCACCTCTAGGTACCGAGTCTTGGCGTCATGAAGTACTTCACTGATGAAGTACACTGAGCGCTGGATGGTCCGGACCCTCCCGGAGGGGCCCGGAGCTTCCTCTTCATTGACCCGGATCCTCCCTGAGGGATCTGGGCCTTCTTCGGGGACCTCCGGGTCCTGGTTGGAGGGACCCAGAGCTTCTTCAGAAGCGACCTGGACCCTCCCGGAGGGGTCTGAGTCTTCTGAAGTAACTTTTTGGGGACTCAAGTCTCGGAGCTGGGACCCAGACTCGCTTTCAGGAACCTACGGACCCTACCGGAGGGGTCTGGATTCCTGAGCATTGGATAGTTCTGGTTTTTCCGCAAACAGAACCATACTGACGACTTCGTCAGTTGCTGAAATGTAAAGCAGCAAAGGCTCACCAGGATTCGGAGCTACTAGAGTTGGTAGGGTGGTGAGGAACTGTTTTAGCTCCTATAATGCCTTTTTTGCTTCTTCAGACCATTGGAATGGTCCAGACTTCCTCAATAACTTGAAGAAGGCAAGCGCCCGTTCTGCCAGTCTTGAAATGAACCGGCTAAGGGCTGCTAGACATCTAGTCAGCTTTTGGACATCCTTGATGCGGGCTGGTGGCCGCATGTCTTCAATGGCTTTGATCTTCGTCGGATTAGCTTCTATGCCCCGGTGACTTACCAGGAAACCAAGAAGTTTTCCGGAGCTAACCCCGAAGACACACTTGTCTGGGTTTAGCTTTGTGCGCGTGATCCGCAACTTGTCGAAGACAGTCTATAAGGTGTCAAGGAGTGACTCCTTGTTATTGACCTTGACCACGATGTCATCGACGTACACTTCCACTGTGTCTCTAATGAGTTCTTCAAAAGTTTTGTACATAGCTCGTACAAAGGTTGAAGCTGCATTCTTGAGACCAAATGGCATGGCTGTATAATAGTACAATCCATCTACTGTGATAAAAGAGATATGCTCTTCATCTTCCCTAGACATTCTGATTTGATGATACCCAGAATATGCGTCTAGGAAACACAGTAATTCACACCCGGAGGTGGAATCCACTATCTGATCTATTCTAGGTAGTGGGAATGGATCTTTTAGGCATGCCTTATTTAGTGTTGTGTAGTCGATACACATCCGAAGCTTCCTGCCGGCCTTGGGTACAACGACTGGGTTTGCCAGCCATTTTGGATGGAAGACTTCTCGGATGAATCCAGCTTCAAGCAACTTCTTCACTTCTTGTCGAATGAAGTTTTGTCGCTCCACAGATTGCTTCCGAGGCTTCTGGTGTACAGGTCGGGCGTCAGGGTAGATCTTCAAATTGTGCTCAATCACTTCCCTGGGGATCCCAGGCATTTGTGACGGTTGCCAGGCAAACACCTTGACATTAGCCCGGAGGAAAGCAATGAGCGCGAGTTCCTATTTTTCATTCAGTCCTCCCGATATACGGGTGGTCTGAGCGGCATCGTAACCTATTTGGATGACTTTGATGGGAATGTCGGTGTCGCCGCTTGGCTGCAAACGAGGTGCAGAAGTCGAGCCCCGCTGATGAATGCTCGGGTGTTTTGGAGCTTGTTCCTGCCTGGAGTCCTCCTCTTGCGCCGTAGTAGGCGCATGAAGTTCTTCCAGAGCAGTTACTCCGATAGTACGATCTCCACGGATTCGATGAACGTCTACTGGTGTTGGCATCTTCAACACCAAGTAGCCATAATGAGCAGCTACCATGAATTTGTACAAAGCAGGCCTACCCAAGATGGCATTGAAGGGTAAGTTGATCTGAGCAACGTCAAAGACCAACTTCTCGGTGTGATACTTCTCCCGAGTCCCGAAGGTAACGGGGAGGGTAATAGCACCGAGTGGGGTAATGGCTCCCGGACCTACTCCGAAGAAAGGTCGGGAGGGGTGAAGATCTGAAGGTCGGAGCTGAAGCTTGGTAGAAGCTTCGAAGCTTATGAGGTTGAGCCCCGAACCTCCGTCTACCATAACATGGTGAAGCTGGATGTTATTGATGGTAGGAGATACCATCAAAGGTAACTGGCCTGCTCCAACCATGCTTCGAGGGCAGTCCGGAGCATCAAAAGTGATGGCTGTGTCCATCCACTTGCGATGAGGCTCCGCCCTGGCTGTAGGGGCTACATCGGCCATGTCCCGACGCATTGTCTTGAGGATGCGGCGGGAGGTGATGTCCCATGATCCACCAAAAATGGTGTTCATGGTTTTCCGACGCTCATTGTCAGAGACGTCGCAATCGTCGTCGACGGAGGTGTAGACGGACTTCAGGACCTTTTTGGGATCCTAAAAACCTAACTCCTCTTCAGCCGGAGCTTCGTCAACTTTTTGCTTTCCTTCCCTCTGTCGGAAAGGAGCTTCTTCTCGGTGCTTGTTGTAGCACTCGGCAAGGTTTTGGACCTCCCGGCAGTCTTCCAAACTGTGGCTGTCTGTTTTGTGAATTGGAAACCACACCTTAGGTTTGCCACCGTCTTTAGAAGACGGTCGAGGTCGCTGTAACACCCTAAATTTTCGCATTATGCATTGCATACATGGTCATGCATTAAACACTAGTAGAATAAAAGAAAAATAATAAAACATATATATACAAATGTATGTAGCAAAAGAAGAAATAGAAAATTATAATAGCCTAAAACTTGTAATAGGGAATAAGTATAAAAATAATAATAAAAATATATATAAATATATATATAAATAATATATATAACAACATATAAAAATAGAAAAAAATATTTATAATATATGTTATAAAAATAATAAATAATAAATATATAATATTAATAATATATATAAATATATATATATATATAATTTTATATCATAAAAAAAGTAAAAAAAAAGAAAAAAACAAAAAAAAGAAGAAAGGCCAACCCGACGGCCAGGCCAAGCGGCCCTGCCGACCGAGCGGCTCGCCCGCGCCCGAGGCCCCACGCCGACGCCCGCCCGGCCTCCCGTCCCGCCCCGACGCCCCGCCCGATCCCCACTCCCGCGCGCGGCCGAGCGCCCCGCGCTGGGCCCGTCCCCGCTGGCCCCGACGCCCCCCCCCCCCCCCCCCCCCCCCGACCCCGTATCGACTCCGCCCCGGTATGACTCCCTCTCGTGTACGTGCCCTGCCGACGTAACGCCCCCCGATCCCGCCGGCTCCGGAACCGATTCCGGATGGCTCCCGCAGCGCCTATAAAAGAAGCATCGAAGCCCCATGATCCCAGCTGCCAGAAGCAGCCGCCGAACAGAGGAAAAAAGGGGAGTCCAGAGAGCTGCGCCCAGGGAAGAAAAAAGGAGGAAAAGAAGGGGAAGAAGAGGAAGAAAAAGAGGAGGGCCTCACCGTTCGCCGGAGATCGACGTCGACATCGCGCCGCCGTCGTCGTGCCGCCGGAGAACGCATCTACTTCATCTACGCATTGTCCCCATCCCGCGATCATCGAAGCCATCGCATCTACGGTAGGCCATGTTCCCGATGCAAATTTTTGCGATCATATTGAATCTAATAGGCGTAAATGGAATTTAGTTGCACCATGATTTTATTTTCAGCAGCATTAATCCACCCTAAAACCCCCGTAAACTCTTATGAACACGTATGAACTAGTCGCATCTAGTTAATAAACAACCGTAGTTAATTAATTATTGAATTGTGCATGCATACATGTCATTGCATGTTGATTATTTTGTGTGCATCATGTTGATTGTATATGTTCTCTTGTATGTATGATCACGCGTAGAGGAACGTGCTCAAGAGGCTGCATACGAGGATTTCCAGAACCAAGACTTCGAAGCGCTTGAGCAACCCCATCCGCCGGAGCAAGGCAAGTGTCCTTGAAGCATATTGATCCTATTTTAAATTAAATGTTTTGTTTGCGAACATGCATGCTTGTGTCAAATTGATGGGAATCCTATGGTAGGAAGTTTACTAGTTTTGTTTGACCACCCTTGTCACCTGGAATTTATGGTAGAGTGTCGGGAAGGGTTTTTACCTTTTTGCTTCGCTTAATTAATTGGGATGGCAAACAACACTACACATTTAATTATGCATCAATGATATTCTGGTTAATGTGAACTGGTCAATATGATGGGTGATCTAAGCAAGCATGGTTTTGTGGATGGGTTGGATGTTATGGTGGTTTGCTTGCCTTAGATCTAAGGACCGGTTCATGCAAGAATATGCCAGGTCAACAGTGCCACCACAAGGTCAAGTATGGGTGCGGCGTAGCTGAATAATTAGGAGCGCTGCTAGTATTGTATGGACCATTGGATGGCGCGGGGAATGGGAGTCGAGGAGGACTGCCCTAGGATCCGCATGGCACACGAGGGGGCCCGTGGGTGGGAGAATAGAGATTCAAGCCTGCCGGTGAAACCTTAGTGGGCCCGTACATACTAGTAGTCCCTTTTGAAAGGCTATTTTGTGATCTCTTGGCCACACACCTACGGAAGTGTGAGATGGCATAACGGAGGTTTCTTAGTCATCGACAGGTGACGAAATCACAAACATATGGGTAAAGTGGTACAACCTCTGCAGAGTGTTAAAAACTATCATGATAGCCGTGCTCCCGGTTATGAGCGCCTGGATGACCTACATGATTAGAGTTGGAATTGGGATTTGGGATGGTTATGGTTTGGTAATGGTTATGGTTTATGGATTATGTTCATGGTTATGAAATTGAGTTATGGTAATTGGACATGGATAATGGTAATGTTGGCAATAATTGGATATGCTTTATATTTTGTTAATATGATGGTTATGATGGGATTATTTCACATAGACATAGTATAATGCTTTTCAAATGTTTTACTGTACTTTTCAGCACTTAGCCATTTATTACATTCGTCATTTGAATAAGCCACATGTCATACTTTCCACACTTGCTGAGTACGACATGTACTCACCCTTGCAATCCCCCCCAACAGCTACTGGAGACAATTGGGAGTACCCTGAGGATCACGAGGAGTACTAGGTTGCGTACCGCCGTCAATTGCCTGTGGATTGGAGTCGTGCTGTTTAGTTTATTTTCCGCTGCAATTAATTAGAGTTTTATCATTCGTGAACTATTGGATTATTGTAATAAAGTACTTATTTATTAGTTAAGACATGGTTAAATTCTGTATATCGTTTGTGATGCAACCGTATATGTGTGATGAACTTCCTGGGCACACATATGCGTTACGCTTGGTTCATATTCGGAACCGGGTGTCACAAATTGGTATCAGAGCCGCGTTGACCGTAGGACGCAAGCCTAGGTAGAATGGACACTCTAGAGCACTTAGGAACACTCTTCTAATCTGCTATTTTCGAAAATTTTTGCTGCTGTTTTGTTCCTTTATTTTCAGCCGCAAAAAGTATTGATCGCTGCTGCGTTTTTGATAAAAATTCTCAGAAGTGAGCAATATTAAGTGCTGCTGTTTTGCTGTGTAAATTTTCGCGGAAAAAGTGTGTTTTGCCACTGTTATGTGTGGGTAAAATTATTGTGTTCGTTGTTGTATTTTTTCTCTTTATTTTTCGTTCTTTGAAAACCGCTGCACCGCTCTTTTTCCGCCGTTTTAGCTGCTGGAATTTTCAGAATTGTATTTGGTTATTTCTTTTTCCTCTAATGTATTTTTGTTTTCTGTAGATGGCCCGCACCAAGACAACCCCCCGTAAGTCGACCGGTGGACTTTTGCCCCCGCGTAGGTTGGCCAGTCGCTCTCCGGCCGTCGACCCCCGTCACCCCGTGGTGATCCGTTCTGACGGCAGGGCCGCAGGACAACTGCGACACCGTCTCCGTGCCCTACTCCGTGAGGCTGGCTACCGTCACCACAGCCTCTCGCTCTCCTACCACACCACTGGAGTGCAGCGCCCCGGCAGGAAGGAGTGGAGCTGCAAGATCTATATCTACTATGGTGATGAGTTGGTAAAGATCCACAGCAGTCCTGCTTGGAGGAGCTCCCGCCGATCTGCGGAGCAGGATGCTAGCTGGGAAGCAACCACCTTTTGGAGCCACGCCCGCCGTTTCCATCTGGAGGACACGGTGCACGCCTTCGTTCCGCAGCGTCCCAGTGGCACTGCGCGCTTCGTCTCCAGGCACGTGGAGGGACCCCTGGACCTCCCGCAGTCTCGTCAGACCGTTGACGACGTGACCCAGCTCAGTGCCCGACTTCAGAGGCGCAGCAGGAGATTCAGGATGGACGTGACCTCGCCCAGTGCCACGAGGCGATAATCAGGAGGTATCGTCGGATCACCGACGAGGACCCGGACGACTACACGTCCGACACCCCGACGTGGACCCCAGACTCTCCAGACCGTCGCAACGGTCAGCGTGAGTCGTCTTCTGAGGAGTCATCGGATGAGGAGCCTTCCAGTGTGGCATCTACCGCACCACCGCCGCCTGCTGCCTCACCACCACAGGACCCCGAGGACCCCGAGGACCCCGACGACGACGACGACGACGACGAGGACCCGGATGAGTTCCCGCGCGACGACGAGTAGTCCTCGACCTATGCCACGACTCAAGGATAGGCACACCCCCATTAGTTAAATAAGAGCGACGTAGACATACTTGTGTGACCATGAGTTGTGTTACTTCTTTTAGGATTTTTGTAAATTTTGTTTGGTGCTTGTTTGAGTGCTTGTGTGCTTAGTAGAGAGTTGTGGAATGCTTCAGCAATTGTCCACATCCTCATAATATAGGTCTATATTAATAAAGGATTATTTAGTGTCGCATACCTTGATGCATATAGTTGGGACGTTTCTTTCCAAATTCTAAATCCTTCTGTCCCCACCTTTCTTTCGCCAACAGATGGTGAGAACTCGTAACCAGAGGGATGCCAACGATGAGGAGGAGCGCAATGAAGTACCTCAGAACAACCAAGGGCATGCTCATGGAGCTATCAATATTGAACAACTGTTAGCTATGCAGAACCAGCTCATGCAGACCATGATACAAACCATGGGACAGCTGCAAGCTGGCAATAACAACAACAATTAGCCCCACCTGCCTCCACCACCACCCCCGCCACACCACAACCGTTTGGGAGAGTTCATGAGGACCAGACCGCCTACCTTTGCACAAGCCACAGACCCAATGGAAGCTGATGATTGGCTGAAGTCCGTTGAAAAGAAACTTGCTATTGTCCAGTGCACTGATAGGGAGAAGGTTCTCTTTGCATCACATCAACTAGTTGGAGCAGCCGCTGATTGGTGGGAAGCTCTTTGCAACGCTCATGATAATCAGGAGACAATCACTTGGGCTGAGTTTAAGCAGAGTTTCCATTCCCACTATGTACCTGAAGGAGTTATGATACTGAGAAGACAAGACTTTGATAATCTCAGGCAAGGAAGGATGAGCGTGAGTGAGTATCTCAACAAATTCACTCAATTATCAAGATATGCTCCAGAAGACATCAAAACTGATAGTAGGAAGCAGTATTTCTTTATGAGAGGTCTCAACAATGAAATTCAAGTCCAGTTACTCAATACTGATTATCCAAACTTCCAAAAGCTGGTTGACAAGGCTATTGTGGTTGAGAACAAGATTCGTGAGATGGAGCAGGACAACAAGAGGAAGATGTCACATCATGGACCGCAGCAAGGAAGCAATGTTCGCCCCCGCTATGCACCACCTACTGGACCACACTACAACCCATCTGCTCCTGCATACCGCACTGCTTATCCGCCCCGCCCAAATCAGCCACCGCAGCAACGCCCCGCCATGCAAGCGCCTCGCTATCCTGTGCCACCTGCGCCGCGTCCTAACATGGCGGCAAATGCTCAAAACCAGTTGCGCCCAAACATCCCCAATGCTACGGGTGGTAAGACGTGCTATGTGTGTGGAGAGCCCGGACACTTTGCAAGTCAATGCCCCAAGAGAAACTATGGACCTATGAACAATGCACCAAGGCCAAATCACCCGCGACCAAATGGAGGAGCACCGCAAGGCAACCGTGGACAGCAGAATTTTGCTCGTGGCAATGTGAATCATGTCTCTACCGAGGAAGCCCAGCAAGCTGATGACGTCGTGATTGGTATGTTTCTCACCAACTCCAACCCCGCGACTGTTTTATTTGATTCGGGAGCATCTCATTCATTCATCTCATCAAAGTATGTTGCCAAGTACAATTTGCCTATATCTCATATGAAGCAAACTATGCTAGTAAGTTCTCCTGGCGGAGAGATGAGGAAAAATATAGTATGTCCGAAAGTAAGCATTAAAATAAGGGGGGTAGACTTTCTCGCAAACCTCATAGTCTTGGACTCCCAAGGAATAGACATAATACTTGGAATGGACTGGTTGAGCAAGCATAATGGAGTCATTCAATGCGCCTAGAGGATTGTGCAGTTGACAAGTGAACATGGTACACCCATTGAAGTTGAAGCAGCCCAACCTGCACGAGAGAAAGCGATGCTGAATCACGTGGAAGAAGTGACATTGGAAAGCATTCCGATCGTTCGCGAGTACCCGGATGTGTTTCCAGATGAGTTGCCAGGTATGCCACCTGATCGTGACCTAGAATTCGCCATTGAGTTGATACCCGGAACTGCACCTATAGCTAAGAGGCTGTATAGGATGCCTCCTAAGGAATTAGCAGAGCTCAAGAAGCAAATTCAAGAGCAGCTAGAGAAGGGTTTTATACGCCCAAGCTCGTCCCCGTGGGGAGCCCCAGTGCTCTTCGTAGATAAGAAGGATGGAACCCAGAGGATGTGTGTGGACTATAGGTCTCTCAATGAAGTGACAATTAAGAACAAGTACTCACTGCCCCATATAGAGGATTTGTTCGACCAAATCAAGGGTGCCTGTATCTTCTCCAAGATCGACTTGCGGTTAGGATACTTCCAAATGAAGATTAGACCATCGGATATACCCAAGACGGCGTTTCGGACACGATATGGATCTTATGAGTACACCGTCATGTCATTTGGATTGACGAACGCGCCTGCGTACTTTATGTATCTCATGAATAAGGTCTTCATGGAATATCTGGATAAGTTCGTTGTAGTGTTCATCGATGATATTATGATCTACTCGAAGGATGAGAAGGAACACGAGGAACACTTGAGGCTTACGCTGCAGAAATTGAGGGAGCATCAATTGTATGCCAAGTTCAGTAAATGTCAATTTTGGTTACGGGAAGTTTCTTTCTTAGGCCATATTATTTCCGGAGGAGGAGTATCAGTTGACCCAGGGAAATTGAGAGATGTGCTTAAGTGGGAACCGTCACAGAATGTCAAGGAAATTCGGAGTTTCCTTGGAATGGCTGGATATTACCGCCCATCCATAAAGGATTTTTCCAAGATAGCCAAGCCTATGACCGAATTACTCATGAAAGGGAAGGCATTCCGATGGACTCAAGCTTGTCAGGATAGCTTTGAGGAGTTAAAGAAAAGGTTGACAACCGCCCCAGTGTTAGTATTACCGGACGTGAGCAAGAGTTTTGATATATATTGTGATGCATCAAGACAAGGATTAGGATGTGTGCTCATGCAAGAAGGCCAAGTGGTAGCTTATGCATCGAGGCAACTAAAGAAGCATGAGTTAAATTATCCTACACACGACCTTGAACTGGCAACCGTGGTACACGCCTTGAAGATATGGAGACACTATGTTTTTGGTCACCGATGTGAGATTTATACAGATCACAAGAGTCTCAAGTACATATTTACGCAAACAGATCTGAATCTGAGGCAACGCCGATGGTTGGAGCTTATCAAGGATTATGACGTGGGAATCAACTATCACCCTGGAAAGGCCAATGTAGTGGCCGATGCTTTGAGCCGAAAAGGAGTAAGTCCTCAACTCCCAGTTCGAGAGCTGCCATCCGAGTTATGCAAGGAGTTTGAACGGTTGAACCTTGGATTCATAAATGAAATGGGAACGATGGAAGTCAACCCAACATTAGAGCAGGAAATACGGGAAGGACAGACAAAGGACAAGGAAATACAGGAAATCAAGGAAAGGACCCAAGAAGGAAAAGAATTCAGGTTTGATGAGGACGAACAGGGTACCTTATGGCTTGGAAAGAGGATTGTGGTACCTAATGTTAGGCACATTCGGGAAACAATATTGAAGGAGGCACATGACTCGCCTTACTCAATTCATCCTGGCTGTACGAAGATGTACAAGGACTTAAAGACATGCTATTGGTGGGCCAGCATGAAAAAGGACATAGCCGAATATGTTGCACTTTGTGATGTGTGCCAACGAGTTAAGGCTGAACATCAAAGGCCAGCCGGATTGTTACAACCATTGAAGATCCCGGAGTGGAAGTGGGAAGAGATTGGTATGGATTTTATAGTTGGATTACCGCGAACTCAGTCTGGCTATGATTCAATATGGGTCATTGTGGATCGGTTGACAAAATCAGCTCATTTCATCCCTGTCAAGACCACATATACCACTACGAAGCTAGCAGAACTGTATATGGAACATATTGTGTGTCGACATGGAGTACCGAAGAAGATAGTCTCAGATAGAGGTTCCCAATTTACCTTCAGATTTTGGCAGAAATTGCATGAAGCAATGGGAACAAGGTTGAACTTCAGTTCGGCGTATCACCCTCAAACAGATGGACAAACCGAGAGGACCAACCAAATTTTGGAAGACATGTTAAGAGCATGTGCTTTAAAGCATGGGAAAAGTTGGGATAAAAGTTTGCCATATGCTGAATTCTCGTACAACAATAGTTACCAAGCAAGTTTGAAAATGTCACCCTATGAAGCATTATACGGAAGGAAATGTAGGACTCCCTTGTTTTGGAATGAAACCGGAGAGAATCAAGTGTTTGGTCCCAACGTGTTACAAGAAGCTGAAAGGCAAGTCCAAATAATACGGGAAAACTTAAAGGCTGCCCAGTCTCGACAGAAAGGTTATGCTGATAATAGGCGAAGGAGTCTGACTTTTGAAGTTGGAGATTTTGTATACCTCAAAGTGTCACCTATCAGAGGTCATCGACGGTTTAACGTCAAAGGAAAACTGGCACCACGTTACATCGGACCATTTAAGATTCTGGACAAGCGAGGAGAGGTAGCTTATCGACTTGAGCTGCCGACGTATCTCTCCGATGTACACGACGTATTTCACGTCTCTCAACTCAAGAAGTGTCTCAGGGTACCGGAAGAACAAGTGCCGATGGACGAGTTAGAACTTCAAGAGGATTTGTCCTATGTCGAACAACCTATCAAGATTTTTGATATGAAGGAAAGGGTCACGAGAAATAAGAGGATCCGTTGGTGCAAAGTGTAATGGAAACACCATACGGAAGCCGAAGCTACATGGGAACGTGAAGAAGACCTGAAGGCAGAATTCCCTCATCTTTTCTCCACGCTATCGAATCTCGAGGGCGAGATTCACTTTAAGGGGGGTAGGTTTGTAACACCCTAAATTTTCGCATTATGCATTGCATACATGGTCATGCATTAAACACTAGTAGAATAAAAGAAAAATAATAAAACATATATATACAAATGTATGTAGCAAAAGAAGAAATAGAAAATAATAATAGCCTAAAACTTGTAATAGGGAATAAGTATAAAAAAATAATAATAATATATATAAATATATATATAAATAATATATATAACAATATATAAAAATAGAAAAAATATTAATAATATATGTTATAAAAATAATAAATAATAAATATATAATATTAATAATATATATATAAATATAAATATATATATATATAATAAATTATATAATAAAAGAAAAGTAAAAAAAAGAAAAAAAACAAAAAAAAGAAGAAAGGCCAACCTGGCGGCCAGGCCAAGCGGCCCAGCCGACCGAGCAGCTCGCCCGCGCCCGAGGCCCCACGCCGACGCCCGCCCGGCCTCCCGTCCCGCCCCGACGCCCCGCCCCGATCCCCACTCCCGCGCGCGGCCGAGCGCCCCACGCTGGGCCCATACCCGCTGGCCCCGACGCCACCCCCCCCCCCCGATCCCGTATCGACTCCGCCCCGGTACGACTCCCTCCCGCGTACGTGCCCTGCCGCCGTAACACCCCCCGATCCCGCCGGCTCCGGAACCGATTCCGGATGGCTCCCGCAGCGCCTATAAAAGAAGCACCGAAGCCCCACGATCCCAGCCGCCAGAAGCAGCCGCCGAACAGAGGAAAAAAGGGGAGTCCAGAGAGCTGCGCCCATGGAAGAAAAAAGGAGGAAAAGAAGGGGAAGAAGAGGAAGAAAAAGAGGAGGGCCCCACCGTTCGCCGGAGATCGACGTCGACATCGCGCCGCCGTCGTCGTGCCGCCGGAGAACGCATCTACTTCGTCTACGCATTGTCCCCATCCCGCGATCATCGAAGCCATCGCATCTACGGTAGGCCATGTTCCCGATGCGAATTTTTGCGATCATATTGAATCTAATAGGCGTAAATTGAATTTAGTTGCACCATGATTTTATTTTCAGCAGCATTAGTCCACCCTAAAACCCCCGTAAACTCTTATGAACACGTATGAACTAGTCGCATCTAGTTAATAAACAACCGTAGTTAATTAATTATTGAATTGTGCATGCATACATGTCATTGCATGTTGATTATTTTGTGTGCATCATGTTGATTGTATATGTTCTCTTGTATGTATGATCACGCGTAGAGGAACGTGCTCAAGAGGCTGCATACGAGGATTTCCAGAACCAAGACTTCGAAGCGCTTGAGCAACCCCATCCGCCGGAGCAAGGCAAGTGTCCTTGAAGCATATTGATCCTATTTTAAATTAAATGTTTTGTTTGCGAACTTGCATGCTTGTGTCAAATTGATGGGAATCCTATGGTAGGAAGTTTACTAGTTTTGTTTGACCACCCTTGTCACCTGGAATTTATGGTAGAGTGTCGGGAAGGGTTTTTACCTTTTTGCTTCGCTTAATTAATTGGGATGGCAAACAACACTACACATTTAAGTATGCATCAATGATATTCTGGTTAATGTGAACTGGTCAATATGATGGGTGATCTAAGCAAGCATGGTTTTGTGGATGGGTTGGATGTTATGGTGGTTTGCTTGCCTTAGATCTAAGGACCGGTTCATGCGAGAATATGCCAGGTCAACAGTGCCACCACAAGGCCAAGTATGGGTGCGGCGTAGCTGAATAATTAGGAGCGCTGCTAGTATTGTATGGACCATTGGATGGAGCGGGGAATGGGAGTCGAGGAGGACTGCCCTGGGATCCGCATGGCACACGAGGGGGCCCGTGGGTGGGAGAATAGAGATTCAAGCCTGCCGGTGAAACCTTAGTGGGCCTGTACATACTAGTAGTCCCTTTTGAAAGGCTATTTTGTGATCTCTTGGCCACACACCTACGGAAGTGTGAGATGGCATAACAGAGGTTCCTTAGTCATCGAAAGGTGGCGAAATCACAAACATGTGGGTAAAGTGGTACAACCTCTGCAGAGTGTTAAAAACTATCATGATAGTCGTGCTCCCGGTTATGAGCGCCTGGATGACCTCCATGATTAGAGTTGGAATTGGGATTTGGGATGGTTATGGATGGTTATGGTTTGGTAATGGTTATGGTTTATGGATTATGGTCACGGTTATGAAATTGAGTTATGGTAATTGGACATGGATAATGGTAATGTTGGCAATATTTGGATATGCTTTATATTTTGTTAATATGATGGTTATGATGGGATTATTTCACATAGACATAGTATAATGCTTTTCAAATGTTTTACTGTACTTTTCAGCACTTAGCCATTTATTACATTCGTCATTTGAATAAGCCACATGTCACACTTTCCGCACTTGCTGAGTACGACATGTACTCACCCTTGCAATCCCCCCCCCCCCAACAGCTACTGGAGACAATTGGGAGTACCCTGAGGATCACGAGGAGTACTAGGTTGCGTACCGCCGTCAATTGCCTGTGGATTGGAGTCGTGCTGTTTAGTTTATTTTCCGCTGCAATTAATTAGAGTTTTATCATTCGTGAACTATTGGATTATTGTAATAAAGTACTTATTTATTAGTTAAGACGTGGTTAAATTCTGTATATCGTTTGTGATGCAACCGTATATGTGTGATGAACTTCCTGGGCACACATATGCGTTACGCTTGGTTCATATTCGGAACCGGGTGTCACAGTCGCTTCACGGGGCGTGGCCCCCGGCCATCCGGAGCTGCAGCAGCTGCAGCATTAGATGCGCCAGCTGACGGATTCTTCTTGCCGTTGGTCTTTTTCTTCTTCTTGCCACTCCCGGAGGTAGTGGCTTCGCCTTTGGATGATTTTTTGTGATCCTCCGGAGGTGGTTTGGAGTGCATTTCACGGCCCTCCGCAGCTCTGGCACATTTGTCAGCCAAGCTGAAGAGTTCCGTGACACTGGTGATCTCCTTGATCGCCAGTTTCTCCAACATCTTCTTATCCCGTACACCCTGTCTGAATGCCACAATGACAGAAGCGCTAGAGATAGAAGGGATAGTGTTTCGTACCTAAGAGAACCTCTGGATGAATGATCGCAGGGATTCTCCCCCTTTTTGCACGACTGCAAAAAGGTCCAGTTCAGTGCCTGGTCGGGTGTATGAACTCCCGAAGTTGGCGGTGAACTGCCGGCACCGCTCCTCCCAACTGTTGATGGAGTTGGGTGGAAGGCTCATAAAACAGGACCAGGCAGTCCCAGTTAAAACCACTGGAAAATAATTAGCCATTACAGCTTCATTTCCTCCAGCTTCTAGGATAGCAGTGGAGTAAATTTGAAGAAATTCAACGGGATTAACGGTCCCGTCAAAATTCTCCGGCAGGTGAGGCCAGAATTTCAGTGGCCACCTGACCATACGCAGATGCATGGCCAGGGCCGAACAGCCTCCTCCTACTCCTTCAGGAGCAGGAATGTCCTGAGCTTCTCGTCTTTCACGAGCACGCTCAATATGGACTCGGCCGTCTTGTTGACGGTATCGGCTATCAAACTCCGCCCGAAGGTCATGAGTTGAAAGCCTTGACACCATGTGAGTGCGCCGTGCCCCGTAGGGCAACAATGTCACTTGCTGCGACGCAGCACGTCTCCTGTTGTTGGAAACATGCAGACCAAGTCTATCAGACAAGGTCCGTCGCTACGACGGGGCCCGTCTTGAAGGAGGAGGACCCTGGTTGCTAATGCGGTCGGCTGCTGCTGCAACCAAGTGTTCCACATCGGCCCTCCACTGCTCCATTGCATCTCGGGATGCGTCTGTAGGTGGTGGGCGCTAATGAAGAGCACGCGCTGCATCGAGCGCGTTTTCCGGGTTGTCATGATTTGCCGACGCAGTGATGGACGCCAGTGCACCATCGCGCTGCCCAGCTTGATTTGCTGGTGGAGGCGGCGGTGGTGGTAGCGTGACTCCTGCTGGAACTGAGGCTCCTGCTGGTGGCTGCATATTGGAGGGATTGCCCCCAACAGCTTGAACAGCGGGATGACCGTTGGATGATCCAGCAGCTGAGTTCACCATTCTTGTAATCTCAGGCGCCCCTACCTGGCGCGCTAACTGTCGGTGGTTTTGATCTAGCAGATCTCCCGACACTACTAAAGTGTTAGAGGAGTTTGAGGTTCGGTGTGGGCACGCGGAGATTCAATAAGGTGAAGTGTAGATGACACAAGAGACACGAAGATTTACGTGGTTCGGGCCGCCTGAGCGTAATACCCTACTCCACGGGGTGTGTTGGTGTTGTATTGGATGTATGAGCTCAAAGTGAGTTCAAAGTGTAGAGTGAGTGCGTAGCCTCTGTGTCCCTTCTATGTATCGTCGGCCTGTCCTTTTATAGTAAAAGGGCAGGCCGTTACAAGTCAGCCTGGCCCGACATGTGGCCCCGGCGGTTACCAATATTGATACACATTTTATGCGCTTAATTACCCTTAATAACCGAATTACGGGCTTTGATAGCACTATTACTCGTAATTAGGGTCGTCCGATCGTGTGTCATTAATATAGTATTAATGACACTTAATCGGGTCTTGAAGTCCTTGATTCTCTTTGAAGATCTGGAGCCGTTGTGGAGTCTTCCGGAGGTTAGAGGCTGAAGGTCCGACGGTTGGAAACGTGGCAGCTCTGGAGCATACTGTGGGGAACAGATAGGTCCGGTGCCACTTAACACGTGTCAGTTCCGGAGCTTCCCTCGGTCTGGGGTTAGGTCCGGAGGTGCCGTTATGGTACATAGCCCGGAGCTTCCCCCTTCTGGGCGGTAGCTCCGGTTTGATAGTACACGTGGCGACTCTGGGACTAACCAAGTTGGGGAAGCGGGTCCTGTTATGTCTGACATGTGGGCCTCCGAAGGTCTTCAGATCGAGTAGATGATATTCCCTTGAGATCTTTGCAATCCCAAGGGGTAAATGGTACCCAGGGTACCAACAGTTTCAAACATACTTTATATTCTTGGAAACTTTGCTTGGTATTCATTTGCTAAGTTTTTGGTGCGTTTAGGTTGATATGGATGATATCGTTTTGATGTGCTTTGCAATATGCTTATGTGAGGTGCTCACGTAAGGTGTTGTGTTCGGAACTAATTTGAGTAAAGTCGTGGACTTGGGCTCGTACGGATTGGTTGTTTGTTCATGTGCAGGTGTTGCTTCAGTTCAATTCATGGGTGGTGACAGGATCCATTGAACTAGTCTTAGGGAGAAGATGAGGTTCAACAACCAAGTTGGGGAGGAATTGTGGTTGAGTTGATCGGGAGGTTGCGCAACATGTTTGAATCAAGAACAATGCATATGAAGGTATCGTGGACATCATTGGAAGATGTTTGCACGTGTGCAAGGAGTGCATGGACGTGGCTGCATGGTTCTGAGGCGTGATGAAGAGATGTGGATGTAAAAATTGGTCAGAAAGGTCCAACCGACTAGATTATGGACTCAGGCTGCGGCTGAGTTGGGTTTGACTCAAATATGGAAAGATTTGAGTTGGTTATGAGAGGATTTCGTGTGGGTCACGAATTTGGGTTGTTTTAGGAATGTGGGATACGTTCCTAAAATGTTTGGAAGTCTTAAGATTGCTTCTATCTGCGTATAGAAGAGTCCTATGCAGTTATGGAAAGTTTCGATTCGTGACCTGTGTAGGATTAGAGTCCTAGATGAGATTGGGTTCGCCTAAGGGCTGGTTATATAAGCAAGGGAAGGAAAAAGCTCATGATGAACGACTTTGGGGCTGTTCCTCTTGTGTTCTTTTGAATAAAATTCGTAGTTGAAGGAACTTTTGTGCCTTGTTCGCCCGACTTGTTCGAGACAAGTTTTACTCGTCGAGTTTCTGGACAACACTACCTTTTGTCGGTGGTTTTATCATAACTCGAGTTTTATAGATCCAATTGACGTGATTCTTTTTGGGTTGTCTTAAAAACCTGATTATCTATCATCTGTAAAAATTTCACGGTCATTGGAGTTGTGGTTTCTGATCTACACGAGTTTCTTTGCAGCACTCCAGAACTGTTTTTCTTGGGTAGGACAGATTGACCTTTGTTCGATCTTTCAATCGTAACTTGAGTTTCTCTCGACAGATTTGAGTGATTCTTGTTGTGTTGTCTTCGTGACTTGATTCTCTCTGATATATATCACTTTTTTCATGGTGAAACACGTTTAGATTAGTTTCACACATGATTTCTTTAAAAAATAGTTTTTTGCCGAAGGGGTTGGGATTTAATTGTTTCCGCTGCGTAAGATGTTTAAATCTACCATTCACCCCCTCTGGTAGCTTTTCACGTGCTCTTCGATCCTACAACACTAGAATTGGTCCAAATTTTTGTTCGGCCGACTAGCGGGTTCGGCCGAACGCTTCCTGGCGCCAAACTTGGTCAGCTTCCACTTGTTGACTCCATGTGGTGCCCTGATCACGATGAAGACTGATTCACGCGCATTTGGTGGCGGGAAAAGACCCTTTTTTCCCCTTATAAATAGAACCCAACACCTCACTTCACACACACACACACCAGAAGTTGAGAATAGAATATCACTCCTAAGGTTTAGAGTAGTCCTAGAGGCTGCCAAGTAGAAGGAGAGTGATGTAAAAAGTTTAGGAGAAGGTGGCTTGGGCTTGTCATGTACTTCTTATACACTTGTACCCCTACAATGGTGTTACTCAAATCAAGTAAGCCCTTTGTGAATTCAATTCAAGTTTGATTCTTAATTAATAGTGGCTTGCACAAGTAGTTACTTGTGGGTTCATTGCTTTAATTTATTAGAGGCTCTAGTTGTAGCTTTGTGTTCAAAACAACTAGAGCTACAATTTAGAACGTAAGCATGGTTCTTAGGTTAGAAATCACCAGCGAATATCTCGTAGACCCACGGATTGAAGAGATAGGCAATAGGTGGTGGCAGCCCTATCTGTCCATAGTAATCCTTCTTGTTCGGCTATGCCATAGGCTCTTGGCGGGAGTCGTCCTAGTGTTGCTAGGGGCAAACCCGTGCCCAAAGCAAGCAGCTATCACAAATTCTTTTGAATTAGAATCAATACTTTGAATTCCTCTCTCTTCCTTTCCTACCAAACAACTTTGTGTCCTTGGGTGGAATAGTTTGTAAGATTAGCAAATACGTTTCTTGGATTCGATACCCTTGGGAATACTCTTAAGGGGAAGTGCTACACATTAGTTTCCGTGCTCTTGGGGATTTTTATCTGTGACGTAAGAAATGTCAACAAGCATTTCTGGCACCGTTGTCGAGGAACGGTTGCTATTAATCTTCGAATCTTGTTCACCCTCATATCTATATTCTTATCTTATCTTTCCTTTTCTTACCACCAAAAAAAAATGAAGCAGCCCACCATTCTTTCATATTCTTCCCCAAAGGGTAAGTTCTATGAGCCACCACCTTTGACGGAACCCATCTATTCTACTAGTTATGAACTTCGCCCTGGCTTTATAGACAAGGTCTAGGAACAATCCTTCTTAGGAACGGATTGTGAAAACCATTACCACCATCTACGAGAATTCGAACAATTGTGTTCATACCTTCTAATCAAGGGTATGACAAAAACACTCTCGAATGGAAGTTGTTTCCTTTTTCCCTCAAGGAAAAAGCCAAACAATGGTATGACCACAACGTTGTGAAGACAAACAGAAATTGCAACGAATTACGAGAAAAACTTTTGTCTTGCTTTCTTCCAATTGCCCTAATTGTTTCCTTGCGGAACGAAGTACTATGCTTCCAGCAGATGTAGAAGGCATCCATAGGTGCAGCTTGGGATATATTTTCTTAAGAAATTATGGCCCAAATTTTTCCATCCCTGATCCGTTGCTTTTGCAACACTTCTATATGGGATCGAACAAAGAATTTGCCCTTCATCTTGACATTATGGCTGGAGGATCTTTCCTCCATAAGACACTGGAAGAAGGCAAGGATCTTCTAGACCGAATTCTAGAAAATTCTTCATTCATCATGGACCTTAATGAGCTTCCTCAAGAGGATGTAGTGTCAAGATCCAAGAATAAATCCATTTACAAAGAAGAACCTTTCTCTTGATTCTCTCAAACCTTGCCGGAGGAATCCTCTCCCGATATAGAAACTACGAAGGAAGAAGAAGTTCAACCTTTAGAGTTTCCCTTCTACATCGAGGAAGAGATATTTGAAGATTTTGGAAATACCTAAAAGTACTGTTGCCATAGGAAACTATCATTGTCATTAACTCCACCTGACCCACCTGATGAAGTGTTCGTTCAGCAGACGGTCAAGAAGTTAACCTCTATTCTAAATAGGGAATGGACTGCGCAAGTTGAGCAGTCACACAAAATCCTTCAGATGACATCACCTTTGGCAACTATTCTATGTTTCATTAGAAGGACACCAATGAGGGTCCTATATAACCCCACTGTTGGAGCAAATCTCATTTCCGATTCTTGTGCTCTCGCCATTCTTGGCGATGTGTCGTTGGCACCAACATGTAAATCCTTCCAAGATTCTTTTGGAAAATCCTTGAAGGATGCGGGGTTTTGCAGCAGGTGTCTGTGAGACACAATGATATTGAGGCTATCCTAGACTTTCATGTATTCAAAATCCAAGATTTCGATATTATGATTGGGATTCCCATTGAGAAATTTCTCATGGAAATTCCCATGGAAGGAAACCTCAATGTCAAACTTGGAGGGAGAAAATTCTCTATTCCTTTTCTGCGTTCCAAGAACTCATCCGCAGAAGCTCCCATCGAAGATGAGCCATTAGAGGAGGTTAGAACTCTTCAATTCTTAGCACCCCCTAAAATTGAAGGAGAAAAAGATTTAATCCAAAAGGAGGATGAATTTCTGGAGGCAATTGAATTGCCAAAAGAAGAGTTCTTCCCAAAACCTGCTGTTGAGCTAAAAATTCTACCTCTAGGCCTGCGTTATGCCTTCTAAATGGCAATCTGGAAGCCTTGGTCATCATAAGTGACAAGCTTTCATATGATGAGACGCTCAAACTCATTGCCTTGTTAGAAAGCATAGAGTTGTTTTTGTCTATTCACTAGAGGATCTCAAGGGATTAGTAAACCGTTATGCACCCATCACATTCCTATTTACCCTGAGAGTGTCCCCTCAAGGGAACCCCAAAGGTGATTCAATAATGCGATGCGGGAAGTTGTCAAGAAGGAAGTCTTGAAACTTCTGCATGCCAAAATATCTACCATGTTCCCCATATTGAATGGGTCAGCCCAGTTCAAGTAGTGTCAAAGAAGGGAGGTATGACAGTCATTAAAAATGAGAAGAATGAACTAATTCCTCAACGAACAATCACCAGTTAGAGGATGTGCATTGATTACCGAAAACTTAACAAGGCTACAAGGATCATTTTATGCTGTCCTTCATCGATGAGATGTTAGAGCGGTTGGAAAAACACTCCTACTTTTGTTTCCTTGATGGGTATTCGGGTTATCATCGAATCCCTATCCATCCGGACGATCAAAGTAAGACCACATTCACATTTCCCTATGGAACTTATGACTACTGGCGTATGTCTCTTGGACTGTGTAATGTTCCTTGTTAGAATATAGAGAAAGTTAGGATCATAGAGTCTGTTAAGATAGGAAGTTAATATTGAGTTCCATGTATGAAAGATATTTTCCTTGGCTGTTAAGGAGTCTGGATTGTAACCAAACTTTCCATGTAATCTTGTTTGCCCCCAATAAATAAAAGTGCAGCACGAGGCAAAGGATTCAACGCTTCCCAAAAAATCAATATGGTAATCAGAGCCTATCTTCCAAACCACATCTAGTTCATCCACGATCGAAACGTTGCCCTTGATAATACATATGGTAATCAATGCCCTTGTTGCTGCACTTGATGCTCAGAAAACTCGTGTGACCATAAGCGATCTGTATGGGCAGATGTCAAACTTTGAGACACGTCAAGAAATTCTTCAGGGCAAAAATCACTCAGGAGATTTTAAGTCATCGGCAAATGCAGCATCACATGGTCGTGGAGGCGTGGAACTTCATGAGGCGGCCATGGAGGAGGTCGCAATGGAGGAAACAGAGGTGGACGTAACATCAACTCTCCTGGTGGCAGAGGCCGAGGCCCACAGAACCAAGGAGGCAACCAAAGCAATGAAAGACCAACGTGCCAAATATGTTTCAAGGATGGACACATGGCGTCTAACTTCTGGCATCGTTTCGAAGAAGACTATGAACCTGAAGAGAGAGTTGCAGGATCTGTCAACACCTCAGCATACGGAGTGGACACAAATTGGTACATGGATAGTGGGGCCACGTACCACATTACAGGAGAACTGGACAACCTCTCCATGATGGATAGATATCGTGGACAAGATAAAGTACATAACGCAAATGGCACCCGTATGGGAATAAGTCATATTGGTTATTCACATATTCGCACTCCACAAAAGAGTTCTAAACTTGACAATATTTTGCATGTTCCTAGTACCTCAAAAAGATTTCTTTCAGTCCATCATTTTACCCAAGACAATCATATCTTTATTGAGTTTCACCCTTAGTTCTTTTTAATTAATGATCAAGCCGCGAAGAATGTCCTATTCCAAGGAAAGTGTAGCCATGGCCTCTACCCTCTCGTTCCTCAGGATTGAAGATCGAGCAAGAAAATCCTTATTATCACAAAGATTCTTTTTTCAAGGTGGCATAGCCAGCTAGGGCATCCTGCTTTTCCTATTGTCAATAATTAGTGAAAATAATCTTGTCTCCACAAATGAGTCTAGTCCAGATATGATATGTGATTCGCGTCAAATTGGAAAGAGTGATCAATTACCATATCCTATATCTACCAGTATATCAAAATTTCCTCTCGAATTAATCTTCTCTGATGTATGGGGACGTGCCCCAACCTCTGTAGGAAGGTTGGAATATTATGTGAGCTTTGCGGACAATTTTAGTAAGTATACTTGGATTTACCTTACTAGGAAGAAATTTGATGCCTTTAATGTTTTTCAGAATTTCCAAGCACTCGTCGAGAGAAAATTTGGGAGGAAAATCCTTGACTTACAATCTGATTGGGGGGAGAGTATTAGAAACTCAATGCTCTCCTACAACAGAATAGAATTTCCCATCGTGTCTCATGTCCACATGCTCACCAACAAAATGGCGCTGTAGAACGCAAACATCGCCACATTGTCGAAACCGGTTTAACCCTCCTAGCAAATGTGGGAATTCCATTGAAGTTTTGGGACGAAGCCTTCCTAACAGCCACCTATTTGATCAATATCCTACCAAGCAAGACTATAGGGTATAGTACTCCTTTTGAAAAACTATTTGGTACCAAACCCAGTTATTCAAATCTTTGTGTTTTCGGTTGTGCTTGTTGGCCGAATCTCAGGTCATATAACAAGAACAACCTTTCTTTTCGATCAACCCAATGCGTATTCCTTGGATACATTCCTTATCACAAGGGGGTGAAATGTCAAGAGGTCAAATCTGGTCGGGTCTACATCTCTAGAGATGTAGTATTCGATGAAACCATTTTCCCGTTTAAAAATCTCCATCAAAATGTTGGTGCACTTTTACTAAAGAAAATTCTCCTTTTGCATGCAAATATTCATTCAAAGCTCTTTGATCACGGGGGCGATTTATGTGATGATCAAATGACTAACCCTAATGTGGAAACAAATCCTGTGTTTTAGAATGTTGTTTCAGGAGATGCAGATGAAAATCCGGAGCCAAACAGGGAAAATCCGGTGCGAAACAATACATGGGAAGGTGATCTTCAAACATGGAATAACAATCAACTTCCAGGCACAATCACCGAGATGGATTCTCCCGCCGCACCTGCCATCAGACGCGACACACGATCCCAAGAGCATCGCCTGCTCAGTCAGAACATAGGCATGCCAGTTTCCGTGTCGAGTAGAGATCAACGCGCGTTTGGTGGAGGGGAAATTAATGCGCTGGTGGCGCTGTCTCCTGCACAAAATCAGATGCTGATTGACAGCAGCAGCAGTGGCAAATCAGAGGGAGCCATCCCATCAGCCTCTCTGCCAGCTCCGGATATTCTACGGCTCAGCAACTATTACCAAGCAGACCACTGACCAGATTGAAAGAGGTATATCTAACCCAAAGAAATTATTTCCTAGAATGATTCGATATAGTTTTCTGATAGCTACAGAGGAACCTGAAAATGTGAGTGAGGCTCTTTGAAATAAACAATAGAAAAAGGCTATGGTAGAAGAATATAATGCATTCATGAAGAATCAAACCTGGCATTTGGTTGATTCTAGCAGAGGCAAAAATGTAATTGATTGCAAATGGGTGTTCAAAATCAAATGAAAAGTTGATGGTACGATTGATATATACAAGGCTAGACTGGTAGCAAAGGGTTTCAAGCAAAGATACGGGATTGACTATGAAGATACATTCAGCCCCGTAGTAAAAGCAGCCACTATCGGACTTGTCATCTCTATTGCTGTGATAATAGGGTGGAATCTGAGTGAACTAGACGTGCATAACGCGTTTTTGCATGGTGTTCTGTAAGAATAGGTGTACTTGAAGCAACCTCCCGGGCTCAAAAATAAAAATGTGCCCACATATATTTGCAAGCTTGACAAGGCATTGTATGGATTAAAACAGGCCCCAAGGGCCTGGTATTCACGATTAAGTTCAAAGCTGCTAGACTTCGGATTCAAGCCATCAAAAGCAGACACCTCACTTTTCATCTACAATAATCAAGATACAACCATCTATATGCTAGTCTATGTTGATGACATTATTGTGACAGGGTCGTCCCAGAAGATAATCTCTCGGTTGTTGGAAGAACTTAGTGCTCATTTTGCTCTCAAAGATCTGGGAAGTCTACACTTCTTCCTAGGGATCGAGGTGAAAAGAATAGATGATGTTGTCGTCCTAACTCAAGAAAAATATGCACTTGATTTTGCTATCCCGAGCTGGCATGAAGACTTGCAAGGCTTCGCCGATGCCCCTGTCAAGTTCTGAAATATTATCAGCTTACAATGGAACACCCCTTGGCACGGAGGATAGTGCAAAGTTTTGAAGCATAGTTGGTGCACTCCAATATCTTACTCTCACACGACCGGATATTATTTTCTCGGTAAACAAAGTCTATCAATATTTACATGCACCAACAACTACTCACTAGACTGCAGTTAAACGTATTCTGAGATACATCAAGAATACATCAAACAATGGCCTTCTGTTCAGCAAGTCATCATCAATGACTGTAAGTGCTTTCTCAGACTCAGATTGGCCCGGGTGCATGGATGACCGATGTTCTACCGGGGGATTTGCTATTTTCTTTGACTCAAATCTTATATCATGGTGTGCAAAGAAGCAACAAACTGTTTCCAGGTCTAGCACAGAAGCATAATATAAGGCACATGCAAACGCTGTCTCAGAAATTATTTGGATACAATCAGTACTTGAAGAATTGGGAATTAAAGTAAAGGAGGTGCCATGTCTATGGTGTGATAATTTGGGAGCTACATATTTATCTGCTAATCCTGTGTTTCATGCTAGAACAAAACACATCAAAATAGATTATCATTTTGTTAGTGAAAGAGTTGTGAGCAAACTATTGAAGATTCAATTCGTTCACTCGGTAGATCAAATAACAGATGGATTCACCAAGGCCTTGCCGACTGGAAGATTGAAAGATTTTAGACGTAATCTCAATGGGGTAAGCTGTGATTAAGGGGGGGGGGGTGTTAGAATATAGAGAATGTTATGATCATAGAGTCTGTTAAGATAGGAACTTAATATTGAGTTCCATGTATGATAGATATTTTACTTGGCTGTTAAGGAGTCCGGATTGTAATCAAACTTTCCATGTAATATTGTTTGCCCCCTATAAATAACAGTGTGGTCCGAGGCAAAGGGTTCAACGCTTCCCGAAAATTCAATACTCCTGCCTCTTTTCAAAGATGCATGATATCTATCTTTTCCGACATGATTGAGGAGCTCATATAAGTTTTCATGGATGATTTCTCCGTTTATGGAAAAACTTTTGATCATTGTATGGAAAATTTAGACAAGGTCTTACAAAGATGCCAGGAGGACTTTGTACCTCATTAGGAAAAGTGTCATTTCATGGCCCGTGAAGGCATCATTCTTGGACACTTGGTGTCCGATAGAGGGATAGAGATGGACAAAGCAAAGATTGAAGTCATTGAAAAACTTCCACCTCATATCAACTTTAAGGGAATCCGCAGCTTTCTAGGTCACGCGGGGTTCTATCGGCGATTCATCAAAGATTTGTCAAAAGTCACTAGACCCCTCACTAACCTACTAGCTAAGGAAGCTCCCTTTGATTTCGATGATGAATGACTTAAATCATTTGATACACTCAAAAAGGCACTCATCTCAGCTCCAATCATTCAACCTCCCGATTGGATGCTGCCATTCGAATTCATGTGTCATGGTAGTGATTTTGCCATTGGTGCGGTCCTAGGCCAAACCAAGGATAAAAATAATAATGCAATAGCCTTTGCTAGCAAATCTCTAACAGGAACTCAACTCAATTATGCCACAACCAAAAAGAGCTCTTAGCTATAGTTTTGCCGTCGGTAAGTTTAGGTCCTATTTAGTTGGAGCTAAGGTCATAGTCTACAAAGACCATGCTGCCTTGAAGTATTTGCTCACCAAAAAGGATGCTAAACCAAGGCTAATGCGTTGGATTCTTCTACTCCAAGAGTTTGACTTAGAAATCAAGGATAAGAAAGGAGTAGAGAATCCTGTGGCAGGTCATCTCTCGCATATGGAAGTCACTCAAACCATGGACAGTCCTATCAATGACTTCCTACGGGATGATATGCTTCTCAAGGTGACTGACTATCACCCTTGGTATGCGGATATGGTGAACTTCATGGTCACGGGATACGTACCACCAGGGGAAAACAAAAAGAAACTCATCTATGAGAGTCGAAGAGACCTTTGGGATGACCCATATCTCTATCAAGTTTGTGTCGATGGCCTTCTTAGAAGGTGTGTCCCATCAATCGAAGGCACCAAGATTATTGATAAATGCCACTGTCGGTACCCTACGTACCAGGTACCCCACGATACTGCAACAAGTGCAAGAAAGTTCCACCCGCAAGAGTCGAAGGCCCTTGCTGGCCCCACATGTCATGTTACACCGGACCCGCTCCCCTTACATGGCTAGCTCCCGGGTTAACACGTGTAAAATAAGCCTGGAACAAAACTCCCAACCAAGGGAAGCTCCAGCGACTGCACGTGTACAACGGCCCCGGACCTAGCCCCCATTAGAGAGGAGCTCCAGTAGTGACACGTGTACAACTACCCCCGGACCTATTCTCCCGCAAGGGAAAGCTCTGTATCCGCCACGTGGGGAGCCTCCGAACCTTCGTCACCAACGGAAATACAAGCCGATCATGACCATTATAGACATTCAAGGATGGTTAAGGCAGAAGTTACAGGTCTGATAATGTGTCATTAATACCATATTAATGACACACGATCAATGTATCGTAAATAGCGGGAACGCTGCCATGAAGGCACGTTACCACACCATTAATTGTACTTAATACTCTTTAGACAGTGTATTAGGTCATTAAGCACGCCAGGGCCACATGTCGGGCCAGGCTAGCTTTGTAACAGTTAGTCCTTAGAACTGTAAAAGGGCTGCACCGCCCGAGTATTAGGGGGACCCAGGCGATCGCAACTTGACCATAGCGAACTCGCTCAATACAATTACACAAACTCCGTGCAGTAGGGTGTTACACTTAGGCAGCCCGAACCACGTAAATCTCTGAGGTCACCATCTTGATATTGATCTTGAGCTCCCTAAACATAAAAGAACCTCAGCGAGCTGTTTCTCTACAGGTCCAGGGGAAGTGTCGTATTCCACACTTTGACATTTGGCGCGCCAGGTAGGGGGGAGCGCAACTTTGATCATGAGATCACAAGATGGTGAATTCAGCTGCTGGATCATCCAACGGCAATCATGCTGAACAACCTGTTGGAGGCAACCACTCCAACATTCAGCAACCAACAGGTGCCAACACTCCGACAGGCACTGCAGCACTATCTGTTCCAGCAAACAATGTCGGTCAACGAGATGGGCATCTGCATCGATCACTGCATCGGCAAACAACAACAGCGAGAATGCGCTCATTGCCGCGCGTGCTCTTTTGCAACATTCACCACCTCCAGGAGCACCCCAGGTTGCTATGGAGCAGTGGAGGGCCTTGATTGGGACTGCAAGGTCTTGGTTCATGAGTCTTCCACCCGACTCCATCAATAGCTCGGCGGAGCTATGCCAGCAATTCACTGCCAATTGCAAGAGCTCCTACACCCGACCCGGCACTGAACTGGACCTGTTTGCTGTTAAGCAAACATCGGGGGAATCGTTACGATCCTTCATCTAGCGATTCTCTCAGGTATGAAATACCATCCCATCTATCTTGAGCACTTCTGTTATCATAGCATTCAAATAGGGTGTTCGAGATAAGAAGATGCTAGAGAAGCTGGCTATTAAGGAAGTTACCAGCGTCACGGAGCTCTTCTGCCTAGCCGACAAATGCGCTAGGGCTACGGAGGGTCGTGCAATGCACTCTAAGCTAGCCCCGGAGGTCGATCAAGAGTCCTCCAAAACTGAAGCCGCTACCTCCGGTAGTGGCAAGAAGAAGAAGAAGCCCAGCGGCAAAAAGAAGCCATCGACCGGCGCTCCGGCTGCTGCTGCTGCAGCTCCTGGAAGCCGGGGGCCACGCCCCGAGAAGTGACCTCGTGCTTCATCAGAAGACGATAACAGTTCCAAAGCATGGTGTCTGATTCACAAGACGAATCGACACAGCTTGGAAGAGTGTCGGGAGGTACAAAACCTTGTCGAGTGCTACAACAAGCGCCGGGAAGAAGCTCCTTTCCGTCAAAGAGAAGGAAAACAAAAAGTCGAAGAAGCTCCGACGGATGAAGAGCTAGGGTTCCAGGACCCTAAAAAGGTCTTAAAAGCCGTCTACAACACTGTCGACGACGATTCCGATGCCTCCGACAACGAACGTCGGAAAACCCTGAACACCATCTATGGTGGTTCTTGGGACATCACTTCTCGTCGCATCCTCAAGACAATGCGGCGGGACATGGCCATGGTAGCTCCTACTGCTAGGGCAGAACCACATCTGAAGTGGATGGACACACCCATCATTTTTGATGCTTTGGACTATCCCTGAAACATGATCGGGGCTGGTCAACTCCCGTTGATGGTGTCACCCACCATTAACAATATCCAAATTCACCACGTGATGGTGGATGGAGGTTCCAGACTTAACCTCATAAGCTTCGAAGCTTTTATTAAGCTTTAGCTTTGGCCTTCGGACATCTTTCCATCCCGACCTTTCTCCAGGGTAGGTCCGGGAACCATCACTCCTCTTGGTTCTATTACACTCCCGGTGACCTTCGGGACCCGTGAGAACTACAAAACCGAGAAGTTGATCTTTGACGTTGCGCAGATCAGTCTGCCTTTCAATGCCATTTTAGGCAGGCTAGCTTTATACAATTTTATGGCTGCTTCCCATTACGGTTATTTGGTGTTGAAGATGCCAACACCTACGGGCATACTCCGGATCCGTGGAGATCACACCGCAGGAATCACATCTCTGGAAGAACTTTATGTGCTTACCACAGGACAAGAGGAAGCATCTGGAAAAGAGCCAGTTCCGAATCCTCCAAGCATTCGCCACAAAGGCTCTACATCCCCACCTCGTGTGCAACCAAGCGATGACTTTGACGTTCCCGTCAAAGTCATCCAAATCGATTCTGATGCTGCTCAGACTACCCGTATATCGGGGGGTCTGAACAACAAATAGGAACTCGCGCTCATCACTTTCCTCCGGGCTAATGTCGATGTGTTTGCCTGGCAACTGTCACAAATGCCTGGGATCCCTAGGGAGGTGATTGAGCATAATTTGAAGATTTACCCAGACGCCCGGCCTATACACCAGAAGCTCTAGAAACAATCAATTGAGTGGCAAAACTTCATCCGACAGGAAATCAAGAAGTTGCTCGAAGCTGGATTCATCTGGGAAGTCTTCCATCCAAAATGGCTGGCAAACCCAGTTGTTGTACACAAGGCCGGTGGGAAGCTTCGGATGTGTATCGACTACACCACCTTAAATAAGGCATGTCCAAAATATCCATTTCCACTACCTAGAATAGATCAGATAGTGGATTCCACCTCCGGGTGCGAACTACTGTGTTTCTTAGATGTATATTCTGGATATCATCAAATCCAAATGTCTAAGGAAGATGAAGAGCATACTGCATTCATAACAGTAGATGGATTGTATTGTTATACTACCATGCCATTTGGACTCAAAAATGTTGCTTCAACATTTGTGCGAGCTATATACAAAACATCTGGAGAGCTAATTAGAGACCTGGTGGAGGTGTATGTTGATGACATCGTCGTGAAGATTAAAAAAAGGAATCACTCCTTGACAACATACAAGCCATCTTCGACAAGTTGCATACTACACGCACCAAGCTGAACCAAGACAAGTGTGTGTTTGGGGTTAGTTCCGGGAAGCTTTTGGTTTTCTTGGTGATTCATCGAGGAATCAAAGAAAATCCATCGAAGATCAATGCTATAGAAGAAATACGACCCCCAGCCCGCATTAAAGACGTCCAAAAGTTGACTAGATATCTCGCTGCGCTTACCCGGTTTATCTCAAGACTGGCAGAACGGGCACTACCCTTCTTCAAACTCTTGAGGAAATCCGGGCCATTTCATTGGTCTGAAGAAGCAGAAAAGGTGTTTCAAGAGCTGAAAAAACTACTCACCAACTACCAATCCTAGTAGCTCTGAATCCTGTTGAGCCTTTACTGCTTTACATTTCGGCAACTACAGAGGTAGTCAGTATGGTTTTGGTCATGGAAATACCGGATCCATCCCAAATTCAGGAGTCTAGACCCCTCCAAGAGGGTCCGGAACTAATTGAAGGCGAGTCTGGGGACCAACCCTCAGACACAGATCCTCAAGGAGAGATGATGGAGGATCAACCTCCTTCAAACAAAGGAGCAAATGTTGCTGAACAAACAGATCTAGACCCCTCTGGGAGGGTTCGGGTCACTCCAGAAGAAGCTCCAGGTTCCTTTGGAAGGGACCAGGAAATTCCAGAAGAAGGTCTAGACCCATCCGGAAGGGTCCAGGTTGATGAAGAGGAAGCTCCGGGCCCCTCCGGGAGGGTCTAGATAGTCCAGCGCCCAGTGTACTTCATCAGTGAAGTACTCCATGACGCCAAGAAAAGATACATTGAGGTGCATAAACTGCTTTATGCAGTTCTCATTGCTAATAGAAAGCTTCGTCATTACTTCCAAGCCCACAAAATATCAGTGGTAACTTCTTTTCCACTACGAGCAATTTTGCATAACCCTAATTCTATTGGTAATATTTCAAAGTGGGCAGCGGAGCTGGCAGAATTTGATCTTGAATTCGTGTCAAGACAAGCAATTAAAAGTCAAGCCTTGGCTGACTTTGTGGCGGAGTGGACTCCCTCTCCATCAAACCCTGGGGGCCACAGTGAGCAGAAACCAAAGCTCAATGTTTCAGTATTCACTGAGCCTCACTGGACCCTCTACTTTGACGGCTCCGTGCAAAAGCAGGGGGCCGAAGCTGGAGTCCTTCTCCTAGCTCTGACCGGAGAGAAGGTCAAGTATATGGTACACCTTGACTTCAAGGCAACCAACGATATGGCGGAGTATGAAGCCCTCATCTATGGATTCAAGGTGGCACTATCTTATGGTGTCAAACAGCTATTGGTGAAGGGGGATTCATAGCTGATCATCAAGCAAGCGAAAGGTGAATGCTCCTATAACAATTCTCAATTAACTGCTTATCTCCTTGAAGTTCAGAGGCTTCAGAAGGACTTCGAAGTCCTAGACCTCCATCATGTTCAGCGCCCTCATAACTCCAAAGCTGATGAACTCTCGATGAAAGCCTCAACCGGAGCTCTGGCTCCTGACAGAATCTTCATCTGGAGGTTCTCAAAGCCAACAACTCAGCCTGCCGAACTGAGCGAAGGGGACGAGACCAGCACCTCGAAGCTGGCGGTCCCGGTGGCCCTGTTACCATGGCATTCACCAAGGGTCGTAGGTGCTGTCGGAAGCTCCGAGCAACCCAACACGCTAGACTCAGAAGCTCAAGTTAGCTCTGATGCATGGATCTCGGAGATCCGGAGCTACTTGAAAGACAATATCCTTCCCAAAGACAGTGTATCAGCTGACCGGATTGTTAGATTAGCTAAAAGATTCACATTGGTAGAAGGGGATCTCTACCGACGCGGTGCCAATGGCATCCTAATGCGGTGCATCACAAGGGAAGAAGGTCGCGATCTCCTCGCGGAAATCCATGGATGCGAGTGCAGGAACCACATATCTTCTCGCACGCTGGTCGGTAAAGCCTTCCGGCATGGTTTTTACTGCCTACAGCACTCCAGGATGTGTTTGAGCTGGTGAAAAAATGTGAAGCATGTCATTTCCATGCAAAATAGATTCACACACCGGCTCAATCACTGCAGATGATACCTCCTACATGGCCATTCACTTTGTGGGGCATGTATATCTTGGGACCTTTCCCAAAAGCCGTCAGAGGTTACAAGTTCCTATATGTCGCCATCGACAAGTTTACCAACTGGCCAGAAGAAACTCCAGTAGAAACAATCAGCAAACAATCAGCAATCAAGTTCTTGAAGTCAATAATATGCAGATTTAAAGTTCCAAACAAAGTCATAACTGACAACAGAACTCAATTCACAAGTGCTGCATTCCAAGAATATTGCAAAGACCTCGGCATTCAACTGAGCTATGCTTTAGTATCCCATCCAACAAGCAATGGACAAGCCGAGAGAGAAAATGCTAAAATCTTAAAAGGACTCAACACGCGGACATATGAGCGTTTTAAAAGGCACGGAGCTAACTGGATTGAAGAGCTTCCGTCCACATTATGGGCGAATAGGACAACACCTAATCAGTCAACTGGGGAAACTCCATTCTTCTTGGTGTACGGAGCTGAAGCAGTCCTTCCTTCAGAAATCACCTTGGGGTCCCTCCGAGTCCGGACCTTCGACGAAGCCACGCAGGACCAGCTCCGATGTGAAGACCTTGACCTCGTTGACGAGGGAAGGTGCCAAGTAGCTGTTAAGAATGCACGTTATCGCCAAGAACTCTGATGCTACCATCAAAGACATGTGCGTGACCGACAGCTTGAATAAGGCGACCTGGTGCTCCGCAAGATACTAAGTCGTGAAGGGATGAACAAACATTCCCCCATCTAGGAGGGTCCTTTCTAAGTCATTAAAGTATCTCGACCAGGTTGCGTTTGCTTGGCAACCGAGGATGGGATCCCACTCCCTAATCCTTGGAACATCGAGCACCTTTGTAAGTTTTATATTTATAATCACGTAGGTGAGTCTGTAATTACACATAGTGCATATTATAGAGTCATTATACAGAGTCGAGCAAGTCCTTCAGGAGAACATCCGGACCCCTCCGGGAGGGTCCGGAAAGTTCAAGTAACACTTGACGCAGTCACAGTACTAAAAGTGTAACTACTTGCTCTGGGCTAGCACAAGATGTATAGCACATTTAGCTTGGTCCAGCACCCTAAGTGTGTCCTTGTCTCCCCTGTAATCTGGAACTATAATGAAAAGCATTGTTGTGTGAAAACAGACTCCACGTGCATTTACTTTTTGTACAAGGCTCAATATGTTAAATTATTTTTACCCTGCTTGTCTATAATGAAGTTGTGCAAATCTTTTTGAATTTTTTTCCAAGTAACTCACATGCATTAGGAGCCTTATTGATAGTCTTTTTGGATCTTAACACCGTTACATAGTCTACTTGCCTGAACGCTAAGCCAACCTAGGTACGGAGTGTGCTATCGACTTAGCCTGGTCCTGCACCCTAAGTACACCACTCTACCTACACCCCGGCAGGCCTCAGTAGGGTGAGTACTAAAAAGGCACGTAGATCTAGGAAGATTCTATCAAAATGCTTGTTACCATGTTGAGTTTCTTCGAACGTAAAGTTCAAATAAGAACAATAAGTCACAACCAATTTATTGACAAGAGGGCGAATTTTACTTTCTTCCTTGCATCTGATGTACAAGAAAAGCAAAAATTCATAGCGATGATGGACAACACCAGAGCTACTAAGTTCTGAAATCTTCCAAGATAGATCTGCCGTCCACATCCAATATGTTGACACTGGAGCTACCAAGCTCCGACCATTCCAGGGGCCCTGTCTTCAATGCTTCAAAATTGAAGACTTCAACATACTCTCATAACCTTTGGTACACGTACACACCTCAACTGTACGCATGTACCGGGGGGCCAACAAGACACGACATAGTATAATGAAGACAAAGTGAAATTCAAGGCAGAAAGGAGGATTTCATTTACAGAAGAACTGGATTACAAAATTGAGATTACGAGGGACAAGGAGAAAAGTCCAAGCTACTGGAAGACCTAAGACCTGTGGAAGAACGAAGCTACTTTTTGGGCAACCTCTCAGATGCTGGCTTTGGTGGCGTCTTCCTCTTCATCAACGAGACCTTTGAGCACAGGGTCCAGTGGGAATTGGGGATCTCGGCTTACATAACACATCAGCACATACTCTGCGACGTTTGTAGCTAGAGTTTTCCCCTCTATCTCTAGCTGATCCGCAATTACGTCACCCATTGCATCATGTTTGCCGCCAGCACCGTTAAGGGCCACTAGCGCTCGTCTAGATCCAGCTCCGGGTTGTCCGGACGTACTGGACTGAAACCCAGCGGTGTCAGCGCATCATTTGCTCGTCTGCGGAAGTCCCACACTTGGATAGCTTTGGTCTCCTTCAAGCTCCAAAGCTCCTCCAGTGACCTCCGGGCGGCCGTAAGCTCCGAGCTTTCACGAGCAGGTCGCTCAGCCAGCTTGGCATGTTGCTGCTTGACCTCAGTAGATTGCTTCTCCTGGTCGGCCAGCTCCGTCTCCTGGAGGTGAATGCGACTCCGCTTCTCAGCTAGGTCCTTCTCCCTTCCCTTGACTCTCTCCTCCCTAGCAGTAATGTCAGACTCTCTTTTCGAGAGCTTTTGCCCCACCTTCCAGTTCTTTTTCATATCTTCCTCCTTCCATAGATCCAGCTTTTTGCTGTGATCTGCCAAATTTTTCTCACCCAGAGCCAACTTCTGGGTGACCTCTGCTTCCCTCCTCACCACATCCTCCTACTTCCCTAGGAGTTTTTCCTCTCTCGCCTCTAGGTCCACTCGACGCTTCATGAGAGTTTGATTCAACTCTGCAAGCTTTTCTTAATGCTCATTAGCAACGTCACATCTCTCTTTGGCTTGCTCCAGAATTTCCCTGGAGTTAGCATTAAGCGCCCAGATGGTGGCCTCTTTCTCTTCCATTAATTTGTCCCAATACTCTAACCGGGCCTTCTCTCCTTGTATCCACTCCTTCTGGTCAGCCAGCCTTGTCTGATCAAGCTTGGTCTCAAAATGGATTCTGTTGTGCCAATGCCTTAAGGTGTTGCGCTCCTCCTCCAAAGCTTTGATCTCATGGTCAAAGGCTAGCTGGACCTGTTGAAGGCTTGAGCAGGCATTGTCTATAGAAAACGCCAGATGATAGGTTCCGGGCCTGCTGGGATCATTTTTGCAGGCTCGAGCAGGTTCTCTGTAACAAAAATGGGGTTCCACTCTACAATAGTGGTCCCCTGTACTCCTGCAGCGCTGGGACCGCTCTCGTGGAGCTCTTCAGTGCCAGCAGAAGAACCCACGGGGGGAACTTCCGCCTCTGGAGCAGGTGAAGGCACCATTTTCGGGTCTTCAATCGACGGCTCCGATGTCGAAGGACCTGTCGTCGGTCCTGCGAGCTACTCTGGCTCCGGCACCGGTACCTCCTAGACAACCACTTCTAGAGCAGTAGTAGTAGCTTCAATTGGGGCCTTGACCTCCACTGGTTCGGGCCCCGGTACGGCGAGTAACTTCGGCACAACTGTCGGACCTTCAACCACCTCTGACATAATTGTCGGACCTCCAACCTCCTCCATCTCAATAGCCGGACCCTCTACAATTTCTGGCTCTGCTGCCGGATCTTCAACCATTCCAGGCACAAGGGCCGGAACCTCGACAATCTCCGGCTCAACAGCCGGGACTTCAGCTACCTCTGGCTCAATAGCCAGGGCTTCGGCAACTTCCGGCTCGGAAGCCGGAACTTCTGGCGTCGTTAGTGCTGGAGCATTAGACTCTGCCGCCAGGGGAACTTCTTCAACTTCCCTCCTGCAGTCCGGCGTTACCACATGAGCTTCAGGCAAGGACTCCGAGTCCAGTCTCACGACATCTAGTGCCGGAGCTTCCGCGGCTTCCACCTCTGCATGACCAGGAGGTTCAACAATCGAAGCTGGAGCTTCGACAGGTGCAGCCCCAGCCGTTGCAACAGGCATTGAAGCTCTGGGTCCCTTCTTCGATATCCTAAAAATAAAGGGAAGAGAAGATTAAAGACATATCCAAAAGCAAGATTAACATTTCAGAGTGAGCAATCAATGCTTACCTCGGGATGCTACCACCCCAGTCGCCTCGGAACCTCTTCTTTTGAGGCCCGGAGCTAGAGCCCACCAGATATGGTGAGGCAACTGCTTCGGACCTAGGTTGAGGAACACTTGCAGCCACCGGAGTTATTTTGGCTAGATCTTCCCTTCGACGGGAAGAACTCCCGGACCTGGAGCTCCTAGCCGGCACTGCAGCTGGAGTCAACTGCCTGGAGCTGACGCCTCTTGAAGGCGCTTGCACCGGAGCAGGGGTAGTAGCAAAAGACCTCCCCCTCCTGGGAGAAGCAGCCGTCGTGGAAGGAGCAGGCCTGACGGACCTCCCGTCAGCGTGCTTTAACTTCCTCTTTCGGCTGGAAGGCTCAGCTGGTTCTTTGCCCTTGCCTTTGCCAACATCTTCTGTCCACCGGCTTTGTGCGGAGGCACGACCACCCCTCGGAAGCTCCGGGGTTTGCCAATCTAGTGGTCGGAATCCTTTCCACCTCACCAAGATCATCAAGCGCTGGCATACTCCTCCGGAGCTCCCTGCTGAACTGTGCTTCCATGTTCAGAGGGAGGAAAGCCGTCGGCGGAGTAAAGTCGTCGCCTTCGACGTCAATTCTATGCTGGAACTTCATGAGATGAAGCTCCAAAGCTGTGCCATCCAAGTTGGATTTCAGACCAATTTCAATCCGGTCTTCATCCATCACGCCGTTGAGGGCCCACGCAAGCTTCTCCCTCTTCTTTAGCGAAGCCCACCTGTTGACCAGGAAATTGCAGAAGACCATCTGGGGGGTCACTCCACCTTCCACGTATTCGTGGATCCTGGTCAAGGGAGGGTTGAAGGCCTCTGCCAGCATCGGAACCACACTCCATGCGTTAGTGTCAACATTTGGAAGGCCTTTGGGGAGCTCCAACTTCTCGTGCTCCTCTGTGATTACGATGATCCAATCTATCTTCCAGTCGTCCCACTTGCCGGAAGGAAATGACCTCAAGTATTTGAAGGGGCTTTTCTTGCGCTTCACAAAATAGTAGAAACCAAGAAATTCGGACCCCTTCCCAGTGGTGTGGATAGTGAAGAGAGTGCGGAAGAGCTTGACACAGGGGGGAATACCCACCCACATCTCGCAGAAGTGGACAAATGTTGACACAAGAAGAAGAGAATGGGGGCCAAGGTGGTACAGCTGTAGACCATAGAAGTCCAGCAGCATCAACAAGAAAGTTGAGAAAGGTGGGATCAGCCCCCACCATGGCGTACGCAGAGAAGTACACCATGTTGCCGCCGCACTCCTTCTTGACTGGGAACTTGCCGGCACGGACCAGATGATTAAAAGAGTCGCTAGACCACCCCATGTAGGTCCGGACCTTCTTCAAATCATCATCGCTCTTGAGGCGGCTCTTGGGGAGACCCAACACCATCGAGGCAAAGTGGAGCAGAAGATGGAAAGTTAGGCGGAGTTTGGGAGGCTCTGAGCGCAAATATGATCGAAGGCGTAAAGAGCCCGCAAACCCTGTGCACATTCCTTCTTAAGCAAGCCTCTGCGACGCTTGGATGGAAACTGCAATGAGATCAAGAGTACTTTCCAACAATCTACCCCGTCAATGACGTCTGGGCTTGGGGGCCACCCCGACGATGACATCGGGGTCCTTGCCCAAGGCCAACCGTTGCCATGATGAGCGGCGGGAAACCCAAAGTTGGCGTTCTGACAGGACACGCAGAACCGATACGGTTTTCGTATTGGGAACCGGCGACCGTCAATTGCGTGAGATCCACACTCAGAGATCTCATCTGTCATATTCATGACAAGCCACGCGTCGAAGGTTCACCCCCGAACTGCTACTATATCGGCACATCAGAGGACTTTTTGAAAATCAAGGCGCGAGAATCGAGAATGGCCCCACCTCCGGCAGAACAACTTAACCCAAGGGGTTTCTCCCAGAGGTGGGCCCGGGGGCCACTGTCGGTACCCTACGTACCAGGTACCCCACGATATCACAACAAGTGCAAGAAAGTTCCACCCGCCAGAGTCGAAGGCCCTTGCTGGCCCCACATGTCATGTTACACCGGACCCGCTCCCCTTACATAGCTGGCTCCTGGGTTAACACATGTAAAATAAGCCCCGAACAAAACTCCCAACCAAGGGAAGCTTCGACGACTGCACGTGTATAACGGCCCCCGGACCTAGCCCCCGTCGGAGAGGAGCTCCGGTAGTGACATGTGTACAGCGACCCCCGGACCTATTCTCCAACAAGGGAAAGCTCCAGATCCGCCACGTGGGGAGCCTACGGACCTTCGTCACCAACGGAAATACAGGATGGTTAAGGCGGAAGTTACAAGGTCTGATAATGTGTCATTAATACCATATTAATGACACACGATCAATGTACCGTAAATAGCGGTAACGCTGCCATGAAGGCACATTACCACACAATTAATTGTAGTTAATACTCTTTAGATAGTGTATTAGGTCATTAAGCACTCTAGGGCCACATGTCAGGCCAGGCTAGCTTTGTAACAGTCAGTCCTTAGACCATCCGCAGTGGTACGCTGTAAAGCATACTTGATACACTGTTTCGTAGTGTAATTTAGAGTACGTACTGTAAAAGCTGAAGGAGAATAGTGTATAGAGTATGCTTTAGAGTATACTGGTGCGGATGGTCTTAGAACTATAAAAGGGCTGCACCGCCCGAGTATTAGGGGGACCCAGGCGATCACAACCTGACCATAGCGAACTCGCTCAATACAATTACACAAACCCCGCGCAGTAGGGTGTTACGCTTAGGCGGCCCGAACCACGTAAATCTCTGAGGTCACCATATTGATATTGATCTTGAGCTCCCTAACCACAAAAGAACCTCCGCGGGCTGTTTCTCAACAGGTCCTGGGGAAGTGTCGTATTCCACACTTCGACAGCCACACTAGCCCCTATGTTGGCCATTACGGTGTTTACCGTACCCAGACAAAGATTTGGCAAAGTGGATTTTGTTGGACTTCGATGTATGAAGACACAAAAGACTTCATTCGCAGATGTTTGAAATGCCAAAAGCATGGATGAATCTCAGCTCGCAATGCGATGCCTCTAACATATAATCTTCAAGTGGAATTATTTGATGTGCGGGGTGTTGATTTCATGGAACCCTTCCCTAGGTCCTATGATTGCGAGTATATCCTAGTGGCCGTAGATTATGTGTCAAAATGGATACAAGCCTTGCCATGCATGAATAATGATTCCAAGCAAGCTAGGAAAATGTTCCATGAGATCATTTTCCCACACTTTGGCACTCACCGTATGGTCTAAGTGATGGAGGGTCTCATTTCATAGATAAGACCTTCTGGAACTTTTTGAGGGAGCTTGGTGTCCAGCATAACATTGCTACTCCATACCACCCACAAACAAGTGGTCAAGCAGAAACATCTAATAAGAAAATTAAGAATATTCTACAAAAGACCGTCTCGGAAATGGGAATGGGATAGAAGCATAAGATACCCGACGCATTGTGGACATACCGTACTGCTTACAAAACTCCCATCAGCATGTCTCCTTTCCAACTTGTCTATGGAAAAACTTGTCATCTTCTTGTAGAGTTCGAACATAGAGCCTATTGGGCTATCAAGCGGTGGAACATGGACCTTCACGCAGCTGGAAAACACCGATTGAAGCATCTCCCCGAGTTGGAAGAGTGGAGTGACAAGGAATACCATAGTGCCAAAATCTACAAGGAAAGAACCAAAAGATGGCACGATAAGAGGATTACGCCTAAAGAGTTCAAACCTATAGATAAAGTTCTACTCTTCAACTCTAGAGTTAAACTCTTTGGACATGGAAGCTTCAAAGTAAATGGGAAGGACCCTTCACTATAGTGGAAACCTCATCCCATGGAGCAATCACACTCCAAGGTGATGAGGATCATCTATTTAAAGTGAATGGGCACCGACTTTAATTATTTCTTGAATCCCAGGAGGAGGAGACCAAAAAAGAAATTGACGTGATAAATCCTATTGATTTTCATGCCGTTTCTTTAAATTATGTCTAAATTCTCCGTGTCCAATTAATGGGCTCATCCAATTAATCATCCATGGGGCCCATTAAGCCAACACACAGAAACCTAGCCCAAACGAAGCCAGGAAGGGTTCAGCCGAACCCTAGGGTCAACCGACCTCTCCCTTGCGTTGTCGTCTTTCTTTTTTCTCATGAGTACTCTTCCGACATATCTCGACAAGACTCTCGGTTCTATCGTATTTTCCCCACTTATTTATTGACGGGGATAGAGAGGGGAACCTTGCACCATCCCGAAAACATCCATCTCCTGTTCCTTCTGTCCAACTAATGGGCCCAACAAAATATTCATCTACAGGGCCCATGTAGCATAGGATGCTTACTAGTTTAGGTTTAGTTTTATTCCAAATTTTTATTCCTTATGTTTAGATTGAATAATGTAAGCATCCCCAATATTTTTAGTTCAATAAAATGAACTTACCGATTCATCTAACCCGCTAAAGTTCCATCTCTAGTTTATTTTTGTTGAATAAGGAATTTAGGGAACAAGTGTGGGAGAGACACCCCAAATTCGCGAAATCCCAACATGCAAAAATAGTGTTGCATCCCGAAACACGTCACAACCGAACATATGACTCGATTCGTCGAAACAAAGCAACAGAGAGGCCAGAAGTGGGTCGGCCGAACCCCCTGGTTGACCGACCTGGTGTGGGCCCCACACAGCTCAGTTTCGCTCCACAAATTCGGTTTGGATCTCCTATCTCTGAATATGCATGCTACGTTACTATTTGAGTTGATTTAATATTTAATACTGAATATATGAAATTAATTCAATTCAACAGTTAAAATTTAAAACTTGGTAGTCAAAATTTGCTTGAGCTGAAATTTTGAATACTTTATATTTCTATTTATTGCCTGGTTTCCCACAAGCAAAGTCGGAAAAACACGTGATCTAAGTATTTGACTAGTGTGATATGGTTCATGAGTTATTCGAAGAGATATCTTTTTTGCTTGGAACTTATTTTGATGTTTGCACAATTTGGAGTCTTGAATATTGCCTGATTCTCTCATTGGAAATTTAAATACCCACTAAGGCCATATGGTACAGATTCTTGAAAACCAAATGCATATGCCACTTTGTATTTCATTGAACTTTGTCAAACTCGTGATCCAATTGAGTGACATGCATGAACTTTTGACTTAGAAATTCTTGTGCACCCTATTCATGCAAAAAATATCTCACATTGAGAATTTGCATCCACCATTCATCCATCCAATAAGAAACTCAAAGAAAATATGGTTATCTAAGTCTCTCTAGAAAAATAAAAAGGAGTAGAAGACATGGCTACGAAAAAATGAGAGAAAAGCATCTACTCTTCAAAAAGAGGAAGTATGCCAGAGAGAGAGAGAGAGAGAGAGAGAGAGAGGAAAATAAAGTAGCCATGTTTCGTCCTTAAGGAGAAAAGAAAACCATGGAGTCCACATTTATCCATTCCATTCATGTGCACAAGGATTTCCATTCTCAAATTGTTTGTTGCACAAGTCTCTCATAGGATCAAGTTTTTGACTTAGTAGTATATGAATTGCAATGTGTGCCAAATTTATCCCTACCAAGCTCCGGATATAGCCATATTTAGTATAGGGACAAAAGTGGAACAACATGCCAAGGTGAGGATCAAAACACTTTTAGAGACTTGAGACATTCCAAATGAGAGATAAGGGCAATTGTTTCTTTAACTTCCCAAATATTGCAAATTGTTAGATCATTATTGGCAGGGGAAGATCCAAGAGAACTACATTCCAACCACTCCACCCTTAAAACATCCAAGATTGATGTGGTAGCCACATTCTACAAAGGGAATTCATGAATTGATGTATGAGTTGAAATATCTAGTATTCTCTCTTTCGAACTTATAGCAAATTTATGACAACACCTTAGTTATTTTTCTTGCCTTCACTCGAGGACGAGCAAAGGACTATGTGTGAGGGAGTTTGTTGACGGTCCTTTAAGTGACATATTTAGACCATCAATTCACCTCATAATGTACACAAAAGAGAAACAAAACATAGTGGTAGGGTTAAAAACTGACCAATTCCACAAGTGTTGGAGTTTATTTGTATGCAGGTGAATTTAGACCCAAAATACCAAGACATGTAGAGAGTAATCCATAAAATTGGATTTTGACGAATAAGGCGATGCCACGTGTCATCACATGGATCAAATGGCACACAAATAGAAGTACTCGAGGCCATCCAACGCTGCCCATATCAGTCAATGGGACCCACCTGGAAGTCACCCCGAGGAAGTACAATGGAATTGGTCAAATTTTCTGTTAGGCCGACTAGGGGCTTCAATTGAAACCTTCCTAGCACCAAACTCGCTCAGCTTCCACGTGTCGACTCCCTGTGGTGCCCTAATCACGATGAAGACTGATTCGCGTGCATTTGGTGGCGGGAACCGGCCCTTCTCCCCGCTATAAATAGAACCCCACACCTCACTTCACACACAACCCAAAAGTTGAGAATATAATATCACTCCTAAGGTTTAGAGTAGTCCTAGAGGCTGCCAAGTAGAAGGAGAGTGTGGTGAATAGTTTAGGAGAAGGGGGCTTGATCTTGTCAAGTCCCTCTTCTACACTTGTACCCCTGCAAAGATGTTGGATTCTCAATTCATAGTAGCTTGCACAAGTAGTTACTTGTGGGTTAATTGCTTTAATTTAGAGGCTCTAGTTGAAGCTTTGTGCTCGAAACAACTAGAGTTGTTATTTAGAATGTAAGTGCGGTGCTTTGGTTAGAAATCACAAGTGAATATCTCGTAGACCCACAAATTGAAGAGGTAGGCAGTAGGTGCTGCCAGTCCTATCTGTCTTTAGTAATCCTCCACGCTCGGCTATGCCATAGGCTCTTGGCAGGAGTCAGCCTAGTGTTGATAGGGATAAACCCGTGCCAAAACAAGCAACTACTGCAAATTCCTTTAAATTAATCCATACTTTGAATTCCTCTCTCTTCCTTGCCTAGCAAACACCTTTGTGTCCTTGCGAGGATTAGTTTGTAAGATTAGCACATACGTTCCTTGGATTTGATACCCTTGGGAATACCCTTAAGTGGGAGTGCTACACGACAGTTTCCATAAGCTTGCGGATTTTTATTTGTGATGTAAGAAACGCCAACAACGACGGACAGGCTAGGGGCATCATGTGGTCCACATGTCCAACTGATATGCCAAAGGAGGTTTGGTACAATCAAGAGAAGTTGTCCACATCTGCAACTTCGGGATTAAACAACAAATCATCGCACGAAACAAGACGGAGGTAAGTCCCACTCTTCGGACATCAAAAATTTTGTGAGTCCTTTCCAATAGGTTAATTGGTAGTTATCTCATATTTGCTTTCTCAATTGGTTATTTGAATTTCCTATCAGTCTTTGCATTTGCATTTAGCATGTTTGAATTTTCACACTTGCATACTGGAGAGTAAAATTTCCAGCCATCATAGAACTAAAATTTTGAATTAGGTAATAAACTTATTTGCATATGAACCTTGGGTGCAACTATTTGAATTCATCTTACTAATTCAAACCAAAAATATTTTCCTTAATATTCATTGCATTTGCAAGGTCTTTAAAATTGGGAAAAACAATTTGACAAAGAGTACAACATGCTTTTGAGCTAACGTGACCCGTTTTCGAGTTGTTTTGTTTGTTCTTGATTTTAGAGCAGCTAGGAAAAATCTGTAAAGAGGTTGGACGGCCTCATCAAGCACATATCCCTCCATCAATAACGTTTTGAGTTCATGGTGGAGGAATGCTCAAGATGGTGTCCCAATGGAGGAACAAGATGAAGCTCATTCAACTCCAACATCAACTTGGCAGAAGACATTGAACATGAAGGCTACACCAAAATTTATGGTCGTGAGTTTCTCACACAATGGCCATCAACCCGAACTGCTCTTCAATTGAGGCACAAGTTTAAAAATTTTCTGTGGTTTGAATTGCATTAGGATTAAATTATTTTTGCTTACATTGGTAAGAAAGGTTTACACCTTCTCATCATTCAATTCTTATGCATCCTCACGAGAGTAAGTGCCGGCATTGCTCTTTTTGATTCTTCAAAAAGGAATGTCACCTTACCTGGGAATCAATTTAAAGAAGGACCTAGAATTTCATGAGCATTGCTAAAATTGACTTAGACATTTTCAGCCTAGATTTAGTAAGTAGTGCTTATGGAATAACTTAATGGTTGAATTGGTATGTAGCAACCTAGGAATAGTGATATCCATAATTTAGTAAGTAGTTCTCTCACATATTCATAGCAGCTCATTGGTTGCTCATGGAGGGTATCCATGTCAAATCTTCGGCCTCGTATAGTTATGATCGACCTTCGGGCTTAATTTTTGATAGGTAGCTACCAATGAGCTGCTATGAATATGTGAGAGAGCATTATGCTCTTAACTATTCTAAGCACTCATTCAAGCTCAAGGGGAATGCCACCATCATTGGGTGTAAGTTACTCCTTTGTGACTAAAAGGTATGATGTACCTTAACCAAGGAATGACAAGATTACATCCAATGTATATTGGGTGCAAGTTGTTTCTATGTGGCTAGAAGGTATTTTATACCTTAGTCAAGGAACAACTAACCACACTTAAGCCATGTTGAGTGCACATCATTCATTTGTGGTTATAGGTATGTTGTACCTTAGCCAAGGAACAACGGATCATACTCAACTTATATTGGGTACTTGTCACTCCTTTGTGGCTAAAGGTTATCATTACCTTAGCCAAGGAATGACGGATCACACCCAATACATGATGGGTACAAGTTATTCCCCTGTGGCAAAAAGGAATGTTACACCTTAGCCGATGACAAAACACACTCAACGCATGTTGAGTACATGTCATTCCTTTGTAGATAAAGGTTATCAATACCTTATCCAAGGAATAACAAGGTACATCCAACCTATGGAAACCTTGATGTGTGGATGGGCGACACCGACAACACTCTCCTCAACCACACTCATGGAACCCATGGAAGATAGCCCAACATCGATACTCGACCCTCCAATGCCAAATTCATGCTGGAACAAGGTTAGGCCAACCTCATGGCCTACATCCGTCGTTAAGGTTTCAGCCCCTATCGCGGACCTTGACCAAGAATGAGCATGGGGGAGGACCCCCACTTCAGGTAACTTGTATCACACCCCATTTGCATTTCTTTATTTTATTTCTTTATTTCCACCACATTCACTTCTAAAAAATTTAATAATAAAAATAATGTAGTATACATTAGGTTAATAAAATAAAGGATGTGCGGTATAAATTTACTTTGCCTAAGTTGAAATGATGAATAGTTGCTCTATTTTATTTTATCTAGTCCCTTGTGTAAAACTTAGTATTCTCCAAGTATTGGGTTCATTGGCCTAGAATATTATTGCCTAAAACTTGGAATTTTGTGGGTATCAAAAGCTAAGTCCAATTCTAGGTGGTTGTGGGATATGATATAGTTAAAAGAGCTGCTAATATCCTAGTTGAATGTGAAACTTTATTTTATGGAGAAGATTTAAAATGGTAGTTTCTCATTTGATAGAAATTCCTACCAAAGCCATATGATGATTTGAATTGGATAAACCTTATACATATGCTATTTGCCTTCACATTGAGCCTGGTCAAACTAGTATAGACCTACGTGATAATCTTTTCATGGTTTTAAGATCAAGATTACACGGTCACATGCTAAACTTCTACACTAGAAGTTAGCAAAATTTTATCATACCATTCCACCACTAAAAAGATACTCCATGATTTTCATGCATAACACTCTCTCGAAATTACTTGAAAAAAAAGAAAAATAAGAAAGAGAGGAGTAGAAAACATGGCTACAATAAAAAGCATGCTCATGTACAAGAGCGTGAGAAAAAAAAGGAAAAAGAGAGAGAATAAGTAACCATGTTTCATCCTCGAAAAAACAGAATGCATACAAAGGAGTCATCTTCATATTTCCACTCCACAAATATTCCATCACACTTGCACAAATCTTAATCAAAAGTATGATTTGTTTTCTTCTAAGGCTTACTTTTTTGACTTAGCAATGTATGTGTTGCAAATATACCTACTCTTGATGCCTACCATGATCCACATACAAGCCTGATTTAGATGTAGGACAAGAAAGGCATTGCCTCGGTGAGGATACAAATATCACTTCCCACATAGGAGTTGTGACACCCGCTTCCGAAAATGAACCAAGTGCAGTATATGCGTGCCCAGGATGTTTAACACACATATATAAGTGCATCACAAACGATATACAGATAATTTACACAACACAAGTCAATAAATAAGTACTTTTATTACACAATTCATTATATCCTCGAATACCAGCTCTAATGAATATTAATTACAAGTTCAACTAATGCAGCAGAAATAACTAAATATGCAACTATGCAGCTAAACCAAAGGTATAGCAAAGCTCCATGCAACACCATAGGCAAAGCTGACGGTAGACACGGCCTAGAACTCCACATTATCATCATTAAACTCCAAATCATGACCTGCAACTGTTGGTGGGGGGATTGCAAGGGTGAGTACATGTCGTACTGAGCAAGTGTGGAAAGTATGACATGTAGCTGATACAAATGACGAAATGTAATAAAGGCTAAGTGCTGAAAAGTATAGTAAAATGTTTGAAAAGCAATATATCATATGTATGTGAAGTATTCCCATCATAAACCTGTATTTATAACATAGCACCAATCCATATTCCATATCCATCACCATCATACCATTAACCATATTCAATGTCATAGTTTAATCCATAACCAGTCATAACCAGTACCAAACCATAACCATCCCAAATCCCAATTTCCCTCTAATCATGGAACTTGTTTAGGTGCTCATAACTGGGAGCACAGCTATCATGATAGTTTTAATACTCTACAGAGTTTGTACCACTTTACCCACGTGTTTGTGATTTCATCACCTTTCCGTGACTAAGAACCTCCCTTATGACCATGAACCGTCGGTCACATTACACACTTCCGTTGGTGTGTGGCCAAGAGATCACAAAATAGCCTTTACAAAGGGATTACTAGCCTATGTAGACCACAATGAGGTTTCACCGGTGGTGATGCCTCCCACTGAGCACATCTTCAACCAAGGGCCCCCTCTTGAGCAATTCGGATCCAAGGGTAGTCCCACCAATCATCAACAAACCCAATCCGACTACCCCTTCCCCGGGCATCCTTAATGGTCCAAATAGCACTATCAAATCCCTAATTAATCAGCTACGCCGCACCCATACTTGGCCTCGTGGTGGCACTGTAGTCCTGGCTTATTCTCGCATGAACCGGTCCTTAGATCTAAAGCAAGCGAACCACCATGACATCCAACCCATTCACATACCATGCTTGCTTATATCACCCATTACCATATCATATTGACCAGTTCACATTAACCAGAATATCATTAATTCATAATTAAATGTGTAGTGTTGTTTTCCCATCCCAATTAATTAAGCGAAGCAAAAAGGGTAAAAATCCCTTCCCGACTCTCTACCATAAATTCCAGGCGACAAGGGTGGTCAAACAACACTAGTAAATTTCCTACCATAGGATTCCCAACAAATTGACACGAGCATGCTGTTTGCAAACAAAACATTTATTTTAAAACAGGATCAATATGCTTCAAGGACACTTGCCTTGCTCCGACGGATAGGGTTGCTCAAGCGCTTCGAAGTCTTGGTTCTGGAAATCCTCGTACATGACCTCTTGAGCACTTCCCTCTACTCGTGATCACACATACAAGAGAATACATACAAATCAACATGATGCACACATACTAATCAACATGCGATGACATGCATGCATGCAAATTTCAATTATTAATTAACTATGGTTGTTTATTGATTAGATGCAACTAGTTCATACGTGTTTATGCGAGTTTATGGGGGTTTTACCGTGAACTAATGCTGCTGAAAATAATAAGATAGATGCGTCTACGATCAAATTACGTCTATTAGATCTAATACGTAGCTAAAATTTGCATCGGAAAAACGAATCCTACCGTAGATGCGACGGCTTCGAAGATTGCGGTGCGAAAATAACGCGTAGACGAAGTGGATGGCGCAGCGGTCCCCCAGTGGCACGACGATGATGATGATCTCCGGCGGATGATGGCACCCTCCTCTTTTCTTCTCCTCTTTTCCTTCTCCTGGTGGCGCATCTGTTCCTTTTCTCTATGGCGCTAGGGCTTTTTTTTTCTGGGCGGCGGTGCTGCTTCTGTCAAAACCCACGGAGCCTCACTCCTTTTGTAGCCGCAGTGTCAACCCGAGTCATAACCAACTCGGTCAACTGCCGAGGCGTGCGGGCGGACGTGCTAGGGCGCGCGAGAGCAGGCGCAGTGCGGGGCGCGCTGGCGGGCCGTCTGCTCGGCCATGGTGGCGCGGAGCGCGCGCTGGCGCACGGGGTGGGCCGGCTCGGGTGGCTTGGCAGGCACGGCCTGGCACCGGCTAGGTGCTAGTTGGGGCTCTGTTTGCTCGAAATCTTCCGGGGGTGAAGCAAAGCTTCCCCCGGAACCAAAATCTTTTTTTTCTTTCTTTCTTTAGGTTTCACATATATATACATTATATATATTATTATTATTTTTATATTTGTTCCCTAATACATATTATTATTTCCTTTTTCTTCTTTGCTACACATATCTTGTATATGTATGTTTTATCTTTTATTATTTTTCCTTTATTCTAGTAATGTTTGATGCATGAACATGTATGAAATGCATGATGCAAAAATTGAGGGTGTTACAAATCTACCCCCCCCCCCTTAAAGTGAATCTCGCCCTCGAGATTCGACAGTGTGGAAAAAAGATGAGGGAATTCTTCCTTCAGGTCTTCTTCACGTTCCCACGTAGCTTCGACTTCCGTATGGTGGTTCCATTGGTCTTTGCACCAACGGACCCTCTTATTCCTCGTGACCCTTTCCTTCACGTCCAAGATCTTGATAGGTTGCTCGACATAGGACAAATCCATCTGAAGTTCTAACTCGTCCACCGGCACCTGTTATTCTGGCACCCTCAGACACTTCTTGAGTTGAGACACGTAAAACACATCATGTACATCATAGAGATACGCCGGCAGCTCAAGTCGATAAGCTAACTCTCCTCTCTTGTCTAGAATCTTAAATGGCCCAATATAGCGAGGTGCCAGTTTTCATTTGACATTAAACCGGCGTTGCCCTCAGATAGGTGACACTTTGATGTATACAAAATCTCCAACTTCAAATGCGAGATTCCTTCACCTATTATCCGCATAGCCTTTTTGCCGCGACTGATCAACCCTTAGGTTTTCACGAATTATTTTAACTTGCCTTTCAGCATCTTGTAACACATCAGGAACAAATACTTGGTTCTCTCATGTTTCATTCCAAAACAAAGGTGTCCTACACTTCCTTCCGTATAGTGTTTCATAGGGTGACATTTTCAAACTTGCTTAGTAACTATTGTTGTATGAAAATTCTGCATATGGCAACCTCTTGTCCCAACTTTTCTCATGTTTTAAAGCATAAGCTCTTAACATGTCTTCCAAAATTTAATTGGTCCTCTCGGTTTGTCCATCCGTTTGACGGTGATATGCCGAACTGAAGTTCAACCTTGTTCCCAATGCTTCATGCAATTTCTGCCAAAATCTGGAGGTAAATTGAGAACTTCTATCCGAGACTATCTTCTTCGGTACTCTGTGTCAACACACAATATGCTCCATGTATATTTCGGCCAACTGTGCAGCTGTATATTTGGTCTTCACAGGGACAAAATGAGCTGACTTGGTTAAGCGATCTAAAATTACCCAAATTGAGTCGTAACAGGACTGAGTACATGGTAACCCAACTATAAAGTCCATTCCAATTTTTTCCCACTTCCATTCTATGATATTCAATGGTTGCAATCATCCAGCTGGCCTTTGATGTTCTGCCTTGACTCGTTGACACACATCACACAATGCTACATATTCAGCTATGTCCTTTTTCATGCTATCCCACCAATAGCAAGTCTCCAAGTCTTTGTACATCTTTGTACAACTGGGGTGAATTGAGTAAGGTGAGTCATGTGCCTCTTTTAATATGGTCTCCTGAATACGCTTCACATTAGGCACGACAATCCTCTTACCAAGCCATATAGTACCATGTTCATCCTCATCAAATCTGAATTCTCTCCCTTCTTGGGTCCTTTCCTTGATTTCTTGGATTTCCTCATCCTTAGTTTGGCCTTCCCGAATTTCTTGCTCTAAGGTTGGGTTTAACTCCATCATCTCCATCTCATTTACAAACCCAAGGTTCAACAGTTCGAACTCCTTACATAACTCGGATGGTAATTCTTGAATCATGAGTTGTTGACTTACTCCTTTTATACTCAAAGCATCGACCACTACATTGGCTTTTCCCGGATGATAGTTGATCCCCAAATCATAATCCTTGATAAGCTCCAACCATCTTCGTTGCCTCAAATTCAGATCCGTTTGTGTGAAAATATACTTAAGACTCTTGTGATCCGTATAAATTTTACACCTATGTCCAAGGATATAGTGTCTCCAAATCTTCAAAGCATGTACCACGGCTGCAACTTCTAAATCACGTGTGGGGTAATTTTGCTCATGTTTCTTCAATTGTCTTGATGCATAGGCGACCACTTTTCCTTCTTGCGTCAATAAACATCCAAGTCTTTGTCTTGATACATCGTACAAATCCAAGCTCCTTGCTCATGTCTAGTAATACAACCGCCGGTGTAATGATAAATATCTTCTTTACTTTCTCAAAAGCATCCTAACAAGAGAGAATCCATTTGAGAGGCTTTCCCCTTATTAGCAACTTAGTCATGCACTTCACTATGTTGGAGTAATCTTTGATGATTTGTTAGTCTTGATATCTATTGTGATGCATCAACTCCAATGTTGACTTCCTTATCACCTGTCAATTGCACTGTCCTTTTTCCATACTGGACCACTCCATTTTGCTTTCATGGCCAATCCATTCCAAGTGTCATGTCTGATCCTTGTGAATCCAAAACAATAAGCTTGGCGAAGGATTCTACCCCTCTTATTTTAAAACTTACTCTTAGACACACTATCTTTGTTCTTATCTTCCATACAGCTTCGTATGAGACAGTGAATCTTCAGGTTGTGTTCTTCTTCCATTGAAGTAGAGGTTGAGTGAGAAATAAAAGAGAGATAGAATGAATCCCCAACTATATGCATCAAGGAATATGAAACTAAACAACTACCTATACTAGCCTAGGTGGACATGGCAATGCTAAAGCATTACAGAATCACACAAGCAAACAATGTATAGCAAACAGCACACCAAGCAAAAACACATCGATTCCTTAGTGCTCCTATGTGCTCTAAAGTATCCATTCTATCTAGGCTGCGTTCTACAGTCAACCTGTGGCTATGATACCAATTTGTGACATCCGGTTCCGAAAATGAACCAAGTGCAGTATATGTGTGCCCAGGATGTTTAACACAAATATAATAGTGCATCACAAACGATATACAGATAATTACCACAACACAAGTTAATAAATAAGTACTTTTATTACACAATTCATTATATCCTCGAATACCAACTCTAATGAATTTTAGTGACAAGTTCAACTAATGCAGCAATAACTAAATATGCAACTATGCAGCTAAGCAAAAGGTATAGCGCAGCTCCATACAACACCAAAGGCAAAGCTGATGGTAGACACGGCCTAGAACTCCGCATTTTCATCATTAAACTCCAAATCCCGACCTGCAACTGTTGGTGGGTTGATTGCAAAGGTGAGTACATGTCCTACTCAGCAAGTGTGAAAAGTATGACATGTAGCTGATACAAATGATGAAATGTAATAAAGGCTAAGTGCTGAAAAGTATAGTAAAATGTTTGAAAAGCATTATATCATATGTATGTGAAGTATTCCCATCATAAACCATAATTTATAACATAGCACCAATCCATATTTGATATCCATCACCATCATACCATTAACCATATTCAGTGTCATAGTTTAATCCATAACCAGCCATAACCAGTACCAAACCATAACCATCCCAAATCCTAATTTCCCTCTAATCATGGAAGTTGTCCAGGTGCTCATAACCGGGAGCATTGCTATCATGATAGTTTTAATACTCTAGAGAGTTTGAACCACTTTACCTACGTGTTTGTGATTTCATCACCTTTCGATGACTAAGAACCTCCCTTATGTCCATGACCCGTCGGTCACATTACACACTTCCATTGGTGTGTGGCCAAGAGATCACAAAATAGCATTTACAAAGGGATTACTAGCCTATTTAGACCCCACTAAGGTTTCACCGGTGGTGATGCCTCCCACTGAGCACATCTTCAACCAAGGGCCCCCTCTTGACCCATTCGGATCCCAGGGTAGTCACACGAACCGCAAACAAACCCAATCCGACTACCCCTTCCCTGAGCATCCTTAATGATCCAAACAGCACTAGCAAAGCCCTAATTAATCAGCTACGCCGCACCCATACTTGGCCTCGTGGTGGCACTGTAGACCTGGCTTATTCTCGCATGAACCGGTCCTTAGATCTAAAGCAAGCAAACCACCATGACATGCAACCCATCCACATACCAGGCTTGCTTAGATCACCCATTACCATATCATATTGAGCAGTTCACACTAACCAGAATATCATTAATGCATAATTAAATGTGTAGTGTTTTTTCCCATCCCAATTAATTAAGCAAAGCAAAAATGTTAAAAAGCCCTTCCCGAACCTCTACCATAAATTCCAAGCGACAAGGGTGGTCAAACAACTCTAGTAAACTTCCTGCCAAAGGATTGCCATCAAATTGACACAAGCATGAAATTTGCATAAAAAAAAAGATATTTATTTTAAAATATGATCAATATGCTTCAAGGACACTTGCCTTGCTCTGACGGATAGGGTTGCTCAAGTGCTTCAAAGTCTTGGTTCTGGAAATCCTCGTACACGACCTCTTGAGCACTTCCCTCTACTCGTGATCACACATACAAGAGAATACATACAAATCAACATGATGCACACATACTAATCAACATGTGATGACATGCATGCATGCGAAGTTCAATAATTAATTAACTATGGTTGTTTATTGATTTGATCCAACTAGTTCGTACGTGTTTATGCGAGTTTACAGAGGTTTTAGCGAAAACTAATGCTGCTGAAAATAATAAGATAGATGCGACTACGATCAAATTACATCTATTAGATCTAATATGTAGCTAAAATTTGCATCGTAAAAACGAATCCTACCGTAGATGTGACGGCTTCGAAGATCGTGGGACGAAGATGACGCATAGACAAAGTGGATGGCGCAGCGGTCCTCCAGCGGCACGATGACGACGACGATCTCCGGCGGATGACGGCACCCTCCTCTTTTTCTTCCTCTTTTCTTCTCCTCTTTTCCTTCTCCTGGCGGCGTCTCTGTTTCTTTTCTCTACGGCGCTAGGGCTTTTTTTTTGGGCAGCTGTGCTGCTTCTGTCAAAACCCACGGAGCCATGCTCCTTTTATAGCGGCAACGGCAGCCCGAGTCATAACCAACTCGTTCCACGGCCAAGGCGCGCGGGCTGACGCGCTAGAGCGCGCGGGAGCAGGCGCGGTGCAGGGCGCGCTGGCGGGCCGGCCGCTCGGGGTGGGCCGGCTCGGACGGCCTGGCGGGCACGGCCTGGCACTGGCTAGGTGCCGGTTGGGGCACTGTTTGCTCGGAATCTTCCAGGGGTGAAGCAAAGCTTCCCCCGGAAACATCCGGAATCTTTTTTTTTCTTTTTTTCTTTCTTTCTTTAGGTTTCACATATATATATATATATTATATATATTATTATTTTTAGATTTGTTCCCTAATACATGTTTTATATTATTATTTCCTTTTTCTTCTTTGCTACACATATTTTGTATATGTATGTTTTATCTTCTAATATTTTTCCATTATTTACTAATGTTTAATGCATGAACATGTATGCAATGCATGATGCAAAAATTGAGGGTGTTACAGGAGTGATTGAGTGCATTATTTGAGGAACTTAAATCTAAACACCATTTGAAGTTTTATGAAAATTCGAGTGGAACTTAAACATTAGGGGATGCATCCTCATTTTGCTGTTTTGTCCTTCAACCACCCAAGAAAAGGATGAGGCATAAGCCCAATAAATACTAAGAAAAAGGGCGAGGTACCATAGCTAATTTATTCAATGCAAGGTAGAATACTTTGTTGTGCACATGGCACTTTTGCAAAATAGGACATTGTAGCAACTCCTGATCAACAACCTAAGTCTTTAGCTTTGCTTCGGGACGAGCAAAGGGTAAACATGGGGGAGTTTGTAGATGGTTGTTATATACAAAATTTGATTGTCAATATAACTCAATTATGTTTGGGAATGAATATTTCTTACACACATTATAGTTATAAATAACCTAGTCCCACTTGTACTTGGAGAAATTGGTGCATGCATGTATTTTATATAGAATTGAGGTGAAACAAGGTGATGGATCCTAAATAATACCTTCCGAGCCAATCAGACCCTGACATGTGGCAGCAAATGGATCAAATGGCCCACTTACAAGAGTATCCGAGGAGATCCAACGACGTAGGGTCCATAAATAGTCATGGGACCCACCTATCAGACACCTGGAGAAAGCACAAACTCGTTTGGAGGGTTTACCAGGTCGGCCGAATAGGTGGTTCGGCCGACCCGGTAGCTCCTCCAAACCCAGTAAACTACCACGTGTTTTTCCCTCCCGGCTTCCTAAAGTCATTGATGACTGAACCCAGGGCTTTTGGTGGCGGGAACTAACCCTTCTCCAGCTATATATAGGACCCCTCAACCCTCACTTCAACACACACCACTTGAGCATCAGTCTCTAGTTCTTTTAGTTCCTTAGTGGAGGTTAGGCTGTAGAAAGGAACAACTAGTCCCAAGTCCAAATTGTGAAAGGTATGGCTCATGTATCTTTTCTTGTATTCGTTACTTTATGCATAATAAAGATATTATTTGTAGTTTCTTTTACTCATATACTTGGATGAAGTGCTTCTTATTTGATTATGGATTCCATGTATGTAGTAGGATTAGTCTTTATGATTATGCCATAATGTTCATAACTTATCGCCATAAACACTATAAACCCCCACTATAGTCTAATTAGTTATGATATGATCATGTTGATATGAATAACTTATGCTATGTCTCAACATTGATTCAATGATGTTCAGTTTAGTCATTGCTTCAGAGCGGTAATTGTACTCGAGCCTCTAAGGAATTTACTTAGTATGCTACCATGGTGCTAGAACAGTATGTAGCGTTGGATGTCTTGTAGACCCATAGATTGAAGAGCTAGGTAGTAGTTGGTGACAGTCCTATCTGTCATTTGTAATCCTCCACGTTCGGCTATGCCACAAGCTCTTGGCTAGATTTGCCCTGGTATTGCTAGGGGTAAACCCGTGCCCGATGTGTTGAACAACTTAGCATAAGGATTCACCATTGACATGCTCATTAGTACCTAACCCAGGGTATGTATATGTATACTAGAAACATTGCAGAAGCAACGCCCCAACTCTTAGTCTAATCTCCATTAGGACCCTTCTACCCTCTAGAATAGATTGCTTAGGTGTGTGTCGCACTACCAATATTATCAAATTACCCCTGTCTTGATAGTTGATTAGTATCCCATAGATTGATTATAAGAGTAGTGTTTGCTTTACTCCACTGCCTTCCTTTGGGATAAATACGATACCCTTGGGAATACTCATGGGTGATCAAGCTATGGGATACTAATCAATTATCAAGACAGGGGTAACTTGATAATATGGGTAGTGTGACACACACCTAAGCAATCTCTTCTAAAAGGTAAATGGGTCCTAATAGACATTATACTAAGAGTTGGGGAGTTGCTCCTACAATGCTTCTAATATACATATACATAGCCTAGGTTTGGTACTAATGAGCATGTCAATGGTGAATCCTTATGCTAAGTTGTTCAACACATCGGGCACGGGTTTACCATTAGCAATACTAGGATGACTCCCGCAAAGAGCCTGTGGTATAGCCGAACGTGGAGGATTACTAGGACAGATAGGGTTGTCACCACCTACTGCCTACCTCTTCAATCTGTAGGTCTACGAGACATCCAACATTACTTAACTATCCTAGCATCACGCTAGAATATTAAGTATACACCTTAAGAGTCATGGCACAAGCCATCTTAAGGCAATGACTAACCTAAACATCGTTGAACCAATGTTGAGACATAGCATACATTATTCATATCAACATGATCATATCATAATTAATTAGACTATAGTGGGGGTTTGTAGTACCTATGATGATAGAATAATATTGTTATGGCATAATCATAAATACTACTCCTACCTGTTGACGGTTCCAACGCACTACTAACAATTCATCCCTAGCCTGGCTTCCAGAAATGCTTGTTAACATATTTTAGATTACACATGTAAATCCGCAAGCGCATGGAATCTATTGATGTAGTATTTTCCCTCTAAGAGTATTCCCAAAGGGTGTCATTTATATTCTTCCAAGGGAAGTTTAGATGAAAGTAAAACAATAATCGATTGAAGAGGTTAGGTTGGTCTAGGTAGGGTTCTAGTAAGGATGGATAAATGATATTTGGAGTAGTGTGACACACACAAGAGCATACTATCCTAAGCAGATAGATGAGGTAGAGAGGGACTAGGCTAAAGGTTAGGTATAGACTCCTACTATGCTTCTAATGTACATATACATAGCCTAAGTTAGTTACTAATGATCATATTAATTATGAATTCTCATGCTAAGTGGATTAACACATCGGGTGTGACACCCGGCTCTGAAAAATGAACCAAGTACGATGCATATGTGTGCCCATGATGTTCAACACACATACATGAGGGCATCACAAACGTTATATAGAAAATTACCACAACACAAACTAGTAAATAAGTACTTTTATTACAATTTCAAATAAACCTCAAAGTACAACTCTAATGATTATTATTAATAATTCTGCAGCGGAAATAATCTAAACATTAAGCTAAGCAACTAAGCACACTAAGCATAAGGGATATAGCGTGGCTCAAAGCATAACCACAGGCAAGTTGACGGCAGCACACAACCTAGAATTCCGCATTATCCTCAAGATACTTCCAAAAAATACATGAAACTGTTGGTAGGGGAATTGCAAGGGTGAGCACATGTCGTACTCAGCAAGTGTGGGAAAATAATGACATGTAGGTTAAACAAAGAAAGATAATAAATAAAGGATATTTGCTGAAAAGTACATTTAAAACAGGTAAAAAGCATCTTGCAATGTCTATGTGAAGTAATGCCATCATATTTCTGAATAATAACCATTTATGAGTCCAATACCACCATTTACCATCATATCACATCCATCAATATTTATCCATCCATATACCAGATTCTTACTATCATCAACAACCATGTCCATTTATCACAACCCAAACCATAACCAAACCAAAACCAATCCATAACCATCCAAAATTCCATTCTAATCAGGAAAGTTGTCTAGGTGCTCATAAGCGGAAGCACATCTATCATGATAGTTTTTAGTACTATATAGAGTTTGGACCACTTTACCCACATGTTCGTGATTTCATCACCTTGCAGTGACTAAGGTACCTCCATTGTACCTTATCACACTTCTGTTGGTGTGTGACCAAGAGATCAAAAAATAGCTTTTACAAAAGGACTACTAGCATGTACGGACCCACTAAGGTTTCACCAGAGGCTTGAATCTCCATTCTCCCACGCACGGGCCCCCTCATGTGCCTCGCGGTTCCCATCGTAGCCCTCCTCGACTCCCATTCCCCACACCATCCGATGGTCCATACAATACCAGCAGCACACCTAATTACTCAGCAACGTCGCACCCATACTTGGCCTTGTGGCGGCGCTGTCGTCCTGGCTTATTCTCGCATGAACCGGTCCTTAGATCTAAGGCAAGCAAAAGCACCATACCATCCAACCCAGTCCACAACACATGCTTGCTTAGATCTTCCAAGTCCCATGTTTACAAGTTAACCACATTCATCAATTATCATCATATACATGCTCATTAATTCATAGTTAAGCTATTTGTTTGTTTCCCCATCCCAATTATTTAGAGCAAAGCCAAAAAGGTAAAAAGCCCTTCCTGACACTCTACAACATATCCCAAGCGACAAGGGTGGTCAAACAAGTCTAGTAAACACCTATCTTGGGTTTCCCATCAATTTGACACGAGCATGCAATTTTGCAAACAAAACGTTTAAGAGCGGGATCAAAATGATCAAGGACACTTGCCTTTCTCTTGAGAATTGCTAGGGTCAAAAGCTTCAAAGTTTTGGTGCTGGAGGTCCTCGACAGCACCCTCTAGAGCAACACCTTCTATTCCGCACAATAGACGTACAAAACAAACATTACAATCGAAAAAATGCCCATATATTACTCTATATGCCATGACATGCCTGAATAATGCCATTATGAGGTAAAACTAGTTAACTAGTTGCTATTAATGTTTACTCACTAGTCACAATGGTTTTTAACAAGTTTGAACTGATTTCAAGTTGATTTAAATCAATTTGGATTCAATTCAGCAACTTGAGATTCGGGTGGCCGGACAAGTCCGTACTGGAGACCGGATTAGTCCGCCTTGGACTAGAAAGTCGACCGGACTAGTCCGCACTGGAAACAAACAAGTCTGTTCGGCTAAGGTTTTTGGCAAATTTCCAATTAGAGTATATTTTGATTAACTATGGAAACATATTTTACGTAGAAAAGATGCGTCTAGGATATTTACCACGAATCCAAGGGTTCAAAGGCTGGGAATTGGGTGCAACACTTGGATCTTGAAGCCTAGGGTTGATGGTAAAGAGTTGATGGATAATTGATGATGACGTCGATGAGTTGATGAAGATCGACCTTGCTGGATCCTCCTCCTTCCTCCTTCCTTTCTTCGAGTTGACGAAGATCGACCTTGCTGGATCCTCCTCCTTCCTCCTTCCTTTCTTCTAGCAATCGGATCTTCTCTTGATGGCGGCACACAAACTAGGGTTTGGGGTTTTCTCTCAACTTGACAATGAGATGAAAGGTTGGGGTGGCGCGGTGTTTATATAGAGGTGGAGGTGGTCGGGTTTGATGGATTTTGAGTTCAAGGTGGTGGAGGTCGGGGTGGGGTCCTACATGGGCTCCACACGGGTTGGACACAACATTCTTGGGCCCAATTAAGGCAAATACCCAATAACATGTTGTAGAGAAAAAATTGAATTCGAGTTGGGCACACCGGACAAGTCCGCTAGGGGCCGAACTAGTCCGATCGGTTCCAGAGAGCAAAATTGGACAAGTCCGGTATGGTGCCAGACAAGTCCAGAGAAGTGTTCAATTTTCCGAAAACTGGACCAAAAGAGTGATCTACCGGACAACTCCGAAGAGTTCCAAAAGCTAGCAATGGACTAGTCCGTACTTGGGAATGGACAAGTCCGGACCATAATAGAAACAGTTTCAGACTAGTCCAGAGCAAAAGGTGTATAAGTCTGGGGGACAACAGAGAGCAAAATAGGATTAGTCCGGAGTCCAAAACGGACAGGTCCGCACTGCTATAGAATTTTAAATGTTGTTTTGTTTCTAATTCATTTTAATCTTGTTCCTTTTTGCATTGCCTAATGTTAAACATGTATAAGAATGTATGCAATGCATGATGAATAAAAATGAGGGTGTTACAAACCTACCCCTCTTGAAATGAATCTCGCCCTTGAGATTCGGCGTATAAGAAAAGAGATAAAGAAATTCTTTCTTCAGAAGTCGCTTCTGATTCTGTATGATGCTTCTATTGAACTTTGCACCATCAAATCACCTTGTTTCTTGTGACTCTCTTCTTTGTTTACATGATTTTGACAGGTTTCTCCACATAAGTCAAATCTGCCTCTAATTCCAATTCTTCCATTGACACTTGTTCTTCCGGTACTCTTAAGCACTTCTTGAGCTGAGAAACGTGAAACACATCATAAACATTGGAAAGATGTGTTGGCATCTCCAACTTGTATGCCACTTCTCCACGTTTGCCCAAAATCTTGAATAGCCCAATACGGTGTGGTGCTAACTTGCCTCTGTCATTGAACTGCTTATGACCTCGTATAGGTGATACTTTGAGATATACAAAGTCTCCTACTTCAAAAGCTAAGTTTCTCTGCCTATTATCCTCATAGCCCTTCTATCTTGATTGAGCAGCCCTCAAGTTCTCGCGAATTGCCTGCTTTTCAGCTTCTTACAACACATCAGGTCCAAATACTTGGTTCTCTCCTGTCTCGTTCTAGAGCAAAGGTGTCCTACACTTCCTTCCATATAGTGCTTCATAGGGCGACATTTTCAAGGTTACTTGGTAACTGTTATTGTAGGAAACCTCAGCATATGGCAAGCACTTATCCCAGCTGCGTCCATGTTTCAAGGCACAAGCCTTCAACATATCCTCCAATATTTGATTCATCCTCTAAGTTTATCCATCTGTTTGAGGGTGATATGCAGAGCTGAAATTTAACCTTGTACCCATAGCTTCATGCAGTTTCTGCCAGAACCTAGAGGTGAATTGAGAACCTCAGTCAGACACTATTTTCTTGGGTACCCCATGTCAGCATACAATTTTCTCCATGTATAGCTCAGCTAACTGCGCAACAGTATACTTGGTCTTGACATGAATGAAATGAGCTCATGTGGTCAATCGATCCACAATAACCCATAGTGAGTCATAACCGGGCTGTATCTACGGTAATCCAACAATGAAGTCCATATTGATTTCTTCCCACTTCTATTCCGGAATCTTCAATGGCTGCAACCATCCAACTGGCCTTTGATGTTCAGCTTTGACTCGTTGGCACACATCACACAAGACAACATATTCAGCTACGTCCTTTTTCATCCTATCCCACCAATAGCAAGTTTTCAAGACTTTGTACACCTTCGTATAGCCGGGGTGAATTGAGTAAGGTGAGTCATGTGCTCCTTCAATATCGTCTCCTGAAGACGCTTCACATTAGGCACAACAATCCGGTTCGCAAGCCAAATTGTGCCTCGGTCATCCTTATCAAATCTGAATTCTCTCCCTTCTTGGGTCCTTCCCTTGATTTTCTTGATTTCCTCATCCTTGGTCTGACTTTCTCGAATTTCTTGTTCTAAGGTCATATTTAACTCCATTATCTCCATCTCATTTACGAATCCAAGACTCAACCATTCAAACTCCTTGCATAGCTTGTATGGCGATTCCCGAACTGTGAGTTGGTGGCTTACTCCTTTCTGACTCAAAGCATCGACCACTACATTAACCTATCTTGGGTGATAATTGATTCCCACATCATAATGCTTGATGAGCTCCAACCATCTTTGTTGCCTAAAATTCAAGTACGTTTGTATGAATATGTACTTGTGACTCTTGTGATCCGTGTAAATCTCACACATATGACCAAGAATGTAATGTATCCATATCTTCAAGACATGCACTATGGCTGCAAGTTTAAGATCATGCGTACGATAATTATGTTCATGTTTCTTCAATTGTCTTGATGCATAGGCTACCACATGACCTTCTTGCATGAGCACACATCCAAGTCCTTGTCTTGATGCATCACAATAAATATCAAAGCTTATGCTCACATCTGGCAATACCAACGCAGGTGTAGTGGTTATCCTTTCCTTTAGCTCCTTAAAGCTGTTTTGGCAAGCTTGAGTCCATTGGAATGCTTTCCCCTTCATTAATAACTCAGTTACAGGCTTGGCTATTTTGGAAAAGTCCTTGATGAAGTGACGGTAATATCCAATCATTCCAAGGAAACTCTGGATTTCCTTCACATTCTGTGGCAGTTCCCACTTTAGCACATCTCTCATTTTTCCTGGGTCAACCGATACTCCTCCTCCAGAGATGACATGCCCCAAAAATGATAATTCCCTTAACCAAAATTGGCACTTGCGGAATTTGGCATATAATTGATGTTCCCTCAATTTCTGCAATGTAAGTCTCAAATGCTCCTCATGCTCCTTCTCGCTTCTCGAGTAGATCATAATGTCATCAATGAACACCACCATTAATTTATCCAAGTACTCCATGAAAACCTTATTCGTGAGGTACATAAAGTAAGCAGGTGCATTTGTCAATCCAAAGGACATGATTGTGTACTCATAAGATCCATATCGTGTCCGAAAAGCTGTTTTGGGTATATCCGATGGCCTAATCTTCATTTGGAATTAGCCTGACCTCAAATCAATGTTAGAGAAAACACATACACCCTTCATATGATCAAACAAATCCTCTATACGGGGCAATGTATACTTGTTCTTGATCGTCACCTCCTTGAGAGCTCAGTAATCCTCACACATCCTTTGGGATCAATCTTTCTTGTCTAAGAAAAGCACCGGTGCTCCCCAAGGTGAAGTGCTTGGGCGAATGAAACCCTTCTCTAGCTACTCTTGAATTTTCTTCTTGAGCTCCACTAACTCGATAGGAGGCATCCTATTGGTGTAGTTCCAGTTATCAAATGAATAACAAACTCAATATCACGATCGGGCGACGTACCTGGCAACTCATATGGGAACACATTTGGATACTCATGAACAACCGGAATACTCTCCATTGTCACACCTTCCACATCACTCAACGTTGCTTTATCCATTGCGGGTTGGGCTATCTCAACTTCAATACGGGTGCCATGCTCACTTGTCAATTGCACAATCCTCTCGGCACATTGAATCACTATATTATACTTGCTCAACCAATCCATACCAGGTATTATTTCTATCCCTTGGGAATCCAGGACGATGAGATTCGCAAGAAAGTCTACCCCCCCCCCTATTTTTATGCTTAATTTCAGACACACTATATTTGTCTTTATCTCTCCTCTAGAAGATTTTACCAACATAATGGGTTTCGAATGAGCTATAGGCATATTATACTTGGCAACATACTTCGATGAGATGAATGAATGAGATGCTCCAGAATCAAATAAAATGGTCGCAGGGTTGGAGTTGGCGAGAAACATACCAATCACGATGTCATCCGCTTACTAGGCTTCCTCAGTAGAGACGTGATTCACATTGCCACAGGTGACATTCTGCTATCCACGGTTTCCTTGTGGCGCTCCTCCATTCGGTCGGGGGTTCTACCTTGGTGCATTGTTCATTGCTCCATAGCTCTTCTTGGGGCATTGACTTGCAAAGTTTCTAGCTTCTCCACAAACATGGCATGTCTTGCTGCCCGCAGCGCTAGGCAAGCTCGGTTGCTGCTGATTCTAAGAGTTAGTCACCATATTAGGGCGCGGTGCAAACGGTGCAGACTGGCGAGGCACTTGCATAACAGGGCACTGCTGTTGCTGGTTTCGGTGTGGAGGATAAGCAGCTAGATAAGCAGGAGTGCAGGGGTTGTAATATGGAGCATTTGGTGGTGCAAAGCGAGGGCAAACATTGCTTCCTTGTGGCCGTCCTTGATATGGCATCTTCCTCTTATTATCTTGCTCCATCTCACGAACCATATTCACAACCACAACAGATTTGTCCACAAGCTTCTAGAAATTTGCATAGTCACAATTAAGCAATTGGACTTGAATCTCATTCTTTAGTCCCCTCATGTACAAATATTGTTTGCGGCTGTCCCGGTTGACATCCTCTGGAGCATACCTTGAGAGCTGAGTAAATTTATTGAGATACTCACTCACACTCGACCTTCCTTGCCTTAGGTTCTCAAATTCTTGCCTCTCCAAGAACATGACACCCCCAGGAACAAAATGAGAACGGAATTTCTCCTTGAATTCAGCCCAAGTGATCCTCTCTTGATTTTCATGGGCATTGCATAGCGAGTCCCACCAATCCGCAACTGCTCCAACTAGTTGATCGGAAGCAAAAAGAACTTTCTCCTGGTCATTGCATTGGACAATAGCGAGCTTCTTCTCCACAGATTTCTGCCAATCACCAGCTTCCATGGGATCATTGGCTTGAGCAAAAGTGGGTGGCCTAGTCCTTATAAACTCTCCCAACCTATTATGAGGCAGTGGGGGTGGCAGTGGAGGTATATGGGGCCGATTCTGGTTATTGGCCTATAGCTGTCCCAAAGTCTGCATCACGGTCTGCATAAGATGATTTTGCATAGCCAACAGCTGCTCAAGGTTGCTAGCCTCAGGACCAAGTCCATTGTTGTTCAGAGGTGCCCCATTGTTCTCCTCCTCCTCATTGGCATTTCTCTGGTTGCGGGTCCTCGGCATCCGAAGGAAAGAGCAAGAAATAGAGGAATATAGAAAACGTCCCCAACGATATGCATCCCACAATCCTCTACTAAGCACACAAGCAATCATTACATAGCAATCAGCACACCAAACAAACCTCGACTCTTCGTAAGTGCTCTATGTACTTTAAAGTGTCCATTCCATCTAGGTTGCGTCCTACGGTCAACCTTTGTCTTTGATAACAATTTGTGACACCCGGTTCCGAAAAATGACCCAAGTGTGACGCATATGTGTGCCCAAGATGTTCAACACACATACAGGAGTGCATCACAAACGATATACAAAAAATTACACAGCATAAACTAGTAAATAATTACTTTTATTACAATATCAAATAATACTCAAAGTACAACTCCAATGATTATTATTAGTAGTTCTGCAGTGGAAATAATATAAACATTAAGCTAAGCAACTAAGCAAACTAAGCATAAGGGTATAGTGCGGCTCCAAGCATAACCACAGGCAAGTCGACGGCAGCACACAACCTATAATTTCGCATTATCCTCAAAGTGCTCCCAAACATCACATGAAACTATTGGTAGAGGAATTGCTAGGGTGAGCACATGTCATACTCAGCAGGTGTGGGAAAATAATGGCATGCATCTTAAACAAGGAAACATCATAAATAAAGGCTATTTGTTGAAAAGTACATTTAAAACAGGTAAAAAGCATCCTACAATGTCTATGTGAATTAATCCCATCATATTCCGAATAATAACCAATTTTGAGTCCAATACCACCATTTACCATCATATCACATCCATCAATATTTATCCATCCATATACCAGATTCTTACTATCATCATCAACCATGTCCATTTATGACAACACAAACTATAACCAAACCAAAACCAATCCATAACCATCCCAAATTCCACTCTAATCATGTAAGTTGTCCTGGTGCTCATAACCGGGAGCATGACTATCATAATAGTTTTTAACACTCTACAGAGGTTGGACCACTTTACCCACATATTCGTGATTTCATCACCTTGTAGTGACTAAGGAACCTCCATTATGCCTTGTCACACTTCCGTTCGTGTGTGGCCAAGAGATCAAAAAACAGCTTTTACAAAGGGACTACAAGCATGTACAGACCCACTAAGGTTTTACCAGCAGGCTTGAATCTCCATTCTCCCACCAACGGGCCCCCTGTTGATATTTCCAAAGGAACACTAACAAATCATCCCGACAACAGTGCTAAAAATGCTTGTTGATGGTTCCTACGCACTACTAACAATTTATCTCTAGCAGTGGTGCCAGAAATGCTTGTTGGTAGGTTTTAGATTACACATATAAATCCGCAAGCGCACGGAAACATCGATGTAGCATTTCTCCTCTAAGAGTATTCCCAAAGGGTGTCATTTATATTTTTCCCAATGGAAGGCTAGATGGAAGCAAAACAATCATCAAGTGGAGAGGCTAGGTTGGTCTAGGTAAGGTTCTAGCAAGGATGGATAAAAAGATATGTGAAGGTAGTGTGACAAACACAAGAGCATTTCATCCTATGGGTATAAATGAGTTAATAGAGGGACCAGGCTAAGGGTTAGGTAGAGACTCCTACTATGCTTCTAATGAACATATACATATCCTAAGTTAGTTACCAATCATCATGTTAATTATGAATTCTCAAGATAATTGGATTAACACATCGGACACGGGTTTACCCCTAGCAACAGTAGGACGACTCCCGCCACGAACTTGTAGCATAGCTGAAAGTGGAGGATTATAAATGACAGATAGGGCCGTCACCACCTTACTGCCTACCTATTCAATCTGTGGGCATACAAGACATTCAACGCCACTCTATATCCTAGCACCATGCTAGCATATTAAGTAATTACCTTTGTAGGATCGAAGAGCACGTGAAAAGCTACCAGGGGGGTGAATGGTAGATTTAAAAATCTTACGCAGCGGAAACAATTAAACTCCAAACCCTTTCTGCAGAAAAACGATTTGTTAAAGAAATTGTGTGTGAGACTAATCTAAACGTGTTTAATCGTGACAAAAGTGATAGATATCAGATAGAATAAAGTAATGAAGACAACACAAAAAGAATCACACAAACCCGTCAAGAAAAACTCAAGTTATGACCGAGAGATCAAACAATGGTCAATCTGCCCTAATCGAGAAAAAAAACAGTTCTGGAACGCTGCAAAGAAACTCGTGTAGATCATAGACCACAAATCCAATAATCGTGGAATTTTGAAAGATGATAGATAATCATGTTGTGAAGACAACAAAAAAATAATCACGTCAATTGGATCTGTAAAACTCTAGTTATGATAAAACCACTGACGAAAGGTAGTGCTATCCAGAAACTCGACGAGTAAAACTTGTCTGGAACAAGTCAGACGAACAAGGCACAAAAGTTCCTTCAAACTACGAACTTTATTCAATAGAACACAAGAGGAACAGCCCCAAAGTCGTGCACCACGAGCTCTGGGCTCCCTTGCTTATATAACCAGCTCGAAAGCCAACTCAACTCAGATCAGGAACCTAATCCTACTCTGTTCACGAATCGTAACTTTCCATAACTTCTTAAGATTCTTCTATACGCAGATAGAAGCAATCTTAAGACTTCCAAACACCTTAGGAATGTATCCCACATTCCTAAACAACTCAAATTCGTGACTCACACGAAAACCAATCATAACCAACTCAAATCTTTCCATATTTGAGTCAAACCCGACTCAGCCGCAGCCTGAGTCCATAACCTAGTCGGTTGGACCATTCCGACCAATTCTTTACGTCCATATCTCTTCATCACGTCTCGGAACCATGTAGCCACGTCCATGCACTCCTTGCGCATGTGGAAACATCTTCCAATGACGTCCACAATACCTTCATATGCATTGTTCTTGATTCAATCATGCTGCGCAACCTCCTGATCAGCTCAACCACAATTCCTCCTGAATTTAGTTGTTGGAACCTCATCTCCTCCCTAAGACTAGTCCAATGGATCCCGTCACCAGCTATGTCTTGAACTCAAGCAACACCTGCACATGAATAAATAACCAATCCATACGAGCCCAAGTCCTCGACTTGACTCAAGTTAGTTCCGAACACAACATCCTACGTGAGAACCTCACATAAGCATGTTGCAAAACCAAAGTAACACGATATCATCCATATCAACCAAAACACACCAAAAACTTAGCAAATGAATACTAAGCAATCTTTACAACAATGTAAAGCAAGTACGAAACATTGCAAATGAAAAGCAGAAGCACTACGGTCAAGTTTCGGACCTTGCCAGAGCAACTCGAACTTTGAGCCAGAGCTAACAAAAGCTAGTAGAACCTAGCGCTGGAGCTTACCAAAATTAGTACAACCAAGCTCCCGCCAGAGTTTACAAAACTAGCAGGACCTAGCGTCGGAGCTAACTAGAACTAGTCGGAACTAGTAATCCCGAAAGCCGGAGCTAGAAAAATCAACTTTGGAGCTTAGAAAAAAACACAGCGGAGCTATCAAAAACATGCCGGAGCTAAAGACAAAACTTCACCGGAGCTGACCAAAGCTAGTCGGACCTTGCTGTAGCTCGGAGCTAGAGTCGGACCTTGATAAAAATGTGTTTTGGTGATATTCAAAACTTTTATCGTCAAAGCCAAGTGTATTCACGACAAGCCAATGTATTCAGCACACATAGGTCTCACAATCTCCCCCTTGATGAATGCATTGGCAACACCACTTAAAATCCGAACATTGGCTTATTCTCATTAAAAGTTTTGAAGACAATTTCTCCCCTTTTTGTAAATCGGAAATAAAGTATGAAGAAAAGCAAAAATTCAAAATTCACATATTTCTCCCCCTTTATCATCTCTCCCCATGCACATTATCTTTCCCTTTTTGAAAGTGTGATTAATCTCTCCCCCTTTGACAATTTATTCAGCAAGGTAAAAGAGAAATTTTAATTGTTATGAGCATATTATAACATATATATATATATATATATATATATATATATATATATATATATATATATATATATATATATATATATATAAAACAAAGCTCATTCAAGTCATACTATCAAGTAACTTACACTATCACATCAATGAGATACATAAAGTAGTGTAAGCCATGCTAGAGATCATATGTAATTTTCAATTTAAGCAAGTCATGATCTCACAAACATAACTATTTCATAACATGAAAGCATGACACTAGTTGTTGTATTTTATTATTTTTCAAAACAAAAATTTAGATCATATGATATTTGCAAGAGATTATATGCGCATCTGCCTTATTCTAACCAACCAAGCCAAGCCTATGTCATTTGACAATCAGAAGCTTAAGGACATGGTTTTAGTCATACACAACTTCTTCCAAGTTCAAATCTAAGTGCAATGATAAGCCATCTCAAAAGAAGAAGTGCGATTCATGCATATTCTCTTGATATTTTCTCAATTTATATTTGTTCATAAGAACTCAACATGTGAGTTGATTACTTGATTAATTCTTAATGATTAAAAGAACTTGTGAACATGTAACAAGTTCAAAATAGCAAGAAAGTTCGATCATGTCCAGTTTTAGTGTAAGTAATTATTCCAATTACTAGACATGGCAAAAACTACAAAATGTATAACACGAGTAATGTAGTAAGAACTTTTAGCATGTAAAAGGAATCACAAAGTCATATATATATATGAAATACTATGCTCATATTATTTTTATTTCAGATTCACACATAGACTTCCCAAGTTTCAAAACTCCCCCTCAATTTAAGCCATGAGGATGCATAACCCCTATTTCACTACGAATTTAACAAAAACGAGTGAAAACCAAAGGTTTTGTAAAAATGTCAGCCAATTGTTGTTCGGTATCTACATGGTGAAGCACAATGTTTCCTTTTTCAACATTATCTCGGAGAAAGTGATACCTAATGTCAATGTGCTTAGTTCTAGAATGTTGCACGGGGTTTTTAGCAATGCAAATGGCACTAGTGTTATCACAAAACAGTGGAACACTATCTAGATCAACCCCATGGTCCTTAAGTGTTTGAACAATCCAAAGAATATGTGAACAAGCACTAGCGGCAGCTACATATTCAGATTCAGCTGTGGATTGTGCAACTAAATTTTGTTTTCTAGAAGACCAAGCAACAAGAGAATTACCAAGAAAATGACAAGTATCGGAAGTACTTTTCCTGTAAATCCTACAACCCCCAAAATCAGCATCCAAAAAAGCTTTCAAAGTAACAGTTGAGGAAGAAGGAAGAAAAATTCCAAATTCTTGAGTTCCATTTAAGTACCTGAGAATCCTTTTGATAGCTTGATGATGTGAAACACGTGGGGAGGCTTGATATCGTGCACAAAGACATACGCTGAATTGTATGTCCGGTCTTGATGCCGTGAGGTACAAAAGTGATCCGATCATGCTTCTATATTCTTTCTGATTCACGGGTTCACCATCTTCATCAAGTTCAAGTGTTGTTGCTATTCCCATTGGTGTCCGAAGAGGCTTGCTTTTGTCCATGTCGAAGCGCCTTAGGAGGTCTTTGGTATACTTTGTTTGATGCACAAAGGTACCCTCCTTGGTTTGCTTGATTTGCAGCCCCAAGAAGTAAGTGAGTTCACCCATCATACTCATTTCATATTCGGAACTCATCATTGCTGAAAACTTGGACACAAGATCATGAGAAGCACAACCAAAGATAATATCATCCACATATACTTGAACGAATAATGAGTCATTGCCATGCTTAAGCACAAAAAGAGTTTTATCAACCTTGCCCATGGTAAACCCCTTTTCAAGTATGAATGTTTTTAACCTGTCATACCAAGCTCTAGGGGCTTGTTTGAGACCGTATAAGGCTTTGGATAGTTTGTAAACATGATTAGGAAAATTTGGATTTTCAAAACCCGGTGGTTGTTTGACATAAACCTCCTCATCAATGTAGCCATTAAGAAATGAACTTTTAACATCCATTTGATATTGCTTAAAACCTTTAGATGCTGCAAAAGCTAACAAAATTCTTATGGCTTCTAATCTAGCAACAGGAGAAAAAGTTTCATTAAAATCTAGACCTTCAACTTGAGTGAAACCTTGAGCAACCAACCTAGCCTTATTTCTAACCACAACCCCATCCTCACTTTGTTTAATTTTAAATACCCATTTAGTTCCAATTAAAGTGTGACCTTGAGGTGGAGGTACAACTTTCCAAACATTATTTCTTTCAAAATTTTCTAACTCTTCTTGCATGGCAATAATCCAAGATTCATTAGTGAGTGCGTGTGATATATCTTTGGGTTCCAAAGAAGCAACAAAAGCAGAATGAGCATGAGAGTTTGGATCGCAAAACCTGGACCGTGTGACTCGTTCGTGCAAGCTTCCAATCATCTGTTGCGGGGGATGATCTTTGTAAAACCATAGGGGAACAGATGTCTCACAAGCTTCTTCTTCTTCATGTTCATCACAAATCGATGAGCTTGTGGCTTGAGGATGATTTGAATCAGCATTGATGGTTGTCGGTGCTGGTTGAGAATTAACATCCGAAGCTAAACCAAAGTCTTGAGCTGCTGAATTTTCTGGCAGTAACTCCAATTCTTCCTCATCTTCGATGAAAATACTCTCCCACTGTGGATATGGATCTGGACAATTTTCCTCCGAAGGATTGAACACGTGAAGGTCCTACGGTGTCAAGATGCAAAAGTTGACATGGTTCAGTTGTCATGATCATTGTGAGATGAGTATGTGAACCTGCAACCATCTTAGCATGTCTACAAGAAGAGCACACAATTTCTTTGTCCCCTTTAAGCTTAGGCAGCCCACGTATGCGATCAAGAGAACTAACACGCGTTAGGTGATCAAAGTCTACGTGACCAAGTCTACGATGCCAAAAATATAAGTCCTTTGAATCATTAGCAACTAGACACCTATGCTTAGAGAAAGACATATCAAAATCAGCTTTAAAAACTCTTCCAAACCGAGACATGTTAAAAATAAGCTCACTATTTGAACCTACAACTTTGCAGTAGTTTTTATTGAAAATAATTTCTAGATTTTCATCTAGCAATTGTGAAACAGAAAGCAAGTTGTATTTCAAATTTTTGACAAGTGCCACATTCTTCAAAGTGTAGTGATCATTTACTCTAACCGAACCCTTAGCAATTATAGGAGTTCAAAAATTATCGGCAAAAGTAACATTTTCTACACGTGACACAAAAGAGAGGGAGGAGAACCAATCTTTGTTACCGGTCATGTGGCGTGAGCGCAACCTGAATCCACAATCCAAATGTTCTCCTTCCTCAAACGTGTAACCTACATAAAAGCACAATATGTCGATGACTCAATACTGGGGTTAGTCAAAAGGCATTTAGGAATCCAGTACTGAGTCACGCGACGTGCAATAGGAAAAACACGCAAAAGCTAAGACAAAACAGCAGGTTTATGAGTCAAAGTTTGAGATTTTTTATTCTTAACTACTGACCTATAAGGTGTTACTTGTGTAGCACAAAAATCAGTAGCTCTGGAGGCAAAAACAGAAGGTCCGGAGGTAAACTTTGAATGTTTTTGACTCAAAACAACAGGTTGTACATTCGGTTGAATGTGTGCAGCAAATTTTGCATGAAAGTTATGAGATCTAGCAACCATTCTTTCCCTTTTCTGTTGTTTAGCAAGTCTATAACAAAAATCTATGACATGACCATCTCTACCACAGATGGTACAATGAAATTTAACTTTGTGTTCATGTCTAGATGAGCAAGCAATATTTTTATTTGAAACCGAATGAGACAACACTCCTGTAGATTTGAAAAACACTCCTTTTTGTTTAGGAACTGTTTGAATCAAACCACTTCCTAATGACTTTACAATTTTAAGTGGATGTGCCTTAGCATGAGCATGAGAATCAAAACCTAAACCAGTTTTATCTTTGCAAGACTTGGAAGAATTCAGCAGCAAGTTTAGGTTCTTATTCCCATTACAAAACTGATCTAATGTCCTATGCATGTCATCAAGTTTATTGGACAGATCAAGGCAATTTTCACATGAAGTTTTTCCTTTTTGTTTGCAATTGGAACAAATTTAACTTCATGAGAACGTAAAGGATTGTTCAATATAGAAATTTCATTCATAGCATCCTGTAGTTTCTTATCAAGATCATCACAAGTAGAACAATGCAAATCAATTGTAGAACAGCTAGCATCTTTCAAGTTTTTATCATTAAGTGCAGCAAGCTCTTTGTTCTTTTCAATTTCTAACTCAAGTTTATCAAGTGTTGAGGTGTGCGCACTTCTTAATGAGGACAATTGTTCATATATTAAATCACATGAGGAACATGCATCATCACTAGGAATCAATGTTTTTAAACGGTTGATTTCAGATTCTAGTGATTCAATTTTAGCAGCACTATCCCTAAGCTTTTTTTTCTTTTTCTTAACAATAATAGTGGCACGAGAAATAGCATCACACATTTCTTCGCAAGTAGGACATACCTCTTCATTGTCGCTGTTGTGTTCTGCCTCCTCCATACTTAATCTTGACTTGCCCGCCATGAAGCACAAGTTTGCCAAATCATCTTCATCTTCATCACTTACAATGTCCACGTCGCTTGAACTGAACTATTGAAGCGTGGTGATGAAACTGTTGATCACCTTGCGTCCTATGGTACCTTTCTTCTTCTTGTTGAAATTTCCAGAGGAGGTCCGAATGTTGCTTTGTTTTTCTTCCCGAGTGGTCGGACCTGAAAGGTTAGGGCATTCTGTACGAAAGTGTCCTGTTTTACCACATTCAAAACAGCGTTGAGGTCCGGAGCTTCCTCTCCTTCTAGTTCTCCCATTTTGCAATGCTTTTGAGAATCTAGTAGAGATGAGTGCCAACTCCTGTTCTGGAAATTCTTCGATCTGCTCCATGGTTAGTGAGGACAACAAAGCAAGAGTATTGCAAGATTATGATTGGCCGGAGCTAGACATATCATGTTGTGAAACAAATGCAATAGACTTATTGGGATTCTTACGTGAGATTATGTCAATTTCATGAGTTTTTAACTTGGAATATAGCACATCTAAAGTAAGTGAACTCATGACAGTAGATTCACGAATAGATGTGACTTTCATCTCCCAAATTGACATATCTAATGCACTTAGCAATTGCCTAGCATTTTCAGCATCTGAAAAATTAACATTGACACTACGCAAGTTGCTGAGAATCTTATTAAAGCGAGCAATAAGGTCATCAATAGACTCACCGGGTTGCATCTCGAAGCGCATGTATTCTTTCTTGAACATGTCTTGCCTTACCTCTTTGATCGTGTTGGATCCTTCGTGGTAGTCACAAAGTGCTTTCCACACATCGTATGCAGATCGGAGGTGTGCAACACGGTCGAAGTCACTTTGTATTAATCCTTATATGATCAAGTTCCGAGCCTTGTTGTTGTTGTCGACATCTCTCAGATTTGTAGCTGTAACTTGATTGTTTTATGGTACTTCGTAAGGCTTGTATACCTTCTCCCATATTGCAAAGCCTTGTGCCTAGATGAAAGCCTCCATGCGTGCCTTCCAAACCTGAAAATCAATACCAGCGAACATACAAGGTTTGCAGAGTACTTCTCCATGATGATTAGTCAAAAACACGCGCAAATCTCAAAGATTAGAGCACCTTGGCTTTGATACCAATTGTAGGATCGAAGAGCACATGAAAAGCTACCAGAGTGGGGGTGAATGGTAGATTTAAAAATCTTACACAGCAGAAAAACGATCTGTTAAAGAAATCGTGTGTGAGACTAATCTAAATGTGTTTCACCGTGACAAAAGTGATATATATCAGAGAGAATCAAGTCACGAAGACAACACAAAAAGAATCACTCAAATCCGTCGAGAAAAACTCAAGTTATGATTGAGAGATCAAACAATGGTCAATCTGCCCTACCCGAGAAAAAAAAACAGTTCTGGAACGCTGCAAAGAAACTCGTGTAGATCATAGACCACAAGTCCAATGACCGTGAAATTTTTACAGATGATAGATAATCAAGTTGTGAAGACAAAACACAGAAAATCACGTCAATTGGATCTGTAAAACTCGAGTTATGATAAAACCACTGACGAAAGGTAGTGCTGTCCAGAAACTCGACGAGTAAAACTTGTCTGGAACAAGTCGGACGAACAAGGCACAAAAGTTCCTACAAAATACGAACTTTATTCAATAGAACACAAGAGGAACAGCCCCAAAGTCATGCACCACGAGCTCTGGGCTCCCTTGCTTATATAACCAGCTCGAAAGCCAACTCAACTCAGATCAGGAACCTAATCCTACTCTGTTTATGAATCGTAACTTTCCAAAACTGCTTAAGATTCTTCTATACGCAGATAGAAGCAATATTAAGACTTCCAAACACCTTAGGAATGTATCCCACATTCCTAAACAACTCAAATTCGTGACCCACATGAAAACCTATCATAACCAACTCAAATCTTTCCATATTTGAGTCAAACCCGACTCAGCCGCAGCCTGAGTCCATAACCTAGTCGGTTGGACCATTCCGACCAATTCTTTACGTCCATATCTCTTCATCACATCTCGGAAACATGTAGCCACGTCCATGCACTCCTTGCACACGTGCAAACATCTTCCAATGACGTCCACGATACCTTCATATGCATTGTTCTTGATTCAATCATGCTGCGCAACCTCCTGATCAGCTCAACCACAATTCCTCCTGAATTTGGTTGTTGGAACCTCATCTCCTCCCTGAGACTAGTCCAATGGATCCCGTCACCAGCCATGTCTTGAACTCAAGCAACACCTGCACATGAATAAACAACCAATCCATACGAGCCCAAGTCCTCAACTTGACTCAAGTTAGTTCCGAACACAACACCCTACGTGAGAACCTCACATAAGCATGTTGCAAAACCACAGTAACACGATATCATCCATATCAACCAAAACGCACCAAAAACTTAGCAAATGAATACTAAGCAATCTTTCCAACAATGTAAAGCAAGTACGAAACATTGCAAATGAAAAGCAGAAGCACTACGGTCAAGTTCTGGACCTTGCCAGAGCAACCCGGACCTTGAGCCGGAGCTAACAAAAGCTAGTAGAACCTAGCGCCGGAGCTTACCAAAATTAGTACAACCAATATCCCGCCAGATCTTACAAAACTAGCAGGACCTAGCGCCGGAGCTAAGCAAAAACACGGCGGAGCTATCAAAAACATGGCAGAGCTAAAGACAAAACTTCACCGGAGCTGACCAAAGATAGTCGGACCTTGCTGTAGCTCGGAGCTAGAGTCGGACCTTGATAAAAAGGTGTTTTGGTGATATTCAAAACTTTTATCATCAAAGCCAAGTGTATTCAAGACAAGCCAATGTATTCAACACACATAGGTCTCACAACCTTAGAAGCCTAGGCCCAAGCCATCCTATGGCAATGAACTAAATCATCGTTGAACCAATGTTAATTCATAGCATAAGTAATTCATTTTATTAGAATCATGTCATAGCTAATTAGACTATAGTGCAGGTTTATAGTGTTTATCATGATATGATGATAATGGTATAGCATAGTCATAAATACTACTCCTACCACATTCATGGAATCCACAATCAAACAAGAAATGCTTCATCCAAGTATATGAACCATAGAAGACTAAAGATAACATCTTTATTAAGAATAAATCACAAATACAAATAGGAATATAAGAGTCATACATTTCCCAATTAGGAATTGGTAAGAGACACCTTCTACTCCTCTCCTACATGGACTATGGACTAGAGGCTCTCCTCTCTACAGCCTATACTCCTATAAACCTATGGAGTGTAGTGGATACAAAGGATGAATACTCAAGTGGTGTGTGTTGAAGTAAGGGCTGAGGGGTATTATTTATAGCTTGGAGAAGGGTCGGTTCCCGCCACCAAAAGCGCGTGAATCAGTCTTCATCATGTCTAGGGCACCACAAGGAGTCGACACGTGCAAGCTGACCGAGTTTGGCGCCAGGAAGGGTTCGACCGAACCCCATAGTCGGTCGAATAGAAATGTTGACCATTTCTTGTGTGCTTCCTTAGGGTGACTTCTAGGTGGGTCCCATTGACTGATATAGGTGCTACACCGTTGGATGGCATCGGTTACTTCTGTTGTGGGCCATATGGTCCACATGGTGCCACGTGGTGTTGCCTGATTGGCTGGAATGATATTTTATAGGATCCATCCCCTTGTTTCACTTCAATATTGCATAGAATTCCTACATGCACTACTTTCTCCAAGGACAAGTGGAAATAGGTTAAATAGAAAGGTTATGTGTGCAAGAAATGATATTTCCTTCACATATTTGAGTTATATGGACGGGTGAAATTGGTATATAACAGCCGTCAACAAACTTCCCTAACCTTATCATTTGCTTGTCCCGATGTTAGTCAAGACTTCAGGTTGATGATCAGGAGTTCCTACAATGTTCTAATTTTCAGAAGTACCATGTGCACAACAAAATACTCTACCTAGTATTGCAAAAATTGGCATGGTACATCACCCATATTAAGTCATTATGGGGCTTATGCCTTCTCCTATTCATGGATGGTCGAAAGATAGAACAGCAAATGGAGCACACATACCCTAAAAATAAAGTTCCACTCAAATTCCGGAGAGTTCAATTTAGATTTTAAAAATCTCAATTTGATTATATCAAGTCTCTTCTTTATGTGTAGTGGAAATATATCCTCACCAAGGCATTTTTCCTAAATTCATCCTACCTCTACATAAGGCTTGTATGTGGAGTTTGGTAGGGAATATAGTAGGCATATTTGCAACTCATAATATTGCTAAGTCAAAATATCAAGCCTTAGGGAAATCAATTCAAAACAATTTGATTCAAGACTTCTGCACGTGTGATGGAATGCAGTGGATGTGGATATTCGATATGACTACTTTTTTGAGTGGACTCTCTTATTTTGCAGGGATGAAACGTGGCTACTTCTTTCTCATGCTTATGATGTAAGCATGAATTTTTTTTGTAGCCATGTCTTCTAGTCCCTTTTCGTTCAATAATTTTTTTTGGAGAGAGTACTAAGCATGAATGATATGGAGTTTCTCTTTTTATTGTGGAATGGTGGTATGATGGAATTTTGCTTACTTCTAGTGTAGAAGCATAGCATGTGAAAGTGAAGTCTTTATTTCAAAAAGTGATGAATGAAATCTCACACAGATCTATACTAGATTGACAAAGCTCAATATGAAGGCAAATAGCGTATGCATAAGGTCTATCAATGTAATGTATCATTTTGCTTTGGTGGGTATTTCCAATCAAATGGGATAACTTAAATCTTTTTAAAATTTCTCCGGAAATCTAAGTTCCACTTTCAAACTAGGAATAGCAGTCTTATCGCTATATCATATCTCACAACAACTTAGAATAGACTAAGCTTTTGCTACCCACAATTTCCAAATCAAGGGAAAAGCAATTTTAGCCAATGAGAGCAATATGTTGGAGAGTAGTAAGTTGTAAACTAGGTACTTAGAAAAAATTAAAATAGAGCAACTATTCATCATTTCATCTATGTGAATTCCAAGTCATTCATACCGCACATATTCTATTTATTTGAAAATAAACATATCCTACTTTTTTTATATGCAATGTGGATGATAGGTATGTGGAAAATAAATATGCAAGGGGTTGATACAATTTACCTCAAGTGGGGGTCCTCCCCAAGGCTTATTCTTCACTCTCCTCTGTGATGAGGGTTGAACCCTTGATGATGGAAGTATGCCGCGAGGTTGGCTTCTTGTTGTTGTAGCATGGAGTTGAAGTTGGTGAATTGAGCGTCTATGTGTTGTTGCCAGTCTTGAGTACCTTCGACATGCCCTTGGAGAGTGTTGTGGATGTCACCAGTTCTTACATCAAGCTCTTCCATACGTCTTGAGAGATCCGTCATTCCTTGGCTATAGTCATCATGACTCCTAGCCAAAGAGGAATGACATCTTCTCATAGATGTATGAGGAAAGCTGCTAGAGCTTGAAGTGGATATGGGTGGCTCCCATGTAGCACCTGGCCATCCATGCCAAGACGGGCCCAACTATATGTATCAAGGGATATAAAACTAAGCAACTACCTATATAAGCCTATATGGATGTGGCAAGTGCTAAAGCATCCCACAATCCTCTACTAAGCACACAAGCACTCAAGCAATCATTACATAGCAATGAGCACACCAAACAAACCTCGACTCTTCGTGAGTGCCCTGTGTACTTTAAAGTGTCTATTCTATCTAGGTCGCGTCCTACGGTCAACCTGTGGCTTTAATACCAATTTGTGACACTTGACTCCGAAAAATGAACCAAGTGCAACGCATATGTGTGCCCAGGATTTTCAACAAACATACACGAGTGCATTGCAAACGATATACAGAAAATTACATAGCGCAAATTAGAAAATAAGTACTTTTATTACAATATTCAAATAATCTTCAGAGTATGACTCTAATGATTATTATTAATAGTTTTGCATTAGAAATAATCTAAACATTAAGCTAAACAACTAAGAAAACTAAGCATAAGGGATATAGCATGGCTCCAAGCATAACCACAGGCAAGTCGACGGCAGCACACAACATAGAATTCCGCATTATCCTCAGAGTGCTCTCAAACATCACCTGAAACTATTAGTAGGGGAATTGCGAGGGTGAGCACATGTCATACTCAGTAGGTATGGGAAAATAGTGACATGCAGCTTAAACAAGGAAAGATCATAAATAAAGTCTATTTGCTTAAAAGTACATTTAAAACAGGTAAAAGGCATCCTACAATGTCTATGTGAATTAACCCCATCATATTTCAAATAATAAACAATTGTGAGTCCAATACCACCATTTACCATCATATCACATCCAACAATATTTATCCATCCATATTCCAGATTCTTACTATCATCATCAATCATGCCCATTTATCACAACCCAAACCATAACCAATCCAAAACCAATCCATAACCATCGCAAATTCCATTCTAATCATGGAAGTTGTCCCAGTGCTCATAATCGGGAGCACGACTATCATAATAGTTTTTAACACTCTGCAGAGGTTGGGCCACTTTACCCACATGTTCGTGATTCCATCACCTTGTAGTGACTAAGGAACCTCCATTATGCCTTATCACACTTCCGTTCGTGTGTGGCCAAGAGATCACAAAATAGCTTTTACAAAGGGACTACTAGCATGTACGGACCCACTAAGGTTTCACTAGGAGGATTGAACCTCCATTCTCCCACCCACTGGCCCCCTGTTGATATTTCCTAACAAACACAAACAAATCATCCCTAGCAACAGTGCCAGAAATGCTTGTTGATAGTTCCTACGCGCTACTAACAATTCATCTCTAGCAGTGGTGCCAGAAATGCTTGTTGGTAGGTTTTAGATTACAAATGTAAATCCACAAGCGCACGAAAACTACCGATGTAGCATTTCCCCTCTAAGAGTATTCACAAAGTGTGTCATTTATGTTTTCCCAAAGGAAGGCTAGATGGAAGCAAAACAATGATCAAGTAGAGAGGCTAGGTTGGTCTAGGTAAGGTTCTAGCAAGGATGGATAAAAGATATGTGAAGGTAGTGTGACACAGACAAGAGCATTTCATCCTAAGGGTATAAATGAGGTAATAGAGTGACCAGGCTAAGGGTTAGGTAGAGACTCCTACTATGCTTCTAATGAACATATACATAGCCTAAGTTAGTTACCAATAATCATGTTAATTATGAATTCTCATGCTAAGTGGATTAACACATCGGGCACGGGTTTACCCCTAGCAACACTAGCACGACTCCCGCCACGAAACTGTGGTATAGCTGAACGTGGAGGATTACAAAGGACAGATAGGGCTGTCACCACCTACTGCCTATCACTTCAATCTCTAGGCATACAAAACATTCAACGCTACTCTCTATCCTAGCATCATGCTAGCATATTAAGTAATTACCTTAGAAGCCTAGGCACAAGCCATCCTAAGGAAATGAACTAAATCATCGTTGAACCAATGTTAATTCATAGCATAAGTAATTCATTTTATTAGAATCATGTCATAGCTAATTAGACTATAGTGGAGGTTTATAGTGTTTATCATGATATAATGATAATGGTATAGCATAGTCATAAGTACTACTGCTACCACATACATGGAATCCACAATCAAACAAGAAACGCTTCATCCAAGTATATGAACAATAGAAGACCAAAGATAACATCTTTATTAAGAATAAATCACAAATACAAATAGGAATATAAGAGTCATACCTTTCCCAATTAGGAACTGGTAAGAGACTCCTACTCCTCTCCTACTTGGACTATGGACTAGAGGCTCTCCTCTCTACGGCGTGTAATCCTCTAAACCTATGGAGTGTAGTGGATACAAAGTATGAATACTCTAGTGGTGTGTGTTGAAGTGAGGGGTGAGGGGTGTTATTTATAGCTTGGAGAAGGGTCGGTTCCCGCCACCAAAATTGCACAAATCATTCTTCATCATGACCAGGGAACCACAAGGAGTCAACACGTGGAAGCTGACCGAGTTTGGCGCCAGGAAGGGTTCGTCCGAACCCCCTAGTCAGCTGAATAGAAATGTTGACCATTTCTGGTGTGCTTCCTCAGGGTGACTTATAGGTGGGTCTCATTGACTGATATGGGTGCTACACCATTGGATGGCCTCGGTTACTTCTGTTTGTGGGCCATTTGATCCACGTGGTGCCATGTGGCATTGCCTGATCGGCTGGAATGATATTGTATAGGATCCATCCCCTTGTTTCACTTCAATTTTGCATAGAATTCTTACATGCACTACTTTCCCCAAAGACATGTGGAAATAGGTTAAATAGAAAGGTGATGTGTGCAAGAAATGATATTTCCTTCACATATTTGAGTTATATGGACGGGTGAAATTGGTATATAACAGTCGTCAACAGACTCCCCCAACCTTATCCTTTGCTCGTCCCAATCAAAGTCAAGACGTTAGGTTGATGATCAGGAGTTTCTACTATGTTCTAATTTTCAAAAGTACCATGTGCACAACAAAATACTATACCTAGTATTGCAAAAATTGGCATTGTACTTCATCCATCTTAAGTCATTATGGGGCTTATGCCTTCTCCTATTCATGGGTGGTTGAAAGATAGAACAGCAAATGGAGCACACGTACCCTAGAAATCAAGTTCCACTCAAATTCCGGAGACTTCAATTTAGATTTTAAAATTTTCAATTTGATTCTATCAAGTCTCTCCTTTATGTGTAGTGGAAATATATCCTCACCGGGGGAATGTATGTGGAGCTTGGTAGGGAAAAAAGTAGGCATATTTGCAACACATAATATTGCTAAGTCAAAAGAGCAAGCTTTAGGAGAAATCAATTCAAAACAATTTGATTCAAGACTTGTGCATGTGTGATGGAATGGAGTGGATGTGGATATTTGAGATGAATCCTTTTTTGAGTGGACTCTCTTATTTTGCAAGGATGAAACATGGCTACTTCTTTGTCATGCTTATGATGTAAGCATGAATTTTTTTTTTTGTAGCCATGTCTTCTACTCCATTTTTGTGCAATAATTTTTTTTTCTAAGAGAGTACTAAGCATGAATGATATGGAGTTTCTCTTTTTGTTGTGGAATGGTGGTATGATGGAATTTTTCTTACTTCTAGTGTAGAAGTATAGCATGTGCAAGTGAAGTCATGAATTCAAAAAGTGATGAATGAAATCTCACATAGGTCTATACTAGACTGACAAAGCTCAATGTGAAGGCAAATAGCGTATGAATAAGGTCTATCAATGTAATGTATCATATGGATTTGGTGGGTATTTCCAATCAAATGAGGATAACTTAAATCTTTTTAGAATTTCTCTGGAAATCTAAGTTTCACTTTCAAACTAGGAATAGCAGCCCTATCACTATATCATATCTCACAACAACTTAGAATGGACTAAGATTTTGCTACCCACAATTTCCAAATCAAGGCAAAAGCAAATTTAGCCAATGAGAGCAATATGTTGGAGAGTAGTAAGTTGTAAACTAGGGACTCAGGAAAATTAAAATAGAGCAACTATTCATCATTTCATCTATGTGAATTCCAAATCATTCTTACCGCACATCTTTTATTTTATTTGAAAATAAACCTATCCTACTTTTTTTTATATGCAATGTGGATGATGGGTATGTGGAAAATAAATATGCAAGGGGTTGAAACAATTTACCTCAAGTGGGGGTCCTCCCCGAAGCATGTTCTTCACTCTCCTACATGATGAGGGTTGAACCCTTGATGACGGAAGTAAGCCGCGAGATCAGCTTGTTGTTGTTGTACCATGGAGTTGAAGTTGGTGAATTGAGCGTCCATGTGTTGTTGCCAGTCTTGGGTACCTTGGACATGTCCTTGGAGAGTGTTGTAGATGTCACCCGTTCTTACCTCAAGCTCTTCCACACGTCTAGAGAGATCCGTCATTCCTTGTCTATAGTCATGATGACTTCTAGCCGAAGAGGAATGATATCTTCTCATAGATGTTGGAGGCAAGCTGTTAGAGCTTGAAGTGGATAGGGGTGGCTCCCATGTAGCACCTGGCCATCCACGCCAAGACGGACCTTCATTCTCATACGATGGAGGTTGAGTCCATCCGGGTGCATCACCCATTGGGTTTACTTCCTCTTCATACTCATAGACCGTGTAGGTTGTCGGGGCATAGTTGCTCTCTTTGTACAGCTTTAGTTACCCTGCCAAAGACATTACTTCTTCCGACTTCCTCGATGGGAAGAAGGTCAATGGTTAGCCTCCAACATTTGTACAAATGATAATCCGGGTTAAGTAACCAAATTTCATTAACAAAGCCAGGGTAATAATATATCAAAGAGCCATCTAGATCATGCTTAAGGGTATGTCCTTGCACTAAATAATCTTCATTAGTTAATTCTCTTTAAGTTTCAATATACTGAAATGAAGAATTTTCTAGTGTTCGTACCCTAGTAGCAATACGAGTAATCAATGGAGTGCATTCAATTGGACCTACCCTTGGAATGTAATCTAACCATTGTGTCATCATGGCAACAACTGGAGCAACTTTTATCTTTTTACTCATGGCAAATAATTTTTTCTGCTCATTATCAGGCACTACCCTTACATCCCCTCTAGGGAACATAGTCATAGCCACCCATCTATGCATGAAGCGTAGAGTAGGGTTGTACTAGTGGCTATTCCTAGGTGCACTACATTTGATCTCATCAATTAAATCTTGCCAAAAACTTTGTTTGTTAAACATAGGCAAAGCGTCTAAATCTAGCAAACAACATTTATGGAAGCCTAGGATTTCACTTAATTCTTTCCATAGGATGCTATATTCTGTTTGAAATAGTCTAAAAGTAAAACCATCAAATTCTATTTTGAGTGTACAAACGAATTGTATGGAGAGAAGGCATGAACCTTTCTCCCCTATGAGAGCAAAAATTTTCCATCCTCATGAACACCAAATGGAAAAGAATTCAGAATCCATACCTATGTTTGAGATCAAATCCGGATCATAAGCTTTTGTATGAGAAAATTCAGGATCTTGGAAGAGCTTTTGTGCTTGATCTTCAACTTCACTTCGTATGTCGAGGTCGTCATCATGAAGAAGTTGGTGAGGGTTGCTTCTCTCACCCATGGGAGTGTCCTCTCCTACACTCCTCCTCTGTGAAATTGGTGTAGCAACGGAAGAGGGGCGTGCACTCGAATCTCCACCATGGCTTGAGCTTGCAGCCTCCTTTATCTTCCTAAACAACGTCATCATTCCTTTCATAGCCACAACGAACTAGAACAAAATAGGGCAAAAAATCGAAAGAGGTGATGTTAGCAAAAGCAAAGCCGCCAAAGAATTTTCCCTTGAAGAACTTGAGAACAAATTGCAAATGCAAACAAAAGCAAATCTTTTTGAGTTGGGAATTGATCAAGAGGACTTCAATGAAGAGCAAGAAGAACAATGTAAGCAAGAGTGACTTTGGGGATGTATGAAATGAGGTGAAGTGTGAGGAGAATAGCTTCTCACGGCCATCAATTATAGTGTGCATTCCCCAACGGTCACTAGGGTACAAAATGTAGCCGTTGGAGGATAGAGAACCAAAATGGCTATTTCCCCTAGTCGGCCGAACAGGAGGATCGGCCGACCTGACAGGTGGGCCCCCCTATGTCTCCCTTTTGGCAGGTGGCTCCCCAACGGCTATGGAATTAGCACGTTGGTGATTTACCACTTTTGCAGCTCAGAGAAATTGTTTTCCGAATAGAAACTCTTTTTCAAAACCAAACAATTTTCTTTTTGTGAAAAATAAAGAAATAAAAATGATAGTTGAGAGTATACGATTCTCAAGTTGCTAAGAGAAACCAAATATGCAGTGGGGAAAATCAAACTAAATGGGGAAACCAAATGAAGAGAAAAGAAAATAAGGAAAAGATAACTACCAATTTAACCTATTGGCTAGGTCTCACCACTGTCCAATGAGACGAACATTCCTCCTTCTTCATTTCTTGACATCCGGGCCTGCGGGAATAAGATCGGACAGCTTGTCTCACTTCTTCCGCCATTACTTCTTTGGCGGCATGGTGGACTTGGGCCTTTGGGGATGCCCGAACTTCTCCATCTTCTTAGGGTGTCAGCGTGGACGATAAGACGGGTTTTCCACATAGATCAACTTTCTCATGAATGCAATGAGCGAGTCCACCTTTGGACGTGTGATTTCGACCTCTTGAATGTGTTTAACATTCGGCCCATACTTGATATGGATCATGGAGCATTGCTCCACCTTTGGGCGAAAGTTAAACTTCTCCTCCTTTGATATGGAAGTCGATTTCTCTAGCTCCCACATCTATGAGAGCCTTAGTGGTGCTTAGGAATGGTTGCCCAAGAATGAGCGGCGTATCCTTCTTGACCTCCATGTCGAGAACCGCGAAATCCACGGGTATGAAGCAATTTTGGATTTTCACCATAACATCTTCAACGATACTCGCCGGATAACGACTGAAGAATCAGCTAGTTGGAGCTGCTTTAGTGTTGGAATAAGCTATGTGAAATCCTGCTAGTCGAAAACCACTTGCTCCAAGGTCACAAAGGGCCTTGTCAAAGTGGTGAGCCCCAATTGAGCATGAGATTATAGGACATCTGGGGTCCTTCTACCAGTTGCCTCCTTGAAGAAAAATTATGTTAGCACTTTCGACGGGAGGTTCGGGTTGTCCTGTCATCATGCCATTCTCTACTTGAGGAACAGCAGCTGCCAGTTGAGCCACATGAGTTTCCAACATCTTGTTGAAGCTCAATTGATTCATGAAGGCTGAGGATAGTCCTTCAATCTTAACATTAGTGCTCTTTAGGTCTTGTGATTGGCCGACAGCCTTTTGGATATAGCATCGTTGATCTTCAGCTGGCCAATGGCAAGTTCTCTCAAGTTGGGTTGATTTCAATTATTGCCATGTTGGTGTACACTCCTTGAAAGAATAGGCATGGTTGGCCCCACCCTTGACCTCCTGGATGATAGCCATTGTTGTTTCCATTGTTGGCTAGGTATAGGGCATCCTCACGGGTTTCTAGGCAGTCATTACCCAAAGCATAGGCATTGCCACATACCTCACCATTACCTTGTCCATCAATTTTCTTCATAAGGAGGACCAATTTGGCAGTGATCATGTCTACCTCCTTCAAGTGGTGCATGCCTCGCTGGCGGGTATGGAGACGCTCGTTGCTCCAACCCATATTTGACACCAACTTCTCAATCAAATCATTAGTTTTGGGCACCGTCAATAAGAAGAGGCACCTCCAGCAGCAACATCAACATGGTCATGGGGGGAAGGGATCAGCCCGTTGAATAAGTTTTGGACAATGAGCCAATCATCCATCCCATGGTGGGGACAGACTAGGATATACTCTTGAAGCGTTTCCCAAGCCTCGCGAGTAGATTCCTTGGCATCTTGCTGGAAGCTGGAAATTCTTCCATGTAGGGCATTGGTCTTGCCCAACGGGGAAAACTTGGCGAGGAATGTCGTAGAATACTTCTTCCAAGTGTCTACAACACTTCAGTTCGCATAGAACCACCGTTTCGCTCGCCCAGGTAGAAAGAACGGGAACAACCTAAGACGGACAACATTGGGAGATAAATCCTTTATCTTAAAAGTGTTGCGGATCTCAAGGAGCTGTTGTAGGTGAGCCCTTGCATCCTCTTTAGCCTTCCCACAAAATGGTTTGGCTTTCACCATAGTGATCAGGCCAGTCTTGATTTCGAAGTTCACGTCTCACATGTTAACTATCGGTACACAACGTACCAGGTACCCCACGATACCGGAACAAGAGTAAGAAAGTTCCACCGTCAGAGTCGAAGGCCCTTGCTGGTCCCACATGTCACGTTGCGTCGGACCTGCTCCCCTCATATGACTGGCTCCCGGGGTAACACGTGTAAAATAAGCCCGGAACAGAACTCCCAACCAAGGGAAGCTCCGGCAACTACATGTGTACAACGGCCCCAGACCAAGCCCCCATTAGAGAGGAGCTCCGATACTGACACGTGTACAGCAACCTCGGACCTGCTCTCCCACAAGGGAAAGCTCCGGATCCGACACGTGTGGATCCTCCGGATCTTCATCACCAACAGAAATCCAAGCTGGACAAGACCATTACATACATTCAAGGTTGGTTAAAGCGGTAGTTACAAGGTCTGATAATGTGTCATTAATACCATATTAATGACACAAGATCAGTATACTGTTAATAGCGGTAACGCTGCCATGAAGGCAAGTTACCACACCATTAATTGTACTTAATACTCTTTAGATAGTGTATTAGGTCATTAAGCACGCCAGGGACACATGTCAGGCCAGGCTAGTTTGTAACGGTCAGTCCTTAAAACTATAAAAGGGATGTACCGCACGAACATAAGGACATTCGGATCTAGGCGATCACAACCTGACCATAGTGAACTAACTCGCTCAATACAATCTCACAAACCCCGTGGAGTAGGGTGTTACACTCAGGCGGCCTGAACCGCGTAAATCTCAGAGGTCACCATCTTGATTTTGATCTTGCGTCCCTAACCACAAAAGAACCTCAGCGGGTTGTTTCTCAACAGGTTCGGGGGAAGTGTTGTATTCCACACTTTGACATTTGACGCGCCAGGTAGGGGTAATTTGTTCCAAGAACACGAGATGGTGAATTCAACTGCTGCATCATCCAACGGCAATCATGTTGAACAACCTGTTGGAGGTAACCCCACCAACATTCAGCAACCAACTGGTGCCAATGCTCCAGCAGGCGCTGTAGCACCATCTGTTTCGGCAAATAATGTCGGTCAACGAGATGGGGCATCTGCATCGATCTCCGCACCGACAAAAAACAACCTCGAGCATGCGCTCATTGCCTCGTGAGCTCTTCTGCAACGTACACCACCTCCAGGTGCACCGCAGGGTGCTATGGAGCAGTGGAGGGCTGGTGTTGACCATCTGGTCGCAGCTGCGGCTGCAGGCATCAGTAAGCACCTTCACAACGATGGACCTTGTCCGATCGGCTTGGTCCACAAGCCTCTCAACAAAGGAGGTGTGCCACCTCCCAACAGGTGACTTCGTTGCCCCCCGGGGCGCGACGCACCCATACTATCAACAGTATACCGACCCATGATATGCGGTCTGAACTTGATCGCCGTTACCGGTAACAGGACGACCGAGTCCACATTGAGCATGCTCGCGAAAGGCGAGAAGCTCGGGACAACCCTGATCCTCAAGGAGTAGGAGGAGGTTGTTCTGCCCTGGCCATGCACTTACGTATGATCAGGTGGCCACAGAAGTTCTAACCTCACTTGCCATAAAAATTTGACGGGACAGTCAACCCCGCCGAATTTCTACAAATCTACTCTGCTGCCATACTGGCAGCGGGAGGTGATGAGGCTGTAATGGCCAATTACTTCCCGGTGGACTTAACCAGGACTACAAGGTCCTGGTTCATGAGTCTTCCACCTGACTCCATCAATAGTTGGGCGGAGCTATGCCAGCAATTCACTGCCAATTCTGGAGCTCCTACACCCGACCTGACACTGAACTAGACCTGTTTGCTGTAAAGCAAACGTCGGGGGGAATCGTTACGGTCCTTCATCCAGCGATTCTCTCAGGTACGCAATACCATTCCTTCAATCTCGAGCTCCTCTGTTATTGTCGCACTCAGACACGGTGTTCGAGATAAGAAGATGCTAGAGAAGATGGCTATTAAGGAACTTACCAGGGTCACGAAACTTTTTAGCCTAGCCGACAAATGCGCTAGGGCTGCAGAGGGCTGTGAAATGCACTCCAAGCTAGCTCCGAAAGTCAACCAGAAGTCCTCCAAGATTGAAGCCACTACCTCTGGTAGTGGCAAGAAGAAGAAGAAGCCCAACGGCAAAAAGATACCGTCGGCCGGTGCTCTGGCTGCTGCTGCAGCTCCTAGAGGCCGGGGGCCACGCCCCGAGAAGCAACCCCGTCTTTCATCAGAGGACGGCAATAGTTCCAAAGCATGGTGTCCGATTCACAAGACGAATCGACACAGCTTGGAAGAGTGCCGGGAGGTCCAGAACCTTGTCGAGCGCTACAACAAGCGCCGGGAATAAGCTCCTTTCCGTCAAAGGGAAGGAAAACAAAAAGTCAACAAAGCTCCGTCTAATGAAGAGCTAGGTTTCCAGGACCCTAAAAAGGTCTCGAGAGTCGTCTACAACACTGTCGACGGCGATTCTGACGTCTTCGACAATGAACTTCGGAAAACACTGAACACATCTATGGTGGTTCATGGGACATCACTTCTCGTCGCATCCTCAAGACAATGTGGCGGGACATGGCCACGGTAGCTCCTGCTGCTAAAGCAAAACCACATCGGAAGTGGATGGACACACCCATCATTTTCAATGCTTCGGACTATCCTCGAAACATGATCAGGGCTGGTCAATTCCCGTTGATGGTGTCACCCACCATTAACAATATCCAAATTCACCATGTGATGGTGGATGGAGGTTCCGGGCATAACCTCATAAGCTTCGAAGCTTTCGTTAAGCTTCAGCTTTGGCCTTTGGACCTCCGCCCGTCTCAGCCTTTCTCCAGAGTAGGTCCGGGAACCATCACTCCTCTTGGTTCTATTACACTCCCGGTGACCTTCGGGACCCGTGAGAACTACAGAACAGAGAAGTTGATCTTCGACGTTGCACAGATCAGTCTGCCTTTCAATGCCATTTTAGGCAGGCCAGCTTTATATAAATTTATTGCTGCTGCCCATTATGGTTATTGGGTGTTGAAGATGCCAACACCTACGGTCGTTCTCCGGATCCGTGGAGATCGCACCGCAGGAGTCACTGCTCTGGAAGAACTCTATGCGCTTACCACAGCGCAAGAGGAAGCATCTGGAAAAGAGTCAACTACGAATCCTCCGAGCATTCGCCACAAAGGCTCTACCTCCGCACCACGTGTGCAACCAAGCGGCGACGCCGACGTTCCCGTCAAAGTCGTCCAAATTTGTTCTGATGCTGCTCAGACTACCCGTATATCGAGGGGTCTGAACAACAAAAAGGAATTCGCGGTCATCACTTTCCTCCGGGCTAATGTCGATGTGTTTGCCTGGCAACCGTCACAAATGCCTGGGACTAGCACAATCTGAAGATTTACCCAGACGCCAGGCCTGTACACCAGAATCCCCGAAATCAATCAACCGAGCGACAAAACTTCATCCGACAAGAAATCAAGAAGTTGCTTGAAGTTGGATTCATCCGGGAAATCTTCAATCAAAATGGCTGGTAAACCAAGTGGTTGTACCCAAGGCAGGTGGGAAGCTTCGAATGTGTATTGACTATACCACCTTAAATAAGGCATGTCCAGAAGATCCATATCCACTACCTAAAATAGATCAGATAGTGGATTCCACCTCTGGGTGTGAGCTACTGTGTTTCTTAGATGCATATTCTGGATATCATCAAATCCAAATGTCTGAGGATGATTAAGAGCATACTTCCTTCATAACAGTAGATGGATTGTATTGTCATACTGCCATGCCATTTGGTCTCAAAAATGTCGCTTCAACTTTTGTGCGAGCTATGTACAAAACATATGGAGAGCTAATTAGAGACTTAGTGGAGGTGTATGTTGAGGACATCATTGTGATGATTAAAAACAAGGAGTCACTCCTTGAAAACTTACAAGTCATCTTCGACTAGTTGCGTGCTACGCGCACCAAGCTGAACCCGGACAAGTGTGTCTTCGGGATTAGCTCCGGGAAGCTCTTGGGTTTCTTGGTGACTCACTGAGTAATCGAAGCAAATCCGGCGAAGATCAAAGCTATAGAAGAAATGTGGCCCCCAGTCCGTATCAAAGATGTCCAAAAGTTCACTGGATGTCTAGCTGCGCTCAGTCAGTTTATCTCAAGACTGGTAGAACGAGCGCTACCCTTCTTCAAACCCTTGAGGAAGTCCGGGCCATTTCATTGGTCTGAAGAAGCAGAAAAGGCATTTCATGAGATGAAACAGCTCCTCACCACACTACCAATCCTGGTAGCTCCAAACCCTGGTGAGCCTTTACTTCTTTACATTTCGGCAACTACAAAGGTTGCCAGTATGGTCCTGGTCACGGAAAGACTGGAGCCATCCCCAATTCAGGATTCTAGACCCCTCCGGGAGGGTCCGAAACTACCTGAAGGCGAGTTTGGGGACCAACCCTCAGGCACATATCCTCAAGGCGAGATGCTGGAGGATCATCTTCCTTCAAACCAAGGAGCAACTACTGCTGAACAAAAAGATCTAGACCCCTCTAGGAGGGTCCGGGTCACTCCAGAAGAAGCTTTGGGTTCCTTTGGAAGGGACCAGGAAATACAAAAAGAAGCTTCGGACCCCTCTAGAAGGGTCCAGGTTGATGAAGAGGAAGCTCTGGGCCACTCCGGGAGGGTCCGGACAGTCCAGCGCCCAATGTACTTCATCAGTGAAGTACTCTACGACGCCAAGACAAGATACATTAAGGTGCATAAACTGCTTTATGCAGTTCTCATTCCCTCAAGAAAGCTTCGTCATTACTTCCACGCCCACAAAATGTCCGTGGTAACTTCTTTTCCACTACGTGCAATTTTGTATAACCCTAATTCTACTGGGAATATTGCAAAGTGGGTAGCGGAGCTTGCAGAATTCGATCTAGAATTCATGTCAAGACAGGCAACTAAAAGTCAAGCCTCGGCTGACTTTGTGGCAGAGTGGACTCCCTCTCCATCAAACCCTAGGGGCCATAGTGAGCAGAAACCAGAGCTCAAAATTCATGTATTCACTGAGGCTCAGTGGACCCTCTACTTTGAAGGCTCCATGTAGAAGCAGGGGATCGGAGCTAGAGTCCTTCTCCTAGCTTCGACCGAAGAGAAGGTCAAGTATATGGTACACCTTAACTTCAAGGCAACCAATAATATGGCAGAGTATGAAGCCCTCATCTATGGACTCAAGGTGGCACTATCTTATGCTGTCAAACAACTGTTGGTGAAGGGAGATTCACATCTCATAATCAAGCAAGTGAAAGGTGAATGCTCCTGTAACAATTCCCAATTAGCTGCTTATCTCCTTGATGTCCAAAGGCTTCAGAAGGACTTCGAAGTGCTGGACCTCCATCATGTTCAGCGCCTTCATAACTCTGAAGCTGATGAACTCTCGACGAAAGACTCAAAAGAAGCTCTGGCTCCTGACAGAATCTTTGTCTGGAGATTGTCAAAGCCAACAGCTCAGCCAACTGAACTAGGCGAAGGGGGCGAGACCAGCACCTTGAAGCTGGAAGTCTCGGTGGCCCTGTTGCCATGGTGTTCACCAAGGATCGTAGGTGCTATTGGAAGCTCTGAGCAACCCAGCACGCAAGACTCAGAAGCTCAAGTTAGCTCCGATGCCTGGATCTCGGAGATCCGGAGCTACTTGAAAGACAATATCCTTCCTAAAGACAGTGTATCCGCTGACCAGATTGTCAGATTGGCTAAAAGATACACGTTGGTAGAAGGGGATCTCTACCGACACGGTACCAGTGGCATCCTCGGTGCATTGCTAGGGAAGAAGGCCGCGATCTTCTCGTAGAAATCCATGGAGGCAAGTGCAGGAACCACGCATCTTCTCGTACGCTGGTCGGTAAAGCCTTCCGGCATGGTTTTTACTGGCCTACAACACTCCAGGATGCGGTTGAGCTGGTGAAAAAATGTGAAGCATGTCAGTTCCATGCAAAACAAAATCACACACAGGCTCAATCACTGTAGATGATACCTCCCACATGGCCATTCGCTGTGTGGGGCATGGACATCTTGGGACCTTTCCCAAAATTTGTCATAGGTTACAAGTTCCTATATGTCATCATCAACAAGTTCACCAAGTGGCCGAAAGCAACTCCATTAGTAACAATCAACAGACAATCGACAATCAAGTTCTTGAAGTCCATAATATGCAGATTTGAAGTTCCAAACAAAGTCACAACTGACAATGGAACTCAATTCACAAGTGCTGCATTCCAAGAATATTGCGAAGACCTCGGCATTCAACTAAGCTATGCTTCAATAGCTCATCCAGCAAGCAATGGACAAGCCAAGAGACCAAATGCAGAAATCTCAAAAGGTTTCAAGATGCGCACATATGAGTGCTTGAAAAAGCACAGAGCTAACTGGATTGAAGAACTTCCGTCCACATTATGGGCGAATAGGAAAACACCTAATCGGTCAACTGGGGAGACTCCATTTTTCCTGGTGTACGGAGCCGAAGCAGTCCTTACTCTGGGTCTGGACCTCCAACGAAGCCATGCAGGACCAGCTCCGACGTGAAGACCCTGACCTCGTCGACGAGGGAAAGTGCCGAGCAGCTTTTTGAAATGCACGTTATCGCCAAGCGCTCCGGCACTACCATCAAAGGCACGTGCGTGAACGACAGCTCGAAGAAGGTGACCTGGTGCTCCGGAAGATACTAACTCATGAAGGGATGAACAAACTTTCCCCCAACCCGGAGTGTCCTTTCCAAGTCATTAAAGTATCTCGACCAGGCTGCGTTCGCTTGGCAAATGAGGATGTGATTCCACTCCCTAATCCTTGGAACATTGAGCACCTTCGTAAGTTTTATGCTTAGAATCACGGAGGTGAGTCTGTAATCACACAATGTGCATGTTATAGAGTCATTATATAGAGTCGAGCAAGTCCTCCGGGAGAACATCCGGACCCCTCCGGGAGGGTCCGAAAAGTTCAAGTAACACTTGACACAGTCACAATACTAAAAGTGTAATTACTTGCTCTAGGTTAGCACACGATGTATATCACATTTAGCTTGGTACAGCACACTAAGTGGGTCCTTGTCTCCCCTGTAATCCGGACCTATAATGAAAAGCATTTTTGTGTGAAAATAGACTCCACGTGCATTTACTTTTTGTACAAGGCTCAATATGATAAATTATTTTTACCCTGCTTGTCTATAATTATGTTGTGCAAATCTTATTGAATTTTGTTCCAAGTAACTCATATGCATTACAAGCCTTATTGATAGTCTTTTTGGATCTTAACACCGCTACATAGTCAACTTACCTAAACGCCAAGCCAACCTAGGTCCGGAGTGTGCTATCGATTTAGCTTGGTCCTGCACCCTAACTACGCCACTCTACCTACACCCCGGCAGGCCTCAGTAGGGGGAGTACTAGAAAGGCACGTGGATTTAAGAAGATTCTATCAAAATGCTTGTTATCATATCAAGTTTCTTCGGATCTAAAAGCTGAAATAAGAACAATAAGTCACAACCAATTTATAGACAAGAGGACGAATTTTACTTTTTCTCTAGCCTTTAATGTGCAGGAAAAGAAAAAATTCATAGTGATGATGGACAACACCGGAGCCACTAAGCTCCGACATCTCCCAAGATAGGTCTGCCGTCGACATCCAATATGTTGACACCAGAGCTACCAAGCTTCGACCATTCCAGGGGGCCTGTCTTCGACGAAGACTTCAATATACTGTCATAACATTTGGTACATGTACCCACCTCAACTGTACACATGTACCAGGGGGCCAACAAGACACGACATAGTATATTGAAGACAAAGTGAAATTCAAGGCAAGAAGGAGGATTTCATTAATCAGAAGAATTGGATTACAAAATTGATATTACAAGGGACAAAAAGGAGAAAAGTCCAAGCTACTGGAAGACCTAAGACCCGCGGAAGAACGAAGGGCAACCTCTTGGACGCTGGCTTTGGAGGCGTCTTCCTCTTCAGCAACGGGATTTTCGAGCACCAGGTCCAGTGGGAATTGAGGATCTCGGCTTACATAACACGTCAGGACATACTCTGCGAAGTTTGTAGCTAGAGTTTTCCCCACTGTCTCCAGCTGATCCGCGATGACGTCGCCCATTGCATCAAGTTTGGCGCCAGCACCGTTGAGGGCCACCAGTGCTCGGTCCAGATCCAGCTCCGGGTTGTCCGGATGTACTGGACTGAAACCCAGCAGTGTTAGCGCGTCATTCGCTCGTTTGAGGAAGTCCCATACTTGAATAGCTTCGGTCTCCTTCAAGCTCTGCAGCTCCTCCAGTGACCTCCTGGCGGTAGTAAGCTCCGAGCTTTCACGAGCAAGTCGCTCGGTCATCTTGGCATGTTGTTGCTTGACCACAGCAACTTGCTTCTCCTGGTCGGCCAGCTCTGTCTCCCGGAGTTGGATGCGGTTCTGCCTCTCAACAAGGTCTTTCTCCCTGCCCTTGACTATCTCTTCCCCAGCGGCAATGGCAGACTCTCTTTTCGAGAGCTCTTGCCCCACCTTCCAACTCTTCTTCCTCTCTTCCTCCTTCCATTGATCTAGCTTTTTGCTGCGATCTGCCAAATTTTTCTCACCCAGAGCTAACTTCTGGGTGACCTCTGCTTCCCTCCTCACTACATCCTCCTGCTACCCCAGGCGTTTTTCCTCCCTTGCATCTAAGTCCGCTCGATGCTTCATGAGAGTTTCATTCAACTCTGCGAGCTTTTCGTAACGCTCGTCAGTAGCGTCACATCTCTCTTTAGCTTGCTCCAGGATTTCCCTAGAGTTAGCATCAAGCGCCCTGATGGTGGTCTACTTCTCCTCCATCAACTTGTCCCAGTATTCTAACCGGGCCTTCTCCCCTTGATCCATTCCTTCTGGTCAGCTAGCCTCGTCTGAGCAAGCATGGTTTTAAAATGGAGTCTGCTGCGCCAACGCCTCAAGGTGTTGTGCTCCTCCTCCAAAGCTTTGATCTCATGGTCGAAGGCGAGATGGACCAGTCTAAGGCTCGAGCAGGCGTTGTCTATTGACAACGCTAGGGGGATAGATTTCGGGCCTACTGGGACCATTTCCGCAGGCTCAAGCGGGTACTCCGTAACAAAAATTGGGTCCCACTCTACAATAGTGGTCCCCTGTACTCCCGCGGTGCTAGGACCACTCTCTTGGAGCCCTTCAGCGGCAGTAGAAGAACCCACGGGGGGAACTTCCGCTTCTGGAGCAGGTGAAGGCACCATTTCTTGGTCTTCAGTCTACGGCTCCGATGTCGAAGGACCAGTCGCCGGTCCTGCGAGGTGCTCTGGCTCCAGCGCTGGTACCTCCAGGACCACCACTTCTGGAGCACCAGCAGAAGCTTCAACTGGGGCCTCGACCTCCACTAGTTCTGGTCCCGATACGACGACTACCTTCGACAAAGCCGCCGGACCTTCAACCACCTCCGGCACACTTGTCGGACCTCCAACCTCCTCTGGCTCAACAGCCGGACCCTCTACGACTTGCGGCTCTACCGCCCGGTCCTCAACCATTCCTGGCTCAAGGGCCGGAACCTTGACGATCTCCGGCTCAACAACCGGGATTTCAGCTACCTTTGGCTCAACAGCCAGGGCTTCAGCAACTTCTAGCTCGGAAGCCAGAACTTCCAGCGTCGTCCGTGATGGAGCGCCAGCCTCTGTCACCAGGGGCACCTCTTCAACTTCCTTACTGCGGTCCGGCGCTACAACAGGAGCTTCAGATGTGGACTCCAAGTCTAGGCTCACAACAACTGGCACCGGAGCTATCACGACCTCCACCTCCGCTTGGCGAGGAGGCTCAACAATCGAAGTCGGAGCTTCAGTAGGAGCAGCCCCAGTTGTTGCAACAGGCATTGGAGCTCTGGATCCTTTATTCGACACCCTAAAAATAAAAAGGAAGAGAAGATTAAATACACATCGAAAAGCAGATTAACATTTTAGAGTGAGCAATCAATGCTTACCTTGGGATGCTACCATCACAATCGCCTCGGAACCTCTTCTCCTGAGGCCCGGAGCTAGAACCCACCAAATCTGGTTAGACAACTACTTTGGACCTCGGTTGAGGAACACTTGCAGCCACTGGAGTCCTCTCAGCTGGAGCTTCCCTTCGACGGGAAGAACTCCCGGACTTGGAGCTCCTAGCCGGCGCTGCAGCCAGAGTCGACTACCTGGAGCTAACGCCTCTTGAAGGCGCTGGCACCAAAGCAGGGGTAGTAGCAGAAGACCTCACCCTTCGGTGAGAAGCAACCGTCGCGGAAGGAGCAAGCCTGACGGACCTCTCGTCAGCGTGCTTCAACTTCCTCTTCCGGCTGGAAGGCTCGGCTGGCTCTTTTCCCTTGCCTTTGCCGACATCGTTAGCCCTTCGGCTTGGGGCGGGGGCAGGACCACCCTCGGAAGCTCCGGGGATCATCAATCTAGTGGTCGGAAGCCTTTCCACCTCACCAAGATCGTCAAGTGTCGGCATACTCCTCTGGAGCTCCCTACTGAACTGCGCCGCCATGTTTAGAGGGAGGAAAGCCGCCGGCACAGTTAGGTCGTCGCATTCGACGTCAATTCCATGTTGGAACTTCTTGAGATGAAGCTCCAAAGCTGCACCCTACAAATTGGATTTTGGACCGATTTCAATCCGGTCTTCATCCATCACGCTGTTGCGGGCCCACACAAGCTTCTTTGTCTTCTTCAGTGGAGCCCACCTGTTGACCAGGAAGTTGCAGAAGACCATTTGGAGGGTCACTCCACCTTCCACGCATTTGCGTATCCTGGTCAAAGCAGGGTTGAAGGCCTCTGACAGCACCGGAACCACACTCCATGCGTCAGTGTCAACATTTGGAAGACCTTACGGCAGCTCCAACTTCTCGTGCTCCTCTTTCGTGATGATGATCCAATCTTTCTTCCAGTCATCCCACTTGCCGGAAGGAAACTACCTCAAGTATTTGAAGGGGCATTTCTTTCGCTTCAGGAAATAGTAGAAGCCAAGAAATTCGGACACCTTCCTAGTGGTGTGGATGGTGAAGAAGGTGCGGAAGAGATCGACGCAGGGGGGAATACCCACCCACATCTCGCAGAAGTGGAAAAATGTTGACACAAGAAGAAGAGAATGGGGGCCAAGGTGGTACAGCTGCAGACCATAGAAGTCCAGCAGTATCAAAAGGAAAGTTGAGAAAGGTGGGATCATCCCCACCATGGCGTACGCAGAGAAGTACACCATGTTGCCGTTGCGCTCCTTGTTGAACGGGAGCTTGCCGGCGCAGACCAGATGGTTGAAGGAGTCGCTGGACCACCCAATGTAGGTCCGGACCTTCTTCAGATCATCATCGCTCTTGAGGCGGCTCTTCGGGAGACCCAACTCCATTGTGGCAAAGTGGAGCAAAAGATGGAAAGTTAGGCGAAGTCTGGGAGGCTCTGCGACGCTTTGATGGAAACTGCAATAAAATCAAGATTACTTTTCCATAATCTACCCCGCCAATGGCGAGTGGGCCTGGGGCCACCCCGACGAAGAGATTGAGGTCCTTACCCAAGGCCAACCGTTGCCATGATGAGCGGCGGGAAACCCAAAGTTGGCGCTCTGACAGGGCACGCGGAACTGATACGGTTTTCATATTGGGAATCGACAACCTTCAATTGCGTGAGATCCGCACTCAAAGATCTTGTCTGCCGTATTCATCACAAGCCATGCTTCGAAGGTTCACCCCCGAACCGCCACTCTATCGGCACATCAGAGGACTTTTTGAAAATTGAAGCGCGTGAATCGAGAATGGCCCCACCTCTGGTAGAACAACTTAACCCAAGGGGTTTCTTCCAGAGGTGGGCCCGAGGGCCACTATTGGTACCCTACGTACCGGGTACCCCATGATACCGGAACAAGAGTAACAAAGTTCCACCCGTTAGAGTCGAAGGCTCTTGCTGGTCCCACATGTCACGTTGCACCGGACCCGCTCCCCTCATATGACTTGCTCCCGGGGTAACACGTGTAAAATAAGCCTGGAACAGAACTCCCAACCAAGGGAAGCTTCGGCGACTACACATCTACAATGGCCCCAGACCTAGCCCCCATTAAAGAGGAGCTCTGGTACTGACACGTGTACAGCAACCCCGGACCTGCTCTCCCGTAGGGAAAGCTCCGGATCCGACACGTCTGGAGCCTCCAGACCTTTGTCACCAACAGAAATCCAAGCTGGACAAGACCATTACAGACATTCAAGGATGCTTAAAGCGGCAGTTACAAGGTCTGATAATGTGTCATTAATACCATATTAATGACACAAGATCAGTATACCATTAATAGCGGTAATGCTGCCATGAAGGCACGTTACCACAACATTAATTGTACTTAATACTCTTTAGACAGTGTATTAGGTCATTAAGCACGCCAGGGCCACATGTCGGGCCAGGCTAGCTTTGTAACGGTCAGTCCTTAAAACTATAAAAGGGTTGTAACGCATGAACATAAGGACATTCGGATCCAGGTAATCACAACCTGACCATAGCGAACTAACTCGCTCAATACAATCTCACAAACCCCGTGGAGTAGGGTGTTATGCTCAGGCAGCCCGAACCACGTAAATGCCTGAGGTCACCATCTTGACTTTAATCTTGCATCCCGTAACCACAAAAGAACCTCCGCGGGCTGTTTCTCTACGGGTCCGGGGGAAGTGTCGTATTCCACAGTGGTCCCAATAGGCAAATTGTTAGCAGAGGGAGCTGAAAACACAAAAAGGGTCTTCCAGGCCATTAGTGTTTTGGTTGTTGGTGCAGTTGTGCTGGCTTCTTTGCCGCTTGAAGCTTCTGAGGACTAACGAGACGAGGTCGATCTCTCAGAGGGGATTCAGGATCTTCAACAATGTTTTCCGGCAAGCAGAAACCAGACATATACTACCCTATTTCACTGAATTATGCAAAAACAAAGAAGGGTTATCCTACAAAAACCTACCAGGGTCCTATCCTATTCACTCAATCATGCAATACATCGAATTCCTTCCCCGGCAACGGCGCTAGAAATGCTTGTTGATATATCATAAGGAACACTAACAATCCATCCCTGGCAGCGGCACCAGCAATGCTTGTTGATGGTTCATACGTAGTACTAACAATTCATCTCAAGCAGTGGTGCCAGAAATGCTTGTTGGTAGGTTTTAGATTACACATGTAAATCCGCAAACGCACGGAAACTATCAATGTAGCATATCCCCTCTGAGAGTATTCCCAAAGGGTGTCATTTATATTTTCCCAAAGGAAGGCTAGATGGAAGCAAAAAAATCATCATGTGGAGAGGCTAGGTTGGTCTAGGTAAGGTTCCAGCAAGGATGGATAAATGATATGTGAAGGTAGTGTGACACACACAAGAGCATTTCATCCTAAGGGTATAAATGAGGTAATAGAGGGACTAGGCTAAAGTTTACGTATATACTCAGACTATGCTTCTAATGTTCATATACATAGCCTAAGTTAGTTACTAATGATCATGTTAAGTATGAATTCTCATGCTAAGTGGATTAACAAATCGGGCACGGGTTTGCCCCTAGCAACACTAGGACGACTCCCACCAAGAGACTGTGGCATAGCCGAGCATGGAGGATTACAAAGTACGGATAGGGCTGTCACCACCTACTGCCTACCTCTTCAATCTATGGGCATACAAGACATTCAACGCTGCTCTCTATCTTAGCACCATGCTAGCATATTAAGTAATTACCTTAGAAGCCTAGGCACAAGCCATCCTAAGGCAATGAACTAAGTCATCGTTGAACCAATGTTAATTCATAGCATACGTAATTCATATTAACATAATCATGTCATAGCTAATTAGACTATAGTGGAGGCTTATAGTGTTTATCATGATATAATGATAATGGTTTGGAGTAGTCATAAATACCACTCGTATCACATACATGAAATCCACAATCAAACAACAAATGCTTCATCCAAGTATATGAACAATGGCAGAATAAAGATAACATCTTTATTTAGAATAGATCACAAATACAAATAGGAATATAAGAGTCATACCTTTCCCAATTAATAATTTGGAAGAGACTCCTTCTACTCCTCTCCTACTTGGACTATGGACTAGAGGCTCTCCTCTCTACAGTCTATACTCCTCTAAACATATGGAGTGTAGTAGATACAAAGGATGAATACTCAAGGTTTGTGTGTTTAAGTGAGTGGTGAGGGGTCCTATTTATAGCTTCGAGAAGGGTCGCTTCCCGCCACCAAAATAGCATGAATCAGTCTTCATCATGACCAGGCACCATAGGGAGTCGACATGTGGAAGCTGATCGAGTTTGGCGCCAGGAAAGGTTCGGCCGAACCCACTAGTCGGCCGAATAGAAATGTTGACCATTTCTGGTGTGCTTCCTTGGGGTGACTTCAGGTTGGTCCCATTGACTGATATGGGTGCTACACCGTTGGATGGCCTTGGATACTTCTGTTTGTGGGCCATTTGATCCATGTGGTGCATCATGGCGTCGCCTGATTGGCTAAAATGATATTTTATAGTATTTGTCCACTTGCTTCACTTGAATTCTGCATAGAATTCCTGCATGCACTACTTTCTCCAAAGACAAGTAGAAATAGATTAAACAGAAAGGTGATGTGTGCAAGAAATGATATTTTCTTCACATACTTGAGTTATATTGATGGGTGAAATTGGTATAGAACAACCTTCAACACCCCCTCATGTGCCTTCGGTTCCGAGGGTAGCCCTCCTCGACTCCCATTCCCCGCGCCATCCAATGGTCTGTATAATACCAGTAGCACATCTAATTACTCAGCTACGCTGCACCCATACTTGTCCTTGTGGTGGTACTGTAGCTATGGCTTATTCTCCCATGAACTGATCCCTAGATCTAAGGCAAGCAAAACCACCATAACATCCAACCCAGTCCATAACCCATGCTTGCTTAGATCTCCCAAGTCCCATATTTACCAATTAACCACATTCATCAATTCTAATAATATACATGCTCATTAATTCATAGTTAAGCCATTTGTTTGTTTTCCCATCCCAATTATTTAGAGCGAAGGAAAAAAGGTAAGAAGCCCTTTCCGACACTCTACAACATATCCCAAGCGGCAAGGGTGTTCAAACAAGTCTAGTAAACACCTATCTTGGGTTTCCCATCAATTTGACACGAGCATGCAGTTTTCCAAACAAAGCATTTAAGACTAGGATCAAAATGATCAAGGACACTTGCCTTGCTCTTGAGACTAGCTAGAGTCAAAAGCTTCAAAGTTCTGGTGCTGGAGTTCCTCGACAGCAGCCTTTAGAGCAACACCTTCTATTCCGCGCAATAGACATACAAAACAAACATTACAATCAATAAATGCCCATATATTACTCAATATGCCATGACATGCCTGAATAATGCAATTATGATGTAAAACATCTCAACGAGTTGCTATTAATGTTTACTCACTTGTTACAATGTTTTTGAACAAGTTTGAACTTGTTTCGAGTTGATTTGAATCAATTTGGATTCAATTCAGCAACTTAAGATTCGGGTGGCCGGACAAGTTCGTATTGGGGACCGGACTAGTCCGCCCTGGACCAGAAAGTTGACCAGACTCGTCCGCACTGGAAATGGACAAGTCCGTTCGGCTAGGTTTTTGACGAATTTCCAATTAGAGTATATTTGATCTTGACGCCTAGGTTTGATGGTGAAGAGTTGTTGGAGAATTGATGATGACTTTGATGAGTTGACGAAGATCGACCTTGCTGGATCCTCCTCCTTCCTCCTTCCTTTCTCCAAGCTGCCAGATCTTCTCTCGATGGCGACACATGAACTAGGGTTTGGGGTTTTCTTTAAACTTGACAAACATATGAAAGGTTGGGGTGGCGGGGTGTTGATATAGAGCTGGAGGCGGTAGGGTTTATGGATTTTGAGTTCAAGATGGTGGAGGCCAGGGTGGGGTCCCTCATGGGATCCACAGGGGTTGGAGACGATGTTCTTGGGCCCAATTAAGGTAAATACCCAATAACATGTCATGGAGGAAAAATTGAATCTAAGACGGGTACACCGGACAAGTCTGCTAGGGGCCGGACTAGTCTGATCGATTCCACCGAGATAAAACGGACAAGTCCAAAGAAGTGTTCGATTTTACGAAAATCAAACCAAAAGAGGGATCTATTGGACAACTCCAAAAAGTTCCAGTAGCTAGGAACGGACAAGTCCGAACCACGACACAAACAGTTTCAGACTAGTCCGCAGTAAAAGCAGATAAGTCCGAGGGACAACAGAGAGCAAAACCACACTAGTACGGGGTCCAAACCGGACAAGTCCGCAATGCTGCAGAAATTCAAATGATGTTATGTTTCTAATTCATTTTAAACTTGTTCCTTTTTGTATTGCATAATGTTAAACATGTATAAGAATATATGCAATGCATGATTGATGAAAATGAGGGTGTTACATCGGGCACGGGTTTACCCCTAGCAGTACTAGGCCGACTACTGCCAAGAGCCAGTGGCACCGCCAAACGTGGAGGAGTACAAAAGACTGATAGGGCTGTCACCACCTACTGCCTACCTCTTCAATCCGTGGGTCTACGAGATGTTCAACGCTACTTATATATCATAGCACCATGCTAGCATATTAAATAATTACCTTAAGAGCCTAGGCACAAGCCATCCTAAGGCAATGAACTAAATCATCGTTGAACCAATATTAATTCATAGCATAAGTGATTCATATTAACATAATCATGTCATAGCTAATTAGACTGTAGTGGGGGTTTCGAGTGTTTATGATGATATAATGATAATGGTATAGCATAATCATAAATACTACTCCTACCACATATATGGAATCCACCATCAAACAAGAAATGCTTCATCCAATTATATGAAAAATAAAAGACTAAATATATCATCTTTATTAAGAGCAAATTCACAAATACAAATAGGAATATAAGAGCCATACCTTTCTCAATTAGGAATTGGGAAGAGACTCTTTCTATTCCTCTCCTACTTGGACTATGGACGCGAGGCTCTCCTCTCAACATCCTAAACTCCTATAAACCCATGGAGAGTAGTGGATACAATGGATGAATACTCAAGTGGTGTCTCTTGAAGTGAGGGGTGAAGGGTCCTATTTATAGCTTCGAGAAGGGTCGATTCCCACCACCAAAAGCGCGCGAATCAGTCACCACTGACTTCTTTAAGCCGGGAGGAGCCAACACGTGGAAGCTGACCGAATTTGGAGGAAAGACCAGGTCGGCCGACTAGGGGGGTGGGCGACCTAGTAAGTCCTCCAAACAATTTGTGCTTTCTTGGGGTGACTTCCAGGTGGGTCCCATCCATTGCTATGGATGCTATACCATTGCATGGCCTTGGATACTGTTGTTTGTGGGCCATGTGATCCATGGGGTGCCACATGTTAGCGTTTGATTGGCTGGGATGATAATATATAGGATCCATCCCCTTGTTTCACTTCAATTCTACATAAAATACCTGCATGCACCATTTTCTCCAAGGACAAGTGGAAAAAGGTTAAATAGAAAGGTGATGTGTGCAAGGAATGATATTTCCTTCACATAAATGAGTTACATTGACAGGTGAAATTGGTATATAACAGCCGTCAACAAACTCTCCCAAGCTTATCCTTCGCTCATCCCGAGCAAAGTCAAGACTTTAGGCTGATGATCAAGAGTTGCTACAATGTTATATTTTTCAAAAGTACTATGTGCACAACAAAATACTCTACCTAGTATTGCAAAAATTGGCATGGTACTTTACCCATCCTAAGTCATTACGAGGCTTATGCCATCTCCTATTCATGGGTGGTTGAAAGATAGAATAGTAAATGGAGCACATAGACCCTAAAAAACAAGTTCCACTCAAATTCTAAAGATTCAATTTATATTTTAAGTATCTCAATTTGATTCTCTCAATCACTCCTTTGTGACTAGTAGAAATATTTCCTCATGAAGTATTTTTTCCAAAATTCATCCTACCTCTACATAAGGCTTGTATGTGGAGCTTGGTAGGGAATATAGTAGCCATATTTGCAACACATAATATTACTAAGTCAAAAGAGCAAGCAATAGAAGAAATCAATTCAAAACAATTTGATTTAAGACTTGTGCATGTGTGATGGAATGGAGTGGATGTGGATCTGAGATGACTCCTTTTTGTGTGGACTCTCTTATTTTGCAGGGATGAAACATGGCGACTTTTATCCTTTTTTTTTCTCATGCTGATTATGTAAGCACGCATTCTCTTCTCTTTTTCTTTTTCTTATAGCCATGTCTTCTACTCCCTTTTTATGCAATAAATTTTGGATAGAGTACTAAGAAAGAATGATATGGAGTTTCTCTTTTTATTGTGGAATGGTGGTATGATGGAATTTCGCTTACTTCTATTGTAGAAGTATAGCATGTGCAAGTGAAGTCTTGAACTCAAAAGGTAATGAATAAAATCTCACATAGGAATATAATAGTTTGACAAAGCTCAATGCGAAGGCAAATAGCGTATGCATAAGGTCTGTCAATGTGATATATCATATGGCTTTGGTAGGTATTTCCAATCAAATGAGAGCAACATAAATATTTTTAGTATATTCTTTGGAAATTTAAGTTTCACTTTCAATCTAGAAATAGCAGCCATATCACTATATCATATCTCACAACAACTTAGAATGGATTAAGCTTTTGCTACTCACAATTTCAAAATCAAGGCAAAATCAATTTTAGCTAGTGAGAGCAATATGTTGGAGAGTAGTAAGTTGTAATCTAGGGACTTAGTAAAATTAAAACAGAGCAACTATTCATCATTTCTTCTATGTGAATTTCAAGTCATTCTTACCGCACATCTTTTATTTTATTTGAAAATAAACCTATCCTACTTTTTTTATATGCAATGTGGATGATGGGTAAGTAGAAAATAAATATGCAAGGGGTTGATACAATTTACTCAAGTGGGGGTCCTCCCCCAACCTTGTTCTTCACTCACCAACGTGATGAGGGTTGAACCCTTGATGACGGAAGTATGCCGCGAGATTGGCTTGTTGTTGTTCTAGCGTACAGTTGAAGTTGGTGAATTGAGCGTCCATGTGTTGTTGCCAGTCTTGGGTACCTTGGACATGCCCTTGGAGAGTGTTGTAGATGTCACCCGTTTTCACTTCAAGCTCTTTCATACGTCTAGTGAGATCCGTCATTCCTTGGCTATAGTCATGATGACTTCTAGACGAAGAGGAATGACACCTTCTCGTGGAAGTTGGAGGCAAGCTGCTAGAGCTTGAAGTGGATAGGGGTGGCTCCCATGCGGCACCTAGCCATCCATGGCAAGATGGACCTTAGGTCTCATACGATGGAGGTTGAGTCCATCCGGGTGCATCACCCATTGGGTTCTCTTCCTCTTCATACCCATGGACTGTGGAGGTTGTCGGGGGCATGGCCGCTCTCCTTGTATGGCTTCTAGTTAACCTGCTATAGACATTGCTTCTTTGAGCTTCCTCGATGGGAAGAAGGTCAATGGTTAGCTTCCGGCATTTGTATAAATGATAATCCGAGTTAGGTAACCGAATTTCATTGACAACGTCGGGATAATAAAATAACAAAGAGCCATCTTGATCATGCTTAAGGGTATGTCCTTGCACTAAATAATCTTCAATAATTAATTCTCTTTCATTTTCAATATACTCAAATGAAGAATATTCTAGTGCTCCTACCCTAGTAGCAATATGGTCCATCAATGAAGTGCATTCAATTGGCACTATTCTTGGAATTTAATCTAACCATTGTGTCATCATGGCAATAACTGGAGCAACTTTTATCTTTTTAATCATGGCAAATAAAATTTTTAGATCATCTTCACACATTATCCTTACATTATCGCTAGGGAACATAGTCATAGCCACCCATCTATGCATGAAGTGTAAAGTTGGGTTGTGTGAGTGGCTATTCCTATGTGCACTACATCTGACCTCACTAGTTCAATCTTGCCAAAAACTATGTTTGTTAAACTTAGGCAAAACGTCTAAATCTAGCAAACAACGTTTATGGAAGCCTATAATTTCACTTAATTCTTTCCATATGATGTTGAATTCTTTTTGAAATAATCTAAAAGAAATATCATCAAATCCTATTTTGAGTGTGCAAAGCAATTGCATGGAGAGAAGGCGTGAACCTTTGTCCTCTATGTGAGCCAAATGGAAAAGAATTCGGAATCCGTACCTATTTTGGATATCAAATCCGGATCATAAGTTTTCGTATGAGAAAACTCACAATCTTGGAGGGCCTTGCATGCTTGATCTTCAACTTGGTGCGGGTTACTCCTCTCACCCATGGGAGTGTCCTCACCTACACTCCTCCTCCGTGAACTTGGTGTAGCAACAGAAGAGGGACATGCACTTGAGTCTCCACCATGGCTTGAGCTTGCAGCCTTCTTCCTTTTACCAAACAACCTCTGCATTCATTTCATGGCCACAACAAACAAGAACACGACAAAGCAAAAACTCGAAAGAGGTGATGTTAGTGAAAGGAAAACCCCCACCGAATTTTCCCTTGAAGAACTTGAGAGAAAATTGCAAATGCAAACAGAAGCAAATCTTTTTGGGTTGGATTTTGAGCAAGAGTACGTCAATGAAGAGCAAGAAAAACAATGTGAAAGTGCATCTAGGCATCACTTGTGGGTTTTGGTTGATTTATGACAAACAAATGAGATCCTAACCAAATTGTTGAGATGAGCGCAGATTTCGATGAAAGTATGAAGAGAGCGCAAAAAGAAAGGAGAGTGAAGAAACAAGTTGAAAAGAGCTCAAGAAGATGAATATAATACTTTTTTGTATGGAGTGTGTTGAAGAAACACCCCAAGAGCTCAAGCAAAAGAAATCACTCTCACTGCACAAGTTTACACAGATCTGGACTAGTCTGATGTACAGCGGACTAGTCCAACAACCTCTCTGTCCAGGATCGGACAAGTCCTCCCAGTGCGGACTTGTCCGCACCGGACTAGTCCGATAAGTACATACTAGTCTTATAATCCTTCTGATCAATATCGGACAAGTCTGATACTCCACAGACTAGTCCGAAATCCCCACTGACCAACATTGGACAAGTCCCCCCAGTTTCAGACTTGTCCTTTGCCCCTCAAATTTCACTACACTGGACTAGACCGATATCATTCGGATTCTGATAACCTCTCTGACTAAGATCGGACAAGTCCTCAAGTTGCGGACTTGTCCACAATTCACTAAGGGATTCACCACGCCGAACTAGGCCGATATGTGCCGGACTAGTCCAAACATCTCCAGAGACAAAATCGGGCTAGTCCGCCCAGGGTCGGACAAGTTCGACAATTCAAGACACTTAGGGTTTGCCACACACTGCACATCAGACTAGTCCGGAGTCCACCACAGACTAGTCCGAACTTTGTAAACCCTAATGGTAAACCTTTGAAACCCTAGTATAAATAGAGGTGTACGACCCCTAATCAAATTCTCTCGACCCCCTCCGCCGTCACACCTTCCAAGAGCCTAACACGTCTCTCCACACAATACAATGCAAGAAATATCAAGTCCTTGAGGATTAACCTTAGATTAAAGGAGAGACACATTATTCATGTCTTGAGCTCTTGGGTTTGATTCTCTCACACAGTCACGCTGTTTCATTGCATACGTTTCGAGTGTGTTTGGTGGTGTTTCGACTTGTAAATCTTGGGGAGCCCTCAAGTTTTGAGAAGGCCCCTTGAACACGGTTATTTACCCTTTTGTGATTAGTGGAAGAGAATCAGCCTCCGTGGCGATTCGACGAGGGTAGGGTTGGTGAAGACCCGATCCTCCGTGGGCTCCTCAACGTGGATGTAGATTTCCTCTGTGGAATCGAACCACGGGAGAAAAAGCATTGTGTCCTTGTTTTTGTTATTAATATTCGTTGTGATATATGGTTTGCTCAATCTTGTCAACTTATGTTAAAACTTTGGAACTAAAGTTAACTTATGCCACATCTAGTTTCATTGAATCAATACACTCTATTTGTAACACAATTTCCGCAGCATAGATTACTTTGATTGAAATCATTGATCAAACTTGATCAATCTAGTCCGTATACACCGGACTAGTCCGCACCCTACCAGACTAGTCCGATTTCTCTGTGTTTGATCATGTTGCTAAGTGTTTCAGGTTTCGACGAAAAATTCAAAAAGCCTATTCACCCCCCCCCCCTTTGGGCTACATTTAGTTAGTATATGAGCAAGGCCCTTCGAAAGGAGACTAATCGCTCGAAGAGAAGATGTCGGACATCAAGGATGCGCACAAGAACTTCAACCAAGAGAAGGTTGAAGATGAAAAGACTCAAAAGTTGGAGAAGCTCCTCGACACCATCCAAGATTTCGAGAATGATGACGAGGAGATGATTGAACTCAAGGCGCTCCTAAGAAAGAAGGCCCTCTCTATATGAAATATAAAGATCGGGGATGAGAAGAAGAAGAAGAAGAAGGGGAGTAGTCACACCGACTATTCCTGATATCCTTTTAACTATGATCGTTTAAATTCAAACAATAATCATTATTTATCAATTCCTCTAGGAAAAGACCCATACTTTGATGGCAATGATTACTCAATGTGGAGGAAAAATATGAAGATGCATTTCATATCACTTAACCCCAGCTTGTGGCATATAGTGTGTACAGGGATATATATCCTGGATGACGATGAAGAGCTCACACCATGTCAAGAACAAGCTATTCACCAGAACGCTCAAGCTACGGCTGTCATAACTTCATCATTGAGTCGAGACAAGTTCACCAAAGTGGATGGACTCGAAATTGCAAAAGATATATGGGACACATTACAAACTGCACATGAAGGCGATCGTCATGTGCGAGAGGCCAAAATTGAAATGATCAAATGCGAATTGGGAAGATTCTCCATAGAGGAAGATGAGTCACCGCAAGATATGTACAATCGGTTGAAGACTCTAATCAATAAAATTCGAGCCTATGGAAGCAAAAAATGGAATGATCACGAGGTGATGAAGCTAATTCTAAGAGCCTTCATGCCTTGCAACGTGACTCTATGTTTGATGATTAGAGAAAGCCCGGGTACAAGAAATTGACCCCGGATGAATTGCTTGGAAAGATCATCAATTTCGAGATGATGGAGAAGCAAGCAAAACCTGTCAAAGAGATTGCCGACCTCACCTTGGCAAAGGAGAAAGGAGTCGCGTTGAAGTCCACTTGCAAGCCCATGTCAAAAGAAGCTTGAGAAGCTCAACAAGAAGAGGACAGCGACGACGAAAGCAGCGATATAGATGAAGATGATATGATCCTCTTTATGAAGAAATTAAAAAAGATGATGAAAAGAAGACAAGGTGGTAAATCAAATGAAGGAAGACACAAAGACAAATCAAGACCTAAGTTGAGGCGCGAATGCTATAACTGTGGTGAATACGACCACTTTATAGTTGATTGTCCTTATGAAGAAAATAAGAAGAAGACCAAGGATACAAAGCCTCAACCCAAGAAGATGTTCAAGAAGAAAAGGAAAATTGGATAGGCGCACCTAGGAAAGAAGTGGGACTCCAATGATGAGTCCTCATCCGAAGAGGAAGAGGAGATGTCTAGCATAGCCATCAAGAAGACAACCAATAAATCCACCCTCTTCCCAATTATTGGCGCAAGGAAGGACAACGACACACGTCTAATGGCGAAGGAAGGTAAAATAAAGGTAACAACTAAATATTCCTGCTCGCATTCTTACTCTAGCGATAGTGATGCTTATAGTGATAATAAGGATATGCTTGTTGGCTCAGATAAGAAAACTGCAGAAAAAATGAAATTCTTGATGGATAAACTGATTGATAAGGAGGAGCTTGTTGATCGCCAAGAAGATATGGTCATCCTTCAAAAGGAGCAGTATCTTAACATCAAAAAGCTCCTTGAACTTGAAAAGGAGCAAAGCAAGTCACTAGAGCTTGAGTTAGCTTCAAGCAAGGAAGCTTGCTTGAAGTTAAGCGACTCAAATGTAATCACCGAGGATGAACTTGCTAACTTAACCAAAGTTAACATGATCCTTGAGGTACAAGTTGAGTCACTCAAGCAAAGTGACCCTTCATCCTCTTAAAGCTCACCTTCTCAACACTTAAAATATGAAACTACTATTACTTGTGCATGTGCTAAAATTGACACTAACTTGAAGGATAAGTTGAACTTGACAAAGGACAAGCATCCTTCCCGTAGTGGCTTATTTGACAAGGAGAAGGTCAAGTATGCACGCAGTGCATACTTGGCCACAAGACCTCCTAATGTCAAATATGGTATTGGGTATTCTTATGGTGAAAGGCAAAAATGCTAGAAGCCACAAGAATAACAAGGAACGCATTGCTTTTGTCAAGGGAAACTCCTCGCAAGCTAGAAAGCCTAGTAATGTTGATAAGTCCAAAAATGTTAACACATATAACAACAACTACTATTTAGAACTTTTGACGCATCGTATGTTCTTATGAAAAGTAATTTTGGTGGAGTTTATGCTAAATATGTTGGGCCACTCCATGGGAACACCAAGTCTCATGTGTGGGTGCCCAAATCACTTGTAACTAACCTCAAAGGACCCAAGCAATCTCGGGTACCTAACACCAAGGCGTAATTTGTTTTTGCATGCCTACTCCTCTGGTGAATCAAAATGGGTGCTAGATAGTGGATGCACCAACCACATGACCGGAGAAAGAGGGATGTTTGTAGAATACGAAGAAAAGGATGATCCAAGCGAAGGCATCTATTTTGGAGACAACAGTCAAGGAAGGGTGATCGGTACCGGTAAAATTGCAATATCGTCTCAACACACTCTTTCTCATGTCTTACATGTCGATTCTTTAGATTATAATCTTCTATCCTTATCTAAATTATGTGACAAAGGTTATAATTGCTTGTTCACTAATGAGGGTGTGACCATCTCTAGAAGGAGTGATGACTCGGTTGCATTCAAGGTGTGTTAAAAGGAAAGCTTTATCTTGTTGACTTCAACAAAGATAAAGCTGAACTTGACACATGCTTGATTTCAAAGACCAACATGGGTTGGCTATGGTATAGATGGCTAGCACATGTTGGTATGAGGAATCTTCAAAAACTCCTTAAGGGCGATCACATCCGTGGTTTAAAGAATGTTGTTTTTGAGAAAGACAGGCCTTATAGCGTGTGCCAATCCGGGAAGCAAGTAGGAGCACCCCATCCCGCGAAGAACATCATGACAATGACAAGACCGCTTGAGCTACTTCACATGGATCTATTTGGTTCGAATTGCTTACATAAGCATCAGCGGTAAAAAATACGATTTAGTAATTGTTGATGATTTTTTGCACTTCACGTGGGTTTTCTTTTTGCATGATATGACAGAAACTCAGGGAACGCTGAAGAAGTTTCTCAAGCGTGCCCAAAATGAATTTTCATTGAAGATCAAGAACATATGAAGTGACAATGGCACGGAGTTCAAGAACAACCAAGTTGAGGAGTACCTAGACGATGAAGGCATAAAACATGAATTTTCAGCACCGTACTCCCCTCAACACAGTGGAGTAGCAGAAAGGAAGAACCGAACCCTCATAGAGATGGCGAGGACAATGATTGATGAGTACAAGACTTCAATTCAATTTTGGGCTGAAGCGGTCAACACCATTTGTCATGCCATAAATTGACTCTATCTTCATCGCCTACTCAAGAAAACATCATATGATCTACTCACCGGTAACAAGCCTAATATTTCCTATTTTCGAGTTTTCGGTTCTAAATGTTATATCTTGAACAAGAAGCCTAGGACTTCAAAATTCACTTCGAAGTCCAATGAAGGTTTCTTGCTTGGCTATGATTCGAACTCCTACGCCTATCGTGTCTTCAACAAGGTCTCCGGACTTGTTGAAGTAGCACGTGACATAGTGTTCGATGAAACTAACGGCTCTCAACAAGAGCAAGTTGATCAATGTGTGCTAGACAGAGAAGAAGCTCCATGTCAAACGTTGAGAAGAATGGCCTTGCGTGATGTTCGACCACAAGCTCCACCTCCAAATGCAAATGAAGAAGATGAACCACAAGTGGAGGTAATTGATCAAGGGGGAGCTTCTACACAAGATCAACCTCATGAAGATCAAGATGACCGGCACATCAATGAGGGCAACCATCTACGGGAAGAAGAAGATGACCATGAAGATTCAAGACACAGAATGCCACATCCAAGAGTACACCAATGCATCCAAAGAGATCATCCCGTCGACAACATAATCGGTGACATCCAAAAGGGAGTAACAACTAGATCTTGAATTGCTAACTTTTGTGAACATTACTCGTTTGTATCCTCTTTGGAACCTCACAGGGTTAAAGATGCATTGAAAGATCCGGATTGGATGGTCGCAATGCAAGAAGAATTGAACAACTTCAAATGGAACGAGGTGTGAGAACTTGTTGAAAGGCCCAAGTTCAACGTCGTCGGGACTAAATGGGTCTTCCGCAACAAGCAAGACGAACACGCGGTGGTGACAAGAAACAAGGCACGACTTGTGGCCAAAGGGTATTCACAAGTCGAAGGTTTGGATTTCGACGAAACTTTTGCTCCCGTAGCTAGGCTTGAATCTATTAGAATATTACTTGCATATGCTACTCACCATGATTTCAAACTCTATGAAATGGATGTGAAAAGCACCTTCCTCAATGGACCAATCAAGGAGGAGGTGTACGTGGAGCAACCCCCCGGATTTGAAGATCAAGAGTTCCCCGACCACGTATTCAAACTGCGTAAGGCTCTCTATGGCCTCAAACAAGCTCCTGGAGCTTGGTATGAGTGTCTTAGAGATTTTTAATTGAAAATGGATTTAAGATTGGCAAAGCTGATTACACATTGTTCACCAAGCACTTTGACAATAATCTATTTATCTGTCTAATTTATGTTGATGATATTATATTTGGCTCAACTAACAAATCCTTTTGTGAAGAATTTGGTAAGATTATGACAGATAGATTCGAGATGTCCATGATGGGAGAATTGAGGTACTTCTTGGAATTCAAGACAGACTCAAGAAGTTTGGAATGGACAAGGAAAAGTCTATAAAGACTCCCATGGCAACAAATGGACACTTGGATCTCAATGAAGACAGAACGAATGTGGATCAAAAGGTATATCTTTCTATGATTGGCTCCCTACTTTACTTATGTGCATCTAGGCCTGATATTATGTTGAGTGTATGTTTGTGTGCAAGATTTCAATCTAATCCTAAGGAGTGTCATTTAACAGCCACAAAAAGAATCTTGCGATATTTAGTTCATACACCCAACCTAGGCCTTTGGTATCCTAAAGGTTCCAAGTTCAATCTCATTGGATACTCTGATGCAGAATATGTCGGATGCAAAGTAGATAGAAAAAGTACCTCCAGTACATGCCAATTCCTAGGTGGATTCCTAGTTTCTTGGTCCTCCAAGAATCAAAACTCCATTGCCTTATCCACGGCCGAAGCGTAGTATGTTGCTTCCGGGAGTTGTTGTGCACAACTCCTTTGAATGCGACAAACTCTAAGGGATTACGATTATAATATGAGCCGTATTCCGCTCCTTTGCGATAATGGGAGTGTTATTAAAATTGCCAATAACCCCATTGAGCACTCTAGGACGAAACACATGGACATCCAACATCACTTTTTGAGAGACCACTCAATAAAACGAGACATAGCCATTTCCCATGTCAACACCAAAAAACAACTAGCCGATATATTTACCAAGCCACTTGATGAAAAACGATTTTGCGAGGTCCAAAATGTACTAAATATCCTTGATGGTTGGAATGTGGCTTGAAAACTTTAATACATGTATGTCAGCTTCAAAATCCATTGATTGTATTGTGAAAATAATCTCTCTCCATTTTCTCCAAAAAACAATTTCAATTACTTGATCTTGGTGAATTATGGTCATAGCTTAATTGTTGGTTGTTTACTCATCATATTCATCAAGATTATTTGTGTGTTTTGCCCCCTATTTTCTTTGTAAGCACCTTCAAATATATATGAATGGGCTAAATGCTTTTGTTCTGGTGACCACGGGCTAGTTCATGGTTACCCGGACTAGTCCGCACACTGCAAACTAATCCGCAGCGATCTGATAGTCCGGACTAGTCCGGTTGACCACGTACTAGTTCAATTTTTCGACTCCATAACTATAGGGCCGCAAAACTCTAATCTCCTTCATCCTCACAACATTCCTCATCTTATCCCTGCTCACTCAAGCTCCCCCAAGGTGATTTCGCGATTGCTCCACCAAATTTCTTCAACTTTCCGTGGAAAACGATCTTTGTCGCAAGGGGATCGAGGACCACAGACTTGTCCGCACCAACAACACCTCCAACCTCAAGAATCGAAGGATTTTGTTAAATTTTCTTCGAAACCCTATAATCTTCAATTTCTTGTGTTATGGAACAAATAGCTTAGCTCCACTAGTTAATACATATCTCCTTGTTGTATTACATCTACCTTGAGCTATCTTTGCATTGAGAAACACCATTGAATTGCTAGTTAGGGTTTGAATAATTGAACACTGGACTGGTCCAGTCTCAGTATGGACAGTTCCGATTCCCCGGACTAGTCCGCACTTGAGCACCGGACAAGTCTTATTTTTGACTGAACTCAACCCTAAATTCCATCTATTCAATTCATTTCCTTGCCATTAACTCTCATCCATGTATTGTATAATCCTCTTGTTAGTACCATGAAAAGCTCCAATGATGAGATTGCTGACTATGAGGCCGAGATGGACCAAGAGTCATTGATTCGGGTCTCGATGGGCCAAGGCAAGAAGCGGCAACATCGTGCTGCTGACCCATCGCACACTCCACCTCAGGTGAGGCGAAAGGTCGTGGCCAAGAAGCCCGCATCAAAAGGAAAGGATATAGCTGGCCCTAGCTCGGCAGCTTCTTGCCAAGCTAAGGGCAAAGCGAAAGGGATCGCCTCCGGCCCGATTGGCCCTCTCCAGATGAGTGCACCGAGATAGGGGAACAAAGACCCCTCTGAAGAAAGATTCAATGGCAAAGGAAGCAACACATCTTTTAAACTCAGGATGATTGATTGTTACAGTAGCTCCAGGAAGGCAGCTGATGCAAGGTTCTAGAGCAATTTCCACGCGGACTACTATAGTTCCGTGTATCTCACGATGAAGACTCCAGTGGTCCGCAAGCAGTGGATTGACTAGAGCCACTTTGAGAAGAAGAGCTGCCCAGCCTTTGATGATGTGATTGCAGCTGTGGTGAGGCATGGTCTGAAGGATGTGTTTGCCTTCAGATACCACTAGAATGATGAAGTTATTGCTCAGTTCTATGCTACCTGTTACATTGCCAGTGATGAAGAGGAAAGGGTGACTTGGATGACCCACGGATCCAAGTACACAGTGACTTATGATGAGTTCGCAAGATTGCTTCACCTAGAAGACACTGGCAACAATGACCTCATCATCCACAACATAGGCGTCCTGGAGAAGTACAAGATGGAGTTCCTCTATGACACTCGCCTGAAATTTAATCCCCCTTCCACCAAGAACATGAAGCCATTCTTCATGGTTTTAAATAGAGTGCTCCAAAAGACAATATCTCCAAAGGATGGAGATGCTGGATGTGTTCAAGGTTAACTAAGGACACTGATGAAAGTGATAAGCAAGAACAGGGAGTTCGATGTCTTCGACTACATTTGGAATGATATGGAGAATATCTCCTACACACTGAAACGTTCTTGTGGCTATGCGCCTTATATCATGTTTATGATAGAAAAGGTCATGGGAATTGAGTTCGTGAAGGATGTAGAGCACACTCCTCTAAAGCTCCAAAAGCCTTCCCAAGCCACTCTCCCAGCTGCTCCATCCCCTGTATCTAGGAGGAGGCTCCCAGGAGGGCCCAAGCTGAAGCAAGACCCCCACCAAGTTTAAGAGCTACTACTTCCAAGAAGGGGTCTCCAAGTAGCATCTTGAAGTACTTGGCCGCCATCTTTGGCTCCTGCAAGAAGGCTGAAGTGAAAGTCCACAAGTTGAAAAAGGCAAGGAAAGAGGATATGAGATACATAAAGCAAAATGTCAAAGCCATATGCTTCTGACCTATTGGGCCTATTGGATCTCCTATCATCTCCGAGGACTCTACTCCTGACTTCTCAGAGATTTCACTCCTCTCACCTTCTGAACTTGCCTATTTTGGTGTTGGGGGCGCTGCAAGTGGTTCTCATCCTCCTCCTCCTCAAGATGACGACAATAAAGACGACGAGCGGACCGACTGTGAGGAGTGAGTCGACGGCGATTGCTAGATCCCTCCTCTCCTTCTTTTTGGTGCCTTGATGCCAAAGGGGGAGAGATTGAGGGGGAGTCACTAGGTCTAGCAGTAGTTGAGAGATGAGAGCTCCTTTGCATATTTTTCTCTTTGTTGTGATTTTGGTACTGTAAGACTGTTATTGGGGTTGTAAAACTTTCATTATGCTTTTATTATGTTTCTAGTCATGGTTATGAAGTTTGTGATTGTGTTGTGATATAATCTATGTTTGTGCTTTGAAATTGACATATATTCTTGATGTTGATATGATTATATAAATTATCTCATTCTCATCACGAATATTGCTCACACACACGTAGTTTTGCACCCCACCGTAAAGAGTGCACATATATCTTCTGTTTTCATTGATTAATTTGTTCCAAGCTCATATGTGCACACTTTATGAAAATCTAGATTTTTAATCTTATTTGTGAAATCTCAATTGGTTGTCATCAATCACCAAAAAAGGGGAGATTGAAAGTGCATCTAGGCATCCCTTGTGGGTTTTGGTTGATTTATGACAAACAAATGAGATCCTAACCAAATTGTTGAGATGAGCGCAGGTTTCAATGAATGTATGAAGGAAGCGCAAAAAGAAAGGAGAGTGAAGAATCAAGTTGAAAAGAGCTCAAGAAGATGAATATAATACTTTTTGTGTATGGAGTGTGTTGGAGAAACACACCCCAGGAGCCCAAGCAAAAGAAATCACTCTCACTGTACAAGTTTACACAGGTCCGGACTAGTCCGACAACCTCTCTGTCCAGGATCAGACCAGTCCTCCCAGTGCGGACTCGTCCGCACCGGACAGTCCGATAAGTCCGGACTAGTTTGATAATCCTTTTGATCAATATCGGACAAGTCCGATATTCCACAGACTAGTCCAAAATCCCCACGGACCAACATCGGATAAGTTCCCCCAATTTTAGACTTGTCCTTAGCCCCTCAAAATTTCACGACACTGGACTAGTCCGATATCATCTGGACTAGTCCGATAACCTCTCTAACTAAGATCGGACAAGTCCTCCAAGAGCGGACTTGTCCACAATTCACTAAGGGATTCACCACGCCGGACTAGTACGATATGTGCCGGACTAGTCCGAACATCTCCAGAGACAAAATCAGACTAGTCCGCCCAGGGCCGGACAAGTCCGATAATTCAGGACACTTAGGATTTGCCACATGCAGCACGTAGGACTAGTCCGGAGTCCACCACGAACTAGTCTGAACTTTGTAAACCCTAACGGTAACCCTTGAAAACCCTAGTATAAATAGAGGTGTATGGCCCCTTATCAAACTCTCTCGACCCTCTGCGCCGTCACACCTTGCAAGAGCCTAGAAAACACGTCTCTCCACACAATCCAACGCAAGGAAGATCAAATCCTTGAGGATTAACCTTAGATCAAAGGAGAGACATGTTCTTCACATCTTGAACCCTTGGGTTTGATTCTCTCACACACTCTCATTGTTTCATTGCATACGTTTTGAGTGTGTTTGGTGGTGTTTCGATTTGTAAATCTTGGGGGGCCCTCAACTTGTGAGAAGCCCCCCTGGACACGGTTATTTACCCTTTGGTGATTAGTGGAAGAGAATTAGCCTTTGTGGCGATTCGACGAGGGTAGGGTTGGTGAAGAACAGGTCCTCCGTGGGCTCCTCAATGTGGATGTAGATTTCCTCTGTGGAATCGAACTACGGGACAAAAATCATTGTGTCCTTATTTTTGTTCTTACTATTCATTGTGATCTAGGGTTTGATCAATCTTGTTCAACTTACGTTAATACTTTCGAACTAAAGTTAACTTGTGCCACATCTAGTTTCATTGAAACAATACAATCTATTTTTAACTCAATTTCCGCTGCATAGAGTACTTTGATCGAAATCATTGATCAAACTTGATCAATCTAGTCTGTATGCATCGGACTAGTCCGCACCCTACAAGACTAGTCCGATTTATCCGTGTTTGATCAGGTTGCTAAGTGTTTCAGGTTCCGACGAAAAATTCAAAAAGCCTATTCACCCCCCCTCTAGGCTACATTCACAATGTGAGCAAGGGTGAGTTTGGGGAGGTATGAAATGAGGTGAAGCGTGAGGAGAAGTGCTCCTTACAGCCACCATTTGTAGTTTGCACTCCCCAACGGTCACTAGGGTACCAAATGTAGCCGTTGGAGGAGAGAGGGAGAGAGCCAAAATGGACCCTTACCCTAATCGGTCGAATAGGGGGGGTCAGCCGAAATGACAAGTGGGCAACCCTGTTCTCCCTTTTGGCGGATGGCTCCCCAACGGCTATGGAATTAGCACGTTGGTGAATTACCGCTTTTGAAACTCAAAAAAATCGAATAAAATCTTTTTTTCAAAACCCTATAATTTTCTTTTTGTGAAAAACAAAGAAATAAAAATGATAGTTGAGAATATAAGATTTTCAACATGCTAAGAAAAATCAAATATGCAGTGGGGAAAATCAAACTAATTGGGGGAAAACCAAAAGAAGAGAACAGAAAAATCAAAGAAAGGATAACTACCAAGTTACCTGTTGGCTAGGTCTCACTCACCACCACCCGATGAGATGGACATTCCTCCTTCTTCATTTCTTGACATTTGAGCTCGGAGGGATGGGCTCGGACGGCTTGTCTCGCTTCTTCCGCCATTCTTTGTTTGGCGGCTTGGTGGACTTGGGCCTTTGGCAGGGCCCGGATTTGTAAAATTTTCATAAATGATAGATAGTCAAGTTGTGAAGGCAACCCAAAATGAATCATGTCAGTTGGATCTGTAAAACTCGAGTTATGATAAAACCAGCGAAGCAAGGTAGTGATGTGCAGAAACTCGACGAGAAAAACTTGTCTGAAACAAGTCAGACGAGCAAGACACAGAAACTCCTCTAAACTATGAATTTTATTGATCAAAACACAAGAGGAACATCCCAAAGTCATCTCCACACGAGCTCTGGCCTCCCTTGCTTTTATAACCAGCCCTAAGCCCAACCCAAACCAAACTAGGACTCTAATCCTACTCAGTTTCAACCGAAACTTTCCATAACTGTTCAACACTCTTCCATACGCAGATAGAAGCAATCTTAAGACTTCCAAACACCTTAGGAACACATCCAACATTCATAAAACAACTGAACTTCATGACCCACGTGAAATCTAATAAAAATAAACTTGAAACTTTCCATAAATGAACCATAACCACCTCAGCCACAACCTGAGGCATAATCCAGCCAGTTGGACCTTTCCAACGAATTCTTTACGTCCACTTCTCTTCATCATGTGTTGGAACAATGTTGCCACATCCATGCAGTCCTTGCACATGTGCAAATACCTTCTAACAGTGTCCACGATTCCTTCATATGCATTGTTCTTGACCCAAACATGTTGCGTGACCTCCCAATCAATTCAACCACAATTCCTCCTGAGCTTGGTTGTTGAACCTCATCTTCTCACTAAGACTAATTCAATGGATCCTGTCACCAGCCATGTCTTTACCTCAAGCAACACCTGCACATGAACAAACAACCAATCTTTTGCGAGCCCAAGTCCTCGACTTGACTCTCGTTAGTCCGATAACCACAACACCTTATGTGGCCCCTCACATAAGCATGTTGCAAACCACATTAAGATAATACCATCCTTAACCACAAAAACGCACCAAAAACTTAGCAAATGAATACTAAGCAAATATTCCCATAAGTGTAAAGCACATTTGAAACATTACAAGTAAAAAGCAGAACCATTGCAATCTTGCACCAGACCATGCCAAAGCTAGTCGGACCTTGCGCCGGACCTTGCCCAAGCTAACCGGACCTTGCGCCAGACCTAGCCAAAGGTAACCAGATCTTACGCCAGACCTTGCCAAAGCTAACCGGACATTGTGCCGGACCTAGCCAAGGTTTGTCAGACCTCACGTTGGACCTAGACGGAGCTACCCAAAACATGTCAGACATATTGTCGGACCTTGCCGGAGGTACACAAAACATGTTGGACCTATTGTTGGACCTTGCTGGAGCTACCCAAAACATGTTAGACCTTTTGTCACACCTGGTAGGAGCTCAGACCTAGAGTCGGACCTTGTTGAAAAGGGTGTTTTGATAATATTCAGAACTTTTATCATAATAGCCAATGTATTCAGCACACATAGGTCTCACAATCTCCCCCTTGATAAATGCATTGGCAACACCACTTAAAATCCAAACATTGCTTTCTTCAAATGAAAGTTTTGAAAACAATTTTCTCCCACTTTTGAAAATCAAATGAGAAAGAAATTTAAAAAAATATTTCCCCCCTAAACATATTTCTCTCCCTTTGACAATGTATTCAGCAAGGATCAAAAGAGAAATTTCAATTGTTATGAGCATCTTATAACATATACATATAGAACAAAGTTCATCCAAGTCATACTATCAAGTAACTTACACTATCACATCAATGAGATACATAAAGTAGTGTAAGCCATGCTAGAGATCAAGTGTAATTTTCAATTTAAGCAAGTCATGATCTCACAAACTTAACTATTTCCAAACCTGAACGCATGACACTTGTTGCACATTTTTAATACCTTTCAAAGATCAAATTCAGATCATCTGACATTTGCAAGAGATTATATGCCACATCTTCCTTATTCTAACCAATCAAGCCAAGCCTATATCATTTGACAATCAGAAGCTTAAGGACATGATTTTAGTCATACACAACTTCTTCCAAGTTCATATCTAAGTGCAATGATAAGCAATCTCAAAAGAAGAAGTGTGATGCATGCATATTCTCTTGATCTTTTCTCAATTTTTCATCTGAACATAAAAAACTCAACACGTGAGTTGATTAATTAATTAATTCTTCATGATTAAAAGCACATGTGAGCATGCAACAAGTTCAAAACAGCAAATAAGTTTAATCATGACCAGATTTAGTGTAAGTATTTATTCCAATTACTAGTCATAGTACAAAATGTATAACACGAGTAATGTAGTAAGAACTTTCAGCATGTAAAAGGAATCAAAAAGTCATATATGTATGTAATACTATGCTCATATTATTTTAATTTCAGATTCACACATAGACTTCCCAAGTTTCAAAAACTCCCCCTCAATATAAGCCATGAGGATGCATAACCCCTATTTCACTATGAATGAAACAAAAACGAGTGAAATACAAAGGTTCTTTAAAAATGTCAGCCAATTGTTGTTCAATTTCTACATGGTGAAGCACAATGTTTCCTTTTTCAACATTATCATGGAGAAAGTGATACCTAATATCAATATGCTTTGTTCTAGAATGTTGCACGGGTTTTTTAGCAATGCAAATGGCACTAGTGTTATCACAAAATAGTGGAACACTATATAGATCAACCCCAGAGTTCTTAAGTGTTTGAACAATCCAAAGAATTTGTGAGCAAGCACTAGCAGCAGCTACATATTCAGATTCGGCCATCAACTGTGAAACTGAATTTTGTTTTCTAGAAGACCAAACAACAAGTGAATTACCAAGAAAATGACAAGCGCCCGAAGTACTTTTCCTATCAAACCTACAACCCCCAAAATCAGCATCCAAAAAAGCTTTCAAAGTAATGGTTGAGAAAGAAGGAAGAAAAATGTCAAATTCTTGAGTTTCATGTAAGTACCTAAGAATTCTTTTGACGGTTTGACGATGTGAAGCATGTGGGGAAGCTTGAAATCATGCACAAAGACATACACTGAATTTTATGTCCGGTCTTGATGCCGTGAGGTACAAAATTGATCCAATCATACTTCTATATTCTTTTTGATCAATTGAGTCACCATATTCATCAAGTTCAAGTGTCGTTGTTGTACCCATTGGTGTCCAAAGAGGCTTGCTTTTGTCCATGTTGAAGCGTTTAAGAAGGTCTCTTGTATACTTTGTTTGATGCACAAAGGAACCCTCCTTGGTTTGCTTAATTTGTAGTCCCAAAAAGTATGTGAGTTCTCCCATCATACTCATCTCAAATTCTGAACTCATCATAGCTGAAAACTTGGACACAAGATCATGAGAAGCAGAACCAAAGATAATATCATCCACATACACTTGAACGAATAACGAGTCATTTCCATGCTTAAGCACAAAAGAGTTTTATCAACCTTGCACATGGTAAACCCCTTTTCAAGTAAGAATGTTTTTAACCATCATACTATGCTCTAAGGGCTTGTTTGAGACCGTACAAGGATTTGGACAGTTTGTAAACATGATTAGAAAAATTTGGATCTTCAAACCTGGTGGTTGCTTGACATAAACCTCCTCATCTATGTAGCGATTAAGAAAAGCACTTTTAACATCCATTTGAAATAGCTTAAAACCTTTTGATGCAGCAAAAGCTAACAAAAATCTTATGGCTTCTAATCTAGCAACAAGAGCAAAAGTTTCATCAAAATCTAGACCTTCAACTTGTGTGAAACATTGAGCAACCAACCCTGCCTTATTCCTAACCACAACCCCATCCTTACATTGTTTATTTGTTAACACCCATTTAGTTCCAATTAAAGTGTGACCTTGAGGTGAAGGTACAAGTTTCCAAACATTATTTCTTTCAAAATTTTCTAACTCTTCTTACATGGCAATAATCCAAGATTCATTAGTGAGTGCGTGTGATAAATCTTTGAGTTCAAAAGAAGCAACAAAAGCAGAATGAGCGTGAGAGTTTGGATCACAAAACCTGGACTGTGTAACTCGTTCATGAAATCTTCCCATGATTTGTTGTGGAGGATGACTTTTAAGGATGCGAAGGGGAGTAGACACTTCCGAAGCTCCTTCTTCTCCATGTTCATCACAGATTGAAGAACTTGTGACTTGAGGACGATCTGTACCAGCTGTAGTTGTTGTTGTTGGTGGTATTGGTGCAAAATCAGCAACGTGGTCAACGTCATTTGCTTCTGAATTTTCGGGCAGCAGAACCACTTCTTCGTCCTCTTTGATGAAAATACTCCCCCCTGCGGATATGGATCTGGACCTGCAATATTAGAGCTAGTACCTGGGCTAGCTTCGTTAAGAGAAACCTTACAAGTCTCCACAATTTTGTTGGTATCAAGTAAAAGCACACTGTAGCCTCTAGTATGAGATGAATAACTAAGAAACATGCCATCAACATATCTAGATTTCAATTTATCAATATTACCATGTTTCTTAACAAAGCATTTACATCCAAAGACCCGAAAGTGTGTGACACTAGTCCTATGTCCAAACTGAAGTTCATATGGGGTTTTACCTAGCTTAGCACGCAAGAAAATACGATTTGAGACATAACAAGCAGTTGCAATTGCATCATCCCAAAATTTCCTAGGAGTTTGATATTCATGAAGCATAGTCCTTGCCATCTCAACTAAGGTTCTATTTTTTTCTCTACGATACCATTTTGTTGAGGTACATAGGGTGAAGAGAATTGATGATCTATTCCTTTTTCAGCACTAAAGTGATCAAAAATTGATTTTTAAATTCATCTCCATTATCACTTGTAATTGCTTTTAAATGTCCTGGGTGGTCAAGTGAAAGTCTAAGAACTAAACTTCTAAAGTGACTAAAAGCTCCGTTCTTATACGTCATCAAGTAAACCCAAGAGAATCTAGAAAAATCATCAACGATCACAAGAACATACCATTTACCTCCAAAAGATTGAACACATGAAGGACCTACGGTGTCAAGGTGCAAAAGTTGTCACGGTTCAGTTGTGATGGTCATTATGAGAGGAGCATGTGAACCTGCAACCATCTTAGCATGTCTACAAGAAGAGCACACAATTTCTTTGTCTCCTTTAAGCTTAGGCAGTTCACGTATCTGATCGAGAGCACTAACACGCGTGAGATGATCAAAGCCTATATGACCAAGTCTACGATGCCAAAAATATAAGTCTATTCAATCATTAGCAACTAGACACCTATGCTTAGAGGATGACATATCAAAATCAGCTTTAAACACTCTTCCAAAACCGATACATGTTAAAAATAAGCTCATCATTTGAATCTACAACCTTGTAGCAATTTTATGTATAAATAATTTCCAGACTTTTATCTAGCAATTGTGAAACAAAAAGCAAGTTGTATTTCAAATTTTTAACAAGTGCCATATCCTTTAAAGTGTAGTGATTATTTACTCTAACTGAACCCTTAGCAATTATAGGAGTTGAAGAATTATCGGCAAAAGTAACATTCTCTACACGGGACACAAAAGAGAGAGAGGAGAACCATTCTTTGTTACCGGTCATGTGGCGTGAGCAATCTGAATCCACAATCCAAATGTTCTCCTTCCTCGAGCGTGTAACCTACATATAAGCACAGTACATCAACGACTCAATACTGGGGTTAGTCAAAAGGCATTTAGGAATCCAGTACTAAGTCACACGACGTCCAACAGGAATAACACGTGAATGCTGAGATAAAACAGCAAGTTTATGAACCAAAGTTTGAGGATTTTTGTACCCAACTACTGACCTACAAGGTATTACATGTGTACTACAAAAAACAATAGGTTCGGGAGCAAACTTTGCATGTTTTTGACTCATTACTGCAGGTTGCATGTTTCTAACTTTTGATTCAGCATGTGCAGCAAATTTTGCATGAGAATTATGAGATCTAGCATACATTCTTTCCTTTTTCTGTTGTTTAGCTAGTCTATAACAAAAATCTATGACATAACCATCTTTATCACAGTAGGTACAATGAAATTTAACTTTATGTTCATGTCTAGATGAGCAAGCAACATGTTTATTAGCAACCGAATGAGACAACAATCCTGCAGATTTGAAAACCACTTCTTTTTGTTTAGGAGCTGTTTGAATTAAACCACTTCCTAATGACTTTACAACTTTAGGTGGATGTGCTTTAGCATGAGCATGAAAATCAAAACCTAAACCAGTTTTATCATTGCAAGACTTGGAATAATTCAGCAGCAAGTTTAGATTTTTATTCCCATTACAAAACCGCTCTAATGCCCTATTCATGTCATCAAGTTTCTTAGACAAGTCTAGGCAGTTTTCTCATGAAGTTTTTCCTTTTGGTTTGCAATTAGAACAATATTTAACTTCATGAGAGCGTAAAGCATTGTTCAATATATAAATCTCATTCATAGCATCATGTAGTTTCTTATCAAGATCATCATAAGTAGAACAATGCAAATCAATTGTAGAACAACAAGCATCTTGAAAGTTTTTATCATTAAGTGCAGAAAGCTCTTTGTTCTTTCCAATTTTAAGTTCAAGTTTATCTGGAGGTGTGCGCACTTTTTAAAGAGTGCAATTGTTCATATATAATCTCACATGAGGAACAAGAATCCTCAATAGGAATCAAAGTTTTTAAATGATTAATTTCAGATTCTAGTGATCAATTTTAATAGCATTGTCCCTATGTTTTTTGTCCTTTTTCTCAAGTGTAACAGTGACACGAGAAAAAGCATCACACATTTCTTTGCAGGTGGTACATACCTCTTGATCGTCGTTGTTGTGTTCTACTTCCTCCATACTTGATCTTGAGTTGCTTGCCATGAAACGCATAGTTGCCAAATTGTCTTCATCCTCATCACTTTTGGAGTCCACATCGCTCAAGTTGTTGTCTAGTAGAGCAGAGAGGATATGGTCCACCACTTGGCATTTTTTGAAAGTCTTCCATTCCTTGTTGTTGTTGCCAGAAGAGGACTTGAACTTATTTTGCTTTTCATCATGAGTAGAAGGACCTGAAAGATTAGGGAAATCTATACGAAAATGTCATGTCTTACCACATCTGAAGCATCTTTAATAGGTACTTCCTCTCCTTCTAGTTCTCACATTTTGCAATGCTTTTGAGAACCGAGTAGAGAGAAGTGCTAGTTCCCCCTCTGAAAACTCTTCAATCCATTCAAGGGTTAGAGAGGACAGCAAAGCAAGTGTTCCACATGATGAAGATTGACTAGAGGTAGGCATGTCATGTTGAGAAAACAAATGCAAGGATCTTGTTGGGGTTCTTACGTGATATTATGTCAATTTCATGAGTTTTTAGATTAGAATATAGCACATCCAAAGTAAGTGTAGTCATGATAGTTGATTCACAAATAGATGTAACTTTCATCTCCCAAATTGACATGTCTAAAGCACTTAGTAATTGCCTAGCATTTTCAGCATCTGAAAAAAATAACATTGACGCTACGCAAATTGCTGAGAATTTTATTAAAGCGAGCAAATAAATTGTTGATGGACTTACCTGGTTGCATCTCAAAGGGCATATATTCTTTCTTGAACATATCTTGTCTTACCTCCTTGATCGTGTTGGATCCTTTGTGGTAGTCGCAAAGTGCCTTCCACACATCATACGCTGATCGGAGGTGTGCAACACGATCGAAGTCGCTTTGAGTCAATCCTTGTATGATCAAGTTCCGAGCCTTGTTGTTGTTGTCGACATCTCTCATGTTTCCAGCTATAACTTGATCGTTTGGCGGCATGTCGTAAGGCTTGTACACCTTTTCCCATATTGCAAAGCCTTGCACCTGGATGAAAGTTTCCACACGTGCCTTTCAAATCTGAAAATCTATGCCACTAAACACACAAGTTTTTGCGGAGTATTTCTCCATGATGATTAGACAAAACACAGGAAAATCAAAGATATTAGATAACCTGGCTCTGATACCAATTGTAGGATCAAAGAGCACGTGAGAAAGCGACCAGAGGGGGTGAATGGTAGATTAAAAACTTCTTCAGCGGAAGCAACAAAAACCCCTCGGGAGAAAACTAATCTGTTAAGAAAATGTGTGTGCGACTATGATAAATGTGTTCAATCGTGACATAAGTGGTAGATATTATAGAATCATGTCACAAAGACGACAACAAGAATCACTGAAAACTGTCGAGAAAAACTCAAGTTATGATCGAAAGATTAAACAAAAGTCAATCTGTTCTACCCGAGTAAAAATTTATCTGCAACGCTGCAAAAGAAACTCGTGTAGATCAGAAACCACAAATCCAATGACTGTGAAATTTTCACATACGATAGATAGTCAAGTTTTGAAGACAGCCAAAAAATAAACACGTCAATTGAATTTGTAAAACTCGAGTTATGATAAAACACCCAAAGCAAGGTAGTGCTGTGCAGAAACTCGATGAGAAATACTTCAATTCGAACGAACAAGGCACATAAGCTCCTCTAAACTACGAATTTTATTGATCAAAACACAATAGGAACAGCCCAAAGTCATCTCCACACGAGCTCTGGCCTCCCTTGCTTTTATAACCAGCCCTAAGGCCAACCCAAACAAAACTAGGACTCCAATCCTACTCAGTTTCAACCAAAACTTTCCATAACTGTTCAAGAGTCTTCCATATGCAGATAGAAGCAATATTAAGACTTCCAAACACCTTAGAAACGTATCCTACATTCTTAAAAAAACTGAACTTTGTGACCCACACAAAATCTAACCAAAACAAACTCGAAACATTCCATAAACGAACAATAACCATCTCGACCGTAGCTTGATGCATAATCCAGCCGGTTGGACCTTTTCGACCAGTTCTTTACGTCCACTTCTCTTCATCCCGCCTTGGAAAAATGTTGCCATGTCCATGCACTCCTTGCACACGTGAAATCACCTTCCAATGATGTCCATGATTCCTTCATATGCATTGTTCTTGACCCAAACATGTTGCGTGGCCTCCCAATCAACTCCACCACAATTCCTCCTGAACTTGTTGTTGAATCTCGTCTTCTCTGTAAGACTAGTTTAATGGATCCCATCACCAGCCATGTCTTGACCTCAAGCAACACTTGCACATGAACAAAGAACCAATCTTTTGCGAGCCCAAGTCCTCGACCTGACTCTCGTTAGTCCGATAACCACAACACCTTATGTGAGCACCTCACATAAGCATGTTGCAAACCACAGTAAGATAATACCAGCCTTAACCACCAAAATACACAAAAAACATAGCAAATGAATACTAAGAAAATCGTCCCATAAGTGTAAAGTATGTTTAAAAATTTGCAACTAAAAAGCAAAACCATTGCGATCTTGCACCAGACCTTGCCAAAGCTACTCGGACCTTGCTTAAGCTAACTGGACCTTGCGCCGGACCTACCCAAAGCTAACCGGACCTTACACCAGACCTTGCCAAAGCTAACCAGACCTTGTGCGGGACATAGCTCAAGTTTGTCGGACCTCACTTCGGACCTAGCTGGAGCTACCCAAAACATGTCAGACCTTGCCGAAGCTACACAAAACATGTCAAACCTATTGTCGGACCTTGCCGGAGCTACCCAAAACATGTAAGACCTGTTGTCGCACCTGTCCGGAGCTCGAACCTAGAGTCGGACCTTGTTGAAAAGGGTGTTTTGACAATATTCAAAACTTTTATCGTAATAGCTAATGTATTCAACACACATAGGTCTCACAATCTCCCCCTTGATCAATGCATTGGCGACACCACTTAAAATCCGAACATTGGTTTATCCACATGAAAGTATTGAAAACAATTTTCTCCCCCTTTTGAAAATCAAATGAGAAAGAAATTTAAAAAAATATTTTTTCCCTAAACATATTTCTCTCCCTTTGACAATTTATTCAGCAAGGTTCAAAAGAGAAATTTTAATTGTTATGAGCATATTATAGCATATACATATAGAACAAAGTTCATCCTAGTCATATTATCAAGTAACTTACACTATCACATCAATGAGATACATAAAGTAGTGTAAGTCATGCCAGAGATCAAGTGTAATTATCAATTTAAGCAAGTCATGATCTCATAAACTTAACTATTTCCAAACCTGAATGCATGAAACTTGTTGCTGCATTTTTTTAATACTTTTCAAAGATCAAATTCAGATTATCTGACATTTGCAAGAGATTATATGCAGCATATTCCTTATTATAACTAACCAAGCCAAGCCTATGTCATTTGACAATCAGAAGCTTAAGGTCATGGTTTTAGTCATACACAACTTCTTCCAAGTTCATATCTAAGTGCAATGATAAGCAATCTCAAAAGAGGAAGTGCAATGCATGCATATTCTCTTGATCTTTTATCAAATTTTCATTTGAAAATAAACAAAACTCAACATGTGAGTTGATTACTTGATTGATTCTTCATGATTAAAAGCACTTGTGAGCATGCAACAAGTTCAAAACAGCAAGTAAGTTTGGTCATGACCAGATTTAGTGTAAGTATTTATTCCAATTACTAGTCATAGCAAACACTACAAAATGTATAACACGAGTAATGTAGTACAAACTTTCAGCATGTAAAAGGAATCAGAAAGTCATATATGTATGAAATACTATGCTCATATTATTTTATTTCAGATTCACACATAGACTTCTCAAGTTTCGAAAACTCCCACTCAATATAAGCCATGAGGATGCAAAACCCCTATTTCACTACGAATAAAACAAAAACAAGTGAGACCAAAGGTTTTGTAAAATTTCAGCCAATTGTGGTTCGGTTTCTGCATGGTGAAGCACAATGTTTCTATTTTCAACATTATCCCAGAGAAAGTGATACCTAATGTCAACATGCTTTGTTCTAGAATGTTGCACAGGTTTTTTAGCAATGCAAATGGCACTAGATCAACCCGTAGTCCTTAAGTGTTTGAACAACCCAAAGAATTTGTGAGCAAGCGCTAGCAGCAGCTACATATTCAGATTCAGCCATGAATTGTGCAACTGAATTTTGTTTTCTAGAGGACCGAGCAACAAGTGAATTACCAAGAAAAGGACAAGCACCCAAAATACTTTTCCTATCAATCCAACAACCCCCACAATTAGCATCCGAAACAGTAAGATAATACCAGCCTTAACCACATAAAAACACCAAAAACTTAGCAAATGAATACTAATCAAATCTTCCCATAAGTGTAAAGCAAGTTTGAAACATGGAAAGTAAAAAGCAGAACCATTGCGATCTTGCACTGAACCTTCTAGTCGGACCTTGCGCTGGACCTTGCCCAAGCTAACTGGACCTGGCTCCGAACCTAGCCAAAGCTAATCGGACCTTACGCTGGACCTTGCCAAAGCTAACAGGACCTTCGCCGAACCTAGCCAAGGTTTGTCGAACCTCACGTCTGACCTAGCTGGAGCTACCCAATGCGCCTATTGTTGGACCATGCCGGAGCTACCGAAAACATGCCAGACCTATTGTTGGACCTTGCCGGAGCTACCCAAAACATGTCGGACCTATTGCCGCACTTGGCCGGACCTCGGACCTAGAGTCGGACCTTGTAGAAAAGGGTGTTTTGGCAATATTAAAAACTTTTATCATAATAGCCAATGTATTCAGCACACATAGGTCTCACACATAATCATAAATCCTACTCCTACCACATATATGGAATCCACAATAATACGAGAAATGCTTCATTCAAGTATATGAACAATAAAAGACTAAAGATATCATCTTTATTAATGGCAAAGTTACAAATTCAAATAGGAATATAAGAGTCATAACTTTCCCAATTAGGAATTGGGAAGAGACTCTTTCTAATCCTCTCCTACTTGGACTATGGACTAGAGGCTCACCTCTCTATAGCCTAAACTCCTCTAAACCTATGGAAAGTAGTGGATACAATGGATGAATACTCAAGTGGTGTCTGTTGAAGTGAGGGGAGAGGGTCCTAATTATTGCTTGGAGAAGGGTCGGTTCCCACCATTAGAAGTGTGTGAATCAGTCACCACTGACTTCTTCAAGCCGGGAGGAGTCAACACGTGGAAGCTGACCGAGTTTGGAGGAAAGACCAGGTCAGCCGACTAGGGGGGGGGGGGGGGGGGGGGCGACCGACCTGGTAAGTCCTCCAAATGGTATGTGCTTTCTTGGGGTGACTTCCAGGTGGGTCCCATCCCTTGATATGGGTGCTACATCGTTGGATGGCCTCGAATACTTCTATTTGTGGGCCATTTGATCCATGTGGTGCCACATGTCAGTGTTTGATTGGCTGATATGATAATTTATAGGATCCATACCCTTGTTTCACTTCAATTCTGCATAAAATACCTGCATGCACCATTTTCTCCAAGGACAAGTGGAAATAGGTTAAATAGAAAGGTGATGTGTGCAAAAAATGATATTTTATTCACATAATTGAGTTATATTGACGGGTGAAATTGGTATATAACAGCCGTAAACACTACCACATACATGGAATCTTCAATCAAATAAGAAATGCTTCATCCAAGTATATGAGTAAAAGAATACTAAAGATAATATCTTTATTATGCATAAATTCACAAATACAAGAAAAGATACATGAGCCATACCTTTCCCAATTTGGACTTAGGACTAGTGGCTCCTCTCTACAGCCTAACCTCCACTAAGGAACTCGGAGAACTAGTGTATACAATAGAATGATGCTCATGTAATGTGTGTTGAAGAGAGGGGTGAGGAGTATTTATAGCTGGAGAAGGGTCGGTTCTCGCCACCAAAAGCGAGCGAATCAGTCACCAACGACTTCAGAAAACTGAGAGGAGCCAACATGTGGAAGCTGACTGGGTTTGGAGGAAAGACCACGTCGATCGAACCACCTGTTTGGTCGACCTGGTAAACCCTCCAAACGGGTTGTGCTTTCTCCATGTGGCTGATAGGTGGGTCCCATGACTATTTATGGGCGCTACGCCGTTGGATCTCCTCGGATACTTCTGTAAGTGGGCCATTTGATCCACGTGATGCCACATGTCAGTGACTAATTGCTGGGAAGGTATTATTTAGGATCCATCCCCTTGGTTCACCTCAATTCTGCATAAAATACCTGCATTCAATAATTTCTCCATGTACAAGTGGAACTAGGTTATTTCTAACGATGATGTGCGTAAGAAATATTCATTCCTTCACATAATTGAGTTATATTGATGGTTGAAATTGGTATATAACAACCGCAACAAACTCCCCCAAGCTTACCCTTTGCTCGTTCTGAAGCAAAGATAAAGATTTAGGTTGTTGATCAGGAGTTGCCACAATGTCATATTTTGCAAAAGTACCAAGTACACAACAACATATTCTACCTTGCATTGAATAAATTGGATATGGTACCTCACCCTTTTTCTTAGTATTTATGGGGCTTATGCCTCATCCTTTTCTTGGGTGGTTGAAGGACAAAACAACAAAATGAGCATGCATCACCTAATGCCTGAGTTCCACTCAAATTTCTGGAGAATTTTAGATGGTGTTTGGATTTAAGTTTCTCAAATGATGCACTCAATCACTCCTATGTAGGAAGTGGTATTTGTATCCTCACTAAGGCAATGCATTTCTTGTCCTACATCTAAATAAGGCTTGTATGTGGAGCTTGATGCGGATCAAGAGTACGCATATTTGCAACACATATATTGCTAAGTAAACAGAGTAAGCCTTGGGAGAAAACATATCACACTTTTGATCAAGATTTTTGCAAGTGTGATGGAATATTTGTGGAGTGGGAATATGAAGATGAGTCCTTTGTATGCACTCTCTTTTTGTGAGGATGAAACACGGCTACTTTTTTTTCTTTTTTTTTCTCACACTGTTGTATAGGAGCATGAATTTTCTTTTTCTTGTATCCAATGTCTTCTACTCCTCTTTTAAAATAATTTTGAGAGAGTATTATGCATGAAAATCATGGAGTATCTTTTTGGTGGTGGAATGGTATGATAGAATTTGCTAACTTCTAGTGTAGAAGATTAGCATGTGTCCGTGTAATCTTGATCTTAAAAGCATGAAAAAAATTCTCACATAGGTCTATACTAGTTTGACCAAGCTCAATTTGAAGGAAAATAGCATATGCATAAGGTTTCTATAATTCAAATCACCATATGGCTTTGGTAGGAATTTCTATCAAATGAGGAACTCCCATTTTAAGTTTTCTCTACGAAATCAAGTTTCACTTTCAACTAGGATATTAGCAGCTCTTATCACTATATCATATCCCACTACAACCTATACTACGTTATTATTATTCTTTTAAAGATGCAAATGTGGTGGAAAGAAAGAAATAAAATAAAGGAATGCAAATGGGGTGTGATACAAGTTTCCTATAGTGGGGTTCCTCCCCCAAGCTTGTTCTTAGTCAAGGTCCGTGATAGGGGTTGAAACCCTAACGACGGATGTAGGCCATGAGGTTGGCCTAACCTTGTTGTAGCTTGCTTTGGCATTTTAGGGTTGAGTGTCGATGTTGGGTTGCCTTTCATGGGTTCCATGAGTGTGGTCGAGGAGGGTGTTGTCGATGTCCCTCATCCACATCTCAAGGTTTCCATAGGTTTGATGTACCTTGTTATTCTTTGGCTAAGGTAATGATAACCTTTAGCTACAAAGGAATGATGTGCACTCAACATGGTTGAGTGTGTTCTATCATTATTTGGCTAAGGTGTATCATACCTTCTTTCCATAAAGAAATAACTTGTACCTCTCATGCATTGGGTGTGATCCGTCATTCCTTAGCTAAGGTAATAATAACCTTTAGCCACAAAGGAGTGACTTGTACCCAACATGTGTTGAGCATGATCCGTTATTCCTTGGCTATTGTACAACATACCTATAACCACAAAGGGATGACGTGCACTCAACATGGGTTGAGTGTAATCCATTGTTCCTTGGCTAAGGTATAAAATACCTTCAAGCCACATAGGAACAACTTGCACCCAATATACATTGGATGTGATCTTGCCATTCCTTGGTTAAGGTGCATCATACCTTTTAGCCACAAAGGAATAACTTACACCCAATGATGGTGGAAATTCTCTTGAGCTTGGATGAGTGCTTAGAATAGTTGAGAGCATAATGCTCTCACATATTCGTAGCAGCCTATTGGTTGCTCATGGAGGGTTTCCATGTCAAATCTTCGGCCTCGTCCAGTTATGGTTGACCATCGGGCTTAATTTTCAATAGATAGCAACCATCCTAATTTACTCTATGACCTAGAGATGGTGAAATGGAATCCTCTTATGGTTTCCAACAATCAGATCTTTGAATGTCTGCATAGTAATATTACTCCTGCAAACTTCCCCTCTATGATATAAAGGGATGGTTAGCTCCCGGTACTTGTACAAATGAATTTTTTGTTTAGGTAGCCGAATCTTCATTCGTACGTACGTGGAAGAACAAAATCAAATATGCATTTGGTTCAATTTCAAGTTTATCAGTGGACAATGTATTATTCATTGATAAGAGTGGGGCTTTATGGATAAATCAATTTGCACATTTTCTAAAGCTCCTACTCATGACAATGCAAGTGATATAAATACACTATATGGATCCCTTAATCTTGTAAAGTTTCTAACCATCATAACTTTTTACAAGAGCAAATATTTATCGTGAAGATCATAGCAAACAAGATTCTCAATTCTGTCCTCTTGAACATTTTTAATTTCTTGCCTAGGAATTTGAAATTTAGCGATCCATGCATGAATGAGTTTCAAATCAAAATTATGGACATCACTATTCCTAGGTTGCTACTAACCAATTCAACCATTAAGTCATTACATAAGCATTACGTCGGCATAAAATGTCTAAGTAAGTTTTAGCAATGCTTATGAAATTCTAGGTACTTTTTAAAATTTATTCCTAAGTAAGGTGACATTCTTTCTTTTGAAGAATCAAAAAGAGTAACGCCAGCACTTACTCTCGTGAGGATGCATAAGAATTGAATGATGAGAAGGTGTAAACCTTCCTTACCAATGTAAGAAAAAATCATTCAATCCTAATGTAATTTCAATAATGGAAAGTTTTAAACTTCTACGTCAATTAAAGAGTAGTTCGAGTTGAAGGTTGTTTTGTGAGAAACTCACGACCATGGATTTTGGTGTAGCCATCATGTTCAATGTCATCTGCCAAGTTGAGGTTGGAGTTGAATGAGCTTCATCTTGCTCCTCCATTGAGCCACCATCTTGAGCATTCCTCCACCATGATCTCAAAATGAGGTTGATGGAGGGATATGCGCTTGATGCGGCCTTGCAACCTCTTTACAAATTTTGTCTTGGCTGCACTAAAATAAAAAAACAACTCAAAAATGAGTTACGTTAGCTCAAAAGCATGTTGTACCCTTTGTAAAATTGTTTTGCCTAACTTGAAACAACTTGCAAATGCATTGAATATTAAGTGAAATATCCTTGGTTTGAAGTAGGAAGATGAATTCAAGTGGTTACCCCCAAGGTCCATATCCAAATAAATTTATTTCCTAATTCAAAATTTTAGTTTTATGATGGTTGGAAATTTTACTCTCCAACATGCAAGTGTGAAAATTCAAACATGATAAATGAAAATGCAAATATTCATGGGAATTTCAAATATGTAATTAAGAAATCAAATATGAGATAACTACCAATTAACCTATTGGTAAGTACTCACCGAATATTTGAAGTCTGATAAGTGGGACTTACCTCCGTGCTGTTTAGTTTGATTATTTGTTGTCCAATTCCGGAGTTGAAGATGTGGACAACTTTTCTTGATCGACATGCCAAATCTCCTTTGGCATGTTAGTTGGACACGTGGACCACATGATGGCCCTAGCTACTCTGTCATCTTCATGAAGACATGTTGATGTAGTGATGGTTTTTCCCTCTTGAAGATATTCTCTCATGAGAATGGTGAGGCTTGTCTTTCTTTAGGGGTGTTACTTCAACCTTCTTGATATTCCTTTGAGTTAACCCACACTTTGATCATGGATTAAAGACTTCCTTTGGCATGATCAAATGTGGACTCCACAATCAAACAAGAAACGCCTCATCCACAATGTCACTTGCCTTAGGTTGCATGGGCTTGGTCGAAGGGTAGGAATCCCAACAAGTGATTGTGGGACACTTGGATCTCGAATGCTCTTTTAGATTCTTGTCCTTGGCCAAGAACTTCATGTAAATGTTGTCTTGATTTCTTTCTTGGCCATGGACAAGATACTTCAAGGTAGGCTGGTTGAACTTAAATCCATTGAAATCCCCATAGCCTCCTTGATTACAAGAGTGATGTTGATTCCACCCTTGACCTCCTTGTTGGTGATAGCCATTGGCATTCTGTTTGAACGGAAGAATCCTCATTGGTCATAGTGAAATGATTCCCCAAGTGGCCCATGTTGACATGGATTTTCACAAATCATGTGAATATCCATGGCTTGGATCATCCAAACACTTCTCTATTGGCTTGATCTTCATGTTACTTCAATGGGAGGTGTAGTTCCATAGCTAGCATGCACACCTTGTTAAGTGGTGTGCATGCCAAGCTAAGGGAACTAGAGCATTCCTCAATGCACCCCTTGAGTGGTGACCATATTCTCATCCATGATGAATGAGAATAGGACTCCTTCATCTCCAACACGCATGTGGTCATGGATTGTGGAGCCAACCCATGCCATGAGTGTTGGATGAAAGGACAAAAATCCATCCCATGGTGGAGGCAGACCAAGAAGAACTCTTGGAGCCTCCTCAAGCTTGGGGATGGATGACTTTGGCTCCTACTGGATGATGAAATTCTTCTGCGAAAGCAATGGTGTTGCCTAGCGGACATTTGTTGAGGTACGCCTTTAATCATCTTGCAGTTGAGTACTTGCGTCCTCGTTTGCCATCCCATGAAATGGGTTAGCCAATATTACACTATTTTAACACAAAAAGATAAAACAAACAAGGGTAATCCTGTCTAATAACTATTAGTACCTATAGCTTAATCACAAGTGATAGTTATCCTTCACTTACTTTACCTTCTTTGGCAAAGGCACCAGAAATGCTTGTTTATGTTTCTTACGTACAGATAAAAATCTGCAAGCGCACGGAAATTGTCGTGTTGCATTTCACCCAAGAGTATTCCCAAGGGTATCGTATTTATCACAAAAGAAGGCAATGGATGTAAAATCCCACATTTTCCTTCATATGAGGTTCAGTTGTAAGTTGGTTATCAACCCTAATGGAGACCAATTATAGCTATGCTTATGAGCTTGATCTCATCAAATCTTTTCATGCACTCATGCTTAAATTTTATTAACATGAGGAATGGACTTCACCAATAATCTTAGATAAATTCTATTGACCTCTCTTAAAATTTTGGAATTATTTGAATGGAGATTGCTAGGTCAAATTAATATACAGTACCAAATATATATTCAAATTAATTACAAATTGAATATGCTACTGTACATTTGGCCCTGTGAAAAATATTCAAATATGAGGCCATAAATTTTTCTATGGCTTCCTAAAATTCCAAATAGACTTCCTGCAAAGTTTCATAAATTTTGAAGTCCATTTGCTATTTTATTTGAGACGCTTAGCAAATTCATACCATATTTAGAATTCAAATTTTGAGTTCTGTTCAACTTATTTGAACATCAAGATTTGAACACACCATCATGGTCAGCATGACTTGCTTGACGTATCCTCAAAGTTTCACAATTTTTGGATCTCAATTGCTATTTAATTCAGTGACACCATTGAATTTCATCCAATTTCAAATTCAAATTTGAAATTCAATTGAAACTTGCTCCAATTCGAAATCCAATTGCAGAATCAAGTTCCAGATATTTACTTTGGCCTCCCCAAAAAAATCTAGAAATGTTGGACCAAGTTTGGTAGGAGAATTGATGTCGCAGAGAGGGGAAGAGGATAAGAGGAGGTGGGACCCACTGTCAGCCTGACATACTTGAGTGAACCCACGGGGTGCTCTGTATCCGGACCTCCCCGCAGATCGATGTTGGTAGCACTCGACACCGCGATGCGGCATGCAAGCCACCGAGTTGCCTGCTTGCTTGCGTTGTAACGAGCCCCCCTCGTCCCTTTGTCCCTATAAATACCCCCCCTTGGCCATCGCCATCGAACTCCACCTCGGTTTCACGCCATTGCCGCCGCCTCTGTTCGTTGAGTTCTCACCGAGTTATAAGTAGATAAAAGGCTTGTCACAACATCCTCTACGTATTCTATTTGGTCATTGATCGTGAAATAGCTTTTGCTTGGTGTATTTTTATGTTTTCCGGTCGCCATTAAGGAAGCCGCCGAGAACCTTCACTGTCTCACGGTCGAGCTCCAGTTCTAGGCTATCTCCAGTCTCGATCCTTTAAGCAAAATGGTTTGCAATCCTCTCTAGTTTATGCTCACCAATTCTGAGCCCATGACATGAATTGTAACTCGAGTGTTTCATTCAATACCCGAATCATTGTTCAATAGAACAGCCAGGCTTCGTGCCTGAATTCGTTTCATTCTTGCAATCATTCTTTAATCTAGTTACGAGGTGGCTCGTATATGTCCTAACGCAGCTCCCTGCCCAAAGGCCCCAAAAGTTATCAACCGAGCACCTTAGATTTTGAGATTTCGCGGCCACCGGTTGAAAGACCGTGCTTCACCGTCGAGCTCATATCTCGCGGGTGTTTGCACTCTTCCCTAGTCCTGATTCTTGATCCTTGAGATCCCAGGAAGCTTTTGGAGGAGTTCCCAAGTTGTTTGAGCTTAAGTTGAGTGAGTTCAAGCAGGCCCGAGCCCTCACCGCTGCCGCCGCCGTCTCGCGGTTGTTTCCGGTCAGTTTCAGCCGATGTCGATCTCACCGTCGTGCCCAGCGCCCCCGAAAACCCCCAGGTGGTAAGTCTTGGTGAGTTTGGCACAGCCATTTGGCCGGCGGCGAGATCGCCGGCGAGCTACCGCCGCGCGCGAGCGCCAGCCCAAGGTTGAAGATGACCATGGACCCCACGAGTTAGTTGCTACGGGATCCAGTGCGGCCAGGGATCTAGTGTGACTGCACGGTTTTACCCCGTAGCCCCCGGTGCGGCCCTACTGCGATTGGTTGGTTTTAAACCAGTGGGCCTAGCCGATTTATTTGAATGTTTCCCATTGGAAAATAATTCCAGGATTTAACTGAACTTGGAAAATCCATAACTTCCAGTAGAATTATCCAAAAATTCCCAAATAAATTTTGTTAGAATCAGCATGAAGAATACATTCCAATGGTGCACCTGGATTTGTATAAAAAGCCATAGAAATTTCTCCATAATTCAGATAACAAAATGCTTAAAGAATTCATCCCTACAGTTCTGCTAATTGGAAAATTCCCAATTTTGGTCAGAACCCTATTATTAATACAATTGATCTCCAGTAAGAGTTTCAAGTTCATTGGACTTCAATTGCTGGGTTGATCAATATTCCAAATCTCTATGTAGTTATAAATTGAGAAAAATGGAAAAATCAATTTTCAGAAATTTCCCCAAACTTGCAAAATCCGTTTCTCCCTGTAGGAAGCTTAGAAAATAGTGAAACAAATTTTCCTAGAACCAGTGAGACCCGCTCTACATGATACAACCCCTGGTAGCTATGATAGGTCTCCAAAATTTCAACCAAAAATTAGAGAAGGTTATTGCTTACCATAATTTTGAGGAACAACAAACTTCCTTGATCATCTCCTGTTCTTTGCAAGAGTATCCACTATAGTCACTAGTATCTACCATAACAGTCCCAAAGCCAATTAAGATAATTATCTTATTTTCAACCTAGGATATTCACATAACCTCAAGCATATTAATTATTTTCAAAGTCATTCATACCTAGTATATGCATATCGTGTAGTAGCTGAAATCGAGGAGAAGCCAGAAGCTTTGGAAGTCTAGCTGCCAGAAACTAACATAGGCTCAGACTCGCATTCAGGCAAGCCCCAGTTTGCATTTAAGTTCCTTATAGTGTTTTTGCAGTTTTTATTTCACCATACGTCTTCAGATGATTGTGCATTACATTTAAGGTGTTTGACATCCACTTGCATGGCCCACAAATCCTATGGAGTCTTGGGTAGGTCAACGGCCCGTTGAGTAGGTACTGCTATGCTTATACTCATAGGAATTCGGTAAAAGTCGAGTAGTTGGAATCTACTCGCGAGATAGGAATTTTATCACACAGAAGGATCTGGAATCATAAAATGGTTTATGAATATGAAATTGAGACCGAGCAGTGGGCAGGATGCAACGAGACATGGTCTCACGTGCGTAGCCCTGCTTGTGTCAATTGAGGACCGTTTCGTGTGTGGCCCTGCTGGACAAGCTTGAATTGTACCGGCGACATACTGGAGAAATGGGCTCCAGTAAACTGACGTAGCTTGATACTAGTTTGTCGAGGCATTCTGTTCCGTTTTATAGGCGTGGGTTGAGGGCAACAAGGTGTAAATCAGCTCGTGGGCACGTCAGAGTACGCCCCACGCAGTGGCCTCCTGCTTGTGATGGATCGACCGGTTCGACATTCGAGAGTTTAGTGAAAGGTGGACATATACGACCAGTACTGAAGTGTTACATAGGTACTGCTGTAAGTACTCGTTAACATTTTCGAAAGTGCGTATGTGTCGTGTTGTTCTGGGTATGTCCTGATTGCAATCACCGTCCCTCGCGGTAATAGAGTACTACTTGTTCACTGCGCTGTGACGTAGTAAATATTGAAGAAGTCAGGAGAATATGATGTGTTGAAATACAATTGCTTTGACAACCATGTATGGCTTAGAGATAGTACAATTAAAAGTTTACAGTTTCCCCATACTTTACCTGTAATAGCATTATATGCTTTGTGCATGTCATATCATCGGCAATGCATTTCTTGTTTGATTGCGGAGTCTATGATGTGTCGTGCCTGAAGAATGTCAGGTGCTACTTAAAACATGACTATAAGGATCCACTTGTAGGCGAGTCCTTATGCTTTACCTTACCTATGCTTAGTGTTCACCCCTGCATATGTCTAGTGAGACAGGTTAGTCCTGCTGAGCCTTGAGCTCACGTTTGCTGTTAACAAGTTTTTGCAGATTATACGACTGATGACAGGTTTGATGACGAGGTTGCACCCCCTCCAGGGTTTATAGCCGAGTGGGAACCCTGCATGCCGCCGTATATTGGGTGTTGCTAGTGCGAAGTATCCAGGACATGGATGACTTTGCTTGTGCATAGCTAGTGCCTAGAGCGTAGCTATCATGTATAGTTCTCTTTCCTTTCGTTAGTATTATAAAACTTCTGTTGTGCTTTTCAATAAAGACTTGGTATTGTAATTTGTTCTCGTCCTTTTCTTGTATACTGTTGGGTGTCGCATTGCACGACACCACCCAATGAGATCCTTGGAGGTCGGGATTCCGATCCCCACAATGGAGTAAAGTAGACACTACTTTTATGATCGAGCTATGGGATACTAATCAATTATCATGACAGGGGTAATTTGATAATATGGGTAGTGTGACACACACCTAAGCAATCTATTCTAAAGGGTAAATGGGTCTAATGGAGATTTGACTAAGAGTTGGGGAGTTGCTCCTACAATGCTTCTAATATACATATACATAGCCTAGGTTAGGTACTAATGAGCATGTCAATGGTGAATCCTTATGCTAATTTGTTCAACACATCAGGCACGGGTTTACCCCTAGCAATACTAGGATGACTCCCACAATGAGCCTGTGGCATAGATGAACACGGAGGATTACTAGGACATATAGGGTTGTCACCACCTACTGCCTACCTCTTCAATCCGTGGATCTATGAGCCATCCAACGTTACTTAACTATCCTAGCACCATGCCTGCATATTAAGTAAATACCTTAAGAGTCAAGACAGAAGCCATCTTAAGGCAATGACAAGCCTAAACATCGTTGAACCAATGTTGAGACATAGCATAAGTTATTCATATAAACATGATCATATCATAACTAATTAGACTATAGTGGGGGTTTGTAGTGTCTATGATGATAGAATAATATTGTTTTGGCATAATCTTAAGGACTACTCCTACAACATACATGGAATCCACAATCAAACAAGAAATGCTTCATCCAAGTATATGAATAAAAGAAGACTAAATATAATATCTTTATTATGCATAAAGTCACAAATACAAGAAAAGATACATGAGCCATACCTTTCGAAATTTGGACTTGGGGCTAGAGGCTCCTCTCTACAGCCTAAACTCCTCTAAGGAACTAGGAGAACTAGTGTATACAATAGAATGATGCTCAAGTGGTGTGTGTTGAAGTGATGGGTCTTATTTATAGCTGGAGAACGGTCGATTCCCGCCACCAAAAGCGTGCATCGGTCGTCAACGACTTTGGGAAGCTGGGAGGAGCAAACACGTGGAAGTTGACCAGGTTTGGAGGGAAGACTAGGTCGGACGAACCACGTGTTCGGACGACCTGGTAAACCCTCCAAACGGGTTGTGCTTTCCCCAAGTGACTGACAGGTGGGTCCCATGACTATTTCTGGGCGCTAAGCTGTTGGATCTCCTCGGATACTTCTATAAGTGGGCCATTTGATCCTTGTGCTTCCACATGTCGACATCTGATTGGCTGGGAAGGTATTATTTAGGATACATCCCATTGTTTCACCTCAATTCTGTATAAAATACCTCCATTCACTATGTACAAGCGGAACTAGGTTATTTCTAACTATGATGTGTGTAAGAAATATTCATTTTGTCACATAATTGAGTTATATTGATGGTCAAAATAGGTATATAACAACCGTCAACAGACATGATTTAAATCAAGATTGGAATCAGAATGGACGTGAGAGTTGGATCTAGTGTAGTTACCGTGAATACAAAGGTTCAATGGTCGAGGATTAGGTTCACGCATGAATCTTGACATCGAGATCTGATGATGATGAAGAATTGGTGGAGAAGAACATTGACGATGAAGAGTTGATGAAGAGCACAGTAGCAACGATGATCTCGCTTCATTCCTGCCTCTCATTCTTCTTTCTTCTCTTCCCTTCCTTCTTCTCCTTCTCCCTTGTGGTGGGGCTTCTCCCTTTATGAGAGGTCACTATTGAGAGAACAGAGCATGGGGGTTCCTTCTAATGCGGCAAAGGGGTAAAGGTGTTTGGTGGGGTGTTTATATAGGAGGAGAGTGGTGGGGTTGGGGTGAAATCCAAGTAGGTCAGTGGAGACAGGTAGGGGCTTTGGTGGGGTCCCACTTGGGCTCCTTGATGATGAGGCACGACGTTCTTGGGCCCAATTAAGGCAATTACCCAGTAACTCGTCCTGAAGGAAAAATAGAATCCGAGTCAAAAACCTAAATACCAAACCAGTCTATAAGCAGGCCAGACAAATCTATTCAATTTCAGAGAGTTAGACAGACAAGTCCAGTATGGCATCAGACAGGTCCTTCCAAGATCAGAAAGCCAATCACACAAGTTTGGCACTAGACCGGACAAGTACGAGGTTTGCACAGTTTCAAAATCGAACTAAGTTTTGGGATTTCACTGGAACTCCAAAGAGTTACAATAGCGAGCAGCGGACTAGCCTGTATATAATAACGGACAAGTCCGGATGATAATAGAGACAAAATTGGATAAATCCGTTGCAATTAATGGATCGGTCCGGGGGAAAACAGTAGCGAAACCGGACTAGTCTGGGGTTCAATTCGAACAAGTCCATACGAAAGATTGATTTTAACTGCTGGTCTACTTCTAATTCATTTTTATCTTGTTCCTTTTTGTGTTGCATTATGTTAGACATGTATAAGAATGAATGCAATGCATGATGGGTGAAAATGAGGGTGTTATAGACCTACCCCCCCCCCCCCCCCCTTAAAATGAATCTCGCCCTCAAGATTCGACATAGAAGGAAAAATATAGGGAAATTCATTCTTAAGATCTTCATGCTCCCAAGTTGCTTCAGACATAGTATGATGTTTCCATTGGACTTTGCACCATTGGATCACCTTGCTTCTTGTGATTCTCTCCTTTATTTGCAAGATTTTGTTAGGTTCCTCGGCATGAGTCAAATCTTCCTCTAACTCCGATTCATCCATTGGTACTTGTTCTTCCGGTACCCTTAAACACTTCTTGAGATGGGAAACATGAAATACGTCATGAACATCGAAAACATGTGTTGGCATCTCCAACTTATATGCCACTTCTCCACATTTGTCTGAAATCTTAAATGGTCTGATGTAGCGAGGTGCCGACTTTCCCTTGACATTCACGAAGTCCCCAACTTCAAAAGTAAGATTCCTTCACCAATTATACGCATAGCCATTTTGTCGTGACTGAGCAGCTCTTAGGTTCTCACGTATTATATGAACTTGCCTTTCAGCATCTTGTAACACATGAGGTCCAAATACTTAGTTCTCTCCCGGTTCATTCCAAAACAAAGGTGTCCTACACTTCCTCCCGTATAGTGCCTCATAGGGTGTCATTTTCATGTTGGCTTGGTAACTATTGTTGTACGAGAATTCAGGATACAACAAGCTCTTGTCCCGGCTGCGTCCATGCTTCAAGGCACAAGTTCCCAGCATATCCTCTAATATTTGTTTTGTCCTCTCGGTTTGCCCATCAGTCTGTCGGTGATATGCGGAGCTAAAATTTAACCTGGTGCCCATAGCTTCGTGTAGTTTTCCCTAGAACCTAGAGGTGAATTGAGAACCTTGATCAGAGGCTATCCATTTTTGAACTCCATTCTGACATACAATATTTTCCATATACAACGACTAACTGTGCCGCGGTGTACTTGGTCTTAACAAGAATAAAGTGAGCAGATTTCATGAACCGATCCACAATGACCCATATAGAGTCATAACCGGACTAGGTATGCGGTAATTGAATGTGTCCTAGAGGAGGGTGAATAGGATTTTAACATTTTCCTGCACACTTAATCAAATCGTTAAATTCCTGGTGGACCGAACTTGTCTGGTGCAAATGCGGACTAGTCCGGTGTGCTTAAATTTTGTGAATTCATCAAGTGCTATATCAGAATTTGTATGTGTTGTAGCAGCGGAATTTAAACACCTATTCAAACAACCTTGATTGAACAATCAATATTGCAAACTTGCACGTGGAACATAAATTACTTGTTAGATCAGATTTGATGCCCTAGATTATCAAACTTGCAAAAGTAAAAGAGTAAAGCACGTGAGGCACAGATTTTTACCGAGGTTCGATCTCACCAAAGAGATCTACTCCTCGTTGAGGAAGACAACATAGAGCCGGGTCTATTCAAACCCTTTTCCCTCGTCAAGTCACCACACATGGCCGACTTGATTCCACTATCACGGGTAATCACTGAGTTGGTGGGGCAACCTCACACGTTGAGGGCTCCCACAAGAATTACAGCAGAATAATGATTGAATACACTCGAAAATATTTCAAGTAATGCAAGAGTGTATAGAGATGAAACCCCAGGAGCTCAATGACACATAGACAAAAATCTCCTGATCCCAAATCTGAATACTCAAAGATTTTCACTTATGAGGACCTTAGATGTGTGGGGAGATGTGTTTTCGTTCTCTTGGGACAAGTGGCGGCATTAGGGTTTTGAGTTATGAACAGTAGAATGCGAGAGTTGTTTATGTGGGGTCATGGATCTCCTATTTATAGTGTTTTCAAAAATATTACCGTTAGGGATCCCAGCGGCCGAACTAGTCTGTATCGATGACCGGACTTGTCCGGTGTGCTGTGTAAAATTGGTGTGGAATGTGCAACACACTAGAAACCCTAATTTGTGTGAGGTATACAAGACTAGTCCGGTAGCTGTCCGGACTTGTCCAGTGCCCTGTGTATTGGTACATCAGAAAAGTTTCTTGGACTAGCCCGGTGCATGAACGGAATTGTCCGATGCATAGTGTCATGAAACTTCAGAGAGTTTCTCGGCCTAGTTCGATCCCTGAACAGACTTGTCCGAAGCAGTGTTATGGAACATCAGAAAGATTAACGGACTAGTTCGGTGCACTATGAAGTGAGATTCTAGAAAGATAAACAGACTAGTCTAATCCATGAACGGACTAGTCCGGTGCAATGTGAAGTGAGACAACAGAGAGTTGAACGGACTAGTCCGATCCATGAACAGACTAGTCCGGTGCTCAGTGAATCTTAAGGTTGATTTTAAGCCATGACCTTACGCAAAGACTTGAGCTCTTGGGATGTGTCTCTCACACACATACTATACCATTAAGTCTACTTTGCGCTTCATTCATCAATTGGGCTTTTCCTTTTCTTCATCACTTGATTTTTCACTTTTTGAATGCACCAAACTATCTAATATAAGTTGACCTGCATTCATCTAAACAATTTCATTAGGATCTCATTCGTTTGTCATTAATCGTCCAAAACCCACAAGGGAATGCCTAGATGCACTTTTAATCTCTCCCTCTTTGGTGATTGATGACAACCAATTGAGATTTCACAATTAAGAGTAAAAACTGAATTTCATAATGTGTGCATATATGAGAATTACAAATGAGTAATCAAAGCTTCTTACATATATGCACTCTTTATGGTGGGGTGCCTATAGAGTGTGTGATCAAATGATGTGATGAGCAAATGATAAGAACATAACAATTATAGCGGCAATTATCACATTAAAATTAAACTAAGCATCACACATTAAGTAAAGTAGGCACGTCCAAAACAGGTTACAATAATTTGAAATTAAGATATATGTCCTCGATCACAAGTCCTTAAGGCTACAAAATAAGATACTAGTCTCAATCTCCCCCCTTTGGCATCAATGCACCAAAAAGGTAAAAAATGAGGGGAATTACTCATCGCCGCTACCTCCCTCACTCTCTGTTCTATCTTCATGTTCTTCTTCATCTTCAGATGCTTGCTGAGGAGGAGGAGCAGAGACGCCAGCTAGTACAAATGAAGCCAATTCTTGCTCTGATAGCAGTGCCATTTCAGTGAAATCCTCTTCAGAATCTTCTGAAATCTGAGGTGACCCCACTGGATCAATGTCTAGCTTTTGACTGATAGCTTTGATGTTGGTCACATATATCATTGATGTCTCTTCCTAGCCAGACTTTCCTTGTGCTGCTTAATTTCCACTTTGCGACAGACTGCAAAGATGGAGGAAAGCATTTTTGCACACCACTGGAGGACTCTCTAGAGGGTGGAGGAGCAGGAGTAGCAACTTGAGTCCTTGTGCCTTCATGAGCCCGCTTATATTTCTGTTCCACTGTAGGTGAGGTAGGAGCAGAGTGAACAGTGTATACTTTAGGCTTTTGGTGCTTGAGGCCTATGTGAGGAACATCTTTGACAAACTCAAGTTCTGTCACCTTCTCAATCATGTACATAATGTAAGGTGTATAGCCACAGGACCTGTTTGGAATAATGGAGATGTTCACAATGTCATTGTAGATGTATTCAAAGACATTGAAGGTCCTTCTCTTGCTTATCACATTCATCAAGGTCCTTAGAGTCCCCTGGATGGTTCCTGCATCTCCTTCCTTGGGAGCTATGGTTTTCCTCATAATTCTGTTCAGAACTGAAAAGAATGGCTTCAAATACTTGGTAGTTGGAGACTTGTAAGGCATTCTTGTATCATAGAGGAAATCTAGCTCATCTTTCTCCAGAGGCTTCAAGTTATGAATAATGAGATCATTTTTAAGTTATCCTCAAGATGAAGTATCCTAGCAAATTCTTCATAAGTGACACTGTACTTTGATCCATGTGTCATCCATATCATCTTGTCCCCAACATCACGGGCCAAGTAGAGAGTGGAGTAAAACTGAGTTATAACCTCATTGTTCCAGTCCCACTGGAAGGACATGAGATCCTCCAACCCATGTCTCTCCAATGCCTCCAGTACCTCTTGATAGGCTTGGCACTTCTTGGATTAGAGGTAGGTGATATTGAACCACTGATTTTGAATCACTGGATTCCTCGTCTTCATGTAAACATGCTCATAATAGTCAGCATAAAAGTTGCTCCAGAACATTGGCTCAGCTGACTGTTTGGGCTGCTCATATACTTCAATCTTCATCTATTTGTTAGCCAGTTCATTCCCTTTTCCTGTAAAATCATCACTTGAGGGTTGCCTGTTGCGGTGAATAGGAGTCTTCATCTTCAGCAGACCAATAGGATCACTAGCTAGTCCTTTGCCCTTGTTGAGGCTTCTCTTAGGTGCCGATGAGCTTCCAGTACCTTCCTTGCTCAAATGTTTCTTCACTACCACTCTCCTCTTCTTATGAAGAGAATCGTTGGGGGGAGAGGAGTGAACATTGTGGTTGATCCTCTTCTTCATGACTCTCTCTTTGGCTCTTTGCACTCTTGCATGGTCACGCTCTTCGTCATAATCAAACAAGGTGTCTTCCGAATCTGATGACGTTGTGCCTGACAGGGGAATTCAAGGATTGATAAGAATTTTGTAGACTTTGTGAAAATAAGAATTTAGAGGTTCAAATTGTCAGGGTACCGGACTTGTCCGTGTTCATAGTGCAGACTTGTATGGACAAGAACAACAGACTCGTTCGGACTGAGGTATGAACCCTAACTTGCTATTTCCAACAAACCTAGCTCGAATGACGCACAACAGGTAGGAATACAGTAGTAATACATCTAGAAAGGTAATGTATGCCCTAGGAATCAAGAAAAATAAGCAAGATTGGAGAAAAGGTGAGAATTAGGGTTGAGTGAGATTTTACCAAAAAATCAACGATTTGAAGAGGAGGCGCAGAGTGAGGTTCGAAAGCTTCACGCCGAGGAGAAGATTTCCCGTGGAGAAATCATCGATTTTGATGGCTAGATGCAAAAATCGCCTTGAGAGCTCAAGCTTGAGGAGAGAGAGAGCAAAAGCGATTATGAGAGGAGGAAGATGAAGTCCTGGTGGCGGGTTAGGATTAAGCCCATTAAATACGGACTACTCCGGTAGGGACCAGACAAGTCAGGTATGCTGGACCAGGGCCGGACTAGTATGAGACAATGTACTAGTCCGATGCTAACGCCGGACTAGTCCGGGTCAGCTGGATAGAACAGAATGGAACAAATTGATTTTGGGAGTTTGAACTAATAGTGATCTTAAGGACATCATTTCACAAATAATATTGATGACCATGACCAGTAAGCAATCAACAATCATACGATGGCCATAATTCTCCAAGATTCACTTATTTTAAATATTTTTCAAGAGAAAATCGAGATAGGGGCAAATTTTTACAAAAATGAGTAAATTTTGAAATCACAACCAGGTATGCAGTGTTTCAATGTAAAATCCCAAATGTTTCATGGGGTAAAGTTCAGAAAGGTCAATTTAAAATTTGATTGGGGAAAAGGAATCAAATGGCAATGAAGAAATTAAACCAATTCAAGCTTCAATAGAAGGGATTCAAAAATTCAAAATAGCCCCTGTTCAAACTTTGCCAAAATAAAAATCTGAGCTCACCATTAAATTCCAAATATTCCAAATAGCACCCCTGCAAATTTTCATAATATTTGGAGCACTGATTATATTTAATTCAATGGGTACATTGAATTCTATTCAAATTCAAATTTTAGTTTGCATTTCACATGAAACCTTTCCCAATTTGAAATCCAATTTCAGAATCTTAATCTCCATGTTTGAATTGGCCTCTCCACAAAAATCTAGCATTTTTGGACATCTTTAGGTGGGAGAACTGAAGTTCCAGAGAAGGATTGGGATGAAAAGGGTAGTGGGACCCACTGTCAGCCTCTCCCACTCGAATGAACCGACAGAGCCCCTCTGTTTACGTCTGTTCCCGCGCTTCAATGCCGGGAGAGCTCGCCACCATGACAAGGGCATGCAAAGAAAGCAGCTGCGTTGCCTAAACCGGCCTCTCCACTCTACTTAAGCACCGGATGACTCCCCTTCGACGTTCGCCGTCTATTTCTTCCAAACACAAACCGGCGGCGCCATCACCGACCGCCTCCCTCTCCTCCACTTCATCCGGCCATTCTAGCCCTCGGTTGATTGAGCTCCAAGCATCAAAAAGTAACCCAGCTCGTTGCTCTACCTTCTCCAACTGTTGGTTCAACGTTTCCTGACCTAAATCCGTGGTATTCCTCAGTTTCGCGGATGCCGCCAGAGTTGGGGACGATCGTCGCCTCTGCGCCACCGTTGCCAGCCCTCAACAAGCGGTGTCATGCCTTGACTCCAACAGCAAAAGGGATCGCCATCATGAGCTCTTTCTCACAGTAAAACCTGTGCTTCAGTTCCTTAAGTATCAAGCAAAGTATTCAAGTTTTGCTTTCGGTCATGGCCCATGAACTAGCTAGCTTCTCAGTTTAATTCCATTTCTACGTGTAATGATTCTTCAATCCAATTAAGTATTATAATCCGTACCTCCTAGCGCACCTCTCGGCCAAGAATCGACGGAAACAATCGAATGATTGCCGAGATATTCTATTTTTACTCTCCGCCATTGAAACCTCTTCTGTTCACCGACAAACTTGTGCTTACTGGCGGTGCCACGTTGTTTACACCACCTAGTAACCTTCCTCATGCTCCCAAAAACGTTCCCAGCCTTTCCCCGAGCTTCTTGTGCCATTCCCGAGCGAGTTCGACATAGCCGAAACCCTAGCCGTCGCCGCCGTCGTTGCCACGATTGGACCCCACCATCATATTGTGTGGTCGATTTTAGGGTTAGGCGGTCAAGAATGGGCTGAGAGGAGGTCGATGCAGCCATCACGGTGAGCTCGCCGGTGCTGCGCTGCCGCGGCCGAACCGAGCATCGCGAGGTAGAAGACGACGCGCGGGTCCCACTGGTCAGCATCTGTTTTTCCCCTCGGATCGGTTGTGGCCCGAATCAAATACGGCTGCGCGGGTTGATCCCTATGGCCCAGGTGTGGCCCAGCTGCGATTGGGTCATTTTAAACAGTGGGACCCAGTTGATTAATTCAAACATTTCCTTTTCCCATTTAATTCCAGATTTCATTTAAACTTCAAAAATCCATTTCTCCTAGTAGAATTGCTCACAAATTTCCAAATAAATTCTGGTAGACTCATCTTTATCCCTATTCTGCAGTAGCGCAATTTTTTGGACATGAAATTCCCAGAATTTCGATAATTAATTCCTTTGAGCTAAGTTCTTGTGAAATTAATTATCCCTGTCCTGTTAATTGGAAAATTCCCATTTTCGGTCTGAACACTCTTAATAATAAATTTGATATCCAGTAAAAATTGCAAGTTCATTGGACTTCATTTACTGGGTTGATCAGTGTTCCAAATCTCTATGTAGTTGAAAATTCGGAAAGTACAGTAACCATTTCAGAATTTCTTGCAAAATTGTAAAATCAATTTATACCTGTAGCAAGCTTTTAAAATTATGAAACAAATTTTCCTAGAACCAGTTAGACCCCCTCTACCAGAATCAACCACTGGTGGCCATGAAAAAGATACAGATTTAGTACCAAAATTCAGATAACTCTTTTAATTGTTGGAATTTTAGAGACAACAAGCTTCCTTGAACATCTCCAATTTTTGGTCCAGACCTTTCTTGTGGAACCTAGTGTCCACTTTAAAAATCCGAAATCCAATTAAAATTATGTGCATACATGATCAGTATTTATAAGATCTTTTTTATAGTTTCTATATCACTCATGTACATTATATATTGCATATAATATAGTGACCGAGATCGAGGAGTACCCGGAGCCCTTGGAGACCCTTCTTCCAGAAGCTAAATTCCCCTCTGACTCAGAGCCAGGCAAGCCCCGGTTTGTATTTAAGTGTTATTTCAAATTTTCTATTTGTATCACTTATGTCTAGGATGAGTTTGGGCACTAGGGCTAAGATGTTTGTTACTCCACTTGCATGACCCACAAATCCCATAAAGTATTGGGTAGATCCAGACCTTAACGAGTAGAAAATGACATGCTAACATTTATAGGAATCCGGTAGAAGTCGAGTAATTGGAATCTACTCGCGAGATAGGATTTTTATCACACGGGATGAATTGAATCAAAGAATGGTTTAGAAATGTGAAATTGAGAATGAGCAGCGGGTAGGAAGCAGCAAGATGTGGTCTCACGTGCATAGCCCTACTTGTGTCGATTGAGGACCGATCCGTGTGCGGCCCTGCTGGACAAGTTTGAATAGTACCAGAAGCATACTGGGCATATGGAACCAAGGAAAACGATGTAACTCGATAACTTGGATGTTTAGGCATAGCCCACTGTCGATAGGGGGTGGGCTGAGGGTAGTAAGGTGTAAATTTTCCGGCGGGCACAGACACGCTCCGTGCGGGAACCTTATGCCCGCGATGGTGTGACCGGTTCGGCGTTTGAGTTCTCTTGTGAAAGGTGGCAGCGTATGACATGGTGAGGAGAACGGCACGCTCCTTAGGCACGGGTGTATGTGACGTGTTATTCTGGTGTGTCCTAATTGCAATCATCGTCCCTCTTGGTTATTTGAGTACCGCTTGTTCATTTCACTGTGACGTAGTAAATACTGAAGAAGTCAGGAGAATACGATGTATGGAAGTATAATTGCTTTGCAACTATGATTGCTTTAGATTAGGCTCACTAAAGTTATTGTTATTAAACAATTAAGCTGCTGCTCTTAACTTGAAAAATGATGATCAATTTATATGCAAGTCATTTACTGCTATATCCATCCCTATGTTAAGTATCCGGGCATGTAGAGATTCATGTTTAGGTGAGACGGTTAAGTCTTGTCGAGCCTTCGTGCTCACGGTAGCTATATTAAGTTGTTTGCAGGTGAGACTTATGAGGAAGGGTCCGAGGATGAGGCGATGCCCCCGTCAGGGTATACCGCCAAATGAGAGCCCTGCACGCCGCAGTAAATTTGTGTGTGGCTAGTGTGTAGCATCCGCGGGCTGGACGGCTGCACTTTTGCATAGCTAGGCTGAGAGTTTAGCTATGAATATTATCTTCTGCTGTATATTAGGAATTGTAAAAGACTTCTACTATTTATATAAATAAAACTCTGTATTTTGTTGTATTCTCTTCGTGTGTGCTGTTGGGTACCGCTTTGCACGGCACCACCATATGCGATTCTTGGAATGTGTGGACCAGGTCCCCACAGCCTAGTATCAGAGTCGCATTGGGAATAGCATGCTCGAAAAGAGCCTATTTTGAAAACTTAAGAGTAGTCGAGTGAGGATTAGTACTATGCCCACATAACATCTATTATAGTATTAGTTAATTAAGGTGGCAAGCTAACTTACGTGTTATTATATTCTGTAACAACATTGCGACGTCAGGTAAGAGGTAAGGTATGCCACCGCAAGCGGATCAATTGTGGTAAGCTCACCATGCTAGAGGTAGCAGGTGGTTGTTTCAGTGGCTTGGCACGTATATGTTAATATGAGTCTCTGAAACTTTCCATGTTTCTGAGAACATATGACGTGCGGTACCCCAGTGTGCTACAAAATTAGTGGGAGCCCCCGCCAGGTTGGACATAACCCTATGCACCCCCTACTAGTGCAGCACTATGGAAAGACGTGGGATCCTGTCGGGTGGTAGAAAACCCGGTCATGTACCTCGAGACGTGGCTTAACTCGAGGCGGCCCGTATGGAATGATATGGGACGAATGTTTTCACTTTCATATATATTATTGTGAACTATTCGCCCGTGCGGGCTGTGCCGTATGGCATCATATGTTTGATTTATCGTTTGTCTGTAGATGCACTACACTAACCACGTTTAAGTAGCTCGAGTAGAAATCGTTTGCGAGTGAACGTCATCACTTTCACTGTTGAGACGTATGCCGGAATATCGGCTTAGGATTTTCTTTGGTGAGGGTGTAGTATCGGAATTGCATTCGAGCTTCATCGGGCACGTCGACGACGCTATCCGTGCTGGTGTTGTTACTCGACAACAAGTAAAAATTTCCAACTTAGGATAAGTTTCAATTTGTAATCTCTGTTTTGGAGCGTGCTGGTCAGATTTAAAATTGATTGTGTGGTCGCTTGGATAAGAAGGCATGTGGTCTGGGAACTTGAGGAAGTCATCCACAAGTTTCATTTTCAGCTCCAACACAGATTTCAAGATTTAAAACTTGAAAACCTCATTTGAACTTAAATTTCCCAGTCTCTGGTTCAAACTGTGAACTGGGCAGAAAAATTGACTAAGTTTGGAGCAGCATAACTTCCTGTATATTTCACCCCTATAGGTATACCATACATGGTTGGAAATTTTAGAGAGTCCTCTAAAACTCTTATGTTCAAGTCCACATCAGAATGCCCCTATAAGATAATGAAAAATTCAAATTCCTAAACTCTGTTAAATCTGGACAGAGACTGGACAGTTTCTGTACCCTGTCACTGTCTTGATCATATCTCTTTGTAGAATCGACGAATGACTTCATATAATGCATTTATGTAACCCTGAGGATGTATACAAAAATGTTGTAATTTTTTATTTTTGCATATATTGAAGTTTTGTATCTGGAAAAATGTGGACAAAATCAGCCTTAAACAGAGGAGGTGCTGTCAAAATTTTTCCAGAAACACTGTCAAATTGCAAAAATCATATCTCCTTATACAGAAATGATATGGAGGCAAATAAATACATTCTGGAAATATATTTTAGTGTACTACAGTTTTGTAGTTTAACTCAAGTCCTGAATGTGCCTCTAACTAGATGAAAATTTTGAATTTCGCCAAACTGATCAGACGGAACAGAACTGAGACTGAATTCCAGTGTTATGTTTCATTTGGCATTTGAATTTGAATTCACTTTCATAATTCAATTTTCACATCCATGATCTGTTTATCAAAAAAAAGTTGATGAATTTCATTATTTGACCCATTCAAATATTTATTTATAGATGGCGGATGTGATGATGCTGTTACCGGACGGATGGGTGTTCTCCACGTGCGCCAACCGTCTGGGCTTCCCGAGCATGATGCGGGAGGTGCTCCAACAGTTTGGCTTCATCGATATGCCAGGATATTGGGGTCAAGAGGCGGTTGATAGAGGCGTACTTTCATGTACCGTACTGGTCGACATCCCGGCTAGTCCGCGTTTTTATGGATGAGCTCCTTTTTCGGTCACCCATCAGGGAGCTCGTTTGGAGGACATGTGGGCCATTGCAGCGGGCGAAGCACTTATGAAGCTTTGCGAGCTTCATCAAGATGACATGGCTGGGACACAATTTCCTCTTCTCCCGGTCCGTGGTGCTGTTGGTTTTGAGCGGCAATGTCGTATGGTTGCGGCCTATTGACCATATGGCGACACAACCTCGACAACACTTGGGACGTATTCTGCTGCATCTAGCATGATGGTTCTTACACAAGGTGAAATTCTTCGGGAGCAGATCGAAGCCTTGAGGCAAGCGATGGAACGGGGTGACACTCTTGATTATATCAGTGAGAACCTCCGTTCGCTCCTGGCTCCAGTGAATCACCGGCTGAATCAATGCAAGGATCAGCTGAATCACACTCGCACGAGACTGCGAAAAGCTCACGCCGAACTGAGACAAACTCGCATGGAACTGCAGCAAGCTCGTGATGGACTGCAGGCGAGTCAATTGGAGGTGCAACAACAGCAAGAGCAGCTGTTGGTAGTCACCGAGGCACGAGATGAAGCCATCGAGGAAGCTCAGAATTGGGAGTACGAGGCAGAGCAACTTCAGGATAATTTGATTGAATCCGAAGCACAATTGCAACCAGTTGTATATCCACCGGCTCATAACATACCACTGAATATGGGCGAGCAGGTGCTCTCAGGTTCTGAGGAGGAAGAATATCCAGAGATACTCGAGTACGCCAATGACGATGCATCGGAGTAGGATAGGGAAGCACTATTGCCATCACGGGGCAATGCATAGTTAGTGGTTGCTCGTGTTCTTTTGTAGCCATGATTGTGTCATATTATAAATAGTAGTGGGTGCGTAGGTTATGACAAGGTGTCTATGACGACTCTTAGAGACCATGTATAGTTGAGATGCACATCCATAGAGGGAGTCCGTCATTTTGGAGTTTACTACTGTAAATTTGGTCATGAGATAATATATCTTGTATAAAGTTTGTACTTTATCAATATATGTGAATGTTATGCAATTATCACATTGTCAATACTCGCACTACTATGGTATAAAATGGATGAAGAAAACAAACATGTTGCTGATTTAAATCATGTGAATATATAATGGTGCATACGCGTTTGATGCCCGAGATGGGAGGCTCGAGTCGGGGTCGTGAGGATGAATCTCCGACCCGGGGGCAAACCGCAACACCACAGCAACAAGTCTCTCCACCACCACCACCACCATCTGAACCTCCGAGGAAGCTCGCGGAGATTCTGGCCATAGAACTCAGCTCGCGCAATGAGCAAACCGAGTTACTGCGGATGTTGGTTCAAAATTCGTCCCGTCAAAGGGGGGCGACTAGACAATGGGCAACGCCAGCCCCAACAAAGCTTTTATTCTGATTTCTTGGCGACACATCCACCAGTCGTCATGGAGGCCGAGGAGCCTCTGGAAGCAGACAACTTTATCCGCAATCTTGAGGCAAAGTTCGGTTTGCTGCGACGCACCGAACAACAGAAGGTGTTGTTTGTAGCGCAACAGCTTCAGAGATCCGCCGGTTCTTGGTGGGCGAACTTCATCGCCTTACTGCCGGCTGGTCATGCGGTCACCTGGACAGAATTCCGGCAGGTGTTCTGCGCTTACCATATACCTCCCGAAATAATAAAGAGGAAGCTTCAAGAATTTTTGGAGCTAAAGCAAGGCTGGAGGAGTGCCCACGATTACTCCAGCACATTCAATCACTTGGCGCAGTACACGCCCGAATATGTGGGGACGGATGATAGGAAGAGAGATATATTCTTCCAGGGCCTTAATCTGAAGATGAAGGTCCAACTCGCACAATGCAACAGCGGCACCTTCAATGACATTGTCAATGCCGCGATTGCAGGAAGATGCTCAGCGCGAGCTCGTTTCTGATAAGAGGAAACAGAGCGCGCCGTCGAGCAGCAGCAGGGGTGGTCAGCAGAAATACCGCATGGTGTATCGCTCACCATCCGGTCAGCGATGGCAGCCACCGGCGCGACCGCAGCAATTCAGTGGTCGATCTTTCAACACGCCACATTTGCAACTGCCATCTCCACAACAGCAGCAGCAGCAGCAGCAGCAGCAAAGGATGGTTCCGCGTGCATATCTGCCTCCACCACGTGCACCGGGATTCCATCCGCATATTGGAGGGAACCCGACACAATACATGTGCTATACGTGTGGCCGTGTCGGGCATTTTGCGAGGGACTGCCCCGAGCAGCGTCAAGGCAGCGGGCAAGCACCATATTGGGGTGCCGTTCAACCCCGCAACCAGCCCAAGAAACCAGCACTAAAACCCGGCAACGTACACCACTTAGATCTCGAAGATGTGCCGGAAGGCGAACCCATTCTCGTGGGTACATTTTCTCTACTCCAAAATCCCATTGTCATACTTTTTGACTCCAGAGCCACCCATAATTTTATTTGCCAATCATATGTTGTCAAGCATCAATTACCTATCACTCCCACAGAAAGCCCATATTTGATTTGCTCTCCGGGTGGGAAAATAGCAGCGGACATGAAAGTCCATAAAGCACAACTTAATATGGGTGAGAATATCTATCCGACTTCTCTAATTATATTAGAGGGTCAAAAGCTTGATGTCATCTTAGGGATGTCGTGGTTGCACCGTCATGGCGCTGTTCTCAACATTGTTCCACGCGTGTGGTCCATTTGAACTCTCCACTATATGAACCGCACACTCTCATTCTAGACCGCCTTATCCAAGAAATTCCAGCCACATACAACATGGAAGCCACAAAGCCTGGGGACATTCGTGTGGTCCGTGAATATCCGGACATCTTTCCCGACGACCTTCCGGGTATGCCACTGGATAAGGACATCGTGTTCAAGATTGAACTTATTCCAGGAACCACGCCTATTTCTCGGAGGCCCTACAAGATGGCACCAAATGAATTGGCAGAATTAAAGGAGCATTTGAAGGACCTGCTGGAGAAAGGTCTCATCCGCCCAAGTTCATCACCTTGGGGCCGCTCCACATTATTTGTAAAGAATAAGGACAAGACGTTACGTCTATGTGTGGATTATCGTCAGCTCAACACCATGACAATCAAGAACAAGTATCCACTACCGCACATCGATATTTTATTCGAGCAATTAGTGGGTGCTAAAGTATTCTCCAAGATGGATCTTGGGTCCGGATATCATCAAATAAAAATCCGACCGGAGGATATGCCGAAGACAGCATTCTCAATGAGATACAGGCTCTATGAGTATCATGTCATGTCATTCGGACTTACCAACACGCCAACTCACTTCATGTATTTGATGAATTCAGTGTTCATGCCGGAGTTGGACAAGTTTGTCGTGGTCTTCATCGATGGCTTTATCCAAAATCAGAGGAAGAACACAACAAACACTTGCATATCGTGCTCCAACAATTGAAAGATCACAAGCTTTATGCAAAATTCAGCAAGTGTGAATTTCGGATCAGCCAAGTGCCTTTTCTTGGTCACATTATTTCAGCAGAGGTTATCGCTATGGATCCAAGCAAAGTTGTACAAGTGCTGAAATGGAAGTCTTCAACATCTGTACACAAGGTTCGCAGCTTTCTCGCGTTAGCGGGATATTATCGGAGGTTCATTCCGAGATTCTCAAAAATCGCTAAACCGATGGCAGAGCTGCTGAAAAAGGGGACTAAATATATTTGGAGCAAGGCATGTGAGTATGCATTCCAAGCATCACAACAGCCCCAGTGCTAGCTCAGCCGGATACGACCAAATCTTTTGACGTTTATTATGATGTGTCTGGCATTGGTCTCGGCTGCGTGTTAATGCAAGAAGGCCGCCTGATCACGTATGGATCACGACAGCTCCGAAATCATGAGCAGCATTATCCGACTCATGACCTTGAGCTTGCTGCCGTGGTACTCGCTTTGAAAATGTGGAGGCATTATTTTCTCGGAAATTTAGTGCACCTCTACACCGATCACAAGAGTCTGAAATATATCTTCACTCAGAAGGAGCTGAATATGCGGCAGCGAAGATGGTTAGAACTGATCAAAGATTATGAGATTGAAATTCATTACCATCCCGGCAAGGCGAATGTAGTTGCCGATGTGCTGAGTCGCAGGTCTCACGTCAATAATCTATCCACCACTCCGATGGAAGATGACGGGCCGAGTCTATACTTGGTTGCATATGGAGCGTTATATAATCTTGCTCCCATCCCTACTATACGAGAGGAGATTATGGAAGCTCAAAAGAAAGACGTGGGTATGTCACGCATTTGGGGGAGAATGAAGAATGAAGAAATGAAGTGCTTCCGATGTGATGAACATGGTACCCTGTGGTTCAAAGACCGTATCGTGGTACCCCGTGACATGACACTTCGGAAGAAAATCTTGGATGAAACTCACTTATCCAAGTACTCTATTCATCCGGGTAGTAACAAGATGTACCAAGATTTGAAAACCAGATATTTGTGGACACGGATGAAGAGGGAAATTGCAAAGTACGTATCGGAGTGTGATATGTGTCGGCGGGTGAAAGCCGATCACATGAGAAAGGCCGGACAGCTGCAACCACTAAAAATTCCAGCTTGAAAATGGGAGGACATTAGTATGGATTTTATTGTCGGATTACCTCTCACATTGCACAAGCATGATTCGATTTGGGTGATAGTCGATCTACTAACCAAATCAGCTCATTTTATTCCGGTACATACAAAGTACATTGCCACGAAATATGCGGAAATATATATTGAAAGAATCATGTGCTTGCACGGAGTTCACCGGACGATTATTTCAGATCGTGGTGCGCTGTTCGTTGCTCGTTTTTGGGAGCAGCTGCACGCGTCTTTGGGGACGAAACTGATCTTAAGCTCTGCATATCACCCGTAGACTGATGGTCAAACTGAACGGGTGAATCAAGTTTTGGAAGATATGCTACGCGCTTGTGCCATCCACCATGGTAAAAATTGGGATGATCATTTACCGTTGGCGGAGTTCTCATATAACAATGGCTATCAAGCTAGCATCAGGATGGCACCGTGTGAAGCTCTCTATGGCCGGAAATATTGCACACCACCCAACTGGTGTGAATCTGGTGAGCGAGTTATATACGAAATTGATCTCATAAATGAAGCCGAAGAACGAGTGCAAATGATCCAAGCCAATCTCAAGGCTGCTCAATCTTGGCAGAAAAACTATGCAGATAAAAGACATCGACCTCTCCACTTTGACATCAGAGACCATGTTTAGCTCCGTGTCTCTCCGATGAAAGCGATTCATCGTTACGGAGTGAAGGGAAAACTTGCTCCATGATTCATCGATCCGTTCACTGTCGTGGAAAAATGCGGACATGTGGCCTATCATTTGGAGTTACCGGCGTCACTGTCACGCCCGGTCATCGTAAAGATGAACAGACGCTAATCACATGTACGCCAGGATCAATTGAATCGTACATGCGTCGACGAAAGTGAAATATCATTACATTGCCATGTTTGAATACATAAATAGTCTTACAATACGACCCGAAGGTCTACAAATACACACCACAAATATTTACATCAACTACAAAGCTCATCCAGTCCAAACTACAGCAGAAGACTAATAGATAAGAGCAGCTCCAACTCCACAGGCAGCCGTTGCGCGTGAGGTCGCCAGCCTAGACCAAGTCCTCCGGATCGACGTAGAAGTCCTCTGGTGCCGCTTCTTCTTCTTCATATTCTAAAGGAGAATTAAACGCTTGAGTATATAGAGTACTCAGCAAGTGCGGGAAGAGATGACATGATTGGCTAAAGCAAAAGGGAAGGCCAATTATGGCTTAGCACTATGCTTAGAACCTAACCTTAGCTTTCAATTACCAATATAATAATTCAAGAAGTAATCAATCCATAAGTAATGATAATGAATGTACTTAAAACATAATTAACCACCATTTCCCAACCATAGACTAATTATGAACTGGCCCCAAGCCACTCTTGTCCGTGAGCAAGGCTGTCATGACAGTTTTACCAAATCTCTGCAGAGAGTGTACCCTTTCCCCACATGCAGTGATTCCATCCCCTGTTGCCAGGTGGACTTGAGTAAACCTCCATGTAGCCCGTGGTGATCAACCACATTTCACACTTCCGTAGGTGTGTGGCCCGGAGATCACTACATGGTCTTTACAAAGGTACTCCCGACTAGTGCTAGTCCTCTAAGGTTTCCACCACTGGGGATTCTCGGAGTAACCCTCCACCCCAGAGCCCCCTCTTGAGCCTTGCGGATCCCAGAGCAGATCACCCGCATCCTTCCCCGCACCTTCCAACCTCTAGCATTTCATCGGGAGAAGCCTAATTAATTGACCATGCTGCCCCATCTCAGCCTCGTGGTGGTACTATAAAGCTTAGTGGCTTCCTCCATAAACCGTTCCTTAGAATCCGGTGGTAACAAACCCCAATCCCGGGTCTCGTGCAAACTGCACCATACCAATACTAACCAACCACCAAATTCCTATCCACTACAATAGTGTAATCACCACAAGTTCAAGTAACCATAAAGTTTAATATAGCACAATTGTATAAAGTCCCAATCCCAATATTAAGCATGGCTAAGCATAACTATGACCTATCTACTTCCCAACCCCTTTCAGGTAACAAGGAATTATATGGAACAGGGCATGTAAACATGAAGTAGGACATCAATTTAATTAGCATGCATCTATCTAAATCCCTAGAATTGGTACAAGATGGTCAAGGGCACTTGCCTTCGTTGAAGACTTGAGTGTTGGTGAAGTCCTGGTCTTGGAGGTTAAGATTAGGGTCAAAGTACGACTCTAGACATATGCCCAAGCATGGCAAGAATAGAATAAATCTAAATAAGTAAAGGGCATGCAAAACAATGCATCACAACACACACATAAGCATAAAATCCTATACTAATGCGTCCCTACGAAGTATTTATTACATAATATGGCCAAAGTATGCATTTCATATTTATCCTACATTTTTGGAATTTAATCATAGCCTAAAACCATTTATATTGAATTTTCTAGGGCCAAAATGTATTTTTAAACATTTATAATAAATATTCCATAGACAAAATACATTTCAACTGAACTCTACAATTTATTCACAGCATAAAATAATTTATACCAATTTTTCCTAACATTTCTACACTTAATTACCATTTTTATCTATTTTCTACACATTAAATACACCTATTAACAATATTTAGCAAATAAATAAAAGTCCAGAGACTAATTAATTAGTTTTATAAACTGTACAAGGGCTAAATACATGATTCTACAAATTTATAGGGGTTAGATTGCTTATTTAAATGGTTAAATCCAATTTTTAGGGTTCCAGGGGCTAGTCTGCAATTTCCAGGGGCTAGACATCAATTCCAGAGAAGTCCAGGGGGTAGCAAGCAAGGTTCGAGGGGCTGCGGTGCAAAAGCGCAGGCGGGAAAAGAGCTTTGAATGAGGGCCGTTGGATCTGAATGGGACGTGTGGGATTTAAAACACCGAACCGGTATGAAGATCTAATCTCCACCGTAGGGGTTCAACCGACGGCCCAGATTGGGCCACGTCGCCCCTAACCGGCGCACGCGCGCGGCGCGGCGGCGCCCGACGGTTGCCGGCGGCGATCTCGCCGGATATCACCCAAACGGCGATTCCTACGTCAATTCTATGCGCCAAGGACATGAACCGAGAGAGGAGGAGTAGGGGAACTCACCTAGGAGGTTCTCGGGGCGCGAAATTGGGTGGAAGGCGGCCGGCAACGAGAGGGGGCGGCGGTTGGCGTCGGTGAACGGCGACTCCGGTGAAACCTCGTCGATCTCCTCGCGCAGACTTGCCCGACGTGCTCCTGGTGAGGCGGCGAAGATGTTAGGGCAGTTGAGAGGGGAAGGCGATCACCGGCTAACCAGGAACGGCGGCGACTAACCTCGGTTGCGGCGATGGCTAGGGTTGCGCGACGGGAGCAAGAAACAGAGGGAGAGGGGGAAATTTTATAGGGCAGGGGGGTGCGGTGGTTGTCGGCGCGTGCAATGGGAGTTGCCCGAGTTGATTTCGACGTGGGATGAGGTGGTTTGAGGGGGTGTGCGGTGTGGGCACGGCGCGGCGCGGGAAAGGGGGGGGTGGCGGTTACTGGGGGTTGGGGATGACAGGTGGCCCCGGGGTGGCAGCGGGAGAGAGGAGGGAAAGGGGAGGCGCCGACAGGCGGGGTCCACGACGCAGAGAGAGAAGAGGTGGGGGGAATTCGGCTGGGCCGCAGGAGGGGGAAAAAGGGAATTGGGCCAGGGGGAAATCTACCCAGGGAGGGTTTTTAATTCTTTTTCTTTTTCTTTTTCCTTTCTTTTCTTTTGATTTGAATTCAAATTCAAATTTTAAACGGATGCTACTCGTTTGAACATCAAAAATCACCCAAAAATGCATACAACAATGATCAAGGGTTTGAGCAAATTTTTGTACATGAAATGATGGGTGCTACAACTCTACCCCCCTTAAAAGGAATCTCGCCCTCGAGATTCGGACGTCCTAAGAGAATAGATGAGGGAAATCCGCCTTGAGATCTTCTTCTCTTTCCCATGTTGCTTCTGCCTCTGAATGATGCTTCCATTGCACTTTACACATGCAAATGACTTTGTTTCTTGTGACCTTTTCCAGTGTTTCAAGTATCTTGACAGGCTGCTCCACATAAGACAAGTCTTCCTGTACATCCACGACTTCCATAGGCAATTGCTCTTCAGGCACTCTTAAGCACTTCTTAAGTTGTGATACATGGAACACATTATGCACATCTGACAAGTGTGGTGGAAGCTCAAGCTGATATGCTACTTCACCTCGTCTTTCGAGTATCTTGAACGGACCAATATAGCGTGGTGACAACTTGCCTCTTACTTTAAATCTTCTCAATCCTCTCATAGGTGACACCTTCAAGTACACGTAGTCACCAACTTCAAATGTGAGATCACGTCTTCGAGTATCCGCATAACTCTTCTGTCTTGTTTGAGCTGCCTTTAGATTCTTCTGAATTTCTTGTACTTGTCTCTCAGCCTCTTGTAACACGTCAGGCCCAAAGACTTGACTTTCCCCAGTTTGATTCCAAAACAACGGTGTCCTACATTTTCGCCCATACAATGCTTCAAAAGGAGACATCTTCAAACTGGCTTGATAACTGTTGTTGTAAGAGAATTCGGCATATGGCAGATTCTTGTCCCAACTTTTGCTATTCTTTAAAGCACACGCTCTCAACATGTCTTCTAATATCTGGTTGGTGCGTTCTATCTGACCATCAGTTTGAGGATGATACGCCGAACTAAAATTTAGACGGGTATCCATTGATTCATGCAACTTCTGCCAGAATCTTGAGGTGAATTGGGTGCCTCTGTCTGAAATGATCTTCTTAGGAACTCCATGTAAGCATACAATCCTAGAGATGTACAGTTCCGCCAACTTGGGACCATTGTAGGTCTCTTTCACAGGAATAAAGTGAGCCACTTTAGTTAGACGGTCCACAATAACCCATATAGAATCATATCCAGACTGTGTTCTTGGTAGTCCCACAATGAAATCCATACTAATTTCTTCCCATTTCCATTCTGGCACTTTGATTGGTTGCAATAACCCTGCTGGTCTTTGATGTTCCGCCTTAATCAATTGACATGTATCACATATGGCCACATATTCTGCTACATCCCGTTTCATTCCATGCCACCAATATCGATCTTTAAGGTCTTGATACATCTTTGTGCTTCCGGGATGAATGGAGTATGATGAGTCATGAGCTTCTCTTAATATCAACTCTTTAATCTCCTTGATATCTGGAACACAAATCCTCTTTCCAAGCCATAAGGTTCCTTGTTCATCCTCTCTAAAGTTCGGAGCTTTCCCTTTCTTCATCAACTGTTTGATCTCCTTGACCTTCTCATCATTCTTTTGCCCTTCTCGTATATCACGTTCAAGGGTTGAGTCCACTTCCATAGCAACTGCTTCAGTGTTAGACACTAGACATAGGTTTAACCTTGCAAACTCTTCACATAATTGGGGTTGAAGAGCTTGTACTGACAAGTTATTGCTTTGTCCCTTCCTGCTTAGAGCATCAGCGACCACATTAGCCTTGCCTGGATGGTAGTTGATTCCCACATCAAAATCATTTATTAACTCCAACCAACGATGTTGCCTGAGATTAAGATCCGGCTGTGTGAATATGTATTTCAAGCTCTTGTGATCTGTGTATATCTTAGTCCTTTTTCCATCAAGTAGTGTCTCCATATCTTCAAAGCGTGAACAACAGCTGCCAATTCCAAATCATGTGTTGGATAGTTCCTCTCATGTTTCCAAAGCTGTCTTGAAGCATAGGCCACAACATGTCCTCCTTGCATTAAGACACATCCTAAACCATGACCAGATGCATCACAATAGACCACAAACTCCTTCTGCATATCAGGCATCACCAATACCGGTGCACTGGTCAACCTCTTCTTCAATTCGGCGAAGCTTACTTCACATTCGGGGGTCCACTTGAAAGAAACTCCTTTCTCAAGCAACTTGGTTAGTGGTCGAGAGATCTTTGAAAATCCCTCGATGAATCGACGGTAGTAACCAGCCATACCTAAGAATCTTCGTATATCATGTACACTCTCAGGTGTTTCCCACTTAAGAACATCGTCCACTTTGCCTGGATCCACTGCTATACCTCCTTCGGATATGACATGTCCCAAAAATGATACCTCCTTTAGCCAAAACTCACATTTACTAAGTTTGGCATACAGTTGATGTTGGCGAAGCTTCTGTAGAGCCATCCTGAGGTGCTCCTCATGATCTTCTTTAGTTTTGGAGTAGATAAGTATGTCATCGATGAATACCACTACAAACTTGTCCAAGTACTCCATGAATACCTTGTTCATAAGATACATAAAATATGCCGGAGCATTGGTCAATCCAAACGACATAACTATATACTCATATAATCCATATCGAGAGACAAATGCCGTCTTGGGAATATCCGACGGTCTAATCTTCAGCTGGTGGTAGCCCGAACGAAGAACAATATTGGAAAACACACATGCTCCTCTCAACTTATCAAACAAATCATCAATCCTTGGTAGTGGATATTTATTCTTGATTGTTACCTCATTTAAGGCACAGTAGTCCACACACAATCTTTGAGTTCCATCCTTCTTCGGTACAAATATAACTGGTGCTCCCCAAGGCGATGAGCTAGGGCGAATATATCCTTTTGCCAATAACTCCTCAATATGATCTTTTAGTTCAGCTAATTGTTTAGCATCCATTCTATATGGCCTCTTATATATTGGGGCCATTCCAGGTACTAATTCAATGACAAATTCAATCTCTCGATCAGGGGGCATACCTGTTAAGTCATCTGGGAATACATCCGGAAATTCCTTCACAATCCTGATGTCTTTGGTACTCTCAAGATGGTTGAGTTGTACTACTGCCTCTTGTGTCTGATCTGGCTTGAACTCCACTGTAGTGCCATCCGAGTGTGTTAAGCAGACTGTTCTAGTTGCACAATGAATTACTCCTTGATTCTTCGTCAACCAGTCCATTCCCAGAATGATATCTAATCCTTGTGAGTCCAACACTATTAGGTTGGCCCAAAAGACTACCCCCCTTATGTTTATACTCACTTTTCGGCAAAGATGCCTTGCCACCATCTCTCCTCCAGGAGAGTTTATCAATAATGGCCCATTCAAGAATGTAACTACCATGTCATGCTTCTTTATGAAATCCTTGGATATAAATGAATGTGTAGCACCCGAATCAAACAATATGGTGGCGGGGTGGGAGTTAACAGAAAACATACCGATCACCACATCAGGCGCTTCCTGTGCTTGCTCCAGAGTCACATGATTGACACGACCAGTTGGGTTTTGTTGCTTCTTTGGACAACTGCTGGCATAGTGTCCCCATTCTCCGCACTTGTAACATTGTACTCCCGCAGGATTATTTGGGCCCTTGTTGCCTCCTGATTGGTTTCTTGGGGGTTGGCCATTTGGACGGTTAGCTGGAGCTGAAGGGCGGGGTGGCTGCATCTGCTGACATGGGGGTTGCATTGGCTGGCGTGGTGGCTGCTGCTGCTGGCGCATTTGCTGGTTGTAGGGAGTGGGTGGTCTGTAGTTGGAGTTGGGAAACCTCTGTCCCGAGTAGTTCATGGGACGAGTCATTTGGTTTGCAGGCGGAGGGTTAAGACGGGGGCGCACATTGCTGCTAGAGGCATGTGCCATAGTCAACTTCCTTTTTCTTTCCTCATCATCCAGTTCCTTTTTAGTCCTCTCCACTTCAAAAGCTTTGTCAACCAGCTTCTGAAAGTCGCCGTAGTCGCTGGAAGACATGGCGAACTTTAACTCCTTGTCCGATCCATTCTTGAAGCGGAATTGTTTCTTGGAGTCAGTATCCACATCGGTTGGAGCATAGCGGGACAACTGGGTGAATTCATTCAAATAGGCCCTCACAGTCATACGGCCTTGCTTTAACATCAGGAACTCTTCACGTCTTGCTTGTATTTCTCCTTCTGGCACAAAGTGATTGCAGAAGTTGGTCCTGAATTCTTCCCAAGTAATGTTTTCTGGATCCCGGTGGGCTTCAGTAAAGGCAGCCCACCAGTCAGCTGTCGGTCCTTGGAGTTGATGGGAGGCTAGTAGTACTTTCTCCCTTCCTTCACAGTGGATGAGTCTCAACTTGCTTTCAACGGTTCGGAGCCAATCATCGGCATCCATGGGTTCGGTGACGGTGGAAAAAGTGGGTGGATGAGTGTTCAGGAAGTCCCTAAGGAAGGACCTAGGTGGAAAAGGTGTTGGTGGCGGAAGGTTGTAGTTTGGTGGTGGTGGGGGTGGGGCTTGCTGCAAGTTGGTGACAATCTGTGTAAGGTTGTTAAGCAGCTGGGTTTGGATGGCCATCATCTGTTGCATTTGTTGCGCGGCTGGGGCCCCTCGGGCACCCCTACCATTCCATCCAGGCACGCCTCCAAGTCCTTCATCTTGGGGCATAGCGCCCCTTCCACGACCTCTACCTCTACCTCTTCCAGACATCTGTGTAGGGAAAGATTGAAATTTTAGAACAATAGATAAGATATAGAAGGGTACGCTATGGAAAACGGTCCCAACTACATGCATCAAGGAAAACATATATATATAAAGCAAGAAAATTCATTAACCAACTAGTGCGGATGTGGACAAGATGCTAATGCATTCCACAACTCGCACGACTCACTAACAAGCCTATAAACAGATGACATGGATGTGGACAGGATGCTGAAGCATTCCACAACTCATGTCGCACACAACCACACACACATAACATAAAGCAAACTACTAGCATAACATCATAAACAAAACAACTCAATACTAAAGAGGGCGTAGCTACACGCTCCTACACACTAAGGATAACTGTCCTGAGTCGTCCAGCAGGGAAACAAGTCCACTCCTACTCATCGGAGTCCTCCTCAATCTCCATCTCTGGGTCTTCTTCTTCCGAGTCCTCTCTTGATTCCTGGGGGGAGTTCATACGGCGATCTGGAGAGTTCGGGTCCCAAGGCTCAACGTCCGAAGCGTACTGAGGAGAGTTAGGATCAGCTCCAGTGATCCTCCCGTAGCGTCGGCGAAGTCGCTCGTAGCGGTCAAACAGGTCCCTGCTGTCCTGTAGCTCCTGCTGACAACGCTGGAGTCGCGAAGACAACTCCACCACGTCGTCCACCAGCCTCTCGCACTGAGGGTGGGTAAAAGGCCCCTCGATGTCATGTCCAGTGAAGGCGACCGTGCCACTAGGGCGCTGAGGGGTGTACGCGTGCTCCGTGCACCCAAGAAGGAACCTGTGGGCGTGGCTCCAGTAGGTAGTCGCCTCCCATGTGGCGTCCTCCTCAGCCGCATGCTGGGAGCTCCTCCAGGCCGGAGAGAAGTGTGAGTGCAGCAGCTCCGAGTTGTAGTAGACGGCCAGCTGAGAAGTCCACTCCAGTCCACTGGTATAGGGTGCAAAGACCCTAGTGGTCTGGTAGAGTAGGCGAACACGGTACTCACGGTACCCCGCAGCATGAATAAGAGAGCGAAGACGGACACGCATCCTCGAAGCAGCGCTCCCAGTGGAGAACAGCGTCGTCTCCCTCCTGGGGGTGTGAGGTGCGGAGCGACTGGCTAGGGCATGGTGAGGAACACGACCCCCAGTCAACTTACGAGCCGTCTGCTTGGTTCGCGCCATCTACAAACATTTGAAAAGAAGAGAGTGAGATCAATAATCAATAAATTAAATTAGAATAAAGCAAATAGCACAGCAAGATAAGAAGCACAAGGTTTGAGATAGAGAGCACAAAATTTTGGAAATACTATTTCATAAGAAAATAGTATAGTCCTTAATTTTCGGCCATTTCTAACTAGGCTTGCGTCCTACGGGCAACACGGCTCTGATACCACTTTGTCACGCCCGGTCATCGTAAAGATGAACATACGCTAATCACATGTACGCCAGGATCAGTTGAATCGTACATGCATCGACGAAAGTGAAATATCATTACATTGCCATGTTCGAATACATAAATAGTCTTACAGTACGACCAGAAGGTCTACAAATACACACCACAAATATTTACATCAACTACAAAGCTCATCCAGTCCAAACTACAGCAGAAGACTAATAGATAAGAGCAGCTCCAACTCCACAGGCAGCCGTTGCGCATGAGGTCGCCAGCCTAGACCAAGTCCTCCGGATCGACGTAGAAGTCCTCTGGTGCCGCTTCTTCTTCTTCATATTCTAAAGGAGAATTAAACTCTTGAGTACATAGAGTACTCAACAAGTGCGGGAAGAGATGACATGATTGGCTAAAGCAAAAGGGAAGGCCAATTATGGCTTAGCACTATGCTTAGAACCTAACCTTAGCTTTCAATTACCAATATAATAATTCAAGAAGTAATCAATCCATAAGTAATGATAATGAATGTACTTAAAACATAATTAACCACCATTTCCCAACCATAGACTAATTATGAACTGGCCCCAAGTCGCTCTTGTCCGTGAGCACGGCTGTCATGACAGTTTTACCAAATCTCTGCAGGGAGTGTACCCTTTCCCCACAAGCAGTGATTCCATCCCCTGTTGCCAGGTGGACTTGAGTAAACCTCCATGTAGCCCGTGGTGATCAACCACATTTCACACTTCCGTAGGTGTGTGGTCCGGAGATCACTACATGGTCTTTACAAAGGTACTCCCGACTAGTGCTAGCCCTCTAAGGTTTCCACCACTGGGATTCTCGGAGTAACCCTCCGCCCCAGAGCCCCCTCTTGAGCCTTGCGGATCCCAGAGCAGATCACCCGCATCCTTCCCCGCACCTTCCAACCTCTAGCATTTCATCGGGAGAAGCCTAATTAATTGACCATGTTGCCCCATCTCAGCCTCGTGGTGGTACTATAAAGCTTAGTGGCTTCCTCCATAAACCGGTCCTTAGAATCCGGTGGTAACAAACCTCAATCCCGGGTGTCGTGCAAACTGCACCATACCAATACTAACGAACCACCAGATTCCTATCCACTACAATAGTGTAATCACCACAAGTTCAAGTAACCATAAAGTTTAATGTAGCACAATTTTATAAAGTCCCAATCCCAATATTTAAGCATGGCTAAGCATAACTATGACCTATCTACTTCCCAACCCCTTTCAGGTAACAAGGAATTATATGGAACAGGGCATGTAAACATGAAGTAGGACATCAATTTAATTAGCATGCATCTATCTAAATCCCTATAATTGGTACAAGATGGTCAAGGGCACTTGCCTTCGTTGAAGACTTGAGTGTTGGCGAAGTCCTGGTCTTGGAGGTTAAGATTAGGGTCGAAGTACGACTCTAGACATATGCCCAAGCATGGCAAGAATAGAATAAAGCTAAATAAGTAAAGGGCACGCAAAACAATGCATCACAACACACACATAAGCATAAAATCCTATACTAATGCGTCCCTACGAAGTATTTATTACATAACATGGCCAAAGTATGCATTTCATATTTATCCTACATTTTTGGAATTTAATCATAGCCTAAAACCATTTTTATTGAATTTTCTAGGACCAAAATGTATTTTAAAACATTTATAATAAATATTCCATAGACAAAATACATTTCAACTGAACTCTACAATTTATTCACAGCATAAAATAATTTATACCAATTTTTCCTAACATTTCTACACTTAATTACCATTTTTATCTATTTTCTACACATTAAATACACCTATAAACAATATTCAGCAAATAAATAAAAGTCCAGGGACTAATTAATTAGTTTTCTAAACTGTACAGGGGCTAAATACATGATTCTACAAATTTACAGGGGTTAGATTGCTTATTTAAATGGTTAAATCCAATTTTTAGGGTTCCAGGGGCTAGTCTGCAATTTCCAGGGGCTAGACTTCAATTCCAGAGAAGTCCAGGGGGTAGCAAGCAAGGTTCCAGGGGCTGCGATGCAAAAGCGCAGGCGGGAAAAGAGCTTTGAATGAGGGCCGTTGGATCTGAATTGGACGCATGGGATTTAAAACACTGAACCGGTATGAAGATCTAATCTCCGCCGTAGGGGTTCAACCGACGGCCCAGATTGGGCCACGTCGCCCCTAACCGGCGCACGCGCGCGGCGAGGCGGCGCCCGACGGTTGCCGGCGGCGATCTCGCCGGAGATCACCCAAACGGCGATTCCTACGTCAATTCTATGCGCCAAGGACATGAACCGAGAGAGGAGGAGTAGGGGAACTCACCTAGGAGGTTCTCGGGGCGCGAAATTGGGTGGAAGGCGGCCGGCGACGAGAGGGGGCGGCGGTTGGCGTAGGTGAACGGCGACTCCGGTGAAACCTCGTCGATCTCCTTGCGCAGACTTGCCCGACGTGCTCCTGGTGAGGCGGCGAAGATGTTAGGGCGGTTGAGAGGGGAAGGCGATCACCGGCTAACCAGGAACGGCGGCGACTAACCTCGGTTGCGGCGATGGCTAGGATTGCGCGCGAGGAGGAAGAAACAGAGGGAGAGGGGGAAATTTTATAGGGCAGGGGGGTGCGGTGGTTGTCGGCGCGTGCAATGGGAGTTGCCCGAGTTGATTTCGACGTGGGATGAGGCGGTTTGAGGGGGTGTGCCGTGTGGGCGTGGCGCGACGCGGGAAAGAGGGGGGGTGGCGGTTACTGGGGGTTGGGGATGACAGGTGGCCCCGGGGTGGCAGCGGGAGAGAGGAGGGAAAGGGGAGGCGCCGACAGGCGGGGTCCACGGCGCAAAGAGAGAAGAGGTGGGGGGAATTCGGCTGGGCCGCAGGAGGGGGAAAAAGGGAATTGGGCCAGGGGGAGAAATCGGCCCAGGGAGGGTTTTTAATTCTTTTTCTTTTTCCTTTCTTTTCTTTTGATTTGAATTCAAATTCAAATTTTAAACGGATGCTACACGTTTGAACATCATAAATCACCCAAAAATGCATACAACAATGATCAAGGGTTTGAGCAAATTTTTGTACATGAAATGATGGGTGCTACAGTCACTCTCTGGAGTTCATAATGTATTCCACATTTCTCAACTGCGTAAATGTCTTAAATCCTCAGATGAAATCCATACCGAAGACATTGAGGATCTCCAACCGGATCTCACTTATTCTGAGTATCCGATCCGCATTATTGATGCAAAGACTCGCACCACAAGAAACCGGAGTTGTACTTCTACAAAGTCTTGTGGAGCAACCATACCGCTGAGGAAGCAACATGGGAAAGCGAGGATTATCTCCGATCAAACTATCTGGATTTATTATCACCTCATATCCGGTAATCTTTTTACCTCCGTCTCTTTTATTTGTAATCTCGGGACGAGATTCTTTTAAGGGGGGGAAGAATGTAAAAGCCCAAATGTTTCATGGTGCAAAGTTCAGAAAGGACAATTTCAAATTTGATTGGGGAAAAGGAATCAAATGGCAATGAAGAAATTAAACCAATTCAAGCTTCAATAGAAGGGATTCAAAAATTCAAACTAGCTCTGTTCAAACTTTGCCAATATAAAAATATGAGCTCACCATTAAATTCCAAATATTCGAAATAGCACCCCTGCAAATTTTCATAATATTTGGAGCACTGATACTATTTAATTCAATGGGTACATTGAATTCTATTGAAATTAAAATTTGAATTTTAATTTCACATGAAACCTGCCTAAATTTGAAATAAAATATCAGAATCTTAATCTCGATGTTTGAATTGCCCTCTCCACAAAAATCTAGCATTTTTTGACATGTTTAGGTGGGAGAATTGAAGTTCCAGAGAAGGATTGGGATGAAAAGGGCAGTGGGACCCACTGTCAGCCTCTCCCACTCGAATGAACCAACAGAGCCCCTCTGTTTACGGCTGTCCCCGCACTTCAACGCCAGGAGAGATTGCCACCGTGACAAGGGCATGCAAAGCAAGCAACTGTATGGCCTAAAGCGACCTCTCCAATCTACTTAAGCACCGGATGACTCCCCTTCGACGTTCACCGTCCATTTCTTCCAAACGCAAACCGCCGGCGCCATCATCGACAGCCTCCCTCTCCTCCACTTCATCCGGCCGTTCTAGCCCTTGGTTGGTCGAGCTCCAAGCATCAAAAAGTAACCCAGCTCATTGCTCTACCTTCTCCAACCGTTGGTTCAACGTTTCCTGACCTAAATCTGTGGTATTCCTCAGTTTCGCGGACACCGCCGGAGTTGGGGACGCTCATCGCCTCTGCGCCACCGTCGCCAGACCTCAACAAGCAGTGTCACGCCTCGACTCCAACAGCAAAAGGGATCAACATCACGAGCTATTTCTCACAGTAAAACATGTGCTTCAGTTCCTTAAGTATCAAGCAAAGTATTCAAGTTTTGCTTCCGTTCGTGGCCCATGAACTAGTTAGCTTCTCAGTTTAATTCTGTTTCTACGTGTAATGATTATTCAATCCAATTAAGGATTATAATTCATACCTCCTAGCGCACCCCTTGGCCAAGAATCGACGGAAACAATCGAATGATTGCCGAGATATTCGAGTTTTCCTCTCCGCCAGTGAAACCTGCCCTGTTCACCGACGATATAGTGCTTACCGGCGGTGCCACATCATTTACACCAACTAGTAACCTTCCTCATGCTCCCAGGAACGTTCCCAGCCTTTCCCCGAGCTTCTTGAGCCATTCCCGAGCGAGTTCGACATAGACAAAACCCTAGCCGCCGCCGCCATCGTCGCGCCACCATCTCCTGCCGTTGTCGCCACGATTGGACCCCACCGTCGTATTGCGTGGTCGATTTTAGGGTTAGGCGGTAAATAATGGGCTGAGAGGAGTTCAGCGCAGCAATCCCGGCGAGCTCGCTGGCGTTGCGCCGCCGCGACCGAACCGCGCGTCGCGAGGTAGAAGACGACGTGCGGGTCCCACCGGTCAGCGTCTGTTTTTTCCCTCGGATCGGTTGTGGCCCAGATCAAATATGGCTGCGCGGGTTGATCCCTATGGACCAGGCGTGGGCAGCTGTGATTGGGTCATTTTAAACAGTGGGACCCAGTTGATTAATTCAGACATTTCCTTTTCCCATTTAATTCCAGATTTCATTCAAACTTCAAAAATCCATTTCTCCTAGTAGAATTGCTCAAAAATTTCCAATAAATTCTGGTAGACTCATATTGATCCCTAGTTTGCAGTGGTGCAATTTGTTGGACATGAAACTCCCAGAATTTTGATAATTAATTCCATTGATCTAACTTCTTGGGAAATTAATTACCCCTGTTCTGTTGATTGGAAAATTCCCAATTTTGGTCAGAACACTCTTAATAATACACATGATTTCCAGTAATAATTTCAAGTTCATTGAACTTCATTTACTGGGTTGATCAGTGTTCCAAATCTCTATGTAGTTGAAAATTGGGAAAAGTACAGTAACCATTTCAGAATTTCTTGCAAACTTGTAGAATCAATATCTCCCTGTAGAAAGCTTACAAAAATATGAAACAAATTTTAATAGAACCAGTGTGAACCCCTCTACCAGAACCAACCACTGGTGGCCATGACAAAGCTACAGATTTAGTACCAAAATTCAGAGAAGCCTTTTAATTGTTGGAATTTTAGAGACGTCAAGCTTCCTTGAACATCTCCAATTTTTGGTCACAATCTTCCTTGTAGAACCTAGTGTCCACTGTAAAAATACCAAATCCAATTAAAATAATTTGCATACATGATCAGTATTTATAAGATCTTTTCTATAGTTTCTATATCACTCATGTACATTATATATTGCATATCATACAGTGATCGAGATCGAGGAGGACCCGGAGCCCTTGGAGACTTACTTCCAGAAGCTAACTTCCCCTATGACTCACAGCCAGGTAAGCCCGGGTTTGCATTTAGGTGCTATTTCAAATTTTCTATTTGTATCACTTATGTCTAGGATGAGTTTTGGGCATTAGGGCTAAGGTGCTTGTTACTCCACTTGCATGACCCTCAAATCCCTTGGAGTATTGGATAGGTCCAGAGCTTGACGAGTATACAATGCCATGCTAATGTTTATAGGAATCCGGTTGAAGTCGAGTAGTTCGAATCTACTCGCGAGATAGTATTTTTATCACACGGGATGAATTGAATCAAAGAATGGTTTAGAAATGTGAAATTGAGACCGAGCAGCGGGTAGGATGCAGCGAGACATGGTCTCACGTGCATAGTCCTGCTTGTGTCGATTGAGGAACGATCCGTGTGTGGCCCTGCTAGACAAGTTTGAACAGTACCAGATGCATATTGGACATATGGAACCTAGGAAACCGATGTAACTTGATAACTTGGGTGTCGAGGCATAGCCCATTGTCGATAGGGGTGGGCTCAGGGTAGTAAGGTGTAAATTCGCTGGAAGGCACAGACACGCTCTGTGTGGGAACCTTATGCCCGCGGTGGTGGGACCGGTTCGGCGTTTGAGTTCTCTTGTGAAAGGTGGTTGCATATGACGTGGTGAGGAGTACGACGCACTCCTTGGGAACGGGTGTACGTGACGTGTTATTCGGGTGTGCCCTGATTGCAATCACCATCCCTCGCGGTTATTTGAGTACCGCTTGTTCACTGTGTTGTGATGTATTAAATACTGAAGAAGTCAGGAGAATATGATGTATGGAAATATAATTTCTTTGCAACTATGATTGCTATAGATTAGTCTCACTAAAGTTACTATTATTAAACAATTAAGCTATTGCTCTTAACTTGAAAAATGATGATCAATTTATATGCGAGTCATTGACTGCTATATCCATCCCTATGTTAAGTATTCCTGTGTCGAAGTGTTTGCTATGACACTTCCCCCGGACCCGCTGAGAAGCAGCCCGCGGAGGTTTTTTTGTGGTTGGGGCACACAAAGATCAAGATCAAGATGATGACCTCAGAGATTTACGTGGTTCGAGCCGCATGAGCATAACACCCTACTCCACGGGGTTTGTGTAATTGTATTGAGCAAGTACGTTCGCTAGGATCAGGTCTAATCAGATTAGATCGTCCCTGATGTTCGTGTGGTACATCCCTTTTATAGTTCTATGGACTGACCGTTACAGAGCTTGCCTGGCCTGACATGTGGCCCTGGTGTTCTTAATGGCCTAATACACTGTCTAAAGATTATTAAGTGTGATTAATAGTGTGATAACGTGGCTTAATAGCTGCATTACCCCTATTAACAATGCACTGATCATGTGTCATTGATACGGCAGTAATGACACGTTATCAGGCCTTGTAACTGTCGCCTTAACCATCCTTGAATGTTTGTAATGGACGTGGTCTGCTTGTATTTCTATTGACGATGAAGGTCCGAAGGCTCCACACGTGGCAAATCTGGAGCTTTCCCTTGTGAGAGGGTAGGTCCGTGGTCGCTGCACACGTGTCGGTACTAGAGCTCCTCTCTGACGGGGGCTAGGTCCAGGGCTGTTGTACACATGTAGTCGCTGGAGCTTCCCTTGGTCGGGAGTTTTGTTCTGGTTTTATTTTACACCTATTAACCCGAGAGCCAGCCATGTGAGGGGAGCCGGTCCGGTGCAATGTGACATGTGGGTCCTGCATGGGCCTTCGACTCAGATGGGTGGGACTTTCTTGCACTTCTTGCGGTATCGTGGGGTACTTGGTATGTAGGGTACCAACAGTGGTCCCCGGGCTCACCTCTGGGAGAAACCCTTTGGGTTAAGTTGTTCTTCCGGAGGTGGGGCCATTCTTGATTCCCGCACTTCGATTTTCAAAAGTCCTCTGATGCCCGATATAGTGACAGTTCGAGAGTGAACCTTCGACGCGTGGCTTGTAATGAATACGACAGATGAGATCTTTGAGTGTGGATCTCACACAATTGAAGGTCGCCGGTTCCCAATACGAAAACCGTATCGGTTCCGTGCGCCCTGTCAGAGCGTCGACTTTGGGTTTCCTGCTGCTCGTCATGGCAACGAATGTCCATGGGTAAGGACCTTGATCTCTTCGTCGGGGTGGCCCCAGACCCACTCATCATTGACGGGGTAGATTTTTGAAGAGTGCTTTCAATCTTACTGCGGTTTCCATCCAAGCATCATGGAGTCTTACTTAAGAAGGAAAGTGTGCACGGTTTGAGGACTCTTTAAGCCTTCGATCATCTTTGCGCTCAGAGCCTCACAAACTCCGCCTAGCTTCCCTTTGTTTGCACCGATTTGCCGCGATGGAGTTGGGTCTCCCCAAGAGTCGCCTCAAGAGCGATGATGATGTGAAGAAGGTCCAGACCTACATGGGGTGGTCCAGCCATTCCTTCAATCATTTGGTCTGCGCCGGCAAGCTTCCCTCCCGTTCAAGAAGGAGCGCGATGGCGATATGGTGTACTTCACAGCGTACGCCATGGTTGGATTCATTCCACCTTTCTCTTCTATCCTCTTGATGCTGCTAGACTTTTATGCTCTGCAGTTGTACCACCTTGGCCGCCATTCTCTTCTTCTTGTGGCGACATCCGTTCACTTCTGTGAGATGTGGTTGGGTATTCCCCCGTGCGTCGAGCTTTTCCACACCTTCTTCACCATCCACAACACCGGCGAGGGGTCCGAGTTTCTTGGCTTCTACTATTTTGTGAAGCGCAAGAACTGCCCCTATAAATACTTGAAGTCGTTTCCTTCTGGCAAGTGGGACGACTGGAAGAAGGATTGGATCATCGTTACAGCAAGGGAGCACGAGAAATTGGACCTATCCGAAGGTCTCCCCAATGTTAACACTGACGCTTGGAGTGTGGTTCCGGTGCTGTCAGATGCCTTCAACCCTATTTTGACCAGGATCCGCGAGTGCGTGGAAGGTGTAGTGACCCCCCAAATGGTCTTCTACAACTTCCTGGTCAACAGGTGGGCTTTGCTGAAGAAGAGGGAGAAGCTCACGTGGGCCCTCAACAATGTGATGGGTGACAACTGAATTGAAACCGGTCTAAAATCCAACTTGGATGATGAATCCTTGGAGTTTCATTTGAAGAAATTCCAGCATAGGATTAACGTCAACGGCGACGACTTGACTCCACCAGCAGCCTTCCATCCCCTGAACATGGAGGCGCAGTTCAGTAGGGAGCTCCGGAGGAGCATGCCGGTACTTGACAACCTTGGTGAGGTAGAGAGGCGTCCGACCACCAGATTGGCGATTCCCGGAGCTTCCGAGGGTGGTCTTGCCTCCGCCCCGAGCCGAAAGACTGAAGACATCGACAAGGGCAAGGGAAAAGAGCCAGCTGAGCCCTCCAACTGGAAGAGGAAGTTGAAGCACGCTGACGGGAGGTCCGTCAGACCTGCTCCTTCCGCGATGGTTGCTTCTCCCAGGAGGGGGAGGTCTTCTGTAGCTACTCCTGCTCCGGTGCAAAAGTCTTCAAGAGGCGCTGTTGACGGCTGTTATATACCAATTTCAGCCGTCAATATAACTCAATTATGTGAAAGATTGATCATTTCTTGCACACATCACCTCTCTACTTGACCTATTTCCACTTGTACTTGGAGAAATATGTGTATGCAGATATTTATACACGAATTGAGGAAAAGTATGGGGTGCAATCCTATAGAATATCATCCCAGCCAATTAGGCGACGACATGTGGCACCACATGGATCAAATGGCCAACAAACAGAAGTATCCGAGGCCATCCAACGGTGTAGCACCAATATCAGTCAATGGGACCCACCTGGCAGCCACCTGGAGGAAGTACGAGCGGTTTGGAGCCCTGACCTGGTCGGCCAAACCAGGGGGTCGGCCGACCTGGTCCTGGCGCCAAACGCGCTCAACTTCCACGTGTTAGCTCCTCCCGGCTCCCTGGAGTCAATGACGACTGATTCACTCGCTTTTGGTGGCAGGAACCGACATCAACACTACTATAAATAGGACCCCATACCCCTCACTTCAACACACACCACTTGAGTATCATTCTATTGTATACACTATCTTCCATAGTCTTTAGAGGAGTTAGGATGTAGAGAGGAGAGCCTCTAGTCCAAGTCCAAATCGGGAAAGGAGTAGAAGGAGTCTCTCTTCCCAATTCCACATTGGGAAAGGTATGTCTCATGTATTCCTTCTTGTATTTGTGACTTTGTGCTCAATAAAAATATTATCTTTAGTCTTCTTTTATACGTATACTTGGACAAAGCATTTCTTGTTTGATTGTGGAGTCCATGTATGTGGAAGGTATAGTCTTTATGATTTCACGCTCATGATCACATCTTATGGTCATAAACACTATAGACCCCCACTATAGTCTATGTAGTTATGATATGATTATGTTAATATGAATGACTTATGCTATGCTTCAACATTGGTTCAATGATTTTTAGGTTAGTCATTGCCTTAGGATGACTTGTGCCAGGGCTCCTAAGGTATTTGCTTAGTATGCTAGCATGGTGCTAGGGTATTTAAGTAGCGTTGGATGTCTCGTAGACCCACGGATTGAAGAGGTAGGCAGCAGGTGGTGACAGCCCTATCCGTCCTTTGTAATCCTGCACGTTCGGCTATGCCACAGGCTCTTGGCGGGAGTCGCCCTAGTACTGCTAGGGGTAAGCCCATGCCTGATGTGTTGAATAGCATTGCATAGGAATTCATCATTGACATGACCATTAGTATCTACCTTAAGCTATGTATATGTACTAGGAGCATTGTAGGAGCAACTCTCTAACTCTTAATCATATCTCCCTCTAGGACCCATTTACCCTTTAGAATAGATTGCCTAGGTGTGTGTCACACTACCCCTATTATCAACTTACCCTTAGTCCGAATAATTGATTAGTAACCCATAGCTTGACCATAAGAGTAGTATATACTTTACTCCATTGCCTTCCTTTGGGATAAATACGATACGCTTTGGAATACTCATGGGTGAAATGCTACAATGGTATTTTCCGTGTGCTTGCGGATAACTCTATGGTGTTAAGAAATACCAACAAGCATTTCTGGCGCTGTTGCCGGGATGATTTGTTAGTATATCTTAGGAGTCGTCAACAAGCATTTTTGGCGCCGTTGCCGGAGAAGGCAAAGGAAGTGAAGGATAGCTACCACTTGTGATTAAGCTATAGGTACTAATAGTTATTAGATAGGATTACCCTTGTTTGTTTTCACCTTTGTGTGAAAACAGGGTAGTGTTGGCCAACCCATTGTATGGGATGGCCAACGAGGATGCAAGTGCTAAACTGCAAGATGATTCAAGGCATACCTCAACAAATGTCCGCTAGGCAACACCATTGCCTTTTGCGGGAGAATTTCAGCTTTCAATAGGAGCCAAAGTCATCCATACCCAAGCTTGGGGGAGGCTCCAAGAAGTTCCTATTGGTTTCCCTCAACCATGGGGTGGATATTTGGTTCTTCATCCAACACTTGTGTCATGGGTTGGCTCCACCAATCCATGACCACATTCATGTTTGAGCTGAAAGAGTCCTATTCTCATTCATCATGGATGAGAGGAAGGTCTCCACTCAAGGGCTGGATTGAAGAATGCTCGAGTTCCCATAGCTTGTCATGCACACCACTTCACAAGGTGGATATGCTAGTTATGGAACTACACCTCCCATTGAAGTGTCATGAATATCCATGTCGTTGGAGATTTGTTTGGATAATCCAAGTCGTGGATATTCACATGATTTGTGAAAACCCATGTCATCATGGGACGCGTGGGAATTATTTCCCTAAGACCCATGAGGACCTTTTTCAAACAACAACTCCAATGGCTACCATTCACCAGGAGGTCAAGGGTGGAATTAACATCACCCTTGTATTCATGGAGACTATGGCTTTTCAGGGGATTTAAGTTCAACTAGCCTACCTTGAAGTATCTTGGCCAAGCAGAAATCAAGACAACATTCACATGAAGATCTTGGCCAAGGGCAAGAACTTAAGGAGCGTTCAAAGTCCAAGATATCCCACATCACTTGTTGGGATTCCCACACTTTGACCAAACCCATTCAACCTAGGGAAAGTGACATTGTGGATGAATCATTTCTTGTTTGATTGTGGAGTCCACATGTCATCATGCCTAAGGAAGCCTTTGATCCATGATCAAGGTATGGGTTGATTCAATGGAATATCAATATGTTCAGAGTAGCACCCCTAAGAAGGACAAAGCCTCACCATGCTCATGAAGGAATACATTCAAGAGAAAGAACCCGTCGCTACAACAACATGTCTATGTCAATACAACGGGGAGAGGCTAGGGCCACCATGTGGCCCACATGTCCGAATCACAGCCAAATGAGTTTGGCATGTCAAAACAGAAGAAATCATCCACATCTTCAGCTCCTGGATTGGACAACAAATCATCGCGTTGAACAAAACGGAGGTAAGTCCTACTCATCGGACTTCAAAAAGTCGGCGAGACCTTGCCAATAGGTTAATTGGTAGTTATCTCATATTTGTTTTCCAAATTGCATCAAACCTTGCATTTGCATGTTTGAAATTCCACACTTGCATGTTGGAAAGTAAAATTTCCAACCATCATAAAACTAAAAATTTGAATTAGGGGAGAAATTTAATTGGATATGAACTACGTGCGTGACCACTTGAATTTATATTCCTAGTTCAAACCAAAAAGATTTGCTTTGACCCTCATTGCATTTAAAAGTTATTTCAAGCTAGGCAAGACAATTTGAAACTGGGTTCAATTTGCTTTTGGCTAAGGTAACCCGTTTTCTAATTGTTTTGTGTGTTCTTGATTAAAGTGCAGCTAGGTCAAAATTGTGAAGAGGTGGTATGGCAAGAAAGTGGAAGGTTTCATCAAGCTTAAGTCACCATTGGGGGGATTTGAGAACACTTCTCTCCTTCAAACTTTTTTTGAGTTTGAGGAAGAGAAATTTTCAAGATGACGACCCAATAGAGGAGCCAGAACCAAATCCATTGCCAAATCCAATCTCAACTTGGCATTTGACATCAACCATCAAGCCTACGCCGAAAATCAAGGTTGTGAGTTTCTCACACAAAGACCTTCGTCACCAACTACTCTTCAAATGAGGTATGAGTTTACAATTTTTCATTGTTTGGTTTGCCATAGAATTGAATGTATTTGCTTGCATTTGTGAGGAAGGTTGACACTTCCTCATCACTTAATTTTCATGCATCCTCACAAGAGTAAGTGTGGGTATTGACTTTTGGATCTCCAAAAGGAAATCCCACCTTACATGGAAAAATATAAAACAAGTACCTAGAATCCTTTAAGCATTGTTTTGTAGACTTAGTCATTTTCGTCTAGGTTTAGGAAATAAAACTTTTGGGCATGACTTAATTGGTGAATTGGCATATAGAAACTTGGGCATAGTGAGAGCCATAATTTTTAATTGAGCTTCATGCATAGATGGTGTCACTAGATTTCAAACTCCTAGGAATAAGTGATATCCTTGCTCTAAAATTGAATTGCATTTTTTGGAAGAGTCACTAAATTTTAAATTCCTAGTGAAGTTCAGGAGGATAAAATTGAGAATCTTGTTTGTCATGGTCTAAATGATAAAATTTGCTATTGAAAGCTAAGATGGTTAGAAACTTTAAAAGATGTAGGGATCCATATAGTATATTTCTATCACATGCATTGCTATGAGTAGGAGCTTTAGAAAATATGCAAAATGAATTATCCATAATGCTCCACTTTTATCAATGAATAACACATTGATCATGGATACACTTGACATTGGAACCAATGCATCTTTGATTTTGTTCTTCCCCGTATGTACAAATGAAAGATTGGTTACCTAACCCAAACGTTCATTTGTACAAGTATCAGGAGCTAACCATCCCTCTCTATTCAAGAGAGGAAGTTTGCAGGAGTAATATTACTATGCAGGCATTCAAGAAGCTGATTGTTGGGATCCCTAGAGGATCCCATTTCAACATCTCTTGGCCAAGGAGTAAATGGGGATGGTTGCTACCTATCGGAAATTGTGCCCGAAGGTCAATCATAACTATACGAGGCTAGAGATTTGAAATGGGAACCCTCCATGAGCAACCAACGGGCTGCCACCAATGGGTGAGGGCATTATGCTCTCAACTATTCTAAGCACTCATTCAAGCTCAAGGGATTTGCCTCCATCATTGGGTACAAGTTATTCCTATGTGGCTAAGAGTTATGATGTACCATAACCAAGGAATGACAAGATCACACCCAATTTATATTGGGTGCAAGTTGTTCCTATGTGGCTAGAAGGTATGTTGTACCTTACCCAAGGAACTACTGATCATACCCAATGCATTTTGGGCACATGTCACTCCCTTATGGCAAAAAGATATGATACACCTTAGCCAAAGAATGACGAAACATACTCAATGTATGTTGAGTGCACGTCATTTCTTTGGATCTAAAGGTTATCATTATCCTAGCCAAGGAATGACAAATCACACCCAACACATGGAGACCTTGATGTGCGTACGATCAACATCGAAAACACTCTATTCAACCACACTCATGGTGTCCATGGGAGGAAACACAACAATCAACACTCAACCCTCCATTGTCAAAGCCACGTTGCAACAAGGATAGGCCAACTCATGTCCTACCTCCGTCGTTAGGGTTTCAACCCCTATCACGGACCTTGATCAAGAATAAGCTTGGGGGAGGACCCCCACTTGAGGTAACTTGTATCACACCCACTGCATTTTTATTTCAAATCATCCATTGCATGTTTACTTTCCATTCATCCACCATCCACCATGCATCTAAATAAAAACATAAAAATAGGAACTTAGATTTTCTTTGCTTATCAAATAAAGATGTGCAGTAAGAATGATTTAGAATTCACATAGATGAAATGATGAATAGTTGCTTTGTTTTATTTTTCCTAAGTCCATAGTTTACAACTTGCTACTCTTTGAATACTGCTTAAATTGGCTAAAATTAACTTTGCCTTGATTTAGAAATTGTGGATAGCAAAAGCTTAATCTACTTCTAGGTTGTTGGGAGATTTGAATTAGTAATAGGGCTGCTATTCCTATTTTGAAAGTGAAACTTAGATTTCTGGAGAAATTCTATCAAGATTTAAGTTTCCCTCATTTGATTGGAAATACCTACCAAAGCCATATGATATTCATACATAGACAACACCTTATGCATATGCTATTTGCTTTCACAGTGAGCCTAGTCAAACTAGTATAGACCTATGTGAGAAATCATTCAATTCTTCTTGAATTCAAGACTTCACTTGCACATGCTATACTTCTACACTAGAAGGAAGCAAAATTCCATCATACCCACCATTCCACAATAAAAAGAGAAACTCCATGCTATCCATAGTTAGCACTCTCTTCAAGTTAGTGCATAAAAACGAAAAGAAGACATAGCTACAAGAAAAAGAAAAAGAAAATGCATGCATATATCATAAGCATGAGAAAAAAAAGAAGAAAAATATGCTTACTCCATAAGCATCGGAAAAAAAGGGGGTAGCCATGTTTCATCCTTGCAATAAAGAGAGTCCACATCAAAGGAGTCATCTCAATGTTTCCACATCCACCTCCATTCCATCACACATGCACAAGTCTTGATTCAAAAGTTTGAATTGATTTCTCCTAAGGCTTGCTCTTTTGACTTAGCAATATTTTGTGTTGCAAATATGCCTATTTACTTTCCCTACCAATCTCCACATACAAGCCATATTCAAAGACTAGGAATAGTATAAGCATAATGCCTTGGTGAGGACATATTTCCACTATACACAAAGGAGTGATTGAGAGAATCAATTGAGGTACTTATAATATAATTTGAATCTCTCTAGAATTTAAGTGGAACTTGATATCTAGGCTATGCTTGCCCCATTTGTTGTTCTATCTTTCAATTACCCATGAATAGGAGAAGGCATAACTCCCATAATGACTTAAGAAGGGTGAAGTACCATAGCCACTTTTTGCAATACTAGGTAGAGTATTTTGTTGTGCACTTGGTACTTTTGAAAGGTAGAACATTGTAGCAACTCGTGATCATCAACCTTAAGTCTTGACTTTGCTCGGGATGAGCAAAGGATAAGCTTGGGGGAGTTTGTTGACGGTTGTTATATACCAATTTCAGCCGTCAATATAACTCAATTATATGAAGGATTGATCATTTCTTTCACATATCACATTTCTACTTGACCTATTTCCACTTGTACTTGTAGAAATATGTGTATGCAGATATTTATACAGGAATTGAGGAAAAGTATGCGGTGCAATCCTATAAAATATCATCCCAGCCAATCAAGCGACGACATGTGGCACCACGTAGATCAAATGACCCACAAACAGAAGTATCTGAGGCCATCCAACGGTGTAGCACCAATATTAGTCAATGGGACCACCCTGGAAGCCACCTGGAGGAAGAACGGGCCGTTTGGAGCCCTGACCAGGTCGGCTGCCCTGGTCCTGGCGCCAAATGCGGTCAACTTCCATGTGTTGGCTCCTCCCGGCTCCCTGGAGTCAATGACGACTGATTCGCATGCTTTTGGTGGCGGGAACCAACCTCAACACTAGTATAAATAGGACCCCATACCCCTCACTTCAACACACACCACTTGGGCATCATTCTATTGTATACACTATCGTCAATAGTCCTTAGAGGTGTTAGGATGTAGAGAGGAGAGCCTCCAGTCCCAAGTCCAAATTGGAAAAGGAGTACAAGGAGTCTCTCTTCGCAAATCCACATTGGGAAAGGTATGTCTCATGTATTCCTTCTTGTATTTGTGACTTTGTGCTCAATAAAGATATTATCTTTAGTCTTCTTTTATACGTATACTTGGACAAAGCGTTTCTTATTTGATTGTGGAGTCCATGTAAGTGGAAGGTATAGTCTTTATGATTGTACTCTCATGATCACATCCTATGGTCATAAACACTATAGACCCCCACTATAGGCTATGTAGTTATGGTATGATTATGTTAATATGAATAACTATGCTATGCAATCAACATTGGTTCAACGATGATTTAGTTCATTGCCTTAGGATGGCTTGTGCTGCAGCTCTTAAGGTATTTTCTTAGCATGCTAGCATGGTGCTAGGGTATTTAAGTAGCGTTCGATGTCTCGTAGACCCACGGATTGAAGAGGTAGGCAGTAGGTGGTGACAGCCCTATCTGACCTTTGTAATCCTCCACGTTCGGCTATGCCAGAGGCTCTTGGAGGGAGTCGCCCTAGTATTGCTAGGGGTAAGCTCATGTCCGATGTGTTGAATAGCATTGCATAAGAATTCATCATTGACATGACCATTAGTATCTACCTTAGGCTATTTATATGTATTAGGAGCATTGTAGGAGCAACACTCTAACTCTTAATCCAATCTCCCTCTAGGACCCATTTACCCTTTAGAATAGATTGCCTAGGTGTGTGTCACACTACCCCTATTATCAACATACCCCCTGTACGGATAATTGATTAGTATCCCATAGCTTGACCATAAGAGTAGTATATACTTTACTCCATTGCCTTCCTTTGGGATAAATACGATACCCTTGGAAATACTCATGGGTGAAATGCTACAACGGTATTTTTCGTGCGCTTGCGGATAAATCTATGGTGTTAAGAAATACCAACAGGTGCAAGCTCCGGGTAGGCGACCTTGGCCTCAGTGCCGGCTAGAAGTTCCAGGTCTGGGGGTTCTTCCCGGTGAAGAGAAGCTCCGGCCGAAAGTACTCTGGTGGCTGCGAGTGTTCCTCAACTGAGGTCCAAAGCAGTTGTCTCACCAGATTTGGTGGGCTCTAGCTCCGGGCCTCAGAAGAAGAGGTTCTGAGGTGACTGGGGTGGTGGAATCCGAGGTAAGCATTGATTGCACACCCTAAAATTCTTGTATTGTTTTTGATGTGTTCTTAATCTTCTATTCTCTTTGTTTCCAGGGTGTTGAAGAAAGGACCCGGAGCTTCAGCGCCTAATGCAACGGCTGGTGCTGCACCTGCAAAAGCTCAGGCTTCGAGCGCTGAGCCTCCTCATCAAGCGGAGGCGGAAGTCGCGGCAGCTCTGGCGCCAGCTGTCCTAAGATTGTACTTGGAGTCCTCACCCGAAGCTCCTGTGGTAGCGCCGGACCACAAGATAGAAGTTGAAGATGTACCCGGGGCGGCGGAGGCTAATGCTCCAGCACTGGCGATGCCAGAAGTTCCAGCTTTCGAGCCGGAAGTTGCTGAAGTCCTAGCTATTGAGACAGAACTAGTTGAAGCCCCAGCTATTGAGCCGGAAATCACCCAAGCTATGGCCCTTGCGCCGGAAACGGTTGAAGATCCGACGGCTGAGCCAGAAGTGGTAGAGGGTCCGGCGGCCGAGCCGGAGGTGGTTGAAGGTCCGACGGCTGAGCCGGAGGTAGTCACTGTGCCGGAGCCTGTGCCAGCGGTGGTTCAGGCCTCAGTCGTAGCTCCAGCTGCTGCTCCAAAGGTGGTGGTCCCGAAGGTTCCTGGGCTGGAGCTAGAGCAGCTGCAGAACTGGCGACGGGTCCTTAGACTTCGGAGCTGTCAACAGAAGACCCTGGAGCGGCGCCTTCAACTGCTCCAGAGGTGGACGTTCCCCTAGTGGGTTCTTCTGCTGCTGCTGAAGGGCTCGAGGAGAGCGGTCCTAGTGCTGCAAGAGTCCAGGGAACCACTATTGTAGAGTGGGACCCAATTTTTGTGATGGGAAACCCTTTTGAGCCCGCAGAAATGGTCCCGACAGGCCCAGAACCTATCCCTCTGGTGTTGTCCATAGACAACGCCTACTCAAGTCTCCGGTAGGTCCAGCTTTCCTTCGAACATGAGAGCAAAGCCTTGGAGGAGGAGCACAACACCTTGAGGTGTTGGCGCAACAGACTCCATTTTGAGACCAGGCTTGCTCAGACAAGGCTGGCTGACTAGAAGGAATGGATCAAGAGGGAGAAAACCCGAATAGAATACTGGGATAAGTTGATGGAAGAGAAGGAAGTCGCCATCCGGGCACCCGACGTTAACTCCAGGGAGATCCTGGAGCAAGCCAAGGAGAGGCGTGACGCTGCTGATGAGCGTTACGAGAAACTCACTGAACTAAATGAGGTTCCCCTGATGCACTGGGCGGACCTGGAGGAGAGAGAGGAAAAACTCTTGGAGTAGCAGGAGGATGTGGTGAGGAGAGAGGCAGAGGTCACTCAGAAGTTGACTATGGGTGAGAAAAATTTCGCAGATCGCAGCAAAAAGCTGGATCTATGGAAGGAGGAAGAGAGGAAGAAGAACTGGAAGGTGGGGCAAGAGCTCTCAAAAAGAGAGTCTGATGTTGCCCCTATGGAGGAGAGAGCTAAAGGTAGGGAGAAACACATTGCTGAAAGGAGAAACCGCATTCACCTCCGGGAAACGGAGCTGGACGACCGGGAAAAGCAAGTTGCTGAGAGCATGCAACAGCATGCTAAGTTGGCTGAGCTCCTTGCCCGTGAGAGTTCGGAGCTAGCGGCCGTCCGGAGGTCACTAGAAGAGCTGTGAAGCTCGAAGGTGACTAAGTCCTTGATGGTATGGGACTTCCTGGGGCGTGCGGACAGGGCCCTTGTGCCTCTTGGTTTCAGTCCAGTTCGCCCAGAGGAACCAGCGCAGGAGCTAGACCAGATGCTAGCGGCACTTGGCTCTGCTTGCAACAAACTCGATGTGATGGGTGACGTCGTCGCCGATCAGCTGGAGACGGAGGCTAAATCCTTGGACAAAGAACGTCGCCGAGTATGTCTTGGCGTGTTACAAAAGCCGAGACCCCTAGTTCTCCCTTCATCCGGTCTTTGAAGGAAGTATTGCCGAGGAAGAGGATGCCGCCAGAGCTAGTGTCCAAGAAGCTGCTCAGAAGGTTACTTCATTTTTCCACAGGACTTAGATCCTACAGTGGCTAGAACTTTTCTCCTTTTGCCCCTTGTAATCCCGATTTTGTAATCCAGTACTTTTGATTAATAAAATCCTCCTTTCTGCCTTGAATTTCACTTTGTCTTCAATATACCGTGTCGTAACTTGTTGGCCCCCTGGTACATGTGTACAATTGAAGTGTGTACATGTACCAAAGGTTGTGGCAGTATGTTGTCGACTTGAACGTTTCGTACTTGTAGATTTTAGGTCCGAAGTCTTAAATTTTGAGGCGCTGAAGATAGGCCCCCTGAGATGGTTGGAGCTTGGTAGCTTTAATGTCTTCTACTGTCAGCGTATTAGACGTTGACAGCGGACCCTTCTCGGAGGATGTCAGAGCTTAGTAGCTCCAGCGTCATCCACCATCTCTATGATTTTTTGTCCTGCACATTGAAGGCAAGAGAAAAAGTAAAATTCGTCCTCTTGTCTATAAATTGGTTGTGACTTATTGTTCTTATTTGGACTTTTAAATCCGAAGAAACTCAACATGACAACAAGCATTTTGATATAATCTTTTTAGATCTGCATGCCTTTTTAGTACTCACCCTACTGAGGCCTGTCGGGTTGTTGGTAGAGAGGCGTACTTAGGGTGCAGGACCAGGCTAAGCTAATAGCACACTTCGGACCTATGTTGGCTTGGCGTTCAGGCAAGTAGACTATGTAGCAATGTTAAGATCCAAAAAGACTATCGATGAAGCTTGTAATACATGTGAATTACTTGGAATAAAGCTCAAAAAGATTTGCACAACTTCAATATAGACAAGCAGGGTAAAAATAATTTGATATATTGAGCCTTGCACAAAAGGTGAATGCACGTGGAGTCTGTTTTCACACAACAATGCCTTTCATTGTAGGTCTGGATTACAAGGGAGACAAGGACTCATTTAGGGTGTTGGACCAATGCTAAATGTGATATACATCTTGTGCTATCCCAGAGCAAGTAGTTACACTTTTAGTGTTGTGACTGTTTCAAGTGTTACTTGAACTTCCAGGACCCTCCCGGAGGGGTCCGATGTTCTCCCGGAGGACTTGCCCGTCTCTGTATAATGACTCTACAACATGCATTATGTGTAATTACAGACTCACCTCCGTGATTCTAAGCATAAAACTTATGGAGGTGCTCGATGTTCCAAGGATTGGGAAGCGGGATCCCATCCTCAGTTGTCAAACGAACGCATCCTGGTCGGGATACTTTAATGACTCGGAAGGGAACCTCCCAACTGGAGGAAAGTTTGTTCATCCCTTCACGGCTTAGTATCTTCCGAAGCACCAGGTCTCCTTCTTCAAGTTGTCGATCACGGACATGCCTTTGATGATAGCACTGGAGTGCTTGGCGATAACGTGCATTTCGAACAGCTGCTTGGCCCCTTCCCTCATCGATGAGGTCAAGATCTTCACGCCGGAGCTGGTCCTGCGTGGTTTCATCGAAGGTTCGGAACCAGAGGGACCCCAAGGTGATCTCCGAAGGAAGGACAGCTTCAGCTCCGTACACCAGGAAGAATGGAGTCTCCCAGTTGACCGGTTAGGTGTTGTCCTATTCGCCCATAATGTGGACGGAAGCTCTTCAATCCAGTTAGGTTCGTGCATTTTCAAGTTATCATATGTGCGTGTCTTGAGTCCTTTTATGATTTATGCATTTGCTCTCTCGGCTTGGCCATTGCTTGCTGGATGAGCTACTGAAGCCTAGCTAAGTTGAATGTCGAGGTCTTCGCAATATTCTTAGAATGCAGAACTTGTAAATTGAGTTTTGTTGTCAGTTATGACTTTGTTTAGATCTCCAAATCTGCATATAATGGACTTCAAGAACTTGATTGCTGATTGTTACTACTTGAGTTGCTTTCGGCCACATGGTGAACTTGTCGATAGTGACATACAGGAACCTGTAACCTCCGATGGCTTTTGGTAAAGGTCCAAAGATGTCCATGCCCCACACAGCGAATGGCCATGTAGGAGGTATCATTTGTAGTGATTGAGCCAGTGTGTGAATCTGTTTGGCATGGAACTGACACGCTTCACATTTTTTCACTAGCTCAACGGCATCCTGAAGTGTTGTAGGCCAGTAAAAGCAATGCTGGAAGGCTTTACTGACCAGGTGCGAGAAGATGCGTGGTTCTCACACTCGCCTCCATGGATTTCCGCAAGGATCTCGCGGCCTTCTTCCCTTGCAATGCACCGCATTAGGATGTCATTGGCACCGCGTTGGTAGAGATCCCCTTCTACCAATGTGTATCTTTTAGCCAATCTAACAATCCGGTCAGCGGATACACTGTCTTCAGGAAGGATATTGTCTTTCAAGTAGCTCCGGATCTCCAAGATCCATGCATCGGAACTAACTTGAGCTTTTGAGTCTTGCGTGCTCGGTTGCTCGGAGCATCCGATAGCACCTACGACCCTTGGTGGATGCCATGGTATCAGGGCCATCGGGACCGCCAGCTTTGAGGTGCTGATCTCGCCCCCTTCGCTCAGTTCGGCAGACTAAGCTGTTGGTTTTGACAACCGCTAGACAAAGATTCTGTCAGGAGCCAGAGCTCCAGATGAGGCTTTCGTCAAGAGTTCATCAGCTTCAGAGTTGTGAAGACGCTGAACATGATGGAGATCCAGGACTTCGAAGTCCGTTTGAAGACTCTGGACTTCAAGGAGATAAGCAGCTAATTGAGAATTGTTGCAGGAACATTCACCTTTAACTTGTTTGATGATGAGTTGTGAATCTCCCTTCACCAAAAGCTGTTTGACACCATAAGGTAGTGCCACCTTGATTCCATAGATGAGTGCTTCATACTCCGCCATATTTTTGGTTGCCTTGAAATCAAGGTGTACCATGTACTTGACCTTCTCCCCGGTTGGAGCCAGGAGAAGGATTCCAGCTCTGGCTCCCTACTTCTACACGGAGCCTTCGAAGTAGAGGGTCCAGTGAGGCTCAGTGAATACCGGAACTTTGAGCTCTGGTTTCTGCTCACTGTGACCCCCAGAGTTTGATGGAGAGGGGGTCCATTCCGCCACAAAGTCAGCCAAGACTTGACTTTTAATTGCTTGTCTTGACACGAACTCTAGATTGAATTCTGCCAGCTCCGCTACCCACTTTGCAATGTTCCTAGTAGAATTTGGGTTATGCAAAATTTCATGTAGTGGAAAAGAAGTTACCACTGATATTTTGTGAGCTTGGAAGTAGTGACAAAGCTTTCTTGAGGCGATAAGAACTGCGTAAAGCAGTTTATGCACCTCAATGTATCTTGTCTTGGCGTCGTGGAGTACTTCACTGATGAAGTACACAGGGCGTTGGATGGTCCGTATCCTTTCAGAAGGACTCGGAGCTTCCTCTCCATCGACCCGAACCTTGATGGAGGGTCCCATACCTTCAGTTTGTGCTTCTTGGACCCTCACGGAGGGGTCTAAAACTCCTCCTTGTTCGACCCTGATCTCATTGGGAAGATCCAGATCATTTTGATTAGCCAGGTGAACCTCTTCAGACGAATGAGGTTGATCTTCTAGCACATCAGGTGGTTCCGGACCCTCCCGGAGGGGTCTGGACTCCTGGACTGAATTTGGTTCCAGTCTTTCCGCAACCAAGACCATACTGACAACTTCAATGGTTGCCAAAATGTAAAGCAGTAGAGGCTCACCAGGATTAGGAGCTACCAATATTGGTAGTGTGGTGAGGAGTTGTTTCAGCTTTTCAAACGCCTTTTATGCTACTTTGGACGAAAGAAATGGTCCGGACTTCATCAAGAGTTTGAAGAAGGGTAGCGCTCATTCTGCCAGTCTTGATATAAACCGGCTAAGCGCAGCTAGACATCCAGTGAACTTTTGGACATCTTTAATGTGGGCTGGGGGCCGCATTTCTTCTATAGCCTTGATCTTCGCCAGATTTGCTTTCATTCCTCGGTGAGTCACCAAGAACCCCATAAGCTTTTCAGAGCTAACCCTGAAGACACACTTGTCCGGGTTCAGCCTAGTGCGCGTAGTGCGCAGCTTGTCGAAGACGGCTTATAAGTTATCAAGGAGTGACTCCTTGTTCTTGATATTTACGATGATGTCATCAACATACACCTCCACCAAGTCTCTAATTAGCCATCCAAATGTTTTGTACATAGCTCGCACAAATGTTGAAGCAGCATTTTTAAGACTGAATGGCATGGCAGTATAACAATACAATCCATGTACTGTTATGAAAGCAGTATGCTCTTCATCTTCCTTAGACATTTGGATTTGATGATATCCAGAATATGCATCTAAGAAACACAGTAGTTCACACCCAGAGGTGGAGTCTACTATCTGATCTATTCTAGGTAGTGGAAATGGATCCTTTGGACATGCCTTATTTAAGGTGGTGTTGTCAATACACATCCAAAGCTTCCCACCGGCCTTGGGTACAACAACTTGGTTTGCCAGCCATTTTGGATGGAAGACTTCCCGGATGAATCCGACTTCGAGCAACTTCTTGATTTCCTGGCAGATGAAGTTTTGTCGCTCGATTGATTGTTTCCAGGGCTTCTGGTGTACAAGCCGAGGATCTGGTTAAATCTTCAGATTGTGCTCAATCACCTCCCTAGGGATCCCAAGCATTTTTTATAGTTGCAAGGAAAACACGTCGACATTAGCCCAGAGGAAAGCGATGAGCGCGAGTTCCTATTTGTTGTTCAGACTTCCCAATATACGGGTAGTCTGAGCAGCATTGGAACCAATTTTGACGACTTTGACGGGAAAGTAGGCATCTTCGCTTGGTTGCACACGAGGTGCGGAGGTGGAACCTTTGTGATGAATGCTTGGAGGATTCGAAGGTGTCTCCTTATCGGATGCTTCCTCTTGAGTCGTGGTAAGTGCATAGAGTTCTTCCAGTGCAGTAACTCCTGCGGTACGTTCTTCGCGGATCCGGAGAACGCCCGTGGGTGTTGGCATCTTCAACACCAAGTAACCACAATGAGAAGCAACCATAAACTTGTATAAAGTTGGCCTGTCCAGAATGGCATTGAAAGGCAAACGGATCTGCATGACATCGAAGACCAGTTTCTCGGTTCTGTAGTTCTCCCAGGTCCCGAAGGTCACTGGGAGTGTGATGGAACCAAGAGGAGTAATGGTTCCCAGACCTACTCTAGAGAAAGGTCGGGATGGGCTAAGGTCCGAAGGCTAGAGCTGGAGCTTAATGAAAGCTTCGAAGCTTATGAGGTTTAGCCTGAAACCTTCGTCCACCATTACATGGTGGATTTGGATATTGTTAATGGTGGGTGACACCATCAACGAGAGTTGACCAACCCTGATCATGTTTTGGGAGCAGTTCAAAGCATCAAAAATGATGGGTGTATCCATCCACTTCTGTTGTGGTTCTGCCTTAGCAGCGGGAGCTACCATGGCCATGTCCCGCCGCATTGTCATGAGGATGCGGCGAGAGGTGATGTCCCAAGAACCACCATAGATAGTGTTCAAGGTTTTCCGACGCTCATTGTCAGAAACATCGGAGTCATCGTCGACAGTGTTGTAAACGGCTTTCAAGAGCTTTTTAGGTTCCTGGAAACCAAGCTCCTCTTCAGTCGAAGCTTCATCGACTTTTTGTTTTCCTTCCCTTTGACGGAAAGGAGCTTCCTCCCGGCACTTGTTGTAGCGCTCGGCAAGGTTCCTAACCACCCTAAATTTTCCAAGCCGTGTCGGTTCGTCTTGTGGATTGGACACCATGCTTTGGAACTGTTGTTGTCCTCTGATGAAGGTCGAGGTCGCTTCTCGGGGCGTGGCCCCGGCTTCCAGGAGCTGCAGCAGCAGCAGCTAGAGCGCCGGCCGATGGTTTCTTATTTCCATTGGGCTTCTTCTTCTTCTTGCCACTACCAGAGGTAGCTGCTTCGGTTTTGGATGACTTCTTGTTGACATCCAGAGCTGGCTTGGAGTGCATTTCACTGCCTCTCCACAGCTCTAGCACATTTGTCAGCTAGGCTCAAGAGTTCTGTGATGCTGGTATCTTCTTTAATAGCCAACTTCTTTAGCATCTTCTTATCTCTAACACCATGTCTGAATGCAACGATAACAGAGGAGCTCGAGATTGAAGGAATGGTATTTCATACCTGAGAGAACCGCTGGATGAATGACCGTAGCGATTCTTCCGATGTTTGCTTTACGGCAAACAGGTCCAATTCAGTGTCGGGCCGAGTGTAGGAGCTCCCGAAGTTGTGAGTGAATTGTTGGCATAGCTCTGCCCAACTATTAATGGAGTCGGGTGGAAGACTCATGAACCAAGACCTTGCAGTCCCAGTTAAAGCCATCGCGAAGTAATTGGCCATTATAGCCTCATCAACCCCCGCTGCCAGTATGGCAGTAGAGTAGATTTGAAGAAATGCAGCGGGGTTGACAGTCCCGTCGAATTTCTCCGGTAAGTGGGGCCGAAACTTCTGTGGCCACCTGACCATATGTAAGTGCATGGCCAGGGCAGAACAACCTCCTCCTACTCCCTGAGGAGCAGGGTTGTCCCGACCTTCTTGCCTCTCACGAGCACTCTCAACGTGGACACGGCCGTCCTGCTGCCGATAACGGCGATCCAGTTCCGATCGCATGTCATGAGTCGGAATCCTGGTAATTGTGTAGGTGCATCGTGCCACGGGAGGCAACGAAGTTTCCTGTTGGGAGGCATCACGTCTCCTTTGTTGAGAGCCTTGTGGACCAAGTCAGCCAGACAAAGTCCGTCATTGTGAAGGTGCTGCCCCAAAAGGGGAGGACCTTGGTTGTTGATGCCTAGAGCCGCAGCTGCGACCAGATGGTCAACATCAGCCCTCCACTGCTCCATAGCACCCTGAGGTGCACTTGGAGGCAGTGGGCATTGTAGAAGAGCTCGCGCAGCAATGAACGCGTGCTCGGGATTGTTGTTTGTCGATATAGTGATCGACACAGATGCTCCATCTTGTTGACCAAAATTGTTTGCTGGAACAGATGGTGGTTGTGGTGCCACAACACCTGCTGGAACAACAGCACATGCTGGTTGTTGGATGTTGGAGGGATTGCCTCCGGTAGGTTGTCCAGCGTGGTCGTCATTGGAAGATCCAGCAGCTGAATTCATCATCTTGTGATCTCGGGATTGTGCCGCTGCTCCCCTTCCTGGCACGCCAAATGTCGAAGTGTTTGATATGACACTTCCCCGGGACCCGCTGAGAAGCATCCCACGGAGGTTCCTTTGTGGTTGGGGCACGCAAAGATCAAGATCAAGATGATGACCTCAGAGATTTACGTGGTTTGGGCCGCCTGAGCGTAACACCCTACTCCACGGGGTTTGTGTAATTGTATTGAGTGAGTATGTTTGCTAGGATCAGGTCGAATCAGATCAGATCGTCCCTGATGTTCGTGCGGTACATTTCTTTTATAGTTCTAAGGATTGATCGTTACAGAGCTTGCCTGGCCCGACATGTGGCCTTGGCGTGCTTAATGGCCTAATACACTGTCTAAAGAGTATTAAGTGTGATTAATAATGTGATAACATGCTATAATAGCTGCGTTACCCCTATTAACAATGCACTGATCTTGTGTCATTAATACGGCATTAATGACACATTATCAGGCCTTGTAACTTCCACTTTAACCATCCTCAAATGTTTGTAATGGACGTGATCTGCTTGTATTTTTGTTGGCAATGAAGGTCCGGAGGCTCCACACGTGGCGAATCCGGAGCTTTCCATTGTGAGAGGGTAGGTCCGGGGTCGCTGCACACGTGTCGGTACTGGAGCTCCTCTCTGAAGGGGGCTAGGTTCGGGGTTGTTGTACACGTGTAGTCGCTGGAGCTTCCCTTGCTTGGGAGTTTTGTTCCGGTTTTATTTTACACGTGTTAACCCGGGAGCCAGCCATGTGAGGGGAGTGGGTCTGGTGCAACGTGACATGTGGGACCTGCAAGGGCATTCGACTCTGACTGATGGAACTTTCTTGCACTTCTTGTGGTATCGTGGGGTACCCGGTATGTAGGGTACCAACATCCTGCAAGTAGAGTTTCATGTTTAGGTGAGACTGTTAAGTCTTGCTGAGCCTTCGTGCTCACGGTTGCTATATTAAGTTGTTTGCCGGTGAGACTTATGAGGAAGGGCCCGAGGATGAGGCGATGCCCCCGTCGGGGTATACAGCCGAATGAGAGCCCTGCACGCCGCAGTAAATTTGTGTGTGGCTAGTGTGTAGCGTCCGCGGGCTGGATGACTGCACTTTTGCATAGCTAGGCTGAGAGTTTAGCTATGAATATTATCTTGCGTTTATATTAAGTATTGTAAAAGACTTTCGCTATTTATATAAATAAAACTTTGTGTTTTGTCGTATTCTTTTCGTGTGTGCTGTTGGGTGCCTCATCGCACGACACCACTCTCTGTGATTCCTGGAATGTGTGGACCTGGTCCCCACATTCAAACCACATTTCGAGAGTCAAGTATATTTAGTTCATTTCTTAGCTCACAAAATCTCTTTTCATCTAAGTGCTTGGTGAAAATGTATGCAAGTTTTTTTTAGTCCTAACATAAGAAATTACTATGTCACCTATTAATGAATGATATCTTAAGAAATGATGACGAATATCTATGTGCTTAGTTCTTGAGTGCTCTACTGGGTTGTGTGCAATTTTTATAGCACTTTCATTATCACATAGGACTGGAATATGGTTCAAATTGTAACCATAATCCCTTAGAGTTTGTCGCATCCAAAGTCATTGTGTGCAACAACTACCGGCTGCAACATACTCCGCTTCGTCTGTGGAAAGAGAAATGGAGTATTGCTTTTTAGATGACCATGAAACTAAGGATCTGCCAAGAAATTGGCATGTCCCTGACGTGCTATTTCTATCAACTTTGCATCTTGCATAGTCAGCATCGGAATATCCTATTAAGTTAAACTTGGATCCTTTGGGATACCAAAGGCCCAAGTTAGGTGTGTGCACAAGGTATCTTAAAATTCTTTTTACAACTATTAGATGGCACTCTTTAGGTGTCACTTGAAACCTTGCACACATACAAACACTAAGCATGATATCTGGCGTAGATGCATATAAATAAAGTAATTAGCCAATCATAGACTGACATACCTTTTGATCCACATTTGGACCATCTTCATTGAGATTGAGATGTCCATTAGTTGCCATGGGTGTCTTGATGGGCTTGGCTTTGTCCATATTGAACTTATTGGGGATGTCCTGCGTGTATTTGGTTTGGCTTATGAAAGTTCCTTATATTAATTGCTTCACTTGGAATCCCAAGAAAAATTTTAATTTGCCCATCATCGACATCTTGAACTGTCTGTCATAATTTTGCTAAATTCTTTACAAAAAAACTTATTAGTAGAACCAAAAATGATATCATCAACATAGATTTGATATACAACTAGATGATCATCAAAATGTTTTGTGAACAAAGTATAATTAACTTTTCCAATTTTAAAACCATTTTGAGTTAGAAAATCTCTAAGGCACTCATACCAAGCTCGAGGAGCTTGTTTGAGGCCATATAAAGCCTTACACAGTTTATACACATGGTTGGGGTACTCTTGATCTTCAAATCCTAGTGGCTGCTCCATGTACACTTCTTCCATAATGGGGCCATTTACTTTTGACATCCATTTTATACAACTTAAAATTATGGTGAGTAGCATATGTCAATAAAATATGAATGGACTCAAGTCTAGCTATGGGAGCGAAAGTTTTGTCGAAGTCCAAACCTTTGACTTGTGAGTAACCATTTGCCACAAGTTGCGCCTTATTTCTTGTTACCACTCCATGTTCATCTAACTTTTTCCAAAAGACCCATTTGGTTCCTACAATGTTCACCTTTTGTCTTTCTACAAGCTCCCACATTTTATTTCTCTTGAAGTAGTTCAGCTCCTCTTGCATTGCAATCACCCAATCCGGATCCTTTAGTGCTTCTTCTACCCTGCATGGTTCCAGAAAGAGACAAAAGAGTAATATTCATAGAAATTAGCTATGCGATATCTAGTGGTTACTACTTTAGCAATGTCTCCAATGATGTTGTTGACTGGATGATCTCTTTGTATACTCTGATGTACTCTTGCGTGAGGAACTTGTGAAGTTTCTTGCACTTCATTTTCCTCATTGTCAATGTCTCCCCCTAGATCACTACTTCCTTGATTATGTTGATCTTCTTGATCTTCCTGATCTTGATCTTGTGCATGTGCTCCCCCTTGATAATTGCTCTCTAGTTGAGGTTCATCATGAGCACTTGAGTCTTGTGGTTGCTCTTGAGGTCGAATATCACCAAGTGACATCCTCCACAATGCTTGGCATGGGGCCTCTTCTTGATCTAGCACACACTTATCAACTTACTCCACTTGGGAGCCATTAGTTTCATTGAACACTACATCACGTGCAACTTCAACAAGGCTAGAGACTTTGTTGAAGACACGATAGGCGTAGGCGTTTGAATCATAACCAAGCAAGAACCCTTCATCAGATTTTGAAGCGAACTTCGAAGACCTCGATTTCCTGTTCAAGATAAAACATTTACTTCCAAAAACTCTAAAATATGAAATATTTGGTTTGTTACTGGTGAGAAGCTGATATGGCGTTTTCTTCAAGAGTCGGTGAACATACAATCGGTTTGTGGCATGACAAGCGGTGGTCACCGCTTTAGCCCAAAATCGGTCCAATGTCTTGTGTTTGTCTGGCATCGTCCTTGCCATTTCAATTAGTGTCCTGTTTTTCCTTTTGGCCACCCCATTTTGTTGTGGGGAGTAGGGTGCCAAAATTTCATGCTTTATTCCTTCTTCATCTAGGTACTTCTCAACTTGTGTATTCTTGAACTTTGTTCCATTGTCACTTCTTGTTAGGTTTAATCACAAATCGAATATTGATCATGGGGGAGCCCAATATATAAGGTGGAGGGAACCTCACCTATCAGGCTAGTCTTTTGGGTTGAGGTGGCCCAAGACCTTGGTTGGGGCTCCGGTTGGGCCTGTTTGCCTGACAGGCCCATTGCAACCTGGGCTGGCGGTAGGGACCCGTCTGTGTGAAGGGTTGGGCCGCGTTCTAACAAGTGGTCTCATAGTCAGGTCAGAAAACGTGTAACTTCTCCGGGGCCACGCACGGATATCGAACCGTCGGAGAGATCTCCTGGGTCACATGAAATCGGGCTGTCGAAGTAGTGTTCACCCGAGTGTGAAGGGGAGTAGGACCACCCGATGTGTGATGAAGGGGGAGATTGTTAGGTTTGATCCCACATTGAATATTGATGTTGGGGGAGACCAATACATAATGTGGAGGGAACCTCACCTATAAAGCTAGTCTTTTGGGTTGAGGTGGTCCAGGTTTTTTAGTTGTGGCTCTGGTTGGGCTTGTTTGCGTAGCAGGCCCGTTGTGACATGGGCTGGCAGCAGGGGCCCGTTTGCGTGACGGGTTGGGCCGTGTTCTAACAAGTGGTATCAGAGCCAGGTCGGAAAACTGTAACATCTCCCGGGCCACACACGGATATCGGACCATCGGAGAGATCTCCTAGGCCACATGAAATCGGGCTATCGGAGTAGTGTCCACCCGAGTGTGAAAGAGAGTAGGACCACCCGATGTGTGATGAAGGGGAGATTGTTAGGTTTAATCCAACATCGGATATTGATGATGGGGGAGCCCAATATATAAGGTGGAGGGAACCTCACCTATCATGCTAGTCTTTTGGGTTGAGGTGGCCCAGGACCTTGGTTGGGGTTCCGGTTGGGCCTGTTTGCGTAGCAGGCCCGTTGCGACCTGGGCTGATGGCAGGGGCCCATCTGCGTGACGGGCTGGGCCATGTTCTAACACTTCTAATGTTCTTTACGGTTGAGGAGAATTCATTTTGTGCCCTTTTCAGAAATTTCTTGAGGACTTCCCGATTTTCTGATATATCATACAAGAAAAACACCCAGGTAAATCTAGAAAAATCATTAACAATAACCAATCCGTATTTGTTTCTGCTAATGCTTATATAAGCAATTGGACCGAAGAGGTCCATGTGAAGATGTTACAGCGATCTTGAGGTAGTCATCACATTCTTGGCACGGTGTGGTGCTCCAACTTGCTTTCCTTCCTGGCATGCATTGCACGACCTATCTTTTCTCAAAAACAACATCTTTTAAACCTCGAATGTGACCACCTTTTAGAAGTTTTTGCAGATTTCTCATCCCAACATAGGCTAGCCGTCTATGCCACAGCAGTCTCATGTTAGTTTTAGCAACCAAGCAAGTGTTGAGTTTAGCTTTATCTTTGTTGCAGTCAAGAAGATAAAGCTTTCCCTTCAACATTCTCTTCAATGCAATCGAGCCATTGCTTCTTCTGAAACAGTCACACCCTCATTAGTGAATAAATAATTATAACCTTTGTCACACATCTGAGATATGGACAAAAGTTTATAATCTTGAGAATCGACGTGTAGAACATTTGAAGGAGTATGTTGAGAAGAAATTTCTATTTTACCGCTACCAAGGACTTTTCCTTGGATGTTGTCTCCAAAGTATATTCCTTCACTTGGATTCGCGTTGCGCTCATACTCCAAGAACATACTCCTTTCTCTGATCATGGGATTAGTGCATCTACTGTCCAACATCCATTTCGATCCACCGGAGGAGTAGGCCTGCAAAATAGAGCTATTTCTTGGTTTTAGGTACCCAAGCTTGCTTGGTTCCTCGTAGGTTAGTCACAAGAGTCTTGGGCACCCACACACAGGTTTTTGAGTTCTTGTGGCGTGTCCCTACGTATTTAGCAAAGACATGTCCAGTTTTATTTTTCATGAGTACATAGGAAGCATCAAAAGTATGGAACAATATTTGCAATTCAGATTCATTTGATGTTTCCTTAACAAAAGTAATTTGCTTCTTAACATGAACATTGGTGGACATGTGTTTATTTTTGGTAAACCCAAGACAATCTTTGACGTTAGGAGGTCTAGTGACCATATATGCACTACGTGCGTATTTGATCTTTTACTTGTCAATGACGCCACTTTGGGATGGATGTTTAGCATGTGAAGCAGAAGAATCATGTTTATCAATATTTTTCTTACTAGAGCAAGTGCAAGTTACAGTTGTTGTCGAATTACCACCTTTGGAAGGTGAGCACTTGGAGGAGTAGGAGGAGTTATTTTGCTTGAGTGATTCAACTTGCACTTCAAGGATCTTGTTAACTTCTAACAAGTTAGCAAGTTCATCCTTGATTGCAATATGTGAGTCTTCTAGTTTTGAGTAAGTTTACTTACTTAAGGCTAGCTCATGCTCAAGTGACTTGTTCTTCTCCTTATCAAGCTCAAGGAGTTTCTCAACCTCTTGATATCTCTTCCTTTAACGTATGAGCATATGTTCTTGTCAGTTGTCAAGCTCCTCCTTCTCAAAGATTTCACCCGACAACATTTTCATTTTCCTTAAATCAGTTTCAGTTAAAACTTTAAACATATCCTCATTTTCACTAGAGCTATCAAAATCATCAATGAAGGAATTAATCAAGGGAGGTGTAAGTCGAACCTTTTTCTTGCCTTCCTTAGCCATGAGGCAAGTATGATTATGAGTTTCCCGTCCTCCAATGTTCGGGAAGAGCATAGACTTCTTGGTAGGCTTCATGATGCCAATGGTGGCCATCTCTTCTTCTTCATAGTTGGAGGACTCGTCATTTGAGTCCCACTCCTTGCCAATGTGCGCTTGGTGGGTTTGCCTCCTTTTCTTGAAGGTCTTCCTCTCTTGAGGCTTTTCTTCCTTTTTCTTTTTATTTTCTTCATATCTGCAGTCAACCATATAGTGATTGTACCAGCCACAGTTGTAGCAGGTACGCTGTGCCTTGTATTTTCCTTTTTCTTTGCTCTTCCCATCACTAGAGTTGTTGCCCTTCCGTCTTCTCATCATATGCTTGAATTTCATGATGAAGACCGCCATGTCTTCATCATCCAAATCGGTGCTCACATCACTTGTGTCTTCTTCATCTTGTGCTTCACAAGTTTCCTTTCCTTTAGGCTTACAAGTTGCATTGAGGGAAACTTCCTTCTTCTTGGAGGAAGTAAGTTCAGCTAAGTTTTTGACGTATTGGGCCTCCTTCTCCATCATCTCATGGTTGATAATTTTGCCTGATAGATTATCCAGAGTCATTTGTTAAACCCCAGAATTTCACGGATCATGAAGCACAAGGTGACATTCCTTGGCATAAATGCTCTTATCATCCTTTTGACCACCTCATGGTCAGTCCACTCCTTGCATCCATAGGCACGGATCTTTTTGATAAGTGCCTTCATTCGGTTGTACATGCCTTGAGGTGATTCACCATACTCAATGGTAAACCTCCCCAATTCTCCTTCAAGCATTTCAATTTTCACCTCACGAACTGAGCGATTTCCTTCATGTGCGGTCTTGAGTGTATCCTAGATTTCCTTGGAACTTTCTAGTTCATGAATCTTGGTGAACTCTTCTTGGCTTAGGGATGAAGTGATCACTGCAATAGCTTGTGTGTTGCGGTGGATTTATTATTCTTGCTCCGGAGTGAGTTCATCATCGGTGTCCGGGATATCTACACATGTACACACAATATGCCAAAAATTGGGGTTTAAGGAGATTAGATGCATTTTGATATTGTACTTCCACATGGTATAATCATTCCCGTTGAATTGCGGAGATTTTCCCATGAGAATTGAAAGATAATGATTATTGGAATTTAGACGATTAGAATTATAAGGATATTGTGAGTAGTCATGATGACCACTCCCCGTCGTCTTCTCATCTTCTTCCTTGCCCTTTTTTCTTAGGAGTTTCTTCCTTAGAAGCGCCTTGAGTTGATGCACTTCATCATCATCGTGTATATTTTCCTTGAGTAGATTGAATGCCTTTGGGTCTTGTTCTTCTTCAGTGTTAGGCACCTTCGGGATCTCATTGTTCTTTTCTGAGGCCATTTGATCTCTTCGAGAGTTGAGTGTCGTAGATGGAGAGCCTGCTCTGATACTAATTGAATGTGGCCTAGAAAGGTGTGAATAGGATTTTAACGTTCTCCTGCACACTTAATCAAATCATTAAATTCCTGGTGTGATGAGGACATCTCTCCTTTGCATACAATACAAGGACCAATGACTAGAGCACGTGCACGACAATTGGATCTCCAAGTACGTTCTAATCTTGTCGATTGTTTTTCAGAACTTACGCTTGTTTCCATGCATGTTTTATAGATTAGGAACGATGGAGAGGACCAGAAAGGGCTTGGAGGAGTCCAAGGAGTCAAGGAGGAGGAGATAGGACGTCCACCCCAAAGAGGACTCCAAACCCAACTTGACTTTCACTCCACCTCGGGGTTCAGGAGCTGCCTTTACCTAAATTGACGTCCCAGACACATACGAAGTCAGATTTGGGCGTTCTATATATGGTTGGAACCGTGATTTCATAAAGCTTCAAATAAAAAAGGCCCCACCTCAAAATTCCTACTGAGTTGACGGGAATCAGCAAAACAAGTGGATGTTCAGAATCTGTCCAGTGCTGCGCAACCATCCTTTGGCCTGCTGGGCCGTGTATCGTGTGGAAGCCCATTAGGGTTGCGTCCAGGGGTCTTGCACGCCCCTAACTCCTATTTATACAGCAGATGTCACCACATTGGGGTTGTATTTTGCTTAGATACAATCTGTCATTGAACAGTGTAACCATTCATCGGTTGTGAGACCCCACTTCATGATAAATTTTAGTTTTGATTGTAAATTCTCTGTTCTTACTTGTGTTCTTGATTGTGCTTGCAGGGATAAGCCTTTGTGGCAAGGTCATTTGTGTGACATGAGTGATAACCAAAGGAGCAGTGGTGTAGTGATTGCGGGGTTCTGTTCGCTCGGAGCCTTGGATCATCAATGTCGAGATCTCCACCCACTCAAGTTTACCATACCTCTCGAAAGATCGGAACTTATCCTCCTATCAATTGGTATTAGATTTCCAGGTTGACCGTGAGGTATACTTGTGTGCACTTTAGATTCATTTTGTTTCAGTCCTATAGTCCACAAAAAGCCACAAAAAAATTTTACTTTCCCTGACCTACAACCCTCGCTCAGCCTTTTGCACAATTTAGTTTCGGAGTCCATAGTTCTGAGTTCTTGTCCTAGGTTGAGTCTGGTTGCTAGTTTAGATTTTTTTGGTTCAGTTTTGTTTCTTTCATCTGCTACCATCTACAAAAAAACAATCTACAAAAAAAATTCCATCCACCGATTCGTTTCTATTTCAGTTTCCACCACTACCAAAACCTAAGGGCTATCCTTCTTAAAACGGGCATAACTTTTTGCTCGGAACTCCGATTGAGGAGCATTTTTTTCGAGGAAAGGACTCGAAAAAATTTCATACGATACACCAGCTATATTGATCACGGCATTTTCAAAAAAAATAAAAAAAATTTAGAAGGCCCTCGTTTTGAACTCCAAAGTTCCAGCACCTGTTTTCCCAAATGCTCCTGAATTAGTACCGATCACATCTTTCATCGGTTTGAGCTAATACTTGGTGTTGTTTCTATTCTTGTGCCCCTGGTTGAGAAAAAATCAAAAATATAAAGAGAAAAAAGATTTTCATTTCTACTAGTGCTAAAAAGACAAAAAATAGGAGGCTCAAGGGGTTTTCTACTTGTGCTGTTTTCTGTGTGAATGCTGGATACTTGCTGATATTGTCCTTGTTGTTCATCATCATTCATCCTTGTTCCTCGTTTCTTGCCACAATTGTTCTAATACATTTCTAGGTCAAGAACTAGGTGAAACTCTTTGGACACTTATTGAGCATTGCTATCTGTTTCTAACTTGTGTGCCACATACATATACTACATTTGAGCCTTCCCAAGCTCCACCTTCTCTTGAGCAGAACAGGTAACCTCTGCAATCACACCCACTCTTTGCTTGCTTTCACATTGGTCACCGTTGGCCACCTGCAGTGCTGGTAAGAAACTTGTAAGAGCGGGGTAAGACGCATCTTACTGATCGATTTTCCACTTCCACTTCAGAGAGTGTAGTAATAGGGTTATTCACGATCTTTTTGTCTTTGTTTCTGTTTGGTACTTACAATGAAAGGAAAGAAGCCTATGGATAATACCTCTAGTTTTACACCTCCAGATGATGATGAGTGTGTGTCCCATATGGAACTAAGGGACATGATGTGGGCGATGACTGAAGCTTTAAACAATTACCAGACCACTACAACAACCACCTTTCAGAGGCTTCATACAAGTGTTGCTGGTCTGACCACACTGTTGGACGAGATGGAGACTCGTCTTCCCCAACAAGCTACGCCCTCTATTATCCTTGATGCTGATGCACATGCTCACTACAACACAGAGGTTGACTTCAATAATGACGAGGTTGATGCACAGTAGCGCTGTCGCCCTTGACGAAATCGTCAAGGTATGGGATGTAGACCTTGTCCTCATGCTCCTAAACAAGATAATGATCCTTAGGCTAAGATTAAGTTTTCTATTCCACCATTTTATGGATCTTATGATGATGAGACTTACTTGTATTGGGAGATAATGGTAGAACAAAAATTTAGCTCTCATCTTGTTCCTGAGCGACATAGAGTTAGACAAGCCACTAGTGAGTTTAAAGATATTGCTATAATTTGGTGGAATGAACTTGTCAATACACGTAATGCACCGCAAACATGGGCTGCGTTAAAAGAAGAGATGTGCGCTAGGTTTGTTCCTCCTTCATATAGACGTGATCTTCTTAAGAAATTGCAACGCTTTGATCAGGGTGACATGACTATCCAAGAGTACTACCAAGAGTTGCAGAAAGGTATGCTTTGTTGTGGGGTAGTTGAGGATTAGGAAGACTAAATTGTTAGGTTTTATGGGGGCTTGCGGCGTGAAATCCAGGATATAGTTGACTCAAGGAATATCATTCTATTCAATGTTTATTTCAACTTGCTATGTTAGCAGAAAAAGAAGTGGAGGGTCGCCAATAGCAACGGTGGAACAACACCTTCACGCCACGACACCTTTCGGTGCCATCCAAAGTAGCGCCCTCCTCGAGCTTACATGCTTCTACACCACCCTCCACTGGTGTTGCACGCAGCACCACACATTCTACATCACGGAGACAAGATAACAGCAAGTCCCAGACGCCTCCAGGTGTTGCAGCAAAGGCGGCTGCACCCAACACTTTGACAAGTCGCACCTCCGACGTCAAGTGCCACCGCTGCTAGGGACTTGGCCATATGCAACGAGATTGCCCCAGCAAACAGGCGATCATTGCCACTGCTGATGGTGGGTATGTTAGTGCTTCTGATATTGAAGATGAAAATATTATTGCAACTAACATTACAGGTTCTTATGATGGTGCTAAGGAGGTTCTTGGTACATCTGCGACCAACAACTATAGGACGTTGATTGTGCAGCGAGCTTTAAGTGCCACGGTTCGAGAGGACGACAACCACCAACGTCACAACCTTTTCAACATGTTTCTCATTGTCAAGGACTGCCGTGTACATACCATCATTGATGGTGGTAGCTGCAACAATTTGGTGAATGTTGAGGTGGTCAAGAAGCTTGACTTGACCACACGGGAGCATCTCAACCCTTATCACATTCAATGGTTTAACATTAATGGTAAGGTAAAGGAAACTGTGAGACCTATGTGTGCTGGATACATTGGCTATGGCGATAAAACTTTTGAATCCTACCAAAACACCTTTATCATCAAGGTCTGACTCTAGATCCGAGCTCCACCAAGGTCCGACAATAGGTATGGCTTGTTTTGGGTAGCTCCGGCAAGGTTCGACGTAAGGTCCGACTTGCTTTGGCTAGGTCCGACTTCTTTGCCTAGGTCTGACTAGCTTTGGTAACCTCTGGCTCTAGGTCCGACTAGCTTTGGTAAGCTCCAGCGCTAGGTCTGACTAGCTGTGGTTAGCTTCGACGCTAGGTCTTGCTAGCTTTGGTATGTTTCGGTGCTACATCCTGTTAGCTTTGGTAAGCTCCGGTTCAAGATCCGGTTAGCTTTGGCAAGGTTCGGAGCTTGATTGCAGTGGTTCTGCTTTTACCTTGCAATGTTTCGAACTTGCTTTTTGGATTATGGAAAGTTTGCTTAGTATTCTTTTACTAAGTTTTTGGTGTGTTTTGGTGGTTATGGTTGATATCTTTCTGCTAAGGTTTGCAATATACTTATGTGAGGTGCTCACGTAAGGTGTTGTAGTTATCAAAACTAACAAGAGTCAAGTCGAGGACTTGTGCTTGGAAGTATCGGTTGTTTATTCATGTGCATGTGTTGCTTGAGTACAAAATATGGCTGGTGACGGGATCCATTGAACTAGTCTAAGGGAGAAGATGAGGTTCAACAACCAAGTTCAGGAGGAATTGTGGTTGAGTTGATCGGGAGGTTGCGCAGCATGTTTGAATCAAGAACAATGCATATGAAGGTATTGTGGATGCCATTAGAAGATGTTTGCACATGTGCAACTAGTGCATGGATGTGTCTACGTGGTTCCGAGGCCTGATGAAGAGAAGTGGACGTAAATAATTGGTCGGAAAGGTCCAACCGACTAGGTTATGGACTCAGGCCATGGCTGAGTTATGTTTGACTCAAATATGGAAAATTTTGAGTTGGTTATTGATAGGATTTCGTGTGGGTCACCAATTTGAGTTTTTTTAGGAATGTGGGATATGTTCCTAAGGTGTTTGGAAGTCTTAAGATTGCTTCTATCTGCGTATAGAAGAGTCTTGAGCAGTTATAGAAAGTTTTGATTCGTGTATTGAGTAGGATTAGAGTACTAGTTAGGTTTGGGTTGGCCTAAGGGCTGGTTATATAAGCAAGGGAGACCTGAGCTCGTGAGAGACGATTTTGGGGTTTGGTCCTAAAGCATGACACTTGTTGCTGCATTTTATTATTTTCCAAAGCACAAATTTAGATCATATGATATTTTCAAGAGATTATATGCGCATCTGCCTTATTCTAACCAACCAAGCCAAGCCGATGTCATTTGACAATCAGAAGCTTAAGGACATGGTTTTAGTCATACACAACTTCTTACAAGTTCATATCTAAGTGCAATGATAAGCCATCTCAAGAGGAGAAGTGCGATGCATGCATATTCTCTTGATCCTTTCTCTTTTTTTATTTGAACATAAAAACTCAACATGTGAGTTGCTTACTTGATTAATTCATTATAATTAAAAGCACTTGTGATCATGCAACAAGTCCAAAAATAGCAAGAAAGTTTGATCATGACTAGATTTAGTGTAAGTAATTATTCCAATTACTAGTCATGGCAAAAACTACAAATTGTATAACATGGGTAATGTAGTAAGAACTTTCAGCATGTAAAAGGAATCACAAAGTCATATATTTATGAAATACTATGCTCATATTATTTTAAGTTTAGATTCACACATAGACTTCCCAAGTTTCAAAACTCCCCCTAAATTTAAGCCACAAGGATGCATAACCCCTATTTCATTACGAATGTAACAAAAACGAATGAAATCCAAAGATTTTGTAAAAATACCAGCCAATTGTTGTTCAATATCTACATGGTGAAGCACAATGTTTCCTTTTTCAACATTATCACGGAGAAAGTGATATCTAATGTCAATGTGCTTTGATATTGAATGTTGCACGGGGTTTTTAGCAATGCAAATAGCACTAGTGTTGTCACAAAATAGTGGAACACTATCTACGTCAACTCCATAGTCTTTAAGTGTTTGAACAATCCAAAGAATTTGTGAACAAGCGCTAGCAGTAGCTACATATTCAGATTTGGTTGTGGATTGTGCAACTGAACTTTGTTTTCTTGAGGACCAAGCAACAAGTGAATTACCAAGAAAATGACAAGCACCCGAAGTACTTTTCCTGTCAATCCTACAACCTCCAAAATCAGCATCGAAAAAAAGATTTCAAAGTAACGGTTGAGGAAGAAGGAAGGAAAATGCCAAATTCTTGAGTTCTATGTAAGTACCTAAGAACCCTTTTGAGGGCTTGACGATGGGAAGCACGTGGGGAGGCTTGAAACCATGCACAAAGACATACGCTGAATTGTATGTCCGGTCTTGATGTCGTGAGGTATAAAAGTGATCCGATCATGCTTCTATATTCCATTTGATCCACGGGTTCACCATCTTCATCAAGTTCAAGTGTTGTTGCTGTTCCCATTGGTGTCCGAAGAGTCTTGCTTTTGTCCATGTTGAAGCGCCTTAGGAGGTCTTTTGTATACTTCGTTTGATACACAAAGGTACCCTCCTTGGTTTGCTTGATTTGCAGCCCCAAAAAGTATGTGAGTTCTCCCATCATACTCATCTCAAATTCTAAACTCATCATAGCTAAAAACTTGGACACAAGATCATGAAAAGCACAACAAAAGATAATATCATCCACATACACTTGAACGAATAATGAGTCATTGCCATGCTTAAGCACAAAAAGAGTTTTATCAACCTTGCCCATGGTCAACCACTTTTCAAGTAAGAATGTTTTTAACCTATCATACCATGCTCTAGGAGCTTGTTTGAGACCATACAAGGCTTTGGACAGTTTGTAAACATGAATAGGAAAATATGGATTTTCAAAACCCGGTGGTTGTTTGACATAAACCTCCTCATCTATGTAGCCATTAAGAAAAGCACTTTTAACAACCATTTGATATAGCTTAAAACCTTTAGATGCAGCAAAAGCTAACAAAAATTCTTATGGTTTCTTGTGTAGCAACAGGAGTGAAAGTTTCATCAAAATCTAGACCTTCAACTTGAGTGAAACCTTGAGCAACCAACCTAGCCTTATTCCTAACCACAACCCCATCCCCGCTTTGTTTATTTTTAAACACCCATTTAGTTCCAATTAAAGTGTGACCTTGAGGTGGAGGTACAAGTTTCCAAACATTATTTCTTTCAAAATTTTCTAACTCTTCTTGCATGGCAATAATCCAAGATTTATTAGTGATTGCGTGTGATATGTCTTTGGGTTCAAAAGAAGCAACAAAAGCAGAATGAGCATGAGAGTTTGAATCGCAAAACCTGGACCGTGTGACTCGTTCGTGCATGCTTCGAATAATATGTTGTGGAGGATGACTTTTGAGAACCCAGAAGGGAGTGGACACTTAACAAGCTTGTTCTTCTTCATGTTCATCACAAATCGATGAGCTTGTCACTTGAGGAGGATCTGGACCAGCAATGGTTGTTGTCGGTGCTTGTTGTGAATCAAAATCAGGAGCTGGAACGATGTCATTAGCTGCTGAATTTTTGGGCAGCAGCTTCACCTCCTCCTCATCTTCAACGAAAATGCACTCCCCCTGCGGATATGGATCCTAACCTGCAATATTTGAGCTAGTATTTGGGCTGGCTTCATCAAAAGACACCTCACAAGTATCCAAAATTTTGTTAGTGTCAAGTAAAAGCACACAGTAGCCTCTAGTATGAGATAGATAACCTAGAAACATGCCATCAATGGATCTAGGTTCAAATTTGTCAAGATTACCATGTTTCTTATCAAAGAATTTGCAACCAAAGACCCGAAAGTGTATAACTCTAGGCCTATGTCCAAACTGGAGCTCATATGGTATTTTACCTAGCTTAGCGCGCAAGAAAACACGATTTGAGACATAATAAGCGGTTGCAATCGCATCAGCCCAAAATTTCCTAGAAGTTTGATATTCATCAAGCATAGTCCTAGCCATATAAACTAAGGTTATGTTATTTCTTTCAACAACACCATTTTGTTGAGGTACATATGGTGAATAAAATTGGTGATCTATTCCATTTTCAGCACAAAAGTGACCAAAATATTGATTTTTAAATTTGGTTCCGTTATCACTTCTAATTGCTTTTAAAGATCCTGGTGATCAATTGATAATCTAAGAAATAAAGTTCTAAAGTGACTAGAAGCTTCATTCTTAGATTCCATAAAGTAAACCCAAGAGTATCTAGAATAATCATCAACAATCACAAGAACATATCATTTACCTCTAAAGGATTGAACATGTGAAGGTCCTACGGTGTCAAGGTGCAAAAAGTTGACCCAGTTCAGTTGTCATGATCATTGTGACAGGAGTATGTGAACCTGCAACCATCTTAGCATGTCTACAAGAAGAGCACACAATTTCTTTGTCCCCTTTAAGCTTAGGTAGCCCACATATGCGATCAAGAGCACAAACACGCGTTAGATGATCAAAGCCTACGTGACCAAGTCTACGATGCCAAAAATATCAGTCCTTTGAATCATTAGCATCTAGACACCTATGCCTAGACGAAGACATATCAAAATTAGCTTTAAAAACTCTTCCAAACCGAGACATGTTAAAAATAAGCTCACTATTTGACCCTACAAATTTGCAGCAGTTTTTATTGAAAATAATTTCCAGATTTTCATCAGGCAATTGTGAAACAGAAACCAAGTTGTGTTTCAAATTTTTAAGTGCCACATCCTTCAAAGTGTAGTGATCATTTACTCTATGCGAACCCTTAGCAATTATAGGAGCTAAAGATTTATCGGCAAAAATAACATTCTCTACACGTGACACAAAAGAGAGGGGGGAGAACCATTCTTTGTTACCGTTCATGTGGCGTGAGCAACCTAAATCCACAATCCAAATGTTCTCTTTCCCCAAGTGTGTAACCTACATAGAAGAACAATACGTCGATGACTCAATACTGGGGTTAGTCAAAAGGTATTTAGGAATCCAGTACTGAGTCACACGACGTCCAGCAGGAATAACACGCGAAAGCTGAGATAAAACAGCAGGTTTATGAGCCAAAGCTTGAGGATTTTTGTACCCAACTACTGTCCTACGAGATGTTACATGTGTAGCATGAAAAACAGTAGGTTTGGGAGCAAACTTTGCATGTTTTCGACTCATTAAAGTAGATTGCATGTTCCTATGATTTGGTTTAGCAAGTGCAGCAAATTTTGGATGAAAGTTATGAGATCTAGCAATCATTCTTTCCTTTTTCTGTTGTTTAGCTAGTCTATTGCAAAAATCTATGACATGACCATCTCTACCACAGTAGGTACAATTAAATTGAACTTTGTGTTCATGTCTAGATAAGCAAGCACCATTTTTATTTGAAATCGAATGAGACAACACTCTTGTAGATTTGAAAACCACTTCTTTTTGTTTAGGAACTGTTTGAATCAAACCACTTCCTAATGACTTTACAATTTTAGGTGGATGTGCCTTAGCGTGAGCAAGAGAATCAAAACCTAAACCAGTTTTATCATTGCAAGACTTGGAAGAATTCAGCAGCAAGTTTAGGTTTTATTCCCATTACAAAACCGATCTAATGTCCTATTCATGTCATCAAGTTTATTGGACAGATCAAGACAATTTTCACATGAAGTTGTTCCTTTTAATTTGCAATTGGAACAATATTTAACTTCATGAGAACGTAAAGCATTGTTCAATATAGAAATTTCATTCATAGCATCTTGTAGTTTTTTATCAAGATCATCACAAGTAGAAATATGCAAATCAATTGTAGAACAGCTAGCATCTTTCAAGTTTTTATCATTAAGTGCAGCAAGCTCTCTGTTCTTTTTAATTTCTAACTCAAGTTTATCATGTGTGGGGGTGTGCGCACTTCTTAATGAGGACAATTGTTCACATATTAAATCACATGAGGAACAAGAATCATCACTAGGAATCAAGGATTTCAAATGATTAATTTCAAATTCTAGTGACTCAATTTTAACAGCATTGTCCCTAAGCTTTTTGTCTTTTTTCTTAACTATAATAGTTGCACGAGAAATAGAATCACACATTTCTTCACAAGTAGGACATACCTCTTCATTGTCGCTGTTGTTTTCAGCCTCCTCCATACTTGATCTTCACTTGCCCGCCATGAAGCACAAGTTTGCCAAATCATCTTCATCTTCGTCACTTCCAATGTCCATATCGCTTGAGCCAAGTTCTTGAAGTGCGGAGATAAAACTTCTCACCAATTGACGTCATGTAAAACCCTTTTTTTCTTCGTATCTATTGCATAGGAGTGCTTTGTCCTTGTTTGCTTTTCATCCCAGAAAGTAGGACATGAAAGGTTAGGGCAATCTGAACGAAAATGTCCTGTCTTACCACATTTGAAACATCGTTGAGGTTCGGAGCTTCCTCTCCATCTATTTCTCACATTTTACGATGCTTTTGAGAACCTAGTAGAGAGAAGTACTAGCTCCTCCTCTAGAAACTCCTCAATCAGTTCAAGGGTTAGAGAGGACAACAACACAAGTGTACCACAATATGAAGATTGGCGGGAGCTAGGCATATCACGTTGAGAAACAAATGCAAGAGACTTGTTGGGGTTCTTACGTGAGATTATGTCAATTTCATGAGTTTTCAATTTAGAATATAGTACATCTAAAGTAAGTGTACTCATGATAGTAGATTGGCGAATAGATGTAACCTTCATCTTCCATATTCACATGTCTAATGCACTTAGTAATTGCCTAGCATTCTCAGCATCTGAAAAAATAACATTGATGCTATGCAAGTTGCTGAGAATTTTATTAAAGTGAGCAAAGAGATCATCAATGAACTCACCAGGTTGCATCTCGGAGCGCATGTATTCTTTCCTAAACATGTGTAGAGGGGGGTGAATAGGCCTTTTTGATTTTTGTAGGAACCTGCAACACTTAACAATCGGATCAAAACCTGAGATATCGGACTAGTCCGATAAAGTGCGGACTAGTCCGGTGTGTACCGACTAGGTTAATCAAGTTTGATCGATTAATTTGATTCTAGAGTGTATGCAGCAGAAGTATACTTGTAATTGAAGTGTTGCACGATTATGCACTAGGGTATATCACAAGTCAATCTTATATTTAATGTTTCAACGTAAAGTAAGCAAGATTAATTGAAACCCAAGATTGATGTGATGTATAAGAACGATGAACGCAAAGCAAGAACACAAGCAATTTATCTTGTGGTTTGGTTCCCACAGAGGCAACCTACATCCACGTTGAGGAGTCCATAAAAGGACCGGGTCTTCTCCAACCCAACCCTCGTCGGATCGCCGCGAAGGCCAATCCTCTTCTCTTATCACAAAGGGTAAATAACCAAATTCAAGGGGCCTTCTCACACGTTGAGGGGTCCCCTAGATTACAACGAGAACTTCACAAAGAACAGACTCAAAAGAATACAATGAAAATCGCAGGAGTGTGTTAGGGAATCAAACCAAGAGCTCAAAAGTGATGAATCGTGTCTCTCCAATGTTCCAAAGTGTATCCTCAAGGGATTGATCTTTGTGGCTTTTGATTTCGTGGAGAGATGTGTTTCTGAGGCTCTTGGGAGGTGTGACGGTGCAGGGGTTCGAGAGAGATTAAAAGTTGGATCGTGCACATCTATTTATATGGGTTTTCTAAAAGTGACCGTTAGGGTTTAAAAAGATCGGACTAGTCCGTGGTGGACATCGGACTAGTCCGGTGCGCTGTGTGTAGCAAACTCTAAGTGTCCTGAAATATCGGACTAGTCCGACTAGGAGCGGACTTGTCCGATTTTGCTTCTGGAAATCATCGAACTAGTCCGATAATCATCGGACTTGTCCGGATCAGTGAAACCCTAAGTGAATTTGGTGACAAGTCCTCACTTGGAGGACTTGTCCGATTTAGGTCAGAGGGTTTTCGGACTAGTCCGTGCCATTATCGGACTTGTCCGATTTACATCAGAATGATATCGGACTAGTCCGTTGTGTGATCGGACTTATCTAATTTTGTGCAGCTTGTGAAGTGTTTTGGAGACTAGTCCGCACCGGGGAGGACTAGTCCGATTCTAGTCAGAGAGATATCGGACTAGTCCGTGGTGATATTGGACTTGTCCAATCTTATGCAGAGAGATATCGGACTAGTTCGGTATCAATCGGACTAGCCCAGTCCTGTATAAATTTTTGCAATGTGTGTGTTTATTTGTGTTTGAGATCTTGGGGTGTGTTCCTTAACACACTCCCTACACAATGATCTACTACACTTGTTCCTTGAGCTCTTTTCCACATTGCTCCTCATTCTCCCTTCTTTTTGGCACTTTGCTTATTTTCCCGTTAAAACTTGTGCTCATCTCAACAAAGTAGTTAGGATCTCAATTGCTTGTCATAAATCATCCAAAACCCACAAGGGATTCCTAGATGCACTTTCAATCTCCCCCTTTTTGGTGATTGATGACAACCAATTGAGATTTCAAAAAATATGATAAAAAGTTGAGATTTTCATAAAGTATGCACATATGAGTTTAAAACACATTAAGAAATGAAAACATGATCCATATGTGCACTCTTTATGGTGGGATGCATAACTAAGTGCATTGAAACATCGTTGACATTAATATACCAATCAGCAAGCATATATGTCATTCTAGGAGCAAAATCACATATTTCATAGATTAATTCACAAGTAGTTCAAAGCATTGCATCACAGGACCATTAAGTAACATAAGAGCATATTAAAAGTTTTACAACCCACAAAGTGGACAAAAAGCATAATAGAAGCTCTATCCTCGCATCCTATAGCCTAAGACCTAAGACTCCCCCTCAATCTCTCCCCTTTGGCATCAAGACACCAAAAATAAGGAGAGGAGGGACCTAAAGTCTTCAAGCCTCGCTGTCGGTCCTCTCATCGTCTTTATCTTCGTCTGCGGGCCGATGAGGAGGAGGAGGAGGTGCGGAGCCACTCGAGCCCCCAATGCCAAAGTAGGCAAGCTCGGAGGGGTTCAAGGGCCCGAGCCCAGTGTAGTCGGAGTCAGAATCATCAAAGATTACTGGAGATCCAATGGGCTCGATCTCCAGTTTCTGGCAAATGTGCTTCACATTTGCCTTGACATACTTCATGTCTTCTTTTCTTCTCTTGTTAATCTTGTGGGCCTTCACCTCGGCCTTTCTTCAGGAAGCAAATATAGCAGCCAAGTAGTTGATGATGCCACTTGCAGATCCCTTTTGAGGAGCTGACTTAGTGGCAGGGGCAGCCCTGGCATCTCCACTTGCTCTTGTCGAAGCCTCAGGATTGGAGGCCGGAGATGGAGCAGCCTGAATGCTTGGCTTTCGAGGCATCTGGGGCCTCAAAGGAAGGTGCTCCACATCTTTGGCGAATTCAATGCCAGTGCCCTTCTCAATCATGAACATAAGATACGGAGCATAGCCACATGACTTGTTGGGTGTGCAAGAGATGTTGACCATATCGTTCCAGATATAGCCTGCCACATCAAACTTGCGGTCCTTGCTTATGACCCTCATCAAGGTCTGGAGATAGCCCTGCACACTCCCAACATCTCCATCCTTGGGGGAAATTGTCTTCCTCAGAACTCTGTTCAAGACCACAAAGAAAGGCTTCATGTTCTTTGTGGAGGGAGGATTGAACTTGGAGTTGGGCTCATAGAGGAATTTCATCTTGTCCTTCTCAATGGCACCTATGTTGTGGATGACCAAGTTGTCATTGCTTGAGGTGTCAAGGTGTAGCAGGCTTGCAAAGTCTTCATAAGTTATACTATACTTGGATCCGTGAGTCATCCAAGTAACACTCTCTTCATCATCACTTGAGAAATGGCAAGTCGCAAAGAATTGCGCGATGACCACATCATTCAAATTGTTCCTGAAGGCGAATAGATCCTTCAGGCCATGCCTCTCAACTGTGTCCACCACTTCAACAAACGGTGAGCAGCCCTTCTTCTCAAAGTGTGCCCTATCAATCCATTGGCTACGCACTACAGGTGTCTTCATGGGGAGGTACATAGACTTGTACAAATATGCATGGAAATTGCTCCAAAATCTGCCATCGACAGCTTCCTTCGGACAACTGTAGCAATAAACATTGCAGAACTTAGCCGCTGAGTCACTTCCCTTCCCATTGAACTTTTCTTTTGTAGGGTCCCGAGCCCCTTGCTTCGGAGCTGACATCTTCAGGGGGCCAATCGGGCCCGTTGTGATCCCCTTGCCCTTGCTCTTGGCTAGGCTGGCACATGCCGAGCTAGGGCCACCACCAGCGGAAGCCCTGGAAGCAGGCACCTTTTGTCGAGCCACCCTCTTTTGAGACTGATGAGAAGAGGGGGCTGGATCGGAAGGTCGCTTCTTGCTTTGGTCCGTCGAGGACCGAAGTGGGGCTTCTTGTTCCATCTCAGCTTCGAAGTCGGAAACATCGTCGTGAGAGTTCGACATGCCCTGAGAATGGATTATACAAGGTATGGGTGAGAAAGAATAACAAGGAATTGCATTGAGGAATTGAAAGGTTAGGTTTTGAGTTTAGAAAATTTGGACAAGTCCGGTGTACAGGCACGGACTAGTCCGGGTGACCGGACTTGTCCGTGCATGGACCGGACTAGTCCGATATTCATCCTTGAAAACCTATGCAATGAGACAAATGGTGATTCCTAATGCACAACTAGCTTAGCATAAATTTAATACATCAAGGAATCATGTATATAGTGAGAGATGCTAGGCTATTCGATCAACAATGAAGAAAATAGAGATTTCTACGGTTTGGGGGAAATTACCGAACAAATCGCTTGAATCTCGAAGAGGAGGGTGTTGAAGGCCGGACAAGTCCGCGAACTTCAATCCCCGAGCAAGGAAGCTTGATTTCCACCCAAATGTGGAGCTTTTTAACGGGGGAGATGCAAAATCGCCTTGGGGCACTCGAGCGTGGAGAGAGGAAGCTTGAGGCAAGTGTGGGGGTGAGGAAATTAGGGTTTGGCGGCGGCTAGGGTTATGGACACAAAAAATCGGAAAAGTTCGAAAATGATCGGGCTAGTCCGAACTTTTCCAGAGGCTATATCATACTAGTCCGTGGTCTACCGGACTAGTCCGTCCTAACCGGCGCTCTGCGGACTAGTCTGCATGGGTGGACTAGTCCGGGTAACCACGGACTAGTCTGTGGTCACCAGGGAAGAACTTCTTAGCCCATTCGTATATATTCGAAGGTACTTATTTAGAAAATAGGGAGGCAAGTCAAATCAAATAATCTTGATAAATATGATCAGTAAGCATACAACAATCAAGCAATGACCATAATTCACCATGATCTAGTAATTGACATAGTTTTTCGAAGAAAATTGGGAGAGATGATTTTCACAATCCAATCAACATATTTTGAAGAATTCATACAGGTATGCAAATTTTCAAGCCACATTCCGAGCATCAAAGCATTTTTCATCAAGTGGCTTGGTGAATATGTTGGCTAATTGCTTTTCAGTGTTGACATGGGAAATGGCTATATCTCCTTTCATGGAGTGATCTCTCAAGAAGTGATGTCAGATGTCTATGTATTTGGTTCTAGAGTGCTCAACTGGATTATGGGCAATTTTAATGGCACTCTCATTATCGTAAAGGAGTGGAATACGGTTCATATTGTAACCGTAATGCCTTAGAGTTTGTCTCATCCAGAGGAGTTGTGCACAGCAACTCCCGGCTGCAACATACTCTGCTTTGGCTGTGGATAAGGCAATGGAGTTTTGTTTCTTGGAGGACCAAGAAAGTAGGGATCTACCTAGGAATCAGCATGTATCGGAGGTACTTTTTCTATCTACTTTGCATCTGGCATAATCTGCATCGGAGTAACCAATGAGATTGAATTTGGAGCCTTTTGGGTAGCAAAGACCAAGGTTGGGTGTATGAATTAAATATCTCAATATCCTTTTTATGGCTGTCAAGTGACACTCCTTAGGATTGGCTTGAAATCTTGCACACAAACATACACTCAACACAATGTCTGGCCTAGATGCACATAAATAGAGTAGAGATCCAATCATGGAGCGATATACCTTTTGATCGACGCTAGTTCCATCTTCATTGAGATCCAAGTGGTCATTCGTTGCCATGGGAGTCTTATGGGCTTCGCCTTGTCCATCCCAAACTTCTTGAGTATGTCTTGAGTATACATAGTTTGGCTTATGAACATCCCTTCCTTTTGTTGCCTCACATGGAATCCCAAGAAGTACTTTAGCTCTCCCATCATAGACATCTCAAACCTATTTGTCATAATTTTACTAAACTCCTCACAAAAAGATTTGTTAGTTGAACCAAAGATTATATCATCAACATAGATTTGACAAACAAAGAGATCATCGTCAAAGTTCTTTGTAAACAATGTATAATCTACTTTACGATCTTAAAGCCATTTTCAATTAAGAAATCTCTAAGACACTCATAACAAGCTCTAGGAGCTTGTTTGAGGCCGTAGAGAGCCTTACACAATTTAAATATGTGGTCAGGGAACTCTTCATATTCAAACCCGGGGGGTTGCTCCACATACACATCCTCCTTGATTGGTCCGTTGAGGAAGGCGCTTTTCACATCCATTTGATAGAGCTTGAAATCATGCTGAGTAGCATATGCAAGTAATATTCTAATGGACTCAAGTCTAGCTACGGGAGCAAAGGTTTCATCGAAATCCAAACCTTCGACTTGTGAATACCCTTTGGCCACAAGTCTTGCCTTGTTCCTCGTCACCACCCCGTGTTCGTCTTGTTTGTTGTGGAAGACCCATTTGGTGCCGACGACGTTGGATTTTGGTCTTTCGACTAGTTCCCACACCTCGTTCCTTTTGAAATTGTTGAGTTCTTCTTGCATGGCCACTACCCAAATCGGATCCTTCAATGCATCCTCAACCCTACGTGGTTCCAAAAAAGACACAAACGAGCAATGCTCACAAAAATTAGCTATGCGAGATCTAGTAGTTACTCCCTTTTGGATGTCACCGATGATGTTGCCGATTGGGTGATCCATTTGGATGCATTGGTTTACTCTTGGGTGTGGTACTTGCTGTCTTGAACTTTCATCATCATCTTCTTCTCCCCCTAAATGGTTCCTCTCATTGACTTGTTGATCATTTTCACTTTCTTGAGGTTGATGTTGTATGGAAGCTCCCCCTTGATCAATGGTCTCCTCTTGTGGTTCATTTTCCTCATGCATATGTAGAGGTGTCTCTTGTGGTAGAACTTCGCCTAACGCCATTCTTCTCAATGCTTAACAAGGAGCTTCTTCTTTATCTAGCACACATGGATCAACTTGCTCCTTTTGGGAGCCATTAGTTTCATCAAAGACTACGTCATGTGCTACTTCAACAAGTTCGGGGGTCTTGTTGTAGACACGATAGGCGTAAGTGTTTGAATCATAACCAAGCAAGAAACATTCATCGGACTTCGAAGCAAACTTTGAAGTCCTAGGCTTCTTGTTCAATATATAGCATTTGCAACCGAAAACTTGAAAATATGGAATATTAGGCTTGTTACCGGTGAGTAGCTCATAGGATGTCTTCTTGAGTAGTCGATGAAGGTAAACTCGATTTATGGCGTGGCAAGCGGTGTTGACCGCTTCCGCCCAAAATCGATCCGAGGTCTTGTACTCATCAAGCATTGTTCTCGCCATCTCTATGAGGGTTCGGTTCTTTCTTTTGGCAACTACGTTTTGTTGAGGGGAGTACGCAGCTGAAAACTCGTGCTTTATGCCTTCTTCATCTAGGTACTCCTCCACTTGTGTGTTCTTGAAATCCGAGTCGTTGTCACTTCGAATGTTCTTGATTGTCAATGAGAATTCATTTTGAGCTCGCTTGAAGAACTTCTTGAGTATTCCTTGTGTTTCTGACTTATCATGTAAAAATAAAACCTAAGTGAAGCGAAAGAATCATTGACAACTACTAAACCATATTTGTTACCGTCGATTCTTATGTAGGCGATTGGACCGAATAAGCCCATGTGAAGTAGCTCGAGCGGTCTTGTTGTAGTCATGACGTTCTTCGCGAGATGAGGTGCTCCAACTTGCTTCTCAGCTTGGCACGTGCCATAGGGCCCGTCTTTCTCAAAAACAACATCGTTCAAACCTCGGATGTGATCGTCCTTGAGGAGTTTTTGAAGATTCCTCATACCAACATGCGCTAGCCGTCTATGCCACAGCCAACCCATGTTGGTCTTTGCAATCAAGCATGTGTCAAGTTCGGCTTTATCCTTGTTGAAGTCAACAAGATAAATCTTTCATTTCAACATACCCTTGAATGCAATGGAACCATCACTCCTCCTAGAGACGGTCACACCCTCGTTAGTGAACAAGCAATTATAACCTTTGTCACATAATTGAGATATGGACAACAGGTTATAATCTAAGGAATCAACATGTAATACATGAGAAAGAGTGTGTTGTGGTGATATGGTAATTTTACCGGTACCGAACACCTTTCCTTGACTATTGTCTCCAAAATAGATGCCCTTGCTTGGATCCTCATTTGCTTCATATTCAACGAACATCCTTCTTTCTCCAGTCATATGGTTGGTGCAGCAACTTTCTAGAACCCATTTGGATCCACCGGAGGAATAGGCCTGCAAAAACAAATTATGCCTTGGTTTTAGGTACCCAAGCTTGCTTGGGTCCTTTTAGGTTAGTCACAAGGTATTTGGGCACCCACACATGAGACTTGGTGTTCTCATGGCGTGTTCCAACATAACGAGCATAAATTTTTCAATAATTACTTCTCATTAAGACATAAGATGCATCAAAAGTTCTAAATAGCAACTTTTGTTGTTTATACACAGGACTAGTCTGGGAGGCCAGACTTGTCCGGAGGATCGGACTTGTCCGGATCCTGACCGGACTAGTCTGGTGATCATGCGTGTTGTATTCATTAATTTTGGGTCTTTCAGTTTGAGAGAGTCTTCCCTTTACATAGACATTGTTATCCTTGTTATTATTATGGCTTTTATCTTGTTGCTTTTCACCATAAGAGTAACCAATGCCATATTTGACATTTGGAGGTCTTGTGACCAAGTATGCACTACGTGCATATTTTTCTTCTCCTTGTCAAATATGCCATTTTGTGCAGGATGCTTGTCCTTGGTAGAGATTGACTTGTCTTTCAAACTGTTGTCAACTTTACCACATGTACAAGTAGAAGCAACTTCAGTTTTAATGTGTTGAGAAGGTGAGCTTGAAGAGGATGAAGGGTCACCTTGCTTGAGTGACTTAACTTGCACCTCAAGGATCTTGTTAACCTTCATTAGGTTAGCAAGTTCTTCCTTGATTGTAGCATTTGAGTCGCTTAACTCCAAGCAAGTTTCCTTGCTTGAAGCTAATTCAAGCTCTAGTGACTTGCTCCGCTCCTTTTCAAGCTTTAGAAGCTTGTCAAGTTCAACATACTCCTCCTTTTGGGAGACAATCATGTCTTCTTGACGATGTATTAACCTCTCCTTCTTAATAAGTTGATCAAGCAAAAAATTCATTTTAGTGGCGGTTTTCTTATCTAACCCAATGAGCATATCTTCATTATCACTATTAACATCACTATCACTGGAATAGGAATGCATGGAGGAGGGTTTTGTTGTTACCTTGCGTTTACCTTCCTTTGCCATGAGGCAAGTGTCGTTCCCCTTCCATGCGCCGAGTGTAGGGAAGAGAGTAGGCTTCTTAGATGTCTTCTCGATGGCTATGCTAGCCATCTCTTCTTCATATGATGATGAGGACTCATCATTTGAGTCCCACTCTTTCCCTATGTGCGCTTGTTCGGCTTGTTTCTTCTTATTGAAGAATTTCTTGGGTTGAGGCTTGTCTTCTTTGGTCTTCTTCTTGTTCTCTTCATATGCGCAATCAACTATAAAGTGGCTATACTCACCACAATTATAGCATGCCCGCCTCAACTTTGGCTTTGTTCTTTCCTTGTATTTTCCTTCACTTGATTTAGCGTCTTGTCTCTTATTCATCATCTTCTTGAATTTCTTCATGAATAGTATCATGTCATCTTCATCTAAGTCACTGCTCTCATCGTCACCGTATTCTTCTAATTGAGCTTCTCGCGATTCTTTAGATAAGGACTTGAGGGTGGACATCAAAGCAACCCCTTTCTTCTTTGCAGAGGTGAGGTCGGCAATTTCCTTGACATGCTTCACTTGCTTTTCCATCATCTCGAAATTGATGATTTTTCCAAGTACCTCATCCGGAGTCATTCTCTTGTATCCGGGGCTTTCTCTAATCATTGAGCATAAGTTGACGTTGCGAGCCATGAAAGCCCTAAGGATGAGCTTCACCACCTCGTTGTCGTTCCACTTCTTGCTTCCGTATGATCGAACCTTGTTGATGAGCGTCTTTAGTTGATTGTACATATCTTGAGGCGACTCATCCTCTTCGATAGCGAATCTTCCCAATTTGCCTTCGATAATCTGAATCTTCGCTTCACGCACATGACGATCACCTTCATGTGCAATTTGCAATGTGTCCCAGATCTCCTTTGCAATCTCAAGTCCATCCACCTTGGTGAACTCGTCCGGACTGAGCGAAGAGCTAATGACTACCGCGGCTTGAGCATTCTGATGAATTGCCTGCTCTTGGCTTGGTGTGAGCTCTTCGTCGTCGGCCGAGATATCTATCCCTGTGCACACAATATGCCACAGACTTGGATTGAGAGAAATTAGATGCATTTTCATATTTTGCCTCCACATTGAATAATCACTTCCATCGAAGTGTGGGGATTTTCCTAGAGGGATAGACAAATAATAATTATTGCTAGAATTAAGACGATCATAGTTAAAAGGATATCGGGAGTAGTTGGTGTGACTACTCCCCTTCTTCTTCTTTTCAACTTCAATTTTCACCTTTCCCTTGGAAAGGGTTTTCTTCCTTAGGAGCACCTTGAGTTCCAGCGTCTCCTCATCGTCATTCTCGAAGTCTTGAATGGCTTTGAGGAGCTTCTCCAATTTTTGGTTCTTATCTTCATCAACCTTCTCTTGGTTGTTTCTCTTGTGTGCATCTTTCATGTCTGACATGATCTCTTCGAGCAATTAGTCTTCTTCTTAGAGAACCTTGCTCTGATACCAATTGAATGTGGCCTAGAGGGGGGTGAATAGGCCTTTTTATTTTTGTCGGAACCTGCAACATTTAACAACCGGATCAAAACTCGAGATATCGGACTAGTCCGGTGTGTACCGACTAAGTTAATCAAGTTTGACCGATTAATTTGATTCTAGAGTGTATGCAGCAGAAGTATACTTGTAATTGAAGTGTTGCACGATTATGCACTAGGGTATATCACAAGAAAATCTTATATTTAATGTTTCAACGTAAAGTAAGCAATATTAATTGAAACCTTAGATTGATGTGATGTATAAGAACGATGAGCGCAAAGCAAGAACACAAGCAATTTATCCTGTGGTTTGGTTCCCACAAAGGCAACCTACATCCACGTTGAGGAGTCCACAAAAGGATTGTGTCTTCTCCAACCCTACCCTCGTCGGATCGCCACGAAGGCCAATCCTCTTCTCTTATCACAAAGGGTAAATAACCAAATTCAAGGGGGTTTCTCACACGTTGAGGGCTCCCCTAGATTACAACGAGAACTTCACAAAGAACACACTCACAAGAACAATTAAAATCATAGGAGTTTGTTAGGCAATCAAACCAAGAGCTCAAAAGTGATGAATCGTGTCTCTCCAATGTTCCAAAGTGTATCCTCAAGGGATTGATCTTTTTGGCTTTTGATTTCATGGAGAGATGTGTTTTTGAGCCGCTTGGGAGGTGTAACGGCGCAGGGGTTCAAGAGAGATTAAAGTTGGGCCGTGCACATCTATTTATATGGGGTTTCTAAAAGTGACCTTTAGGGTTTAGAAAGATCGAACTAGTCCGTGGTGGACACCGGACTAGTCCGGTGTGCTGTGTGTAGCAAACCCTAAGTGTTCCGAAATATCGGACTAGTCCGGCTAGGAGCAGACTTGTCCGATTTCGCTTATGGGAATCTTCGGACTAGTCCGATAATCATCGGACTTGTCCGAATCAGTGAAACCCTAAGTGAATTGGGTGACAAGTCCGCACTTGGAGGACTTATCCGATTTAGGTCAGAGGGTTTTCGGACTAGTCTGTGCCAATATTGGACTTGTCCAATTTACATCAGAACGATATCAGACTAGTCTGTTGTGTGATCGGACTTGTCCGATTTTTTGCAGCTTGTGAAGTGTTTTGGGGACTAGTCCGCACTGGGGAGGACTAGTCTGATTCTATTCAGAGAGATATCAGACTAGTCCGTGGTGATATCGGACTTGTCCGATCTTGTGCAGAGAGATATCAGACTAGTCCGGTGTCAATCAGACTAGTTCGGTCCTGTATAAATTTTTGCAATGTGTGTGTTTATTTGTGTTTGAGCTCTTGGGGTGTGTTTCCTTAACACACTCCATACACAATGATCTACTACACTTGTTCCTTGAGCTCCTTTCCACATTGCTCCTCATTCTCCCTTCTTTTTGGCACTTTGCTTATTTTCCTATTAAAATTTGTGCTCATCTCAACAAAGTAGTTAGGATCTCATTTGCTTGTCATAAATCATCCAAAACCCAAAAAGGATTCCTAGATGCACTTTCAACATGTCTTGGCTTACCTCCTTGATCGTGTTGGATCCTTCATGGTAGTCACAAAGTGCTTTCCACACATCGTATGTATATCGGAGGTGTGCAACACGGTTGAAGTCGCTTTGAGTTAATACTTGTATGATCAAGTTCGGAGCCTTGTTGTTGTTGTCGACATCTCTCAGATTTGTAGATGTAACTTGATCGTTTGATGGCACTTCGTAAGGCTTGTATACCTTCTCCCATATTGTGAAGCCTTGCGTCTGGATGAAAGCTTCCATACGTGCCTTCCAAACCTGAAAATCAATACCACTAAACACACAAGGTTTGGCGGAGTATTTCTCCATGATGATTAGTCAAAAAAAATACGTGCAAATCATAAAGATTAGAGCACCGTGGCTCTGATACCAATTCTAGGATCGAAGAGCACATGAAAAGCTACCAGAGGGGGGTGAATGGTAGATTTAAAACTTTTTCAGCGGAAGCAATGAAAACGCCTCGGCAGAAAAACGATTTGTTAAATTAATCGTGTGTGAGACTAATCTAAACATATTTCACCGTGAAAAAAGTGATATATATCATAGAGAATCAAGTCATGAAGACAACACAACAAGAATCACTCAAATCCGTCGAGAGAAACTCATGTTACGATCAAAAGATCGAACAAAGGTGAATCTGTTCTACCGAGTAAAAAATAGATCTGCAATACTACAAAGAAACTAATGTAGATCGACAAACACAAATCCAATGACCGTGAAATTTTGACAGATGATAGATAATCAAGTTTTGAAGACAACCCAAAAAAATCACATCAATTGGATCTGTAAAACTCGAGTTATGATAAAACCACCAAAGAAAGGTAGTGCTGTGCAGAAAACTCGACGAGAAAAACATGTCTGGAACAAGTCAAACGAACAAGGCACAAAAGTTCCTTTAAACTATGATTTTTATTCAATAGAACACAAGAGGAACAGCCAATAAGTCGCCCACCGCGAGCTCTGGCCTCCCTTGCTTATATAACCAGCCCTTAGGCCAACCCAAACCTTACTAGGACTCTAATCCTACTCAATTCACAAATCAAAACTTTCCATAACTGCTCAAGACTCTTCTATACGCAGATAGAAGCAATCTTAAGACTTCCAAACACATTAGGAACGTATCCCACATACCTAAAACAACTCAAATTCGTGACCCACATGAAATCTTATCATAACCAACTCAAAACATTCCATATTTGAGTCAAACACGACTCTGCCACAACCTGAGTCCATAACCTAGTCGGTTGGACCTTTCCGACCAATTCTTTACGTCCACATCTCTTCATCAGACCTCGGAACCATGTAGCCACGTCCATACACTCCTTGCACATGTGCAAACATCTTCCAACGACGTCCATGATACCTTCATATGCATTGTTCTTGATTCATTCATGTTGCACGACCTCCCGATCAACTCAACCACAATTCCTCCCGAACTTGGTTGTTGAACCTCATCTTCTCCCTAAGACTAGTTCAATGGATCCTGTCACCAGCCATGTCTTGACCTCAAACACTACCTGCACATGAATAAACAACCAATACTTCTGAGCACAAGTCCTTGACTTGACTCTCGTTAGTTCCGAAACTACAACATCTTACATGAGCACCTCACATAAGCATGTTCCAAACCATAGGAAAATGATATCAACCATAACCACCAAAACACACCAAAAACTTAGTAAAAGAATACTAAGGAAATTTTCCATAAGTGTAAAGCAAGTTTGAAACAAAGCAGAACAATTGCAATCAAGCTCCGAACCTTGCCAAAGCTAACCAGACCTTGAGTCAAAGCTTAATAAATAGATGTTTTGGGAGTTTTCAAAACTTTTATCATCAAAGTCAATGTATTCAGCACACATATGTCTCACATGAACATGTTTAGATTAGTCGCACACATAGTTTCTTTAACAGATCGGTTTTCTGTCGAGGGATGTTTCGTTGCTTCCACTGAAAAGTTTTAATCTATCATTCACCCCCCCCCTCTGGTAGCTTTACACGTGCTCTTCGATCCTACAATTGGTATCAGAGCAATAGTGCTCTAATCTTTTTGATTCGCACGTGTTCTGAGTAATCCTCATGGAGAAATACTCGGCAAAACATTGTGTGTTTGTTGGTATTGATTTTTAGGTTTGGAAGGCACGCATGGAAGCTTTTATCCAGGCGCAAGGCTTCGCGGTATGGGAAAAAGTGTACAAGCCTTACGACGTGCCGCCGAACGATCAAGTCACGGCAATAAACTTAAGATATGTCGACAACAACAACAAACCGTGCAACTTAATAATCCAAGGACTAACTCAGAGCGACTTCGACCGTGTTGCACACCTCCGATCGGTGTAAGATGTGTGGAGAGCACTTTGTGACTACCATGAAGGATCCAACACGATCAAGGAGGTAAAGCAAGATATGTTCAAAAAGGAATACATGCGCTTCGAGATGCAACCCGGTGAGTCCATTGATGACCTTTTTGCTCGCTTCAATAAAATTCTCAGCAACTTGCGTAGTGTCAATGTTAATTTTTCATATGTTGGAAATGTTAGGCAATTGTTAAGTGCATTAGACATGTCAATTTGGGAGATGAAAGTCACATCTATTTGTGAATCTACTGTCATGAGTACACTTACATTAGATGTGCTATATTCTAAATTAAAAACTCATGAAATTGACATAATCTCACGTAAGAACCCCAACAAGTTTCTTGCATTTGTTTCTCAACATGATATGCCTAGCTCCGGCCAATCTTCATCTAGCAATACACTTGCTTTGCGGTCTTCACTAACCCTGGAATAGATTGAAGAATTTCCAGAAGAAGAGCTAGCGCTCATCTCTACTCGATTCTCGAAAGCATTGCAAAATGTGAGAACTAGAAGGAGAGGAAGTTTTGGACCTCAATGATGCTTTGAATGTGGTAAGACATGACACTTTCGTACAGATTGCCCTAACCTTTCAGGTCCTTCTACCCGTGATGAAAAGAAGAATAAAGTCAAGTCCTCTTGTGTCAATACCAACAAGAAGAAGAAGGGTTTTGCAGGACGCAAACTGATAAATAGTTTCATCACCGCACTTCAAGAACTTGGCTCAAGTGATGTAGACATTGGAAGTGACGAAGATGAAGATGATTTGGCAAACTTGTGCTTCATGGCGAGCAAATCAAGATCAAGTATGGAGGATGCAGAACACAACAGTGACAATGAAGAGGCATGTCCTACTGGTGATGAAATGTGTGATGCTATTTCCCATGCAACTGTTATTGTTAAGAAAAAGGACAAAAAAACTTAGGGACGATGCTGTTAAAATTGAGTCACTAAAATATGAAATTAATCATTTGAAAACCTTGATTCCTAGTGATGATTATTGTTCCTCATGCGATTTAATATATGAACAATTGTCCTCCTTAAGAAGTGCACACTTCTCCACTCTTGATAAACTTGAGTTAGAGATTGAAATTATCAAAAATCTTGCTGCACTTAATGACAGAAACTTAAAAGATGCTTCTTGTTCTACAATCTTGAAACGAAACTAAAAGATAATATGAATGAAATTTTAATACTGAACAATGCTTTACGTGCTCATAGAGTTAAATATTGTTCTAATTGCAAATTAAAAGGAAAAACTTCATGTGAAAACTGACTAGAATTGTATAAGAAACTTGATGACATGAATAGGACACTAGAGCAGTTTTGTATTGGGAACAAAAATCTAAACTTGCTACTGAATTCATCCAAATTTTGCAATGATAAAACTGGTTTAGGTTTTATTCTCATGCTCATGCTAAAACACATCCACCTAAAATTGTAAAGTCATTAGGAAGTGGTTTGATTAAAACAGTTCCAAAACCAAAAGAGATGTGTCGGTACCCTAGAAACCGTACACCCCTTGAGGTTACAAAGATCTCAAAGGAAAGCCATCTACTTGGTTTGAAGACCCTCGGATGCCCACTTGTCAGACATGACCGGACCCGCTTCTCCAACATGGTTAATCCCTGGATCGCCACGTGTACAGCCAAACCAGAGCTACCGCCCACAAGGGGGAAGCTCCGGGCCACGTACCGAAATGGCACCTCCGGACTTAGCCCCTGAACGAGAGAAGCTCCAGACCTGACACGTGTCAGGTAGCCCCGGAGCTACCTGTTTCCCACAGCAAGAGCTGCAACGTGTTCAATCATCGGACCTTCAGCCTCTAACCTCCGGAAGACCTTGTAACGTCTCCGGATCTTCAAAGGAGAGCCAAGGGCTTCAAGACTCGATTAAGTGTCATTAATGCCATATTAATGACACTTAAACGGACGATCTTAACACCAGTAACGGTGCTGTTTGAGCCTGTTACAGGATCATTAAGAGCAATTAATCATGTATCAATACTAGTAACCGCTGGGGCCACATGTCGGGCCAGGCTAGCTTGTAACGGTCTGCCCTTGTACTATAAAAGGACAGGCCGACGATACACGCGAGACGAACACACACGGACGTTTACGGGCGATCATACGCACCCCATACACTCGTGACAAGCTCTTACTGCTAATACAACACCAACACACCCGTGGAGTAGGGTATTACACTCAGGCGGCCCGAACCACGTAAATTCTTGTGTCTCCTGTGCCAAACTCCTATTCACCTTCTTGAATCTCCGCGCGCCCACACCGAACTTCAAAATCCCCAATCACTTTAGCAGTGTAGGGAGATCTGCCGGCCCCGACAGTCGACAGTTGGCGCGCCAGGTAGGGGCGCCTGAGATTTTCGAGAATGGTGAACTCCGCTGCTGGATCATCCAACGGCCAACCTGCTGCTCAGGCTGTTGGGGGCAATCCCCCCAACAGGCAGCCACCAGCAGGAACCTCAGCACCAGCAGGAGACACACTCCCACCACCACCATCTTCTCCAGCAAATCGTGCTGGGCAACGTGATGGTGTGCCGGCGTCGCTTACTGCGTCGGCGAGTCATGACAACCCGGAACACGCGCTCAATGCAGCGCGTGCTCTTCTCCAACGTCCACCACCTCCGGATGCATCTCGAGATGCACTGGAGCAGTGGTGGGCCGATGTGGAGCATTTGGTCGCAGCAGCGGCCGAACGCCTCAACAACCAGGGTCCTCCTCTTTCGGGACGAGCACTGTCGCAGCGGCGGACTTTGTCTGGAAGACTTGGTCCACACGCTTCCAATAGCAGGAGACGTGTTGCATCTCAGCAAGTGACGTCATTGCCCTCCGGGGCTCGATGCACTCACACGGTATCCAGGCTTTCGACTCATGACCTCCGGGCGGAGCTTGATCGCCGATACCGCCAGCAGGATGGTCGTGTCCATATTGAGTGTGCCCGTGAAAGACGGGAAGCTCAGGACCTTTCTACTCTTGAAGGAGTAGGAGGAGGCTGTTCAGCCATAGCCATGCACCTGCGCATGGTTAGATGGCCACAGAAGTTCCGGCCTCACCTGCCGAAAAAATTCGACGGGACTGTCAATCCCGCCGAATTTCTTCAGATATACTCCACTGCAATCTTGGCAGCTGGAGGAAATGAGGCAGTGATGGCCAATTACTTTACAGTGGCCTTAATTGGGACCGCCAGGTCCTGGTTTATGATCCTTCCACCCAACTCTATCAACAGTTGGGAGGAGTTGTGCCGTCAGTTCACTGCCAACTTCGGGAGTTCATACACCCAACCAGGCACTGAACTGGACCTTTTTGTGGTCGTGCAAAAAGGGGGAGAATCTTTGCGGTCCTTCATCCAGAGGTTCTCTCAGGTACGAAACACTATTCCTTCTATCTCAAGCGCTTCTGTCATTGTGGCATTCAGACAGGGCGTACGGGACAAGAAGATGTTGGAGAAGCTGGCGATCATGGAGATCACCAGCGTCACGGAACTCTTTAGTCTAGCAGACAAATGTGCCAGAGCTGCGGAGGGACGTGAGATGCACTCCAAACCAGCCTTGGAGGATCACAAGAAATCCTCCAAAGAAGAAGCCGCTACCTCCGGGGGTGGCAAGAAGAAAAAGAAGACCAACGGCAAGAAGAAGCCGTCGGCCGACACATCCAACATTGCAGCTGCTGCAACTCCGGGTGGCTGGGGGCCACGCCCCGAGAAGCGACCTCGACCGTCTTCTGAAGACGGTGGCAAACCCAAAGTGTGGTGTCCCATTCACAAAACGGGCAGCCACAGTTTGGAAGACTGTCGGGAGGTCCAAAACCTTGCCGAGCGCTACAACAGGCACCGGGAAGGATCTCCTTTCCGACAGAGGGAAGGAAAACAGAAGGTCGACGAAGCTCCGGCTGAAGAGGAGTTAGGGTTTCAGGATCCCAAAAAGTCCTGAAGGCCGTTTACACCTCCGTCGATGATGATTCTGACGTCTCTGACAACGAGCGTCGGAAGACCATGAACACCATTTTCGGTGGGTCATGGGATATCACCTCTCGTCGCGTCATCAAGACTATGCGGCGAGATATGGCTGCTGTAGCCCCTACAGTCAGGCCAGAACCTCATCAAAAGTGGATGGAAACCTCCATCACTTTTGATGCTTCTGATTGCCCGCGAAGCATGGTTGGAGCAGGTCAGCTACCTTTGATGGTATCTCCTACCATCAATAACATCCAGCTCCACCATGTCATGGTAGACGGAGGTTCGGGGCTTAACCTCATCAGCTTCGAAGCTTTCACTAAGCTTCAGCTCCGGCCTTCGGATCTCCAGCCCTCTCGACCTTTCTCCGGAGTAGGTCCGGGGGCCATTACCCCACTCGAAGCTATTACTCTCCCCATTACCTTCGGGACCCGGGAGAAGTATCGCACCGAGAAGTTGGTCTTCGACGTCGCTCAGATCAACTTACCATTCAACGCCATCTTGGGTAGACCTGCCCTGTACAAATTTATGGCAGCTGCTCATTATGGATACCTGGTGTTGAAGATGCCAACACCAGTTGGCATTCTCCGGATCCGTGGAGATCGCACTGCCGGAGTAACTGCTCTGGAGGAACTCCACGCACTCACCACGGCGCAAGAGGAGGACTCCAGGCAGGAGCAAGCTCCGAAACCCCCGAGCATTCGTCAACGAGGCTCGACCTCTGCACCCCGTGTGCAGCCAAGTGGCGACACCGACATTCCCGTCAAAGTCGTCCAAATTGGTTCCAATGTCGCTCAAACCACTCGTATATCGGGAGGGTTGAACGACAAATAGGAACTCGCGCTCATCACTTTCCTCCGGGCTAACGTTGACGTGTTTTCTTGGCAACCGTCACAAATTCCTGGGATCCCCAGGGAAGTGATTGAGCACAATCTGAAGATCTACCCCGATGCTCGGCCTATGCATCAGAAGCCTTGGAAGCAATCCGTAGAGCGGCAGAACTTCATCCGACAAGAAGTGAAGAAGCTACTCGAAGCCGGATTCATCCAAGAAGTCTTCCATCCAAAATGGCTGGCGAACCCAGTCGTTGTGCCCAAGGCCGGCGGGAAACTTCGGATGTGCATCGACTACACCACACTGAATAAGGCATGTCCAAAAGATCCATTCCCACTACCTAGAATAGATCAGATAGTGGATTCCACCTCCGGGTGTGAATTACTGTGTTTCCTAGACGCATATTCTGGGTATCATCAAATCAGGATGTCTAGGGAAGATGAAGAGCATACTTCATTCATCACAGTAGATGGATTGTACTGTTACACAGCCATGCCCTTTGGTCTCAAGAATGCAGCTTCAACTTTTGTACGAGCTATGTACAAAACTTTTGAAGAACTCATCAGAGACATAGTGGAAGTGTACGTTGATGACATCGTGGTCAAGGTCAAGAACAAGGAGTCACTCTTAGACACCTTGCAGGTTGTCTTCGACAAGCTGCGGGCCACCCGTACAAAGCTAAACCCGGACAAGTGTGTGTTTGGGGTTAGCTCCGGAAAACTTCTTGGTTTCCTGGTAAGTCGCCGGGGCATAGAAGCTAATCCGGCGAAGATTAAAGCCATTGAAGACATGCGGCCACCAACCCGCATCAAAGACGTCCAAAAGTTAACTGGGTGTCTAGCAGCCCTCAGCCGGTTCATATCAAGACTGGCGGAACGGGCACTTCCCTTCTTCAAGTTATTGAGGAAGTCCGGACCATTCCAATGGTCCGAAGGAGCAGAGAAGGCATTCCAGGAGCTGAAACAGTTCCTCACCACCCTACCAATTCTGGTAGCTCCGAACCCTGGTGAGCATTTGCTGCTTTACATTTCAGCTACTGATGAAGTCGTCAGTATGGTTCTGGTTGCGAAGAGACCGGAACTACCCAACACTCAGGAATCCAGACCCCTTCGGGAAGGTCCAGAAGTTCCTTAAAGCGAGTCTGGGTCCCAGCTCCCAGATTCGAACCCACAAGAAGTCGCTTTAGGAGACCTAGACCCCTCCGTGAGGGTCCAGGTCATTTCTGAAGAAGCTCCGGGTTCCTCCAGCCAGAACCCGGAGGTCCCCGAAGAGAATCTGGACCCCTCCGAGAGGGTCCGGATCAATGAAGAGGAAGCTCCGGACCCCTCCGGGAGGGTCCAGGCCATTCAAAGCCCGGTCTACTTCATCAGTGAAGTATTACATGATGCTAAGACTCGATACCTAGAGGTGCATAAGCTGCTCTATGCAATTCTTATTGCCTCGAGGAAGCTTCGACATTACTTCCAAGATCACAAAGTCTCGGTGGTGACCTCCTATCCACTTCGAGCAATTTTGCATAATCCCAATTCAACTGGGAATATTACAAAGTGGGCAGCGGAATTGGCTGAATTTGATCTTGAATTTATTTCAAGACAAGCAGTCAAGAGTCAAGCTTTGGCAGATTTTGTGGCAGAATGGACTCCCTCTCCATCAAATCCTGAGGGCCCCAGTGAGCAGAAGACGGAGCATCAAGCTCCAACCTTCACCGAGCCTCATTGGACCCTCTACTTCGACGGCTCCATGCAGAAGCAGGGGGCCGGAGCTGGAATCCTTCTCCTTGCACCAACTGGGGAGAAGGTAAAATACATGGTACACCTTGACTTCAAGGCAACCAACAACATGGCGGAGTATGAAGCACTCATCTACGGACTAAAGGTGGCACTGCCATATGGTGTCAAGCAACTGCTGGTCAAAGGAGATTCACAGCTCATCATCAAGCAGGTGAAGGGTGAATGCTCCTGTAATAATCTCCAGCTAGCTGCTTACCTCCTTGAAGTCCAGAAGCTTCAGAAGGACTTTGAAGTCCTGGATCTCCGCCATGTTCAGCATGCCCATAACGCTGAAGCTGACGAACTCTCGACCAAGGCGTCAATCGGAGCTCCGGCTCCTGACGGAACCTTTGTCCGGAGGTTGTCAAAACCAACAGCTCAGCCTGCCGAACTGAGCGAAGGGGGCGAGATCAGCATCCCGAAGCTGACGGTCCCGATGGCCCTGTTACCATGGCAGCCGTCAAGGGTCGTAGGTGCTGCCGGGAGCTCTGAGCAACCCAGCACGCAAGACTCAAAAGCTCAAGCTAGCTCCGATGCATGGATCTCGGAGATTCGGAGCTACTTGAAAGACAACATCCTTCCTAACGATGATGTATCCGCTGACCGGGTAGTCAGATTGGCTAAAAGATACACGCTGGTAGAAGGGGATCTCTACCGGCGCGGTGCCAACAGCATCCTAACGCAGTGCATCACAAGGGAAGAAGGCTGCGAGCTTCTCGCAGAAATCCATGGAGGCGAGTGTGGGAACCACGCATCTTCCCGCACGCTGGTCGGAAAAGCCTTTCGGCATGGCTTCTACTGGCGTACAGCGCTCCAGGATGCCACTGAGCTGGTGAAGAAATGCGAAGCATGCCAATTTCATGCAAAGCAAATTCACACACCGGCTCAGCCCTTACAAATGATACCTCCTACATGGCCCTTCGCCGTGCGGGGGATGGACATCTTGGGACCCTTCCCAAGAGCCGTCGGAGGTTACAAGTTCCTGAACGTCGCCATTGACAAGTTCACCAAGTGGCCGGAAGCAACTCCAGTTGTGACGATCAACAAGCAATCTGCTATCAACTTTCTGCAATCCATTGTAAGCAGATTTGGAGTCCCAAACAAAATCATCACTGATAATGGGACTCAATTCACAAGCTCCGCATTCCAAGGATATTGCAAAGACCTCGGCATACAAGTTTGCTACGCCTCCGTAGCTCACCCCGCCAGCAATGGCCAAGCCGAGATAGCAAATGCAGAAATCCTTAAAGGACTCAAAATGCGCACTTACGAGCACTTGAAAAAACATGGAGCCAACTGGATCGAAGAGCTTCCGCCTACTTTATGGGCCAATAGGACATCTCAAAACCGGTCAACTGGAGAGACACCCTTCTTCCTGGTGTACGGAGCTGAAGCAATCCTTCCTCCAGAAATCACATTGGGTTCACTCCTGGTCCGGACCTTCAACGAAGCCGCGCAGGACCAGCTCCGGCGTGAAGACCTAGACCTCCTTGAGGAGGGAAGGTGCCAAGCAGCTGTTCGGAATGCCCGATATCGTCAAGCTCTACGGTGTTATCACCAGCGGCATGTACACAACCGACAGCTCGAGGAAGGCAATCTGGTGCTACGGAGAATACTATCCAGAGAAGGTTTAAACAAACTCTCCCCCGGTTGGGAGGGGCCCTTCCGAGTGATCAAAGTATCACGTCCCGGAAGCGTTCGCTTGGCCACCGAGGATGGGACACCTCTCCCAAATCCTTGGAACATCGAGCACCTCCGTAAGTTCTACACTTAATACCACGGAGGTGAGTCTTGAGTAACTTGAGGTGTATGTTATAGAGTCATTGTACAAAGTCAGGTAGTTCCTCCGGGAGAGCAGCCGGACCTTTCCTGAAAGGTCCGCAAAGCTCATGCAACACTTGTCACAGTCTCAGGACTAAAAGTGTGGCTAACTACCCTGGGTCAAACGAGAAATGAAACACACTTAGCCTGGTTCCGTACCCTAAGAGTGTACTTGTTTCCCCTGTACCCCGGACCTATAATGAAAGACATCTTCATGTGAAATAGACTCCACGTGCATTTATTTTGTGCAGGCTCGACATTTTTATTTTTCTCTTTCTTGTCTATAACAAAGACGTGCAATTATTAGAAAATTTTAGTTCGACCGGTTTATATACGATTCGAGTTGTATTGTCAGTTCTTTTGGATTCAAATATCGTTCATGGCCAACTCGCCTGAAAGCTGCCAAGCCAATCTAGGGCCGGAGTGTGCTATCGACTTAGCCTGGTCAAGCACCCTAAGTACGCCACTCTACCTACACCCCGGCAGGCCGAAGTAAGGTGGGTCCATGGGCAGTTGAATCTAAGAGAAAAGGTAATGCATCCGGTCGTATCTAAAACCGCGTTCAATTTAAAATTTTCTTAAGAACCGTAAGCTGCGACGAAATTATAGACAAGTAACGAATTTTACTATTTTTCTTGGCTTAAGTGTGCAGGAAAAATAAAGTCTACGTTGATGGAGAAAAGCCGGAGCTAACGCAGCTCCGACTCCCCTAATGGGGGTCAGCCATCGACGCTGAATATAAGATGGTGAGAAGACCCCGTAAATGGAGTCTGCTGCCAACAAACCAAGTGTTGGCAAAGGTCACTGCCGGAGCTACTCAGCTCCGACACCCCGGAGGACTAACTATCGACGCTTTACGTGTTGATAGAGGCTATTGCCGGAGCTTCTAAGCTCCGACAACCTCAGGGGACCTTCACTATCGAAGACTTCGGACCTAAATTCTACAAGTTCGGAGCAAATGAGTCTTCAACAAAACATAGTATCCTTTTGGTACATGTTCACAATCAAATTGTGTACATCTACCAGGGGGCCAAGTGAAGATAAAGATGTTGAAGACAAAAAGTGAAATTCGCAAAAAATTTGGGGATTTCATTCATCTGGAGACAGGAGATTACATCTGGAGACAAGGGATTACAAAATTGAGGAAGAAGAAGAGAAAATACAAGTGAGAGCTAAAGAGATGGTCCTAGACCCTATGGAAGAACTCGGCAACCTTCTGGGCGACATCCGATACGCTGGCTCGGGTAGCTTCGCCTTCTCCTTTGACGGGGCCTTCATGCACCGGGTCCAGAGGAAATTGGGAGTTCCAGCTGGTGTAGCACGTCAGCACATACTCTGCGACATTCTTCGCCAGGGATTGCCCCTCAACCTCCAGTTGGTCCGCGATGACATCGCCCACCTTGGAGAGCTTGCTACCTGCTGCGCTCAACGCCTGTAGCGCAAGGTCCGGCTCCGGCTCCGGATCATCCGGGTGCACGGGGCTGAAACCCATCGGCGTCAGTGCGTCGTTGGCCTTGCCCAGGAGCTCCCAAATCTGAAGGGAGTCCGTTGTACTTAAGCTCTTCATCTCTTCCAGGGATCTCCTGGCCGCCGTCAGTTCGGAATTCTCACGGGCGAGGCGCTCAACTTCTTTGGTGTTTTGCTGAATCTTTGCAGCAACCCGCCTCTCGAGTCTTCTGAGCTCCTCCTCCCGGAGGTGGATCTTGTTCTGGCGATCGACCAGGTCCTTCTCCCTAGCCTCCACTTTTTTCTCCTGGACAACAAGGGCACACTCGTATTCGTAGAGTTCCTGCCCCCGCACCCAGGTCTTCTCCTCTTCCTCTTGGCAGCGCTCTTCCAATTTCTTGGTGCGCTCCTCGAGGCCCTTGTCCGCCAGAGCTACTTTCTCGGCAAGCTCCTCTTCCCTCCTCAGGACATCATCCCGCAGCTCAAGGAGTTTCTGCTCTTCATTCTCGAGTCGTTTCTCCCTCTCTTCAAGTGCCTCCCGGCGCTTGATGAGTGCAGTGTTAATGACCTCCAGCCTTTTATGGCGTTCCTCGGCCACACTGTTGGCTGCTTTGGCTTGATTGTATATTTCCTAGGATTGGGCATCGAGGGCATGAGTCATGCTCTCCCTATCATCCAGCAACTTGCCCTAGTACTCCAGGCGGATCTTCTCCCGCTTGATCCACTCCTTGTCATCCGCTAGCCTCGACTGCGCCAGCTTGGTCTCGAAGTGGAGCCGATTACGCCACCGCCTAAGGGTTTGGCGCTCCTCTTCAAGAGCCTTGTTGTCGTGGAAGAAGGCCAGTTGGACTTGACACAGACTCGAGCAGGCGTTGTCGATAGACATCGACAGCGGGATGGGCTCCGGACCTGCTGGGGTCTCCTCCGCTGGTTCCAGCGGGTCTTCACATACAAAAATTGGGTCCCACTCTATGAGAGTGGAACCCTGAGCTTCCAAGGAACTAGGGCCATTCTCCGGGATGGCCTCAGTCGCCATTGAAGAAGGCCCCGCCGCCAAGTCTTCGTTCGCCCCCTCGGGCAGGGGGCCAGCGACTTCTCTTGGGCACTCCGGCTCTGCCGCAAGTACCTCCGACGTTGTCGCTTCCGGAGCAGGAGCTGCTACTGGCTCCGGTCTGGGCGCCTCTTCCGAAGGAGGCTCGAGCTCCATCGCCTCTTCTACCACCGGCTCAAGAGCCAGAGGATCTTCACTTCGACCGGCTCTGAGGCCGGAGCTCCAACAATAACTGGCTTAGCGGCCGGTGCTTTGGAGGTAGCCGACTCAACTGCCGGAACTACCTCGACTTCCGGCTCGCATGCCGAGGCTTCGATCACCTCCGGCTCAACTGCCGAGGCTTCAGCACTTTCCGGCTCCGAAGCCGGGACAACTACTTCCTCCGGCTCAACAGCCGGAGCTTCCATCACTGCAGCACCAGGACCCGGAGCTTCAACCTCCGAGACGGGTGCCGCTGGCGCATCTTCACTCCCGTGGTCCGGCGCTACCACGGGAACTTCAGGGGATGAGTCGAGGTTCAAGACCACGACAGCCGGCGTCGGAGCTGCCGCAGCCTCAGCCACCACTTGGGGCGGCACCGGGACAGGAGCAGAAGCTCCCACGGCCTCAGACACTGTGGTTGAGGGTGGAGCTTCACTCCCCTTCTTGGGGACGCTGCAGATGATGAACGAAGAAAGTTAGCAAACAATTGCTACAAATAAAAAGTTAACCAAGGTAAAGATTAAAAATTACCTTGGAAGGCTTCCGCACCAGCTTGCGCGGAACCTTTTTCCTGGACGTTTCGGGGTGGCCACGGTCGGCGTAGGAGCTCCGGAAGGCCCCCTGGAACTTGTTGCAGCTACAGGCGTTTCCCGGGTCGAGGCTCTCCTCGATCGGGGGGAACCCCTGGACCTGGAGGCTCCCACCGTCCCAGGTGCCGGAGTCGTGCGCCCGGAACTAGCACCCCAGGAGGGATCCACCACGGGGACAGACGCGCTCCGGGAGGATCCCACTGCAGGAACGGTATCGTTCCGGAAGGACCCCACTACGGGGACAGTCGCCACGGTGGTAGAAGATCTTCCCCTCTGGGGAGAAGGAACCGAGGCGGAAGTAGCGGGCCTGACGGACCTTCCGTCGACGTGTCGCAGCTTCCTCTTCCGGCTCTCCGGCTCATCCGCCAGCTCCTTGCCCTTGCCGACGACCTCGACCCTCGGCTGTGGGGCAGGGACGGAGCCATCTTCGGGCATCCCGGGAATCGCCACCCGGGTGGTTGATCTTCTCTCGACGACACCAAGGTCGTTGAGTACGGGCATCTGGCGCCGGAGCTCCCTGCTGAACTCCACTTCCACGTTCAGAGGGAGAAAGGCCGACGATGGAGTCAAGTCATCACCATCGACGTCGATGCCGTGCTGGAATTTCTTGAGGTGGAACTCCAAGGTCTTCCCCACCATGTTGGACTTCAACCCGGTCTCAACCCGGTCCTCGTCCATCACGCTGTTGAGGGCCCAAGCGAGCTTCTCCCTCCTCTTCAGCGGCGCCCACCTGTTGGCCAGGAAATTGCAGAATACCGCCTGGGGAGTCAATCCTCCCTCCACGCATTGGCGGATCCTGGTCATGGCGGGGTTGAAAGCTTCTGCTAGCACTGGAGCTTCACTCCAGATCATCGTGTCGATGCCGGGCAGACCGTCGGGCAGCTCCAACCTCTCGTGCTCCTCCACCCTGACGACTATCCAATCTTTCTTCCAGTCATCCCACTTCCCAGTAGGGAATGACCGGAGGTACTTGAATGGGCACTTCTTGCGCTTCACGAAGTAGTAGAAGCCAAGGTACTCATTGCTCCGGCCGGTGGTGTGGACGGTGAAGAAGGTCGGGAAGAGCTCGATGCAGGGGGGATGCCCACCCACATCTCACAGAAGTGGACAAAGATGGACACGAGAAGAATGGAGTGAGGGCCAAGGTGGTATAGCTGAAGACCATAGAAGTCTAGCAGCATCAAGAAGAATGAAGAAAAAGGTGGGATCAACCCCACCATGGCGTACGAAGAAAAGTACACCATTTCGCCGGCGCGCTCCTTCTCGAAGGGCAGCTCCCCGCCGGCACGGACCAAGCGGTTGAATAAGTCCGAGGACCACCCCATGAGGGCCCGGACCTTCTTCAAATCTCCGTCGGTCTTCAAACGACTTTCGCGCAGACCCAACTCCATCGCAGCACAGCTAGGCAAGAGAAGAAGAGCGAAGCACGAGTTGGGAGTTTGAGCGCAAGATCAAATGAGAGGCGTAAAGAACTCCCGACGGTGCGCGCTTTCCTTCTTAAGTAAGCCCTCGCAACGCTTGGATGGAAACCGCAGGGAAGTCGAAGATACCACTCGAGAATTCAACCCAGCCGATGACAAGAGGGCCCGGGACCACCCCGACGATCAAGTCGAGGCTCTTACCCAGGCGAACGGTTGTCATCACGCGGCGGGAAACCCAAAGGTGGCGGCATGACAGGGCGCGCGGAACCGATACGGTTTTCGTATCGGGAACCGGCGACCTTCAATTGTGTGAGATCCACATGTCAAAGATCTCATCTGCTGCCTGAGGTGCACCACGCGGTGGGATCTAACTGTAAATCCCTACCAACGGCACCTCCGAAGACCCTTGAAGACCCAGTTCAAGAGTCGCAGGGATGGACCCACCTCCGACGGAATGACTTCACTCCAGTGATCTTCCTCGGAGGTAGGTCCAGGGGGCCACTGTCGGTACCCTAGAAACCGTACACCCCTTGAGGTTACAAAGATCTCAAAGGAAAGCCATCTACATGGTTTGAAGACCCTCGGAGGCCCACTTGTCAGACATGACTGGACCCGCTTCTCCAACATGGTTAATCCCTGGATCACCACATGTACAGCCAAACCGGAGCTACCGCCCACAAGGGGGAAGCTCTGGGCCACGTACCGAAACGGCACCTCCGGACTTAACCCCTGAACGAGAGAAGCTCCGGACCTGACACGTGTCAGGTAGCCCCGGAGCTACCTGTTTCCCACAGCAAGCTCCGGAGCTGCCACGTGTTCAATCGTCGGACCTTCAGCCTCTAACCTCCGGAAGACCTTGTAACGGCTCCGGATCTTCAAAGGAGAGCCAAGGGCTTCAAGACCCGATTAAGTGTCATTAATGCCATATTAATGACACTTAAACGGACGATCTTAACACCAGTAACGGCGCTGTCTGAGCCCGTTACAGGATCATTAAGAGCAATTAATCGTGTATCAATACTAGTAACCGCCGGGGCCACATGTCGGGCCAGGCTAGCTTGTAACGGCCTGGCCTTGTACTATAAAAGGACAGGCCGACGATACACGCGGGACGAACACACACGGACGTTCACGGGCGATCATACGCACCCCATACACTCGTGACAAGCTCTTACTACTAATACAACACCAACACACCCGTGGAGTAGGGTATTACGCTCAGGCGGCCCGAACCATGTAAATTCTTGTGTCTCCTGTGCCAAACTCCTATTCACCTTCTTGAATCTCCGCGCGCCCACACCGAACTTCAAATCCCCAATCACTTTAGGAGTGTAGGGAGATCTGTCGGCCCCGACAGTCGACAAGATGGTTTTAAAATATGCAGGAGTGTTGTCACTTCAGGTTGAAATAAACATACTGCATGCTCATCTAGACATGAGCACAAAGTTAAATTTCATTGTACCTATTGTGGTAGATATGGTCATGTCATAGATTTCTGTTATAGACTAGCTAAACAACATAAAAAAGAAAGAATGCAAGCTAGATCTTATAATTCTCATGCAAAATTTGCTGCACATACTAAACCGAATGTCAGGAACATGCAATCTGCTGTTATGAGTCAGAAAAATTCAAAGTTCACCTCCGGAGCTTCAGTGTTTGCCTCCGGACCTTCTGTTTTTGCCTCTAGAGCTACTGATTTTTGTGCTACACAAGTAACACCCTATAGGTTAGTAGTTAAGAACAAAAAATCCCAAACTTTGACTCATAAACCTGCTATTTTATCTCAGTTTTCACGTGTTTTTCCTGCTGCACATCGTGTGACTCAATACTAGATTCCTAAATTCCTTTTGACTAATCCCAGTATTGAGTCATCAACGTATTGTGCTTCTATGTAGGTTACATGCTTGAGGAAGGAGAACATTTGGATTGTGGGTTCAAGTTGCTCACGCCACATGACTGGTAACAAAGAATGGTTCTCCTCTCTCTCTTTTGTGTAACATGTAGAGAATGTTACTTTTGCCGATAATTCTTCAACTACTATAATTGCTAAGGGTTCAGTTAGAGTACATGATCAGTTTTGAAGGATGTGGCACTTGTTAAAAATTTGAAATACAACTTGCTTTCAGTTTCAGAACTGCTAGATGAAAATTTAGATATTGTTTCAATAAAAATTGCTGCAAAGTTGTAGATTCAAATAGTGAGCTTATTTTTAACATGTCTCAGTTTGGAAGAGTTTTTAAAGCTGATTTTTATATGTCTTTTTCTAAGCATAGGTGTCTGGTTGCAAATGATTCCAAAGACTTATATTTTTGGCATCGTAGACTTGGTCATGTAGGCTTTGATCATCTCACGTGTGTTAGTGCTCTTGATTGCATATGTGGGCTGCCTAAGCTAAAAAGGGACAAAGCAATTGTGTGCTTTTCTACATGCTAAGATGGTTGCAGGTTCACATACTCCTATCACAATGATCAAGACAACTGAATTGGGTCAACTTTTGCTCCTTGACACCGTAGGACCTTCACGTGTTCAATCCTTCAGGGGTAAATGGTATGTTCTTGTGATTGTTGATGATTATTCTAGATACTCTTAGGTTTACTTTATGGCATCTAAGAATGAAGCTTTTAGTCACTTTAGAACTTTATTTCTTATATTATCAATTGATCACTCATGATCTTAAAAAGCAATTCAAAGTGATAACGGAACCGAATTTAAAAATCAATCTTTTGATCACTTTTGTGTTGAAAATGGAATAAATCATCAATTTTCATCACCATATGTACCTCAACAAAATGGTGTTGTAGAAAGAAAGAACAGAACCTTAGTTGAGATGGCTAGGATTATGCTTGATGAATATCAAACTCCTAGGAAATTTTGGGCTGCTGCGATTGCAACCACTTGTTATGTCTCAAATTGTGTTTTCTTGTGCGCTAAGGTAAGTAAAACACCATATGAGCTCCGGTTTGGACATAGGCACTTTTGGGTCTTTGGTTGCAAATGCTTTGTTAAGAAACATGGTAATCTTGATAAATTTGAACTAAGATCCATTGATGGCATGTTTCTTGGTTATCCATCTCATACTAGAGGCTACCGTGTGCTTCTACTTGACACTAACAAAATTGTGGAGGCTTGTGAGGTGTCTTTTTATGAAGCTAGCCCAGGTACTAGCTCAACATTGCAGGTCCGGATCCATATCCTCAGGGGGAGGGTATTTGTGAAGAAGAAGAAGATTTGGTGATATTGCCTGATAGTTCCGAAGCTGACACGTGTCCTGCTCCGAACTTTGAACAAGCTCCGACTACCATCTCTGCTGGTCCTGACCATCCACAAGTCACAAGTTCATCAATCTCCGATGAACCTGATGAAGAAGAAGCTTGTGAGACATATGTTCCCCTACGGATTTCCAAGAATCATCCTCCGCAACAGATAATTGGAAGCTTGCATGAACGAATTACAAGATCCAGGTGTTCCGACCCCAATTCTCATGCTCATTCTTCTTTTGTTGCTTCTTTTGAACCCAAAGATATATCACACGTACTCACTAATAAATCTTGGATTATCGCCATGCAAGAAGAGTTAGAAAATTTTGAAAGAAATAATGTTTGGAAAGTTGTACCTCCACCTCAAGATCACACTTTAATTGGAACTAATGGGTGTTTAAAAATAAACAAAGTGAGGATGGGGTTGTGATTAGGAATAAGGCTAGATTGGTTGCTCAAGGTTTCACACAGATCGAAGGTCTAGATTTTGATGAAACTTTTGCTCTTATTGCTAGATTAGAAACCATAAGAATTTTGTAAGCTTTTGCTGCATCTAAAGGTTTCAAGTTATATCAAAGGGATGTAAAAAGTGCTTTTCTTAATGGCTACATAGATGAGGAGGTTTATGTTAAGCAACCACCTGGTTTTGAAAATCAAAATTTTCCTTATCATGTTTTCAAACTGACTAAAACCCTGTAGGGTCTAAAACAAGCTCCTAGAGCATGGTATTATAGGTTAAAAACATTCTTACTTGAAAAGGGGTTTACCATGGGCAAGGTTGATAAAACTCTTTTTGTGCTTAAGCATGGCAATGACTCATAATTCGTTCAAGTGCATGTGGATGATATTATCTTTGGTTGTGCTTCTCATGATCTTGTGTCCAAGTTTTCAGCAATGATGAGTTCAGAATTTGAAATGAGTATGATGGGTGAACTCACTTACTTTTTGGGGCTGCAAATCAAGCAAACCAAGGAAGGTACCTTTGTGCATCAAACGAAGTATACAAGGGACCTTCTCAAGCGCTTCAACATGGACAAAAGCAAGCCTCTTCGAACACCAATGGGAACAACATAAACACTTGAACTTGATGAAGATAGTGAACCCGTGGATCAAAAAGAATATAGAATCATGATTGGATCACTTTTGTACCTCACGGCATCAAGACCGGACATACAATTCAGCGTATGTCTTTGTGCACGGTTTCAAGCTTCCCCACATTCTTCACATCGTCAAGCCGTCAAAAGGATTCTTAGGTACTTACATGGAACTCAAGAATTTGGCATTTTTCTTCCTTCTTCCTTCTTCCTCAACCGTTACTTTGAAAGCTTTTTCGGATGCTGATTTTGGGGGTTGTAGGATTGATAGGAAAAGTACTTCTGGTGCTTGTCATTTTCTTGGAAATTCTCTTGTTGCTTGGTCCTCTAGAAAACCAAATTCAGTTGCACAATCCACAGTCGAATCTGAATATGTAGTTGCTGCTAGTGCTTGCTCACAAATTCTTTGGATTTTTCAAACACTTAAGGACTATGGGGTTAATCTAGATAGTGTTCCACTGTTTTGTGATAACACAAGTAACATTTGCATTGCTAAAAACCACGTGCAACATTCTAGAACTAAGCACATTGACATTAGGTATCACTTTCTCCGTGATAATGTTGAAAAAGGAAACATTGTGCTTCACCATGTAGATATCGAACAACAGTTGGATGACATTTTTACAAAACCTTTGGATTTCACTCGTTTTTGTTACATTCGTAGTAAAATAGGGCTTACGCATCCTCATGGCTTAAATTGAGCGGGAGTTTTGAAACTTGGGAAGTCTATGTGTGAATCTGAACTTAAAATAATGTGAGCATAGTATTTTATACATATATGACTTTGTGATTCCTTTTACATGCTGAAAGTTCTTACTGCATTACTCATGTTATACATTTTGTAGTTTTTGTCATGACTAGTAATTGGAATAATTACTTATACTAAATCTGGTGATGATCGAACTTTCTTGCTGTTTTGAACTTGTTGCGTGGTCACAAGTGCTTTTAATAATGAAAAATTAATCAATCAACTATTCACATGTTGAGCTTTTATGATAAATGAAAAAAATGAGAAAAGATCAAGAGAATATGCATGCATCGCACTTCTTTTTTTGAGATGGCTTATCATTGCATTTAGATATGAAATTGGAAGAAGTTGTGTATGACTAAAACCATGTCCTTAAGCTTCTGATTGTCAAATGACATAGGCTTGGCTTGGTTGGTTAGAATAAGGCAGATGCGGCATATAATCTCTTGCAAATGTCATATGTTAAAAATTTGTGCTTAGAAGAAAAATAAAATTGCAGCAACAAGTGTCATGCTTTCAGGTCTTGAAATAGTTAAGTTTGTGAGATCATGACTTGCTTAAATTGAAAATTACATTTGATCTCTAGCATAGCTTTCACTACTTTATGTATCTCATTGTTGTGATAGTGTAATTACTTGATAGTATGACTTGTATGAGCTTTGTTTTATATGTATATGTTATAATGTGCTCATAACAAATTAAAATTTCTCTTTTGTACCTTGCTGAATACATTGTCAAAGGGGGAGAAGTATGCAAGGGGGAGAAATATGTATATGGGGAGAAATTTATTTCTATCTCATTTGATTTTCAAAAAGGGGGAGAAATTGTTTTCAAAACTTTTCATGCCAATTTTCGGATTTTAAGTGGTGTTGCCAATGCATTCACCGAGGGGGAGATTGTGAGACCTATGTGTGCTGAATACATTGGCTATGGAGATAAAAGTTTTGAATTCTACCAAAACACCTTTATCATCAAGGTTCAACTCTAGGTCCGAGCTCCAGCAAGGTCTGACAATAGGTCTGGCTTGTTTTGGGTAGCTCTAGCAAGGTCTGACGTAAGGTTCGACTTGCTTTGGCTAGGTCCGACTTCTTTGTCTAGGTTTGACTAGCTTTGGTTAGCTCCAGCTCTAGGTCCGACTAGCTTTGGTACGCTCCGGCACTAGGTCCGACTAGCTTTGGTTAGCTCCGACGCTAGGTCCTGCTAGCTTTGGTAAGTTCTAGCACTACATCTTGTTAGTTTTCGTTTAAGGTCCGATTAGCTTTGGCAAGGTTTGGAGCTTGATCGCAGTGGTTCTGCTTTTAACTTGCAATGTTTCGAACTTGCTTTTTGGATTATGGAAAGTTTGCTGAGTATTATTTTACAAGTTTTTGGTGTGTTTTGGTGGTTATGGTTGATATCTTTTTTCTAAGTTTAGCAACATACTTATGTGAGGTGCTCACGTAAGGTGTTGTGGTTATCGAAACTAACGAGAGTCAAGTCGAGGACTTGTGCTCGGAAGTATTGGTTGTTTATTCATTTGCAGGTGTTGATTGAGTTCAAGACATGGCTGGTGATGAGATCCATTGAACTAGTCTTAGGGAGAAGATGAGGTTCAACAACCAAGTTCGTAAGGAATTGTGGTTGAGTTGATAGCCAGGTTGCACAGCATGTTTGAATCAAGAACAATGCATATGAAGGTATCGTGGACGTTGTTGGAAGATGTTTACACAGGTGAAAGGAGTGCATGGACGTGGATACATGGTTCCGAGCCATGATGAAGGGAAGTGGACATAGAGAATTGGTTGGAAAGATCCAACCGACCAGGTTATGGACTCAGGTTGCGGCTGAGTCGTGTTTGACTCAAATATGGAAAGTTTTGAGTTGGTTATGAAAGGATTTCGTGTGGGTCAGGAATTTGAGTTGTTTTAGAAATGTGGGATATGTTTCCAAGGTGTTTGGATGTCTTAAGATTGCTTCTATTTGCGTATAGAAGAGTCTTGAGCAGTTATGGAAAGTTTTGTTTCGTGAATTGAGTAGGATTAGAGTCCTAGTTAGGTTTGGGTTGGCCTAAGGGCTGGTTATATAAGCAAGGGAGGCCAGAGCTCGTGAGAGACGATTTTGGGGTTGTTCCTCTTATGGTTTTATCAATAAAATTCATAGTTTGAAGGAACTTTTGTGTCTTGTTCGTCTGACTTGTTTGCTTCAAGTCTTTCTCGTCGAGTTTCTGCACAGCACTATCTTTCTTCGGTGGTTTTATTGTAACTCGAGTTTTACAGATCCAATTAATGTGATTCTTTTTGGGTTGTCTTCACAACTTGATTTTCTATCATCTTTGAAAATTTCACGGTCATTGGATTTGTGGTTTTTGATTTACACGAGTTACTTTGCAGTGTTCCAGAACTGTTTTTCTCGTGTATGACAGATTGATCTTTGTTCGATCTTTTGATCGTAACTTGTGTATTCGTGATTCTTGTTGTGATGTCTTGGTGACTTGATTCTCTACAATATATACTAGTTTTGTCACAGTTGAACACATTTAGATTAGTCGTATACACGGTATCTTTAACAGATTGGTTTTCTGTCGAGGGGTGTTTCGTTGCTTCCGCTGAAAAGTTTTAACTACCATTCACCCCCCCCCCCCTCTGGTAGCTTTACACGTGCTCTTCGATCCTACAGTAACACAAACAGCAAGGATACATTTTTCCATTGGTTCTTATCATTATTTTGCTGATTTTGATGTGGTACCTATGGATGCTTGCTCTCTTTTGTTGGGACGTCCTTAGGAGTTTGATACTGATGCTATTCACCATGGTCGATCTAATAAGTATACTATCATGCATAAGGGCAAGAAAACTGTGTTGCTTCCTATGAGTCCCACTGAAATTGTGCAATTTGTGCATGAGAAAAAGAATAATGCTAAGCAAAATGGTGTTTTCAATTCTGAAATTCAGAAACCTATTAAGTTGATAAATCATGTTTTGCTTGCAACTAAATCTGATCTTGATGATTAATATGCCTCTAATGGAACTTGTTATGCTTTAGTGTGCAAACATGCTTTATATTCCATTGAGGATACATCCATTGTTTTGCCACCTGCTGTTGCTAACCTTTTGCAGGAATATATGGATGTTTTTCCATCAGAGATACCCCCTGGATTACCACCTGGGTGAGGCATTGAGAACAAGATTGATTTGATTCTAGGGGCGAGCTTGCCAAACCATGTCGCCTACAGGACCAACCCCGACGAGACTAAGGAAATTCAGTGACAAGTCCAAGATCTTCTGGACCGCTGGTACATTCGTGAGAGCCTTAGTCCTTGTTATGTTCATGTTCTTTTGGTTCCTAAGAAAGATGGCACTTTGCGCATGTGTGTTGATTGTAGAGCCATCAATAACATTACCATTCGTTATCTCTATCCTATTCCTAGATTGGATGACATGCTTGATGAGTTGAGTGGTTCTGTTATTTTCTCCAAGATTTATTTGCATAGTGGGTATCATCAGATTCGTATGGCTTTAGGTGATGAATGGAAAATTGCCTTTAAAACTAAATTCGGACTTTATGAATGGTTAGTCATGCCATTTGGTTTAACCAATATGCCTAGAACATTCATGAGGTTGATGAACAAGGTTTCATGTGCTTTCATTGGTAAATTTGTGGTGGTTTACTTTGATGATATCCTTATTTACAGCAAGTCACATGATGAGCATCTTGAACATGTGCGTGCTATTTTTAATGTATTTCGCGATGCACATTTATTTGGTAACCTTGAGAAGTGCGCCTTTTGCACCGATCGTCTGTCTTTTCTTGGTTATGTTGTTACCTCGCAGGACATTGAGGTGGACGAGGCAAATATTGTTGCCATCACGAGTTGGAGACTTCCAACTACGGTCACACAGGTTCGGAGTTTTCTTGGTATTGTAGGTTTTTACCGGTGTTTCATGCGGGATTTCAGCATCATTGGGGCAACTCTGCGAGAGTTGACAAAGCATGTAGTACCATTTCAATGGGGACCAGCACAACAACAAGCTTTTGATTCTCTCAAGTCGAAGCTCACACAAGCACCATTGCTGCAACATCATGATTTTGAGAAGACCTTCGAGCTTGAATGTGATGCGACCGGCATTAGCATTGGAGGAGTGCTCATTCAAGTAGGTAAACCAGTTGCTTTCTTTAGTGAAAAATTGCATGGACCTTAACTGAATTATTCTACATATGACAAAGAACTTTATGCTTTAGTGCATGTCTTGCAAACTTGGCAACATTACCTATGGTCTAAAGAATTTTCATACATTCAGATCATGAGTCTTTGAAGTATCTTAAAGGTCAAGCTAATCTGAACAAACGTCATGCTAAATGGATTGAGTTCATAGAGTCATTTCCTTACATCATAAAACATAAGAAAGGGAAAGACAATATGATTGCCGATGCGTTATCTAGACGTTATACCTCGCTGTGCCAACTTTCTCATAAAATCTTTGGTTTGGAAACCATAAAGAGGTTATATGCTACTGATTTGGACTTAAAATATTCCTTTGCCAATTGTAGAGAGGGAAGAATGTGGCAAAAATTCCTGCTGCGTGAAGGCCTTCTCTACCGTGCTAACAAGTTGTGTGTTCCAGCTTGCTCCGTTCATCTTTTGTTGTTGCAGGAAGCGCATGGAGGTGGTTTGATGGGACATTTTGGTGTTAAAAAGACAGAGGATGTGCTGGCCGCTCACTTCTTTTGGCCACAAATGAGACGATATGTGGAGCACTACGTGTCACGTTGCACGACATGCAACAAAGCTAAGTCTCGACTTAACCCACATGGTCTTTATATGCCTCTTCCTATTCCTAGTGCACCTTGGGAGGATATTTCTATGGACTTTGTTTTAGGATTGCCTAGAAGAAAGAGGGGGAGGGATAGTGTCTTTGTGGTTGTTGATCGTTTCTCTAAAATGGCACATTTTATACCCTGCCACAAGACCGATAATGCTTCACATGTTGTTGATTTGTTCTTTAATGAGGTTGTGCGTTTGCATGGTGTTCCCAATACTAATGTTTCTGATAGGAATGCTAAGTTTTTGAGTCACTTTTGGAGAACTTTATGGTATAAATTGGGAACAAAGTTGTTGTTTTCTACTACTTGTCATCCACAAACTGATGGGCAAACGGAGGTAGTTAATCGTACCTTATCTACTATGTTGCAGGCTGTTTTGAAAGATAATTTGAGGTTGTGGGAGGAGTGTTTACCACATATTGAGTTTTCTTGTAACAGGTCTATTCACTCCACGACCAAGTTAAATCCATTTATGGTAGTCTATAGTTTCAATCCTCGTGCTCCAATTGATTTGCTACCTTTACCACATACTGAAATTGTGAACTTATGCTACACAACGGTCTGAATTTATTCTTAAGTTGCATGAAACTACTAAGTTACAAATTGAAAAAATGAATGAAAAGTACCGCATTGCTGCTAGTAAAGGTGGAAGGAGGTAAAATTGGAACCCAGTGATTTGGTGTGGATTCATTTGAGAAAAGATAGGTTCCCGGATTTGAGAAAGTCCAAACTCATGATACGTGCTGCTGGACCTTTTAAGGTTCTTTAGAAGATAAATGACAATCCATATAAACTTGAGTTGCCTCCTGAGTTTGGGGTTAGTCCCATATTTAACATTTCAGATTTGAAGTCATGCTTGGGTGGGGAAGATGAGCTTGAGTCGAGGACGACTGCAATTCAAGAGGGGGAGGATGATGAGGACATCTCTCCTTTGCATACAATACAAGGACCGATCACTAGAACAAGTGCGTGACAATTGGATCTCTAAGTACGTTCTAACCTTGTTAATTGTTTTTCAGAACATACTCTTGTTTCCATGCATATTTTATTGATTAGGAACAATAGAGAGGACCAGCAAGGGCTTGGAGGAGTCCAAGGAGTCAAGGAGGAGAAGATAGGACGTCCACCCCAAGGAGGGGTCCAAGCCCAACTAGACTTCAACTCCACCTCGGGGTCTAGGAGCTGCCTTCACTAAAATTGACATACCGGACACATACGGAGTCGGATTTGGGCGTTCTATATATGGTTGGAACCGTGATTTCATAAGATTCTAATGGAACCGGCCCCACATCAAAATTCCTTCTGAGTTGGCGGGAATTAGTGAAATAAGTGGGCGTCCAGAATCTGTCATGTGCTGCACCACCGTCCTTTGGGCTGCTGGCCCGTGTATCGTGTGGAAGCCCATTAGGGTTGCGTCCAGTGGTATTGCACGCCCCTATCTCCTATTTATACAGCAGCTGTCACCATATTAAGGTTGGGTTTTTCTTAGGTACAATCTGTTATTGAACAGTGTCACCGTTCATCGGTTGTGAGACCCCACTTCATGATAAATTCAGTTTTTATTGCAAATTCTCTGTTATTGCTTGTGTTCTTGATTTCGCTTGCAGGGATAAGCCTTCGTGGCGAGGTCAGTCGTGTGAAACGGGTGATAACCAATGGAGCAGTGGTGTAGTGATTGTGGGGTTCCTTTTGCTCGGAGCCTTGGATCATCAATGTCGAGATCTCCACCCAATCAAGTTTACCATACCTCTCGGAAGATCGGGGCTCATCCTCCTATCATGGTGGACCGGACTTGTCTGGTGCAAATGGGGACTAGTTCGGTGTGCTTGAATTATGTGAATTGATCAAGTGCTATAGCAGAATTTGTATGTGTTTTAGCAGCGGAATTTAAACACCTATTCAAACAACCTTGATTGAACAATCAATATTGCAAACTTGCACATGAAACACAAATTACTTGATAGATCAAATCTGATGCCCTGGATGATCAAACTTGCAAAAGTAAAAGAGTAAAGCACGTGATACACGGGGCCTGTTCAAACCCCTTTCCCTTGAAAAGTCACAACACAAGGCCGACTTGATTGCACTATCATGGGTAATCACCGAGTTGGTGGGGCAACCTCACACGTTGAGGGCTCCCACAATAATTACAGCAAAAAAACATGATCGAATACACTCAAAAAGATTACTAGAAGTGCAAGAGTGTATAGAGATCAAACCCCAAGACCTCAATGACGCGTAGACAATGATCTCCCGATCCCAAATCTCAATACTCAAAGATTTTCACTTTTGGGGACCTCAGATGTGTGGGGAGATGTGTTTTCATGCTCTTGGGGCAAGTGGTGGAACTAGGGTTTTGAGTTATGAACAGTAGAATGTGAGAGTCGTGTATGTGAGGTCGTCGATATCCTATTTATAGTGTTTCCAAAAATATTACCGTTAGGGATCCCGACGGCCGGACTAGTCCGTACAGGTGACCGGACTTGTCCGGTGTGCTGTGTAAAATCGGCGTGGAATGTGCAGCACACTAGAAACCCTAATTTGTGTGAGGTATATCGGACCAGTATGGTAGCTGTCCGGACTTGTCCGGTGCCCTATGTATTGGAACATCAGAAAAGTTTCTCGGACTAGTTCGGTCCATGAATCGACTTGTTCGGTGCATAGTGTTATAAAACTTCAGAGAGTTTCTCAGCCTAGTCTGATCCATGAATGGACTTCTCCGAAGCACAGTGCTATCGAACATCAGAAAGATTAATGGACTAGTCCGGTCCATGCATGGACTAGTCTGATGCACTGTGAAGTGAGATTTTAGAAAGATAAACGGACTAGTCCGGTCCATGATCGGTCTAGTTCGGTGCACTGTGAAGTGAGACAACAAAGAGTTGAACGGACTAGTACTCAGTGAATCTTAAGGTTGATTTTAAGCCCTTACACCTACACAAAGACTTGAGATCTTGGGATGTGTCTCTCACAGACATCCTCTACAAATAAGTCTACTTTGTGCTTCATTCATCAATTGGGATTTTCCTTTTCTTCATCACTTCATTTTTCACTTTTTGAGTGCCTCAAACTATCTAATATGAGTTGACCTGCATTCATCTCAACAAATTCATTAGGATATCATTCGTTTGTCATCAATCGTCCAAAACCCACAAGGGAATGCCTAGATGCACTTTCAGTAATCCAACTATGAAGTACATACTGATTTGTTCCCACTTCCACTCGGGTATTTTCAGCGACTGCAATAATTCGGCGGGCCTTTGGTGCTCAGCCTTCACTCGTTGGCATGTGTCACATGATGCAACATATGTAGCAATGTCCTTCTTCATCCCATCCCACCAGTAGAACGTCTTCAAGTCTTTGTACATTTTCGTCAACCGGGGTGGATGGAGAAAGGTGAGTCATGTGCCTCCTTTAATATCGTCTCCCGGATATACTTCGCATTAGGCACAACAATCTATTTCCCAAGCCATAGTGTACCATGATCATCTTCATCAAACCTCCATGCTATCCCTTCTTTGATCCTTTCCTTGATTTCTCAAATTTCCTTATCATTTGTTTGACTCTCTCGTATTTATTTTTCCAATATTGGGTTTACCTTTATTACCCCCATTTCATTCACAAATCCATGTTGCAACCATTCAAACTCCTTACATAACTCGTATGGCAACTCTCGAACTGCGAGGTGGTGGCTTGCTTCCTTTCTGCTCAAGGCATTTGCACAACATTAGCCTTCTTTGGGTGATATTTGATTCCCACATCATAATCCTTGACAAGCTCCAACCATCTTTGTTGTCTCAAATTCAGATCCGTTTGTGTGAATATGTACTTGAGGCTCTTGTGATCCGTGTAAATCTCACATCTGTGACCAAAAATGTAGTGTCTCCATATCTTCAAGTCGTGCACCACGGCTGCGAGTTCAAGATCATATGTAGGATAGTTTAGCTCATGTTTTTTCAATTGCCTCAATGCATAAGCTACCATTTGACCTTCTTGGATGAGCACGCATCCAAGTCCCTCCCTTGAGGCGTTGCAATATATATCAAAACTCTTGCTCACGTCTGGCAATACTAGCACTGGTGCAGTTGTCAACCTCTTCTTTAATTCCTCAAAGCTATCTTGACAAGCTTGAGTCCATAGGAATGCCTTCCCTTTCATTAGCAATTCAGTCATGGGCTTCGCTATTTTAGAGAAATCCTTGATGAATCGGCGGTAATACCCATCCATTCCAAGAAAACTCCGAATTTCCTCACATTCTTCGGCGGCTCCCACTTTAACACATCTCTAACTTCCCCGGTCGACCGGTACTGCTCCTCTAGAGATGATATGGCCCAAAAATGATACTTCCCGTGACTAGAATTGGCACTTGCTGAATTTGGCATACAACTGATATTCCAGTAATTTCTGCAATGTAAGCTTCAAGTGTTTCTCATGTTCTTCCTCACTTCTCGAGTATATCGTAATATCTTCGATGAACACCACAATGAACTTATCCAAATACTCTATGAAGACCTTATTCATGAGGTACATGAAGTATGCCGGCGCGTTTGTCAATCCAAAAGACATAACGGTGTACTCATGGGATCAATACCGTGTCCAAAAAGCCGTTTTGGGTATATACAACGATCTAATCTTCATTTGGAAGTATCTAGACCACAGGTCTTGGAAAAAATGCAGGCGCCCTTCATTTGGTCGAACAAATCCTCTATGCGGGGTAGCGAGTACTTGTTCTTGATCGTCACTTCGTTGAGAGACCTATTGTCCACACACTTCCTCTGGGTTCCATCCTTCTTATCAATGAAGAGTACTGAGGCTCCCCATGGTCATGAACTTGGACATATAAAACCCTTCTCTAGCTGCTCTTGAGTTTGCTTCTTGAGCTCCGCTAACTCTTTAGGAGGCATCCTATATGGCCTCATAGCTATAGGTGCTGTTCCAGTTATCGAATCAATGGCAAACTCTATGTCGCGATCAGGCAGCATACCTGGCAACTCATCCGGGAAGACATCTGGATATTCGCGAACAATTGGAATACTCTCCAATGTCACACCTTCCACGTGACTCAGCGTTGCTTTATCTGTTGTAGGTTGGGCTATCTCAACTTTGATGCAAGTGTCGTGCTCGCTTGTTAGCTGCACAATCCTCTCGGCGCATTGAATCACTCCATTATACTTACTCAGCCAGCCCATTCCAAGTATTATATCTATCCCTTGTGAATCAAGGACAATGAGGTTTTCAAGAAAGTCTACCCCCTTATTTTAATGCTCACTCTCGAAGACACTATATTTGTTCTCATCTCTCCACCAGGAGATTTTACCAACATAGTGTGCTTCATATGAGATATAGGCATATTATACTTGGCGACATACTTCGATGACATGAATGAATGAGATGCTCTAGAATGAAATAAGACGGTCCTTGGGTTGGAGTTGGCGAGGAACATACCAATCACGACATCATCAGCTTGCTGGCCTCCTCAGTGGAGACGTCATTCACATTGCCACGAGCAAAATTTTGTTGTCCACGGTTGCCTTGTGGTGCTCCCCCATTCGGTCGTGGGTAGGTTGGCCTTGGCGCATTGTTCACTGGTCCATAGCTTCTTTTGGGGCATTGACTTGCGAAGTGCCCTGCCTCTCCACATACAAAACACGTCTTGCTTCCTGTAGCACCAGGAAAACTTGGGCGCAACTGATTTTGAGCATTAGCCGCCATATTGGGACGCGGTGCAGGTGGCACAGGATAGCGAGGAGCTTGCATAGCGGGGCGTCGCTGTGGTAGCTTATTTGGGCATAGTGGAATAGCGGCACGGTATATAGGAGCGGGTGGGTTGTAATATGGTGCATTTTGTGGTGCATAGCTGGAGCGAACATTGCTTCCTTGCGACTGTCCCTGGTATGGCATCTTCCTCTTATTATCTTGCTCCATCGCACAAACCTTGTTCTCAACTACGATAGCCTTGTCCACAATCTTCTAAAAGTTTGCATAATCACCATTAAGCAGCTGAACTCGAATCTCATTGTTTAGACCCCTCATGAACAAGTATTGCTTTCGGATGTCCGTATTAACATCTTCTGGAGCATACCTTGAGAGTTGAGTGAATTTATTAAGGTACTCACTCACACACATCCTTCCTTGTCTGAGGTTTTCAAATTCTTGCCTTTTAGGATCATGACACCTTCAGGAACATAATGAGAACGGAAGCTCTCCTTGAACTTAGCCCAAGTGATTCTCTCTTGATTAGCATGGGCATTGAAACGAGCTTCCCACCAATCCGCAGCTGCTCCAACTAGTTGATGTGAGTCAAAAAGGACCTTCTTCTGGTCACTATTTTAGACAATAGCAACCTTTTTCTCAACAGATTTTAGCCAATCATCAGCTTTCATAGGATCATTGGCTTGAGCAAAAGTAGGTGGCTGGGTCTGCATCATAGTTTGCACGAGCTGGTTTTCCATAGCCATCAAGCACTCAAGGTTGCTAGCTTTAGGTCCAAGGTGGATATTCTCAGGCACCTCATTGTTCTCCTCATGACCATTGTTATTCCTTTGGTTGCGGGTCACCCTCGGCATCTGAGGAAAAAGATTACAAGATGGAAGGATTTAGAATTTGAGAGAAAATGTCCCCAACATATGCATCAAGGGATATGAAACTAAGCAACTATATATATAAGCCTATATAGAGAGGTGGACAAGTGCCGAAGCACCCCACAATCCTCTACTAAGCACACAGGCACACAAGCAATCACCACATAGAATTCATCACACCATGCTAATTATGACTATTACAATGTGCTCATATGTGCTCTAGAGTGTCCATTCTACCTAGGGTTGCATCCTACGGTCAATGCAATCTAATACAAATTTGTAACACCCGATTCTTAAACTGAACCAAGTGAACGCTTATGTGTGCCCAGGATTCTTCACACATACACGACAACTTAACAATTGATATTCGGAAAATAACCACGTCACAAAAGTAAATAGGTACCTTATTACAATAACTCAATGGTTCTCGAATTACAAATCTCGAATTATTGCAGCAGAAAAATAAACTTAGCAGTGTGACTCCAATCCATAGGCAATTGACAATAGCACGCAACCTGGTACTCCTAATGGTACTCCCAAGCATCACCTTTAACTGTTTGGGGGGAGGAATTGCAAGGGTGAGTACATGTCATACTCAGCAAGTGTGGGAAAGTATGACTTGTAGCTTGAACAAAGATTGAATAAATGGCTAATTGCATAAAAGTACATTTAAATTCACAATTATGTAAAAGCATCCTACAATGTCTAGGTAAGTTTAATTCCCATCATAACCCAAGTATTTACTATATCACATATCAAACATCCCTATTTATCATCACGATTCATCCATAATCAGTCGACAATTGATATCATCACCATATTCCAATTTCAGATCTCCTCATAACCAACCATACTCATATGGCATAACTAATCCCATACCCAACCATCCCAAAACCCAAATCCAATTTTAATCATGGAAGTTGTCCAGGTGCTCATAACCGAGAGCACGGCTATTGTGATAGTTTTTAACACTTTGCAGAGGTTGTACCACTTTACCCACATATTCGTGATCTCATCACCTTTTGGTGATTAAGGAACCTCCATTGTGCCTTATCACACTTATGTTGGTGTGTGGCCAAGAGATCACAAAATATCCTTCCAAAAGGGACTACTAGTATGTACGGACCTACTATGGTTTCACCAGCAGGCTTGAATCTCCATTCTCCCACCCACGGGCCCCCCCATGTGCCATGCAGATCCCAGGGTATCCCTACTCGACTCCCATTCCCCGCGCCATCCAATGGTCCATACAATACCAGTAGCACACCTAATTATTCAGTTATGTTGTGCCCATACTTGGCCTTGTGGTGGCACTATTGCCCTGGCATATTCTCGCATGAACCAGTCCTTAGATCTAAGGCAAGCGAAACCACCATATCATCCAACCCAGTCCACAACCCATGCTTGCTTAGATCACCCCAGTTCCATGTTACTTAAGTCATCATTATCACCAATTCACATAGTCCATACATAAATTAGTTCATAATGAGTCACTTGGTTATTTCCAATCCCAATTAAGCAAAGCGAAGCAAAACTGGAAAAATACACTTCCTGACTCTCTACAATATATCCCAAGCGACAAGGAGGGTTATACAAGTCTAGTAAACACCTACCATGGGTTTCCCATCAATTTGACACAAGCAAGCGGTTTTGTAAACAAAACATTTGAAAACAGGATCAAAATGGTCAAGGACACTTGCCTTGCTCCTGCGACTGGTTTGGATCAGAAGCTTCAAAGTGCTGGTGCTGAAGGTCCTCGTAGGCACCATCTAGAGCGTCAGCTTCTATTCCGCGTGACAATCATGCAAAACAAACATTGCAATCAATAAATGCTCACATAGTACTCAATATGCCACGATATGCATGAATGATGCAATTACGATGTATTACATGTTATTAAGTAACTACTATTGCTTACTAACTAGTTACAACTGAGTTTTACATGTTTGGGCAAGTTTCGAGTCAATTCGAGAAAAATTGGGAAAGTCACAGGAATTTCACAAGTCAGGGACCAGACTAGTCCGCACATTGGGCCAGACATGTCCGCTTTGGACCAGAAAGTTCAACGGAGTCCGCACTGGACCGGACAGTCCGCTATGTCCAGGGTTTTTTCAACTTCCCATCTAGGGCATGATTTAAATCAAGATTGGAATCAGAATTGACGTGGGAAGTTGGATCTAGGGTAGTTACCGTGAATACAAAGGTTCAACGGTCGAGTATTAGGTTCACACGTGAATCTTGACGTCAATATACGATGAAGATGAAGGATTGGTGGAGAAGAACATTGACGATGAAGATCGTAGCAGCAACGATGATATCGCTTGATTCATTCCTGTCCTTCTTCTTCCTTCTCTTCCCTTCCTTCTTCTCCTTCTCCCTTGCAGTGGGGCTTCTCCCTTCAAGAGCGGCGGCTATCGAGAGAACAGGGTGTTGGGGTTCCTTCTAATGCGGCAAATGGGTAAAGGTGGGTGGTGGGGTGTTTATATTGGAGGAGAGTGGTGGGGTTGGGGTGGAGTCCAAGTAAAAGTCAGTGGAGACATGTTGGGGCTTTGGTGGGGTCCCACTTGGGCTCCTCAGGGATGAGGCACGATGTTCTTGGGCCCAGTTAAGGCAATTACCAAACAACGCATCGTGGAGGAAAAATAGAACCTGAGTTGAAACCCTAAATATTGGACCAGTCTGTAGGCATACCGGACAAGTCTGTTCGAGTTCAGAGAGTTAGATAGACAAGTCCAGTATGGCGCCAGATTGGTCCGTCCAAGATCAGAAAGCCAATCGGACAAGTCCAGCGCTAGACCGAACAAGTCCGGGGTTTGCATAGTTTCAAAACCGGACTAAGTTTTGGGATTTCACCGGACAACTCCGAAGAGTTCGATTTGCGAGCATCGGACTAGTCCATATATAATAACAGACAAGTCCGAATGGGAACAGAGACAAAACTGGATTAATCTGTTGCAATTAACAAGCAGGTCCGGGGGACAACAGTAGCGAAACAAGACTAGTCCGGACAAGTCTGTACCAGAGATTTTTTTTAACTGTTGGTCTTCCTCTAATTCATTTTAATCTTGTTCCTTTTTGTGTTGAATTATGTTAGACATGTATAAGAATGAATGCAATGCATGATGAGTGAAAATGAAGGTGTTACACCAACAGAACCCTTGGTGTGATAGCTCCTATATCTGCCTCGACGATATTAAAAATCCATCAACAGAGAGGAAACTTGCACTGTTTTAGAAAACATCCTCTTCCATCTTCCACCTCGTCCCATCCACCATGGCCACCAAAGGAAAAAAGCATCATTCTCGATGCGTACTCCAGCTCCACCTTCAACCTCAGTGGGGAACCTATGCTGGCCAACAATGACTCCACCATGGCCATTGAGGTTGTGATGGCTTTGGATGGCACCTATCGCCGCAATCCTGCCTATTGGGATGCCTCGTGGACGTATCCCTACATGTTGCAGCGTGGCACGATCACTTTCTTCATGTAAAGCGCCCATGAACACTACAGGAAACGCTAACACTTACGTTGGCTAGCTTAATTTACGTCGGCCAGCCGACGTAAATAAACTAACTTACGTCGATCAAAAAAACCGACATAAGTTAAACTAACTTACGTTGGTGGCCGATGTAAGTCAGCAAACCAATAGCAGTAAATGTGAACATATGTCGGTCTGAGCAACTAGCCGATGTAAATAAAAGACCGACGTAAGTTAGGCTTAACTTACGTCGGCTGGGGGGTTGGCCGACGTAAGTTTAGTCGGCTGACGTAAGTTTACTATTTAGCCGATGTAAGTTACGTATTTTGACCTACCCCCCCCCCCCCCCCGCGCGCATTCTCTTTTCTTCTTTACCCGCCGCGCACCGCTTTCTTCTGTCCCTCCCCGCCGCCGCACCCGACGCCGTCGCTCACCGCCGCCGCAGCACCGTGCCTGCCGCCGTCCGACGCCGCCGCCACAAGTTTCTCTTTCCCTCCCCTCCTCTCCTCCCCTCCCCTCCCCGACCACCCCCCTCCCCCTCCCCGAGCGCCACCCTGCCAGGCCGACCGCTGCCGTCTGCCTCCCCATCCCCTCCCCCTCCACCTCCCCTCCACCTCCACCTCCCCTCCCCCTCCCCTCCACGGCCGAGCGCCGCCCCCCTTCCCCTCCCCTCCCGAGCCCCCCTCTCCCCCTCCTACTCCCCTCCCCCTCGACCTCCCTTCCCCGGCCTCCCCTCCCCAACCCTCACCCTGCTCCCCGCCTCCCCCCCCCCCCACCCTCACCATGCTCCCCGAGCCCCCCCCCCAATTGAAAGTCAAATTTCAATTTGAATTGAAATCAAATTCAATTTTGAATTTGAAATTTTTTAATTTTTGCTGAAATTGCTTAATTTTTTATTTAATTATGGTTAAGTAGTTAATTTGCTCAAATATGCTTAAGTGGTTTATTTTGTTATGATTAATTTGCTTAATTATGCATAATTTTGATTAATTTGCTTAATGATGCTTAGGTGGTTTATTTAATTATGTTTAATTATTCTTAAATTGCTTAAATTTGTTTAATTATGCTTAAGTGGTTTATTTAAGTTGTTAATTTGCTTATGCATTTAATTATACTTAAGTGGTTTATCTATTTATTCTTAAGTGGTTAATTGCACCATGAGGAGGGCAGCGTTGGGGGTGGCCGACTGTCGGGTGCCACGGCATCGCCGGTAGCTCCAATAGAGAGAGAGAGAGGAGGAGGGTCGTGTGTAGGGGTGAGCAGAGGAGATCGGGGCGGCGGCGCAGCTTGGTGCGTCATGCAGCATGCGGAGGAGTTCGCGCTGAGAGGAGCTCGCGCTGGCAGAGGAGCTCGAGGCGGTGGGTGGCATACAAAAGAAGCTCGCGCCGGCGGTGAACTGAGAAATGTTGTATATTTTGTCGTTGAACATAGTTATTAAGGCGTCGCTTTAGCGTCAGTAAAGCGACGATAAAGCGGTAAGGCGCTCCGGCACCATAAGGCGTCCCTATCGCCTTGCTTTCTAGAGTAAGGCGGCGGCGGCAGATGGGGAAGCCGACGATGGCGGGGAAAGCTGGCACCGCGAGAGAAGGGTATCCGTCGCCTTAAGTCGCCTTACCGCCTTAAGAATGTCAATGACCCGCGATTGCATGGACGGTGGAAATGGATGTGGAATTGTCATCTAAGACCAACTTTCCTCTCGGTCTTTCTCTAGTTCTTTCCTCTCTCTTAAATGACCTCAAAATGAAAATGGGCAACATAACCTATAGCAATGTATTACCCGTTTCGGATCAGCACGTCTCACATGCCATTGGCATGTGAGACGTGCAGGTTCGGAATTGTCCCTTTTTGGACAGCCTCGGAGTGACCGAGGGGGCGTGGCTTGTGACGAGATGTGGGTCTGGATTTGGACGAGATTTCGGTGGTGTAACCCTGTTGTTCTCTGCTGAACCATTTTTGGGCGTGCAGTGGAGAACAGCGGGGTTATGCTGCCGAAATTTCGTTCGAATCCGGATCACGCGTCTCTTCATAAGCATGCTCCGCTCGGTCACTCTTGGTGGGTTTAAGATCTATCTGCCTGGGTTATAGGACCGTGACACATAACATAACAATACATTAATGACAATTTCTTTCGCGTTAAATTGCAGAGTGAAACATGGGCAAAGATCGTAGTTGGATGTACACTGGTTGGAAGAGCGGAACTGGTGGTCACTTAGATGAGTGGTACGCCAAGACAGAAGCTTTTGTGAAACGAGCTTTTTCATTGTCAAATAGCGATAAGGCACGGCGCCCATGTACAAAATGCCGAAATGGAACATTTTTGGATAAAGTGGAACTTACGTTGCACTTGTGTCAAAACAGTTACGTGTCACATTATGATTTGTGGAACTTCCATGGCGAGACAGCTTCTCAAGCTGTACAAGAAGTGGAACCGGACAATGATGATGCTCAAGGGGTTGATATGATGGATGAGATGTTGGAAGCTATACGACCAGAGCTTACAAAAGATACTCAAACAGCAGAGGTTAAAGAGTTCTTCAAACGTCTCAAAGATTTAGAAGAGGCTCTGCATGAACACACTAAAATGTCAATTCTCAATTTTGTGACTAGACTTATGGCAATTAAGTCTAAGTTCTTCTTTTCTAACAATTGTTACAACATGCTCATCGATTTGTTCAAAGATGCCCTTCCACAACCCAACAAAGTGCCCAAGGATATGTACAACTCGAAGAAAATTATTTCCGGTCTCGGGATGAAGAACAAAAAGATTGATGTGTGTCCGGACAACTGCATGCTTTTCTGGAGAGAGCATGCCAATGAGAACAAATGTTTGAAATGTGGTCAACCGAGGTTTGTCGAAGTTGTTAATAACGATGGTAATACTATGACGATGGAAGTCGCACGTAAGCAGCTTCATTACTTACCTGTGACATTGAGGTTGAAGCGGTTGTTCCTTTCAAAAACAAAACAGCCAGACACATGAGATGGCACAAAGAAGGTGAGCGTGAGAACAATGGAGTCATGACGCACCCGTCCGATGGTGAGGCATGGAAGGCGCTAGACCGGTTCGACCCAGAATTTGCTCGTGAAGCGAGAAATGTTCGCATCGGGTTGGCGACAGATGGGTTCATGCCGTTCAGCACAAACGCCGCACCATACTCCTGTTGGCCCGCATTTGTCATTCTGTACAATCTTCCACCGGCTTTTTGCATGAAGAATGAGTTTATGCTTCTTAGCCTCATTGTACCTGGGCCAGATCATCCTGGGTCACGTCTCAACGTGATGTTGAAACTGTTGATCGAAGAGTTGAAAATGTTGTGGATAGGAGTCGAAGCATACGACTGTTACAAGAAACAGAAATTCAACCTCCGAGCTGCTTATTTGTGGTCCGTTCATGATTTTTTGGCATACGACATGTTTTCTGGATGGAGCACTCATGGTCGGTTGACATGTCCGATATGTGCCTCGGATACTGATTGCTTTCGACTTACCCATGGAGGCAAGATATCTTACTTCGATTGTCATAGACGTTGGCTACCTCCGAATCACTTGTTTAGACAACAAAAGAATGTCTTCAGAAAGACACCGTTGTCACTAAAGGACCACCGAAACGTCTTGACGGGTCAGAAATATCTGATATGTTGGAAAAATTGGTGCCAGATGAAGGTCGTCCTGGATATTTTGAAGGTTACGGAGACAAACATAATTGGACTCACATATGTGGACTTTGGGAGTTACCGTATGTGAAGTAGTTGATTCTAAGGCACAACATTGATGTTATGCATCAAGAGCGTAACATGGCCGAATGTATCATAAACACATGCATGGACATGATGGGCAAAACAAAAGACAATTTAAAGGCTCGAAAGGATCTTGCCGAGCTTTGTAACCGTCAAACTCTTGAGCTCTCCAAAAATGATGGTAAACCATGCGCTCCTTTCTGACTTCGACCTAAAGAAAAAAAAAAGAAGTTCTCGAATGGTTGCAAAAGTTGAAATTCCCAGATGGTTATGCAGCTAGTCTGAGACAAGCCGTGAATGTGAAAACGGGAAAGCTCATTGGGTTGAAGAGTCATGATTATCACATAATCATGGAAAGACTTCTGCCTGTTATGTTTCGAGGCTATTTTGATGATGCAGTGTGGAAGGTGTTAGTCGAGCTTAGCCACTTCTATAGGCAACTCTATGCTAAAGAAATCACGCCAGAGATGATGACTAAATTGGAAAAGGAGGTTCCGGTACTTTTGTGTAAGATGGAAAAAAATTTCCTCCAGGATTTTTCAATCCAATGCAACATCGCTTAATTCATCTTCCATTTGAAGCGAAAGTGAGCGGTCTCGTGCAATATAGGTGGATGTACCATATTGAAAGATCACTTAGATATCTGAAACCAATGGTTGGTAATAGGACAAGGGTTGAAGGTTGCATCGCTGAAGCTTTTACTCTTAAGGAAGTAGGATACTTCTCAAGTGTTTACTTTGCAGAGGAAAACAATGTTAATACTTCGGTAATGCGGTACAATATAGATGATCAACCTCCTTGTAGCGATCCCTCCATTTTTGCAACAAGAGGCACTACTGTTGGTAGTAACACTTCGTACGATGTTAGCAAAAAAGAAAGGTGTGCTGCATTCTTCTACATGTACGCTAATATGGAAGAAATGAATGAATATTTCAAGTAAGTGTTTATCCTACACTTATGCTTTTCACCATCTTTTCCGACACATGTATTCTAAAAGGTTCTCTTTGTCGTGTAGTATGTTCGACAAGCAAAATTGGAGACATAGACATCAACCCATGAGCAAGCAAATAGAACATATTCGACGGGAAGGAATAAACGGGGGATCTAATTTTCTCTCCTGGTTTCAAGATCATGTAACGTTTTCTGGATAACTAATCAATGTTAACAATGTTTTATTATAACTTAAGAATGCTTACATTTTCAAATAACTCCATATCTTGGACAGTGCCAAAAAGATGCCAACGTCCATGAAGATTTGCGACAACTATCCCGTGGAGTGGTTAACGTTAGAAGCTATGGTCGATATGACGTCAACGGCTTTCAATTCCGTACAACTCAATTTGAATCTCTTCGTCCTCTCGCGGCAACATGTAATACCGGAGTTGTGATGAGGGCAATCGATTCGTAAGATCATGAAACGCAGTACTACAGGATTATTAAAAAAATCCTTGAATTCACTTTTGTCGCAAACAAGCCAATTCGAGCGGTATTCTTTGACTGTGAATGGTTTGATTCCATTCGTGGAATTCGAGTAAACGAATTTGGCATGGTCAAAGTAAAACACAAAGAATGTTTGAAAGGATTCGATTCATTAGTTCTTGCACACCAAGTAGATCAAGTGTACTATCTACCTTATCCATGCAATAAATTCAAAGCTTGGTGGGTGGTACATAAGGTGAATCCTCGTGAGCGGTTATACGCTCCAGGAGATGATGATTACCACAACGAAGCTGAGGTTGATTGTGTCTACCAAGAGGAGGAGTTGCCAGACTCAATCTCAGTCGAGCCCGGTGTAGGACTCGATAACTTAGTTGGAGACGCTCAAGATATCGAGGCTGGCACGGAAGCGGAAACAGAATCTGAATCAAAAACTTAAGATATCGATGACATAGTCAAACCTGTTGATTTGCGCAAACGAAAACGATATGCGGAAGAAGAAGATCGATGGGCTGGTTTAAGGAGTAGGGTGCATGATCGTGATGTTGATGAATTTTGAAGTAACGTTTTATTCGCTAATTTAACATTAATTTTGTATATTATCTTTGCATATTAATCATTTATTCCTTGCAACAGGATGTCGTCAAAGGGGAAGGGGAAGGGGAAGCCAGTGAGAGGGTTTGAGCTGCCAGGAGACCCTTGCTCAGGGAGGTCGTTCCTTTCTAGCCAACGTTCCCTCTTTCTGGCACACGCTCCACCCTCAGCTGTCGTGTGCTTTCAGCGGACGGAGGTAAATTTTGGTTACAATAAAGTTATTTTTGAAATTGCAATTGTTAATAATTATTAATTATCAATTTTTTCCTTTTGTGCAGTCTGACTCAGAGACTTTTGAGTCAGAGTCAGAGTCAGAGGCTAGGGGGCCGCTACAGGAGCCCGACTCAGAGGCTAGGGGCCACTACAGGAGCCCTCTAGCGCTAGCCTCCCTTCGGAGCCGGCTAGCGCTAGCCTCCCTGTGTAGCCGGCTACCACTAGCCTTCCTGGAGGCTCCGGTGATTTCGTAGAGCCTTCAGGGTCACAGGACGCGGCAGCGTCGCAGCAGAGGCGACAGACGATGAGGACCCACTTTGCGGCTCCTCCTCCGGTTACTACTCAGCGGACCACGATCCGTCCTGTTGGAGACAGGTATAAATACTGTATATAGTATATTAAATATTAGATGTTGTTTTCCTTTACTTAATGATTTAATATATTTTGTAGATGTTGGTACGACTTTTCGTTCATGGGGGCCGAGAAGCAACATAGGCAGGTTAAAAGTGTCTTGGGTGCTATCGTCAAGTTGCACTACCCCAGTGTAATTGACGGTTTTCCTGCCCTGTCGTGGGATGACTACGCTCGTGTCTCTCACCCGGTGCACAGCACGGTTCAGGGAGCCGTGTGGCACAATTTTATGGTAAGTTTAACTGTTTCATTTTTTCAACTCATTTGAATTGTTAATGCATATCACTTAAATATTTGTTTGCTTAAAGCTGAGGTGACAAGTAGAGGAACCGGGCATGGAGGACCACGCGAGACGCGTGTTCCATTACAACGCTCGGAAGCTCACGACGGCGGCGTTGTCGTACGCCCGGATTCAGGCCGTCAATGCGTACTACAAGCGGCACCCCCGGGAGCAGGAGCAGGAGCAGCAAAGGGGTGTATTTAGGAATGACTCCGACTCGTACTTGACAGAGGACTAGTACACGAAGGTAAGTTTTTAACATTGTTAAATATTTACAATATATATGTATGTTAACTGCATTGATGAAAAATGAAATATGTGCAGGTTAGTATTTCCTGGTTATAGGGTAACATCGAGGCGTACTTAGCTCTCTGTCGGTACTGGGCTAGCGACGCTTTCATCAATAAGTCCACAAAGGCTAGACACTGCCGCATGGGGTCCGAGGGCAAGCACAACTATGGCGGCGACGGTACTTGCATTTGGCTAAATGCATGGTAAGTACCTTTTCATTTTATTTATGTGTTCCTAATATATTATTTATCTCACTAACACGGCTGTACAGGAGCGAGAGATGTGTCATGAGCCGACCCCGACCCAGGTTTGGAAGAGAGGTCACAAGGGAAGTGACCCTTCTCAGCCAGTGCAGTGTAGTCAGGTCGCAGCCGACCGACTTGTAAGTTTTTGAAATTCATCAATTTCATTATAACTAATACTAATATTGACATGCTTACAAGATTTATTTGTTTTGTAGACAAAGTACGTGCAGGAGGTAGCGAAGATACACAGTGCAGATTATGATTGGGAAAGCGGGCCGATCGACCCCCAAGCCGCGTACGCAAGCGGAGGCGGGATGGCCCACGGACGGTGAGTTCTTCGTGTGTTTCATTTCTTTTTCAATTAATCTTCTTATACTTAGTGTTTTCATTCTTTTGCAAGTTTGCCATTTTTTATGGAGTTGTCGACTCGAGGTCGACGCGACCTTTGAGAGGCGCTTCATCGTCGCAGGCTTTGACCGTTGGGACCAGTGGTCGTCTCTCGCAGACCCAGCTAGAGCTCCAGGCCATGAGGGAGACGCTGGCGCAAACCCAGGCAGAGCTGGAGAGGACGAGAGCGGAGGAAAGGGAGGAGCAGCAGAGGACGGCCTTAATGGTGGCCCAGATGCAAGCAGCGGTGGCGGTAAGTAATTTAAAATATCGTAGTTAAATTTCACAACACTTCAATAACATATATCTTCTAATATTTTGCAATGGCAAGCTCTTGCTCGATATAGCGGTCAGGATATCGAGATTCCTACGCTTTCGCCGCAGCAGACACCGGAGCAGGTGATAAACTCTCTCTTTAATATTGTTGTATCCATTTTAGTATTTTACATAGAGAGATAAGGAGGTAGAACATAGAGGTAGATCTTGATGACTTGTCAGATATTGATTCCTATAGTGGTGAAGAAGTTAAGTGTATCTAATCAAGCTTTAGTAGTTTTGACCATGGTAGAAATGATTAGTATATAGTTAATAAATTGTCAGTGCTTCCATTTAACAAAGGGCTAGTGGTTCATAATCTTGACCTGTTACCTAAAGTCTCCAACTCTGATACCAACTAGTTTTCTATTTATATATGCAACATTACTTCATTTGAAACTACAGCATGCTTCCTTCTTTTGTCACTGATGTTCTTGGCCTCTTATGTTATCACTGAGTTGACATTGATGCTTACTAGTGACTATGTTTCTTCTGCAGGGTTCGGGAACATGCCGAGAAGATCACGGAGGTAGTGGAGGGGCTAGTGTGTAGCCCGGTGGAACTTATTTCGCAAATTGTGTTGTTGTCGATGTTTTGGACTATATTTTGTAACTGTTATGCTGTGTATATGTTATCTGTCTGTTTTGTGTTCTCGCCATCGAGCGAAGTAGTCAGTTTCTATTTAAAAAAAAAATTGAAAACTTAACTTACGTCGGCTATGGAATTGCCGACGTAAGTTAGCCCAGTTTAACTTACGTCGGTCAGACCATACCGACGTAAGTTAAACCACTTAACTTACGTCGGTTTGGAACAACCGACGTAAGTTAGAGCACTTAACTTACGTCTGTCTGCAGCAACCGACATAAGTACTCCGGCCCAGCCCGCGGCCCATCCCGGTACGTGACTTACGTCGGCTGCTACAGACCGGCGTAATTAAGATAACTTACGTCGGTGGCCAACGTAAGTTGGCTTAATTATGTCCAAACCGCTACGTCGGCCAACCGCCGACGTAATTAAGGGAAAACCGATGTCATTAAGTTACTTACGTCGGTTTAGGCCTTACTTACGTCAGCTTTGGCCGACGTAATTAATCGATATTCCTGTAGTGGAAGTAACGTACTCCTACGCCACGTCCAACAACGGCAGCTATCAAGCCCATCGCGACTCGCCAAGTCCATCCCATGGTCCAGCCTGGCAAGAAGTACACGGGCACTCTCAAAATGAAGAACGGCGATGTAGTGAGCCACCACTATGAGTTGTCAACTCATACCTCGCCAAGCCCGCGAATGACCGTTTCATAATCCAAGGTGTGAGAACGCCGAAGGGTTATGGAAAAGGTCTCTACAAGCATGTGACAACTTAGCCTTGGAGGAATCGACAGCGTCATCTCCCTCCAGGGTGAAGCGTCACCTCTCACCACCTGCTATAAAAGGCCTCCAGGCCAATATCAAAGCAGTGGTGAGAACTCTCCCCGTGCCGATGTGGTGCGTCTAGTTGTAGGATCGAAGAGCACGTGTAAAGCTACCAGAGGGGGGTGAATGGTAGATTAGAACTTTTTCAGCAAAAGCAACAAAAACCCCTCGGCAGAAAAAAATTTGTAAAAGAAATTGTGCGTGCAACTAATCTAAACGTGATCAATTGTGAGAAAACCAGTATAGATTGTGGAGAATCAAGTTATGAAGACGTCAAAACAAGAATCGCAAAAATCCGTCGAGAAAAAGTTACGATTGAAAGATTGAACAAAGGTCAATCTGTTCTACCCGAGTAAAAACAGATCTGCAACACTACAAAGAAACTCGTGTAGATCAAAAACCACAAATCCAATGACCGTGAAATTTTCACATATGAAATATAATCAAGTTGTGAAGACAACCCAAAAATAATTATGTCAATTGGATTTGTAAAACACGAGTTATGATAAAACAACCGAAGAGGTAGTGTTGTGCAGAAACTCGACCAGAAAAACTTGTCTGAAACAAGTCAGACGAACAAGGCACAAAAGTTTCTTTAAACTACGATATTTATTCAATAGAGCACAAGAGGAACAGCCAAAAATTCGTCTACCATGATCTCTGGCCTCCCTTGCTTATATAATCAGCCATGAGGCCAACCCAAACTGAACTAGGACTCGTATCCTACTCAGTTTCCATCGAAACTTTCCATAGCTGCTCAAGACTCTTCTATATGCAGATAGAAGCAATATTAGTACATCCAAACACCTTAGAAATGTATCCCACATTTCTAAAACAACTCAACTTCGTGACCCACACAAAATCCTATCATAACTAACTCAAATCAAACACGACTCAACCGCAGCCTGAGTCCATAACCTAGTCGGTTGGACCTTTCCGACCAATTCTTTACGTCCACATCTCTTCATCATGCCTTGAAACCATGCAGCAACATCCATGCACTGCAAACACACATGCAAACACCTTCCAACAACATCCATGATACCTTCATATGCATTATTCTTGATTCAAACATGTTGCGCGACCTCCCGATCAACTCAACCACAATTCCTCCCAAAGTTGTGTTGAACCTCAGCTTCTTCTTGAGACTAGTTCAATGGATCCCATCACCAGCCATGTCTTGAACTCAAGCAACACCTGCACATGAATAAACAATCAATACTTCCGATCACAAGTCCTAGACTTGACTCATGTTAGTTACGAAACCACAACACCTTATGTGAGCACCTCACATAAGCATGTTGCAAACCATAGCAAAAACGATAATAGAGAAAACGCATCAAAAACTTAGGAAAAGAATACTAAGAAAACTTTCCATAAGTGGAAAGCAAATTTGAAACATTAAAAGTAGAACCATTACAATTTAGCATCAGACCTTGCCAAAGCTAACCAGACCTTGAACCGGAGCTTACCAAAGCTAGCAGGACCTAGCGCCAGAGCTAACCAAAGCTAGTCGGACCTAGCGCCGGAGCTTACTAAAGCTTAGTCAAACCTAGGCAAAATAAGTCGGACCTAGTCAAAGAAGTCAGACCTAGCCAAAGCAAGTCAGACCTAGACAAAGAAGTCGGACCTAGCCAAAGCAATTCGGACCTTACATCGGACCTTGCCGGAGCTACCCAATACGAGTTGGACCTATCGTCGAACCTTGCAGGAGCTCAAACCTAGAGTCGAACCTTGTTAAAAGGGTGTTTTGACAGTATTCAAAACTTTTATCGCCATAGCTAATGTATTCAGCACACATAGGTCTCACACTAGCCAAGGAGATAGAAAATCTCCGTCTGGAGAACAAGCGGCTAGTGCGCACAGTTGCCAAAGCACGCGCGGAGAGGGCTGAATTAAAAGATGATATTGATGCCCTCAAGGAGGAGATTGATGGTGTACACCGTGGCATGAGTGCTAAACTCAAGCGCTTGTAAGAGGCCATGGTGATGCCCAACAACTATAAGGCACGTAAATAGACATCCCTATAGGCCATTGGGTGCTTACCCCTTAGTTCGTTTATTTTATTTTCCCCAATATTTTGTAATTCAATAATGTAAGCACCCCCAATTTTCTATTCAACAAAGTGATTTTAGCGGTTAGTCTAACACCGGTAAAGTTTCCCCTTTAATCTATTTTGTGTCAAAGAAAGTTTCCAGGGACAAGTGTGGGGGAGGAGTCCCTCCATGATTTTGCGTCATTTAGATCGCGCATTTCAGCCGAGGACATGTCGAAAACATACACGCGACACGATACGACAAAGCATAGTACCAGGGGAGCTAGCCAGAGGTCGATCGACCCCCTGGCTCGATCGACCAGTGGGTGGCCCCTCTCGGGTCCATTTCGCTACAGAACGTTGGCTAGAATCACTTATCCCCTGCTCTTGGTGATCCACTACAATTTGAGTTGAAAATTTTGACGCATTCATAAAAATTCAATTTAAAATCAACTCAATTAAATTAAAAATTACAATTTGCTTAAATATGAGATTAGTATACCCCTTATTTAGATTCCACTACCATGTTTTGGACCCATATCACTAAATTAGGACATGCCATCTAAGTTTATTATTGGTGTGATATGGTAAGTAAAATGAACCCATGGACAAACCTATCCTTGCATGAAATTGATTTTGAATTCTGTACAATTTTGAAGTCTTAAGGATTTGCCTTCTTCTCTCACTGGAAATTAAATATCTACCAAGGCCATATGATACGAATATTTAAAACCACATACATATGTCACTTAGCATTTTCATTGAACTTTGTCAAACTCTTGACCCTATTGAATTACTTGCATGAAATCTTTTGATTAGGAAATTTCTAGTGCACTCCACCATAATCCATCATTTTCATCATTTCACCATCAAAAGATACTCCATGAGAATTATTTCAAAATCCTCTCTCATTAAAAAGATGCATAAAAAGGAGTAGAAGGCATGGCTATAAAGCTCTCAAAATAATTCAAAAAAAGAAGAGAGAGCCAATAAGTAGCCATGTTTCATCCTTGCACAAAAAAAAGAGTGATCAAATGGGAGTTATCATTACCATTCATCATCCACCATCCATCCATAATATGTGCACAAGAATTTCCTTAGTCATAGATGTTATTGCATGATCTTTTCATGTGGATCATTTTTTTTTGACTTAGTAATATATGAATTGCAAGTGTGCTACTCCTTACCCGTACCAAGCTCTACAAAAAGCCATATCTAGCTGTAGGGACAAAAGTAGCAAAATTATGCCAAGGTGAGGATTCAAACACTCTAGACAACTTCACAGAATCCAATAAAGGAGGAAAAAGCATTATCCTTTTGATATTCAAAATATAGCAATTTTTCGAAGTCATTTCAGCAGGAGGAAGTCCGGGTGAGACTAACTCAACCGTTCCACCTCTCAAACGCCCAAGATGGTATGATAACCACTTCATAAAAAGGGTTCAAAAGCAAAGGTATGACTTAAAAGACTTTGTATACTCCTTTCATATCTATAGTAGTATTTTATCTCAGCACTTAGTTATTCTTGTCTATAAGTGTGGGGGAGTTTGTTGACGGTCCTTAAATGCTAAATTTGACCATAAATTCACCGCATAAAAATTGTAAAATGAAGAACAAACCATAGTGGTCGAAGTTAAAACTAACAAATTACACAAGTGTTAGTGTCTATTTGTATGCAGGTGAATTAAACCCAAAAAATACCCAAGCATGCAGGGAGTAATTCAAAAAGTTACCATTTGACGAATTAGGTTATGACACGTGGCATCACATCGACTATGACTCATTACTAGACGTATCCGAGGAGATCCAACAGTGTTGCACCCGAGAAGGATGTCAGGGACCACCTAGGAAGTCACCCTGAGAAAGCACACCCGAGGGGGGCCAGGACCAGGTCGGTCGACCCCCCTAGTCGGCCGACTTGGCCCTGGCACCCAACCCGATCAGCCTCCATCCTGTGGCTCCCTGATGGCGATAATGACTGATAGGCGCGCTAATTGTTGTGCCAAACTGATTGAACTCGTGTATAAATACCCCCTCGCTCCCTCACTTCTCCACAGACCACTAGTTTGAGAATAGTACTCCACTCATAAGGTCTAGAGTTGCCCTAGTGGCCAACCATGTAAAAGTAGAGTGAGGAGGAGCTAGGAGGAGGAGGCTTGGGCTTGTCGAGTCTCTCTTCCACACTTATACCACTACGAAACATCTACCGGAATCGAGTAAGAAATTTCAGTGAATTCAATATTAGTTTGATTTCTATTCCATAGTAGTTTACTTTTGTACTGCTTGTGGGTTCACTATTTTAATTTATTAGAGGCTCTAGTCGTAGCTTTGCATTTGAAACGGTTAGAGTTGTGAATTAGAACTTATGCATGCTGCTTAGGTTAGATTTCATCAGTGGATATCTCGTAGATCCACAAATTGAAGAGGTAGACAGTAGGTGGTGATAGTCCTATATGTCCTTAGTAATCCTCACATTCGGCTATGCCATAGGCTTGTGGCGGGAATCATCTTGGTGTTACCAAGGGTAAACCCATGCCCGAAGCAAGCAGCTATCGTAGGCTACTGTGACCTAGATCTCAAACCATTGAATTCCTCTCAATTCCTTGCCTACCAAACAAATTGTGTGTCCTTGGGAGAACAAGCTAGAAGATCTCACACACATTCCTTGGATTCGATACCATTGGGAATAGTATTTAAAGGGAAGTGCTACAATGATATTTCCGTGCACTTGCAGATTATTCGGTTCTCGTAAGAAATACCAACATTTGCCATGCACCCCTGGCTCTAGACCCGGCCTCCCCAATGAGGCAGAGATCTGGCGCTATCGGGCATCCTGCAACCAGTCCTGGGCAGTAGGTTGCGGGAGTAAAGAGCGGTGGGCCCTATCGGAGTCGCGTATTGAAGGCATGCACCTTCCCCGGGCACACAGGTGTGGTGCATGCACCTGTCAGGTAACACTGCGCCCAATCACATCGCGGTAAAGGCGCCGTAGAGCGACCCCACGCTGTCGACAAAGTAGCTTACGCCTAGCCACTTGCGACCGATGTGGCAAGACTGCGGGTCTTCAAGCCACGATTAGAGGCAGCAGGTAGCCATAAAACCATAAATCTTGTACAGGCATAATATCACTCTGGGGCTACCTGTCGGGCCCCGGGCCCCATTTGTAAGGTGTCCGGCTTTGACTATAAAAGTACCGGGCAGCCACCGACTCTATGACGTTCATTCGAACCCACAGATCCATTCGAACACACACACAAGCTTCCATAGCTCACAAGAATCTGGCAATACAACTCTCATTGTGGACATAGGGTATTACACTCCAACGGCCCGAACAATGTAAAACCATCGTGTTCACCCTCCATCATACGTGCGAGCTCATCGGAGACTAGCCCCTCCTAAAAAGAACCTTCGTGGGCTGTTTCTTAGCAGGTCCAGGGGAAGTGTCATTCCCACACTTCGACAACTGTGCTTGCCCCTGAGCGTCGTGCAGAGGGGGATGCTCTGACTCTTTATAGCGTCGTAGGCTCTGCGGCGGAGGCGACACAGGATGTGACTTTAGCAATAGGGTCGGTCGAGGTTCCTGCGCCAAAGCATCTCGCAAGTGAGGGGGGGGGTCCCGCCCCTGATGGTACTGTTGATCCTACACCGGCGGCCGCAGCTTCGGAGATGGTGTCAAAGCCAGCGCAGAGCGCTAGGGCCCCGTCCCTCGAGGCTGGCGTTTCGATGGGTGGAGCCACACCAAGCGAAGGTGCGGCTACACCAGGGGATCCTGAATGTGGCCTGGAGGGGGTGAATAGGCCTTTTTGAAAATTGTCGGATCCTGCAACACTTAACAACCCGTTCAAAAACAGAGAAATCGAACTAGTCCGGTAAAGTGCGGACTAGTCCGGTGTATACGAACTAGATTGATTAGGTTTGATCGATTAACTTTGTTCTTCAATTTATGCAGCGGAAGTATACGATTAAACAAAGTGTTACAAGTTTATGAATCAGGTTATATCACAAATCAAACTTATACTTGATATTTCAACGTAAAGTAATCAAGATCAGTTTGTAACCCTAGATTGATATGAAGTAAGAACAATGAACACAACAGAGATCACAAGGGATTTATCCCGTGGTTCGGTTCCCACAAAGGCAACCTACATCCACGTTGAGGAGCCCACAAAAGGACCGGGTCTTCTCCAACCCTACCCTCGTCGGATCGCCACGAAGGCCAATCCTCTTCCACTTATCTCAAAAGGGTGAATAACCGAATTCAAGGGGCTTTCTCACACGTTGAGAGCTCCCTTGGATTACAACACAAAATACCACCAAGAACACACTCAAAAGATTACAATTAAAACTCAGGAGTGTGTTAGATAATCAAACCAAGATCTCAATGTGGTGTTGAATGTGTCTCTCCAATGAACTAGGGTGAATCCTCAAATGATTGATCTTTGTTGCACTTAATTTCGTGGAGAGATGTGGTTTTGAGGCTCTTGGGAGGTGTGACGGCGCTAGGGTTCGAGAGGGTGTAAAATATGGTCGTGCAACTATATTTATATGGGTTTCTAAAAGTGACCATTAGGATACAGAAAGATCGGACTAGTTCGTGGTGGTCACCGGACTAGTCCGGTGTGCTGTGTGTAGCAAACCCTAAGTGTCCCGAAATATCGGACTAGTCCGGCTAGGAACGGACTTGTCCGATTTCGCTACCGGAAATCTTCGGACTAGTACGATAGTCATCGGACTTGTCCGGACATGTGAAACCCTAAGTGTATAGGATGACAAGTCCGCACTTGGAGGACTTGTCCGATTCAGATCAGAGGGTATTTCGGACTAGTCCGTGCAAACATCGGACTTGTCCGATTTGAATTAGAAAGAATGTCGGACTAGTCCGGTTGTGATCGGACTTATCTGATTTTGTTTGACTTGTGAAGTGTTTTGAGTACTAGTCTGCACTAGGGAGGACTAGCCCGGTTCTAGTCAGAAAGGATATCGGACTAGTACGATGGATATCGGACTTGTTCGATTTCGTGCAGAAAGGATATCGGACTAGTCCGGTGTCAGTCGGACTAGTCCGGTCCTGTTTAACTTTGTGCAATGTGTGTGTTTAATTTTGATTGAGCTCCTGGGATGTGTTTTCTTAACACACTCCATACATAATGATCTACTATTCTTCTTCCTTGAGTTCATTTCCACTTTGCTCCTCATTCTTCCTTCCTTTTTGGCACTTTGCTCATTTTCCTATTAAAATCCTGCACTTATCTCAACAAAGAGGTTAGGATTCCAATTGCTTGTCATAAATCATCCAAAACCCACAAGGGAGTCCTAGATGCACTTTCAATCTCCCCCTTTTTGGTGATTGATGACAACCAATTAAGATTTCACAAAATATGATAAAAATTGAGATTTTCATAAAGCATGCACATATGGGTCCAAAATACATCAAGTAGTGAAAGAATCGTCCATATGTGCATTCTTTATGGTGGGATGCATAACTAAGTGCACTGAAACATTGAGAATGACATAATTGACATTTATTACCCAATAGCAAGCATATATATCATTCTAGAGCAAAATCACACTTTTCATAAACACTAATCACAGGATCAAATCATTGCATCACAGAACCATAATTAACATAAGATCATTGTGAAAACATTACAAGCCACAAAAGACTAAAACAACAAAGCATAGAGCTATCTCCTTGCAAACTGCAGCTAAGCTAAGACTAAGACTCCCCCTCAATCTCTCCCCCTTTGGCATCAAGACACCAAAAAGAAGGAGAGGAGGGTCCTAGGGTCTTCACTCTTTGTTGTCGGTCCTCTCATCGTCATCTTCATCATCTTCATCTTCAGCTTGATGAGGGGGAGGAGGTGCAGAGGTACTCGATCCCCCAACGCCAATGTAGGCAAGCTCGGAAGGGGTCAAGGGCCCGAGCTCGGTGAAATCAGAATTTGAGTCTTAAGGGATTGTTGGAGACCCAGTTGGCTCAATCTCCAGCTTTTGGCAAACTTGCTTCACATTTTCCTTGATATACTTCATGTCCTCCTTTCTTTTCTTGTTAAGCTTATGCGCCTTCACTTCGGCCTTTTTGTAGGAGGCAAAGATTGCAGCCAGGTACTTGAGAATTCCGTTGGCTGAACCTTTTTGAGGGGCTGCACTAGAAGCAGGGGCACCCTAGCATCTTCACTTGATCTTGCCGGTGCCTCGGGACTGGAGGCCGGTGAGGGAGCAGCCTGCACACTCGGCTTTTGAGGCATTTTAGGCCTCAAGGGGATATGCTCCACGTCTTTCACAAACTCAATGTCGGTGACTTTCTCAATCACAAACATTAGGTAAGGAGCATATCCGCAAGATATGTTGGGAGTGCAGGATATGTTCACCATATCATTCCAAATGTATTCTGCCACATCAAATGGGCGGTCCTTGCTTATGACTCTCATCAGAGTCCGGAGGTATCCTTGCACACTCCCAGCATCTCCATCCTTGGGAGCAATTGTCTTCCTTAACACTATGTTCAACACCACAAAGAATGGCTTCATGTTTTTGGTGGAAGGAGGGTTGAACTTTGAGTTTGGCTCATATAGGAACTTCATCCTATCCTTGTCAAGGACATCAATGTTGTGTATGACCAAGCAATCAGATCTTGTGGTGTCAAGGTGAAGCAGGTTAGCAAAATCTTCTTGAGTAATGCTGTACTTGGATCCATGGGTCATCCAAGTGACACTCTCCTCATCCTCACTTGAGAAGTGACAGGTCGTAGAGAACTGCGCAATCACTTCATCATTCCAGTTATTTCTGATAGCAAACAGATCTATCAGTCCATGCTTCTCAATGGATCTCACTACATCAGTGAATGTTGAGCAGCCCTTCTTCTCAAAATGTGCCTAGTCAATCCACTGACTGCGCACAACTGGTGTCTTCATTGGGAGATACACCGATCTGTAGAAATCAGCATGGAAGTTGCACCAGAATCTTCCATCAGCCACTTGCTTCGGTCGGCCATACCAATCGATGCTTCTGAACTTGGCCACCGAGTCACTGCCCTTCCCGTTGAACTTCTCTTCATTTGGGTCCCGGACCCCTTCCCTTGGAGCATGAAGTTTCAACGGGCCAACCGGACCCGTAGCAATCCCTTTGCCCTTGCCCTTTGCTTGGCGAGGGCCACTCGATGATGCAGCTGCCTTGGAGACTGGCTTCTTAGCTAGCACCTTCCTCCGAGCCTGTGGAGGAGACTGAGCTGGCTCGAACGGTCTTTCTTGGCGCTTCTTGCCTAGACCCGTCGAGGTTCCAGGTGCCACCTCATGGTCCATCTTGGCCTCAAAATCGGAGACATCATTGTCGGATCTCGACATGACCTGAGAATGAGTGGTATGAATGATAATGAATGACACAAGGCATAGGTGTGAAAGGGTAGCAAGGAATTGCATTGAGGAATTGAAGAATTAGGTTTTGAGTTCAGAAACATCGGACTTGTCCGGTGCACAGGCACGGACAAGTCCGCGGGACCAGACGTATCCGTGCATGGACCGGACTAATCCGGTATTCATCCTCAAAAACCTAAGAGACTGGATAGATGGTGAATTCTAATGCACAACAACCTTAGCATACACGTAATACATCAAGAGAGCATGTATATAGCGAGGAATGCTAGGCTATTTGATCAACAATGAAGAAATTTGGGATTTCTAGGGTTTGAGCAAAAATTACCAAAAAATTGCTTGAAACTTGGAGATGAGGGTGTTGAAGGTCGGACAAGTCCGCTAGCTTCAATCCTCAAGTGGACAAACTTGATTTCCGCCCAAATGCGATGCTTTTTGGTGGAGGGAGGAAGGAATCGCCTTGGGAGCTCGAGCACGAAGAGAGAGAGCGCGTGAGGCAAGAGTGGAGGTGAGGAAATTAGGGTTTAGCGGCAGCTAGGGTTATGCACACGAAAAATCAGACAAGTCCGGAGATGACCGGACTAGTTCGAACTTTTTCAGGGGCTATATAGGACTAGTCCGTTGTCTACCGGACTAGTCCGGCCTAACCGGCACCTTACGGATTAGTCTGCATGGGCGGACTAGTCCGGGCAACCATGGACTAGTTCGGGGTCACCGGGCAAGAATTTTTAGCCCATTCATATATATTTGAAGGTACATATTTAGAGAAAAGAGAAGCAAAACACATCAAATAATCTTGATGAATATGATCAGTAAGCATACAACAATCACGCAATGATCATAATTCACCAAGATCTAGTAATTGACATAGTTTTTTAGGAGAAAATGAGAGAGATGATTTTCACAATCCAATCAACATATTTGAAGAATTCATACAGGTATGCAACATTTCAAGCCACACTCTGAGCATCAAGGACATTTAGTTCATTTCAGAGTTCACAAAAACAGTTTTCATCAAGTGGCTTGGGGAATATGTCGGCCAATTTCTTTTGAGTGTTGACATGTGAAATGGCTATGTCTCCTTTCATGGCATGATCTCTCAAAAAGTGGTGTCTTATGTCTATGTGTTTAGTTCTGGAGTGCTCAACTGGGTTGTGGGCAATTTTAATGGCACTCTCATTGTCACAAATGAGTGGAATATGGTTCATATTGTAACCATAGTCCCTTAGAGTTTGTCGCATCCAAAGGAGTTGAGCACAACAACTCCCGGCTGCAACATACTCCACTTCGGCTGTGGATAAGGCAATGGAATTTTGTTTCTTGGAGGACCAAGAAACTAAGGATGTCCCTAAGAATTGGCATGTACCGGAAGTGCTTTTTCTATCAACTTTGCACCCGGCATAATCTGCATCGGAGTAACCAATGAGATTGAATTTTGAGCCTTTTGGGTACCAAAGGCCAAGGTTGGGTGTATGAACTAAATATCTCAAGATCTTTTTTACGGTTGTCAAGTGACATTCCTTAGGATTGGCTTGAAATCTTGCACACAAACATACACTCAACATAATATCTGGCCTAGATGCACATAAATAGAGTATAGATCCAATCATGGAGCAATATACCTTTTGGTCAACGCTAGGTCCATCCTCATTGAGGTCTAGGTGGCCATTCGTTGCCATGGGGGTTTTTATGGGCTTCGCCTTGTCCATGCCAAACTTCTTGAGTATGTCCTGCGTGTACTTGGTTTGGCTTAGGAATGTCCCTTCCTTCTGTTGCCGTACTTGGAATCCCAAGAAGTACTTTAACTCTCGCATCATTGACATTTCAAACCTGTCTGTCATGATTTTACTAAATTCTTCACAAAAAGATTGGTTAGTTGACCCAAAGATTATATCGTCAAGATAAATTTGACAAACAAAAAGATCATCATCAAAATTCTTTGTAAACAGTGTATAATCTACTTTGCCAATCTTAAAGCCATTTTCAATTAAGAAATCTCTATGACACTCATACCAAGCTCTAGGAGCTTGTTTGAGGCCGTAGAGAGCCTTACGCAATTTAAACACGTGTCGGGGAACTCTTCGTCTTCAAACCCGGGTGGTTGCTCCACGTACACCTCTTCCTTGATTGGTCCGTTGAAAAAGGCGCTTTTCACATCCATTTGATACAGCTTGAAATCATGGTGAGTAGCATATGCAAGTAATATTCTAATAGATTCAAGCCTAGCTACTGGAGCAAAAGTCTCATCAAAATACAAACGTTGGACTTGTGAATACCCTTTGGCCACAAGTCGTGCCTTGTTCCTTGTCACCACCCCGTGTTCATCTTGTTTGTTGCGGAAGACCCATTTGGTGCCGACGATGTTTGCATTGGGTCTTGCCACAAGTTCCCATACTTCGTTCCGCTTGAAGTTGTTCAATTCTTCTTGCATTGCCACCACCTAGTCCGGATCTTTCAATGCATCTTCAATCCTGCGTGGTTCCAAAAAGGATACAAACGAATAGTGTTCACAAAAGTTAGCTATGCGAGATCTAGTGGTTACTCCCTTTTGGATGTCACCAATGATGTTGTCAATTGGGTGATCCCTTTGGACGCATCAGTGTACTCTTGGGCGTGGCACTTGAGGAGTTGTATCTTAATGATCATCTGCTTCTCCCCCTAAGTCATTGCCTTCGTTGACTTGTTGATTATCTTTGTATCCTTGTGGTTGATCTTGTGTTGAAGCTCCCCCTTGATCATTGATCTCCTCTTGTGGTTCATCTTCCTCATGTACGTGTGGAGGTGGCTCTTGTGGTCGAACCTCACCTAGAGCCATTCTTTTCAATTCTTGACAAGGAACTTCTTCTTTACCTAGTTCACATGGGTCAACTTGCTCCTTTTGGGAGCCATTAGTCTCATTGAACACTATATCACGTGCAACTTCAACAAGTTCGGAGGTCTTGTCAAAAACACGATAGGCGTAAGTGTTCGAATCATAAGCAAGCAAGAAACCTTCATCGGACTTCGAAGCGAACTTAGAAGTCCTAGGCTTCTTGTTCAAGATATAACATGGAGAACCGAAAACATGAAAATATGAAATATTTGGTTTGTTACCGGTGAGTAGCTCATATGATGTCTTCTTGAGTAGTCGATGAAGATAGAGTCGATTTACAGCGTGGGAAGCGGTGTTAATCGCTTCCGCCCAAAATTGATCCGATGTCTTGTACTCATCGAGCATTGTTCTTGCCATCTCTATGAGTGTTCGATTCTTTCTTTCGGCAACTCTGTTTTGTTGTGGGGAGTACGGCGCTGAAAATTCGTGCTTTATGCCTTCATCATCAAGGTACTCCTCCACTTGCGTGTTCTTGAACTCCGTGTCGTTGTCGCTTCGAATATTCTTGATTGTCAATGAGAATTCGTTTTGAGCTCGCTTGAAGAACTTCTTGAGTGTTCCTTGTGTCTCTGACTTATCATGCAAAAAGAAAACCCAAGTGAAGCAAGAAAAATCATCAACGACAACTAAACCATATTTGCTACCGCCGATGCTTATGTAGGCTATTGGACCAAACAAGTCCATGTGTAGAAGCTCGAGTGGTCTTGTTGTAGTCATGATGTTTTTGGCGGGGTGAGGTGCTCCAACTTGCTTCCCGGCTTGGCACACTCTACATGGCCTGTCTTTCTCAAATACAACATCCTTTAAACCTCGGATGTGATCGCCTTTGAGGAGTTTTTGAAGGTTCCTCATACCAACATGTGCTAGCCGTCTATGCCACAGCCAACCCATGTTGGTCTTTGCCATCAAGCATGTGTCAAGTTCAGCTTTATCCTTGTTGAAGTCAACAAGATAGAGCTTTCCCTTTAACATACCCTTGAATGCAACGGAACCATCACTCCTCCTAAAGACGGTCACACCCTCGTTAGTGAACAAGCAATTATAACCTTTGTCGCATAATTTAGATATGGACAGCAGGTTATAATCTAGAGATTAACCATGTAAAACATAAGAAAGTGTGTGTTTGGAGGATATTGCAATTTTACCGGTACCGAGCACCCTTCCTTGACTATTATCTCCAAAGTAGATGCCCTCGTTTGGGTCCTCATTCTCTTCATATCCCACGAACATTCTTCTTTCCCCAGTCATATGATTGGCATCCACTGTCTAGCACCCATTTAGACCCACCAGAGGAATAGGCCTGCAAAAACAAATCATGCCTTGGTTTTAGGTACCCAAGCTTGCTTGGGTCCTTGGAGGTTAGTTACAATGCATTTGGGCACCCACACATGAGACTTGGTGTTCCCATGGTGTGGCCCAACATAATGAGCATAAACCTTGCCAAAGTTATTTCTCATTAACACATAGAAGGCATCAAAAGTTTTAAACAATAGCTATTGTTGTTTATGTACAGGACTAGTCCGGGGGGGCGGACTTGTCCGGAGGACAGGACTTGTCCGGACACCGACCAGACTAGTCTGGTGTTCCTGTGCAGTTACAGTCTTAATCTGTGACTTTCCAGTTTGAGAGGGCCTTCCTTTCACAAAGGTAATCCTCTCCTTGTTATTCTTATGGCTTCTAGCATGTTGCTTTTCACCATAAGAATAGCCAATGCCATATTTGACATTTGGAGGTCTTTTGACCAAGTATGCACTACGTGCATATTTGATCTTCTCCTTGTCAAATATGCCACTTTCGGCAGGATGTTTTTCCTTTGTAGAAGTTGGCTTATCTTTCAAACTGGTGTCACTTTTCTTACATGTGCAAGCATGAGCAAAATCAGTTGTAGTTAGTTGAGAAGGTGAACTCGAAGAGGAGGAAGGTTCACTTAGCTTGAGTGACTCAACCTGCACTTCAAGGATCTTGTTGACCTTGATCAGGTCAGCAAGTTGGTCCTTTATAGTGGCATTTGAGTCAGTTAGCTCCAAGCAAGTTTCCTTGCTCGAAGCTAACTCAAGCTCTAGTGATTTGCTTCGTTCCTTTTCAAGTTCTAGAAGTTTCTCAAGTTCGACATATTCCTCCTTTTGGGAGATGATCATGTCCTCTTGACGATGTATTAATCTCTCCTTCTCAACAAGTTGATCAAGCAAAAATTTTATTTTAGTAGCAGTTTTCCTATCTAGTCCAATAAGCATGTCCTCATTATCACTATCAAGTTCATCATTGCTAGAATAGGAATGCACGGAAGAGGGTTTAATGGTTACCTTGCGTTTACCTTCCTTTTCCATAAGACAAGTGCCATCTCCCTTCCATGCGCCAAGTGTGGGGAAAAGGGTAGACTTCTTGGATGTCTTCTCGATGGCTATGCTAGCCATCTCTTCTTCTTCGGACGATGAGGACTCGTCATTTGAGTCCCATTCCTTTCCGATGTGCGCTTGTTCGGCTTGTTTCTTCTTCTTGAAGAATTTCTTGGGTTGAGGCTTGGCTTCTTTGGTCTTCTTCTTGTTCTCCTCATATGGGCAGTCAACTATAAAGTGGTTGTATTCACCACAATTATAGCATGCCCGCCTAAACTTTGGCTTCGTTCTTTCCTTGTACTTTCCTTCGCTTGACTTTGTACCTTGTCTCTTTTTCATTATTCTCTTGAATTTCTTCATGAAAAATATCATGTCTTCTTCATCCAATTCACTGCTCTCGTCGTCACTATCTTCCTCTAGTTGTGGTTCTCTAGCTTCTTTAGATAGTGGCTTGAGAGTGGACTTCAAAGCAACCCCTTTGTTCTTTGTCGAGGTGAGATCGGCAATTTCCTTGACATGTTTTGCTTGCTTTTCCATCATCTCGAAGTTGATGATCTTCCCAAGCAGTTCATCTGGAGTCAACCTTTTGTATCCAGGGCTTTCTCTGATCATGGAGCATAGTGTGACGTTGCGAGAAAAGCTCTAAGGATGAGCTTAACCACCTCGTGGTCATTCCACTTCTTACTTCTGTATGATACGACCTTGTTGACGAGTGTCTTTAATTGATTGTACATGTCTTGGGGTGACTCATCCTTTTCAATTGTGAATCTTCCTAATTCGCCTTCAATCATCTCGATTTTTGCTTCACGCACATGTCGGTCACCTTCATGCGCAGTTTGTAGTGTGTCCCATATCTCCTTTGCAATTTCGAGTCCATCCACCTTGGTGAACTCGTCCCGATTGAGTGAAGAGGTAATTACGGTCGTGGCTTGAGCATTTCGGTGAATTGCCTGCTCCTGGCTGGGGGTGAGCTCTTCGTCGTCGTCCGAAATATCTATCCCTATGCACACAATATGCCACAAACTTGGATTGAGGGAAATTAGATGCATTTTCATATTTTGCCTCCACATTGAGTAATCACTTCCATCGAAGTGTGGGGCTTTTCCAAGTTGGATAGATAAATAATGATTGCTATTGGAATTGAGACGATCATTGTTAAAAGGATATCGGGAGTAGTCGGTGTGACTACTCCCCTTCTTCTTCTCTTCCACTTTTACTTTCCCTTTGGAAAGTGTCTTCTTTCTTAGGAGCGCCTTAAGCTCTAGCGTCTCCTCATCGTCGTTCTCGAAGTCTTGAATGGCTTCGAGGAGCTTTTCCACCTTGAGGTTCTTTTCATCATCAAACTTCTCTTGGTTGTTGATCTTGTGGGTGTCCTTCATGTCCGACATGATCTCCTTCGAGCAATTAATCTCTTTATTGAAGAACCTACTCTGATACCAATTGAATGTGGCCTAGAGGGGGGTGAATAGGCATTTTTGAAAATTTTCGGATCCTGCAACACTTAACAACCCGTTCAATAACAGAGAAATCGGACTAGTCCAGTAAAGTGCGGACTGGTCCGATGTATATGAACTAGATTGATTAGGTTTGATTAATTAACTTTGTTCTTCAATATATGCAGCGGAAGTATACGATTAAACAAAGTGTTACAAGTTTATGAATCAGGTTATATCACAAATCAAACTTATACTTGATATTTCAACATAAAGTAATCAAGATCAGTTTGTAACCCTAGATTGATATGAAGTAAGAATAATGAACACAACAGAGAATACAAGGGATTTATCCCGTGGTTCGGTTCCCACAAAGGCAACCTACATCCACGTTGAGGAGCCCACAAAAGGACCGGGTCTTCTCCAACCCTACCCTCGTCGGATCGCCACGAAGGCCAATCCTCTTCCACTTATCTCAAAGGGGTGAATAACCGAATTCAAGGGGCTTTCTCACACGTTGAGAGCTCCCTTGGATTACAACACAAAATATCACCAAGAACACACTCAAAAGATTACAATTAAAACTCAGGAGTGTGTTAGAGAATCAAACCAAGAGCTCAATGTGGTGTTGAATGTGTCTCTCCAATGAACTAGAGTGAATCCTCAAAGGATTGATCTTTGTTGCAATTAATTTCGTGGAGAGATGTGGTTTTTGAGGCTCTTGGGAGGTGTGACGGCGCTAGGGTTCGAGAGGGTGTAAAATATGGCCGTACAACTATATTTATATGGGTTTCTAAAAGTGATCGTTAGGGTACAGAAAGATCGAACTAGTCCGTAGTGGTCACCGAACTAGTCTGGTGTGCTGTGTGTAGCAAACCCTAAGTGTCCCAAAATATCGGACTAGTCCGGCTAGGAACGGACTTGTCCGATTTCGCTACTGGAAATCTTCGGACTAGTCCAATAGTCATCGGACTTGTCCGGATATGTGTAACCGTAAGTGTATAGGATGACAAGTCCGCACTTGGAGGACTTGTCCGATTCAGATCAGAGGGTATTTCGGACTAGTCCGTGCAAACATCAGACTTGTCCGATTTGGATCAGAAGGAATATCGGACTAGTCCGATTGTGATCGGACTTGTCTGATTTTGTGTGACTTGTGAAGTGTTTTGAGGACTAGTCCGCACTGGGGAGGACTAGTCCAATTCTAGTCAGAAAGGATATTGGACTAGTCCGATGGATATCACACTTGTCCGATTTTGTGCAGAAAGGATATCAGACTGGTTCGGTGTCAGTAGGACTAGTCCTGTCCTGTGTAACTTTGTGCAATATGTGTGTTTAATTTTGATTGAGCTCTTGGGATGTGTTTTCTTAACACACTCCATACATAATGATATATTATTCTTCTTCCTTGAGCTCATTTCCACTTTGCTCCTCATTCTTCCTTCCTTTTTGGCACTTTGCTCATTTTCCTATTAAAATCATGCACTTACCTCAACAAAGAGGTTAGGATCCCAATTGCTTGTCATAAATCATCCAAAACCCACAAGGGAGTCCTAGATGCACTTTCAGATCCGCGCCGAAGACTGCAACTTTGGATATGGCACCAAAGACAGCGCAGAGTGCTGAGGTCTCGGCCCCCGAGGTTGGTCCTTCAGTGCTCGAGGCTGCTTATCACTCATATCAGTCAATTGGACCCACCTGGAAGTCACCCGAAAGAAGCACACTCGAATTGGTCAACATTCCAATTCGACTGAACTCCTTGTTCGGTCGAAGTGAATTTTGTGCCAAACCAGGTCAACTTCCACGTGTTGACTCCCTGTGGTGCCGTGATCACGATGAAGACTGATTCGCGCACTTTTGGTGGTGGGGACCGACCCTTCTCCAGCTATAAATAGGACCCCCTGCCCTCACTTCTCGCCCACACTACTTGAGCATCATTCTATTGTATATAATATATTCCATAGTATTGGAGGCGTTTAGGCTGTAGAGAGGAGAGTATCTAGTCCTTAGTCCAAATTAGAAAAGGAGTATAGTCTCTCTTCTCCCAATTCCAATTGGGAAAGGTATGGCTCACATATTCCTTATTGTATTTGTGACTTTATGCATAATAAAGATGTTATCTTTAGTCTTCTTTTATTCATATACTTGGATGAAGTGTTTCTTGTTTCATTGTGGATTCCATGTATGTGGTAGGAGTAGTATTTATGATTATACCATAACAATCTTATTCTATCATCATAAACACTAAGTCTAATTAGTTATGATATGATCATGTTAATATGAATAACTTATGCTATGTCTCAACATTGGTTCAACGATGTTTAGGTGTAAAAGCCCTAATTTCCATAATGAAAACTTCAGTTAGGAATAAAAATTTTGAATGATAAAAAGAAATAAAAAGGAAATGAGAAAAACAAATTAATTCAAAATCCAAAAGAGGGAATTCAAAAAAAATAAACTTAGCTACTGTTCAAATGAAGTTAACATGAAGATTTGAGTACCATTGGATTCCAAATATTTCAAATAGCCTCCCTGCAAACTTCCATAATTTTTGAAGCAAGTTTGCTATTTAATTCAATAGCTACTTTGAATTCAACTCAAATTCAAATTCAAGTTTGAATCGAAATGAAACTTTGTCAAATCAACAATCTGAATTCAGAATCAAATTCTCCATAATTAATCTAGCATTCTCACAAATATCTAGCAAATTTTTGGACTAAATTAGGTGGTAGAAGTGAATGAGCAAGGATGAGGATGAGTGAGAGAATTGGGACCCACTTGTCATGCAGTGTGCTCTGCTCTTTTCTTCCCAGGGTGACACCACACACATGCAAATGGACACCCAGTTGCCTGCTTGCTTGAGGTCGCCTCCAGCTGCATAAAGCACTCCTGAGGCTCCTCCTTATCCCCCTCCAAACACTGAGTCGATCACTTTTGCTCTGTTGAAGTTCCAGGCGCCATTTTTGCTCCCCACCCGAGTTCTTCTTTGTCCAGCCGAAATTGAGCCAAGGTACTCGATATTGATCAATTTTCTTTGCCTCTCCTCACTCCCCAACATCTTGCGCCCATGTACGACCATTTTTCTTACGCAGTTGAGCCATCCCATAGCAACCCCGAGCTGAAACGTGGTCGCCGTTTTCCCCTGTTCTTCACTTGCGCCTCTACTCCACCGTCTACCCAACGGTACAAGCCTTGTCTCAACCAGCTCCTTGAAGACAAAAGGTGTGCTATACCGTGTAGTAAGTGCCCACAAATTTTCAGGCCGTGCCATCTCTCTCCTAGCGACCGTATTTCGATGTTTTCCGACGATTTTAGTGTTTGGACAGAGTTAGGTTTCGATCCAAATTTGTTTTCCACATTGAGGCATAGCTCGTGCTAGTTAGATTTTGTCTTTCCCTTGTCCTGGCGCACCACCTCGACGAAAAACCGAGGATTTCATCGAGGAACGACGCCGGAATCGTTGATTTCCTAGCCGCTGGTTTGAACTCCCCATCTCACCGGCGAACTCGTGTTTCCCGAACTTTTCACTGGTTTTGGCACCCTCTATCTTTATTCTTAGCTTTATAGGAATGTTTTGGTGGAATCTCCACGTGAAATAGAGCACCGTAGGGCCTGGCCGACTTCACCGGAACCCTAGGTTCTGCCGCCGCTGTCGGGTGCCCTTCTCCGGCCATCTAATGTCGTCAGGAGCCCTACCGTCGAGTTCCCCATCGATTTTTAGGTGGGGGCGGCGAGTTTGGAGGGCTGCCGTGCCCTGGAACGAGCGCTGGCGAGCGGCTGCCGTCGGGCGCCACCGCGGTTCCCCAAGGCGCCGTCGGTGTCATGAGGTTGACAAAGGCCCATGCGGCCCAGCCGTCAGACTAATGGCGTGCGCCCCGGATTTTCTGCGGCCCGATTGATGAGTAGGTTTAGGCCCGATCTTCTGAAAGGTAAGTCGATTGGAGTGGAGAACTCGACGTTGATGATCCGCGGCACTCGAGCAGTTCGAATACACATGCAATCACTAAACCACTGCTCTGTTGGTTATCAACCGTGCAGCACACGCTTGACCTCGCCAAGAAGGCTAATTCCTGCAAGTGAACCGAGAACACAAGCAAGAACGTAGAAGACACAATCTGAAATTGAGAAGTTGGGGTCTCACAAAACGTAGAACGGCGAAATATTCTAAGCAAAAACCACCGAATATGACTGGCGGCTGCAGTATTTAAAGGCTAGGGTCCGGCCAAAGCACGATTAGATGTGTCCCTAATGGACTCTTACGGGACACAAGGCCCAAAGGCCCGATTCGAAAATCTGTACTCCACTTGTTTCGACGATTCCCAATTCCTCCGGAGGAATTTTGATGTAGGACCGGAACCATTGGAAAGTTTATCTTCTCCTCTTTCCGTGCATATATAGAACGTCAAAAACAGAGTCCGTATGCCCCCTGGGCGTCCATTTTAAGGTGGACTGCTCCTGGACTCCCAGTTGAACTCGAGTCCGAGTTGTAAACTCTTTCCATCAACTTGTGGATTTCCCGGCTGGTTCTCCACGCTCCCAAGGCCTCTTTCCTTCACTTTTTGATCTTCTCCATTATTTCTAATAACAAATAATTCATCACATAGCAATCTATTCTCAAACTCACATGCAAAAGAACTTAGGAGTGAATTCACCTGCTGATTTATTAACCGTGCTCATGCTCTTGTGATTGGTCCTTGCATTTCAATGTGTGTCTCCGCTGTTGTGATGTCCTCATCATCCTCCCCCTCTTGAATTGGAGTCGTCCTCGACTCAAGTTCATTTTCTTCTCCCAAGTACGGTCGCAAATCTGAAATGTTAAATGTAGGACTAACCCCGAAATCGGGAGGCAATTCAAGCTTATATGCATTATCATTAATCTTTTCAACAATCTTAAAAGGACCAGCAGCTCGTGGCATAAGTTTAGATTTTCTCAAGTCGAGGAATCGCTCTTTTCTCAAATGTAACCACACCAAATCACCTGGTTCAAGTTTTACTTCTTTTCTACCTTTACTACCTGCAATGCTATACTTTCCATTCATCATTTCAATATTTTTCTTTGTAGTTTCATGCATCTTAAGAATGAATTCAGATGGTTGTGTAGCATCCAAATTTATAGTTTTAGAAGGAGGCAAAGGTAGTAAATCAATAGGAGCACGGGAATTGAAATCATACACTACCTGGAATGGACTTACCTTTGTCGTGGAGTGAATGGATCTGTTGTAAGCAAATTCTATATGTGGTAAACACTCCTCTCACAACTTCAAATTTGTTTTCAAGACAGCCCGCAACATAGTAGATAAAGTACGATTAACTATCTCAGTTTGTCCATCCGTTTGTCGGTGACATGTAGTTGAAAACAGCAACTTGGTTCCCAATTTATACCACAAAGTTCTCCAAAAATGACTTAAAAATTTTGCATCACGATCAGAAACAATGGTATTTGGCACACCATATAAACGAACAATTTCCGTCATAAATAAATCAGCAAAGTGTGAGGCATTATTATTCTTATGACAAGGTATAAAGTGTGCCATTTTGGAGAAACGATCAACAACTACAAAAATACTATCCCTCCCCCTCTTAGTCCTAGGTAATCCCAAAACAAAGTCCATAGAAATATCCTCCCAAGGTACACTAGAACAGGAAGAGGCATATAAAGAACATGTGGGTTAAGGCGAGACTTAGCTTTATTGCAAGTAGTGCATCGTGACACGTAGCGCTCGACATCACGCCTCATCTTTGGCCAAAAGAAGTGTGTGGACAGCACATCTTCAATTTTCTTCAATCCAAAATGTCCCATCAAACCTCCTCCATGTGCTTCGTGCAAAAGTAATAGATGAACGGAGCTAGCTAAAACGCATAGCTTGTTAGCACGATAGAGCAAGTTCTTCCTTCTTTAGAATTTTCAAAAGCATCTTTGAAGTCCAAATCAGTAGGATATAATGCTTTTATTGTTTCCAAACCAAAGATTTTATGGTCAAGTTGGGACAGCATGGTATAACGCCTAGATAATGCATCGGCAATGACATTTTCCTTCCCTTTCTTATGCTTAATGATGTATGGAAATGACTCTATGAATTCAATCCATTTAGCATATTGTTTATTCAGATTGGTTTGACACTTAAGATACTTCAATGATTCATTATTGGAATGCATGACAAACTCTTTAGACCAAAGATAATGTTGCCAAGTTTGTAATACTTGCACTAAGGCATACAATTCCTTATCATAAGTGGAATAATTCAAAGAAGGGCAATGAAGTTTTTCACTAAAGAAAGCAATGGGTTTACCTCCTTGTATGAGAACGCCTCCAATGCCAATGCCGCTTGCATCGCATTCTAGATCAAAGGTCTTGTCAAAATAAGGAAGTCGTAGCAATGGTGCTTGTGTAAGCTTCGATTTGAGAGCATCAAAAGCTTGTTGCTGGTGTTCGCCCCATTGAAATGGTACTCCCTTCTTCGTTAGCTCATATATAGGCGCTGCAATGGTGCTGAAATCCCGCACAAAACACCGATAAAAACCTACAAGACCAAGAAAACTACGAACCTGTGTGATGGTTGTTGGGGCTGGCCAGCTGGTGATTGCTTCAATTTTTGCCTCATACATCTCAATTCCCTGCGAGGAAACGACATAGCCAAGAAAAGAGACTCGATTGGTTCAAAATACGCACTTTTTGAGGTTACCAAACAAACGTGCATCTCTCCAAACAGTAAAAACAGCACATAAATGATGAAGATGTTCATCATATGACTTGTTGTAAATGAGGATATCATCAAAGTAAACCACCACAAATTGTCCAATGAAAGCACGTAAAACCTCGTTCATTAAACGCATAAAGGTGTTGGGTGCATTAGTTAAACCAAAAGGCATGATTAACCACTCATAATGTCCAAACTTTGTTTTAAATGCAGTTTTCCATTCATCTCCTAGTGCCATTCTAATTTGGTGGTAACCACTACGCAAGTCAATTTTTGTGAAGATGATAGAACCACTCAATTCATCAAGCATGTCATCTAAGCGAGGAATAGGATAATGATATCGAATGGTGATGCCATTAATTGCTCGACAATCAACACACATGCGCCAACTACCATCTTTCTTAGGAACCAAAAGAACAAGAACGGAACAAGGGCTAAGGCTTTCACGAATGTACCTGCGGTCCAAAGATCTTGGACTTGTCGCTGAATTTCCTTAGTTTCCTCTGGATTCGCCCTGTATGCTACACGATTTGGCAAACTTGCTCCTGGAATCAAATCGATCTTGTGTTCAATGCCTCTCATCGGTGGTAAACCAGGGGTATCTCAGAGGGAAACACATCATCAAACTCCTACAAAAGGTTAGCAACAGTAGGGGGCAATGCAATAGACAATTCATGAAGTGAAAACATGGCTTCTTTGCATACTAAAGCACAGCACATCCGAATGTGTCCTAGAGGAGGGGGTGAATAGGCCTTTTTGATCTTCTGTCAGAACCTGCAACACTTAACAACCAGATCAAATCTTGAGATATCGGACTAGTCTGGTCGAGTGCGGACTAGTTCGGTGTGTACCGACTAGGTTTATCAAATCTGATCGATTATCCTGATTCTAGGATGTATGCAGCGGAAATATACTTGTAGCTGAAGTGTTACACAATTATGAACTAGGATGTACCACAAGTTAATCTTATATTCAAAGTTTCAACGTAAAGTGAATAAGATTGGTTGAAACCCTGGATATGTATGAAGTGTAAGAACAATGTGCGCAAAGAAAGAACACAAACACTTTATCCTGTGGTTCGGTTCCCACAGAGGCAACCTACATCCACGTTGAGGAGTCCCCAAAAGGATCGGGTCTTCTCCAACCCTACCCTCGTCGGATCGCCACGGAGGCCAATCCTCTTCACTTATCACAAAGGGAAAATAACCGAATTCAAGGGGCCTTCTCACACGTTGAGGGCTCCCCAAGATTACAATATGAACACCACCAAGAACACACTCGAAAGATCACAATGAAAAAACACAGAAGTGTGTTAGGGAATCAAACCAAGAGCTCAATGAGTGATGAACCGTGTCTCTCCAATGATCCAAAGTGTATTCTCAAGGGATTAATCTTTGTTTCATTTGATTTCATGGAGAGAGGTGTTTTCTAGGCTCTTGGGAGGTGTGACGGCGCAGGGGGTCAAGAGTTTTGAAAGATGGGTCATGTACACCTATTTATATGGGGTTCCCAAATGTTACCGTTAGGGTTTAGGAAGATCGGACTAGTCCGTGGTGGACACCGGACTAGTCCGATGTGTTGTGTGTAGCAAAACCTAGGTGTCCCAAAATATCGGACTTGTCCGGCTGAGAGCGGACTTGTCCGATTTTGGTTTTGGAAATCTTCGGCCTAGTTCGGTGTGGGATCGGACTTGTCCGATTTTGTGTAACTTGTGAAGTGTTTGGGGCCTAGTCCGCACTGGGGAGGACTAGTCTGATTTTGGTCAGAGAGATATCGGACTAGTCCGTGGTGATATCGGACTAGTCTGGTCAGTGAAAAACTGGACTGAGAGGACAAGTCCGCGTTGTGAGGACTTGTCCGATCTTGTGCAGAAAGATATCAGACTAGTCTAGGGTCAGTCCGACTAGTCCGGTCCTGTATGAATTTGTGCAATGTGTGAGAATAATTGTGCTTGAGCTCTTGGGGTGTGTTTCCTTAACACACTCGATACACAATGATCTACTACACTTGTTTCTTGAGCTCTTTTCTGCATTGTTCCTCATTCTCCTTTCTTTTTGGCACCTTGCTCATTTTCTCATTAGAACCTGTGCTCATCTCAAGAAAGTTGTTAGAATCTCATTTGCTTGTCATAAATCATCCAAAACCCACAAGGGATTCCTAGATGCACTTTCAATCTCCCCCTTTTTGGTGATTGATGACAACTAATTGAGATTTCACAAAATATGATAAAAAGTTGAGATTTTCATAAAGTGTGCACATATGAGTTTAAAACACATTAAGCAATGAAAACATGATCCATATGTGCACTCTTTATGGTGGGATGCAGAACTAAGTGTATAGAAACAATAATCATGATGAGAATGATATAATTGACATCAACACATTAACAACAAGCATATATGTCATTCTTAGAGTGAAATAACATATTTCATCAATATCTTATAAGCAGTTCAAAACATTGCATCACAGGACCAATAGTACTAAAAGAGCATATTATAAGTTTTACAACCCACAAAAAGGACAAAAGACACAAAAAGAGAGCTCTCCTCACATCCTACAGCTAAAGCCTAAGACTCTAAGACTCCCCCTCAATCTCTCCACCTTTGGCATCAAGACACCAAAAAGAAGGAGAGGAGGGACCTAGGGTCTTCAAGCCTCATTGTCAGTCCTCTCGTCGTCTTCATCTTCATGTTCCAGCTGATAAGGATGAGGAGGAGGAACGGAGCCGCTCGAGTCCCCAATGCCAACGTAGGCAAGCTCGAAGGGAGTCAAGGGCCCGAGCTCGGTGAAGTCTGAATTAGAATATTCAGAGATGACTGGTGATCCAATGGGCTCAATCTCCATTTTTTGACAAATTTGCTTCACATTCTCTTTAACATATCTCATGTCAGCTTTTCTTCTCTTGTTGAGCTTGTGAGCTTTCAACTCAGCCATTCAAGATGCAAAGATGGCTGACAGATACTTCAAGATGCCACTTGGGGACCCCTTTTGAGGAGGGGCCCTAGGAGTGGGAGCAGCCCTAGCATCTCCACTAGCTCTTACTGGAGCCTCAGGGATGGAAGCTGGAGAGGGAGCTGCTTGAATGCTTGGCTGTTGAGGCTTCTGGGCCTCAAGGGGAGGTGCTCCACATCCTTCTCAAATTCAATGTATGTGACCTTTTCAATCATAAACATCAGATAAGGAGCATCGCCACAGGACCTGTTCGGTGTGCAGGAGATGTTGACCATGTCGTTCCAAATATAGTCAAAGACATCAAATTTCCTGTCTTTGCTAATGACCTTCATCAAGATCCTGAGGTATCCCTGCACACTTCTAGCATCCCCATCTTTGGGGGCAATGGTCTTCCTAAGGATCCTGTTCAAGACCACAAAGAAAGGCTTCATGTTCTTTGTGGAAGGAGGATTGAACTTTGAGTTGGGTTCATAGAGAAATTTCATCCTGTCCTTCTCAATGACACCAATGTTATGGATGACCAAGTTATCATTGCTTGAGGTGTCAAGATGTTGTAGTCTTGCAAATTCTTCATAAGTTATGTTGTACTTGGATCCATGAGTCATCCAAGTCACACTTTCTTCCTCGTCACTTGAAAAGTGGCAAGTAGCATAAAACTGGGAAATCACCTCATCGTTCCAATTGTTTCTGAAGGCAAAGAGATCCTTCAAGCCATGTCTTGCAATTGCCTCAACTGCCTCCACAAAAGGTGAGCAGCCCTTCTTCTCAAAATGCACCCAATCGATCCATTGGTTGCGCAACACGGGTGTCTTCATCAAAAGATATACAGACTTTTAAAAGTATGCATGGAAGTTGCTCCACAACCTCCCATTAGCAGCTTGCTTTGGACGGCTATAGCAATCCACATTCCTGAACTTTGTAGTCGTGTCGCTGCCCTTGCCATTGAATTTTTCTTCCGCAGAATCTCGGGCCCCTTCCCTTGGAGCTGACAACTTTAGGGGGGCCAATCGGGCCCATTGCAATCCCTTTGCCCTTGCCCTTTTCTTGGCGAGGGCCACCTCCAGCTGAAGCCTTGGAGGCTGGCTTCTTCGTGAGCACCTTCCTTCAAGCCTGGGGAGGAGAGGGAGCTGGCTTGGATGGGTGCTCTTGACGCTTCTTGCTTAGGCTCGTCGAGGACCAAAGTACGACTTTGTGGTCCATCTCGGCCTCGAAGTCAGAGATTTTGTCGTTGGTGCTCGACATTTTCCTGAGAATAGATTTTGCAAGGCATTGATGAGAATAGTTGACAAGGAATTGCATTGATGAATTGAGAAGTTAGGGTTGAGTTCAGATAAATTGAACAAGTCTGGTGTACAGGCACGGACTAGTCCGGTTGACCGTACTTGTCCGTGCATGGGCCGGACTAGTCCGGTGTTCAACCTCTAGAACCCTAACTATGAGACAAATGGTTATTCCTAATGCACAACTAGCTTAGCATCAATGTAACACATCAAGGAAGCATGTATATGGTGATAGGAACCAAGCTAGTTGATCACAAATGAAGTAAATAGCAATTTCTAGTGTTTGGGATGAGATTTTACCGAAATTGCTTGAATCTCGGAGATGTAGGGGTTGAAGGGTCGGACAAGTCCGTGGTCTTCAATCCCTGAGCAATGGAGGTTGATTTCCACCCAAACTTGTGAGGTTTTGATGGAGGAATCAAAGAATCGCCTTGGGGAGCTCGAGCGTGGAGAGAGGAAGCTTGAGGCAAGTGTGGAGTGAGGAAGATTAGGGTTTGGCGGCGGCTAGGGTTATGGACACGAAAAATTGGACAAGTCCGAAAATTATCGGACTAGTCTGAACTTTTCTAGAGACTATATCAGACTAGTGCGTGGTCTGCCGGACTAGTTCGGCCTAACCGTCACTCTGCGGACTAGTCTGCACGAGCGGACTAGTCCAGGCAACCACAAACTAGTCCGTGGTCATCAGGAAAGAAATGCCTAGCCCATTTGTATATATTCGAAGGTACTTATTAAGAAAATAGGGAGGCAAATCAAATCAAATAATCTTGATGAATATGATCAGTAAGCATACAACAATCAAGCAATGATCATGATTCATCAACATCTAGTAATTGACATAGTTTTTTGGAAAAATTGAGAGACATGATTTTCACAACACATCAATGAAGTTTGAAGATAGCATTCAGGTATATAAGATTTCAAGCCACACTCCGAGCATCATGGATATTTAGTTCATTTTGGAGCTCGCAAAAGCGTTTTTCATCAAGTGGCTTGGTGAATATATCGGCTAGTTGCTTTTCGGTATTGACATGTGAAATGGCTATATCTCCCTTCATTGAATGGTCTCTCAAAACGTGATGTCGGATGTCTATGTGTTTGGTCCTAGAGTGCTCAACAGGATTATGGCCAATTTTAATGGCACTCTCATTATCACAAAGGAGTGGAATGCGGTTCATATTATAACTGTAATCCCTTAGAGTTTGTCGCATCCAAAGTAGTTGTGCACAACAACTCCCGGCTGCAACATACTCCGCTTCGGCCGTGGATAGGGCAATGGAGTTTTGTTTCTAGGAGGACCAAGAAACTAGGGATCTCCCTAGGAATTGGCATGTACCAGAGGTACTTTTTCTATCTACCTTACATCCAACATAATCTTCATCCGAGTAACCAATGAGATTGAATTTGGAACCTTTGGGGTACCAAAGGCCTAGGTTGGGTGTATGAATACCGCAAGATTCTCTTAACGGCTGCCAAATGACACTCTTTTTGGTTGGCTTTAAACCTTGCACACAAGTATACACTCAACATAATGTCTGGCCTAGATGCACATAAGTAGAATAGAGATCCAATCATGGAGTGATATACCTTTTGATCGACGTTTGGTCCATCTTCATTGAGATCCAAGTGGTCGTTCGTTGCCATGGGAGTCTTTATGGGCTTCGCCTTGTCCATTCCAAACTTCTTGAGTATGTCTTGAGTGTACTTAGTTTGGCTTATGAACGTCTCTTCCTTTTGTTGCCTCACTTGGAATCCCAAGAAGTACTTTAGCTCTCCCATCATAGACATCTCAAACCTATCTGTCATAATTTTACTAAATTCCTCACAAAAAGATTTGTTAGTTGAACCAATGATTATATCATCAACATAAATTTGACAAACAAAGAGATCATTGTCAAAGTTCTTTGTAAACAATGTATAATCTACTTTACCGATCTTAAAACCATTTTCAATTAAGAAATCTCTAAGACACTCATACCAAGCTCTAGGAGCTTGTTTGAGGCCGTAGAGAGCCCTACACAATTTAAATACGTGGTCGAGGAACTCTTCATCTTCAAACCTGGGGGGTTGCTCCACATACACCTCCTCCTTGATTGGTCCATTAAGGAAGGCGCTTTTCACATCCATTTTATAGAGATTGAAATCATGGTGAGTAGCATATGCAAGTAATATTCTAATAGACTCAAGTCTAGCTACGGGAGCAAAGGTCTCATCGAAATCCAAACCTTCGACTTGTGAATACCCTTTGGCCACAAGTTGTGCCTTGTTCCTTGTCACCACCCCGTGTTCGTCTTGTTTGTTTCGGAAGACCCATTTGGTACTGACGACGTTGGACTTGGGTTTTTTGACTAGTTTCCACACCTCGTTCCGCTTGAAATTGTTGAGTTCTTCTTGCATGGCCACTATCCAATCTAGATTCTTCAATGCATCCTCAATCATGTATGATTCCAAAAAGGATACAAACAAATAGTGCTCACAAAAATTATCTATGCATGATCTAGTAGTTACTCCCTTTTGGATGTCACCGATGATGTTGTCGATTGGGTGATCCCTTTGGACGCATTGGTGTACTCTTGGGTGTGGCACTTGCTATCTTGAATCATCATGGTATTCTTCTTCTCCCCCTAGATGGTTGCCTTCATGGACTTGTTGATCATTTTCGTATTCTTGAGGTTGATCTTGTGTGGAAGCTCCCCCTTGATCATTGGCCTCCTCTTGTGGTTCATTTTCCTCATGCATATGTAGAGGTGGTTCTTGTGGTCGAACTTTGCCTAATGCTATTCTTCTCAATGCTTGACAAGGAGGTTCTTCTCTATCTAGCACACATGGATCAACTTGCTCCTTTTGGGAGCCATTAGTTTCATCGAGCACTATGTCACGTGCTACTTCAACAAGTCTGGAGGTCTTGTTGAAGACACGATCTGCGTACGTGTTCGAATCATAACCAAGCAAGGAACCTTCATCAGACTTTGAAGCGAACTTTGGCATCCTAGGCTTCTTGTTCAAAATATAGCATTTGGAACCGAAAACTCGAAAGTATGAAATATTAGGCTTGTTACCGGTGAGTAGATCATATGATGTCTTCTTGAGTAGTCGATGGAGATAAAGTCGATTTATGGCGTGGCAAGCGGTGTTAACCGCTTCCGCCCAAAATCGATTTGAGGTCTTGTACTCATCGAGCATTGTTCCCGCCATCTCTATGAGGGTTCGGTTCTTCCTTTTGGCAACTCCGTTTTGTTGAGGGGAGTAGGGTGCTGAAAACTCATGCTTTATGCCTTCTTCATCTAGGTACTCCTCAACTTGTGTGTTCTTGAACTCCGTGCTATTGTCGCTTCGAATGTTCTTGATTGTCAATGAAAACTCATTTTGAGCACGCTTGAAAAACTTCTTGAGTGTTCCTTGTGTTTCTGACTTATGATGTAAAAAGAAAACACAAGTGAAGCGAGAAAAATCATCAACAACTACTAAGCCATATTTGTTACCGTTGATGCTTATGTAAGCGACTGGACCGAATAAGTCCATGTGAAGTAGCTCGAGCGGTCTTGTTGTAGTCATGACAGTCTTAGCAGGATGAGGTGCTCCAACTTGCTTCTCGGCTTGGCATGCACTACAAGGCCTGTCTTTCTCAAAAACAACATCCTTCAAACCTCGGATGTGATCGCCCTTGAGAAGTTTTTGAAGATTCCTCATACCAACATGCGCTAGCCGTCTATGCCACAGCCAACCCGTGTTGGTCTTTGCAATCAAGCATGTGTCAAGTTCGGCTTTATCTTTGTTGAAGTCAACAAGGTAAAGCTTTCCCTTTAACATACCCTTGAATGCAATGGAACCATCACTCCTCCTAGAGACGGTGACACCCTCATTAGTGAACAAGTAATTATAACCTTTGTCACATAATTGAGATATGGACAGCAGGTTATAATCTAAGGAATCGACATGTAATACATTTGAAAGAGTATGCTGAGATGATATGGCCATTTTATCGGTACCGAGCACCTTTCCTTGACTATTGTCTCCAAAATAGATGCCCTCGCTTGGATCCTCATTTTCTTTATACTCCACGAAAATCCTTCTTTCTCCGGTCATATGGTTAGTGCAACCACTGTCTAGCACCCATTTAGATCCACTAGAGTAGTAGGCCTACAAAAACAAATCATGCCTTGGTTTTAGGTACCCAAGCTTGCTTGGGTCCTTTTAGGTTAGTCACAAAAGATTTGGGCACCCACACATGAGACTTGGTGTTACCATGGTGTGGCCCAACATAATGAGCATAAATCTTACCAACATTACTTCTCATTAACACATAAGTTGCATCAAAGGTTCTAAAAAGCAATTGTTGTTGTTTATATACAGGACTAGTCCGGGAGATCGGACTTGTCCGGAAGACCGGACTTGTCCGTGTACCAACCGGACTAGTCCGGTGATCATGTGTGTTTGATGTGTTAACTTTGGACTTTCCAGTTCGAGAGGGTCTGCCCTTTACCAAGGCAATGTTCTCCTTGTTGTTCTTATGGCTTCTAGCATGTTGCTTTTCACCATAAGAATAACCAATGCCATATTTGACATTTGGAGGTCTTGTGACCAAGTATACACTACATGCATATTTGATCTTCTCCTTGTCAAATATGCCATTTTGTGAAGGATGCTTGTCCTCGGTAGAGGTTGACTTGTCTTTCAAGCTGGTGTCAACTTTACCACATGTACAAGTAGAACCAGTTTCAGTTTTATGGGGTTGAGAAGGTGAGCTTGAAGAGGATATAGGGTCACCTTGCTTAAGTGACTCAACTTGTACTTCAAGGATCTTGTAAACCTTGATTAGGTTAGCAAGTTTGTCCTTGATTGTAGCATTTGAGTCACTTAACTCCAAGCAAGCTTCCTTGCTTGAAGCTAACTCAAGCTCTAATGACTTGTTTCGCTCCTTTTCAAGTTCTAGAAGCTTGTCAAGTTCAACATATTCCTCCTTTTGGAAGATAATCATGTCTTCTTGACGATGTATAAACTTCTCCTTCTCAACAAGTTGATCAAGTAAAAATTTCATTTTTGCAGCTGTTTTCTTGTCTAAACCAATGAGCATATCTTCATTATTGCTAGCAATTTCACTATCACTAGAATAGGAATGTACAGAAGAGGGTTTTGTTGTTACCTTGCATTTACCTTCCTTTGCCATGAGGCAAGTGTCGTTCCCCTTCCATGCGCCAAGAGTAGGAAAGAGAGTGGACTTCTTGGATGTCTTCTCGATGGCTATGCTAGCCATCTCTTCCTCTTCTTCGGATGAGGACTCATCATTTGAGTCCCACTCCTTCCCTATATGCGCTTGTTCGGCTTGATTCTTCTTATTGAAGAATTTCTTGGGTTGACGCTTCGTTTCCTTGGTCTTCTTTTTGTTCTTTTCATATGGGCAATCCACTATAAAGTGGCTATACTCACCATAGTTATAGCATGCCCGCCTCAACTTCGGTCTTGATATTTCCTTGTACTTCCCTTCACTTGATTTAGCACATTGTCTTTTCTTCATCATTCTTTTGAATTTCTTCATGAATAGTATCAAGACATCTTCATCCAAGTCGCTGCTCTCATCGTTACTGTCTTCTTCTAATTGAGCTTCTCGAGCTTCTTTAGATAAGGGCTTGAGGGTGGACTTCAAAGCAACCCCTTTCTTCTTTGCCGAGGTGAGATCGGCAATATCCTTAACATGCTTGGCTTGCTTTTCCATCATCTCAAAGTTGATAATTTTCCCAAGTAACTCATCTGGGGTCATCTTCTTGTATTCGGGGCTTTCTCGTATTATCAAGCACAAGGTGACATTGCGAGGCATGAACGCTCTAAGAATGAGATTCACCACCTCGTGGTCGTTCCACTTCTTGCTTTCGTATGCTTGCACCTTGTTGATGAGCGTCTTTAGTCAATTGTACATATCTTGTGGCAACTCGTCTTCTTCGATGGTGAATCTTCCCAACTCGCCTTCAATCATCTCGATCTTCGCTTCTCGCACATGACGATCGCCTTCATGTGTGGTTTGCAACGTATCCCATATCTCTTTAGCGATCTCGAGTCCATCCACCTTTGTGAACTCATCCCGACTGAGTGATGAGGTCATGACTGCAGCAGCTTGGGCATTTCGATGGATGGCTTGCTATTGGCTAGGTGTCAGCTCCTCATAATCGTCGGGGATGTCTATTCCTGTGCATACTATGTGCCACAATCTTGGATTGAGAGAAATCAAATGCATTTTGAAAGTGCATCTAGGAATCCCTTGTGGGTTTTGGATGATTTATGACAAGCAAATGAGATCCTAACTACTTTGTTGAGATGAGCACAGGTTTTAATGAGAAAATGAGCAAAGAGCCAAAAAGAAAGGAGAATGAGGAGCAATGTGGAAAAGAGCTCAAGGAACAAGTGTAGTAGATCATTGTGTATGGAGTGTGTTAAGGAAACACACCCCAAGAGCTCAAGCACAAATAATCACACACATTGCACAAGTCTATACAGGACCGGACTAGTCCAACTGACCCCGGACTAGTCCGATATCTCTCTGCACAAGATCGGACAAGTCCGATACCACCACGGACTAGTCCGATATCTCTCTGACTAGAATCGGACTAGTCCTCCCCAGTGCGGACTAGTCCTCCAAACACTTCACAAGTTGCACAAAATCGGACAAGTCCGGTATTAGCACGGACTAGTCCGAAAAACCCTCTAACCTAAATCGGACAAGTCCTCCAAGTGCGGACTTGTCCCCAATTCACTTAGGGTTTCACTTTTCTGGACAAGTACGATATCCATCGGACTAGTCCAAAGATTTCCAGAACCAAATTTAGACAAGTTCGTCTTCAGCCGGACTAGTTCGATATTTCGGGACACCTAGGGTTTGCTACACACAGCAAACCGGACTAGTCCGGTGTCCACCACGGACTAGTCCAATATTCCTAAACCCTAACGGTAACTTTTGGGAACCCCATATAAATAGGTGTACACGGCCCATCTTTCACCTCTCTCGACCCCCTACGCCGTCACACCTCCCAAGAGCCTCAAAAACACATCTCTCCACGAAATCAAACGCAACAAAGATCAATCCCTTGAGGATACACTTTGGATCATTGGAGAGACACGATTCATCACTCATTGAGTTCTTGGTTTGTTTTCCTAACACACTCTTGTGGTTTTCATTATGATCTTTCGAGTGTGTTCTTAGTGGTGTTCTTTTTGTAATCTTGTGGAGCCCTCAATGTGTGATAAGGCCCCTTGAATTCGGTTATTTGCCCTTTGTGATATGTGAAGGGGATTGGCCTCCGTGGTGATCCGACGAGGGTAGGGTTGGAGAAGACCCGGTCCTTTTGTGAACTCCTCAACGTGGACATAAGTTGCCTCTGTGGGAACCGAACCACGGGATAAAATCATTGTGTTCTTTCTTTGCGCCCATTGTTCTTACATTTCATATATACATCTAGGGTTTCGATCAATCATGCTCACTTTACGTAGAAACATTGAGTTTAAGATTAAATTGTGATATACCCTAGTTCATAGTTGTGTAACACTTAAATTACAAGTATAATTCCACTGCTTACATCCTAGGATCAAGTTAATCGATCAAATTTGATTAACCTAGTCGGTACACAACGGACTTGTCCACACTTGACCGGACTAGTCCGATATCTTGAGATTTGATCCGGTTGTTAAGTGTTGCAGGTTCCGACAAAATTCAATAAGGCCTATTCACCCCCCTATAGGCCACATTCAATTGGTATTAGAGCAAGGTTCTTCAAAATGAGACTAATCGCTCGAAGAGATCATGTCGGACTTGAAGGACGTACACAAGAGCAACAACCAAGAGAAGGTTGATGAAGACAAGAACCAGGAATTGGAGAAGCTCCTCGAAGCCATTCAAGACTTCGAGGATGACGATGAGGAGACACTGGAACTCAAGGCGCTCCTAAGGAAGAAAACCCTTTCCAAGGGAAAGGTGAGGATCGAAGATGAGAAGAAAAAGAAGGGGAGTAGTCACACTGACTACTCCTAAATTCTAACAACAATCATTATCTATCTATTCCACTTGGAAAATCCCCACACTTTGACGGCAATGACTACGCAACGTGGAGGCAAAACATGAAAATGCATTTGATTTCTCTCAATCCAAGCTCGTGGGACATAGTATGCACAGGAATAGATATCCCTGATGATGATGAAGAGCTCACACCTAGTTAAGAGCAAGCAATACATCGAAATGCCCAAGCTGCTGCAGTCATTACTTCATCACTCAGTTGGTATGAGTTCACAAAGGTGGATGTACTCGAGATCGCAAAGGAAATACGGGATACATTGCAAACCGCACATGAAGGCAATCGTCATGTGCGAGAAGCAAAGATTGAGATGATTGAAGGCGAGCTGGGAAGGTTCGCAATCGAGGAAGATGAGTAGCCACAAGACATGTACAACCGATTAAAGACTCCCATCAACAAGGTGCGAGCATACGGAAGCAAGAAGTGGAACGACCACGAGGTAGTGAAGCTCATCCTTAGAGCCTTCATGCCTCGCAATGTTACCTTGTGCTCGATGATACGAGAAAGCCCCAGATACAAGAAGATGACGGCGACGATGAGAGCAGCGACTTGGATGAAGATGACATGATACTATTCATGAAGAAGATCAAAATAATGATGAAGAAAAGACAAGGTGCTAAATCAAGTGAAGGAAAGTACAAGGAAAGATCAAAACCAAAGTTGAGGCGGGCATGCTATAACTGTGGTGAGTATAGCCACTTTGTAGTTGATTGCCCATATGAAGAGAACAAGAAGAATACCAAAGAAGCAAAGCCTCAACCCAAGAAGTTCTTCAAGAAGAAGAATCAAGCTGAACAAGCACATCTTGGGAAAGAATGGGACTCAAATGATGAGTCCTCATATGAAGAAGAAGAAGAAGAGATGGCTAGCATAGCCACCGAGAAGACATCCAAGAAGTCCACTCTCTTCCCTACTCTCGGCATATGGAAGGGGAACGGCACATGCCTCATGGCAAAGGAAGGTAAACGCAAGGTAACAACAAAACCCTCTTCCGTACATTCCTATTCTAGTGATAGTGAAATTGCTAGTGATAATGAAGATATGCTCATTGGACTAAATAAGAAAACAGGCGCTAAAATGAAATTCTTACTTGATCAACTTGTTGAGAAGGAGAAGTTGATACATCTTCAAGAAGACATGATTATCTACCAAAAGGAGGAACATGTTGAACTTGACAAGCTTCTAGAACTTGAAAAGGAGCAAAGCAAGTCACTAGAGCTTGAGTTAGCTTCAAGCAATGAAGCTTGCTTGGAGTTAAACAATTCAAATGCTACAATCAAGGATAAACTTACTAACCTAATCAAGGTTAACAAGATCCTTGAAGTACAGGTCGAGTCACTCAAGCAAAGTGACCCTTCATCCTCTTCAAGCTCACCTTCTCAACCACTTAAAACTGAAACTATCATTACCTGTTCATGTGGTAAAGTTGACACCAGCTTGAAAGACAAGTCAACCTCTACCAAGGATAAGCATCCTGCACAAAGTGGCATATTTGACAAGGAGAAGGTCAAATATGCACGTAGTGCATACTTGGCCACAAGACCTCCTAATGTCAAATATGGCATTGGGTATTCCTATGGTGGAAAGCAAAAAGCTAGAAGCCATAAGAATGACAAGGAAAGCATTACCTTTGTAAAAGGAAGAACCTTTCAAACTGGAAAATCTAAAGTTAACACATCCAACTCGCATGATCACCGGACTAGTCCGGTCGGGGTCCGGACAAGTCCGATCTCCTAGACTAGTCCTGTTTATAAACAACAATAGTTGCTATTTAGAACTTTTGATGCAACTTATGTGTTAATGAGAAGTAATATTGGTAAGATTTATGCTCATTATGTTGGGCCACACCATGGGAACACCAAGTCTCATGTGTGGGTGCCCAAATCATTTGTTTTTGTAGGCTTATTCCTCCGGCGGATCTAAATGGGTGCTAGACAGTGGCTGCACCAACCATATGACCGGAGAAAGAAGGATGTTCGTCGAGTATGAAGAAAATGAGGATTCAAACGAGGGCATCTATTTTGGAGACAATAGTCAAGGAAAGGTGCTTGGTACCGGTAAAATTGCCATATCATCTAAACACACTCTTTCTCATGTATTACATGTTGACTCCTTAGATTATAATCTGCTGTCCATATCTCAATTATGTGCCAAAGGTTATAATTGCTTGTTCACTAACAAGGGTGTGACCGTATCTAGGAGGAGTGATGGTTCCATTGCATTCAAGGGTATGTTAAAGGGAAAGCTTTACCTTGTTGACTTCAACAAAGATAAAGCCTAACTTGACACATGCTTGATTGCAAAGACCAACATGGGTTGGTTGTGGCATAGACAGCTAGCGCATGTTGGCATGAGAAATCTTCAAAAACTCCTCAAGGGCGATCACATCTGAGGTTTGAAGGATGATGTTTTTGAGAAAGACAGACCTTGTAGCGCATGCCAAGCCGGGAAGCAAGTTGGAGCACCCCATCCCGCGAAGAACGTCATGACTATAACAAGACCGCTCGAGCTACTTCACATGGACTTATTCGGTCCAATTGCCTACATAAGCATCGGCGGTAACAAATATGGTTTAGTAGTTGTTGATGATTTTTCTCGCTTCACTTGGGTTTTCTCTTTACATGATAAGTCAGAAACACAAGGAACACTCAAGAAGTTCTTCAAGCGAGCTCAAAATGAGTTTTCATTGACAATCAGGAAAATTTGAAGCGACAACAGCATGGAGTTCAAGAGCACACAAGTTGAGGAGTACCTAGACGAAGAAGGCATAAAGCATGAGTTTTCAGCACCTTACTCCCCTCAACAAAACGGAGTTATCGAAAGGAAGAACCGAACCCTCATAGAGATGGCAAGAACAATGCTCGATGAGTACAAGACCTCTGATTGATTTTGGGCGGAAGCGGTTAACACCACTTGCCACGCCATAAATCGACTTTATCTCCATCGACTACTCAAAAAGTCATCCTATTAGCTACTCACCGGTAACAAGCCTAATATTTCATACTTTCAAGATTTCGGTTCCAAATGCTATATTTCAAAAAAGAAGCCTAGGACTTCAAAGTTCGCTTTGAAGTCCGATGAAGGTTTCTTGCTTGGTTATCATTTGAACTCTTACGCCTATCGTGTCTTCAACAAGACCTCTGGACTCATTGAAGTAGCACGTGACGTATTGTTCGATGAAACTAATGGCTCCCAAAAGGAGCAAGTTGATCCATGGGTGCTAGATAGAGAAGAAGCTCCTTGTCAAGCATTGAGAAGAATGGCGTTAGGCAAAGTTCGACCACAATAGCCACCTCTACATATGCATGAGGAAAATGAACCACAAGAGGAGGCCAATGATCAATGGGGAGCTTCCATACAAGATCAACCTCAAGAAGACAAAAATGACATACAAGTCAATGAAGGCAACCATTTAGGGGGAGAAGAAGATGATCATGAAGATTCAAGACAGCAAGTACCACACCCTAGAGTACACCAATGCATCTGAAGGGATCACCCAATCGACAACATCATCGGTGACATCCAAAAGGGAGTAACTACTAGATCTTGCATAGCTAATTTTTGTGAGCATTATTCTTTTGTATCCTTTTTGGAACCGCCAGGGTTGAGGATGCGTTGAAGGATCCGGATTGGGTAGTGGCCATGCAAGAAGAACTCAACAATTTCAAACGAAACGAGGTGTGGGAACTAGTCGAAAGACCCAAGTCCAATGTCGTCGGCACCAAATGGGTCTTCCGCAACAAACAAGGCGAATACGAGGTGGTGACAAGGAACAAGGCATGACTTGTGACCAAAGGGTATTCACAAGTCGAAGGTTTGGATTTTGATGGGACCTTTGCTCCCGTAGCTAGACTGAGTCGATTAGAATATTACTTGCATATGCTTCTCACCATGATTTCAAGCTCTATCAAATGGATGTGAAAAGCGCCTTCCTCAACGGACCAATCAAGGAGGGGATGTATGTGGAGCAACCCCCCGAGTTTGAAGATGAAGAGTTCCCCGACCACGTATTTAAATTGTGTAAGGCTCTCTACGGCCTCAAACAAGCTCCTAGAGCTTGGTATGAGTGTCTTAGAGATTTCTTAATTGAAAATGGCTTTAAGATCTATAAAGTAGGTTATACATTGTTTACAAAGAACTTTGACAATGATCTCTTTGTTTGTCAAATTTATGTTGATGATATAATCTTTGGTTCAACTAACAAATCTTTTTGTAAGGAATTTAGTAAAATTATGACAGATAGGTTTGAGATGTCTATGATGGGAGAGTTAAAGTACTTCTTGGGATTCCAAGTGAGGCAACAAAAGGAAGGGACGTTCATAAGCCAAACTAAATACACTCAAGACATACTCAAGAATTTTGGAATGGACAAGGCGAGCCTATAAAGACTCCCATGGCAACGAATGGCCACTTGGATCTCAATGAAGATGGACCAAACGTCGATCAAAAGGTATATCGCTCCATGATTGGATCTTTACTCTACTTATGTGCATCTAGGCCAGACATTATGTTGAGTGAATGCTTGTGTGCAAGGTGTCAAGCCAATCCAAAAGAGTGTCATTTGACAGCCGTTAAGAGAATCTTGCGGTATTTAGTTCATACACCCAACCTAGGCCTTTGGTATCCCAAAGGTTCCAAATTCAATCTCATTGGTTACTCTGATGCAGATTATGCCGGATGCAAGGTAGACAGAAAAAGTATCTACGGTACATGCCAATTCCTAGGGAGATCCCTAGTTTCTTGGTCCTCCAAGAAACAAAACTCCATTGCCTTATCCACGGCCGAAGCGGAGTATGTTGCAGCCGGGAGTTGTTGTGCACAACTCCTTTGGATGCGACAAACTCTAAGGGATTACAGTTACAATATGAACCGTATTCCACTCCTTTGTGACAATGAGAGTGCCATTAAAATTGCCCATAATCCCATTGAGCACTCTAGAACCAAACACATAGACATACGACATCATTTTTTGAGAGACCATTCATTGAAGGGAGATATAGCCATTTCACACGTCAACACCGAAAAGCAACTAGCCGATATTTTCACCAAGCCACTTGATGAAAGACGCTTGTGCGAGCTCCGAAATGAACTTAATATCCTCGATGCTCGGAGTGTGGCCTAAAATCTTGTATACCTGAATGCTATCTTCAAAATTCATTGATTGTGCTGTGAAAATCATCTCTCTCAATTTTTTTTCAAAAAACTATGTCAATTACTAGATCTTGGTGAATTATGATCATTGATTGATTGTTGTATGCTTACTGATCATATTCATCAAGATTATATGATTTGATTTGCTTCCCTTTTTCTAAATAAGTACCTTCGAATATATATGAATGGGCTAAGCAGTTCTTCCCTGGTGACCACGGACTAGTCCGTGGTTGCCCGGACTAGTCCGCCTGTGCAGACTAGTCCGCATAGTGTGTCGGTTAGGTCGGACTAGTCCGATATAGTCTCTAGAAAAGTTCGGACTAGTCCGATCATTTTCGGACTTGTCCGATTTTTCGTGTCCTTAACCCTAGCAGCCGCCAAACCCTAACCTTTCTCACCCCACAATTGCCTCAAGCATTCTCTCTCCACGCTCGAGCTCCCCAAGGCGATTCGACGATTTCTCCATCAAAAATCTCCAAGTTTGGGTGGAAATCAACCTCCTTCGCTTTGGGATTGAATACCACGGACTTGTCCTCCCTTCAAACCCCTCTTCTTTGAAATTCAAGCGATTTTTCGATAAATTTTCCCCCAAACCCTAGAAATCTCAATTGTCTTCATTGTTGGTCGAATAGCCTAGCTTCTGTCACCTAATACAAGTGTCCTTGATGTATTACATTTCTTTTATGCTAGTTTTGCATTGAACAACTCCATTTGTCTCTTAGTTAAGGTTCTTGAGGATGAATACCGGACTAGCCGGTCCATGCACGAACAAGTCCGGTCACCTGGACTAGTCCGTGCCTGTACACCAGACTAGTCCAATTTTTCTGAACTCATCCCTAACTTCTTAATTCCTCAATGCAATTCCTTGTCGTCTAACTCTTATCAATACCTTGTGCAATCCATTCTCAGGGCATGTCGAACTCACATGACGAAGTTTCCGACTTCGAGGCCGAGATGGACCATGAAGCCGTGCTTCGGTCCTCGACAATCCTAAGCAAGAAGCGCCAAGAGCACCCCTCCGAGTCGGCACCTTCACCCCCCTAGGCTCGAAGGAAGGTGCTCGCGAAGAAGCCAGCATCCAAGGCTTCTGCTGTAGGTGGCCCTCGCCAAGCCAAGGGCAAGGGCAAGGGAATTGCAACGGGCCCGTTTGGCCCCCTAAAGCTGTCAGCTCCAAGGGAAGGGGCTAGGGATCTCGTAGAGGAGAGATTCAATGGCAAGGGCAGTGACATGGTGGCCAAATTCAGAAATGTTGATTGCTACAGCCGTCCCAAGCAAGCTGCTGATGGGAGGTTTTGGAGCAACTTCCATGCAGACTTCTACAAGTTTGTATATCCCCCAATGAAGCCTGTGGTGCGTAGCTAATGGATAGATTGAGCGCACTTTGAGAAGAAGGGCTGCTCACCCTTTGTTGAGGTGGTGGAGGCAATGGAAAGGCATGGCCTGAGGGATCTTTTCGCCTTCAGGAACAATTCGAATGATGAGGTGATTGCCCAGTTTTATGCCACTTGCCATTTTGCAAGTGATGAGGAAGAAAGGGTGACTTGGATGACTCATGGATCCAAGTACACCATCACTTATGAAGAATTTGCAAGGATGCTCCATCTTAACACCTCAAGCAATGATAACTTGATCATCCACAATATTGGTGTCATTGAGAAGGACAGAATGAAGTTTCTCTATGATCCCAACTCCAAGTTCAACCCCCCTTCTACAAAGAATATGAAGCCTTTCTTTGTGGTGTTGAACAGGGTTCTAAGGAAGACAATTGCCCCCAAGGATGGGGATGCTGGGAGTGTGCAGGGATACCTCAGAACCTTGATGAAGGTCATTAGCAAAGACAGGAAATTTGATGTCTTTGACTATATCTGGAACGACATGGTCAACATCTCCTGCACGCCAAACAGGTCCTGTGGCTACGCACCTTACCTCATGTTCATGATTGAGAAGGTCACAGGCATAGAGTTTGTCAAGGATGTGGAGCACCTTCCCTTGAGGCCCCAGATGCCTCAAAAGCCAAATGTTCAAGCTGCTCCATCTCCGGCCTCTAGCCCTGAGGCTCCAGCAAGAGCCAGTGCCAGTGCTAGGGCTGCTCCCGCCACTAGGGCCCCTCCTCAAAAGGGGTCCCCAAGTAGCATCTTCAAGTACCTGGCTGCTATTTTTGCCTCGTGCAAAAAGGCCGAGGTGAAGGCCCACAAGCTCAACAAAAGAAGAAAGGATGACATGAGATATGTCAAGGAGAACATAAAGCAGATTTGCCAATAGTTGGAGATCGAGCCTATTGGATCTCCAGTAATTTCTGATGACTCCGACTCTGATTTCACCGAGCTCGGGTACTTGACTCCCTTCGAGCTTGCCTATTTTGGCATTGGGGGCTCGAGTGGCTCCATTCCTCCTCCTCCTCCTCATCAGCCAGAAGATGTAGATGAAGACGATGAGAAGACCGACAGCAAGGCTTGAAGACTTTAGGTCCCTCCTCTCCTTCTTTTTGGTGTCTTGATGCCAAAGGGGGAGAGATTGAGGGGGAGTCTTAGGTTTTAGTTGTAGGATGCGAGGAGAGCTTCTTGTTATGATTTTTATCCTTTTTGTGGGTTGTAAATCTTTTAATATGCTCTTATGATACTTATGGTCCTGTGATGCAATGTTTTGAACTACTTATGAAGAAATTGATGAAATCTGTGATTTTGTTATAAGAATGACATATATGCTTGTTGTTGATGTGTTGATGTCAATTATGTCATTCTCATCATGATTATTGCTTCTATACACTTAGTTCTGCATTCCACCATAAATAGTGCACATATGGATCATGTTTTCATTGCTTAATGTGTTTAAACTCATATGTGCACACTTTATGAAAATCTCAACTTTTTATCATATTTTGTGAAATCTCAATTGGTTGTCATCAATCACCAAAAGGGGGAGATTGAAAGTGCATCTAGGAATCCCTTGTGGGTTTTGGATGATTTATGACAAGAAAATGAGATCCTAACTACTTTGTTGAGATGAGCACATGTTTTAATGAGAAAATGAGCAAAGATCCAAAAAGAAAGGAGAATGAGGAGCAATGTGGAAAAGAGATCAAGGAACAAGTGTAGTATATCATTGTGTATGGGGTGTGTTATGGAAACACACCACAAGAGCTCAAGCACAAATAATCACACACATTGCACAAGTCTATACAGGACCGGACTAGTCCGACTGACCCCAGACTAGTCCGATATCTCTCTGCACAAGATCGAACAAGTCTAATATCACCAGGACTAGTCCTATATCTCCTTGACTAGAATCGGACTAGTCCTCCCTAGTGCGGACTAGTCCTCCAAACACTTCACTAGTTGCACAAAATCAGACAAGTCTGCTATTAGCACGGACTAGTCCGAAAAACCCTTTGACCTAAATCAGACAAGTCCTCCAAGTGCGGGCTTGTCCCCAATTCACTTAGGGTTTCACTTTTCCGGACAAGTCCGATATCCATCGGACTAGTTCGAAGATTTCCAGAACCAAATTCGGACAAGTCCGTCTTCAGTTAGACTAGTCTGATATTTCGGGACATCAAGGGTTTGCTACACACAGCACACCAGACTAGACCAGTGTCCACCACGGACTAGTCTGATATTCCTAAACCCTAACGGTAACTTTTGGGAACCCCATATAAATAGGTGTACACTGCCCATCTTTCACCTCTCTCGACCCCCTGCGCCGTCACACCTCCCAAGAGCCTCAAAAACACATCTCTCCATGAAATCAAATGCAACAAAGATCAATCCCTTGAGGATACACTTTGGATCATTGGAGAGACACGATTCATCACTCATTGAGCTATTGGTTTGTTTTCCTAACACACTCCTGTGGTTTTCATTGTGATCTTTTGAGTGTGTTCTTGGTGGTGTTCTTGTTGTAATCTTGGGGAGCCCTCAACGTGTGAGAAGGCCCCTTGAATTCGGTTATTTGCCCTTTGTGATAAGTGAAGAGGATTGGCCTCCGTGGTGATCCGACGAGCGTAGGGTTGGAGAAGACCCGGTCCTTTTGTGGACTCCTCAACGTGGATGTAGGTTACTTCTGTGGGAACCGAACCACGGGATAAAATCTGTGTGTTCTTTCTTTGCTCCCATTGTTCTTACATTTCATATATACATCTAGGGTTCTGATCAATCATGCTCACGTTACGTTGAAACATTGAGTTTAAGATTAAATTGTGATACACCCTAGTTCATAGTTGTGCAACACTTAAATTACAAGTATAATTTTGCTGCTTACATCCTAGGATCAAGTTAATCGATCAAATTTGATTACCTATTTGATACACACTGCACTAGTCCGCACTTGACCGGACTAGTCCGATATCTCGAGATTTAATTTGGCTATTAAGTGTTGCAGGTTCCGACAAAATTCAAAAAGGCCTATTCACCACCCCCCCCCATCTAGGCCACATTCACATTTTCATGTTTTGTCTCCACATTGAGTTGTCATTGTCGTCAAAGTGTGGGGCTTTTCCAAGTGGAATAGATAAGTAGTGATTATTGCTAGAATTAAGACGATCATAGTTGAAAGGATATCGGGAGTAGTCGGTGTCATTACTCCCCTTCTTCTTCTTCTCATCTTGAATCTTTACTTTCCTTTGGAAAGAGTTTTCTTCCTTAGGAGCGCCTTTAGTTCCAGCGTCTCCTCATCATCATCCTCGAAGTCTTGAATGGCCTCGAGGAGCCTCTCCAATTTTTGGTTCTCCTTCATCAACCTTCTCTTAGTTGTTGCTCTTGTGTACGTCCTTCATGTCCGACATGATCTCTTCGAGCGATTAGTCTCCTTTTGAAGAACCTTGCTCTGATACCAATTGAATGTGGCCTAGAGGGGGGTGAATAGGCCTTTTTGATCTTCTGTCAGAACCTGCAACACTTAACAACCAGATCAAATCTCGAGATATCGGACTAGTCCGATCGAGTGCGGACTAGTCCGGTGTGTACCGACTAGGTTTATCAAATCTGATCGATTATCTAGATTCTAGGATGTATGCAGCGGAAATATACTTGTAATTGAAGTGTTACACAATTATGAACTAGGATGTACCACAAGTTAATCTTATATTCAAAGTTTCAACGTAAAGTGAATAAGATTGGTTGAAACCCTAGATATGTATGAAGTGTCAGAACAATGTGCGCAAAGAAAGAACACAAGCACTTTATCCCGTGGTTCGGTTCCCACAGAGGCAACCTACATCCACGTTGAGGAGTCCACAAAAGGACCAGGTCTTCTCCAACCCTACCCTTGTCGGATCGCCACGGAGGCCAATCCTCTTCACTTATCACAAAGGGCAAATAACCGAATTCAAGGGGCCTACTCACACGTTGAGGGCTCCCCAAGATTACAATATGAACACCACCAAGAACACACTTGAAAGATCACAATGAAAAACCACAGGAGTGTGTTAGGGAATCAAACCAAGAGCTCAATGAGTGATTAACCGTGTCTCTCCAATGATCCAAAGTGTATCCTCAAGGGATTAATCTTTGTTGCGTTTGATTGCATGGATAGAGGTGTTTTCTAGGCTCTTGGGAGGTGTGACGGCGCAGGGGGCTGAAAGTTTTGAAATATGGGCCGTGTACACCTATTTATGTGGGGTTCACAAAACTTACCATTAGGGTTTAGGAAGATCGTACTAGTCCTTGGTGGACACCAGACTAGTCCGGTGTGCTGTGTGTAGCAAACCCTAGGTATCCTGAAATATCGTACTTGTCCCGGTGAGAGCGGACTTGTCCGATTTTGGTTCTGGAAATCTTCAGACTAGTCCGGTGTGGGATCGGACTTGTTCGATTTTGTGTAACTTGTGAAGTGTTTGGGGACTAGTCCACACTGGGGAGGACTAATCCGATTCTAGTCAAAGAGATATCGGACTAGTCCGTGGTGATATCTGACTAGTCCAGTCAGTATAAAACTGGACTGAGAGGACAAGTCCGCATTGTGAGGACTTGTCTGATCTTGTGCAGAAAGATATCAGACTAGTTCAGGGTCAGTCGGACTAGTCCGGTCCTGTATGAATTTGTGCATTGTGTGAGAATAATTGTGCTTGAGCTCTTGGGGTGTGTTTCCTTAACACACTCCATACACAATGATCTATTGCACTTGTTTCTTGAGCTCTTTTCCGCATTGTTCCTCATTCTCCTTTCTTTTTGGCACCTTGCTCATTTTCTCATTAGAACCTGTGCTCATCTCAACAAAGTGGTTAGGATCTCATTTGCTTGTCATAAATCATCCAAAACCCACAAGGGATTCCTAGATGCACTTTCAACATCCCCTTAGCATCGAATAAATCAGCAAGGTCAGATTTAGTTGCGAGCAACGATGGTAATTTTAACTTAATGACCTCTTTTTCAGGTTCTAGTTTTGTTGCTCTGCCATCACGAAATTTACTCTTCTCAAAATGCACAATTTCAGCAGGAGTCATGGGGAGCAAAGTGATTTTCATTCCCTTATGCATGAGAGTATATTTATTAGTTCTACCATGATGAATAGCATATGTATCACATTCCCAAGGACGACCCAATAAAAGAGAACAAGCATCCATAGGAACAACATCAAAATCAGCAAAATCATGGTAAGAACCAATCGAAAAATGTATTCTCGCTGTTTGTGTTACTGGACCTTACCGCTGTTGTTGAACCATTGAATGTGGTATGGATGAGGGTGTGCTCTTGTTGTCAAACCAAGTTTCTTGACAATGTTCGTGTTCACCAAGTTATTGCAGCTACCTCCATCAATTATAGTGTGTATTCGGCAGTCCTTGACGACGAGAAACATGTCGAAGAGGTTGTGTCGTTGTAGCTTGTCATTGGTCTCCACTTTGGAGCTCAAGGCACGCTGCACAATGATGCTCCTATAGTTCTCTATCACCGCTATACCAAGTACCTCTTCTTCGGTGTGTTCGTCATTTGGATCTGTAAAGTCAGTAGCAAGAGAATATTCATCTTCAACATTCGAAGTACTATCATACCCGCCATCGTCGCGTGCTATGTATGCTCGTTTGCTCGGGCAATCTCTCATCATATGACCAAGTCCCTGGCAGCAGTGACACTTAATGTCAGAAGTACGACCCATACAAGGAGTGGACGACGAAGGCTTGAATGATGTCGCCTTGCTGCCTTCCGGCACGCGAGAAGGTGGACCAGCAGGTATAGTTTGTTGGCCGCCATTGGATGGTGTAGTCGCTGCACAGGGGGTCAAAGATGGTGCTGTTTTGGATGGTGTAGACGTCGCACGCGGCGTGAAATTGCTCATCGTGTGTTGTTGTTGTTGTTGTCGGCCCTGCAATTCTTTTTCTACCAACATAGCAAGCTGAAACAATCTGTTAACAGTATCATATTCCTTGTAATCAACAATGTCCTGAATTTCACGCCTCAACCCCCCATAAAAACGAGCTATTTTATCATCCATGTCCTCTACTACCCCACAACGCAGCATACCCTTTTGTAACTCTTGATAATACTACTCTACGGACATGTTACCTTGGTCTAAGCGTTGCAATTTTTTGCGAAGGTCCCGCTGAAAAGATGGAGGAACAAATCGAACACGCATAGCTTCCTCTATCCCATGTTGGAGGATCAGTTCTAGTTTTAACAAGTTCATTCCACCATATGATAGCAAAGTCCTGAAACTCACTAGTGGCTTGACGAACTCTATGTTGTTCAGGAACAAGATGGGCATTAAATTTTTGCTCTACTGTCATCTCCCAATCAAGATAAGTCTCAGCATCATAAGCACCAGAAAAAGGGGGTATAGTAAATTTCACTTTAGCAAAAGGATCATCAGGAGGACGATTATAATTGTTATGATGATTATTACCTCCCATATCTCGACGATAAAGTGGTAGTCTTGGCTGATTGTTGTGATCTTTCATATCATCATAAGCATTGTCTTCATGTCTTCCAGCAAGAGGCAATCGAGCCTCAAAAGTATTCATCCGAAGAGCAAGGTCATCAAGTTGGTGAGTCAAGTTCGCCAATGACTCCTCCGTTGCTGCGTTGTATTTGGCGAACATAACCTTCATGGTCTTCATCATATCACGTAACTCAGCATGTTGAACACTTTCGTCATCATTGTCTTCTCCTGCCATTGTTAGTAGGAAACAAAATACAAAAAAAAATATGTTATCCCTATCAACTACAGTGACAATGTGAAAAGTGGAAGAAAAACAATCTCTCTCGCTTAAGCGTCTTACCACGCTCTTACAAGTGTTCTTACCGACACAGCAGGTGGTGTGGACGGTGAGATGAACCAATGAAGCGTGGAGTGATTGAAGGTACCTGTTATGCTCAAGAGAAAGGTGGAGCTTGGATGGCACAATATGGTGGCTAATAAGCAGAGAATCGTTAATAGGTAAACAAAGTTGAATAAGTATTCAATATAGGAAACTATTGCTGGTCAACCAAGTGCTCTAGGGCCTAGCACAACACAAGAAAGTATCAAGGCAAAAGGAAGACAGAATGATATAACCAACAAAACACCACCAAGTGGTATAGGCCAATTGCTTTAATATGCGTGCTCTTCACTATTTTTTTTCTTTTTTGTAATATCTTTTGATATTTTTTTATTTACTCAGAGCACGAATATATGAAGCACACAAATTTGCAGCTCAATTGGATGTAATATGCGGCCTATAGAAAATCAAGAAGATTCTTTAAAATTCGTGCTGAAACTTTGGAGGTCGGATAGACTATCTTCCGAGGGGAATTTGGGCAATCTAATTTTGCCGAACGCGGCTATGACACGGAAAACCAGATGCGAAATTTCGCGTAGATGAATTTGAAAAAAATATCACCTGATTTTGAGTTTGTATGAGAAAGTTATGGCCGTTTTAAGGTAGGCCGTCCGAGTTACGATTTTTGGATGTTGATTCCAACTTAGTTTGAGAACAGAACTCGCAATCGGATATGAAAATGATCGAGAATTTGCACAGCAACTAATGGGGTGGTGTGTGATGATTCAATAATGAGTGGAACAAATGTTTGTCACCTAATCTAGGGTTGGAGATGCGGGAGTTCACGCAAGGCGGCTAGCTAGGGCAAACCGATGAACGTGGTGGATTGGTTTGTTATTTAGGGATTGTGGAATAGGTGTCGAACAGCAAGAAAACAAGGAAGAAACACGATAACTAGGACCCAAAATACAAAGCTAAACCAGAAACAAGACTCGACCACACGAATGCAAACTCAACAATGCAAACTGAAAACAAAACTGCAGGCTCTATAGTCTAGGAAGCGGGAAAAACGATCTAATTTTTTTTGTGGCTTTTCTGTGGACTCTAGGTATAAAACAAAATCGATTTAATGTAAGGAAAACAAAGATACCTCACGGGCAACCGGGAAATCCGATACCAATTGATGAGTAGGTTTAGGCCTGATCTTCCGAAAGGTAAGTCGATTGGAGTGGAGAACTCGACTTTGATGATTCGCGGCACTCGAGCAGTTCGAATACCCCTGCAATCACTACACCACTGCACTGGTGGTTATCAACCGTGCGACACACGCTTGACCTCGCCAAGAAGGTTAATCCCTGCAAGTGAACCGAGAACACAAACAGAACATAAAAGACACGATCTGAAATTGAGAAGTTGGGGTCTCACAAACCGTAGAACGGCAAAATTGTTATTCTAAGCAAAACCCACCGAATGTGACCGGCGGCTGCAGTATTTAAAGGCTAGGGTTCAGCCAAAACACGATTAGACGCGTTCCTAATGGACTCTTACGGGATACAAGGCCCGAAGGCCCGATTCGGTGGTGCAGCACCGGACAGAAATTTTGACTCGACTTGTTTCAACTATTCCCAATGACTACGGAGGAATTTTGAGGTGAGACCAGAACCATTGGAAATTTTATATTCTCCTCTTTCAGTGCATATGTAGAACGTAGAAAACGGAGTCCGTATGCCTCATGGGCGTCCATTTCAAGGTGGACTACTCATGGACTCCGAGTTGAACTCGAGTCCGAGTTGTAAACTATTTCCATCAACTTGTGGATGTCCCGGCTGGTTCTCCACGCTCCCAAGGCCTCTTTCCTTCACTTGTTGATCTTCTCCATTATTTCTAATAACAATTAAGTCATCACATAGCAATCTATTCTCAAACTCACGTGCAAAAGAATTTAGGAGCGAATTCACCTGCTGATTTATTAACCGTGCTCGTGCTCTTGTGATTGGTCCTTGCATTTCAATGTGTGTCTCCATTGTTGTGATGTCCTCATCACCGATAATCCAATGTGGCCGGCCGTTATCTCTGTGACCCCCGTGTGGCTTGAATGCCACTGGTTCATTTTAAACCCGTGGGGCCCACTGTTTAATTCAAACTTTTCTATTTAGATTTAATTCCAGATTTTGCTCCAACTTTGAACAACAAAATCTCCTAGAATACTTGTCCAAAAATTCCCAAATAAATTTTGATGGAACCAGTATGATATATAATTTCAAGTGGTGCACTTGAATCTGTATGAAAATCCATAAATTATTCTCAATAATTCCATAAAGCAAAATGTTATTCGAATTAAATATTGGTGCTCCATTCATTCAAAATTTTTCAATTTTGTCCACTTAATTCCAAATAATTCCCTTGCGTTCCAGTAAAAATTTAAGGTCTATTTGAGTTCATTTGGATAGCCAAATTGTGTTTCCAATCTCTATAATACCTAAAAATTCCAAAATGTCTAGAAACATTTCACTAAATTGTCCAAAATTCTAAATTCAATATATCACAATAGAATGTTTAGAAAATTGTGAAACCAATTTTTTGAGTCACTCTTGACCTCCTCTAAACAGAACACCAACTTTTGGCCATGTTAATGTCCCAGATTGCCCATGAAAATTCTGGGAAGGGTTTATATACATTGAATTTTATACAACAGAGACTTCCATGAACTTAGTCCAATTTTGGCCAGCACCTCACCCATAGTACCTAGTGTCCACTGTAAAATTTACAGAACCATTGGCCTTTATTTAATGTACTTAACTGTATTTCCTTTCAGCTATGTAATAATACCAATATTGATTCACTTGCATTATTCTTTGCATATCGAATAGTTGCCGAGCTCTAGGAGACCCCGGAGACAATGGAAGTCATCAACCCAGAGACTAATTTTAACCCCGTCTCACAGCCAGGCAAGCCACAGTTTGCATTTAATAGTGTTTTAAACTTTGATTTGTATCATACTATATGGGTTAGTATGTATGTGCATCAAGTCTAGGTTTTTCTTGGAGTTTTCCGCATGCATGACCAGAGAACCTATGAGGGAAGGGTAGTTGGTTACATCCTCGATGTGTCCATGCTACGCTTAATGTTATAGTTGCTTCGGTAGAAGTCGAGTAGTTGGAATCTACTCGCAAGTTCAAGATTTGGGTTCACACGGGATTGGTCCAATTAGAGATTCACCTTTTGGTTAAATATGAGACCGGGCATGGTGTAGGAGCAGCAGGAAATAGGGGCATGTGAGCTATAGTTGTGCCTGTGTCGGTCAAGGACCGATCCGTGTGCGTCCCTGTTGAGCAAGTTTGAATGTACCAGAGGCATACTGGATATATGAGACCCAGCAAACTGATGTAACTTGTCCACCTTAGCGTCGAGGCATACCCCACCGCCTTATAGGTGTGGGTTGAGAAAAGCAAGGTGTAAACCTGCCAAAAGGTACGTCGTACTCCATGTGGGGGCCTCCTGCTCGTAGCGGTGGGACCGGTTCGGCATGTAGGTAGCGGGTGAAAGGTTGCCACATACAACATGAGTAGAGTGTGCCGTCGAAGCTCCGAGTGTGGGTGTATGTGTCGTGCTATTTGGGTATCCCTGCAGGTGTATATCGATTTGAGTCACCGTCCCTCGCAGTTATTGATTACCGCTTGTTCACTGATTCATGACGTAGTTAATTATTTGGAGCTGAATATTATTGAATCATGCTTTATGAAATAATTTTGTATTGATATTTGTATGTTTAGATCAGGTTGCTCACTAAATTTCAGATTCATGAAGCCTTAATTTGCTGCTAAAAGCTGAAAGTAAGGACTAACATTTAGGCGAGTCTTTTATTGCAAACTGTTGTCCTATCTTACGTATATCCTACATATAGAGTTCCATGCTTAGTGGAGACGGTTAAGTCTTGTTGAGCCTTTGTGCTCACGGTTGCTATTTTATGTTTTTGATGCAGATGATGACGTATATGATGAAGTGTTCACCGGTCAGACATTGCCCCCGTGGGGGTACACAGCCGAGTGGGAACCTTGCACGCCGCCGTGATGTGTTCTGCGTGCTGCTAGTGTGATTCCATTCTAGGGCTAAAGGGAATGACTTCTGCGTAGCTTAGGCTTGAGTGTCGAGAGCTACGAACTTATCGTCCGCTGTAGTGTATTTAAATGTATATTATTTGTAAAAGACAAAGCTTGTATAATACTATGTTGTTTTATGTAATATGATGTACATTTTTCTGTGTTGTTGGGTGTCGCATCGTACGGCACCACCCAATTGTGATTTCTGGAATGTCGGGACTCCAGTCTCCACATTAGGTTAGTCATTGCCTTAGGATGGCTTGTGCCTAGGCTCTATAGGTATTTACTTAATATGCTAGCATGGTGTAGGATAGTTAATTAGTGTTGGATGTCTCATAGACCCATGAATTCAAGAGGTAGGCGGTAGGTGATGACAACCCTATTTGTCCTTTGTAATCCTCCATGTTCGGCTATGCCACACGATCTTGGTAGGAGTCACCCTAGTATTGCTAGGGGCCCGTCCACGATGTGTTGAACAACTTAGCATAAGGATTCACCATTCACATGCTCATTAGTATCTAACCTAGGCTATGTATATGTATATTAGAAGCATTGTAGGAGCAACTCACCAACTCTTAGTCTAATCTCCATTAGGAGCCATCTACCCTCTACAATAGATTGCTTAGGTGTGTGTCACACTACCCATATTATCAACTTACCCACGTCTTGATAATTGATTATATCCCATAGCTTGATCATAAGAGTTGTGTTTACTTTACTCCATTTCCTTCCTCTAGGATAAATACGATACCCTTGGGAATACTCATGGATAAAATGCTAAAACAATATCTTCTGTGCGCTTGCGGACCTCATCTCTTACTAGAGACGATCTATGGTGTTAAGAAATACCAACAAGCATTTCTGGCGCCGTTGCCAAGGAAGGCAAAAGGAAGTGAAAGATAGCTATCAGTTGTGATTAAGCTATAGGTACCAATGGTTATTATATAGGATTACCCTTGTTTGTTTTCTCCTTTTGTGTGAAAATAGGGTAGTGTTGGCTAACCCATTTCATTGGATGGACAACGAGGACGCAAGTTCTCAACTGCATAATGATTCAAGGCGTACCTCAACAAATGTTCGCTAGGCAACACCATCGCCTTTTGTGGAAGAATTTCAGCTTCCAGTAGGAGCCAAAGTCATCCATCCCCCATCTTAAAGGAGGCTCCAAGAGTTCTTCTTGGTTTTCCTTCATGATGGGGTGGATAATTGGCTCTTCATCCAACACTCGTGTCATGGTTTGGCTTCACCAATCCATGACCACATTCATGCTGGAGATGAAAGAGCCCTATCCTCATTCATGATGGATGAGAATATGGTCTCTACTCAAGGGGTGGATTGAAGAATGCTCTAGTTCCTTAGCTTAGCATGCAACCCATTTAGCAAGGTAGAGATGCTAGCTATGGAACTACACTTCCCATTGATGTATTATATAGACCAAGCCAATGGAGAAGTGTTTGGGATGATCCAAGTCATGGATATTTACATGATTTGTGAAAATCCTTGTCAACATGGGACACTTGGGAATTGTTTCCCTAAGACCCATGAGGATCTTTCATTTCCAAACAATAACTCCAATGGCTATCACCCACAAGGACGTCAAGGGTGGAACCATCATCACCCTTATAATCAAGGAGACTATGGGGATTTCAAAGGATTTAAGTTCAACTAGCCTACCAAAGTATCTTGTCCATGGCCAAGCAAGAAATCAAGATAACATTTACATGAAGTTCTTGGCCAAAGATAAGAAACTTAAAGAGCATTAAAGATCCATGATGTCCCACAATCACTTGTTGTGATTCCTACACTTCGACCAAACCCGTGCAACCTAAGGAACATTAAGAAGGTCGAAGTGAAACACCTAAAGAAGGAAAAGCCTCACCATGATCATAAGAGAATATTTTCAAGAGGGAGAAGCTATTGCTACATCAACAAGTCTTCATCAAGGTGACAAAGAGGCTAGGGCCACCATATGGCCCACATGTCTGAATGACAGCCATAGTAATTTTAGCATGACAAGCAGGAGAAGTTGTCCACATATTCAACTCCAGGATTGGACAACAAATCATCGAACCAAACAGGACGGAGGTTAATTGGTAGTTATCTCATATTTGATTTCCCAATTTGAATTTCCCATCAATCTTTGCATTTGCATTTAGCGTGTTTGAATTTTCACACTTGCATGTTGGAAAGTAAAATTTCCAACAATCATAAAACTATTTTTTGAATTAGGAAATAAATTTATTTGGATATGAACCTTGGTGTAACCACTTGAATTCATCTTCCTAATTCAAGCCCAAAAAAATCCCTTAATATTCATTGCATTTGCAAGTTGTTTCAGGTTGGGCAAAACAATATGAGAAAGCGTACAACATGCTTTTGTCTAACGTAATTTGTTTCGAGTTGTTTTGTGAATGTAGCCTAGAGGGGGGTGAATAGGCTTTTTGAATCTTTGTTGATCTCTGAAACACTTAACAGATTGATTAAATATAGAGAGATCAGACTAGTCTGGTACTGTGCGGACTAGTCCGGTTTGCATGGACTAGAAAGATCAAGATTGATCGATAATTTCACTTCTAGTACCCTATGCAGCGGAAAGTAATTTGCAACTTGGATGTATTACAACAATGAAACAATGTATGGCAACGATCAATATTAATTCCATTGTTTCAACGTGAGTTACACTAGATTATGCAAACCCTACAATATGATGAACGATGAAACAAAAGTGTGCGAGACAAGAATTTTATGCCGTGGTTTGATTCCATGGAGGAAATCTACATCCACGTTGAGAAGTCCACGGAGGACCGGTCTTAACCAACCCTACCCTCATTGAATCGCCACTGAGGCCGATTCTCTTCCACTAATCGCAAAGGATCAAATAACTCGTTCAAGGGGCCTTCTCACAAGTTGAGGGCTCCCCAAGAATTACAATGAAGAACACCACAAAACACACTCGAAAGATATACAATAAAATAATAAGAGTGTGCAAGAGATCAAACCCAAGAGCTCAAGATGTGAAGAACAAGTCTCTCCTTTTATCAATTGCTAATCCTAAATGATTTGATCCTTTTAGGGTTAGAATGTGTGGAGATATGTGAATTCTGGGCTCTTGGGAGGTGTGACGGCACAGGGGGTCGAGAGAATTGGTTGTATGGTCGTACACCTCTATTTATACTAGGGTTTCCAAAAGTTATCGTTAGGTTTTGCGATGTCCAGACTAGTCTGTGGTGGACACCGGACTAGTCCGGTGTGCAGCGTGTGGAAAATCCTAAGTGTTGAGAGATATCAGACTAGTTCGTTATGGTGCGTACTAGTCCGATTTTAGTCAGAAACTTTTCGGACTAGTCCGGTAGATAGCAGACTAGTCCGGTGTGATCAACACCGTGTAGGACTAAGGAATAGTCCGCACTTGGAGGGACTTGTCCGATTTTATTCAGAGAGTTTTCGGACTAGTCCGGTGGATATCGGACTTGTCCGGTGTAGTGAAAAATGTGAAGTGTTGAGGACTAGTCCGCACTAGGGGGGTACTGGTCCGATTTTAGTCAAAGAGATATCGGACTAGTCTGGTGCTTACCGGACTAGTCCGCTCTTCCTGTGAAATGTGCAGTGAGTTGAATTATTTGTTCACTTGAGCTCTTGTGGTGTGTTTCTCCAACACTCCATACAAAATAATCTAATCTTTTCATCTCTTGAGCTCTTCTTCCTTTAGATCCTCATTCTCCTTCTTTTTTGTGCTTTCTTTCTCATTTCTTTAAAACCTGCGCTCATCTCAAAAAAATTTGTTAGGATCTCATTTGTTTGTCATTAATCAACCAAAACCCACAAGGGATGCCTAGATGCACTTTCAATCTCCCCCTTTTTGGTGATTGATGACAACCAATTCAGATTACACAAATATGATAAAAATTCAGATTTTCATAAAGTGTGCACATATGAACTTTGAGCAAAATAGGCAATGTAGACATAAGACTTATGTGCACTCTTTATGGTGGGGTGCAATACATGTGTGTGAGCAGTAATCTTGATGTGAATAAGATAAAAGCATAATCATAACAACATCAAGATTATCAAACATGTATGTCAATCTCAGAGCATAAACCATAGATCATAAACCTAACATAGTCATCATTTCACAACACTTGTCCAAAAGCATAATGAGAACATAATATAAGTCTTACAAAACCCATTTCTTAAAATAGGACATAAAAGAAGGACCTATGACCTAGGAATCAAAAGAAGGACCTATGACCTAGGACTCCCACTCAATCTCTCCCCCTTTGGCATCAAAGCACCAAAAAGAAGGAGAGGAGGGATCTGCTTGTCGTCGCCGGCTCACTCTGCGTTGTCGGTCCTTTTGTCATCTTCGTCATCAGGCTGAGGAGGAGGAGGAGAGGAACCACTCGTCGTGCCCCGAAGGCCAAAGTAGGCAAGCTCGAAAGGAGAGAGAGGAGGAAGCTCTGAGAAGTCAGAAGCAAAGTCCTCTGAGATAACTGGAGACCCAACAGGCTCAATCTCCAATTTTTGACAAATGGCTTTGACATTGTCTTTCACGTAACGCGTCTCCTCTTTTCTTGCCTTTTTCATCTTATGCACCTTCACCTCAGTTTTGCGGCAAGAGCCAAAGATAGCTACCAAGTACTTCATGATTACACTAGCGCACGCTTTGCTAGATGGAGGGGCCCTAGTGCCAGAGGAAGGCCTTGTATCTTTTTGAGCTTTCTCAGGGTGTTCATCACTCGAGGCAGGTGAGGAGCAGTTGGGAGAGAGGCTTGAGGAGGCTTTTGAGGCCTTAGAGGAGTATGCTCCACATCCTTCACAAACTCAATTCCTGCGACTTTTTCAATCATGAACACCAAGTATGGTGCATAGCCACAGAAGCGCTTTGGTGTCCAAGAGATGTTCACCATGCCATTCCAGATGTAATCAAAGATATCAAACTTCCCCTTCTTTCTAATCACTTTCATCAAGGTTCTCAAGTAACCTTGGACACTCCCGGCATCTCCATCCTTTGGAGCAATTGTCTTTCGGAGCACTCTATTAAGAACCATGAAGAAGGGCTTCATGTTCTTGGTTGAGGGAGGATTGTATTTGAGACGAGTATCATAGAGAAAGTCCATCTTGTCCTTCTCCAAAACACCAAGATTGTGAATCACAATCTCATTGTTGTCGATGTCTTCAAGGTGCAGCAGCTTGGCAAACTCAGCATAAGTAACTGTGTACTTGGATCCATGTGTCATCCAAGTCACTCTCTCTTCTTCATTGCTGGCAAAATAGCATGTAGAGTAAAACTAGGCTATCACTTCATCATTCCAGTTGTATCTATAGGAAAACACGTCCTTTAGACCATGCCTCTCTATAGCCTCTACCACCTCATTAAAAGCACCACAGCTCTTTCTTTCAAAGTGGCTCCAGTCAATCCATTGCGGACCACTGGAGTCTTCATTTGGAGGTACACGGTGATGTAATAGTCTGAGTGGAAGTTACTCCAAAATATCGGGTCAGTTGCCTTTTTGCCACTGCTATAGGCGTCAATCTTCCTTAGATTCCATGCTACATCACTTCCTTTGCCATTGAGTTTCTCCTCCAAGGGATCCCTATTTCCTTGTCTTGGAGCTGTCATCTTGAGGGGGCCAATAGGGCCGGAGTGATGAGACCATGCATATTATTATTGCACTTACAAACATGACACAATGTTTATTTGTTTGGGATCCTGGCTCAAGTGAATGTGCACTCTTATTTGATGGACAAGATCAAGATGGTGCACTATGCCGTCCACCACCTTGGCCTCCTCCTTTCATGCTTACAAGAAGATTTGATGGCGTTGCACATATGGACCCACACATGATAGAAGATGAACTTGAGTCGAGGACGACTCCAATTCAAGATGAGGAGGACGATGAGGACATCACTTCTATGGATACAAACAACACTCCATTGAACATACAAGATGCAATCAATAGAGTTCAAACAAAACAATTAATTTCAGAGGTGAACTCGTTCTTATATATTTCCTTATATGTTTTTGAACATAAATTGCTACTTAATGATTTATTTGTGATTAGGATCCATGGAGAGGTTCAAGGAGTACTTGGAGGGAGTATTAGGGACGTGGAAGACCAGAGAATTCGTTCAAAGAAGATGGAAACCGAACCAAACTCCAAATCGTATCCAACTCGGAGTCCAGGAGCAGTACGCACTAAAACGGACGCCCAGGACGCATACGAACTCCGTTTTGGACGTTCTACATATGTACGGAAAGGGGAGAGGATAACCTTTCCAATGGCACCGGTCGCATGTCAAAATTCCTTCGGAGTGGTCGGGAATCGTCGAAACAAAATCAAATACAGAATCTGTCAGGGTGCTGCGCCACCGTATTGGGCCATTGGGCCTTGTATCAAGTCTAAGTCCATTATTTTCGTGTCTTAGGGTTAGGTCACGACCCTAACACCCCCTTAGACGTCCTCCCACCTATATATACTCCATGGTAGCCGCCATAGACAATTGGGTTTTGCTTAGATCAATAATATCGCCGTTTATCGGTTTGTGAAACCCCAATTCAGCAATTTCAGATTGCTTCTTCTACGTTCTTGCTTGTGTTCTCGGTTGCACTTGTAGGGATTAGCCTTCTTGGCGAGGTCAATCGTGTGAAGCACGGTTGATAACCAACGGAGCGGTGGTGTAGTGATTGCAGGGGTTGTTCGTGTTCTACTCGAGAGCCTCGGATCATCAACGTCGAGATCTCCACATCAATCGACCTATCCATTACCTATCGGAAGATCGGGCCTAACCCTACTCATCAATTGGTATCATATTTCCAGGTTGCCCGTTAGGTAATTCATCTATCCATTACATTAGTTTTGTTTTTCATACCTAGAGTCCACAAAAAAGCCACAAAAAACTTGCAGTTTAGTAGATCTGTTCATTACTTTGTCCAAACCATCATTGAGCCTTTGCAACTTTCGTTTTCAGTTTGGTTTTGTTGAGTTTGTGTCCGTTGTTGAGTCATATTGCTGGTTTAGAAAGTGTTTTTAGTCTTAGTTTGAGTTTTGTATTGTGTTGATTCATCCTTTTGAATCACGTCATCACGTCCAGATTAGATTCATCTCTGTCCAGTTCAGTATTTTCATCATATCTAGCACATACGAACTCGGATTTTTGTGTTCTTATACTTTCTGGAAAGCTTAAGAAGTTGTCTATAACTTTCGTATTCATAGTGTTCCCAGAAAATATAGATATCGATGTCGAAATTGCATTAGATCCGAATCTGTTATTGACCTAAAAATTCTGAACAGTCTGTATTTCGGGGGCAGTATCTCCTATTGTTCTTTTCCAAAATAGGTCTTCCATATATTGAAATTAAAGAGGAGAGATATATCTACAATCTTGCTGTTCTAAGTTTTCCAATTTAGAGCCTATAAGTGTGCCTATTTGTCTTTGGAAGGTTGAGCAGAAAATCTGCGACAGACACACGAGATATCTTGGATTGATTTTCATTGTGTTCTTCCCTTGCAGCACATTCTGAAAAAAAAGGAAGAAAAAAGAAAAAGGCAAGTGCAAAAGAAGATACAAAAGCCGCACAAAAAAAGGAGAAAAAAAACAACAAAAAAAACAGAAGTGCTTGCATTCTTTGTGTCATCTAGTTTTGTCTCATGTCTTGCTAGCTTGAACTATTAGGAACACATTTAGGCCAGCAACTTTGACAAATACTTTGGACACTTATTCAACTTTACTATCTGATTTCATTATTGCTAATCCTTGCTACAAATAAAGTGCCATCCAAGCTACATCTTACTATTGAGCAGAATCGATACACCTTTGCAATCATCCCACGCTTCATTGGTTTCTTCATACCGGCCACCGTTTGCCACCTGCAGTGTCGGTAAGAACACTTGTAGGAGCGTGGTAAGACGCTTGAGAGTGTGTGATTCCACTTCCACTTTTCCATTATCCTTTGTAGTTGATAAGGATAACAAATTTTTTTTGGGTTGTCTTCTGTTTGCTACTAACAATGTCAGGTAAAAGCAAGAATCATGCATTATATGCTGAGATGATGGACATGATGAAGACGGCGATAGAGTTGCTCACTAAAAATCAAACATCAACCAAGGATTCACATGACATTCAGACCACTTTTACAACACCTTCCACAAGAAGTAATTACATTCTCCCATCTCTTCCTTCTTATGATGGTTTTGGTTATGATGAATATATTGCTTGGGAAATAGAGTTGGATAAATTTTTTGGACAATGTCATATGTGTGAGAAAAGAAAGATTAGAAATGTTGCAAGTGCATTAGTAGGTTGTGCATTGACTTGGTGGAAGAACTTAAGTGATTTAGAAAGACCTCGAACATGGAAAGATATGAAAATTCTTATGCGAGAAACTTTTGCTAATGTATCTATTTGTAAAGATGAAATACATGAACTTGAGAAGAATTTTCTTGTTGTACCTCCTCCTTTGCCTAACATTTTGCAGGAACATGAACAAATAAATGGAGATGCAAATGAGAGTGAGGTGTTGAACAACTCTTCTGAATTTTTTGATGAGTCAACTCATAATGCATTTGAATTTCTTGCTGAAAATGAGAGTAGTGTTAATGGACAATGCTCTACAGTTAACCACGGTATGACATTTTCAGATGTGCTGAATTTTGCTACCAATCATACTATCGATGAGCAGCAACAAGATGAACCTTTACATAATACAACTTTACCATTAGTTGATTTTCCCACTGATTCTTATAACAAAAATGAGTTGTGTGCTGATAATTATATTATACCTATGCTAGAACAACCAAATGAATTTGATACTTTATCACTCACTTGTGCTGAAATTAAGCATTTGATCCCAACTACATGTGAAAGGGATGAGCTGAAATTGTTATCTTCTCTAAATACTTTGGGCTATATTGAATTTGACACTCTTTGTGATCTAGATATCGTAGAGAAGATAATATTTTCTCAATCTGAATTGCCTTTGTTAAGTAGAAATATTTTTCATGCTATAGGCAAATATGAACATAGTGGTATGTTTATGGTGCGTAAAGTTTACATATGTTCAAATGAGGAAGCTCCTTTTGTGCTGCAACAACATGGTCAAGTAAATGAATGTACTAACGCTAATAATGTCTTGTCAAGTTTTTCTAGTATGTTTTCCTTGCAGCAGGGACAACAAAAGCATTATTCACTGTGGTTGTGCATTATGGACAGCACTTACTCTACCTCTAATGCAAGCCTCTTTGCTGGACATACGAGCAAGCCGAGGACGGCTTGTCATAAAGAAGGGGAGAATGATGAGACCATGCATATTATTATTGCACTTACAAACATGACACAATTTTTATTTGTTTGGGATCCTGGCTCAAGTGAATGTGCACTCTTATTTGATGGACAAGATCAAGATGGTGCACTATGCCGTCCACCACCTTGGCCTCCTCCTTTCATGCTTACAAGAAGATTTGATGGCGTTGCACATATGGACCCACAGATGATAGAAGATGAACTTGATTCGAGGACGACTCCAATTCAAGATGGGGAGGATGATGAGGACATCGCTTCTATGGATACAAACAACACTCCATTGAACATACAAGATGCAATCAATAGAGTTCAAACAAAACAATTAATTTCAGAGGTGAACTTGTTCTTATATATTTCTTTATATGTTTTTGAACATAAATTGCTACTTAATGATTTATTTGTGATTAGGATCCATGGAGAGGTTCAAGGAGTACTTGGAGGGAGTATTAGGGACGTGGAAGACCAGAGAATTCGTTCAAAGAAGATGGAAACCAAACCAAACTCCAAATCGTATCCAACTCGGAGTCCAGGAGCAGTACGCACTAAAACGGACGCCCAGGACGCATACAAACTCCGTTTTGGACGTTCTACATATGCACGGAAAGGGGAGAGGATAACCTTTCCAATGGCACCGGTCGCATGTCAAAATTCCTTCGGAGTCGTCGGGAATCGTCGAAACAAAATCAAATACAGAATCTGTCAGGGTGCTACGCCACCGTATTGGGCCATTGGGCCTTGTATCAAGTCTAAGTCCATTATTTTCGTGTCTTAGGGTTAGGTCACGACCCTAACACCCCCTTAGACGTCCTCCCACCTATATATACTTCATGGTAGCCGCCATAGACAATTGGGTTTTGCTTAGATCAATAATATCGCCGTTTATCGGTTTGTGAAACCCCAATTCAGCAATTTCAGATTGCTTCTTCTACGTTCTTGCTTGTGTTCTCGGTTGCACTTGTAGGGATTAGCCTTCTTGGCGAGGTCAATCGTGTGAAGCACGGTTGATAACCAACGGAGCGGTGGTGTAGTGATTGCAGGGGTTGTTCGTGTTCTACTCGAGAGCCTCGGATCATCAACGTCGAGATCTCCACATCAATCGACCTATCCATTACCTATCGGAAGATCGGGACTCATCAATTTTCCTATCACGGAGGCAATTCCTTTGCCTTTTCTCTTAGTTTGGCAAGAAACCGTCGAGCTAGGACCAACCATATCTCTCGCTTTTGAAGCTGGTTTCTTTGCCAGAACCTTTCACCGCACCCTAGGTGGAGTGGGCGAAGATTCAGCAGCACGATCTTGCTATTTCATGGTGTGGCCCATTGAAACACGAGGCAAAGTCTCTTGATCCAATTCGGCCTCGAAGTCCGAGATATCCTCGTTTGAGTTTGACATTTTTCTGACAAGGAAGATATAAAAGATATGGATAAGCAAGGATGACAAGGAAATGCACTAAATTAATGTAAGCTAGGGTATTGATCAGGGTATACAAGACTTGTCCGCTGTTCAGGGACGGACTAGTCCGGAGTACCGGAATTGTCCGCCCTGAGAACAGACTAGTCCGTTATGGGGTTGCTCAAACCCTAACTTAGTGAAATTTGAGGTTATTCAATGCAAATGTGATCTAGGATGTATGGAATACATTAATAGATCATGTATTGGCCAGAAGTATTAAGCTCTTGAGGCAAGAACAAGAAAAATCAAAGGTTCCAGGGTTTGGAGAGAAATTTACCAAATCCTTCGATTCGAGGTGTTGAGAGAGTTCTTGATGCGGACTAGTCCGGGGTCTTCGATCCCCTTGCAATGGACGTCGATTTCCATGGAGACTTGAGTGTATTTGATGGAGAACTTGCAAAATCACCTTGGGAGCACTTGAGTGAGGAGAGAGAATGTGAGAGGAGTTGTGAGAAGGAAGAAGATTAGGTTTGCGCCGGCCCTAGGCTTATGGAGTCGAAAAATCGGACTAGTCCGGACTAGTGGATACAGTGTGGGCTAGTCCGTGGTCCCCTGTACAGAAAAGTATAGGCCTTTTGTATATATTCAAAGGTGCTTAAAAGAAAAGTAGGGGGCAACAACACACAAATAATCTTGACGAATATGGTCAGTAAACATACAACAATCAAGCCATGACCATAATTCACCAAGATCAAGTAATTAACTTAGTTTTTTGGAGAAAATAGAAAGAGATGATTTTTCAACACAATCAACATGATTTTGAAGATGGCATACAGGTATGCAAGTTTTCAAACCACGTTCCGAGCATCAAGGATATTTAGTTCATTTTGGAGCTCACAAAAGCGTTTTTCATCAAGTGGCTTGGTAAAGATATCGGCTAGTTGTTTTCAGTGTTGACATGGGAAATGGCTATGTCTCCTTTTATTGAGTGATCTCTCAAAAAGTGATGTCGGATGTCTATGTGTTTGGTTCTAGAGTGCTCAACAGGGTTATGGGCAATTTTAATTGCACTCTCAATGTCACAAAGGAGAGGATTATGGCTCATATTGTAACCGTAATCCCTTAGAGTTTGTCGCATCCCAAGAAGTTGTGAACAATAACTCCCAGCTGCAACATACTCCACTTCGGCCGTGGATAACGCAATAGAATTTTGTTTCTTGGAGGACCAAGAAACTAGGGATCTACCTAAGAATTGGAAAGTACCGAAGGTACTTTTTCTCTCTACCTTGCATCCGGCATATTCTGCATCGGAGTATCCAATGATATTGAATTTTGAACCCTTGGGATACCAAAGGCCTAGGTTGGGTGTATGAACTAAATATCTCAAGATCCTTTTAACGGTTGTCAAATGACATTCCTTAGGATTGGCTTGAAACCTTGCACACAAACATACACTCAACATGATATCAGGCCTAGATGCACATAAATAAAGTAAGGAGCCAATCATAGAGCGATATACCTTTTGATCCATGTTTGGTCCGTCTTCGTTGAGATCCAAGTGTCCATTTATTGCCATGGGAATCTTTATGGGCTTTGATTTGTCCATTCCAAACTGCTTGAGAATGTCTTGAGTGTACTTTGTTTAACTTATGAACGTCCCTTCCTTTTGTTTCTTTACTTGAAATCTCAAAAAGTATCTCAACTCTCCCATCATGGACATCTCGAATCTATCTGTCATAATCTTACTAAATTCTTGACAAAAAGATTTGTTAGTTGAACCAAATATAATATCATCAACATAGATTTGGCAAACGAAGAGATCATCATCAAAGTGTTTAGTAAACAAAGTGTAATCAGCTTTACCAATCTTGAAGCCATTTTCAATCAAAAAATCTCTAAGGCACTCATACCAAGCTCTAGGAGCTTGTTTGAGGCCATAGAGAGTCTTACACAGTTTGTACACATAGTCGGGGTACTCTTGATCTTCAAAATCAGGTGGTTGCTCCACTACACCTCCTCCTTGATCGGTCTATTGAGAAAGGCACTTTTCACGTCCATTTGATAAAGCTTGAAATCATGGTGAGTAGCATATGCAAGTAATATACGAATCGATTCAAGCCTAGCTACAGGAACAAAAGTCTCATCGAAATCCAAACCTTCAACTCATGAGTACCCTTTGGCCACAAGTCGTGCCTTGTTCCTTGTTACCACTCCATGTTCATCTTGCTTGTTGCGGAAGACCCATTTAGTGTCGACGACGTTGGACTTGGGCCTTTCAACAAGCTCCCACACTTCGTTCCTTTTGAAGTTGTTCAATTCTTCTTGCATCGCCATCACCCAATCCAGATCTTTTAATGCATCTTCAACCCTGTATGGTTCCAAAGAAGATACAAAAGAATAGTGTTCACAAAAATTAGCTATGCGAGATCGAGTTATTACTCCCTTTTGGATGTCACCGATTATGTTGTCAACGGGGTGATCTCTTTGGATCCTTTGGTGTACTCTTGGATGTGGCACTTGTGGTCTTAAATCTTCATTATCATCTTTTTCTCCCCTTGGATAGTTTCCCTCATTGATGTTTTGATCACCTTGATATTCTTGATGTTGATCTTGTGTGGAAGCTCCCCCTTGATCATTTTCCTCCACTTGTGGTTCATCTTCTTCATTCGCATTTGGAGGTGGCACTTGTGGTCGAACATCGCCCAATGCCATTCTTCTCAATGCTTGACATGGAGCTTCTTGTTGACCTAGCACACATTGATCAACTTGATCTTCTTGAGAGCCGGTAGTTTTATCGAACACTACATCACGTGCTACTTCAACAAGTTAGGAGGTCTTGTTGAGGACATGATAAACTTAGAAGTTCGAATCATGGCCAAGTAAGAAACCTTCATCGGACTTCGAAGCCCTAGGCTTCTTGTTTAAAATATAACATTTTGAACCAAAAACTCGAAATATGAAATATTCAGCTTGTTACCCGTGAGTAGTTCATATGAAGTTTTCTTGAGCGGCCAATGAAGATATAGACGGTTTATGGCGTGACAACCGGTGTTAACCGCTTCAGCCCAAAACCTGTCTGAAGTCTTGTATTCATCGATCATTGTCCTAGCCATCTCAATGAGTGTTCGGTTCTTCCTTTCAGCCTTTCCGTTTTGTTGAGGAGAATATGGTGCTGAAAATTCGTGCTTTATACCTTCTTCGTCTAGATACTCCTCAACTTGGGTATTCTTGAATTTTGTCCCATTGTCACTTTGTATGTTCTTGATCTTCAATGAGAATTCATTTTGGACACACTTGATGAACGTCTTTAGGGTTCCTTGAGTTTCTGTCTTATCATGCAAAAATAAAACCCACGTGAAGCATGAAAAATCATCAACAATGACTAAACCGTATTTATTACCGCCGACACTTATGAAAGCAATTGGACTGAATAGATCTATGTGGAGGAGCTCAAGCGGTCTTGTTGTAGTCATGACATTCTTCGTGGGATGGGGTGCTCCTACTTGCTTCCCGACTTGGCATGCTCTACAAGGCATGTCTTTCTCAAAAACAACATCCTTTAAACCTCAGATGTGATCACCTTTAAGGTGTTTTTGAGGATTCCTCATACCAACATGTGCTAACCGTCTATGCCACAACCAACCCATGTTGGTCTTTGCAATCAAGCTTGTGTCAAGTTCGGCTTTATCTTTGTTGAAGTAAATTAGATAAAGTTTTCCCTTTAACACACCCATGAATGCAACCGAGTTATCACTCCTTCTAGAGACGGTCACACCCTCCTTAGTGAATAAACAATTATAAATCTTGTCACATAATTGATATATGGACAAAAGGTTATAATCCAAGGAGTCAACATGTAAAACATGAGAAAGAGTATGTTGTGATGAAATTGTAATTTTACCGGTACCAAGCACCCTTCCTTGACTATTATCACCAAAGTAAATGTCTTCGCTTGGATCTTCATTTTCTTCATATTCCACGAACATTCTTCTTTTTACGGTCATGTGATTGGTGCATCCACTATATAGCACCCATTTTGCTCCACTGGATGAATAAGCCTGCAAAAAACAAATTATGCCTTGGTCTTAGGTACCCAAGCTTGCTTGGGTCCTTTGAGAATAGTCACAAGTGATTTGGGCACCCACACATGAGACTTGGTGTTCCCATGGAGTGGCCCAACATATTTAGCATAAACGCTTCCAAGATTACCTTTCATAAGTACATATGAAGCATCAAAAGTTCTAAACGGGAGTTGTTGTTCATATGTGTTCACAATGTTAAATTTATCAACATTATTAGGTTTTCTAAATTGAGAAGAGTTTTCCTTTACAAAGGCAATGTAATCCTTATTATTCTTGTGGCTTCTAGCGTTTTGCTTTTCACAATAAGAATACCCAATGCCATATTTGACATTAGGAGGTCTTGTGATCGAGTATGCACTGCGTGAATACTTGACCCTCTCCTTACCAAATATGCCACTTTGGGAAGGTTGCTTGTCCTTTGTCAAGTTTGGCTTTTCCTTCAAGTTAGTGTCACTTTTGGCACAAGCACAAGTAATAATAGTTTCAGATTTTATATGTTGAGAAGGTGAGCTTGAGGAGGATGAAGAACCACTTTGCTTGAGTGACTCAACTTGTACCTCAAGGATCTTGTTAACTTTGGTTAAGTTAGCAAGTTCATCCTTGATGGTGGCGTTTGAGTCTTTTAACTTCAAGCAAGCTTCCTTGCTTGAAGCTAACTCAAGTTCTAGTGATTTACTTTGCTCCTTTTCAAGTTCAAGAAGCTTTCAATCTCAAGATATTCCTCCTTTTGTGAGATGATCATATCTTCCTGACGATTGACTCACTTCTCCTTATCAACAATCTTATCAAGTAAAAATTGAATTTTAGCAGCAGTCTTTTTGTCTAAACCCCCAAACATTTATTCACTTTCATCACTGCTATCATCCTCACTAGAATTATCACTGTCACTAGTAAAAGAATGTGAGGAGGAAGATTTAGTTGTTATCTTTATTTTACCTTCCTAGGCTATTAGACATGTGTTGTCAGTGTCCTTCCATGCACCCATGGTTGGGAAGAGAGTGGATTTCTTGGTAGTCTTCTTGATGGCTATGGTGGCCATATCCTCTTCTTCTTCGAATGAGGATTCATCATTGGAGTCCCACTCCTTCCCTAGATGTGCTTGGCCATATTGCTTCTTCTTTTTCTTTAACATTTTCTTTGGTTGAGGCTTGTTGTCCTTAGTCTTCTTCTTATTTTCTTCATGTGGACAATCAACTATGAAATGGTCATACTCTCCATAGTTATGGCATGCACACCTCATTTTTGGTCTTTATTTGTCCCTTTGTCTTCCTTCGTTTGAGCTACCACCCTTTCCTCTTCTCATCATTTTCTTGAACTTCTTCATGAACAAGATCATGTCTTCTTCATCGATATCACTGCTTTCATCATCGCTTTCTTCTTCTCTATGAGATTCTCGAGCTTCTTTTTATAAGGGTTTACAAGTTGACTTCAAGGCAACCCTTTCTTCTTTGCCGAGGTAAGGTCGGCAATTTACTTGACATGCTTGGCTTGCTTCTCCATTATTTAAAATTTGATGATCTTGCCAAGAAGTTCGTCCGGGGTCATTTTCGGATACACGGGGCTTTCTCTAATCATAGAGCAAAGAGTTACGTTGTGAGACATGAATGCTCTAAGAATCAACTTCACGACCTCATGATCATTCCACTTTTTCCTGCCATATGCTCGGACTTTGTTGATAAGATTCTTCAATCGATTGTACATATCTTGTGGTGATTCATCGTCTTCTATAGCAAATCTTCCCAATTCACCTTCAATCATTTCTATCTTTGTTTTGCGTACATGACAGTCACCTTCATGTGCGGTTTGTAGAGTATCCCATATCTCTTTGGCAATTTCGAGTTCATCCACCATGGTGAACTCGTCTCGGCTCAGTGATGAAGTTTTCACAGCTGCAGCTTGAGCATTCCAATGAATGGCTTGTTCTTTGCTTGGGGTCAGCTCTTCATCATCATCCGGGATATCTATCCCTGTACACATCATATGCCAAAGGCTTGGGTTAAGAGATATAAGGTGCATTTTCATGTTTTGTCTCCACATTGAGTAGTCATTGCCATCAAAGAAAGGTGCTTTCACTAAAGGAATTCATAAGTAATGACTATTGTTAGAATTTAGACGTCCATAGTCAAAAGGATATCGGGAGTAGTCTGTGTGACTACCCCCCTTCTTCTTTTCATCGTCGATCTTCTTCTTACCTTTTGGGGAGAGAGCCTTATTCCGTAGAATAGCCTTTAGTTGTAGCATCTCCTCGTCATCGTCCTCATAGTCTTGAATGGCATTGAGGAGCTTCTCCAGCTTTTGAGCCTTTTCATCATCACCCTTCTCGTTGTTGAAGTTCTTGTGTACATCCTTGATGTTTGACATTTTTTTCTTTGAGCGGTGAGTCTCTTTTGAAGAGTTTGGGTCTGATACCAATTGAATGTAGCCTAGAGAGGGGGTGAATAGGCTTTTTGAATCTTTGTTGATCCCTAAAACACTTAACAGATTGATCAAATAAAGAGATATCGGACTAGCCTGGTACTGTGTGGACTAGTCCGGTTTGTGTGGACTAGAAAGATCAAGATTGATCGATAATTTCACTTCTAGTACCCTATGCAGCGGAAAGTAATTTGCAACTTGGATATATTACACCAATGAAACAATATGGCAAAGATCAATATTAATTCTAATGTTTCAACGTGAGTTACAAAAGATTATGCAAACCCTAGAATATGATGAACAATGAAACAAAGGTGTGCGAGACAAGATTTTATCCCGTGGTTCGATTCCACAGAGGAAATCTACATCCACGTTGAGGAGTCCATAGAGGATCGGGTCTTCACCAACCCTACCCTCGTTGAATCGCCACGGAGGCTGATTCTCTTCCAGTAATCACAAAGGGGCAAAAATAACTCATTCAAGGGGCCTTCTAACAAGTTGAGGGCTCCCCAAGAATTACAATGAAGAACACCACCAAACACACTTGAAATATATACAATAAAATAATAAGAGTGTGCGAGATATCAAACCCAAGAGCTCAAGATGTGAAGAACAAGTCTCTCCTTTTATCAATTGCTAATCCTCAAAGAGTTGATCCTTTTAGGGTTAGAATGTGTGGAGAGATGTGAATTCTGGGCTCTTGGGAGGTGTGACGGCTCAGGGGGTCAAGAGAATTGGTTGTACGGCCGTACACCCCTATTTATACTAGGGTTTCCAAAAGTTCCCGTTAGGGTTTGTGATGTCCGGACTAGTCCGATGTACGGCGTGTGGAAAACCCTAAGTGTTGAGAGATACTGGACTAGTCTGTTATGGTGCGGACTAGTCCGATTTTAGTCAGAAACTTTTTGGACTAGTCCAGTAGATATCGAACTAGTCCGGTGTGATGAACACCGTGTAGGACTAAGGACAAGTCTGCACATGGAGGGACTTGTCCGATTTTAGTCAGAGAGTTTTCGGACTAGTCCGGTGGATATCGTACTTCCTCGATGTAGTGAAAAATGTGAAGTGATGAGGACTAGTACGCACTAGGGGGACTAGTCCGATTTTAGTCAGAGAGATATGGGACTAGTTCGGTGCTTATCGGACTAGTCCACTCTTCCTGTGAAATGTGCAGTGAGTTGAATTATTTGTTCACTTGAGCTCTTGGAGTGTGTTACTCCAACACACTCCATACAAAATAATCTAATCTTTTCAGCTCTTGAGCTCTTCTTCCTTTAGATCCTCATTCTCCTTCCTTTTTGTACTTTCTTTCTCAGTTCTTTAAAACCTGCGCTCATCTCAACAATTTTGTTAGGATCTCATTTGTTTGTCATTAATCAACCAAAACCCACAAAAGGGAGGCCTAGATGCAGTTTCATTTTGTTTGTTCTTGATTAAATTGCAGCAGGACAAAAATTGTAAAGAGGTGGTTTGGCAAGAAAGAGGAGGCCACAGCAAACTCAAGCCAACATTGGGAGGATTTGAGAACACATCTCTCATTTTGATGTTTGAGGTAGAGAAATGTTCAAGATGATGACTCAATGGAGGAGAAAGAAGAAGCCTCAACCAAATCCAACCTCAACTTTACGTTTGACGTTGAACATCAAGCCTACGCCAAACTCAAAGGTGTGAGTTTCTCACACAAGGGCCTTCATCACCAATTGCTCTTGAAATAAGGTATGAGTTTATGATTTTTCATTGTTTGTTTTGCCTTAGAATTGAATGCCCTTGCTTGCAATTATGAGGAAGGTTGCCACTTCCTCATCATTCAATTCGCATGCATCCTCACAAGAGTAAGTATTGGTATCATCTTTTGGATCTCGAAAAGGAAATACCACCTTACTTGGAAAAACTATAAGAAGTACCTAAACCCCCTTAAGAATTGTTTTATAGACTTAGTCATTTTTACCTAGGTTTCAGAAACAAAACGTTTTGGCATAAATTTAATGGGTGAATTGGTATGTAGCAACTAAATAGTGATGACCATGATTTTGATTTGAGCTTTGTACATATATGGTGTCACTAGAATTCAAACTCATAGGAATAAGTGATATCCTTGATCTTAATTTGAATTACATGTTTATGTGGAATCACTAAATTTCAAATTCCTAGAAAAGTTCAGGAGGATAAAATTTGAGAATCTTGTTTGCCATGATCCAAATGATAACATTTGCTCTTGTGTAAAAATCTATGATGGTTAGAAACTTAATAAGATGAAGGGATCCATATAGTGCACCACTTACATTGCTATGAGTAGGAGCTTTGGAAAATGTTCAAATTAATTTATCCGTAAAGCCCCACTCTTATCATTGAATAATATATTGTTCATGAACACACTTGAAATTGGACCCAATGCATCTTTGTTCTTGTTCTTCCTCGTACGTACAAATGAAGATTCGGTTACCTAACCCAAAAATTCATTTGTACAAGTATCGCGAGCTAACCATCCCTCTCTATCATAGATGGGAAGTTTGCAGGAGTAATATACTATGTAGGCATTCAAATATCTGATTGTTGGAAATACTAAGAGGGTTCCATTTCAACATCTCTTAGCCGAGTAAATTAGGACGATTTCCACCTACGAACATTAAGCCCGAAGGTCAATCATAACTATACGAGGTCAGAGATTTGACATTGAAACCCTCCATGAGTAACCAATAGGCTTCTACGAATATGTGAGTGCATTATGCTCTCAACTATTCCAAAGCACTCATTCAAGCTCAAGGGAATTGCCAACATCATTGGGTGTAAGTTGTTCCTTTGTTGTAAAAGGTATGATGTACCTTAACCGAGGAATGACAAGATCACATCCAATGTATATTGGGTGCAAGTTGTTCCTATGTGACTACAAGGTATGTTATACCTTAGCCAAGGAACAACGGATCACACTCAACCCATGTTGAGTGCACGTCATCCTTTTGTGGTTATAGGGATGTCGTACCTTAGCCAAGGAACAACAAATCATATCCAACACATGTTGGGTACATGTGACTCTTTTGTGGCTAAACGTTATCATTACCATGGCCAAGGAATAACGGATCAAACCCAATGCATGAGAGGTACAAGTTATTCCTTTATGCAAGAAGGTATGATACACCTTAGCCAAATAATGTCAGAACATACTCAACGCATGTTGAGTGCACATCATTCTTTTGTAGCTAAAGGTTATCATTATCTTAGTCAAAGAATAACAAAGTACACTCAACGTATGGGAGACCTTGAGGTGCGGATAAGCGACATCAACTACACTTTCTTCAACCACACTCATGGCACCCGAGGGAGGCAACACAACATTGACACTCAACCCTCCATTGCCAAAGTCACGCTGCAACGAGGATAGGCCAAACTCATGGCCTACCTCCGTCGCTAAGGATTCAAACCCTATCGCGGAACATGTTCAAGAATAATCTTGGGGGAGGACCCCCACTTGAGGTAACTTGTATCACACACATTGCATTTTATTTTTCATCCATTCATCCACCTTGCATCTAAAAATTTGAAAAATGAGAATATAAATAGTAACTTAGATTTGCTTTGTTTCAAATAAAGATGTGCGGTAAGAATGATTTAGAATTCACATAGATGAAATGATGAATAGTTGCTCTATTTTATTTTTCCTAAGTCCCTAGTTTACAACTTGCTACTCTCTAAATATTGCTTTCATTGGTTAAAGTTAACTTTGTCTTGATTTAGAAATTGTGGGTAGCAAAAGCTTAATCTAATTCTAAGTTGTTGTGAGATATGATATAGTGATAGGCTGCTATTCCTAGTTTAAAAGTGAAACTTAAATTTTTGGAGAAATTCTAATTAGATTTAAGTTACCCTCATTTCATTGGAAATACCTACCAAAGTCGTACGATGTTTTACACTGATAAACCTTATGCATATGCTATTTGTCTTCACATTGAGCCTAGTCAAACTAGTATAGTCCTGTCGGAGTCTGGTTCCGGCAATTCTCCGGGTACTACTGTTGGTAGCCCGTGGAGTTTGTAGTTCGGTAGTGGGCGCGCAGAGATTCAGAACACGATGGCAAATTGACACAAGGATTTACGTGGTTCGGGCCGCCTAAGTGTAATACCCTACTCCACGGTGTGTGTAGTTGTTGTATTGAGCGTTTGAGAGCTTCATGGGCTTGTGCCCGTGCCTAGTCTGGAAGAAGTCTCTCTCGTGTATCGTTCGGCTAGTCCTTTTATAGTACAAGGACTAGTCGTTACATCATTAGCCTGGCCCGACATGTGGCCCTGGTGGTTACTGATGCTTAATACACAATTGATGAGCTTAATTACCCTTAATAGTGTGGTAACGCGCCTTGACAGTGTCGTTACTGGTATTAAGGGCCCTCCGATCGTGTGTCATTAAGATGGTATTAATGACACTTAATTAGGTCTTGTAGTCTTCAATTGCCCCTTGAAGTTCTGAGTTGTTGGGGGTCCACCAGTCTGCTTGTTAAAGTTGAAGGTCTGGCGGTTTGACGCGTGGAAGCTCCGGAGCTTACCGTCTGGGACGGGTAGGTCCAGTGTAGTTGTACACGTGTCAGTACCGGAGCTTCCCTCTGTTGGGGTTTAGGTCTGGAGGTGCCGCACAGGTATTTAGCCCGGAGCTTTCCCGTGTGTGGGATGTAGCTCCGGTTGCAGGATACACGTGGCAGCACCGGGACTAACCATAGAAGGGAAGCAGGTCCAGTCCCAAATGACACTTGGGGCCTTCGGAGGTCTTCAACTCACACAGGTGAAGTTCATTTGGTATTTTTGCAGTCCCAAGGGGTATTCGGTACGCAGGGTACCGACAGTGCCCCCCTAGGCCCACCTCTGGGAGAGACCTTTTGGATGGAGTCATTCTACCGAAGGTGGGTCCATCCTTTGGTTTTTGAGCCGTGTCTTCAAGGGTCTTTGGATGTGCCGTTGGCGGTAGTTCGCAGTTAAACCATCGCCGCGTGGCATATCCAGGATGCGGCAGGTGAGATCTGAGCATGCGGATCTCACGTAATTGAAGGTCACTGATTCCCAATACAAAAACTGTATCGGTTCCTCGCGCCTTGTGAGGCTGCCACCCTCGGGCTTCCCGCATCTCATGATGACAACTGTTTGCCTGGGGTAAGGACCTCGACTTGATCGTCAGGGTGGCCCCAGGCCCCCTTGTCATTGGCAGGGTGAAGTTTTTGAACCGTATCGTCGTCTCCTTTGCGCTTTCCATCCCAGCGTTGCGGGGGCTTACTTAAGAAGGAAAGGGTGCAACGTTTGGGGATTCTTTACGCCTTCATTTGAACTTGCGCTTGAATCCTCCAAACTTTTGCCTGCTTGTCATCTCTCGCCCCGATGTGCTGCGATGAAGTTGGGACTCCCCAAGAGCCACATTGGGAGCAAGAAGGAGTTGTCTAGGGTCCGGACCTACATGGGTTGGTCCAGTGACTCCTTCAACAACAAAATTCGTTGTGGCAAGCTTCCCTTCGAGAAGGATCGAGCCGGATATATGGTGTACTTCCTTGGGTACGCCATGGCGGGTTTGATCCCGCCTTTCTCCACTTTCTTTCTGATGCTGCTTGATTTCTATGGTCTACAGCTCCACCATCTCGGCCCCCACTCAATCTTGCTGGTGGCGACTTTCGTCCACTTTTGCGAGATGTGGGTGGGAGTGCTCCCTTGCGTGGAGTTGTCCCGGACTTTCTTCACTGTCCACCCCACCGGGAAGAGTGATGAGTTCATCGGCTTCTACTACTTCGTGAAGCGGAAAAACTCCCCCCTCAAGTACTTGAGGTCCTTTCCTTCCGGCAAGTGGGACGACTGGAAGAAAGATTGGGTGGTCATCACCGTCGAAGGACATGTGAGGTTGGAACTGCCTGAAGGCCTCCCCCGCGTCGACACTGACATTTGGAGTGATGTGCTGGAGCTGTCGAGGGTGTACAGGCCCATTCTGGACAGAATCCAGGAGTGCGTCGACGGTGGGGTGACCACTCAGATGGTCTTCGGCAACTTATTGACGAACAGGTGGGCCCTGCTAAGGGCTAGGGGCGACCTGCCTGGGCCTTCAACAGTGAGATGGATACCAACCGCATCGAGGTTGGTTCGGGTACCAACTTAACCGGTGAAGCCTTGAAGACCCATCTCAAGAAGTTCCAGCCTGGGAACATTGGCCCTGGCGATGTGTCTCCACTGGCGGCCTTCCTTCCTCTGAATATGATACCAGAGGAGTGCAGAGAGCTCCGGAGGAAGATGCCGTTGTTGGACGACTTGGGCCTGATGGAGAGGCGATCAACCTCCGGGGTGGCAATCCCTGGAGCTTTTGAAGGTGGCTCCGCTCCCGCCCCAAAGCCAAGAGTTGAAGTCATAGGCAAGGGCAAGGAGTTGGCCGAGCCCTCGAGCCGCAAGAGGAAGTTGAAGCATTCTGACGAGAGGTCCATCAGACCTGCTCCTTCCTCTGCAGCTCCTTCTCCTCGGCGGAGGAGGTCTTCGGCGGCGGCAACCACTCCAACATCAGCATCTCCTCGGGACGCTAGCTTCGGCCATGTGGCTCTAGTACCAGGGCCAGCTGAGGGCTCTAGGTCCGAAGGTCCTTCTCAATCGAGGGGGGCCTCAACCAAGACAACGCCGATGGCGGCAACAAGCTCTGGGGAGCCTTCCGGAGCTACTACACCAGTGGCGACAGGGTCCGGTCCTGAGCGTCCGGTGAAGAAGTTTCGCGCTAGCTAGAGCGGGAGCCTTCCGAGGTAAATTTGATTTTTTACCTCAGTTGATTGTTTTTTGTTGTAATCATATTTTGAGTTGCTTCATCCTTCATCCACACCGGACCCAAGAAATGGGCTGAAGCTCCAGTTCCTAGAACAGCGGCTGATGTTGTGCAGGCGGAAGTTCCAGCTTCAGTTCCAGTGCCGCCCCAAGAGGTGGCTGAGGCCGTGGCAGCTTCGGCACCAGTTGTCTTGGTCCTTGACCTTAAGTCATCCCCTGAAGCTCTCGTGGCAGCGCCGGACCAGGGGAATGAAGATGTACCAGCGGCACCAGCCCCGGAGGTTGAAGCTCCGAGTTTGGATGTTGAGATGATGGACGCTCCGGCCTTAGAGCCAGAGGTAGCTGCAGTACTATCCCTAGAGCCGGATGTTGTTGAAGCCCCGGCGATAGACCCGGTGGTTGATGAAGCCCTGGCGGTAGAGCTGGTGGTTGATGAAGTTCCAGCGCCTGAGCCGGTTATTTGAGAAGTGCAGGCGCACGAGCCAATGGCGGTCGAAGCACCAGCGCCTGAACCGGTGGTGGAGGAGGTGCCAGCGCTAGAGCAGGAAGTGACTTCATCTCCGGTCGAACCTTCAACACCTGCCCCGGAGGTGGTGGTTCCAGAGGTGCCCGTGCCTGAGCCAAGGTGCCAAGATGAAGGTGTCGGTCCCCCGCCTGAGGGACCAGTTGCTGATGACCTGGCGGCGGGACCTTTGGAGCCGACTCTGGAGGTAGGAACTTCTGCTGTAGGACCTTCCTCGGCGGCGGCTGAGGCTATCCCAGAGGGCGGCCCTAGTGCCTTGGAAGCCCAGGGGACCTCTCTTGTAGAGTGGGACCCGATTTTTGTTATGGAGAACCCGCTGGAGCCAGCGGAGAGGACCCCAGCAGGTCCGGAGCCAATCCCTTTGTCGTTATCCATCAACAATGCCTGATCCAGCCTTCGTCAAGTTCAGCTGGCTTTTTACCCGACAGCAAGGCCCTAGAGGAGGAGCGCCAAACCCTTAGGAGGTGGCGCAACCGGCTCCAATTCGAGACCAAACTAGCGCAGATGATGTTGGCCGACGACAAGGATTGGGTGAAAAGGGAGAAGGTCCGGTTGGAGTACTGGGGTCAGCTGCTGGATGAGAGGGAAAGCATGACGCGATCCCTCGACGACCAGTCCCAGGCCATCCACAAACAGGACGTGGCTGCTAATGAAGCAGCGAATGAGCACCAAGAGAAGCTCAGCGCCATCCACGACAGCCTCGTCAAGCGCCGGGAGGCTCTTGACGAGCGGGAGAAAAAGCTCAAAGATGAAGAGCAATAACTCCTGGAGCTGCGGGGTGACCTCGTGAAGAGGGAGGAGGAGCTTACTCTGAGGCTAACTCTGGGTGACAAGAGTCTCGCGGAGCGCACCAAGAATTTGGAGGAGCGCTACGAGAAAGAGGAGAAGAAGGCCTGGCAGCGAGGACAGGACCTCACCACGAGGGATAATGAAATTGTTGTCAGGGAGAAGAAAGTGCGGGGCCGGGAGAAGGACCTGGTCGACCGCCGGAACAAGATCCACCTCCGGGAGGAGGATCTTGGTAAACTCGAAAGGCAGGTTGTTGAAAAGACTCAGCAGAACGCCAAAGAGGTCGAGCGCCTTGCCCGGGAGAATTCGGAGCTTGCGGCGACCAAGATATCCTTGGAAGAGATGCGAGGCTCAAGGGTTGCGGAGTCCCAACAAGTTTGGGACTTCTTGGGCAAAGCCAATGACGCGCTGACACCAATGGGTTTTAGTCCCGTGCGTTCGGATGATCCAGAGCCAGAGCTGGACCAGGCGTTGCAGGCGTTGAGCTCGGCGGGCAACAAGCTGACCAAGATGGGCGATGTCATCACGGACCAGTTGGAAACCGAAGGACAATCCCTAGCGAAGAACGTCGCAGAGTACATGCTGATGGGATACACAAGCCGGAATCCTCACTTCCCACTGGACCCGGTGGTTTTAGGCCCCATCGACGGAGAGGGAGAAGCCTCCAAAGCCAGCGTGTCGGAGGTTGCCCAGAAGGTCGCCTCGTTCTTCCATAGGGTTTAGGACTTTCTCTTTGTAGCTCCCACTTGTATCTTCTCTTCTTTTTCTCTAATTTTGTAATCTCTTGTTTATAGATTAATGAAATTCAAGAATTTTATGAATTTCATTTTTTGTCTTCAACACCTTTGTCCCACTTGGCCCCCTGGTAGATGTACATAATTTGATTGTGAACATGTACCAAGAGGATGTAGCATTTTGTTGAATACTTGCGCGCTTCAAACTTGTAGTTTGTAGGTCCGAAGTCACCGATAGTAGGGGCCCCCTGTGGTTGTCGGGGCTTAGTAGCTCCGGTAGTGGCCCTTGTCAATACGTAGAGCATCGACAGTTAGTCCTCTGGGGTTGTCGGAGCTTGGTAGCTTCGGCAGCAACCATTGTCAACACGCGGTGCATCGACAGCAGACCCCATTAGGGTGTCTTCCCACCATCTTTTCTTCACGTTGACGGCTGGCCCCCTGGATTTGCCAGAACTTTGTAGCTCCGGTGATGTCTACTATCAATGTTTGAAACATCGCAGTAGACCACCTTAGGGGGTGTCGGAGCTTTGATAGCTCCGGCTTCATCCACCATCATCATGAGATCTTTATTTTTCCTGCACACTGAAGTTAAGAAAAACAGTAAAATCCATATCTTATCTATAACTCGTTTGCGGCTTACTACTCCTGAAAGAATAGGTTGAATGCAATTCTACATACAATCAAGTGCACTGGCTTGTTTTCTCCAGGTCCGAAAGTTTCTGGACTCGCCTTACTTCGGCCTGCCGAGGTGTAGGTAGAGTGGCGTACTTAGGGTGCAGGACCAGGCTAAGTCGATAGCACACTCCGGACCTAGATTGGCTTGGCGGAATTCAGACGAGTAGACCATTAACAATGTTTAGACCCGGAAGAATTGACAATGCAACTTGAATTATATATGAATTGGTCGAGCTAAAGTTTCTTAAGAATTGCACAACATTGTTATGGACAAGAAAGAGAAAAATAAAAAATAAAAAATATTGAGCCTGTACAAAATAAATGTACATGGAGTCTGTTTTCACACAATGATGTCTTTCATTATAGGTCCGGGGTACAGGGGAAACAAGTACACTCTTAGGGTACGGAACCAGGCTAAGTGTGTTGTGTTTCTTGCTTGACCCAAAGTAGCTAGCTACACTTTTAGTTCTGAGACTGAGACAAGTGTTGCCTGAACTTTACGGACCTTCCGAGGGAGGTCCGGCTGTTCTCCCGAAGGAGCTACCCGACTTTGTACAATGACTCTATAACATACATCACATGTAACTACAGAGTCACCTCCGTGATATTAAGCGTAAAACTTACGGAGGTGCTCAATGTTCCAAGGATTAGGGAGAGGTGTCCCATCCTCGGTTGCCAAGCGAACGCATCTGGGACGAGATACTTTGATCACTCGGAAGGGTCCTTCCCAGCTAGGAGAGAGTTTGTTTAACCCTTCTCGAGTTTGTATTCTCCGTAGCACCAGATTGCCTTCCTCGAGCTGTCGGCTGTGAACATGCCTTTGGTGATAGAACCGAAGAGCTTGGCGGTATCGGGCATTTCGAATAGCTGCTCGGCACCTTCCCTCTTCAACGAGTTCAAGGTCTTCACACCGGAGCTGGTCCTGTGTGGCATCGTCGAAGGTCCGGACCCGGAGCGACCCCAAGGTAATTTCCAGAGGAAGGACTGCTTCAGCTCCGTACACCAGGAAGAAGGGTGTCTCTCCAGTTGACAGGTTTGGAGTTGTCCTATTGGCCCACAGTGTGGGCGGAAGCTCTTCAATCCAGTTTGCTCCATGTTTTTTCAGGCGCTCATATGTGCGCGTCTTGAGTCCTTTTAGGATTTCTGCATTTGCTCTCTCAGCTTGGCCATTGCTTGCCGGGTGAGCTACAGAAGCGTAGCTAACTTGAATGCCGAGGTCTTCGCAATATCCTTGGAATGCAGAGCTTGTGAATTGGGTCCCGTTATCAGTTATGATCTTGTTTGGGACTCCAAATCTGCATACGATGGACTACAAGAATTTGATGGCTGATTGCTTATTTATTGTCACAATTGGAGTTGCTTCCGGCCACTTGGTGAACTTGTCAATGTCGACGTACAAGAACTTGTAACCTCCGACGGCTCTTGGGAAAGGTCCCAAGATATCCATCCCCCACACAGCGAATGCCTATGTAGGAGGTATCATTTGTAGAGGTCGAGCTGGTGTGTGAATTTGCTTTGCATGGAGCTGGCATGCTTCGCATTTCTTCACAAGCTCAGTTGCATCCTGGAGTGCTATAGGCCAGTAAAAACCATGCTGGAAGGCTTTACCGACCAGTGTGCGGGAAGACGTGTGATTCCCACACTTGCCTCCATGGATTTCTGCGAGGAGCTCGCAGCCTTCTTCCCTTGTAATGCACCACATTAGGACGCCGTTAGCACCGCGCTGGTAGAGATCCCCTTCTACCAGTGTGTATCTTTTAGCCAATCTGACTATCCGGTCAGTGGATACATTATCTTCAGGAAGGAAATTGTCTTTCATGTAGCTCCGGATCTCTGAGATCCATGCATCGGAGCTAACTTGAGGATTTGAGTCTTGCGTGCTGGGTTGCTCGGAGCTTCCTGCAGCACCTACGACCCTTGATGGACGCCATGGTAATAGGGCCATCGGGACCGCTAGCTTCGAGGTGATGGTATCGCCCCCTTCGCTCAGTTCGGCAGGTTGAGCTGTTGGTGTTGACAATCTCTGGACAAAGCTTCCGTCGGGAGCCGGAGCTTCGGTTGAAGCTTTCGTCGAGAGTTCGTCGGCTTCAGCATTGTTGAGACGCTGGACATGGCAAAGATCTAGGACGTCGAAGTCCTTTTGAAGCTTCTGTACTTCAAGTAGGTATGCATCTAGATGAGGGTTGTTGCAAGCAGCATTCACCTTTGACTTAGTTTATGACGAGCTACGAATCATCCTTCACCAACAGCTGCTTGACACCATATAATAGTGCCACCTTGAGCCCATAGATTAGTGCTTCATACTCCGCCATGTTGTTGGTCGCCTTGAAGTCAAGGTGAACCATGTATTTGACCTTCTCCCCGGTCAGGGCGAGGAGAAGGACTCCAGCTTCGGCCCCCTGCTTCTGCACGGAGCCGTCAAAGTAGAAAGTCCTGTGAGGCTCGGTGAAGACCAGAACCTTGGGTTCCAGCTTCTGCTCTCTAGGGCCCCCAGGATTTGATGGAGAGGGGGTCCATTCCGCCACAAAGTCCGTCAATGCTTGACTCCTGATCGCTTGTCTTGGGATGAATTCAAGGTCGAACTCGGCCAATTCCGCTTCCCACTTTGCAATGTTCCTAGTAGAGTTGGGGTTATGCAAGACTGTGCAAAGTGGATAAGAAGTTACCACTGAAATCTTGTGAGCTTGGAAGTAGTGTTGGAGCTTCCTAGAAGCAATAAGAACTACGTAGAGCAGCTTATGCACCTCCAGGTACCGATTTTTGGCGTCATGGAGTACTTCCCTGATGAAGTACACTGGGCGTTGGACTATCGAGACCCTCTCGAAGGGGCCCAGAGCTTCCTCCTCATCAACCCGGACCCTCCTGGAGGGGTCCGAACCTTCGTCTGGGACCTCCAGGTTCTTGCTTGAAGAACCCAGATCTTCTTCTGTTGTGACCCGGACCTTCCCGGAGGGGTCCGGATCTTCTTGTTCAGTAATAGTGACTCCTCCACTTGAAGGAGGTGGCTCCTCTGGCATCTCGCCTTGAGGATCCAGGTCTGGGAGCTGGGACCCAGACTCGCCTTTAGGTAGCTCCGGACCCTCCCGGAGGGGTCTAGGCTCCTGAAGTCGATATGGTTCTGGTCTTTCCGCAACCAGGACCATGTTGACAACTTCGTCAGTTGCCGAAATGTAAAGCAGAAGTGGCTCACCAGGATTCGGAGCTACCAAGGTTGGTAGAGTGGTGAGGAGTTTCTTTAGCTCCTAGAATGCCTTTTTTGCTTCTTCAGACCATTGGAATGGTCCGGACTTCCTCAATAACTTGAAGAAGGGTACCGCCCGTTCTGCAAGTCTTGAGATGAACCGGCTGAGAGCAGCTAGACATCCAGTCAACTTCTGGACGTCCTTGATGTGGGTTGGTGGCTGCATGTCTTCAATAGCTTTAATCTTCGCCGGATTTGCTTCTATTCCTCGGTGGTTTACCAAGAAGCCAAGAAGCTTTCCGGAGCTAACCCCGAAGACACACTTGTCCGGGTTCAGCTTCGTGTGTGTGACTCGCAACTTATCGAAGACAGCTTGCAAGGTGTCAATGAATGACTCCTTGTTCTTGATCTTAATGACGATGTCATCGACGTACACTTCCACTATATCTCTGATAAGCTCTCCAAAAGTTTTGTACAAAGCTCGTACAAACGTTGAAGCAGCATTTTTGAGACCAAATGGCATGGAAGTGTAACAATATAATCCATCTACTGTGATGAAGGAAGTATGCTCTTCATCTTCCCTAGACATTCTGATTTGATGATACCCAGAATATGTGTCTAGGAAACACGGTAATTCGCACCCGGAGGTGGGATCCACTATCTGATCTATTCTAGGTAGTGGGAATGGATCTTTTGGACATGCCTTATTCAGTGTAGCGTAGTCGATACACATCCGAAGCTTCCCGCCGGCCTTGGGTACAACGATTAGGTTTGCCAGCCATTTTGGGTGGAAGACTTCTCGGTTGAATCCAGCTTCAAGCAACTTCTTCACTTCTTGACGTATGAAGTGTTGTCGCTCTACTGATTGCTTCTGAGGCTTCTGATGTACAGGCCGAGCGTTGAGATAAATCTTCAGATTGTGCTCGGTCACTTCCCTAGGGATCCCAGGCATTTGTGACGGATGCCAGGCAAACACGTCGACATTAGCCCGAAGGAAAGCGATGAGCGTGAGTTCCTATTTTCATTCAGACCTCCTGATATACGGGTGGTCTGAGCAGTGTCCGAACCGATTTAGATGACTTTGATGGGAAGGTCGGTGTCGCCGCTTGGTTGCACGTGAGGTGCAGAGGTTGAACCTCGATGACGAATGCTCGGGGGTTTCGGAGCTTGCTCCTTTCCGGATTCTTCCTCCTGCGCTGTAGAAGCGCATGGAGTTCTTCCAGAGCAGTCATGGATCCGGAGAACACCTGCTGGTGTTGGCATCTTCAACACCAAGTAGCCATAATGATCAGCAGCCATGAACTTGTACAAGGTTGTCCTCCCCAAGATGGTGTTGAATGGTAAGTTGATTTGCGCCACGTCGAAGACCAACTTTTGAGTGCGGTAATTCTCCCGAGTCCCGAAGGTCACCGGGAGAATAGTGGCACCGAGTGGAGTTATGGCCCCCGGACCTACTCCGGAGAAAGGTCGGGAGGGGCGAAGATCTGAAGGTCGGAGCTGAAGCTTGATGAAAGCTTTGAAGCTTATGAGGTTCAACCCCGAACCTCCTTCCACCATCACATGGTGGAGCTGAATGTTGTTGATGGTCGGAGATACCATCAATGGGAGTTGGCCAGCTCCGATCATGTTCCGAGGGCATCCTAAAGCATTAAAAGTGATGGTAGTGTCCATCCACTTCCAGTGTGGCTCCGCCCTGGCAGTGGGAGCTACTGAGGCCATGTCTTGCCGCATTGTCTTGAGGACACGGCGGGAGGTGATGTCCCACGAACCACCAAAGATGGTGTTCATGGTCTTCCGATGCTCGTTGTCGAAGACGTCGGAGTCTTCGTCAACGGAGGTGTAAACAACCATCAAGACCTTTTTAGGGTCCTGAAAGCCTAACTCCTCTTCAACCGAAGCTTCAACGACTTTTTGTTTTCCTTCCCTTTGACGGAAAGGAACTTCTTCCCGGCGCTTGTTGTAGCGCTCGGCAAGGTTCTAGACCTCTCAGCAGCCTTCCAGGTTGTGGTTGTTCGTCTTGTGTATAGGACACCACATCTTGGAGCTGCCTCCGCCTTCCGATAACGGTCGAGGTCGTTTCTCGGGGCGTGGCCTACAGCCACCCGGAGCTGCAGTAGTAGGTGTGTCGACCGACGACTTTTTCTTGCCGTTGGACTTTTTCTTCTTCTTGCCACTCTCGGAGGTAGTGGCTTCTCCCTTGGAGGACTTTTTGTTGTCCCCCGAAGGTGGTTGGGAGTGCATTTCACGGCCCTTCGCAGCTTTGGCACACTTGTCTGCCAAGCTGAAGAGTTCCGTGATGCTGGTGACTTCCTTGGTCGCCAGCTTCTCCAGCATCTTCTTGTCTCGTACGCCCTGTCTAAATGCCACAATAATAGAAATGCCTGAGATAGAAGGTATGGTGTTTCGTACCTGGGAGAACCTCTGGATGAAGGATCGCAGGGACTCTCCCCCCTTCTGCTTGACAGCAAAAAGGACCAGTTCGGTGCCTGGTCGGGTGTATGAACTCCCGAAATTGGCGGTGAACTGTTGGCATAGTTTTGCCCAACTGTTGATGGAGTCGGGCGAAAGGCTCATGAACCAGGACCTGGCGGTCCCAGTCAAAGCCACGAGGAAATAATTGGCCATTACGACCTCATTGCCTCGAGTCACGAGGATTGCGGTGGAGTAGATTTGGAGAAACTCAGCGGGATTGATAGTCCCGCCAAATTTCTCCGGCAGGTGAGGCCGGAACTTCTGCGGCCATCTGACCATGCGTAGGTGCATGGCCAGGGAAGAACAGCCTCCTCCTACTCTCTCGGGAGCAGGACTGTCCCGAGCCTCTCGCCTCTCACGAGCACACTCGATATGGACGCGGCCATCCTGTTGACGGTAACAGCGATCAAGCTCCGCCCGAAGGTCGTGAGTCGAAAGCCTGGTTACCGTATGGGTGCGTCGCGCCCTGGAAGGCAGCGATGTCGCCTGTTGAGACGCAGCACGCCTCCTGTGTTGTGAAGCATGCGGACCATGTCTACCCGACATGGTCCAATGCTGCGATGGGGCCCGCCCCGAGGGGGGGACCTTGGTTGCTGATGCGATCGGCTGCTGCTGCAACCAAATGTTCCACATCAGCCCTCCACTGCTCCAGTCCACCCTGGGATGCTCCTGGAGGCGGTGGACGTTGGAGAAGAGCACGCACGGCATGGAGCGCGTGTTCAGGGTTGTTGTTCGTCGATGCCTTGACCGACGCAGACGCCCCATCTCGCTGTCCAACTTGATTCGCCGGTGCGGACGGTGGCGGCGGTGGCATGACTCCTGCTGGAGCCACAACACCTGTTGGCTGCTGCATGTTGGAGGGATTGCCTCCAGCAGGTTGCACAGCAAGGTTGCCGTTGGACGATCCAGCAGCAAAGTTCACCATGTTTGAATCTCGGGCACCGCTACGTGGCGCGCCAACTATCGGAGTCTGGTTCCGGCAATTCTCCCGGTACTACTGTTGGTAGCCCGCGGAGTTTGTAGTTCGGTAGTGGGCGCGTAGAGATTCAGAACACGATGGCAAATTGACACGAGGATTTACGTGGTTCGGGCCGCCTAAGCGTAATACCCTACTTCACGGTGTGTGTAGTTGTTGTATTGAGCGTTTGAGAGCTTCGTGGGCTTGTGTCTGTGCCTAGTCTGGAAGAAGTCTCTCTCGTGTATCGTTCGGCCAGTCCTTTTATAGTACAAGGACTGGTCGTTACATCATTAGCCTGGCCTGACATGTAGCCCTAGCGGTTACTGATGCTTAATACACAATTAATGAGCTTAATTACCCTTAATAGTGTGGTAACGCGCCTTGACAGTGTCGTTACTGGTATTAAGGGCCCTCCGATCTTGTGTCATTAAGATGGTATTAATGACACTTAATCGGGTCTTGAAGTCTTCAATTGCCCCTTGAAGGTCCAAGCCGTTGGGGGTCCACCAGTCTGCTTGTTGAAGTTGAAGGTCCGGCGGTTGGACATGTGGAAGCTCTGGAGCTTACCGTCTGGGACGGGTAGGTCTGGTGCAGTTGTACACGTGTCAGTACCAGAGCTTCCCTCTATCGGGGGTTAGGTCCGGAGGTGCCACACAGGTATTTAGCCCGGAGCTTTCCCATGTGTGGGATGAAGCTCCGGTTGCAGGATACACGTGGCAGCACCGGGACTAACTATAAAAGGGAGGCAGGTCTGGTCCCAAATGACACGTGGGGCCTTCGGAGGTCTTCAACTCAGACAGGTGAAGTTCCTTTGGTCTTTTTGCAAACCCAAGGGGTATTTGGTACGTAGGTTACCGACAAGTCCTATGTGAGATTTCATTCATTTCTTTTTGAAGTCAAGACTTCACTTAAACATGCTAAAACGTCTACACTAGAAGTTAGCAAATTTTCATCATATCATCATTCCACAATAAAAAGAGAAACTTCATACTTTTCATGCTTAGTACTCTCCTCATTTATTGCATAAAAAGGGAGTATAAGACATGGCTACAAGAAAAAGAAAAAGAAAATGCATGCTTACATCATAAGCATGAGAAAAAAAAGAATAAAGTGCATGCTACATCAAAAGCATGAGAATAAAAAAGAAAGTAGCCATGTTTCATCCCTGCAATAAAGAGAGTCTACATAAAAAGGAGTCATCTCAACATCCGCTTCCACTTCCACTCCATCACACATGCACAAGTCTTGAATCAAAATGTTTTGAATTAATTTCTCCTAAGGCTTACTCTTTTGACTTAGCAATATTATGTGTTGCAAATATGCCTACTACATTCCCTACCAAGATCCACATACAAGCCTTATTCAGTGGTAGGATTAGTTTAGGCAAAATGCCTTGGTGGGGACATATTTCCACTACACACAAAGGAGTGATCGAGAGAATCAATTGAGGTACTTAGAATCTAAATTAAAACTCTCCGGAATTTTAGTAGAACTTGATCTCTAGGCTATGCTTGCGCCATTTAATGTTCTATCTTTCAACTACCCATGAATAGGAGAAGGCATAAGCCCCATAATGACTTAAGATGGGTGAAGTACCATAGCCAATTTTTGCGATACTAGGTAGAGTATTTTTTTTGTGCACATGGTACTTTTGAAAAGTAGAACATTGTATGAACTCCTGATCATCAACCTAAAGTCTTGACTTTGCTCGGGACGAGCAAAGGATAAGTTTGGGGGAGTTTGTTTACAGCTGTTATATACCAATTTCACCCGTCAATATAACTCAATTATGTGAAGGAAAGATCATTTATTGCACACATCACCTTTCTACTTAACCTATTTCCACTTGTCCTTGGAAAAATAGTGCATGCAGACATTTTATGCAGGAAATGAGGTAAAAGGGGGGAGCAATCCTATAAATTATCATCCTAGCCAATCAAGCGCCAACACATGGCACCACATGGATCAAATGGCCCACAAACAGTAGTATCTGAGGCCATCCAATGGTGTATCGCTCATATCAGTCAATGGGACCAAAATAGAAGTCACCTAGAGGAAGCACACTGGAATTGGTCAACACTCCAGTTCGGCCGAACTCCCTGTTCGGCCGAAGTCAATTTTGTGCCAAACTCGGTCAACTTCCACTTGTCGACTTCATGTGGTGCCCTGATCATGATGAAGACTTATTTGCACGCTTTTTGTGGTGCGAACCAACCCTTCTCTAGCTATAAATAGGACCCCCTACCCTCACTTCTCACACATACCACTTGAGCATCACTCTATTGTATACACTATATTCCATCGTCTTAGAGGAGTTTAGCCTGTAGACAGGAGAGTCTCTAGTCCTTAATCCACATTAGTAAAGGAGTAGAATGAGTCTCTCTTCTCCCAATTCCAATTGGGAAAGGTATGGTTCACATATTCCTTATTGTATTTGTGACTTTATGCATAATAAAGAGGTTATCTTTAGTCTACTTGGATGAAGCGTTTCTTGTTTGATTGTGGATTCCATGTATGTGGTAGGAGTAGTCTTTATGATTATGCCATAACAATCTTATTCTATCATCATAAACACTATAGTCTAATTAGTTATGATATGATCATATTAATAGGAATAACTTATGTTATGTTTGAACATTGGTTCAACGATGTTTAGGTGTAAAAGCCCTTAGCTTAGTTGAGGCATTCAATCATCGCGAGCCCATCATCACCGAGCGTAAGAAGGACCTGGAGGAAGAGGAGTGGGTAGAGGAGTCCTCCTGCAAGCTCCAGCAGGTCTGCAATGAGTTGCAGACCCGCACCGAGGACCTTGACCTCCGTGAAGCCGACCTGGCACAGGACTGGCAGCGCCGTGCAAAGGAGCGCCAAGCCTTCCTGGAGCGCGAGCTCAATGTTGAGCTCCAGAAGAACACTCTATACTGTCGCGCTCGGGAACTTGATGATTGAGAGAAAGTGTTGGCCACCAAGGAGAAGTAGTTCTCTAAGGGCGGGCCGAATGCGTTGAAGGCGACGCAGCAGAAGGTGAAGGACCTCTGGGCCTCCCATGCAGCCGAGGCAAAAATGGTCTGGGATTTCCTTGGCCGCGCCGAGGCACGTTGGCACCCTTTGTCTTCAGCCCCGTTTGGAGGGGGAGCCAAAGCGGGAGGTGAGTCAGGTGTTCCCAACACTTGACTCCACCATCTCAAAGATGAAGGCGCTGGGCATGGTCATCGACGAGCGGCTGGAGACCGAGGGGAAGGTCCTGGAGAAGGAGGTGGTGGCGCACGTGATGGCGTGCCTCCGGAGCTGGTACTCGGACATCACGCTGGAGTCGATCATTTGAGGCCTCATCAAGGAGATGGAGGAGGTAGCAAGGTCTGAAGTTGAAGATATCGTTGTGCTCGTTGCCTCACGGTTCCAGCATGAAACTGACGATCCCCAAGCGTAGCGCCCTTGTGTCCTCTAGGTATTTTGTATCTTCCTTTGTAAATAACTCTGATGAATTTGAATACATGGACTTTGTCTCCATTTCTTGTTTGTTGTACCTTTTGTTTTGACGTAGCCATTTCCTCTAGGGTCTTAGCAGCGTAAGAACGCGCCAAATGACTTCGCCAATGGTTAGGTAGGTGTAGATGCACCTCACGGGGCCTTGGCAGCCTAAGGCCCCAATAGTACTTCTCCAATCGAACTTGCAACTTCGACGTGGCCAATTGCTTCAATGTCATGTGTATAGACCCTTGTAGTGGCCCCCTGGTAGATGCGGCCAATAGTTTGGGCACATCTACCACATTGTTGCAGGATGTCGACGGTGGGCACCCTGGAAGCACGAGAGCTGCCAGACTGTGGCATGGTGGCACATGAACCAAACTCACCTGCGCTTCCAGGGAAGTGTCGAAGCTCGAGGACAGACATCAGTAGTCCCCCTAGCATGGGCGCTGGATCTTGAGGGTAGACGTCAGCGGGCTCCTTAGGGGACGCTGGATCTTGAGAGATGACACTGGCGGGCCCCTGGGGGCATCGGGGCTTTGGGGGTTGACACCGGAGGGACCCCTAGGGGGCACCATGGCTTGCCTTGGGATCCAGGAGCGCCCTCTTTCAACGCAAAAAACGTCGATGACAGGCCCTCTGGGCTGTGACAGAGCTGGAGGTCCGGCGGCGTCCACTGTCGATGCATAGACCGTCGGCGGAGATCCGCCTAGGGAATTGGATACTAAAGAAACCTTATTAACAACAAGAGTGGAATGAGAGAACATACTCACTCAGTGAAGCTCATTTTCATCACGTAGAGCATCGACAGCGGGCCCCCTGGGAGGTGTCGGATCTGGATATCAGGCGGTGCCCACTATCAACATGCATAACGTTGATGGTGGGCCCCCTGGGAGGTGCCGGAGCTGGAGGTCCAGCGGCACCCACTATCGACACATAGAACGTCGATGGAGGCCCCTATAAGACCTGCACACATGGTAGTGGAGAAGTAATTTCGCTCGTTGGTCACTTCTTACCTACTCTTTAGTTTTGTTACGTCTTACGACCCTAGGCATGGGTGCAGGACTTGGGTAATTCAATGCATTAGCTTTCGGGGCCTGGTTCCCGCCTTGCTCGGAGTGTGTGCTGTTCGGCCCCCAGTACTCAATCGTAGCATTGGGGAGACAGAGTGCACAGACTTAGGGTACGAAACTAGGCTAAGAGGGCGGAACATCCTAGACCTCCCGCCTAGTGTAGGCCTTTTGTGGGGGATACCATCTGGCGCCACAGGACCCCAAACAAGGGCACGGTCGAGATACCTCAGGCACATTGTAGGTACCTCAAGCGGACCCGCTTGCAGCAAGATTGCATAACTCCACTAGGCGCGAGACAGGGAGAAAGTGACGAAGCATACGGCAGGCAATATGCGAGAACAAGTGTGATTTGATGATCATAAAATTAATGCGTAATTAAATGAACACAAACAGTGCACAGGGTAAGATAGAGATCCTTTCAAACATGGTATTTCATAGGAGGAGGCAGGCTTTACATGAAGGCAATGATCTGATCCAGATGACAAGGGTGGTAAGGTGTACAGGTTTAGGGTGCAGGACAGGCAAAGCAGGTTGCAAACCTTGGACCGGTCTCCCCGAAGCTCGATTTCTTTGATCGCTACTCCTAGACGCTATGGTACCTTTTACAAAAAATGAAAATTGTCTTACCGCTATGCTAGGGATAAAACATATGGAGGTTTTGTAGTTCCAAGGTTGGGGAGTGGCTCTCCATCGTCCGTAGCTAGACGGACGCACCCGGGGCAGCATACCTCTGTCACAAGGAAGTAGCCCTCCTAGCTGGGGGAGATCTTGTTTTCCCCTTCGCAAGAAAGTATGTGCTGCAGCACCTGGTCACCCACCTTTAGCTCCCTACTCCGCACGAACCGTTGATGGTAACGTCGGAGTGCCTGCTGGTACCATGCGTTTCAAGGAGTTGCTCACCATCTTCCCTCATCGACGAGGTCGATATCTTCGCGCTGGAGTTGGTCCTGCGTGGCTTCATCATATACCCAAACATAGGGTGAGCCCATGGCGATCTCTAGGGGAAGGATGACCTCGGCCCCGTAAACTAGGAAGAAGGGCATTTCCCCCATAGCCCGACTGGGTGATGTCCGGTTGGCCCACAGTGCGTACAAAATTTGTCAACCCACTTTGAACCATGCTTCTACAAGCTTGCATAAGTGCATGTGTTGAGGTCCCTGAGTATCTCAACGTTGGCCCCCTCGAATTGTCCGTTGCTCTTTGGATGTGTAACGGATGCATAGCAAACTTGGATGCCAAGGTCCTCGCAGTACTCTTGGAACGATGCACTAGTGAACTTGGTCCCATTGTCGATTATGATCCTGTTTGGGACCCCAAACCTAACTTGATGAATTTGACTGCAACCTGCTTGTTGATGTTGATGACAGGGGCTGCTTCCGGCCACTTAGTGAACTTGTCTACGACGATGTAGAGGTACTGGTACCCTCCAATGGCCTCGGGAAAGGGCCCCAGGATATCCAGCCCCCAAACCGCAAACGACCCTGAGGGCGGGATAATCTGCAGTGTCTACGCCAGTGTGTGGATTTGCTTGGCCTAGAACAAGCACGCCTTGCACCTTTTCACCAGCTTGACGACATCCTGGAGAGGTGTCGGCCAGTAACATCCATGTTGGAAGGCTTTACCAACCAGCGTGCGGGAAGACGCATGGTTCCCGCACTCACCTCCGTGGATCTCTGCGAGCAAGTCGAAGCCCTCCTCTCGGGTTATGCACCACAATAGGACACTGCTGGTGCCACGCCAGTAGAGATCCCCCTCTACGAGCCTGCATCTCTTAGCCTATCGGACAATCCATTCAACGGATGCATGTTCTTCAGGGAGGATGTTGTCGTTCAAGTAGTCCCGAATCTTTGTGATCCATGCATCGGGATGTGCTTGAGCTTCTAGATATTGGGCACCGGGTTGCACGGAGTCCCCGGTGACGCATATGATCCTTGGCGGGCACCTTGTTGCAGGACTGTTGGGACCGCCATCTTCGAGGTGCTGGGCTCGCCCCTTCACCAGACTCGGCAGGCCTGGCTGTCGGTCGCAGCAGCTTCCTCTCGAGGACACCCTCAGGCACTGGGGCCCCGGTGGATGCCTTCATTGACAGGTCGTCGACTACAGCATTGTCAGCATGCGGCACATGGCATAGGTCCAAGGCTTCAAAGTCCTTCTCCAGCTTCTGAACATACAACAAGTATGCTGCCAGCTGGGGGTTGTTGCAGCAGCACTCCCTCTAACTTGCTTGATAATCAGCTGGGAGTCTCCTTTGACCAACATCTGGCGAACGTCGAAGGTCAGCGCCATCTTCAACCCGAATATGAGGGCTTCATATTCTGCCATGTAGTTGGTTGCCTTGAAGTCGAGGTGCACCATGTACTTGAACTGCTCCCCTATTGGCGTGAGGAGCAGTATGCTGGCTCCAGCCCTCTACTTATGCGAGGATCTATTGAAATAGAGCGTCCAGTGAGGCTCGGTGAAGACTGGAGCCCGGGACCCCGACCCGCCATTGTCCTAGCCCCTGGTTGCTTTAGGATGGCGTACACTCAGCGATGGAGTTTGCCAATGCTTGACTCTTGACTGCGTGGCACGACAGGAAGTCAAGCTCGATCTCTGCCAGCTTTGTAGCCCACTTGACGATGTTGCGAGTTGCATTGGGGTGGTGGAGCACGGTCCTCAGCGGGAACGAGGTCACCACTGAGATCCTATGGGCTTGGAATTAGTGGTAGAGCTTCCTCGACGCCACAAGCACTGCATACAATAGCTTGTGTACATCGAGGTGCCTTGTCTTGACGTCATGGAGCACTTCACTGATGAAGTAGATTGGGTGCTGAGTGGTCCGGACCCTCCCGAGGGGGTCTGGTGCTTCTTCTTTCATAGGCACCAAACTTGGTAGCTCTTGGACCACGGGGTCCGGTCCTGCCTCTGTAGGGTCCTGCTCTGCCTTCGAGGGATGGGACCCAGAGGCACCTTGACCGTCAGGGCCCCCTGCAGGATTTGATCCCTGGGGCTCAAGACCATCAGCAGGAGCATCCGCCGACTCTTGGGGTTGTGAATGCTCCGGCCACTTAGCGACCAACACCATGCTCACCACCTCTGTTGTGGCAGCAATGTAGAGGAGTAGAGGTTCCTCGGTAGCATTGTGAGGTGTCACTTTAGTTCTTGGAATGCTTCTTCAGTCTCCTCAGTCCAGACGAAGGGTCTAGGCTTGTGCAGCAGCTTGAAGAATGGGAGAGACCGCTCAGCCAGTCTAGAAATGAACCGACTGAGCACAGCTAAGCAGTCCGTGAGCTTCTGTACATCCTTGATGTAGGTCAGGGGCCACATCATCTCTATCACCTTGATCTTCTCTGAGTTAGCTTTGATCCATTAGTGCGATACTAATAAACCAAGGAGTTTCTGGGCCGAAACCCCGAACACACTTGTTCGGGTTAAGCTTCGTGCGTGTGGAGCGCAGCCTGACAAAGACATGTGAGGTTGTCTCGCAAGGATGTATGCGTTTGATCTTGACAACAATGTAATCAACATACACTTCTACTATGTCACGAATGAGGTCCCCAAATGTTTTTTCCATAGCATGTACAAAAGTAGGGAGAGCATTCTTAAGGCCATAAGGCATATAGATATAACAATAAAGACCATCTACGGTTATAAAAGCGATATGTTCTCCATCCTTTCTAGTCATTGGCATTTTATGGAAACCAGAGTAAGGGTCTAGAGAGCACAGGTCACAGCCTGATGTAGAGTCTACAATTTGATCTATTCTAGGAAGAGGGAATGGATCTTTAGTGCATGTCTTATTGATACTTGTGTAGGCGATGCACATCCGAAGCTTTTCGTCGGCCTTCGAGATGACAACAGGGTTGGCCAGCCACCGGGGGTGGTGGACCTCTCGGATGAAGCCAACATTGAGTAGCTTCTTGATTTCTTCACAGATGATGTTATGCCGCTCGATGGACTACTTCCAAGGCTTCTGCTGCACTGGTCGGGAGCCAAGGTAGTGTGACACCTAGTTTATAAAAACGAACCAAGTGCAGTATATGTGTGCCCAGGATGTTTAACACACATACACAAGTGATTCACAAATGATAAACAAATAATTACCACAACACAAGTTAAATAAGTACCTAGGTTACATTATTCCAGAAATCCTCATATTACAATTCTAATGATCATTAATGATAATACTACTGCAATGAAAATAATCTAATTAAGCAAACTAAGCAAATTAAGCATAAAGGGTATAGCGCAGCTCTAAGTAACACCACAGGCAAAGCTGACGGCAGCACACAACTGTAACTCTTTATTAACGTCGTGATACTCCCAAACCTGACTTACAACTGTTGGTGGGGGAATTGCAAGGGTGAATACATGTTGTACTCAGCAAGTGTAGGAAAGTATGATATGTAGCTTATCAAATGACGACAATAATAAAGGCTAAGTGTTGAATGGTACATCAAAACATTTTCAGAGCAGTATATTATATGTATGTGAAGTAAACCCATCATATACCACCGTGAATATCATAGTATAAGTCCATATTCCATATCCATCACTATTATACCAGATTTCACCATTACCGTTAACCACATTCAATACCATAATTCAATCTATAACCAGCCATAACTATATTACCAACCATAACCCATGTCAAACCATAGCCAAATACCTAAACATAACCAAACCATCCCAAATCCCAAGTTTCCTCTAATCATGGATAAGGAAGGAAAGATCTGGTTGGAAGGATTGGATTGTATCGGATGATGACTTCAGTTGCGGCGGAGTCAATTATGACTCGGTATGGAAAGTATTGAGTTGGTTATGGTAGTTTTCGTGTGGGACATGAAGATGAGTTGGTTTAGGAATGTGGGATATGTTCCTGGTTTGTTAGGAAGTCTCAAGATTATTTCTATCTGCGAATAGGAAGATCTTGAGCAGTTATGGAAAGTTTTGATTCGTGATTTGAGTAAGATTAGAGTCCTTGTTTGAGTTGAGTTGGCCTTCGGGCTGGTTATATAAGCAAGGGAGACCATAGCTCGTGGTAGACAACTTTTGGGCTGTTCCTCTTGTGTTATATTGAATAAAGATCATAGTTGAAAGGAACTTTTGTGCCTTGTTCGTCCGACTTGTTCCAGACAAGTTTTACTCGTCGAGTTCTGCACAGCACTACCTTTCGTTGGTGGTTTTATCATAACTCGAGTTTTACAGATCCGATTGACGTGTTTCTTTTTGGGTTGTCTTGACAACTTATTCTATCATCTGTCAAAATTTCACGGACATTGTATTTGTGGTGTCTAATCTACACAAGTTTCTTTGACGAAAAACAGAACTGTTTTTTACTCGGTAGAACAGATCGATATTAGTTCAATCTTTTGATCGTAACTTGAGTTTTTCTCAACGGATTTGAGTGATTCTTGTTATGTCATGTTCGTGACTTGATTCTCTCTGGTATATATCACTTTTTTCATTGTGAAACACGTTTAAGATCATGTGCACACACGGTTTATCAATAAGTTTGATTTTCTACCAAAGGGGTTGGGATTTAATTGTTTCCGCTGCGTAAGATTTTTTAATCTACCATTCACCCCCCCCCTCTAGTAGCTTTTCACGTGCTCTTCAATCCTACAAGTCCATATTCCATATCCATCACCATTATACCAGATTTCACCATTACCATTAACCACATTCAATACCATAATTGAATCCATAACCAGCCACAACTATATTACCAACCATAACGAGTACCAAACCATAGCCAAATACCAAAAAATAACCAAACCATCCCAAATCCCAAGTTTCCTCTAATCATTTAGGTCATCCAGGTGCTCTTAACCGGGAGCACGGCTATTATGATAGTTTTTAACACTCTGCAGAGGTTGTACCACTTTACCCACGTGTTTGTGATTTCATCACCTTTCAGTGACAAGAACCTCAATTATGTCGTCTCCCACTTCTATTGGTGTGTGGCCAAGAGATCACAAAATAGCTTTTACAAAGGGATTACTAGCATGTACGGACCCACTGAGGTTTCATCGGTAGCGATGTCTCCAACTGAGCACATCTTCAACCAAGGGCCCCCTCTTGTGTCGTTCGGATCCCAGGGAGTCCTGCCACAAATCCAAACCCAATCCCACTCCCCGTCCCCGGTACGACAAATGATCCGTGCAAAACTAGCAATACCCTAATTAAGCAGCTACGTCGCACCCATACTTGGCCTCATGGTGGCACTTTAGTCCTAGCTTATTCTCGTATGAATCGGTCCTTAGATCTAAGGCAAGCAAACCACCATAACATCCAACCCATCCACATACCATGCTTGCTTAGATCACCAATGACCATGTTACCAATGTATATTATCCATAATCTCAATAATTTATGATTAAGTAACTTGGTTGTTTTTCCCATCCCAATTAATTTGAGTGAAGACAAAAAGGTAAAAAGCCCCTCCCAACTCTCTAGTATGTGTTCCAAGCGACAAGGGTGGTTAAACAAGTCTAGTAAACTTCATATCATAGGAGTAACATCAAATTGACACAAGCATGCAATTTTGAAAACAAAAAAATTTAAAAACTAGGATCAATATGATCAAGGACACTTGCCTTGCTCTTGGGCTTGATTGGGATCAAAGACTTCAAAGTGTTGGTGTTGGAGGTCTTCTGCAGCACCCTCTAGTGCAAATCTGTCTAATCTGTGCAACGAACATACAAAACAATAATTACAATCAATAGATGCTCATATGTTACTCAATATGACATGACATGCATGATTAATGCAATTATGAGGTAAACTTGTTAATGAGTTGCTTTTTAATGTTCACTAGTCAATTACAGTGGTTCTTAATAAGTTTATACAGGTTTCAAGTTAATTTACATTAATTTGGAATTTATTCAGCATTAAACGAATCTAGAGGCCGGACAAGTCCGCTAGGGGTCGGACTAGTCCGCCCTACGAAAACCAGCGAATTAGGGTTTTCTTGATTTACGAGAATTTGGAGAATTGGATAGAATTTACTTGGGATAGAGGAAGTAGAAGGTGTACCACGTGTTTAGAACTCCAAGGATCAAGAGTTCGGAGGCAACACTTGGATCTTGACGATCTAGGGTTGATGATGGAGAGTTGAGGGTGGATTGGTGATAGAGAATGTAAAGTCGATGAAGATCTTGATTACTTGGTCCTTCTTCGTGATCTCCTTCCTCTCCTTGCTTCTGGATCTCCCCTTGGTGGCGGCTCCCATGAACTAGGGTTTGGTGGTCTTTCAATTGAGGCAAAGTGGTAAAAGTGTGGGGTGTTAGGTTGTTTATATAGGGGTGGAGGTGTAGGGTTTGATAGATTTCGAGTTTGGGGTGGGTGGAGGCCGGTGTGGGGTCCCACATGGGCTCCAAAAAGGTTAGACACGACGTCTTTGGGCCCACTTAAGGTAAAAACCAAAAAACAAGTCGTGGAAGAAAAGATTGATTCGGAGTCACGATCACCGGACAAGTTCGCACAAGACCAGACAAGTCCAATGTTAGACAAAGACGAAAACGGATAAGTCCGAACTTAGACAGAGGAAAAACATACAAGTCTGGTTAAAATCGGACAGGTCAGAGGGGAACGCGGACAAGTCTGCTAGATATCGGATAAGTCCCGACAAGTCCAAGGACTTGGCAAAATTTCAAGGAATCGGAATATCGGACTAGTCCGCAATGGACCAGACAAGTCCGAAAATTGTACAGAGACAAAATTGGAATAGTCTGCAGGAAAAATGGACATGTTCGAAGAGAGGTTAGAGAGAAATCGGACTAGCCGCACCAAAAATGAACAAGTTTGCAGTTCTTAGAACTTCCAAGTGCGGTTTTGCTTCTAATTCGTTTTAAACTTGTTCCTCTTTATGTGGATTAATGTTAAACATATTTAATGATGTATGCAATGCATGATGCATGAAAATGAGGGTGTTACAAACCTACCCCCCTTAAAATGAGTCTCGCCCTCGAGATTCGACGTAGAAGGAAAGAGATAGGTAAAATCCTTCTTGAGATCATCTTCCAACTCCCAAGTTGCCTCTGATTCTGTGTGATGCTTCCATTGAACTTTACACTATCTAATGACCTTATTTCTTGTGACTCTCTCCTTGGTTTCCAAGATTTTGACTGGTTGCTTGGTATAAGTCAAATCCGCCTCTAGTTCCAGTTCTTCCATTGGCACTTGTTCTTCCAGAACCCTTAAGCACTTCTTGAGCTGTAACACATGAAACACATCATGGACATCTAAAAGATGAGCTGGCATCTCCAACTTATATGTTACTTCTCCACTTTTGTCCAAAATCTTGAATGGCCCAATGTATGGAGGTGCTAGCTTGCCTTTGATATTAAACCTCTTATGACCTCTCATCGGCGACACTTTGAGGTAAACAAAGTCTCCTACTTCAAAGGCTATGTTCCTCTGTCTATTATCGCATATCCTTTTTGTCTTGATTGAGTATCCATCAAGTTCTCGCGGATAATCTGAACTTGTTTTTCAACTTCTTGCAACATCTCAGGTCCAAATACTTGGTCCTCCCCTGTCTCATTCCAAAACAAGGGGGTCCTACACTTCCTTCCATATAGCGCTTCATATGGTGACATCTTCAAACTCGCTTGGTAACTATTGTTATATGAGAATTCCGCATACGGCAAGCTCTTTTCCCAACTTCTTCCATGCTTCAAAGCACAAGCTCTTAACATATCCTCCAAAATCTGATTGTCCTCTTGAATTGTCCATCAGTTTGCGGGTGATATGCTGAGATGAAGTTCAACCTTGTCCCCATAGCTTCATGTAGTTTCTCCCAAAACCTCGAGGTGAATTGAGAACCTCTATCGGACACTATCTTCTTTGGTACCCCATGTCGGCACATAATATGCTCCATATACAATTCTGCTAGCTTCGCGGTGGTATATGTGGTCTTGACAGGAATGAAATGAGTTGATTTGGTCAGCTGATCACAATAACCCATATTGAATCGTAACTAGACTGGGTATACGGTAAACCAAATATAAAGTCCATTCCAATTTCTTCCCACTTCCATTCCGGAATCTTCAATGGCTGCAATAGTTCAGCTGGCCTTTAGTGTTCCGCCTTCACCCGTTGGCACACAAGGCTACATATTCAGCTATGTCCTTTTTCATGCTGGCCCACCAATAACACGTCTTCAAGTCTTTGTATATCTTTGTACAACTGGGATGAATTGAGTAACGTGAGTCATGTGCATCCTTTAATATTGTCTCCCAAAATGCTTCACATTAGGCACGACAATCCTTTTTCCAAGCCATAAAGTACCATGTTCATCCTCATCAAACCTGAATTCTCTTCCCTCTTGAGTCCTCTTTTTGATTTATTGAATTTCCTCATCCTTGGTCTGACCTTCTTGAATTTCTTGCTCTAAGGTTAGGTTTAACTCCATTATCCCCATCTCATCCAAAAATCCGAGATTCAACTGTTCAAACTCCTTACATAACTCGGATGGCATTTCTCGAACTGTGAGCTGATGACTTACTCCTTTTCGACTTAAAGCATCAGCCACTATATTAGCCTTCACTGGATGATAGTTGATCCCCACAACATAATCCTTGATGAGCTCCAACCATCTTCGTTGCCTCAAATTCAGGTCTGTTTGTGTGAATATGTACTTGAGACTCTTGTGATCCATGTAAATCTCACACCTATGACCAAGAATGTAATGTCTCCAAATATTCAAGGCATGTACCACGGCTGCAAGTTTGAGGTCATGCGCTGGATAATTCTGCTCATGTTTCTTCAATTGCCTCGATGCATAGGCTACCACTTGACCTTCTTGCATGAGCACACATCCAAGTCCTTGTCTTTATGCGTCACAATATATGTCGAAACTTTTGCTCACATCTAGCAATATCAAAATTGGGGTTGTGGTTAATCTCTTCTTTAGCTCCTCAAAACTGTCTTGACAAGCTTGAGTCCATTGGAATGCTTTCCCCTTCATTAGCAACTCTGTCATTGGTTTGGCTATTTTGGAAAAGTCCTTAATGAACCGGCGGTAATATCCAGTCATTATGAGAAAACTTCTAATTTCCTTTACATTCTGGGGCGGTTCCCATTTCAACACATCCCTCACCTTTCCTGGGTCAACCGATACTCCTCCTCTTGAGATGATATGACCCAAAAATGACACTTCCTTCAACCAAAACTGGCACTTGCTGAATTTGGCGTACATTTGATGCTCCCTCAATTTCTACAACGTGAGCCTCAAATGTTCCTCATGCTCCTCCTCGCTTCTCGAGTAGATCATAATGTCATCAATGAGCACCACAAAACTTTATCCAAGTACTCCATGAAGACCTTCTTCATGAGGTACATAAAGTATGCAGGTGCATTCGTAAATCCAAAGGACATCACGGTGTACTCATAAGATCCATACCGTGTCCTAAAAGTCATTTGGGTATGTACGATGGTCTAATCTTCATTTGGATGTAACCTGACCTCAAGTCAATCTTGGCAAAAACACAGGCACCCTTCATTTGGTCAAACAAATCTTCTTTATGAGGCAATGTATACTTGTTCTTAATCGTCACCTCGTTGAGAGCTCGGTAATCTGCACACATCCTTCGGGGTCGATCCTTCTTGTCCACAAAAGTATGGGCGCTCCCCAAGGTAAAGAGCTTGGGCGAATAAAACCCTTCTCTAGTTGCTCTTGAATTTGTTTCTTGAGCTCGGCTAACTCCTTAGGAGGCATCTTATATGGCCTCTTAGCTATAGGTGCAGTTCTAGGTATTAATTCAATAATGAACTCTATGTCGCGATCAGGTGACATACCTGGTAACTCATCCGGAAACACATCCAAGAATTCACACACTACTGGAATCTCCTCAACTGCGACACTGTCCATGTGATTCAGCTCCAATTGCTTTGGTGCATGTTGAATTGTTTCAACCTCAATGCTCATCCCCTCCTCATTGGTCAACTTCACCGTCTTTGTGGCACATTCAATGACTCCATTGTGCTTCCTCAACCAGTCTATACCAAGTATAATGTCCAATCCTTGAGAATCCAAAACAATGAGGTTGGCAAAGAAATCTACCCCCCTTATTCTTAGGCTTACTTTTGGACATACTATATTTATCCTCATCTCTCCTCCAGGAGATTTAACCAACGAGGTATACATCATATGAGAGATAGACAAACTATACTTCGCAACATACTTCGATGAAATGAATGAATGTGATGCTCCATAATCAAATAACATAGTCGTCGGGTTGGAGTTTGCGAGAAACATACCAATGACCACGTCATCTGCTTGTTATGCTTCCTATGTAGAGACATGGTTCACGTTGCTAGGTACCAGGTTTTGCTGTCTATGGTTCCCTTGTGGATGTCCTCCATTGAGTTTTGGGTTCTGTCTTGGCGCATTACTTCCTTGACCAAGGCCTGACTTAGGACATTGAGATGCAAAATGTCCTACTTCTCCACATGTATAGCACTTCCTAGCTGCACTAGAATTTGGACAGACTTGATTCTGCACATTTGCACCAGGAAAATTGGCACGGGGTGCATAAGGCATTAGAGGCCTAGGTGCTTGCATGACGCAGCGATGCTGCACAAACTGAGGTTGAGCTGGACGTGGTTGATAACCAGGGTGTTGAGCAGGCGCGGAGGTGCTGTAATATGGCGCATTGGGCGATGCAAAGCAAGGGCGTACATTGCTTCCTTGTTGTTGTCCTTGATATGGCACCTTCCTCTTAGTGTCTAGCTCCATCTCACGGACCTTGTTCTCAACCACAATTGCCTTATCCACTAGCTTCTGGAAGTTGACATATCACAATTGAGCAATTGTACCTGGATCTTATTATTAAGGCCCCTCATGAACAAATATTGCTTCAGGCTGTCCTGACTCACATCTTCCGGTGCATACCTTGAAAGTTGAGTGAATTTACCAAGACATTCACTCACGCTTGATCTTCCTTGCCTCAAGTTCTCAAATTCTTGCCTCTTTAGGATCATAACACCTTCCAGCACATAATGAGAACAGAAGCTCTCCTTGAATTCAGCCCAAGTGATCCTCTCCTGATTCTCATGGGTGTTGCATAGCGAATCCCACCAATCCGCAACTGCTCCAACTAGTTGATGAGAAGCAAATAGGACCTTCTCCCGGTCACTGCATTGGACAATAGCTAGCTTCTTTTCCACAGACTTGAGCCAATCATCAGCGTCCATATGGTCGGTGGCTTGAGCAAAGGTTGGTGGCCCAGTCCTCATGAACTCTCCCAACCTGTTATGAGGTGGTGAGGGTGGCGGTGGAGGAATGTGAGCCTGGTGGTTGTTGTTGCTAGCCTGCAGCTGTCCCATAGTCTGTATCATGGTCTGCACGAGCTAGTTTTGCAAAGCCAATAGTTGATCAAGGTTGATAGCTCCTTGGGCAGGTCCCTGGTTGTTCTGAGGTGCTCCATTGTTCTCCTCCTCATCATTAGCATCCTCTGGTTGTGAGTCATCACCATCTGAATAAAAGCGAGAGGTAAGAATTTAGAAAACGTCCCCAACTATATGCATCAAGAGATACGAAAGTAAGCAACTACCTATACTAGCCTATATGGATATGGCAATGCTAAAGCATCCCACAATCCTCTACTAAGCACACGAGCAGCAAAACGAAGCAATCAGCACACTAAGCAAAAACACTTGGATTCTTGAGTGCTCCTATGTGTGCTCTAAAGTGTCCATTCTATCTAGGTTGCGTACTACGATCAACCTGGCTCTTATACCAATTTGTGACACCTAGTTCCAGAAAACGAACCAAGTGTAGTATATGTGTGCCCAGGATGTTTAACCCACATACACAAGTGATTCACAAATGATAAACAAATAATTACCACAACACAAGTTAAATAAGTACCTTGATTACATTATTAAAGAAATCCTCATATTACAATTCTAATGATCATTAATGATAATACTACTGCAGTGGAAATAATCTAATTAAGCAAAATAAGCAAATTAAGCATAAAGGGTATGGCGCAGCTCCAAGTAACACCACAGGCAAAGCTGACAGCGGCACACAACCTAGAACTCCTCATTAACATCGTGATACTCCCAAACCTGACCTACAACTGTTGGTGGGGGAATTGCAAGGGTGAGTACATGTCGTACTCACCAAGTGTAGGAAAGCTTTCAAATGACGACAATAATAAAGGCTAAGTGTTGAAAGGTACATTAAAACATTTTAAGAGCAGTATATTATATATATGTGAAGTAAACCCATCATATACCACAGTGAATATCATAGTATAAGTCCATATTCCATATCCATCACCATTATACCAGATTTCACCATTACCGTTAACCACATTCAATACCATAATTCAATCCATAACCAGCCATAACTATATTACCAACCATAACCAGTATCAAACCATAGCCAAATACCAAAACATAACCAAACCATCCCAAATCCCAAGTTTCCTCTAATCATGTAGGTCATCTAGGTGCTCTTAACCGGGAGCACGACTACCTTGATATTTTTTAACACTCTGCAGAGGTTGTACCACTTTACCCATTTTCTTCTCTATCATATATGTTCGATGTTAGATAGAGAAGAAAATGGATAAGTACGGACTATATCGGACAAGTCCGAACTTAGACAGAGGAAAAATAGACAAGTCTTGTCAAAATCAGATAAGTCCGATTTTAGCCAGAGGGGAACACAGACAAGTCAGCTAGATATCGGACAAGTCCGGACAGTTCTAGGGCTTGGAGAAATTTTAAGGAATCGGAATACCGGACTAGTACGCACGAAAAATGGACATGTCCAAAGAGAGGTTAGGGAGAAATCGGACTAGTCTGCACCAAAAATGGACAAGTATGCACTTCTCAGAACTTCCAAGTGCGGTTTTGCTTCTAATTATTTTAAACTTGTTCCTCTTTATGTGGATTAATGTTAAACATATTTATTGATGTATGCAATGCATGATGCATGAAAATGAGGGTGTTACAGGTAGATCTTTAGATGGCACTCGATCACCTCCCTGAGGATCCCAGGCATCTGTGATAGTTGCCAGGCAAACATGTCGACATTGGCCCGTAGGAAGGTGACGAGCGCGTGTTCCAATTTGATGTCCAGGCTCCCCGCTATCCGGGTGGTCTGGGCAACATCGGAGCTGACTTGGATGACATTGACGGGGATGTCATCGCTGGTGAAGGGCCGCATACGGAGTGCAGAGGTTGAGCCACAATGGCGTGCGCTCAGGGGAGATTGGCTTGGTCCAGCCCCACCTGGGGCAGGCACTTGGGTAGATACAAGTGCTTGGAGCTTCTCCAAGGTTGACACTGTTGTGGTGCGGTCTCCGCGGATCTTGAGGACAATGGTGGGTGTCGGCATATTCAAGACCATGTCGTCGTAGTGGGAAACCGCCATGAACCATAACAGGGTCAGCCTGCCGATAATGGTGTTGAAGGGGAGGTCGACCTCCGCCACATCGAACAGGATGCTCTTCGTACGGTAGTTCTTGAGGGTCTCGAAGGTCACCTGGAGGCTGATGTTCCCATACGGGACGACATGCTCTGGCCCAGCCCCGAGAATGGGCTCGAGGGGGTGAGCTTAGACATGGCGATCTGCAGCTTCTTGAAGGTTGCATGGCTGATGAGGTTGAGGTCGGCCCCTTGGTCAATCGAGACGCGGTACATCTTGACGTTGGTGATGGTTGCAGCAATGAGGATCGGCAGCACCTCGACTCCTACCATGTTCTTGGGGCAATCAGAGGCATCGAAGCTGATCGGCATCCCCATCCACTTGTGGTGCGGCACCAGACTAGGGGTAGGAGCTACCGCAGCCACCGCTCAGCATAGGGTCTTGACCGCATTCTGGGATGCGGGGTCCCAAGACCCCCGTAGATGATGTGGAGCCTCTTGCAACACTCATTGTCATTACTGGAGTCGGAGTCACCATTGTTGTAGATGGCCTTTATCGCTCGCTGGGCCTCCTGGTACTCCATCTCCTTATCCTCCCACTGGCGGAAGGGTGCGTTGTTTGGGCGGTGTTGCAGCTTTTCGCAGTGGCGCTCCACAAGCTTCTTGATCTCCTAGCACTGGCTAGCGTTGTGGCTCCTAATGTTATGTACGAGGCACCGTTCGCCACCATCACCACCTTTAGGTGACTATCACAGATGCTTGTTAGTGTGTGGCCCTCGGGCACCACCGATTGTTGCAGCTAAGGCAGCAGGGGCCCCGGCTAGTGGCTTATCCTTGCCGCTAGCCTTGTGCTTGTTCTTCTTGCTGCTGCCTTGGGGAGCGGCGCTTGCGCCAAGCTGGACAGCCTTTCCCGCCTCGGAGGCAGGCTACGAGTGTCAGTCATGGCCTTGGGCAGCCTTGGCACACTTGTTGGTGATGCTAAAGAGCTCGAAGACGTCTTGCACGTTGTGCGTGGCCAACTTCTCGGGCATCTTCCTGTCCCTCACACCATGCTGGAATGCTACTATGACAGAAGCATTCAAGATGTGGGGGATGGTGTTGCGTACCTGGGAGAACCGCTGAATGAATGACCACAATGAGTCTCTTGAACATTGTCGCACAGCGTGGAGGTCGAGCTTAGTGTTGGGACCCGTGTAGGAGCGGCCAAAGTTTGTAGTGAACTATCGGCAGAGATCCTTCCAGGAGGTTATGGACCCCTGGGGTAGATTCTTGATCCATGACTGGGCTTGGCCGGTCAGGGCCACGGGGAAGTAGTTGGCCATGATGGCCTCATTCCCTCCTGCATCTAGGATGGAGGTGGCGTATATCTGCAATAACTCAATAGGGTTGATGCTTCCATCATACTTCTCCGGCAGGTGAGGTCGGAACTTGCGTGGCCACACCATGAAGCGGAGATGCGATGCCAGGGGTATGCATCCTCTGCTCGTCCTTGCTGGAGCAAGGTTTGGTGCAGCACTTGCCTAGAGCGCAGGGTGCGCTGCATACACCTGAGTTGCCGGTTGGGCGACGTACGCTTGGGGCACCGGGTGCGCGGCATACGGCTGTGGCGCAGGTTGCGCGGGTGTTGACAGCTGTTATATACCAATTTCACCCGTCAATATAACTTAATTATATGAAGGAAATATCATTTCTTGCACACATCACCTTTCTATTTAACCTATTTCCACTTGTAATTGGACAAATAGTGCATGCAGTCATTTATTGCAGGAAATGAGGTAAAAGAAGGGCAACAATCAGATAAAATATCATCCAGCCAATCAAGCGCTAACATGTGGCATCACATGGATCAAATGGCTCACAAACAGAAGTACCTGAGGCCATCCAAAGTGGTATCACACATATAAGTCAATGGGACCCACCTGGAAGTCACCCGGAGGAAGCACACTAGAATTGGTCTAACTTTTTGTTCGGTCGACGCCTTCCTGGCTCCAAACATGGTCAACTTCCACGTGTCGACTACCTGTGGTGCCCTGATCATGATGAAGACTGTTTCGCGCACTTTTGGTGGAGGGAACCGACCTTCTCCAGCTATAAATAGGACCCCCTACCCTCACTTCACACACACACACACACACACCACATGAGTATTCATTTTGTTATATCCACTATTCTCCATAGGTTTAGAGGAGTTTAAGCTGTAGAGAGGAGAGCCTTTAATTCGTAGTCCAAGTAGAAAAGGAGTAGAAGGAGTCTCTTCCCAATTCCAAATTGGGAAAGGTATGGCTCTCATATTCCTATTTGTATTTGTGACTTTGTTCTTAATAAACATGTTATTTTTAGTCTTCTTTTATTCATTTACTTGGATGAAGCGTTTCTTGTTTGATTGTGGATTTCATGTGTGTGGTAGGAGTAGTATTTATGATTATGCTATACCACTCTTGTTATATCGTAATAAATACTACAAACCCCCACTATAGTCTAAATAGGTATGACATGATCATGTTAATATGAATGACTTATGCTATGTTTCAACATTGGTTCAACGATGTTTAGGTTAGTCATTGCCTTAGGATGGCTTGTGCTGCAGCTCTTAAGGTATTTTCTTAATATGCTAGCAAGGTGCTAGAATAGTTAAGTAGTGTTGGATGTCTCGTAGACCCACAGATTGAAGAGGTAGGCAGTAGGTGGTGACAGCCCTATGTGTCCTTGTAATCCTCCACGTTCAGCTATGCCACGGGCTCTTTGCGGGAGTCAATCTAGTATTGCTAGGGGTAAACTCGTGCCCGATGTGTTGAACAACTTAGCATGAGAATTCACCATTGATATGATCATTAGTATCTAACTTAGGCTATGTATATGGATACTAGAAGCATAGTAGGAGTATGTACCTAACTCTTAGTCTAATCCCTCTTGACCCATTTATCCCCCTTAGGATAGAATGCTCTTGTGTGTGTCAAACTACCTCTACAATTATCTATTATCGATCCTTACTAGAACCCTACCTAGACCAACCTACCCTCTTCATTTGATGATTGCTATGCTTTCACCTAGCCTTCCTTTGGGAGAATATAGATGACACCCTTGGAATACTCTTTTAAGGGGAAATGCTACATCGATAGTTTTTGTGCGCTTGCGGATTTTTATCTGTGACGTAAGAAACGTCAACAAGCATTTCTAGCGCCATTGCTAGGGAAGGCATCTGAAGTATTGCATGATTGATTGAATAGGATAAGACACTGGGTAGGTTTCTAGTAGGATAACCCTTCTTGTTTTTGCATTTTATGTGAAAATAGGGTAATGTATGTCTGGTTTCCGCTTGCCAAAAAACTTTGTTGAAGATCCCGAATCCCTTTTGAGAGATCGACCTCGTGTCGTTACTCATCAAAAGCTTCGTGCGGCAAAGCAAGCCAGCGCTACTGCACCAACAACTGAAATGCCAATGACCCAGAAGACCCTTCGTGAGTTTTCAGCTCCCTCTGCTAACAATGTGCCTGTTGGGGCCACTTTTAACACGGGAGACGTGAACTTCAAAATCAAGACTGGTCTAATCACTATGGTGCAAGCCAACCCATTTTGTGGGAAGGCTAACGAGGATGCAAGTTTTCACCTGCAACAGTTCCTTGAGATCTGCAGCACTTTTAATATCAAGGACGTATCTCCTGATGTCGTGCATCTTAGGTTGTTTCTGTTCTCTCTTCTTGGGAGAGTGAAGCAGTGGTTCTATGCAAACTGAAGTGTTGTAGACACTTGGTAGAAGTGTTCTACGACATTCCTCGCCAAGTTCTTTCTGTTGGGCAAGACCAATGCCCTGCGTGGAAGGATTTCCAGCTTCCAGCAAGATGCAAGGAGTCTATTCCCGAGACTTAAGAAAGGCTCCAGGAGTACATCCTGGCCTGTCCCTACCATGGGATGGATGACTTGATGATTACTCACAACTTCTTCAACGGGTTGATCCCTTCCTCCCATGACCATGTCACTACTGCTGCTGGAGGTGCCTTCTTCTCATTGACGGTGCCCAAAACCAAAGACTTAATTGATAATATGGTGTCAAACATGGGTTGGAGCGATGAGTGTCTCCATACCCGTCAGTGAAGCATGCACACCTTAAAGGAAGTGGACATGATCGCTGCCAAATTGGACCTCCTCACGAAGAAAATAGATGGACAAGCCAATGGGGATGTATGTCTCTCACATCACATGCAAAGTCTGTGGCAACACGGGCCATTTGGGCAATGACTACCCAAAAACCCGTGAGGATGCCTTATATGTAGCCAATAATGGGAACAACAATGGCTATCATCCAGAAGGTCAAGGGTGGGACCAACCACACCCTTTCTTTCAAGAAGGGTACAACAACAATGGCAATAATGGAAATCAAGCCAACTTGAGAGAGCTTGTCATGAGTCAACTGAATATCAACGATGCCCTATCAAAGAAGTTGTCGCCCATTGACAAGACCCTAGAAAGCATAAATTCCAAGATTGAAGGACTATCCTCGGCCTTCAAGAACCAATTAAGCTTCAACAAGATGTTGGAGACTCAGATGGCTCAACTGGCAGCTGTTGTTTCACCTGTGGAAAATGGAAAAATGTCAGGGCAGCCTGAACCTCTCGTGGAAAATATCAACATGATTCTCTACGGGAAGGCAATTGGCTGAAGGATCCTGGATATCCCTTCATATCTTGCTTGATTTGGGCTCATTACTTTGACAAGGCACTTTGTGACCTTGGAGCAAGTGTAAGTGTGATGCCCAAGGTGGTCTTCGACCAAATGAACTTCACGGAGCTTACTCCAACACCAATGCAGCTCCAACTAGCTGACCCTTTGGACCGTTATCTGGCAGGTATTGCTGAAGACGTTCCGGTAAAAATCCATAATTGCTTCATACCCGTGGATTTTGCGGTACTCGACATGGATGTCGAGAAGGATACACCACTCATTCTTGGGCGCCCATTCCTTAGCACCGTGAAGGCTCACATAGATGTGGGAGCTGGAGAAATCCACTTCCATATCAATGGCAAGGAGGAAAAGTTTAACTTTCACCCAAAGCCAGAGCAATGCTCCATGATTCGTATCAAGTATGGGCCGAATGTTAAACACATTCAAGAGGTCGAAGTCACACCTCCAAAGGTGGACCTGCTCATTGTGTTCATGAGGCATTTGATTTATGCAGAAAACCCATCTTATCATATGCGCCAACAACCCAAGAAGATGGAGAAGTCTGGGCCTCTCCAAAGGTCCAAGACCACCAAGCCGCCAAAAAAGGAATGACGGAAAAAGCAAGACAAGCCATCCGAGCCCATCCCTCCAGGCCTGGATGTCACGCAATGAAGGAGGAATGTCCATCTCATCGGACGGTGGTGAGACCTAGCCAATAGGTTAAATTGGTAGTTATCTTTTCTTCAATTTTTATTTTCTCTTCATTTATTTTCCCTACTGCATATTTGAGTTTTCTTAGCAAGTTGAGAATCTTATATTCTCAACTATTTTTTTATTTTTCAGAAACAGAAAATTGTTTGGTTTTGAAAAATGGTTTTTATTCGAAAAACAATTTTTCTGAGCTGCAAATGTGACATTTCACCAACGTGCTAATTTTATAGCCGTTGGGAAGCCACCTGCCAAAACAGGGGACAGGGGGGCCCACATTTCAGTGAGGTCGACCCCCTATTGGACCGACATGGGGAAAGAGCCAATTTGGCTCTCTCTCTCTCCTCCAACGGCTACATTTGATCCTTGTATGACCTTTGGGAAGTGTACACTATAAATGGTGGTCTTGAGGAGCACTCCTCTTCACACTTCACCTCATTTCACATCTCCCCAAGGTCACTCTTTGCTCACATTGTTTTTCTTGCTCTTCATTGAAGCACTCTTGCTCAAATCCAACACAAAAAGATTTGCTTTTGTTTGCATTTGCAATTTGCTCTCAAGTTCTTCAAGGGAAAATTCGTCGAGGGTTTTGTTTTCACTAACATCACTTCTTTTTGAGTTTTTGCCTTGTTGTGTTCTTGCTTATTGTGGCCATGAAGGAATGAAGTGGTTTTTTGGGATGAGGAAGGAGGCTGCAAGCTCAAGCCATGGTGGAGACTCAAGTGCACAGTCCATTGCTACACCAAGTCCATGGAGAAGGAGTGTATGTGAGGACACTCCCATGGGTGACCCGCGACAACTTCTCCACAACAACGACCTCGACATACAAAGTGAAGTTCAAGATCAAGCACGCAAGCTCCTCCAAGATCGTGAGTTTTCTCATATGAAAGCTTATGATTCGGATTTGATCTCCAAAATAGGTATGGATTCCGAATTCTTTTCCATTTGGCATGCACTAGGATGGGAAAATTTTGCTCACATAGAGGAGAGATGTTCACGCCTTCTCTCCATGCAATTCCTTTGCACCCTCAAAATAGAATTTGATAGTATTTCATTTAGATTATTTCAAAAAGTATACAACATCCTATGGAAAGAATTAAGTGAAATCCTAGGCTTCCATAAATGTTGTTTGCTAGATTTAGACACTTTGCCTAAGTTTAGCAAACAATGTTTTTGGCATGAATTTACTAGTGAGGTCAGATGTAGTGCTCCTAGGAATAGCCACTTGCACAATCCTACTTTACGCTTCATGCATAGATGGGTGGCTATGACAATGTTCTCTAGAGGAGATGTTAGAGTAGTGCGTGATGATGAGCTAAAAATTTTATTTGCCGTTAAAAAGATAAAAGTTGCTCCAGTTATTGCCATGATGACACAATGGTTAGATTACATTTCAAGGACAGGGCCAACTGAATGCACTTCATTGATTACCTGCATTGCTACTAGGGTAGGAGCACTAGAATATACTTCATTTGAATATATTGAAACCGAATGGGAATTAATTAATGAAGATTATCTAGTGCAAGGACATACCCTTACGCATGATCATAATGACTCTTATGTTTTATTATCCTGGCTTTGTCAATGAAATTCGGTTACCTAACCCAGATTTTCATTTGTGCAAATGACGAAGCCTAACCATTGATCTTCTTCTCATCGAGGAAGCCCAAAGAAGTAATGTCTCTGGCAGGGTAACTAGAAGCCGTGCAAGGAGAGCAGCCATGCCTCCGACAACCTCCACGATCCATGAGTACGAAGAGGAAGAGGACCCAACAGGTGATGCACCCGGATGGACTCAACCACCATCGATAGTCGGGTACCGCGTGGGGGCCATCCCTATCCACTTCAAGCTCTAGCAGCTTGCGTCTAATGTCCATGAGAAGATGTCATTCCTCTTCGAGTAGAAGTCATCATGACTATAGCCAAGGGAATGACGAATCTCACTAGACGTATGGAAGATCTTGAAGTGAGGACGGCAGACATCTACAACACTCTCCAAGAGCATGTCCAAGGTACCCAAGATTGGCAACAACACATGGACGCTCAATTCACCAACTTCAACTCCACACTACAACAACAACAACAAGCTAATCTCGCGGCATACTTCCGTCATGAAGGGTTCAACCCTCATCACATAGGTGAATGAAGAACAAGCTTGGGGGAGGACCCCCACTTGAGGTAAATTGTATCACACCTCTTGCATATTTATTTTCCATTCATCCACCATTCACCTTGCATATAAAAAAGTAGATTTGCTTTCAAATAAAATAAAAGATGTGCAGTAAGAATGATTTAGAATTCAAGTAGATGAAATAATGAATAGTTGCTCTGTTTTATTTTTCCTAAGTCCCTAGTTTACAACTTACTACTCTCCAAATATTGCTTTCATTGGCTAAAATTGACTTTGCCTTGATTTAGAAATTGTGGGTAGCAAAAGCCTAATTCAAATCTAAGTTGTTGTGAGATATGATATAGTGATAGGGTAGCTATTCCTAGTTTGAAAGTGAAACTTAGATTTCCGGAGAAATTCTAAAAAGATTTAAGTTACTCTCATTTGATTGGAAATACCTACAAAAGTCACATGATTATTTATATTGATAAACCTTATGTATATGCTATTTGCCTTCACATTGAGCCTAGTCAAACTAGTATAGTCCTATGTGAGGATTCATTCATTTCTTTTGAATTCAAGACTTCACTTGCACATTCTACACTTCTACACTAGAAGTTAGTAAAATTCCATCATATCATCATTCCATAATAAAAAGAGAAACTTCATGTTTTCCATATTTAGTACTCTCTTCAAGTTTATTACATAAAAAGGGAGTAGAATACATGGCTACAAAAAAGAAAAAAAAATGCATGCTTACATCATAAGCATGAGAAAAAAATGCATGCTACATCAAAAGCATGAAAAGAAAAGAGAGAAAAGTAGTCATGTTTCATCTCTACAAATAAGAGAGTCTACACAAATAGGCGTCATCTCAACATTCATTTCCATTTCCACTCCATCACACATGCACAAGTCTTGAATCAAATTGTTTCGAATTGATTTCTCCTAAGGCTTACTCTTTTGACTTAGCAATATTATATGTTGCAAATACGCCTACTACATTTCTTACCAAGCTCCACATACATGCATTATTTAGTGGTAGGATGAGTATAAGCAAAATGCTTTGGCGAGGATATATTTCCACTACATACAAATGAGTGATTGAGAGAATCAATTTGAGGTACTTAAACTCTAAATTGAAACTCTCTGGATTTGAGTGGAACTTGATCTCTAGGTTATGCTTGCTCCATTTGTTGTTCTGTCTTTGAACCACCCATGAATAGGAGAAGGCATAAGGCCCATAATGACTTATGATGGGTGAAGTACCATAAGCTAACTTTTGCAATACTAGATAGAGTATTTTGTTGTGTACATGATACTTTTGAAAAATAGAACATTGTAGCAACTCCTGATCATCAACCTAAAGTCTTGACTTTGCTCGTCAACCCCAAGCTTATCCTTTGCTCGGGACTAGTACTTTCGAAAAATATAACATTGTAGCAACTTCCGATCATCAACCTAAAGTCTTGACTTTGCTCGAGATGAGCAAAGGGTAAGTTTGGGGGAGTTTGTTGACGGCTGTTCTATCCCAATTTCATCCACCAATATAACTCAATTATGTGAAGGAAATATCATTTCTTGCACACACCACATTTCTACTTAACCTATTTCCACTTGTCTTTGGAAGAATGGTGCATGCATGCATTTTATGCAGGAAATGAGGGAAAAGGGGGGAGCAATCCTATAAATTATCATCCCATCCAATCAATGGCCAACATGTGGCATCACCTGGATCAAATGGCCCACAAACAGAAGTATCTGAGGCCATCCAACAGTGTATCACTGATATCAGTTAACAGGACCCACCTGGAAGTGACCCCGAGGAAACACACAGGAATTGGTCCACTTTTCTGTTGAACCTAAGTGCCTGTTCTACTAAAGTGATTCTGGCGTCAAACTCGGTCAACTTCCACGTGCCGACTTCCTGCCCTGATCACGATGAAGACTGATTCGTGCAGTTTTGGTGGAGGGAACCAACCCTTCTCCAACTATAAATAGGACCCCCTAGCCTCACTTCTCACACACACCACTTGAGCTTCATTCTATTGTATCCACTATTCTCCATAGTCTTAGAGGAGTTTGAGATGTAGAGAGGAGAGTCTCTAGTCCTTACTGAAAATTAGTAAGGAATAGAAGGAGTCTCTCTCTTCCCAATTCTAAATTGGTAAAGGTATGGCTCACATATTCCTTATTGTATTTGTGACTTATGCATAATAAAGATGTTATCTTTAGTCTTATTTTATTCATATACTTGGATGAAGCGTTTCTTGTTTGATTGTGGATTCCATGTATGTGGTAGGAGTAGTCTTTATGATTATGTCATAACAATCTTAATATATCATCATAAACACTACAAACCCCCACTATAGTCTAATTAGTTATGATATAATCATGTTAATATGAATAACTTATTCTATGTTTCAACATTGGTTCAACGATGTTTAAGTTAGTCATTGCTTTAGGATGGCTTGTGCCGTGGCTCCTAAGGTATTTGCTTAGTATGCTAGTATGGTGCTAGGATAATAAGTAGCGTTGGATGCCTTGTAGAACCACGAATTGAAGAGGTAGGCAGTAGGTAGTGACAACCCCATCAGTCCTTGTAACCCTCCACGTTCGGCTACGCCACAGGCTCTTTACAGGAATCATCTTAGTATTGCTAAGGGTAAACCTGTGCCCGATGTGTTGAACAACTTAGCATAACAATTCACCATTGACATCTTCATTAGTACCTAACCTTGGCTATGTATATGTATACAAGAAGCATAGTAGGAGCAACTCCCTAATTCTTAGTCTAACTTCCCTTAGACCCATTTATCCCCCTTAGAATAGAATGCTCTTGTGTGTGTCACACTACCTCAACATATCTATTACCCATCCTCACTAGAACCCTACCTAGACCAATCTACCCTATTCATTTGATGATTGCTTTACTTCCACTTAGCCTTCCTTTGGGAAAATATAAATGACACCCTTGAGAATACTCTTTAGGGAAAATATTACATCGATAGTTTTCGTGGGCTTGCGAATTTTTATCAGTGATGTAAGAAATGTCAACAAGCATTTCTGGTGCCGCTGCCGGGGATGATTTGTTAGTGTTTCTTAGGAGTCGTCAACGCCTGAGCAGCGGATGCCTGGGGCTCGGTGCCTAGAGCATTGTAGTCAGCCTCAAGGTTGTGTCGTTCCTCCTGCTGGCGCTCGATGGTGACACGATTGTCCTCTGTAGCGCGGTGGCAGTTTAGATTAGCCTTAAGGTTGGTTGTAGAGAGCCTGGTGGAGTGGGAGTCGGTCAACTGTCGGCGTCCGCGATAGTGACATGTTCGACGGTCCATCCTGTTGTCTCCTTCGTGAGGCGTGTTGATGGCAGTGACAACAATATGGTTGATGTCGTTGATCTACTACTACGCAGCTCTCTGTGGAGCATTCACAGCAAGTGGGTTGCGGAGAAGAGCACGCACCACGACGAGTGCGCTCTCCGAGCTTGCAGCTGGTGGCACCATGGAAGCCGTGGCGGTAGGAGTTTGTCATGAAGTGCCAGCTCGACCAGCTACACGGCCAGCTACCGGGTCAGACCGACTCGCCCTAGTGCGGGAGGTGGCTTCATCTTCGCCCGTCGTGATGCAGCAGGCCCGAGAGGTACCGTCAAAGGCTCTAATGTTCACCATTGCATGTAGACGCAAACTTCTCACAGAAAAAGCCCCCTACCTGGCTCGTCAAATGTTGAAGTGTAGCAATGACACTTCTCCCGGACCTACTAAGAAGCAATCCGCGAAGGTTCTTTTTCGGAGGGGCTAGTTCCTAGAGGTTTGCGAGCAAAGAAGAGATGGTGAACACAGGGGGTTTTTACGTGGTTCAGGCCGTCGGAGCGTAATACTATACGTCCATAGTGTGTGTTGTATTTCTCGAGTCTAGAGGAGAGTGGAGATTGAATGTGTGTGAATTGAGATCAAATGCATAAGTCGTTGGCGGCCCGATCCTTTTATAGTCTAAGGTCGGTCAACTTACAAGTGGGGCCCAGGGCTCGACAGGTGGCCCCGGGAAGATCTTATCCCTGTATATGATCTAAGGTTTTATTTCCACCTGATACCTATGACCGTGGCTTGAAGACCCGCCGTCTTGCCGCGTCGGTCGCCATAGGCTATGCGTAGTTGTTGATGATGGTAGAGAATGTCTTGTCTGTCGTATCGCTGGCTACCACATCAGTAGCGTGGGGTATACCTGAAGTGCCTTCACTGTGATGTGATTGGTCACAGTGGCACCTGACAGGGGCAAGCGCCACGCCTATGCGCCTCGAGAAGGCGTGTGTCTTCAACGCACGACTCGGACAGGGCACGCCACTCTTTACTCTTGTGACCTACCACCCAAAGCAGGCTGCAGAACACGTCGCAGCACCAGAGCATGCCTCTGAGTGGGAGGCCTGGCTCCATGTTGCGGGCCACGTGGCAACACCAGAGCCCAGCCCTGTGGAGGGGTGGGGGCCTCATCCTGCTGAACAAGTGGCGGCCTGAGAGCCCGCCTCTGCGGGGAGGCCAGGTCCCGAGCCGAGGGGCACGTGGAAATACCGAAGCCCGCCCCTGAGGAGGCACGGGGTCCGGGCCTATTGGACACGCGACACCTCTGGAGCCTGCCTCTGTGTGGAGGCAGAGTCATTAGGCATTTTTATCCTACGCATAGGGTATCCGATATGCAGGGTCCCGATGATCGAAATATCCAATTTGAATTAATGGGAACATTGAACGCCCACCCCTACTAGGGCTATCAACGAGCCGAGCTCGAGCGAGCTTACCCTTCGAGGCTCGAGCTCGAGTCGAGCCCGAAATATGTTCGATCTTGCGGTGAAGCTCGAGCTCGGCTTGGTAAGGATCATTTAAATAGTTTGGTTCGGTTGAAGCTCGTAAAAGCTCAAGTTCGAGCTTGGTAGGTTCATTTAAAAAAATAAAAATAAATACTATTATGAGAAAATATTAACAAATAATTTTTATAAAACATAATTTATCTAATCGAGCTTAACGAGCTAGATCTCGTCAGGTTCACGAGCTCGAGATGAAGCTCGAGTTCGGCTCGTTTATCTGTCGAGCTCAAATCAAGTTTTTAACGAGCCGGATTGGAGTAGCTCACGAACCTGGAGCTTTATTGACAGGCCTAACCCCTACCATCAACTAAGATTAAGGGATATAAAGTAGTGAAAAGCAGATCGGATACCAATTTTGAAAATTTTCAAACTAATTATCGATTTTATCATAATTGTTCGGAAAATTAATCAAAAACAAAAATTCAAAAATCGGAATGAATTTGAGCAGATTCCCGACCGAATACTCGGAATTTCGTATTTTATTCAGAAATTTCCGAACAATTTCCGAACCAGCCCAATCTCTTACTCTGGACTCCCTAACGGGCCTTGACCCATACCGCTCATCCAACAAGGCAAGTATCCACAGAAGAGGCAAAGACTGAATGCTAACCCTACCATCCCGGGTACGCTTGAGCTTTGTGAGTTTGAGTTGTACCGACGTCAGCTGCCACCACCGCAACCGCCGACAACCATCATCACCTCCACTCAACCGCAGCCGCCTCAGCCATCAAACTTCAGAGTTTTCGCTGCCGCTCATAGATCGATGATGGCGTCAACCAGAGAGAAGCCCCCACACGCCATCTTTTTTTTTTGGAGCTGCCTCCACAATCAGTGCCTGTGGATACACGAACCAGAGCACGATGTTTGATATTGCTTTTTGTATATGTTCTTTCAGTGAAAGTTTCTATAGTTACCCATTATGCCGATTCATTTTTGGTACATGTTAAGTAGCCTAATTTATTCACCAATGTTTTGTATTGATCACTAAGTTATCCATGTTATGTATAAATTGTGATTTGACCAATAAAGGTGTGATTTTTAAAGCGTTGTGATTACATTGGAGCTGATTTATAGGACCTGCAATACTTAGTTTGCCTTGACTCATTTGTGCTTGACTTTTCTGAAATTCTATCCGTTTTTATGTGGATCATTGTCCCCACTCGCCCAAATATTATTTTTACTTGATATATGGAGTTATGTACTATGTTTGGACGTATGATATTAATTGTATTTTTTATCGATCTTTAGTTAAGATTTTATTTGTACTGTATATCATTAATTTGTTATAATTTATAATGTGAAAGTTTATTGCACGTAACCTCAACTTTTTATTGTATTAGTGTTTATTTTCTTCAGAACGTCAGTCTAAAAGTTTGTTTAAGGCCTTGTTCGGTTGCAGCAAGATAGGAAGGAAAACAGGAGGCATTGAATCCTTACCTATATCTTGTCATGAGTTGAATGGACACGGCTTGTATCCTCCCATTCAGTGCTCTCATGCGTGCTCCTGCTTAAATGTCACAATTTTATTGGCTCCTTCATTTAACCAACATAATATCTGATTTAACTACGACCAATTAGATGATGACACATAAGCGGGAGTATGCACGGGAGCACAAACGGGAACACCGAAGTTGTATTCGAGTTGAATCCCCTTCAATCCCGTTGAAGGGATTAAATGAACGAGCTCTAAATGAGATGTGTGGAATTATATGACTTGTAATACAATGTTGCATACCACAAGATAACAAATAGGTATTGATATTTTCAACAACACGAGAGTTGATTACCTACGATTTCTTGCTACATGTGAGTTAAACATCTTGAGAATTGAAAATGTATCTTGTATGATTTGGTAGTTTTGACTTCTTTTACTAGGTTTTCATTGACAGAAAGCTGCCTAAGAGCAGCTGATACCTCCAGATAGTTCAATTTTGATGGTCCGGGTCAAATGTTGTTGCCTATATATTTTAGACAATCAAATAAGCATTAAATTTTGATAGGATTTACTTTCAAAGATACTTCGATTATGTGTTAGCATATATTTGATATGTTAGTTATGTGTAGAGTAGAATATCATATGCATTGAAAAGTCACTTTTGCTCACAAATCTCCTATATTATATTTATATTAGTCGAGAGATACAATATAAAATAATCAACTTATTATATGCAATTGCTTGTACGACATAATGTAAAATAATCAACTTATTATATGCAATTGCTTGCATCAATGGTCGCGAATCCATAGATGACACGTGCAACCCTTGAGAAAAGGATGTGATGGGAAAGAGGGAGCATTGACAACAACTAGAATGAGGTGTGACTCCAAAGGTGAGCCAATTGTGAAATACAACTAAGCGCCTGTTTGGAACCCCTAAAACTAATAGTTAGCTGCTAAAATTAGCTCTAAAGGTTCTAAACCACTCAACTAATAGCAGGACTAAAAATTAACTAACCCCCCAGCTAATAGTTATTTCATTAGCTACCCAACCCAGCTAATAGTTGATTAAAGTCCAAAATACCCCTCCCTCATCTGCCCCTCTTCTCTCTCTCCATCTACTACCGAAGGAGTCCCGTACGAACTTGTCACCCCGCCGGCTCCGGCGCCACGCCGGCCCCGTCACCCCGCCAGCTCCGGCGCCACGCCGGCCCCGTCGGCCCGCCGGCCCCGCCGTCTCGTCGGCCCGTCGCCCCGCCGGCCCCGCCGAGCCGTCGCCCCGTCGGCCAGTCGCCCCGCCGGCCCCGCCGCGCCGTCACCCCCGTCACCCCATCGTCCCGTCGACCAGTCGCCCCCGCCGGCCCCGCTGCCCCGACGGCCCGGTCGCCCTGCCGCTCTGTCGCCCCGCCGCCCCCATCGCGTAGGTACTTCGTGCCAATTCGATTTGCCTTGCTTGGAGCCGATTGGGTTTAGGGTACAACACTCTTTTAGTGTACAGAACAAAATTAGTTTTAGTGGTTCCAAACAACCAGGAGCTAATAATTAGCTACTTAATAATTAGTTAGCCCAATTCAGCTAATAGATTATTAGCTAGCTAATAATTAGTTTTAGAGGTTTCAAAGAGGCCCTAAGCAAGACATTAACCAGGGGTTGGACAGTTTGTTTTGGACTCGTATAAAAAACCAAGAAGGGGTTTATTTAAAGAAAAACAAATTTGAAAAATTCATTTTCTCTTCGAACCGCCGGAGTCTGGAACTCATCCTAGCCGCACATCAATTCGGATCGCTGACTCAACACCTCCGTCGCCGAGAAGAGAAACCCTAGGCCTCCCTGCGACTCTCCTTTCTCTTGCTAGCGCCGTCGTCCCAGAGCGCAAGCACCACGCCTGCGCCGCACCGCCGTCGAGCACCCGTGCCAAGCATCCATGGCAAAACGTAGGAGACTCTCGGTCCCAACTCTTTCGATTGCTCTCTCGCTTCGCATCACGTCTGTTGCTCTAACCCTTGGCGGCTCGTTCCGTCGATCTGTGTTGCAGCGGCAGGGGCACCCGGAGGGATGAAGTCGTTCCTGCAGGCTGTCTCGAAGGTCACCGAGGAGGCGCCAACCCCGATCCGGGTCGTCCAGATGGAAGGCCTGGTGAGTGCTCCCGAACCCCTCCCCGTATTACCGTTTCCTCGTTTGATTCGGTAGATGCTGAGATTTGAGAAACTAGGGCGTCCTCAGGGGCATCTGTACGGATCTGTATGAGTCTATGGGTGACAAATAGCGTGCTATTTAGAGGATGGAATTAGTGGAATCACGGGAGCAATTAGAATGCAATCATATGCTTTATGCAATCGTGCAATCAATCATACTCAATCGTTGGATATGTATCCTACGATCAGTACATCTTTTTATTTAACCTCCTCCATCACTCCTCCATCCGGTGGAGGAGGTTAAATAAAAACAGGCAATGACTGTAGGATGCAGATCCAATACTTGTGAAAGTTTGATTGCTGATTGTACCAAAATTTTGATTGCATTGTAGTCATTGTCGTGAAATCACACCCTTTATTTGTGGTGTAAAACGTAGCGTGGCATTTTTTTTTATGATTTTGAATTTAAAGTTGGAACTCCGCCCATGATGTAATGACATAGAAGGTCCCAAATCCGGATAAAGGAGGAGTTGTGATAGGCTTAGCGAGCCAACAACTATACTTATCCATTCTCATGGAAATGAAACCCATTGTTGTTTTGAATTTAAGGTTGGCATGTGTTTGATGGATAAGTATTACTTTAGGGGTGATTTTTTAATCAGGGATATACAAATGAAGATATAAAGTGAAATTTTGTTTGGTTTGTAATAGCAGTACTAGGGAAATTCTGTTGCTGTTGAATCATGACCCAGTACTGTGATGATGTTTGTTCTGTGTACCATTTCACACATCGATGCAACAAAGTTGGCACCACATTAAGATTATATTCGTCTTGATGCACAACATGGCCGAGCCAGTAATATTACGACTTTATGAAAATTGTTCTGTTCAGGCAATGCTATTTGCACATCGAATCTAATAAGGTACAAAGGTGAGCACTATCTTGGATACATAAATACACTGTTTGAATGAATGACATCAGAAACATGATTGGCAAATTGTTCCCAATGTCATTCAAACTTTGTCCAGTGAAAAAAGTATATCCATGATTGATAGTTTACAGCAAATAAATATTTCGTCTTATTTATGCCAGTTACATCAGTTAGAGCATCCTAATTAGATTTAGCTGTTGAGTGGATTGGAAGTGAACACAATCCATTTTCCTTTCTAGTCTTTGGATATTTGAAGGAGTGGAATGTACCCAAAGATTTCGCTCATCATAGACTGCATGGAAATTAGCAATTCATGTGACAGAATCTTAGTTTTCTTGTATTTTGTTACTCTTAATTGTTGAGTTTCGTATCTAGCCTACCCTAATGTGCTTGGGACAAATGCTTCGTTATTGTTGTAGTCTTTGAATCTTTGTTTAACAAACCACAATCCCTTTTTATCTTCGCTTTTGCTCTATTCTACAGACCGTCCTGAGGATCATTAAGCACTGCGAGGAGTTTGCGCCTGCTCTGGTTACAGGTCAACTGCTCGGTCTAGATGTTGGCAGTGTTCTGGAAGTGACCAACTGTTTTCCTTTCCCTGTGAGTGACATCCTTTGCAGTTATGTATTCTGCTTTTCCTATGACACAAGCGCTCCCATTTTACCTGCTGTCACAACTGCTTGCAGTTTACCTGTGGTTCCTACATCTTATATATAAGCTGATAGATACTTTACAATTTTACCGCAGACCAGAGACGATGATGATGAAGCAGACGCAGATGGTGCAAATTACCAGCTTGAGATGATGAAGTGCTTGAGGGAAGTTAATGTGGACAATAACACTATTGGATGGTAAGATAAGCTACTTTTCTTAATCAGTATTGATTATTAACCAATGTTTTCAAATCGCCTAGTCGACCCTATCCGCCTAAGGGGCGACTAGGTCGATTAGTCGTCGACTAGGGCAATTAGTCTAGTCGACAGTATATATATATAATTATATATATATATATATATGCTGTGTGATCGTATTTTGTTACTCTTATCTTTTTTCTTATTAATTCATTTCTAAAATAAATAAAATGTAAAATCTTATTTCATTTGTATTTTTTACTCTCATCTTTTTTTTTTAAAAAAAATCTTATGTATGAATCATCTTACAGTACTTTTCGTGTGCACATATTGTTTCAGATATGGATGCATTTCTATCTCCGTGTTCACATGACTGCTTTCTATACTAGCGTGGTGCTGTTACTGCTTGTCTAACTTTTAAGTAGATTTACATTTTTGACTACAAATGGGGTGTTTTTGTCTAATTCTGCTTTATGCTTTGAACCTGTCTGCATTGCATTTATTTTTGCATATACTCACAGGTATCAGTCTTGCTTGCTTGGATCCTTTCAGACTGTGGAGTTGATTGAAACATTCGTGAACTATCAGGTATGGTGCAATTATAAGCCATGTTTTCAAGTCGACGACTAATCGCGATTAATCACGATTAGTCATCCATATCGCCCAGGTGAACTCGATTAGACCCGTTGACTCATCACGTCGATTAGGAACCTAGTCGTCCGACTACTCGTCTCGGTCAAGCGACTAATCGGGCGATTAGGGAGCTCCAGCGATCAAGCGAGTTGCTGGACTTCTGCTGCCGACCGTCGTCGCTAGCCCGCTGCTGCCACAATCGCCACCGCCACGCAGGAGGTGCGGTCGCCGCTGCCACCGCGCCAGACTGGTGGTTGTCGTCGTTGCCACCGGCGCCGCTGCCACCTGCCGGCGCGCAGGTCGCCATCGTCGGTGCCGCCGTTGTGGCTGGAGAGTACTGGAAAAGAAGAATATATCTAGAAAAGAAGAATATATCTAGGTTACGGTTAGGAGAGGAAGGTTTTATATACCCCATCTCTTTTCAGAGTCGTCGGATATCATCTCATCCAACGGATCACGTGCAACACGGCCCAACCCAAATCAAAGGCAATCTTTCAGTACAAGCTGCCCGACGCCTGATGCTGCCACAAGCCACACGCTGTCACCATTCGCTCGATGCTGCCACAAACCGCCCGCTATCACAAGCTGCTCGTTGCCAGCCTCCGCCGCCACACCGCCCGCCTCCGCCACCACCTGCCGGCGCTCGCCTCCAGGCTCCGCCGGCACACGTCGCCCTCCTGGCCGCCCCTCCCCTGGGTGTCGGGCCGTCGTCCATATGTCGACTAGAACCCCCCCCCCCCCCCCCCCCCCCAGAAAAAACAAAAAAGACAGTTCGGAGTTCGACTAGGGGTCTAATGGGATCGACTAGTCGCCCTGACTAGGCAACTTGAAACATTGATTTTTAAATTAAGTTATTCAGCATCCTTCTCAGTTGCATGGCCTTATCCTTTTTTTCCTAGTCAACTTCCGTCTTTGTTGCATTAGTACCTAAGAAAAATGTTTCAACCACAGCAAACTGTACCTGTGCTATGTTGTTTAGAAATTCCTATGTTTAGTCACTGACAACCTAAGTACATTTGCTTTGAGAAACCCCTATGTTGTTCAGAGCTATCATAGGTTACAGTTTTAGTGACCAGTGGTGTGTGCACAAGGATGAAGTCCATAGAGTTCCTTCAGTGTTTTTGATATGGTAGTTTCTCAAAGAAGTTTTTTCCCCTAGTTTGATAAGATTTTTCTTGCTCATACAATATCTACTTCGCCGTTTCATAGCAGTATCATGTCTAGTCCATATTTTATTTTAATTGGTTATTTTGATCTTGATTTTTTGAATTAGAATCTTTTTCACTATCTGATTATTAGATGTTTTCATAGCATCATGATTCTTGTCACAATTTCTCCTGGTTTAAATGCTGAGCATACCATTTTGTGTACTGCAGGAAAATATCAAGAGATGTGTGTGCATTGTTTATGATCCATCTAGGTCAAGCCAGGGAGTGCTAGCTCTCAAAGCTATGAAACTCACAGAGTCATTTATGGATCTGTACCGTGGCAGTGGTTTAACTGGAGAGAAGTAGTCTTCTTCTCTATGGTTCAATTTTTACATGGTTTATATAAATGTGGTGTATGCAAATGACTTTTTACTATTGCAGGTTAAGAGAGAAGAAATTGTCATGGGTTGATATTTTTGAGGAGATACCAGTATGCACTCTTGTAACCTACATTCCTGTTGTAAGGATGAGTTTTGATGTCGTCCTTATGTATCCTCTTATTTCACAGATTAAAGTTTCCAACTCAGCACTGGTCAGTACCTTCATGAAAGAACTGGAACCCGGGTCACCTATTTCACAGGTTTGGATTTTTGGGTAGGAAACAATATGACCTTTTTCTTTACCATCTTTCACTGTTTGAGTTATAATTTTGTCTTTTGTGTTTCAGTGTGATTTTGACAGACTCAAGTTATCAACTGCTCCTTTCATGGAAAGAAACCTGGAATTTCTGATTGGGTGCATGGATGATCTTTCATCAGAGCAGAACAAGGTTTCGTTTTGTGTTTAAAAAAAACTCCATAATTTATTTGGTTGACTTCATTATCAATGTGTTTGACTTGAGTGCCTTGCTTGCGATTCAGTTCCAATACTATTACCGCAACCTTTCAAGACAACAGTCACAGCAGCAGGCTTGGCTTCAAAAGAGAAGGTGCGGGAAAATGCTTAAAGTCTACATACTATATACTTTTGTGAACTCGCGTTTTTTTTCTCTTTCATATCACTCGTGCTTCTACACTGGCAGTTAAGAGATTTCTCATTCAAACTAGTAAATAGTATTTGGAGTTGTCATTTTTTCTGCCGTTTCTGTTTCTGCTGGTTCAGGCAAGAAAACATGGCGAGAAAAGCCGCAGGCGAGGAGCCATTGCCTGAACAAGATCCATCCAATCCTATCTTCAAGCCAATTCCTGAGCCATCACGATTGGAGGGATATCTTGTAACCAATCAGATCTCCAGTTACTGCAACCATATTAACGGGTGTGTACTCAAAATATGTTCATCTTTGATCTTTTTGAGTTCCCATGTCTTTTTTATGATTGACCGTTCGAATATGATTGCAAGGCCCATGATTTTTTTGCGATGTTAGTCATGTTAGCGGTGTTTACCTCAGGATGTTGGAATCTCATGATTAAATATAAATTCCTATCGGTGCAACTTGTAACAATACTTGCTCTAAGCACTTTGATTTATTATGTTCTATATTATTTGTGAAGACTAATTTTATAATTGTGACCTGCTTTTCTAGTCCAAGTCATATGTTGTATTTTCAAACAACATTCTAAAATCATGTTGATCCGTACCATAACAAAATGGTTTGGGTATTCCTTGCATAATTTGTGGAGTGAGCTAAACATACTTTGCTCGGTACTGCAAAGGAATGTAAATATTTTGGCCCAAAAGCCAAAGCAGACACTTAATTTGAGGCTCATTTCATAATCTATAGTTTATTATGTCAACATGGCTGTTACTTTTTTGGCAACGACGGCTGTGCAATCCGAATTTTTGTGCAAGCGTGCAATCGGCGTATCTCAGACGTTTGATGTACATCTAAGGGTGCCGTACTTTTTACACATAGATCCTTCTACCTGCTTGCGCGCTTTTTACACATTTATATGTGCAAGGTACGACCACCCTTGGATGTCCATCAAACGATTGAGATTCACAGATTGCACGCTTGCACAGAAGTCCAGATTGCACAGCAGTCGTTGCCTACTTTTTTAACAAGAGAAAACTTAGAAATTAGCTAAAGGTTTTCTATAATTCTATCCCATTTGCATGTAGGGATATTATCATTTTTAGTTTTATATGCCATCAGCATAGTGCCCTCCAGTTTTTAATTGATGTCATTGGTGCAACTTTTTTAGTTCAAAATTGAACTCATCATCAAAGAGCCAGAGTAGCCATAGGAAATAAGATGCTTTGTTTGCCCCACTTTTCTCTGCGGCCCACATGTTTTTTCCTAGTATTGATTAAATTTGCATCTCGATTGCAGGGTCGCGGGTCAAAACTTCAACAGGATGTATTTGATGAAGGCCTTGCATGAGTAGACAACTGGGTTACTTGAAACACAGTTTCTAAAATCTTGATTCTGCGATGTACCTTGTTTGAGTGCCCTGTCGGCTGCTGCATTTTGCAATGCACACCAGGTTCTCCCTTCACTAGAATGCAACATCACATCACAGCAGTCTTTTCTACTAATTTAGAATGAGTTTTTCTTTATTGTTAGATAATATGATTATATATGTGGGCTATCTTATATTGCTGATATTCTCTATATTATGCTATGGACAGTTGATCACTATCATAGTTTGACCTCTGGCGTTCTTTTTGACATGAACTTTGGTACCGTGATACATGGTTTCACGCTTACACATTAAAACATGTCAGCAATCGTGATGTTGGCTAGTGGTGTGCGCGAAACGAAGTTTCAATAGTGCTTGCACGAGGAAAATAGTTTTATGCCCCTGTTTTTTTAATGGAACAATGTGTAATGATTTGATCAATGGTTTTTGGAAAATAGATTTACACTCCTGTTTTTCATGGAACAATTTGTGATCAATGGATCCGTTCTCGTCCCCTCTGTTTCTGTATTGGTTGTTCTTTTGCAATGAGGTCCTTGTCTAGGTATTACATGGATTCTAATCAACTTGTGTAGTAGGGGGTAATCCGTTGCTCCTTTCTGTCGAACTTCCCACATCGGCTCACTCGAGTCCTAGGGTATTCAGGATTACCGGTCGTGTAATTTTAGTTTTTTTAATTCGAGTGTTATTCGGAATTGTACCAAAGTTTTGGGTATTTAAAACTTGGGTATCCAAAATTTCAGGTTCGGATTACTTAAATTATTTGAAAACGGAACACATTGTGTGTTACAGCAGCAAAATTAATAAAAGAAACAGCAGTGATTTAGTATTTCATCAGAAAAATAATATTCTAGCATTATTGTACCAACAACACACATAACAGAATAATAGTGGCATTACAACATCAAAAATCGATCAAAAGAACAATTTCGACTGACCTGAGGGAACCAGTGTTTGCTATTGCCGCACGGCGACTGCTCTAAAGGAACCTTAATGCTTCATCATGCTGTTCTCACAAGAGGATTGCTCTTTTCAAATGTATATGATCAGTGTGTTGATATAACGTGTTGTTGTGAGTATCGTAACACCCTAATTTTGAAAAACATTAAAACTACAAATTTGAATTTAAAAATCAATAAATAGCTAATTTTTTCTAAAGCCTCGGTTGACTTCTTTTGAAGGCGAGCAACCTTCTCTTGAAGTGAGCGACTCTGTTTCTAAGTCCTGTTGGACTTCTCTTAGTTAAGCTTGAATCTAGCTTTTAATGAGTTGAACTCGATAGCTCACGAGATTTGAGCTTCATTAACACGCTTAGAGACACATCACGTACTCTTTAGGCTGAATTTGGGAACTATACGAAGACCAAGGCAGGAAATGGGTCGTGAGGAGCTACCGAAACTCTCAACCTGCTAGCTATACCAGAGAGGCAGATACAGTGGGGCGACTATGGCCCTCTTTGGCACAACTCTCATGTTCTGATTTTTCAGATTCACTTTTAATCCTCTGGAGAAGATAATTCTCCAGATTCTTCGGATGAATCAGAATCTGTTCAGAAAAATTGTTTGGCGAGAAATCTGATTCTGCATTCCTGCAGGAGAAGTGTGTGTATAGAACGACTGCATTGCCCTTCAATCAGGTTTTGTGTAAAAACACATACAGAGATGCTATAAGATTTTTGTACATATTGGAAAAATATTTTTCACATGTTCCAATGTCTTAATATTTTTTAACAGTATCAATTCTATTACAATTATAGTCATGAGACATGACTTGCTTACGGTTGAACTTTCCATTCCAAAACACGTTGACTGATATTTTTTATTTCGTGGAAATGTAGCACGACAGTAAGGAGTATCCCTGATTTGGTACAATATTACTATCAATCAACAAATCAATATGCAGCAACAATCGTCCCACCACTTCATTTAAACAAGAACTCGATCTGTGCTGGAAAAATAACTTGTTCTTAACAGCAGCTCCACCACTGCAATTCGGGACACAGCAAGATGATAAAAACATTATACAGTTACACATCAATATGAGGACATGCTGCTGTATATTCATGATATTGATGCCAAATTGCATATCACACATACATATGCAACACTGATATATCAGCATAATTTCACCCGATCAAAGAGTCACTGCAGTCATGTATTCTGAATTCGAGTTAATGGGATTTCTGAATCAGGTACAACACAAACAGATTTGCCAACACAAAACATGTTGGTATACACTAACCAATGTATTTCGTCAAACTTGTCACAAATCCTGAAATTTGTCACAAAACAAGTAATGTACATGCCCCCTGCCGTTGAGTCAAAACAAGCAATGTGCAAACAAGAACTGAACAAAAAAATAACCTAGCAAAAAGAAATCACTGGCATCCTTCAGACCTTGTGGATGACAGCGCACGTTATCTGGAGATGGATTGGTAGATGGAGGACTCAAATCCTCTGCAGTAACTGCAGTGCAGTTACTGCAGCTGATAGGTGGGCCCCACGCCCTCTGGCCTCACCTGTCAGCTGCAGCAACTGCACTGCAGTTACTGCAGAGGATTTTCTTCCGTAGATGGATGACTGCGCATGTGGTCTGAGGGAGCAGGTGAACAGGATGTGAGAGGAGGATGCATTTACAAAGCATAAATCGAAGACTTGCAGCCAACAACCGACGAAATCGAAGGAAGGGAGAAGTACCTTCAGGAGATCGTGCTAGATGATCTGGCTACAGAGAGATCGGCGCCGAGGGATCAGGAGGACGACGAAGGAGGTGGAGGACGAACGCCGACGGTGAGTTCTCGGAGGTTAAAGGGACTCCGACAAGCGCAACCCTAGGCGTGTGTTTGGTTTGGAGTTAAAGTGGGATAAGATGATCCATCCCAGTTTCCAGGGATGAGATTGTCTCATTTTCTGTTTATTGAGAGGGATGGAACCATCGTTGTTTCTTGTTTGTTTTGTAGGATGGTGTAGGACGGAATGGTCTTGTCTCCTATTTGAATAAAAGGATGGGACATAGACTTGTGAGTATGAGTACCTCTTGATGGCTGCGCGCCTGTCTCCACGGAGGTGGAACGGATCCGTCCCTATGTTTTTGATGGGATGGTTCCATCCTGCATCTGGGTGAAATATTCCCTTTTGAGTGATGATTTTATCCCATGTGTCTCCAAACCAAACAACAGAAAAGTGAGATCATCCTGTCCCGTTGCACCATATTCCTCAAATCAAACACACCCTAGGTTGCCGCCCTGGATTTTCGTGAAATCGGGGGAGTTGTGGGACAAGACAGGGATCGAGGGAAGGGGGTGGGGCCCACATCAGGGGTTTTTGATGGATGCCAATGCGGGAAAGAGTAGGCAAAACTAAGGGGAGGTCTGTATTTCGTTGGCTGAGAAGCTTTTTGACATTGGAAGAAACATGTTTTTTTGGCTTTACATTTCTTTCACTGTAATGAGAATTGATTTACGTTGCTTTACCTATGAATCAGGTGGCCAAAACATCTGTTTGACACAACTCTTCAGATTCTCACCGAGAATAAAAAGATGAGAGCTGTGCCAAAGGAGGACTATAACTAAAAGTTGACTAGAGAGGGTGAATACACTAATAAAACATGAAATCACTTAATACAACTAAATCAGATAGTTAAGGTCGGACTAATCTGGTCTTGGTGCGAATTAGTCTGACATTTTGTACAACGAAAAGATAAATAAGCGATTCTATGAATTCTATTATGATTTGTAGCAAGTGACAAGTATATTAAACTAGCGACTTACTAGATGATATTGCAATACTAGGAATGGATTAAATCACGAGATAAATAATTATGACAACTAGTGATGATATGAAACCATAATAAGCATGTAATGAGCAAATAAGTAAATGAGACAATGAACACAAAGATTTTTCACCAAGGTTGAGTTTCACAAAAGAACCTACGTATCAGTTGAGGAGTTCACGCAGGGCAAGCCCAACCATAGTCTTCCAAGAGCCTTTCTAAGCCTTCCACCTCACATATTTGATCCCTAAGAGCGAATCTTGAGGGTTTGTGAGATTTTAGAGAAGAGAGAGAAGGAGTGTGACCTTTGTTGAGCTTTTAGTTGATTCTCTTAATTTGAGTTGTTGGTCTGAGTTTGTTTGATTTGTTTTTGTGAGACCTATGTGTGCTGAATATATCGACTTTGACTATAAAATTTTTGAATACTCCCAAAAGATCTTTTTATTAAGCTCCGACTCAAGGTCCGGTTAGCTTTGGAAAGGTTCAGAGCTTAATTGCAATTGTTCTGCTTTGTTTCAAACTTGCTTTACACTTATGGAAAGTTTGCTTAGTATTCTTTTACTAAGTTTTTGGTGTGTTTTGGTGGTTATGGTTGATATCATTTTACTATGGTTTGCAACATGCTTATGTGAGGTGCTCACGTAAGATGTTGTAGTTTCGGAACTAACGAGAGTCAAGTCAAGGACTTGTGCTCGGAAGTATTTGTTGTTTATTCATGTGTAGGTGTTGCTTGAGTTCAAGACATGGCTGGTGACAGGATCCATTGAACTAGTCTTAGGGAGAAGATGAGGTTCAACAACCAAGTTCGGAGGAATTGTGGTTGGGTTGATCGGGAGATCGCGCAACATGTATGAATCAAGAATAATGTATATGAAGGTATCGTGGACGTCCTTAGAAGATGTTTGCACATGTGCAAGGAGTGCATGGACGGGGCTACATGGTTCCGAGGCGTGGTGAAGAGATGGGGACATAAAGAATTGGTCTAAAAGGTCCAACCGACTAGGTTATGGACTCAGGTTGCCGCTGAGTCATGTTTGACTCAAATATGGAAAGTTTTGAGTTGGTTATGATAGGATTTCGTGTGGGTTACAAATTTGAGTTGTTTTAGGAATGTGGGATACGTTCCTAAGGTGTTTGGAAGTCTTAAGATTGCTTTTATCTGTGTATAGAAGAGTTTTGAGCAGTTATGGAAAGTTTTGATTCGTGAATTGAGTAGGATTAGAGTCCTAGCTAGGTTTGGGTTGACCTAAGGGCTGATTATATAAGCAAGGGAGGCCAGAGCTCGTGGTGGACGACTTTTGGACTGTTACTCTTGTGTTCTATTGAATAAGATCGTAGTTTTAAAGAACTTTTGTGCCTTGTTCGTTCAACTTGTTCCAGACAAGTTTTTCTCATCGAGTTTTCTGCACATCACTACCTTTCTTCGGTGGTTTTATCATAACTCGAGTTTTACAGATCCAATTGACGTGATTATTTTTGGGTTGTCTTCACAACTTGATCATCTGTCATATGTCAAAATTTAACGGTCATTGGATTTGCGGTTTTGATCTACACAAGTTTCTTTGTAGTATTGCAAATCTATTTTTTACTCGGTAGAACAGATTGACCTTTGTTCGATCTTTCGATCGTAACTTGAGTTTCTCTTGATGGATTTGAGTGATTCTCGTTGTGTTGTATTCGTGACTTGATTCTCTCTGATATCTATCACTTTTGTCACGGTGAAACACGTTTAGATTAGTCTCACACACGATTTTTTAACAGATTGTTTTTCTGCTGAGGGGTTTTCATTGCTTCCGGTAAAAAAGTTTTAAATCTACCTATTGAAGGGTCAATGCCACACTTCCCCCAGATCTTCTAAGGAGCATCCCGCGGAGGTTCTTGTTCGGCGGGGCTTAGGCCTCAAACTAGTGTTCTAGCGGAAGAGTATGAGACAGTTGTTTTTATGTGGTTCAGGCCGTAAGGAGCGTAACACCCTACTCCACGGTAGATTGTATTGCTTGGTGAGTGTGTATGTGTATGTTTGTGTATCGGGGATTCTCAGTCTGGTCCCTGTATCGGTGGTCGTCCAGGCCTTTTATAACCAAGACTGGATGCCTTACAAGTGGGGTCTCGGGGCACGACAGGTGGTCCTGGGGTGATCTTATCCTAAAAGATCTAAGGCTTCCCGTATAAGCTTCTCTGAGCGTGACAGTGGAGACTCGCTGTCTTGCCACCTTCCTTGTCAGTAGCCCACGCGCTGTTGCTGACGGTGGCGGATGGTGTGCCGTCAGCCCGTCATGTTGCCGCAAGCCACCCACTTGGCCAAGTGGGATAGGCCTGAAGCACCTTCACTGTGATGTGATTAGTCGTAGCGATCTTCTGACCGTTGGCGTGCTCCGCGTCATGAGTCAGAGGTGGGTGTTGTCCTTCAATGCGTGCCCTGGGTGGAGCGCTCCAGCTTTTAACTCCCACACCTTACCGTCTTGGGGTGCTGCGAGACACGTGGCAGCGCCAGTGCAAGTCCTCGCCAGGGTGGCTAGCCCTGGTCCTTCGTGGCATGTGGCAGCTTCGGGACACTCCAGGGTACGTGGCAGCTCCACTCTCTCCTCAGAGGGAGGGCACATGGTCTGACGCTCCAGGCTTCGTGGCGGCCCGGGAGCTTCTCCATCGAGGTCGTACATGTCTCTCCTCAACACGTGGCACCTTGGGAGGTTATCTCCCCTGGGGACCTTTATCCCCCCCTTCGTGCCCCACGTGGCGGCACTGGGGCTGGATCCTGAGGGAGGTTGGGGCCTCGACAACCTCTAGATATGTGGCGCTGCCGGACTTGCCCTGATGTCTTCATCCTATGTGAGGGTACCCGATCTGCTGGGTATCGACAGTGGCCCCTGGGTCCATCTTGGGGCGTGGAGAAGAGCACAAAGGTGGAGCCCTTTCCATGTCTTCCTGCACTCTGCTTTAAATTCTGTCTTGGATAGCCGGAACGGTGGGTGCTTCTGCCAATCGTCACCACGCGTCCTCCTCAAGTAGAGAGGTTGTGATGACGTGATCTTTGCTGCTGCCGCTTCTCTGCCTTCTGCGACGCCTTTAACCGCCACAGTTCTCGATGCGGTTACAATACATTTGTATGCCCCACCTTTACGGGAGCTACTTTAGCTATTTTCCCGGGTAGCTAACCGCCTGGGCCAGCGCTCCAACCCGGGGGCATAGGGCCCATTGCCATGGGTGCCGCGTCTTGAGTGGTGTGGGCTGATCCTTCGCTCGAGGTACTCAGGCGCCGCGAGGGTGATTGAAAAGGAAGCCTTTCAGAGGGATCGTTCCCCACCTTATTCACAACCTGCATCCTAAGCTTTTGCCTTCTTCCTCGAGTACTCGAGCTTTATTTCCTTAGTCAAAAGCTCCAATCGTCTCCACCATCTTCACTTGCTCCAATGGCTTCCCCATTGCCTCTGTCTCACCTTCTGTCGGCTGAAAACCTGTTGTCGATGCGGTGACTGCTTGGTTGTTCGATGACAGAGCGTGCGAGAATGATCCGATGTGCATCTCCCACTCTTGAAGACTTGTGCGAAGACAAGACCGTCCTCTTCGCCGCTTATGTGTCTGCAGGGATTGGACTTCTGCAATCTCGGTTCTTTTTCGCGGTGTTGGAGGAGTATGGGATGCAGCTCCACCACCTGTCGCTGAACTCTATTGCCGTAGTAGCGGTGTTCGTCCATTTCTGTGAGGCGTTCGTGGGCTGTAAGCCAACGGTGGAGATGTTCCGCCTTTTCTTCGTAATGAAGACCGCCGGGAAAGGCGAGACTACCCAGGTGGGTGCCTACTACTTCCAGCACCGGGACAAATCCTCCCGACACTACATCCCTTCACTCAAAGGAGGAAAGTGGAAAGCCTGGAGGGAAGACTGGGCAATCGTGCGGGCTGAGCCCCATCCTGCGCTGAAAATGCCTACTGCAGGTCCTACCACTGATCCCGCTACCTGGGAAGCATTCCAGGAGCCGCCGAAGGAGTATTCGCCGATATTGAGAAGGATCTGGTCCTTGGCAAGCAAAGGCTTGACCTCCCTGATGGTGTTGACCGACTTCTTGCGCCGCCGTATCGCCCATTTACAAGATCAACAGTACTAGGCCTAGTACTACTCCGGTAATGCCGATCTGTGCCGACTGGCTCCAGACAACCTTACCTCAAAGGAGTTGGAGGGTTTGTGGAAAGCTGTGACCTGCGATATGGTTGACGATGAGCACGTCTCCTTCCCAGCCGACTGCTAGCTGCTCTTCATGACCCCCGATGTGAGGAACAATCTTCTGGGCTCGATGCCGGTGGTCAATGTGTTCGGAGTTGCCCGCCTGCACCCCGAGGATACATCAGGGGTTTTAGCGGTTCTGGCGCGGTGTCGGGACATGTTGCAGCAAAGGTCAGATTCCCCTCGCTTGTCAGAGAAGGCTGCGGTAGGGTCCCCAACATCTTTCGCCGGGCTGGAGGGCAGCCAGCGTGCCCCAGTTCCATCGCCAGGAAGGCGTTCCCACCGTCTGGCCATTGAATCGACTACTCTTGTGTTAAAGAAGTGGAAGTTGATGCGGGGGGGGGGGGGGGGGGGGGGGGGAGGCAGCATCCTAACTTCTCATCGTGATGGAGCCGGGACGGCTAAAACTCCCTTCGTGAACCTGGTTTCCGATTCCAGCAGCGGCTCTGATTCCGGTGGGGGCGTAGAGGGGACTGTGCAAGAGATCGCACCATTGCGGGCCGATCCAGAGTCGGGGCCAAAGATGGCAGCCCCAATCTTGAGGGCAGGTCCTGACGACCTCAATCTATCGCCCAGGGTGGAGGGCCGAGGTCACTGGAGCGGTCCGACCCGCCAGTAAGGCGTATCTTCTTCCTCTGCTTTTTTCCTACGCACGTTCTTACGGAGTTTTATCCTGGTTTCTCAGTGCATCGTCAATCGACTTGATGCCCTTGGTGCTTCTAGGGGTGGGCTTGGTAGGCCCCACCCTCCCTGGGGTTGGAGCGGAGTCTGCCATGCCGCGTCCTACGCTCGAGGGCTCGTTGGCCTTAGTGGCCGTTGTTGACTCTGCACTCTTGTCCGCTGAGGCAATTGAGGTTGAAGCGACGCAGGGCGTGGAAGTACCAGTCGAAGGGGCGACTAGTGGGGTTGTGCCCGACGTAGGTGTGCCAGGCGAGGAGGTACCTGGTGTGGAGGCACCTGGCGGGGATGTGCCGGGCGTAGAGGTGCCTGGCGTGGAGGTGCCAGACGGGGAGGTGTCTGGCTTGGAGGCGGCTACGCTGGTCATGGCTGCTCCCTTTGGTGAGGCCGACCCGCCTGTTGTTGATGCGGCGCTGGCGCCTGACGTTATTGTTGCTCAAGACGGAGACTCACCATCAGCGACTGACATCCCTCTTGTAGCAGAGGGAGGGGCTTCAGCGCCGGGTAGTGGCGTGGCGACTCCCGGAGCTCTTGCCGGGGCACCAATTCTGTCGTGGCCTCGGTAGGAGAGGCGGGGAGGCAGTCGCCTGTGGTGACAATTGAGCCAATCCCTCTTTCCGACACTGTTGCCGTAGCTCAATCCATTCTGCGCCAAATGCAAGCTGCTTTCGCCCGGGAGTGGGATCAGCTTGTGGAGGAGTGACACTTGGTGAAGCTGGTTGACACCAAGAACAAGGAGCTTGAGGTGAAGGCCTTGAAGGCCCATGCTGCTACCGACGCCCGCCTGAAGTTGTGCGAGGATCAACGGTTGGAGCTAGTCTGCCGCGAAGTTGCCGTAGCTGATCTGGAGCGCCGTGCTTAGGAGCTCTCCGACCGGGAAGGGGATGCACAGAGAGAGGCGAAGAGCCTTCAGGCCTCCTGAATGGCCGAATCCCAAGGAGTCCAGGACTTCCTGGCCCATGCTGGGGCAGTGCTGGAGCCCCTCGGCCTTGGTCCCGTGCCGCGTGGGGATCCATCTCAGGGGGTGGCCTAGCTTCTTCCTGCCTTGGACTCTCTCTGTTTGTCGCTGGGGTCGATGAACACCATCCTTGCAAGGCGGCTGGAGGTCGAAGGGAAGGAGTTGGCTGAGCTGTTGGCCTGCCACGTCCTGGTATGCTTCAAAAGCTGATACCCGAAGATTCTGCTGGAGGCGGTGGAGAAAGGTCCCCTTGCTGAGCGGGAGGATGAGGCTAGGGTCAAAGTCCAAGACCTTGCCAGGGAGGTTGCTTCTTCGTTCCAGCACAGTTGAGGACGTCGGCACCTGGGCGCAAGACTTTTGTATCCGGGGCTGACCCCCTTGTGTAAATAAATGTTTATGAATTTGGATTCATGTTGTTTTGTCTGTTGGCTTGTCGCGTGCTTCAAAAAAGTTGCCCCAATTCCTTCTTTTGTGTAAGGTTTTGAAGAGCCTTTGCTGACGCCGTTAGTCTTTTAGGGATAAATGCTTGCACAGTTGACACGACCAGTTTGTCGCTAGGCGACGCCCTGCCTACGGAACCCCCCCCTCCCCGGAAGGCCCCTTGGTAGGCGTGGCCAGATAGTTGGTACGCCTGCCACTTGAACGTAGGGTGTCTTCGACATGCCCCCAACGGGCTGGGGGAGCTTGAGTGACTGGTCTCGGCGTGCCCCCTTTCAGGGGCGCCGGGCTTTTTCTGAGTGTTGTCGTCGACGACTTCCCCCCTGGGAGGTGTCGGAGCTGGATGCTCCAGCGTCTCCCACCATCTTCGTAGGTACGTCGACGACCGGTCCCCCGAGAGGTGTCGGTGCTGGATGCTCCGGCGTCGCCCACCATCTGCGTAGAAACGTCGACAGCGGGCCCTCTGGGAGGTGTCGGAGCTGGATGCTCCGGCGTCGTCCACCATCGTCATGAGTCATCGACAGCGGGCCCCTGCTGTATAGGCTATCACAAGGGAAACTTGTTAGCAACAAGTGCGGGGCAGGAGAGTCTACTCACTTAATCGCTCTTGGTGCTGTCGCTGACGTTCTGGGACGTCAACTGCAGGCCCCTTGGGAGGTGTCGGAGCTGAATGCTCCTGCGTCGCCCACCATCTCTGTAGGTACATCGACGACCGGCCCCCTGGGAGTTGCCAGAGCTAGATGCTCCGTCTTCGCCCACCATCTGTGTAGAAATGTCGACGGCGGGCCCCCTAGGAGGTGTCAGAGCTGGATGCTCTGACGTCACCCACCATCTTCTTAGGTACGTCGACGGTCGTCCCCCTGGGAGTTGCCAGAGCTGGATGCTCTGGCTTCGCCCACCATCTGTGTAGAAACGTCGACGGCGGGCCACCTAGGAGGTGTCGAAGCTGGATGCTCTGGCGTCGTCCACCATCGTCGTGAAGTCATCGGCGGCAGGCCCCTGGTTTACAGGCTATCGCAAGGGAAACTTGTTAGCAACAAGTGCAGGGCAGGAGAGTCTACTCACTTATTCGCTCTTGGTGCTGTCGCTGACGTTCTGGGACATCGACTGCAGGCCCCTTGGGAGGTGTCGGAGCTAGATGCTCCTGCGTCGCCCACCATCTTCGTAGGTACGTCGACAATCGGCCCCCTGGGAGTTGCCAGAGCTAGATGCTCCAGCGTCGCCCACCATCTGCGTAGATATGTCGGCGGAGGGCCCTCTAAGAGGTGCCAAAGCTGGACGCTCCGGTGTTGTCTACCATCGTCGTGAGTCGTCGATAGCGGGCCCCTGCTGTACAGGCTACCGCAAGGCAAACTTGTTAGCAACAAGTGTGGGGCAGGAGAGTCTACTCACTTATTCGCTCTTGGTGCTGTTGCAGACATTCTGGGATGTCGACTGCAGGCCCCTTGGGAGGTGTCAGAGCTGGATGCTCCGACGTCGCCCACCATCTTTGTAGGTACATCAACGGCCGGCCCTCTGATTTACAGGCTATCGCAAGGGAACCTTATTAGCAACAAGAGTGGGGCAGTAGAGTTTACTCATTTATCTGCGCTTGGTGTTGTCTTTGACGTTCTGGCACGTTGACAGCAGACCCCTTGGGGGGTTTCAGAGCTGCATGCTCTGGCGTCGTCCACCATCTCTGTGTAGACGTCGACGGCAGGCCCCTTGGGAGGTGCCAGAGCTGAATGCTCTGGCATCATCCACCATCTCTGTGTAGACATCGACGACAGGACCCCTGGGAGTTGCCAGAGGTGGATGTTCCGTTGTACCATGCTGTGTATGTCCTGCACACATAACAGAGGCGCATATTGTTTTGCTCACTGGTGGTCTTTTTCTATCCTTAAGTATAGTCATGTCTTATAGTCCTGGGCTGGTACACGGGATTTGGGTAATTCTGTGCATGGGCGCTCGGGGTACGACTTCCTTCTTATTCGGGGTGTGAGCGTCCTGGCTCCCTGGTACTTAGCCGCAACACTGGGAGGCAAAATGCACACACTTAGGGTACAAGACCAAGCTAAGCATGCTGTGCGCTCTGGACCTCCAGCTCGGCGTTGGCCGTTCACAGGGAACCATTTGGCACCACAAGACCCCAAGTAAGAGGGTAGCTGCGAGGTTCCAAGACTCCTTGCAGGTACCTCAAATACATCCGCCTGTAGCAGGGTTACATGACTCTACTAGGGGCGATACAGAAAAGATTTTACCAAATACACGAAGGCGATGTACGGAAGACGAGTCTAGTTTGATTGATCACAAAATTAACAGGTTCACGTAAGTGAGAATAAGAGGAAGCATATGGTAAGACAGTTATTTCCTTATCATTGGTGTTCATAGGAGTGAATTGGCTTTACAACAAGCAACGACCCACTCCAGTTGGCAAGGGAGGTAGAGTGTTCAAGCTTAGGGCACAAGACCATGCTAAACGGCTGAACACTCTAGACCTGTCCCTCCCAGAGCTTGGTTGTCCTATATGCCGTTTCCTGGTACCATGCCACTCCTACACTGTCCTACATTCAATCTTAGGGATAGAACTTACGGAGGTGTTCTATGTTCCAAGTGTTGGGGAGGGGCTCTCCTTCTTCTGTGGCAAGGCGGACACACCCAGGGCGGGATACTTGTATCACTCAGAAGGGGCCTTCCCAGCTGGGGGAAAGTTTGTGCGACCCTTCTTGAGAGAGTATGCACCACAGCACCAGGTCACCTGTCTTGAGCTCTCTACTCCGCATGAACTGCTCTTGGTAGCGCCTCAGCGCCTGTCGGTAACGTGCGTTTCGGATGGTGGCATGCCTCCTTGATTCATCGATGAGGTCGACACTATCTCGTCGGAGCTAGTCCTGTGAGGCTTCATTGAACGCTCGGACTCTGAACGAGCCCAAAACGATCTCTGGGGGGAGGACGGCCTCGGCCCCATATACCAGAAAGAAAGGTGTTTCTCTTGTAGCTCAGCTAGGTGACGTCCGGCTTGCCCATAGTGCACAGGGGAGCTTGTCGACCCACTTGGCACCATGCTTATCCAAGCTATTATATGTGCGTGTCTTGAGGCCCCTGAGGATCTCAGCGTTGGCCCTTTTGACTTGTCCGTTGCTCTTTGGATGAGCCACAGAAGCATAACAAACTTGGACACCAAGGTCTTCGCAGTAATCCTGGAAAGCTGCACTGGTGAACTGGGTCCCATTATCGGTTATGATCCTGTTCGGGACCCCGAACCTGCAGACAATTGAATTGATGAATTTGACTACGGACTCCTTGTTGATGTTGATTACTGGGGCTGCCTACGACCACTTGGTGCACTCAACATAGAGGAACCAGTACCCTCCGACTTCCCTGGGGAAGGGTCCCAGGATATCCAGCCCCCAGACCGCGAAAGGCCAGGAGGGCAGGATCATCTTTAGTGACTGTGCAGGGGTGTGGATTTGCTTGGTGTGAAACTGGCACACCTTGCACTTCTTGACTAGTTCGACGGCGTCTTGCAGTGCTGTTGGCTAGTAGAAACCATGCCGGAAGGCTTTGCCAAACAGCTTGCGGGAGGCCGCGTGATTTCCACACTCTCCTTCGTGGATTTTTGCGAGCAAGTCACAACCTTCCTGCCGAGTTATGCATCATAGCAGTACGCCGTTGGAACCACGTCGGCAGAGATCACCTTCTATCAGCACATAGTGTTTCTCCATCCTCGCAATCCTCTCAGCGGATGCTGGGTCCTCTGGGAGGAGGTTGTCCTTCAGGTAGTCTCGAACCTCCGTGATCCATGAATCAGGACTGTCCTGGACTTCCAGATCTCGGGTGCCAGGTGATTGGGGATCCCTGGTGACACTCAAGAACCTTGGTGACCCCCATGGTCGCAGGGCTGCCGTGGTTGCCAACTCCGTGAGGCTGGGCTCATCTTCTTCATTAGGCCCTACTGGCCTAACGGTCGGCCGCACCAACCTCCTACTGAAGAGCCCTTCTAGAATGGGGGCTCCTGTGGATACCATGGTTGATAGGGCATCAGCGACGGAGTTGTCCGCGTGCGGCACATAGCAGAGATCCAAGGCCTCGAACCCAACTTCTAGCTTCTTGACATGTATTAGATATGCCGCAAGCTGTGGGTCGTTGCAGCAGCACTCCCCCTGGACTTGCTTGATGATCAGCTGAGAGTCTCCCTTGACCAGTATCTGTTGGACACCAAGACCTCGCGTTGCTGTGAGCCCAAAGATGAGGGCTTCGTGCTCCGCCATGTTGTTGGTGGCCTTGAAGTCGAGGCACACTGCGTACTTGGACAGCTCACCTATTGACGAGGTGAGCAATACCCCGTCTCCAGCCCCTTGCTTCCTTGAGGATCCATCAAAGAAGAGTGTCCAGTGAGGTATGATAAGTACCAGAGCCCTGGGCTCTGGTTCACTGATCTCCTGGCCCCCAGGTTGCTCGGTGAGGGGGTCCATTCAGCAACGAAGTCCGCCAGAGCTTGGCTCTTGATTGCATGTCGAGGCAATAAATCAAGCTCGAACTCCGCTAATCCAGACGCCCACTTGGCAATGTTGCCGATTGCGTTTGGGCTGCGCAGCACTGCTCCCAGTGGGAATGAAGTCACCACTGATACTCAGTGTGCCTGAAAATAATGGCCGAGCTTCCTCGATGTGATTAACACCGCATAGAGCAGCATGTGCACTTCGAGGTATCTTGTTTTTGCCTCATGCAGGACTTCGCTGATGAAGTAGACCGGGCGTTGGATGGTCTGAGACTTTTCTGGGCAATGTGGCTCATCTTTTTCCTTCTGCTTTAGGTCCAATGATTTCATGTCTCTTGGGCCTGGTGCTTCCTTTGGGGGCTGGGGACCAAAAGCTTCAGGTCCCCCTAGGGGGACCCGATCATCCTCTCGGGGCTGGTACCCAGAGGCTCCTTGGTCTACAGGCCCCCCTAGGGGCACCCGGACGTCCTCTGGAGGCTGGGACCCAAAGGATCCTTGGGCTCCGGGGCCCCCTCGGGGAACCCAGACTTCCTCTGGGGGCTGGGACCCAGAGGCTCCTTAGGCTCCGTGGCCCCTAGGGGGGTTCGGACGTCCTCTCGGGCTGAGACCCAGAGGCTCCTTGGGCTTTGGGGCCCACTCGGGGGACCCGAACGTCCTCTGGGGACTGGGACCCAGAGGCTCCTTGGGCTCCGGGGCCCCCTCGAGGGACCCGGACGTCCTCTGGGGGCTGGGACCCAGAGGCTCCTTGGGCTCCAGGGCCCCCTCGGGAGACCCGAACGTCGTGTGGGGGCTGGAACCCAGAGGCTCCTCTTTCACTGGCCCCCCTGCAAGCTCCAAGTCGTGGGGATCAGAATCAGCTGCAGGGGGCCCTTCCTTTTGCCGGTGCAGCTGGTGATTGGCCCGCTCTGCAACCGAAAGCATGCTTACCACTTCTGTTGTGGCGGCGATGCAGAGGTACAGGGGCTCCCTAGGCTCTGGTGCCACCATTATTGGCAGCGTCGTCAGCTGTTGCTTTAGCTCGCGGAACACCTTCTCCACTTCTTCGGTCCACACAAACGGTCCGGACTGGCGCAGGAGCTTGAAGAATGGAAGAGCCCGCTCAGCCAGCCTAGAGATAAACCGGCTGAGCGTTGCCAAACACCCTACAAGCTTCTTACATCCTTGACGCGGGCTGGGGACTGCATTAGCTCTACCGCTTTGATCTTCTCTGATTTGGCCTCAATCCCTCGGCGTGAGACCAAGAAACCAAGGAGCTTACCATCTTTGACTCCGAACACGCATTTTTCGGGATTGAGCTTCGTGCGTGAGGTTCGCAATCTATCAAAGACTAGGGCGATGTTATCTAGTAATGATGTATGCGACTGGATCTTTACTACAATATCATCGACATATACCTCTACTAGGTCCCGAATGAGGTCCCCGAATGTTTTATGCATAGCTCGTACAAAGGTGGGGAGGGCATTCTTAAGACCGTAAGGCATGGAGACATAGCAATAAAGGCCATCTACGGTTATAAATGCAGTATGTTCTTCGTCTTCTCTAGACATTGGGATTTGGTGGAACCCTGAGTACGCATCTAGAAAGCATAGCATATCGCACCCCGAAGTTGAATCTACGATTTGATCAATTCTAGGGAGAGGTAAGGGACATTTAGGACATGCCTTGTTGAGGTTGGTGTAGTCAATGCACATCCGAAGCTTACCACCAGCTTTGGGGACGACAACCGGATTGGCCAGCCATCTGGGATGGTGGACCTCCCGTATGAAGCCAGCCTCGAGGAGCTTCTTGATCTCCTCGCGAATGAAGTTATGCCGCTCGATGGACTGCTTACGGGGCCTCTGTTATTGCGACCGTGCGTCGGGGTAGATCTTCAGACGGTGCTCAATCACTTCCCTGGGGATGCCTGGCATCTGCAGCGGTTGCCAGACAAAGACGTCGACATTGACTTACAGGAAGGTAGTGTGTGCTGATTCCTGCTCGTAGTCCAGAATCCCCGCGATACGGGTGGTCTGAGCCGCATCAGAGCCAATCTGGATTGTCTTGATGGGTATGTCTTCGTCGTCAGAGGGCCGCACTCGTGGTGCATCGGCAAGGCTACGAGCGCGTGGGTCTAGCGAATGCCTACCCAACTCAGCATCACTCAAGATAGGTCCTGGGACCGTTGCCAATGTTCGGAGCTTTTCTAAGACCATCACCGAAGCAGCGCGATCTCCGCAAATCTTGAGGACGCCGAGTGGTGTCGGCATTTTGAGGATGAGGTAGCCATAATGGGCTACCGCCATGAACCGGTACAGGGCTGGCCTGCTGATAATAGCGTGGTAGGGGAGGCTCACTTCCACGATGTCGAATAGGATATTCTCCGTTATGAAGTTCTCAGGTGTCCCTAGGGTCACCCGGAGGTGGATGCAGCCGTACAGGGTAACAATCTCTGGTCCTACCCCTGAGAACGATCTTGTCGGGGCGAGCTCAGATACGGGGATCTTCAGTTTGTCGAAGTCCGCACAGCTGATGAGGTTGAGACCAGGTCCCCCATCCACCAGAACGTGGTAAAACTTTATGTTGGCGATAGTGGGGGCAATGAGGAGGGGCAGCTGCCCGGCTCCCACCATGTTCTCCAGGCAGTCGAAGGCGTCGAAGCTGATTGCTGTCTCCATCCATTTGTGATGCGGCGCCAGGTCATGTGTAGAGGCTAACGAAGCCATTGCCCGGCGCAGGGTCTTGACCGCACTCCTAGAAGCGGGTTCCCAAGATCCTCCACAAATGACGTGGAGTGCTTTGCGATGCTCATGGTTGCTGTTGAGGTCGAGGTTCACGGCCTGGTGCACCATTTCCATGGTACGCACCGGCCTTTGGAACTCCTTCTCCACGTGTTTGTCGATGTAATAGTTGACCCTTTGCAGCTTGATTTCACCGCAGCTTTCAGGCTTGATGAACACCATTGTTGGTGAAAGCGCTACCACTTTTTTGAGGGAAAAAGCCCCTTCTTGGCGCGCCAAATGTAGAAGGTTCAATGGGACACTTCCCCCGAATCTGCTAAGGAGCAACCCGCAGAGGTTCTTGTTCGGCGCGGCTTAGGCCTCAAACTTGTGTTCTAGCGAAAGAGTATGAGACAATTTTTTTTACGTGGTTCGAGCCGCAAGAAGCGTAACACCCTACTCAACGGTGGATTGTATTGCTTGGTGAGTGTGTATGCGTATGTGTGTGTATCGGGGATTCTCAGTCTGGTCCATGTATTGATGGTCGTCCAGGCCTTTTATAACCAAGACTGGGCGCCTTACAAGTGGGGTCCCGGGGCCCGACAGGTGGTCTCAGAGCGATCTCATCCTAAAAGATCTAAGGATTCCTGTATAAGCTTCTCTGAGCGTGACGGTGGAGATTCGCTGTCTTGCCACCTTCCTTGTTAGTAGCCCACGCGCCGTTGTTGACGGTGGTAGATGGTGTCGCGTCAGCCCTTCTTGTTGCCGCGAGCTACCCAGTTGGCCAAGTGGGATAGGCCTGCAGCACCTTCACTGTGATGTGATTAGTCGTAGCGGTCTTCTGACTGTTGACGTGCTCCGCTTCGTGAGTCGGAGGTGGGTGCGGTCCTTCAATGCGTGCCCTGGGTGGAGTGCTCCAGTTTTTAACTCCCGCACCTTACCGTCTTGGGGTGCTGCGAGACACGTGGCAGCACTGGTGTAGGTCCTCGCCGGGATGGCTAGCCCTGGTCCTTCATGGCATGTGGTAGCTCAGGGGCACCCCAGGGCACGTGGCAGCTCCGCTCTCTCCTCAGAGGGAGGGCGCTTGGTCCAAAGCTCCGGCTTCGTGGCGGCCCGGGAGCTTCTCCATCGAGGTCGTGCAGGTCTCTCCTCAACATGTGGCGCCTTGGGAGGTTATCTCCCCTGGGGACCTTTATCCCACCCTTCGTGCCCCACGTGGCGACACTTGGGATGGATCCTGAGGGAGGCTAGGGCCTCGACAACCTCTAGATACATGGCACTGCCAAACTTGCCCTGGTGTCTTCATCCTATGTGTGAGGGTGCCCGGTCTGCTGGGTACCAACACTACCATTCACCCCCTCTGGTAGCTTTTCACGTGCTCTTCGATCCTATAATTGGTATCAGAGCCACGACGCTCTAATCTTTGTGATTTGCACGTATTTTTTTTGACTAATCATCATGGAGAAATACTCCGCCAAACCTTGTGTGTTTAGTGGTATTGATTTTCAGGTTTGGAAGGCACGTATGGAAGCTTTCATCCAGGCACAAGGCTTCGCAATATGGGAGGAGGTATACAAGACTTACGAAGTGTCATCAAATGATCAAGTTATAGCTACAAATCTGAGAGATGTCGACAACAACAACAAGGCTCAGAACTTGATCATACAAGGATTAACTCAAAGTGACTTCGACCGTGTTGCACACCTCCGATCTACATACGACGTGTGGAAAGCGCTTTGTGACTACCACGAAGGATCCAACACGATCAAGGAGGTAAGACAAGACATGTTCAAGAAAGAATACATGCACTTCAAGATGCAACCCGGTGAGTCCATTGATGATCTCTTTGCCCGCTTTAATAAAATTCTCAGCAACTTGCGTAGCGTCAATGTTAATTTTTCAGATGTTGAGAATGCTAGGCAATTACTAAGTGCATTATACATGTCAATATGGGATATGATGGCTACATCTATTCATGAATCTACTGTCATGAGTACACTTACTTTAGATGTACTATATTCTAAATTGAAAACTCATGAAATTGACATAATCTCACGTAAGAACCCCAACAAGTCTCTTGCATTTATTTCTCAACGTGATATGCCTAGCTCCAATCTCTTGCATTTGTTTCTCAACGTGATATGCCTAGCTCCAGCCAATCTTCATCTTGTAGTACACTTGCTTTGTTGTCCTCTCTAACCCTTGAAAAGATTGAGGAGTTTCCAGAGGAGGAGCTAGTACTTCTTTCTACTAGGTTCTCAAAAGCATTGCAAAATGTGAGAACTAGATGGAGAGGAAGCTCCAGACCTCAATGATTTTTCGAATGTGGTAATACATGACATTTTTGTTCATATTGCCCTAACCTTTCAGGTCCTACTTCCCGGGATGAAAAGCAAACAAGGACGAAATACTCCTCTGCAAAAGATACGAAGAAAAAGAAGGGTTTTACAGGACATCAATTAGTGAGCAGTTTTATCTCCGCACTTTAAGAACTTGGCTCAAGCGATGTGGACATTGGAAGTGACAAAGATGAAGATGATTTGGCAAACTTGTGCTTCATGGTGGGCAAGTCAAGATCAAGTATGGAGGAGGCTGAACACAACAACGACAATGAAGAGGTATGCCATACTTGCAAAGAAATGTGTGATGCTATTTATCGTGCCACTGTTATAGTTAAGAAAAAGGACAAAATTTAGGGACAATGCTGTTAAAATTGAGTCACTAGAATATGAAATTAATCGTTTGAAATCCTTGATTCCTAGTGATGATTCTTGTTCCTCATGTGATTTAATATATGAACAATTGTCCTCATTAAGAAGTGCGCAGACCTCCACACTTGATAAACTTGAGTTAGAAATTTAAAAGAACAGAGAGCTTGCTGCACTTAATGATAAAAACTTGAAAGATGCTAGCTGTTCTACAATTGATTTGCATTGTTCCACTTGTGATGATCTTGATAAGAAACTACAAGATGTTATGAATGAATTTTCTATATTGAACAATGCTTTACATTCTCATGAAGTTAAATATTGTTCCAATTGCAAATTAAAAGGAAAAACTTCATGTGAAAATTGCCTTGATCTGTCCAATAAACTTGATGACATGCATAGGTCATTAGATCGGTTTTGTAATGGGAATAAGAACCTAAACTTGCTGCTAAATTCTTCCAAGTCTTGCAATGATAAAACTGGTTTAGGTTTTGATGCCCATGCTCATGCTAAGGCACGTCCACCTAAAATTGTAAAGTCATTAGGAAGTGGTTTGATTCAAACAATTCCTAAACAAAAAGAAGTGATTTTCAAATCTGCAGGAGTTGTCTCATTCGATTTAAAATAAAAATGGCGCTTGCTCATCTAGACATGAACACAAAGTTAAATTTCATTGTACCTACTGTGGTAGAGATGTTCATGTCATTGATTTCTATTATAGACTAGCTAAACAACAGAAAAAGGAAAGAATGATTGCTTGATCTCATAACTTTCATGCAAAATTTGCTGCACTTGCTAAACCGAATGATAGGAACATGCAATCTCCTGTAATGAGTCAAAAACATGCAAATTTTGCTCCCAAACCTACTATTTTTTGTGCTACACATGTAACATCTCATAGGACAGTAGTTGGGTACAAAAATCCTCAAGCTTTGGCTCATAAACCTGCTGTTTTATCTCAGCTTTCACGTGTTATTCCTGCTGGACGTCGTGTGACTCAGTACTGGATTCCTAAATGCCTTCTGACTAACCCCAGTATTGAGTCATCGATGTATTGTGCTTCTATGTAGGTTACATGCTTGAGGAAGGAGAACATTTGGATTGTGGATTTAGGTTGCTCACACCACATGACCGGTAACAAAGAATGGTTCTCCTCTCTCTCTTTTGTGTCACGTGTAGAGAATGTTACTTTTGCCGATAATTCTTCAACTCCTATAATTGCTAAGGGTTCAGTTAGAGTAAATGATCACTACACTTTGAAGGATGTGGCACTTGTCAAAAATTTGAAATACAACTTGCTTTCTGTTTCACAATTTCTAGATGAAAATCTAGAAATTATTTTCAATAAAAACTGCTGCAAAGTTGTAGGTTCAAATAGTGAGCTTATTTTTAACATGTCTCGGTTTGGAAGAGTTTTTAAAGCTAATTTTGATATGTCTTCGTCTAAGCATAGGTGTCTAGTTGCTAGTGATTCAAATGCCTTATATTTTTGGCATCATAGACTTGGTCACGTATGCTTTGATCATCTAACGCATGTTAGTGCTGTTGATCGCATACGTGGGCTACCTAAGCTTAAAGGGGACAAAGAAATTGTGTGCTCTTCTTGTATACATGCTAAGATGGTTGCAGGTTCACATACTCCTCTCACAATGATCATGACAACTGAATCGGGTCAACTTTTGCACCTTGACAACGTAGGACCTTCACTTGTTCAATCCTTCAGAGGTAAATGGTATGTTCTTGTGATTGTTGATGATTATTCTAGATACTCTTGATTTTACTTTATGGCATGTAAGAATGAAGCTCTTAGTCACTTTAAAACTTTATTTCTTAGATTATCAGTTGATCACCCATGATCTTTAAAAGCAATTAGAAGTGATAACGGAACCGAATTTAAAAATAAATCTTTTGATCACTTTTGTGCTGAAAATGGAATAGACCACCAATTTTATTCACCATATGTACCTCAACAAAATGGTATTGTAGAAAGAAAGAACAAAACCTTAGTTGAGATGGCTAGGACTGTGCTTGATGAATATCAAACTCCTAGGAAACTTTGGGCTGATGCGATTGCAACCGCTTTTTATGTCTCAAATCGTGTTTTCTTGCGCGCTAAGCTAGGTAAAACACCATATGAGCTCCGTTTTGGACATAGGCCTAGTGTTACACACTTTCGGGTCTTTGGATGCAAATGCTTTGTTAAGAAACATGGTAATCTTGATAAATTTGAACCTAGATCCATTGATGGCATGTTTCTTGGTTATCTATCTCATACTAGAGGCTACCGTGTGCTTTTACTTGATACTAACAGAATTGTGGAGACTTATGAGGTGTCTTTTGATGAAGCTAGCCCAGATACTAGCTCAAATATTGCAGGTCAGGATCCATATCCGCAGGGAGAGAGCATTTTCGTTGAAGATGAGGAAGAGGTGGAGCTGCTGCCCAAAAATTCAGCAGCTAAGGACATTGTTCCAGCTCCTGATTTTGATTCACAGCCAGCACCGACGACCACCATTGCTGGTCCAGATCATCCTCAAGTCACAAGCTCATCGATTTGTGATGAACAACAACAAGAAGAAGCTTGTGAAGTGTCCACTCCCCTCCGGGTTCTCAAAAGTAATCCTCCACAAAAAATTATTGGAAGCTTGCATGAACGAGTCACAGGGTCCAGGTTTTGCGATCCAAAATCTCATGCTCATTCTGCTTTTGTTGCTTCTTTTGGACCCAAAGATATATCACACGCACTCACTAATGTATCTTGGATTATTGCCATGCAAGAAGAGTTAGAAAATTTTGAAGAAATAATGTTTGGAAACTTGTACCTCCACCTCAAGGTCACACTTTAATTGGAACTAAATGGGTGTTTAAAAATAAACAAAGTGAGGATGGGGTTGGTGTTAGGAATAAGGCTAGGTTGGTTGCTCAATGTTTCACTCAAGTTGAAGGTCTAGATTTTGATGAAACCTTTGCTCCTGTTGCTCGATTAGAAGCCATAAGAATTTTATTAGCTTTTGCTGCATCTAAAGGTTTTAAGCTATATCAAATGGATGTTAAAAGTGCTTTTCTTAATGGCTACATAGACTAGGAGGTTTATGTCAAACAACCACCGGGTTTTGAAAATCCAGATTTTCCTAATCATGTTTACAAACTGTCCAAAGCCTTGTACGGTCTCAAACAATCCCCTAGAGCATGGTATGATAGGTTAAAAACAATCTTACTTGAAAAGAGGTTTACCATGGGCAAGGTTGATAAAACTCTTTTTGTGCTTAAGCATGGCAATGACTCATTATTCGTTCAAGTGTACATGGATGATATTATCTTTGGTTGTGCTTCTCATGATCTTGTGTCCAAGTTTTTAGCTATGATGAGTTCAGAATTTGAGATGAGTATGATGGGAGAACCCACATACTTTTTGGGGCTGCAAATCAAGCAAACCAAGGAGGGTACCTTTTGGCATCAAACGAAGTATACAAAAGACCTCCTAACGAGCTTCAACATCGACAAAAGCAAGCCTCTTCGGACACCAATGGGAATAGCAACAACACTTTAACTTGATGACGATGGTGAACCCGTGGATCAAAAAGAATATAGAAGCATGATCGGATCACTCTTGTACCTCACGACATCAAGACTGGACATACAATTCAACGTATGTCTTTGTGCACGGTTTCAAGCCTCCCCACATGCTTCACATCGTCGAGCCCTCAAAAGGATTCTCAGGTACTTACATAGAACTCAAGAATTTGGCATTTTCCTTCCTTCTTCTTCAACCGTTACTTTGAAAGCTTTTTCTGATGCTGATTTTGGAGGTTGTAGGATTGATAGGAAAAGTACTTCGGGTGCTTGTCATTTTCTTGGTAATTTACTTGTTTTTTGGTCCTCTAGAAAACAAAGTTCAATTGCACAATCCACAATCGAATTTGAATATGTAGCTGCTGCTAGCGCTTGCTCACAAATTCTTTGGATTGTTCAAACACTTAAAGACTATGGGGTTGATCTAGATAGTGTTCCACTGTTTTGTGACAACACTAGTGCTATTTGCATTGCTAAAACCCTGTGCAACATTCAAGATCAAATCACATTGACATTAGGTATCACTTTCTCTGTGATAATGTTGAAAAATGAAACATTGTGCTTCACCATGTAGATACTGAACAACAATTGGTTGACATTTTTGCAAAACCTTTGGATTTCACTTGTTTTTGTTACATTCATAATGAAATAGTGGTTATGCATCCTCATGGCTTAAATTGAGGGGGAGTTTTGAAACTTGAGAAGTCTATGTGTGAATCTAAACTTAAAATAATATGAGCATAGTATTTCATACATATATGACTTTGTGATTCCTTTTTCATGCTGAAAGTTCTTACTACATTACTCATATTATACATTTTGTAGTTTTTGCCATGACTAGTAATTGAAATAATTACTTACACTAAATCTGGTCATGATCGAACTTTCTTGTTGTTTTTGAACTTGTTGCATGATCACAAGTGCTTTTAATTATAATGAATTAATCAAGTAAGCAACTCACATGTTGAGTTTTTATGTTCAAATAAAAAAATAGAAAAGATCAAGAGAATATGCATGCATTGCACTTCTTCTTTTGAGATGACTTATCATTGCACTTAGATATGAACTTGGAGGAAGTTGTGTATGACTAAAACCATGTCCTTAAGCTTCTAATTATCAAATGACATAGGCTTGACTTGGTTGGTTAGAATAAGGCAGATGCGCATATAATCTCTTGCAAATATCATATGATCTAAATTTGTGCTTTGAAAAATAATAAAATGCAGCAACAAGTGTCATGCTTTCAGGTCTTGAAATAGTTAAGTTTGTGAGATCATGACTTGCTTAAATTAAAAATTACACTTGATCTCTAGCATGGCTTACACTACTTATGTATTTTATTGAAGTGATAGTGTAAGTTACTTGATAGTATGACTTGGATGAGCTTTGTTTTATATGTTTATGTTATAATATGCTCATAACAATTAAAATTTCTCTTTTGTACCTTGCTGAATACATTGTCGAAGGGGGAGAAATTGATCACACCTTGCACATATTCACAAGTGTTTTTGGCACGATTCAATTCTTCTCAGGGGGAGAAGTATGCAAGGGGGAGAAATATGTATAAAGGAGAGAAATTGTTTTCAAAACTTTTCATGTGGATAAGCCAAATGTTCGGATTTTAAATTGTGTTGCCAATGCACTCACCAAGGGGGAGATTGCGAGACCTATGTTTGCTAAATAGATAGGCTTTGATGATAAAAGTTTTGAATACTCCTAAAACATCTTTTTATTAAGTTCCGACTCAAGGTCCGGTTAGCTTTGGCAAGGTTCGGAGCTTGATTACAATTGTTCTGCTTTGTTTCAAACTTGCTTTATACTTATGGAAAGTTTGCTTACTATTCTTTTACTAAGTTTTTGGTATGTTTTGGTGGTTATGGTTGATATCATTTTGCTATGGTTTGCAACATGCTTATGTGAGGTGCTCACGTAAGATGTTGTAGTTTCGGAACTAACGAGAGTCAAGTCGAGGACTTGTGCTCGGAAGTATTGGTTATTTATTCATGTGCAGGTGTTGTTTGAGTTCAATACATGGCTGGTGATGGGATCCATTGAACTAGTCTTAGGGAGAAGATGAGGTTCAACAACCAAGTTCAGGAGGAATTGTGGTTAAGTTGATCGTGAGGTCGCGCAACATGTATGAATCAAGAACAATGCATATGAAGGTATCGTGGACGTCGTTGGAAGATGTTTGCACGTGTGCAAGGAGTGCATGGACGTGGCCACATTGTTCCGAGGCATGATGAAGAGATGTGGACGTAAAGAATCGGTCGGAAAGGTCCAACCGATTAGGTTATGGAGTTAGGCTGCGGCTGAGTCGTGTTTGACTCAAATATGGAAAGTTTTGAGTTGGTTATGATAGGATTTCGTGTGGGTCACGAATTTGAGTTGTTTTAGGAATGTGGGATACGTTCCTAATGTGTTTGGAAGTCTTAATATTGCTTCTATTTACGTATAGAAGAGTCCTGAGCAGTTATGGAAAGTTTCAATTCGTGAATTGAGTAGGATTAGAGTCCTAGTTAGGTTTGGGTTGGCCTAAGGGCTAGTTATATAAGCAAGGGAGGTCAGAGCTCGTGGTGGACGACTTTTGGGCTGTTTATGTTGTGTTGTATTGAATAAAGAGTGTAGTTTAAAAGAACTTTTGTGACTTGTTCGTTCGACTTGTTCCAGACAAGTTTTTCTCGTCAAGTTTTCTGCATAACACTACTTTTCTTCGGTGGTTTTATCATAACTCGAGTTTTACAGTTCCAATTGACGTGATTATTTTTGAGTTGTCTTCAAAACTTGATTATCTATCATTTATCAAAATTTCACGGTCATTGGATTTGCGGTTTTCGATCTACACGAGTTTCTTTGCAGTATTGCAGATCTGTTTTTTACTCGGTAGAACAGATTGACCTTTGTTCGGTCTTTCGATCGTAACTTGAGTTTCTCTCGACGGATTTGAGTGATTCTTGTTATGTTTTCTTCGTGACTTGATTTGCTCTGATATCTATCACTTTTTAACAGTAAAACACGTTTAGATTAGTCTCACATACGATTTCTTTAACAAATTGTTTTTTCTGCCGAGAGATTTTCATTGCTTCCGCTGAAAAAGTTTTAAATCTACCATTCACCCCCCTCTGGTAGCTTTTCATGTGCTCTTGATCCTACAGTTTTTCAATGCCTAGTTGAGCTAGGTTGTTGTGGGAGCCTCAGGTTGTGAGTTGCCCAAAAAATCGTTGTATTCACCCTTTGTGATTTAGTAGAGACCAAACCGGTCTTTGTGCTGGCTTGGTGGGGGTAGGGTTGAAAGAGACCCGATCCTTCGTGGACTCATCAACGAAGACGTAGGTTCCTCCGTGGAACTAACCTCGTGATAAAATCTTTGGGTCTTTTTCATCTTTTACCTTCATTTATCGGTAGATCACTTTAGGGTTCATATTGTTCTTCGCCTGCAATTTGTAATTAATATCGTAATCTCACAATCTAACTTGTTTCTATCACTTGCAATTGCTTAGTTAGGTTGCTAGATAGTTGTATTTCATTCTGCACTAAGTATATCAAAGAAAAACCTATAGAAATCCAACCTTTCTCGCATTTGCACTGCCTGACCAGACTAGGCCGCCCTCATACTAGACTAGTCCGCCCTTAACTGTTGATTTCATTTCAATGAAGTGATTTCAAGTATTTTAGCCTATTCACCCCCTCTAGGCAACATTCAACTGGTATCAGAGCCTAACTCTACCAAAAGCTTAACCGCTTGGAAAGGATATGCGGGAAAATGACAAGAAAGAATTGCCACTTCAAGACACCACCAGGACCGGCGAGAACTCTGCGAAGGAGGATCAAGGATCAAAACCCCCACCTCTCAAGATCGATGCAAATCGCAAGACAAAGCTGACACCTCCTCCCTTTGACGTGTCAAGGAAAGATAAATATGAAGAAGTGAAGCGACTTGCAAACCGTCTTCAAAAGGAAAAAGATGAGGACAAGAGGAGGAAGAGACTTGAAAGGGAGAAGAAGATCAAGAAGAGTCAAGAGGACTACACATGATATCCTTTTACCTATGAGCATTTAAATTCTCATTCTAACTGCTTGTCTATTCCTTGGGGCAAACCACCTCATTTTGATGGTACTAACTATACAATGTGGAAGAATAACATGAAATTGCATCTTATTATCTCAATCCTACCCTTTGGCACATCATTTGCATAGGTGTAGATATCCCTGTGGATGATGAAGAGCTCACCCCAAGGAAGAGCAACAAATCCACCGCAACGCTCAAGCGGTGACTGTGCTCAACTCGTCCTTGAGCCAAGAAGAATTCGACAAGGTGGACGGCTTGGAGCAAGCCAAAAAGATTTGGGACACACTCAAGATTGCCCATGAAGGAAACCGATACATGCGTGAGACGAAAATTGAGATGATCGAGAGATAGTTTGCAAGATTTTCCATGGAAGATGGCGAGACCCCTAAAGAGATGTACAACCAGCTCAAGACTCTCATCAACAAGAGTCGGACGTACGAATGCAAGGAGTGGATGGAGCATGAAGTAGTCAAAAAAATGATTAGGGCATTCACGCCCCGCAACGCCTGAAAGAGTCCCAACTTCCACAAGATGACTCCATATGAGGTGTTAGGGAATATAATGAACCATGAGATAATGGAGATGGAAGCTCGCCACATCAATGACCTCGCCAAAGTCATATCCTCAAAGAAGAAGGATATTTCTCTCAAAGCATCATTCAGATCCAAAGGCAAAGAAGTAAAAACATCAAGTGAAGATGACGATATTGATGAAGGAAGCAGAAGCATGGATGATGAGGAAATGACATTCTTCATAAATAAATCCAAGAGAATGATGAAGAGAAGAATAGGGTCCAACTATGAGAGCAAGGGAAAGGAGAAGAGCAAGTGGAGGACCAAAATAGCTTGCTACAACTGTGGCGAGTATGGGCATTTCATTATGAATTGCCCATACGAGAGGATAGAAGACAACAACAAGAAGAAGAAGGATGAGAAGCCTCAAGAGAAGAAGATCTTCAAGAAGAAGAAAGCACATGGACAAGACCATGTCGGCAAGGAGTGGGACTCCAACAATGAGTCCTACGAAGATGAAGAGGAGATGGTGATCATCGCCATCAAGAAGCTGACCATGAAGAAGAATCTCTTGCCAAACAAAGGAGAATGGAGGACCTCAGTCCAAACATGCCTCATGGCAAAGGAAGGGAAGAGAAATGTTAAATCTAAAAATTCCTTCATTCAATTAAAGATGATTTTGACAATGCTAGTGAAAATGAATACATGTTTAATGGTTTGAACAAAAGTTTGATTACTAGAATGAAAATGCTTTCCAATGAAATGTTGGATAAGGAGAAACCTCTCAATGAACAAGAGGAATTGCTTACCAATGAGAGGCCAAGTAATCTTGATCTTGAGCTCCTTGAGCTTGAGAGGGAGAAGAACAAGGTACTTGAACTTGCTGAGAGCAAGGAAACTTGTACAAGTCCCAAGAGTTTGAATGTTGTGCTCCAAGATGAACCTGTGAGCTTGAACAAAGTTCACAAGAGTCTTGAGACACAATTTGACACTATCAATTCAAGTATCCCCTCTTCCACCTCAATATGCTCAAACTTATCAAATATGAAATCTAATGTCAAAACTTACAAATATGCTAATCTTGTGCTTAACTTGATAAATGAACTTAAAGCAACAAAGGGCAAGAGCACACTTAAGGGTGGCATCTTCGACAAGGAGAGGATCAAGTATGCACATAGTGCATACTAGATCACAAGATCTCCCTTGATCAAAGATGGCCTTAATTATTCTAGGAGAGGAAAGTGCAGATGTTTCTTACATCACAGATAAAAATCTGCAAGCACACATAAACTATCGAAGTAGCATTTCTCCTTTAAGAGTATTCCCAAGGGTGTCATTTATATTTTCCCAAAGGAATGCTAAGTGGAAGCATAACAATTATCAAATGAAAATGGTATATTTGTCTAGGTAAGGTTCTAATGACGATGGGTAATAGGTTTGTAGAGGTAATGTGACACACACAAGAGCATTCTATTCTAAGGGGGATGAATGGGTCAAAGAGGGATTAGGCTAAGAGTTAGGAAGTTGCTCCTACAACGCCTCTAATATACATATACATAGCCTAGGTTAGATACTAATGAACATGTCAATGATGAATTCTTATGCTAAGTTGTTCAACACATCGGGCACGGGTCTACCCCTAGCAATACTAGGACGATTCCCGCAAAGAGCCTGTGGCATAGTCGAACGTGGAGGATTACAAGGAAAAATAGGGCTGTCACCATCTACTGCTTACCTCTCTAATCCGTGGGTCTACAAGACATCCAACACTACTTAACTATCCTAGCACCATGCTACCATATTAAGTAAATACCTTAGCGAATGTAGCCTAGAGGGGGGGGGGTGAATAGGTTTTTTGAATTTCTTTTGTCAAAACCTGCAACACTTAGCAACTTGATCATATATAGGGAAATCGGACTAGTCCGGTTGGGTGCGGACTAGTCCGGTGTGTGCGGACAAGATCGATCAAATTTGATCGATGATTTCGATCCAAGTATACTATGCAACAGAAATTTAGTTGTAACTCAAGTGTATTGCTTTAATGAAACTAGATGTGGCACAAGTTAACTTTAGTTTCAATATTTTAACGTAGTTTGAACAAGATCAAGTAAACCCTAGATTACAACGAATAGTAAGAACAAAACAAGTACACAATGATTTTTATCATTTGGTTCGATTCCACAAAGGAAATCTACATCCACGTTGAGGAGCCCACGAAAGGACCAGATCTTCACCCACCTACCCTCGTCGAATTGCCACGGAGGCCGATTCTCTTCCACTAATCACAAAGGGGTAAGAATAACCGTGTTCAAGGGGCCTTCTCACAAGTCGAGGGCTCCCCAAGATTTACAATCAAAACACCACCAAACACACTCAAAGATCTGCAATAAAACAACGAGAGTGTGCAAGAGAATCAAACCCAAGAGCTCAAGACGTGAAGAACATGTCTCTCCTTTGATCTATGGTTAATCCTCAAGGATTTGATCTTTCTTGCGTTGGATTGTGTGGAGAGACGTGTTTTCTAGGCTCTTGGAAGGTGTGACGGCGCAGGAAGTCGAGAGTTATTAATTAGGGGCCATGGACCTCTATTTATACTAGGGTTTCCAAAGGTTACCGTTAGGGTTTTCAAAGTCCGGACTAGTCCGTGGTGGAATCCGGACTAGTCCAGTGTGCGGCGTGTGGGAAACCCTAAGTGTCCTGAATTATCGGACTTGTTCGGCCAGGGGAGGACTAGTCCGATTTTGTCTCTTGAGATGTTCGGACTATTCCAGCACATATCGGACTAGTCCGGCCGTGGTAAAAACCCTCAGTGAATTGAGGACAAGTCCGCACTTGGAGGACTTGTCCGATTTTAGTTAGAGAGGATATCGGACTAGTCCGTGGTGATATCGGGCTTGTTCGACTAGGTGCAAACTGTGAAGTGTTGAGGATTAGTCCGCACTATGGAGGACTAGTCCGATCTTAGTCAGAGGGATATCGGACTAGTCCGTGGTGATATCGGACTAGTCCGGTCTGTGAAAACTAGACCGTGCAGACAAGTCCGCACTGGGAGGACTTGTCCGATTCTGGACAGAGAGAAATTAGACTAGTTCGGGGTGAATCAGACTAGTTCGGACCTGTACAACTTTGTATAGTGAGAGTGATTAAAATTTGCTTGAGCTCTTGGGGTGTGTTTCTCCAACACACTCCATACACAAAGAGTATTATAATCATTTCTTGAGCTCCTTTCAACTTGATTCCTCACTCTCCCTTCTTTTTGCGCTTTCTTCATGATTTCATTAAAACCTATGCTTATCTCAAGAATTTGGTTAGGATCTCATTTGTTTGTCATAAATCAACCAAAACCCACAAGGGATGCCTAGGTGCACTTTGAATCTCCCCCTTTTTGGTGATTGATGACAACCAATTGAGATTTCACAAATATGATTAAAAGTGCAGAATTTTCATAAAGTGTGCACATATGAGTTTGGAACAAATTAAGCAATGAAACCATGAGACATATCTACATTCTTTATGGTGGGATGAAAAACTACATGTGTGTGAACAATAATCTTGATATGAATAAGATAAATGGCATAATCATGATAGCATCAAGGTTATCAAGCATGAATATCAAATTCAGAGCATAACACATAAGTAATAAGCATAACAAAGTCATAGTTTCACACCACATGTCCAATAGCATAGGAGAGCACAGTCAAAGTTTTACAACCCAAATGAAACACAAATAGAGCTCTCCTCTTGCAACCTACAGCTAGGACCTAGTGACTCCCCCTCAATCACTCCCCCTTTGGCATCAAGGCACCAAAAAGAAGGAGAGGAAGGATATAGAGGCTCATTCCTCGCTATCGGTCCGCTCATTGTCTTCATCTTCAGGTTGAGGAGGAGGAGGAACGGATTCACTCGAGGTGCCCCCAACACCAAAATAGGCGAGCTCGGAGGGAGAGAGAGGTGGCAACTCCGAGAAATCAGAGGCTAAATCATCAGAGATAACGGGAGATCCAATAGGCTCGATCTCCAGCTTCTGGCAAATATGCGTGACATTTTCCTTGACATACTTCATGTCGGCCTTCCTCGCCTTGGTCAGCTTGTGAAGTTTCACTTCAGCTTTCTTGCATGGCAAGTACTTCAAGATTCCACTAGGAGACCCCTTTTGAGGAGGGGCCCTAGTGGTGGAGGTAGGCCTCGCATATCCTTGAGCTCTCCTTGGAGCCTATTAAATTGACATCGGAGACGGAGCAGCAGGGAGAGTTGCTTGGGAAGGCTTCTGAGGCTTCAGGGGAGTGTGCTCCACATCCTTTACGAACTCGATTTCTGTGACTTTCTCAATCATAAACATCAGGTAAGGTGCCTAGCCACATGATCTGTTCGGTGTACAGGAGATATTCACCATATCATTCCAAAGGTAGTCAAAGACATCAAACTTCCGGTCCTTGCTAATCACCTTCATCAATGTCCTCGAGTATCCTTGGACACTTCCTGCATCTCCGTCTTTCAGAGCTATTGTCTTCCGGAGGACTCTGTAGGGAACCATGAAGAATGGCTTCATGTTCTTGGTGGAAGGAGGATTGAATGTCAAGCGAGTGTCATAGAGAAACTTCATTTTATCCTTCTCCAAGACACCAATGTTGTGAATCACAACTGCATTGTTGTCGGTGCTCTCTAGATGCAGCAATCTTGCAAACTCATCATAAGTCACAGTGTACTTGGATCCGTGAGTCATCCAAGTCACCCTCTCCTCTTCATCACTAGCAAAGTAGAAGGTGTCATAAAACTGAGCAATAATTTCATCATTCCATTTGTACCTAAAGGCAAACAGATCCTTCAGTCCATGCCTTGCTGCAGCCTCCACCACTTCATCAAAAGCACCACAGCTCTTCCTTTCAAAATGATTCTAGTCAATCCACTGGTTGCGGACAACCGTAGTCTTCATTGTGAGGTATACAAAGCTATAGTAGTCCCCGTGAAAGTTTCTCTAGAATCTGGCATCGACTGCCTTCTTGGCTCTGCTGTAACAATCCACCATTCTGAGCTTGGAAGCCGTATCACTTCCCTTGCCATTGAACTTCTCTTCGGAGGGATCCCTGTTCCCCTGCTTCGGAGCTGACATCTTGAGAGGGCCAATCGGGCCGCTGGCGATCCCTTTCCCCTTGCCCTTAGCTTGGCGAGGAGCCGCCGAGCTAGGCCCAACTGCATCCTTTGATTTGGATGCAGGCTTCTTGGCCAGAACCTTGCGCCGCACTTGAGGTGGAGTTGGTGCCGGCTCGGAAGGACGCTCTTGTCGCTTCTTGCCTTGGCCGTGGAGGACCGAAGCAAAGAATCTTGGTCCATCTCTGCGTCATAGTCGGAAATCTCATCATTGGAGCTCGACATAGCCCTGGTAAGGGATTATACAATATATGGATGAGAATCGATGGCAAGGAAATGCAGTGAGTAGTTGATATTTAGGGTTGAGTTCAGTTAAGAATCAGACATGTCCGGTCTTTTAGTGCGGACTAGTCTGGTGAACCAAACTTGTCCGAACAGAGACCAGAATAGTTCAATGTTCAACTTCTCAAACCCGAACTAGAGGGTCAATGGTGTTTCTCAATGCAAAAGTAGCTCTAGGAGGATGTAATACAACAAGGAGTCTTGTATTAACTGGAAAGAACTGTGCTATTTGATTCAAAACGAAAGAAATCAATGTTTCTAGGGTTTGGGAGGAAATTTACCAAAATTCTTTGATTCTTGAGGATGGAGGAGCTGTAGGTGCAGACAGGTCCGTGGTCTTCAACCCCCTTGCAATGAAGATCAATTCCCACCGAAATTTGAGGGGTTTTGATGGAGAAACCACGGAATCGCCTTGGGAGCACTTCAGTGAGGAGAGAGAACGTGAGGTGAGTTGTGAGGATGAATAAGATTAGGTTTTGGCGGCGCCTAGGGTTATGGAGTCGAAAAATCGGACTAGTCCGTGGTCAACCGGACCACCGAACACTCTGCGGACTAGTCTGCAATGTGCGGACTAGTCCGGGTAACCACGGACTAGTCCGTGGTCACCAGAACAGAAACAATTATCCCATTCGTAAATATATTCGAAGGTGCTTATAGAGAAGATAGGGAGCAAAACACACAATAATATTGATGAATATGATCAGTAAACATACAACATTCAAGCTATGACCATAATTCACCAAGATCAAGTAATTTAAATAGTTTTTTTGTAGAAAATAGAGAGAGATGATTTCATAACACAATCAATGGTTTTTGAATAAGCCATACACGTATGCAAGTTTTCAAGCCACATTCCGAGCATCTAGGATATTTAGTTCATTTCGGAGCTCGCAAAAACGTTTTTCATCAAGTGGCTTGGTAAAGATATCGGCTAGTTGTTTTTCAGTGTTGACATGAGAAATGGCTATGTCTCGTTTCATTGAGTGGTCTCTCAAATGGTGATGCCGGATGTCTATGTGTTTGGTCCTAGAGTGATCAATGGGGTTATGGGCAATTTTAATGGCACTCTCATTATCACAAAGGAGTGGAATACGACTCATATTGTAACCGTAACCCCTTATAGTTTGTCGCATCCAAAGGAGTTGTGCACAACAACTCCCGGCTGCAACATACTCTGCTTCGACCGTGGATAAGGCAATGGAGTTTTGTTTCTTGGAGGACCAAGAAACTAGGGATCTACCTAGGAATTGGCATGTACCAGAGGTACTTTTTCTATCTACTTTGCATCCGGCATAATCTGCATCGGAGTATCCAATGAGATTGAATTTGGAACCTTTAGGATACCAAAGTCCTAGGTTGGGTGTATGAACTAAATATCGCAAGATCCTTTTTAAGGCTGTCAAATGACACTCCTTAGGATTGGCTTGAAATCTTGCACACAAACATACACTCAACATAATATCAGGCCTAGATGCACATAAGTAAAGTAGGGAGCCAATCATGGAGCGATATACCTTTTGATCCACGCTTGGTCCGTCTTCATTGAGATCCAAGTGTCCATTTGTTTCCATGGGAGTCTTTATAGGCTTCGCCTTGTCCATTCCAAACTTCTTGAGTATGTCTTGAGTGTACTTTGTTTGGCTTATGAATGTCCCTTCCTTTTGTTGCCTAACTTGGAATCTAAAGAAGTACCTCAATTCTCCCATCATGGACATCTCGAATCTATCCGTCATAATCTTACTAAATTCTTCACAAAAGGATTTATTAGTTGAACCAAATATGATATCATCAACATAAATTTGATAGACAAATAACTCATTGTCAAAATGCTCAGTGAACAATGCATAATCAGCTTTCCCAATCTTAAAACCTTTTTCAATTAAAAAATCTCTAAGGCACTCATACCAAGCTCTAGGAGCTTGTTTGAGGCCATAGAGAGCCTTACACAGTTTGAACACGTGGTCGGGGAACTCTTGATCTTCGAATCCGGGGGGGTTGCTCCACGTACACCTCCTCCTTGATTGGTCCGTTGAGGAAGGCGCTTTTCACATCCATTTGATAGAGCTTGAAATCATGGTGAGTAGCATATGCAAGTAATATTATAATTGATTCAAGCCTAGCTACGGGAGCAAAAGTTTTGTCAAAATCCAAACCTTTGACTTGTGAATACCCTTTGGCCACAATTCGTGCCTTGTTTCTTGTCACCACCCTGTGTTCGTATTGTTTGTTGTGGAAGACCCATTTAGTGCCGTCAACATTCAACTTGGGCCTTTCGACAAGTTCCCACACCTCATTCCGTTTGAAGTTGTTCAATTCTTCTTGCATTGCCACCACCCAATCGGGATCTTTCAATGCATCTTCAACCCTGTGAGGTTCCAAAGAGGACACAAACGAGTAATGCTCACAAAAATTAGCAATTCGGATCTAGTTGTTACTCCCTTTTGGATGTCACCGATTATGTTGTCGACGGGGTTATCTCTTTGGACACATTGGTGTACTCTTGGGTGTGGCACTTGCGGTCTTGTATCTTCATGATTGTCTTCTTCTCCCCCTGGATGGTTGCCTTCATTGGTGTGTTGATCATCTTCATCTTCTTGAGGTTGATCTTGTGTAGATGCTCCCCCTTGATCATTTATATCCACTTGTGGTTCATCTTCATCATTTGCATTTGGAGGTGGCGCTTGTGGTCGAACATCGCCCAATGCCATTCTTCTTAACGCTTGACAAGGAGCTTCTTCTCTATCTAGCACACATTGATCAACTCGCTCTTCTTGAGAGCCGTTAGTTTCATCGAACACTATGTCACGTGCTACTTCAACAAGTTTGGAGACCTTGTTGAAGACACGATAGGTGTAAGAGTTCGAATCATAGCCAAGCAAGAAACCTTCATTGCACTTCGAAGCAAACTTTTTAGTCCTAGGCTTCTTGTTCAAGATATAACATTTAGAACCAAAAACTCGAAAATAGGAAATATTAGGCTTGTTACCGGTGAGTAGTTCATATGATGTTTTCTTGAGTAGGCGATGAAGATAGAGTCAATTTATGGCGTGACAGGCGGTGTTGACCGCTTCAGCCCAAAATTGATCCGAAGTCTTGTACTCATCAAGCATTGTCCTCGCCATCTCTATGAGAGTTCGATTCTTCCTTTCGGCTACTACGTTTTGTTGAGGGGAGTACGGTGCTGAAAATTCATGTTTTATGCCTTCTGCGTCTAGGTACTCATCAACTTGGGTGTTCCTGAACTCCGTGCCATTGTCACTTTGTATGTTCTTGATCTTCAATGAAAACTCATTTTGGGCACGCTTGAGAAACTTCTTGAGAGTTCCTTGAGTTTCTGCCTTATCATGCAAAAAGAAAACCCATGTGAAGCGCGAAAAATCGTCAACAATTACTAAACCGTATTTGTTATCGCCAATGCTTATGTAAGCAATTGGGCCAAATAGATCCATGTGAAGTAGCTCAAGCGGTCTTGTCGTTGTCATGACGTTCTTCGCGGGATGAGGTGCTCCTACTTGATTCCCGGCTTGGCACGTGCTACAAGGCCCGTCTTTCTCAAAAACAACCTTCTTTCAACCTCGGATGTGATCGCCCTTAAGGAGTTTTTGAAGATTCCTCATACCAACATGTGCTAGCCATCTATGTCACAGCCAACCCATGTTGGTCTTTGCAATCAAGCATGTGTCAAGTTCGGCTTTGTCTTTGTTGAAGTCAACAAGATAAAGCTTTCCCTTTAACACACCCTTTGAATGCAACCGAGTCATCACTCCTTGTAGAGACGGTCACACCCTCATTAGTGAACAAGCAATTATAACCCTTGTCACATAATCGAGATATGGACAGAAGGTTATAATCTAAGGAGTCGACATGCAAAACATGAGAAAGCGTGTGTTGAGATGATATTATTATTTTACCAGTACCGAGCACCCTTCCTTGACTATTGTCTCCAAAATAGATGCCCTCGCTTGGGTCTTCATTTTCTTCATATTCAACAAACATCCTTCTTTCTCCGGTCATGTGGTTGGTGCATCCACTATGTAGCACCCATTTTGATCTACCAGAGGAATAGGCCTGCAAAAAACAAATTACGCCTTGGTTTTAGGTACTCAAGCTTGCTTGGGTCCTTTGAGGTTAGTCACAAGTGATTTGGGCACCCACACATGGGACTTGGTGTTCCCATGGCGTGGCCCAACATATTTGGCATACACTTTACCAAAGTTGCTTTTCATAAGAACATAAGATGCATCAAAAGTTCTAAATAAAAGTTGTTGTTCATGTGTGTTAACCATCTAAGACTTATCAACTTTATTGGGCTTTCTAGCTTGAGAGGAGTTTCCCTTGACAAAGACAACGCGCTCCTTGTTATTCTTATGGCTTCTAGCATTTTGCTTTTCACCATAAGAATACCCAACACCATATTTGACATTAGGAGGTCTTGTGGCTAAATATGCACTGCGTGCATACTTGACCTTCCCCTTGTCCAATATGCCACTTCGGGAAGGATGCTTGTCCTTGGTCGAGTTTGACTTGTCTTTCAAGCTCGTTTCAAGTTTAGCACATGAACAAGTAATAGTAATTTCAGATTTTAAGTGTTGAGTAGGTGAGCTTGAAGAGGATGAAGGGTCACTTTGCTTGAGTGAATCAACTTGTACCTCAAGGATCTTGTTAACTTTGGTTAAGTTAGCAAGTTCATCCTTGATGATAACATTTGAGTCGCATAACTTCAAGCAAGCTTCCTTGCTTGAAGCTAACTCAAGTTCTAGTGACTTGCTTCGCTCCTTTTCAAGTTCAAGGAGCTCATAGATCTTGAGATACTATTCCTTTTGGAGGATGATCATATCTTCTTGACGATCAATTAGCCCCTCTCTATCAACAAGCTTGTCCATCAAGAATTTCATTTTAGCAGCAATTTTCTTATCTAAGCCAACTAGCATATCTTCATCATCACTATAGTTATCACTATCGCTAGAGTAAGAATGCGAGGAGGAAGATTTAGTTGTTACCTTTATTTTACCTTCCTTCGCCATGAGACATATGTCATTGTTCTTCCTTGTCCCAATAGTTGGGAAGAGGGTGGATTTCTTCGTTGTCTTCTTGATGGCTATGCTAGCCATCTCCTCTTCCTCTTCGGATGAGGACTCATTATTTGAGTCCCACTCCTTTCTTAGACACGCTTGTCCAATTAGATTTTTCATCTTGAAGGTCTTCTTGGGTTGAGGCTTTGCTTCCTTGGTCTTATTCTTATTTTCTTCATAAGGGCTATCAACTATAAAGTGGTCATATTCACCACAGTTATAGCATGCCCGCCTCAACTTTGGTCTAGATTTATCTTTATATTTTCCCTCATTTGATCTACCCCTTGTCTTCTTTTCATCATCCTCTTGAATTTCTTCATGAAGAGGATCATGTCTTCTTCATCTATGTCGCTGCTCTCATCATCACTGTCTTCTTCTTGAGTCTCTCGAGCTTCTTTTGACAAGGGCTTGCAAGTGGACTTCAAGGCGACCCCCTTCTTCTTTGCCGAGGTGAGGTCGACAATTTCCTTGACATGTTTTGCTTGCTTCTCCATCATCTCGAAATTGATGATCTTTCCAAGCAATTCATCCGGGGTCATTTTCTTGTACCCGGGGCTTTCTCTAACCATCGAGCACAAGGTAACATTGCGAGGCATGAAAGCTCTAAGAATGAACTTCACCACCTCGTGATTGTTCCACTTTTTGCTTCCATATGCTCTAACCTTGTTGATGAGAGTCTTCAACCGGTTGTACATGTCTTGCAGTGAATCATCTTCTTCTATGGTGAATCTTCCCAATTCGCCTTCGATCATTTTGATTTTAGCTTCTCGCACATGACGATCGCCTTCATGTGCAGTTTGTAGTGTGTCCCATATCTCTTTTGCAATCTCGAGTCCATCCACTTTGGTGAACTCATCTCTACTCAATGAAGATGTGATGACCGCTGCAGCTTGAGCATTTCGATAAATTGCTTGCTCTTGACTTGGTGTGAGCTCTTTATCGTCGTCCGGGATATCTATTCCTGTACACACTATATGCCACAAGTTGGGGTTATGTGAGATTAAATGCATTTTCATATTTTGCCTCCACATTGAATAATCATTGCCATCAAAGTATGGGGCTTTTCCTAGAGGGATTGACAAGTAATGGTTGTTGTTAGAATTCAAGTGGTCATAATTAAAATGATATCGGGAGTAGTCGGTGTGACTACTCCCCTTCTTCTTCTTTTCATCTTCGATCTTCATCTTCCCTTTGGAGAATGCTTTCTTCCTTAGGAGCGCCTTGAGTTCAAGTGTTTACTCATCATCATCCTCGAAGTCCTGAATGGCGTCGAGGAGCTTCTCCAATTTCTGACCCTTTTCATCTTCAACCTTCTCTTGGTTGAGGCTCTTGTGCACATCCTTCATGTCCGACATTTTCTCTTTGAGTGATTAGTATCCTTTTGAAGAGTTCCGCTCTGATACCAATTGGATGTAGCCTAGGGGGGGGGGGGGGTGAATAGGCTTTTTGAATTTCTTTTGTCGGAACCTGCAACACTTAGCAACTTGATAAAATACAGGGAAATAGGACTATTCCGGTTGGGTGCGGACTAGTCCGGTGTGTGCGGACAAGATCGATCAAGTTTGATCGATGATTTCGATCCAAGTATAGTATGCAGCAGAAATTTAGTTGTAACTCAAGTGTATTGCTTTAATGAAACTAGATGTGGCACAAGTTAACTTTAGTTTCAATATTTTAACGTAGTTTGAACAAGATCAAGTAAACACTAGATTACAATGAATAGTAAGAACAAAACAAGGACACAATGATTTTTATCCCGTGGTTTGATTCCACAAAGGAAATCTACACCCGCATTGAGGAGCCCACGAAAGGACCATGTCTTCACCAATCCTACCCTCGTCGAATCGCCACGGAGGCCGATTCTCTTCCAGTAATAACAAAGGGGTAAGGATAACCGTGTTCAAGGGGCCTTCTCACAAGTTGAGGGCTCCCCAAGATTTACAATTCAAAATACCACCAAACACACTCAAAGATCTGTAATAAAACAATGAGAGTGTGCGAGAGAATCAAACCCAAGAGCTCAAGACGTGAAGAACATGTCTCTCCTTTGATGTATGGTTAATCCTCAAGGATTTGATCTTTCTTGCATTGGATTGTGTGGAGAGACGTGTTATTGATGAGGGGCCGTGCACCTCTATTTATACTAGGGTTTCCAAAGGTTACCGTTAGGGTTTTCAAAGTCCGGACTAGTCCATAGTGGACTGCGGACTAGTCTAGTGTGCGGCGTGTGGGAAACCCTAAGTGTCCTGAATTATCAGACTTGTCCGGCCAGGGGCGGACTAGTCCGATTTTGTCTCTGGAGATGTTCGGAATAGTCCGGCCATGGTGAAACCCTCAGTGAATTGAGGACAAGTTAGCACTTGGAAAACTTGTCCGATTTTAGTCAGAGAGGATATCAGACTAGCCTATGGTGATATCGGACTTATCTGACTACGTGCAAACTGTGAAGTGCTGAGGACTAGTCCGCACTGGGGAGGACTAGTCCGATCTTAGTCAGAGAGATATCGGACTAGTCCGTGGTGATATCGGACTAGTCGAGTCTATGAAAACTGGACTATGCAGACAAGTCTGCACTGGGAGGACCTGTCCGATTCTGGATAGAGAGAAATTGTACTAGTACGGGGTGAATCGGACTAGTGTGGACCTGTATAACTTTGTGCAGTAAGAGTGATTAAAATTTGCTTGAGCTCTTGGGGTGTGTTTCTCCAACAGACTCCATACACAAAGAGTATTATAATCATTTCTTGAGCTCCTTTCAACTTGATTCCTCACTCTCCCTTCTTTTTGCGCTTTCTTCATGATTTCATTAAAACCTGCGCTTATCTCAAGAATTTGGTTAGGATCTCATTTTGTTTGTCATAAATCAACCAAAACCCACAAGGGATGCCTAGGTGCACTTTCACTTAGGAGCCTAGGCACAAGCCATTCTAAGGCAATGACTAACCTAAACATCGTTGAATCAATGTTGAGACATAGCATAAGTTATTCATATTAACTTGGTCATGTCATAACTAATTAGACTATAGTGGGAGTTTGTAGTGTTTATGATAATAGAATAAGATTATTATGGCATAATCATAAAGACTACTCCTACAACATACATGGAATCCACAATGAAATAAGAAATGCTTCATCCAAGTATATGAATAAAAGAAGACTAAAGATAACATCTTTATTAAGAACAAGGTCACAAATAGAGGAATATATGAGCCATACCTTTCCCAGTTTGGAATTGGTAAGAGAGAGGCTCCTTCTACTCCTTTCTAACTTGGACTATTGACTATAGACTCTCCTCTCTACAATCTAAACTCCTCTAAACCTATGGAGAATAGTGAATACAATAAAATGAATACTCAAGTGGTGTGTGTGTGAAGTGAGAGCAGAGGGTCCTATTTATAGCTGGAGAAGGGTTGGTTCCCGCCACTACAGGGAGTCACCCAGGAACTAGTCGGCCGAACAGGTGGTTTGACTGACCTGGTCATTGCACCGTTGGGGTTGTGCTTTCTACAGGTTACTTACATATGGGTCCCATTGATTGATACGGGTGATACACCGTTGGATGGCCTCAAATACTTCTGTTTGTGGGCTATTTGATCCATGTGATGCCACATGTCAGCGCTTGATTGGCTGGGATGATATTTTATAGGTTTGTTCTCCCTCTTTTACCTCATTTCCTACATAAAATGTCAGCATGCACTATTCTTTCAAAGACAAGTGGAAATAGGTTAAATAGAAAGGTGATGTGTGCAAGAAATGATATTTCCTTCACATAATTGAGTTATATTGATGGGTGAAATTGGTATATAACAACCTTCAACAAACTCCCCATGTTTATCCTTTGCTCGTCTCGAGCAAAGTCAAGACTTTAGGTTGATGATCAGGAGTTTCTACAATGTTCCATTTTTCAAAAGTACCATGTGCACAAAAAAAATACTCTACCTAGTGGTACTCCACCCATCTTAAGTCATCATGGGCCTTATGCCTTATCCTATTCATGGGTGGTTGAAAGACAGAACAACAAATGGAGCAAGCATAGCCTAGAGATCGAGTTCCACTCAAATACCGGAGAGTTTCAATTTAGATTTTAAGTACCTCAATTTGATTCTCTCATTCACTCCTTTGTGTGTAGTGGAAATATATCCTCACCAAGGCATTTTGTATATATTCATCCTACCACTAAATAAGGTTTGTATGTGGAGCTTGGTACGAAATGTAGTAGGCATATTTGCAACACATAATATTGCTAAGTAAAAAAAGCAAGCCTTACGAGAAATCAATTCAAATCAATTTGATTCAAGACTTGTGCATGTGTGATGGAGTGAAAGTGAATGTGAATGTTTGAGATGACTCCTATTTGTTTGGACTCTCTTATTTGCAGGGATGAAACATGGTTACTTTTCTCTTTTTTTATTCTCATGCTTTTGATGTAAGCATGCATTTTCCTGTTCTTTTTCTTGTAGCCATGTCTTCTACTTCCCTTTTTTATGCAATAAATTTGAAGAGAGTACTAAGCATGAAAGACATGAAGTTTCTCTTTTTATTGTGGAATGATGATATGATGGAATTTTGCTAACTTCTAGTGTAGAAGTATAGCATGTGCAAGTAAAGTCTTGAATTCAAAAAGAAATGAATGATTCTCACATAGGACTATACTAGTTTGACTAGGCTCAATGTGAAGACAAATAGCATATGCATAAGGTCTATCAATGTAACATATCATATGGCTTTGGTAGGTATTTCCAATCAAACGAGAGTAACTTAAATCTTTTTAGAATTTCTCTGAAAATTTAAGTTTCACCTTTCAAACTAGGAATAGCAGCCCTATCACTATATCATATCTCACAACAACTTAGAATTGTGTTAAGCTTTTGCTACCCATAATTTCTAAATCAAGGCAAAGTTAATTTTAGCGAATGAAAGCAATATTTTGGCAAGTAGCAAGTTGTAAACTAGGGACTTAGTAAAACTAAAACAGAGCAACTATTCATTATTTCATCTATGTAAATTCTACACCATTCTTACCGCACATCATTTATTTTATTTGAAAGCAAATATATTCTACTTATTTTTATGTTTTTTTTATATGCAAGGTGAATGGTGGATGAATGGAAAATAAATATGCAATGTGATTCAATTTACCTCAAGTGGGGGTCCTCGCCCAAGATTGTTCTTCACTCACCTCCGTGATAAAGGTTGGACTCTTGATGACGGAAGTATGCCGCGAGATCGGCTTGTTGTTGTTGTAGCGTGGAGTTAGAGTTGGTGGACTGAGCATCCATGTGTTGTTGCTAATCTTGGGTACCTTGGACATGCTCTTGGAGAGTGTTGTAGATGTCTCCCGTCCTCACTTCAAGATCTCCCATATGTCTAGTGAGATCCGTCATTTATTGGCTATAGTCATGATGACTTCTAGCTGAAAAGGAATAACGTCCTCTCATGGACGTTGGAGGCAAGCTACTAGAGATTGAAGTGGATAGGAGTGGCTCCCACGTGGCACCCGACCATCTATTCCAAGACGGTCCTTTGGTCTCATATGATGGAGGTCGAGTCCATCCGGGTGCATCACCCATTGGGTCCTCTTCCTCTTCGTACTCATGGACCGTGGATGTTGTTGGAGGCATGGCCGTAGCTGCTCTCCTTGCATGACTTCTAGTTATCCTGCCAGAGACATTACTTCTTCAAGCTTCCTCGATGGGAAAAAGATCAATGGTTAGCCTCTAACATTTGTACAAATGAAAATCTGGGTTAGGTAACCGAATTAATTGACAAAGCTGGGATAATAAAACATTAAAGAGCCATCATGATCATGCTCAAGGGTATGTCCTTGCACTAGATAATCTTCAATAATTAAATCTCGATCGGTTTCAATATATTCAAATGAAGTATATTCTAGTGCTCCTACCCTAGTAGCAATGCAGGTAATCAAAAAAGTGTATTCAATGGGCCCTGTCCTTTAAATGTAATCTAACTATTGTGTCATCATGGCAATAACTAGAGCAACTTTTATCTTTTCAACCATGGAAAATAAAGTTTTCAGCTCATGATCATGCACTACTCTATCATCTCCTCTAGGGAACATAGTCATAGCCACCCATCTATGCATGAAGCGTAAAGTAGGATTGTGCATGTGGCTATTCCTAGGAGCACTACATCTAACTTTACTAGTCGATACATGCCAAAAATTTTGTTTGTTAAACTTAGGCAAAATGTCTAAATCTAGCAAACAACGTTTATGGAAGCCTAGGATTTCACTTAATTCTTTACATAGGATGTTGTATTATTTTTGAAATAATCTAAAAGTAATACCATCAAATCCTATTTTCAGGGTGCAAAGGAATTGTATAGTAAGAAGGCATGAACCTTTCTCCTCTATGTGAGCAAAATCTTCCCATCCTAATGCACACCAAGTGGAAAAGAATTTGAAATATATACCTATTTTGGAGATCAAATCCGGATCATAAGCTTTAGTGTGATAAAACTCACGATTTTGGAGGAGCTTGCGTGCTTGGTCTTCAACTTCACTTTATAGGTCGAGGTCGTTATCGTGGAAAAGTTGTCGTGGGTTTCTCCTCTCACCCATGGGAGCGTCTTCACACTCACTCCTCCCCTGTGGACTTGGTGTAGCAACGAAGGAGGGACGTGCACTTGAGTCTCCACCATGGCTTGAGCTTGCAGCCCCCTTCCTCTTTCCAAACAATCTTTTCATTCATTTCATGGCCACAAAAAGCAAGAACATAACAAGGTGAAAACTAGAAAAGAAGTGATGTTAGTGAAAACAAAACCCTCGACAAATTTTCCCTTGAAGAACTTGAGAGCAAATTGCAAATGCTAACAAACGCAAATCTTTTTGAGTTGGATTTGGGCAAGAGGGCTTCAATGAAGATCAAGAAAAACAATGTGAGCAAAAGAGTGACTTGGGGAGGTGTAAAATGAGGTTAAGTGTGAAGAGGAGTGCTCCTCACGACCACCATTTATAGTGTACACTCCCCAATGGTCATAAGAGGCTAAAATTTAGCAGTTGGAGGAGAGAGAGCCAAATTGGCTCTTTCTCCATGTCGGCCGAACAGGGGGGTTAGCCGCACTGAAATGTGGGCCCCCTTGTTCCCTCTTTTGGCAGGTGGCTTTCCAACGGCTATAAAATTAGTACGTTGGTGAAATGCCACATTTGCAGCCCAGAAAAATTGTTTTTCGAATGAAACCCTTTTATCAAAACCAAAAATTTTCTTTTTGTGAAAAATAAAGAAACAAAAATGATGGTTGAGAATATAAGATTTTGAACTTGCTAAGAAAAAACCAAATATGCGGTGGGGAAAATCAACTAAGTGGAAAAACCAAATATGGAGTTTGGAAAAATCAACTAAGTGGAAAAACCAAATGAAGAAAAATCAAAGAAAAGATAACTACTGATTTTCCTCTTGGCTAGGTCTCACCACAGTCCGATGAGATGGACTTTTCCTCCTTTATTTCTTGACATCCGGGCTCGGAGGTATGGGCTTAGATGGCTTGTCTTGCTTCTTCCGCGATTCCTTCTTTGGCGGCTTGGTGGACTTGGGCCTTTAGGGAGGCCAAGACTTCCCCGTCTTCTTGGGCGTGTCGACGTGGACAATAAGACGGGTTCTCCGCATATATCAATTCCCTCATGAATGCAATGAGCGGATCCACCTTTGGAGGTGTGAATTTGACCTCCTGAATGTGTTTAACATTCGACCCATACTTGACGCGAATCATGGAGCATTGCTCCGACTTTGGGCGAAAGTTAAACTTCTCCTCCTTGCCATTGAAATGGAAGTGAATTTCTTCAGCTCCCACATCTATGCGAGCCTTCGCAGTGCTAAGCAACAGTCGTCCAAGAATGAGCGGCGTATCCTTCTCGACATCCATGTCAAGCACCACAAAATCCACAAGTATGAAACAATTCTGAGTTTTCACCAGAACATCTTCAGCAATACCGGTCGAATAACTGACTGAAGAGTCATCTAGTTGGAGATCCGTAAAGTTCAGTTGGTTGAAGACCACCTTGGGCATCACACTCACACTTTCTCCAAAGTTAGAAAGTGCCTTGTCAAAGTAGTGAGCCCCAATCAAGCAAGATATGAAGGGATATCCAGGGTCCTTCAGCTAGTTGACTTCCTGTAGAGAAATTATGTTGACATTTTCGACGGGAGGTTCAGGCTGCCCTGTCATCTTGCCATTCTCCACTGGTGGAACAACAACTGCCAGTTGGGCCAACTTATTCTCCAACATATTGTTGAAGCTTAATTGATTTTTAAAGACCGAGGATAGTCCTTCAATCTTGACATTAATACTTTCTAGGGTCTTGTCATTAGCCGATAGCTTCTTTGATAATGCATCATTGATCTTTAATTGGCTAATGGCAAGCTCTCTCAAGTTGGGTTTATTTCCATTGTTGCCATTGTTGTGGTAACCTACTTGAAAGAAAGGGCGTGGTTGGCCCCACCCTTGACCTCCCGGATGATAGCCATTGTTGTTCCCATTGTTGGCTACGTATAGAGCATCCTCACGAGTGTTTGGGCACTCATTACCCAAGTGACCCGTATTGCCACAGACTTCACAGGTGATGTGAGAGTCTAAGGCATAGGCATAGCCACATATTTTACCACCTGCTTGTCCATCAATCTTATTCATGAGGAGGTCTAATTTAGCAGCATCATGTCCACCTCTTTCAAGGTGTGCATGCCTCGATGATGGGTGTGGATATGCTCATCGCTCCAACCCATGTAGGACACCATCTTCTCAATTAAATCCTTGGCTTTGGGCACCGTCAATGAGAATAAGTCTCCTCCAGCAACAACATCCACATGGTCATGGGCGGAAGAGATTAGCCCATTGTAGAAGTTTTGAATAATTAGCCAGTCGTCCATCCCATGGTGGGGACATACCAGAATGTACTCTTGAAGCCTTTCCCATTGAAAGTGCATCTAGGCATCCCTTGTGGGTTTTGGTTGATTAATGACAAACCAATGAGATCCTAACAAAATTGTGGAGATGAGCACAAGTTTTAAAGAAATGAGAAACAAAGCACAAAAAGGAAAGACAATGAGGATTTAAAGGGAAAAGAGCTCAGGAGCTGAAAAGATTAGATTATTTTGTATAGAGTGTGTTGGAGAAAAACACCCAATAGCTCAAGCGAACAAATAATTCAACTCACTGCACATATCATAGGAAGAGCGGAGTAGTCCGATATACACCGGACTAGTACGATATCTCTCTGACTAAAAACGGATAAGTCCTCCCCAGTGCGGACTTGTCCGCAGCCCTTCACATTGGCACAACACCGGACAAGTCCGATATCAACCGGACTAGTCTGATAATTCTCTCACTAAAATCAGACAAGTCCTCCAAGTTCGGACTTGTCCTTAGCCCTACAATTTTTCACTACATTGGACAAGTCCGATATGGACCGGGCTGGTCCGAAAACTCTCTGACTAAAATCAGACAAGTCCCTCCAAGTGCGGACTTGTACTTAGTCCTACATGGTGTTCATCACACCAGACTAGTCCGATATCCACCGGACTAGTCCGAAAGTTTCTGACTAAAATCGGACTAGTCCGCACCTCAATAGACTAGTCCGGTATCCATCAACACTTAGTGTTTCTCGCATCCAGTGTCCTCCACGGACTAGTCCGGACATCGCAAACCCTAATGGTAACTTTTGGAAACCCTAGTATAAATAGAGGTGTACGACCATACATCAAAGTCTCTCGACCCCCTGCGCCGTCACACCTTCCAAGAGCCAAAAATACACATCTCTCCACACATCCTAAGCCTAAAAAGAATAAATCTTTGAGGATTAGCAATTGAACAAAGGAGAGACTTGTTCTACACATCTTGAGCTCTTGGGTTTAATCTCCCGCACACTCTAATTGTTTTATTGTATATCTTCTGAGTGTGTTTGGTGGTGTTTATCGTTGTAATTCTTGGGGAGCCCTCAACTTGTGAGAAGACCTCTTGAATAAGTTATTTGCCCCTTCGTGGTTAGTGGACGAGAAATGACCTCCGTGGCAATTCAATGAGGGTAGGGTTGGTGAAGACCTGGTCCTCCGTGTACTTCTCAACGGGGATGTAGATTTCTTCCGTGGAATCGAACCTTGGGATAAAATCTTGTCTCGCACACTTTTGTTTTAGAATTCATCATATTCTAGGGTTTGCTAAACTTGTGTAACTCATGTTGAAATATTGTAATTAAAGTTGATCTTTGCAATACATTGATTTATTACTATAATACATCCAAGTTGTCAATTGTTTTCCGCTGCATAGAGTACTAAAGGTGAAATTAACGATCAATCTTGATCTTTATAGTCTACGCACACTAGACTAGTCCGCACCGTACCGAACTAGTCCGACCTTCCCTGTATTTGATCAATCTGTTAAGTATTTCAGGGATCGACAAAGTTTTAGAAAGCCTATTCAACCCCCCTTTAGACTACATTCACCCATGCCTCAGGAATAGACTCCTTAGCATCTTGCTAGAAGCTGGAAATCCTTCCACGTAGGGCATTAGTCTTGCCCAACAGAAAGAACTTGGCGAGGAGTGCCATAGAACACTTCTCCCAAGTGTCTACAGCACTCCGGTTTGCATATAACCACTGCTTCACTCTCGCAAGAAGGGATCCCAAGAAGGGAGAACGGAAACAGCCTAAGACGGACGAAATCGGGGAGATGTCCTTGATCTTAAAAGTGATGAAGATCTAAAGGAACTGTTGCAGGTGAGCACTTGCATCCTTGTTAGCCTTTCCACAAAATGGGTCGGGTTGCACCATAGTGATCAGACCAGTCTTGATTTTGAGGTTCATGTCTCCCGTGTTAACAGTGGGCCCAACCGGCACATTGTTAGCAGAGGGAGCCAGAAACTCACAAAGGGTCTTTTGGGCCATTGGCGTTTCGGTTGCTGGTGCATTAGTGCTGGCTTGCTTTGCCGCACGAAGCTTATGAGGAGTAACGACACGAGGTCGATCTCTCAGAAGGGATTCGAGATCTTCAATAAAGTTTTCCGACATGTGGAAACCAGACATACACTACCCTGTTTTCAAATAAATGCGAAAATGAAGAAGGGTTATCCTACTAAAAACCTACACAGGGTCCTATCCTATTCACCTGATCATGCAATACTCCAGCTGCCGTCCCCGGCAACGACGTCAGAAATGCTTGTTGACGTTTCTTACATCACAAATAAAAATCCGCAAGCGCACGAAAACTATCGAAGTAGCATTTCCCCTTTAAGAGTATTCCCAAGGGTGTCATTTATATTTTCCCAAAGGAAGGCTAAGTGAAAGCATAACAATCATCAAATGAAAAGGGTAGATTGGTCTAAGTAAGGTTCTAGTGAAGATGGGAATAGATTTTTAGAGGTAGTGTGACACACACAAAATCATTCTATTCTAAGGAGGATAAATGGGTAAAAGAGGGATTATTCTAAGAGTTAGGGAGTTGCTCCTACAATGCCTCTAATATACATATACATAGCCTGAGTTAGATACTAATGAACATGTCAATGGTAAATTCTTATGCTAAGTTGTTCAACACATCGTACACGAGTTTACCCCTAGCAATACTAGGACGACTCCTATAAAGAGCATGTGGCATAGCCGAACGTGGAATATTACAAGAACAGATAGGGCTGTGGCCACCTACTGTCTATTTCTTTAATCCGTGGGTCTATGAGACATCCAACGCTACTTAACTATCCTAGCAACATGCTAGCATATTAAGTAAATACCTTAGGAGCCTAGGCACAAGTGTAAGACCCCATCCACTACGGGTCTGGCGGTCATTACTTCTAGCAGGTCTCTAGGATCACAGACTAGCCCACAAACCAACACTAGTCTTTTCTACGCATTTTGTCCTCGCTCGTGCGCACCAGGGAAAATTTCCTAGTCGGTCATCCATCCATAAATTGCTCTAGGACAAGCACACTTAACCTCAGAGTTCTTTGCAGGTGGGCTTCCAAAAAAGAAGGTATACCTTTGTAACACCCTCATTTTCGTGCATAATGCATTGCATGCATCCTCATACATGTTTAACATTAAGCATCATAAAAAGAAACAAGATTTAAAATGAATTTACGCTTAATCAGGAATTGTAAGTGCATCTAGGCATCTCGTGTGGGTTTTGGTTGATTTATGACAAAAAAATGAGATCCTAGCAAAATTGTTGAGATGAGCGCATGTTTTAAAGAAAATTAGGAGGAAAGCTTAAAAAGAAAGGAGAATGAGGAATCAAAAGGATAAGAACTCAAGAGCTAAGAAGAATAGTTTATTTTGTATGGAGTGTGTTGGAGAAACACACCCCAAGATCTCAAGAAAAAGAGATCTCACTCACTACACAAAAATCTACACATCCGGACTAGTCCGATATCACCACAGACTAGTCCGATATGTCTCTTACTAGAAACGGACAAGTCTCCCTAGTGCGGACTTGTCCGCAAGTACTCCAGTTTACACAGCACCGAACTAGTCCGATATCGCCACGGACTAGTCCGATATCCTTTTGACTAAGATCGGACTAGTCCCCCCCAGTGCGGACTAGTCCTCAACACTTCAATTTTTCACAACACCGGACACGTCCGATATCCATCGGACTAGTCCGAAACTCTCTGACTAAAACCAGACAAGTCCTCCAAGTGCGGACTTGTCCTCAATTCTACACGAAGTTCACCACACCGGACTAGGACGATATGTGCCGGACTAGTGCGAATACTTCCAGTGCCCAAATTGGACTAGTCCGCACATTTTCGGACAAGTCTGATATCTCGAAACACTTAGAGTTTTCCACACACAGCACACTGTACTAGTCCGGAGTTCACCACAAACTAGTCCGGACATCGCAAACCCTAACGGTAACTTTTGGAAACCCTAGTATAAATAGAGGTGTACGGCCCTTCAACCATATCTTTCGACCCCCTGTGCCGTCACACCTTCCGAGAGCCCAAAATACACATCTCTCCACACATGCTAAGCCTACAAGGATCAAATCTTTGAGGATTAGCAATTGATCAATGGAGAGACCTGTTGCACACAATCTTGAGCTCTTGGGTTTGAATCTCTCGCACACTCTTGTTTTTTATTGCATATCATTGGAGTGTGTTTGGTGGTGTTCTTCATTGTAAATCTTGGGGAGCCCTCAACTTGTGAGAAGGCCCGTTGAACACGGTTATTTTCCTCTTTGTGATTAGTGGAAGAGAATCGGCCTCCCTGACAATTCGACGAGGGTAGGGTTGGTGAAGACCCGGTCCTCCGTGGACTCCTCAACCTGGATGTAGGTTTCCTTCGTGGGAATTGAACCACGGGATAAAATTGTGTCTCACACTTTTTGTTTCATTGTTCATCGTATTCTAGGGTTTACTTAATCTTGTGTAACTTTCATTGAAACATTGAAATCAAAGTTAATTTATGCCATACCTAGTCTCATTGTCGTGATACATCCAAGTTACAAATTACTTTCCGCTGCATAGGGAACTAGAATTGAAATCATCGATCAAACCTGATCGTTCTAGTCCAATCTCTCTGTATTTGATCGATTTCTTAAGTGTTTTAGGATCCAACAAAAGTTCAAAAGGCCTATTCATCCCCCTTCTAGGCTACATTCAGTTGGTATCAGAGCGGTACTCTTCAAAAGAGACTCACCGCTCGAAGAGAAGATGTCAGACATCAAGGATATACACAAGAACTTCAACAATGAGAAGGGTAATGAAGAAAGAACTCAAAAGCTAGAGAAGCTCCTTGACGCCATCCAAGATTCTGAGGACGATGACAAGGAGATGATTGAACTCAAGGAACTCCTAAGGAAGAAGGCACTCTTCCCAAAAGGGAAGAAGAAGATCGAGGATGAAAAGAAGAAGGGGAGTAGTCACACCGACTACTCCCGATATGCTTTTAACTATGATCGGTTAAATTTTAACAATAATCATTACTTATCAATTCCTCTAGGGAAAGAACCTTTCTTCGATGGCAATGATTATTCAATGTGGAGACAAAATATGAAAATGCATCTCATATCTCTTAACCCAAGTTTGTGGAATATAGTTTGTACAGGAATAGATATCCCGGATGACGATGAAGAGCTGACTCCATGCCAACAACAAGCCTCAGCCAAAGAAAAAGTTCAAGAAGAAGGAGCAATTTGGCCAAGTGCACTTAGGGAAGGAGTGGACTCCAATGATGAGTCCACATCCGAAGAAGAAGAGGAGATGGCCACCATAGCCATCAAGAAGACTTCTAAGAAATCCACTCTCTTCCCAACCATGGGCGCATGGAAAGACACCAACACCACTTGTCTAATGGCAGAGGAAGGAAAAATAAAGATAACAACTAAATCTTCCTCTTCACATTCTTTTTCTGGTGATAGTGATAATTCTAGTGATGATGAAGATATGCTTAGGGGTTTAGACAAGAAAACCGCTGCTAAGATGAAACTTTTAATGGATAAGCTTGTTGATAAGGAGGAGCTAGTTGATCGTCAAGAAGATATGATCATCCCCCAAAAGGAAGAATATCTTAAGATCAAAAAGCTCCTTGAGCTTGAAAAGGAGCGAAGCAATTCACAGGGACTTGAGTTAGCTTCAAGCAAGGAAGCTTGTTTGAAGCTAAAAGACTCAAACATGGCTATCAAGGATGAACTTGCTAACTTAACCAAAGTTAACAAGATCCTTGAGGTACAAGTTGAGTCACTCAAGCAAAGTGGTCCTTCATCCTCTTCAATCTCACCTTCTCAACATATAAAATTTGAAACTGTTATTGCTTGTACATGTGCTAAAATTGACATTAACTTGAAAGAAAAGTCAAACTTGACAAAAGACAAACATCTTTCCCGAAGTGGCATATTTGATAAGGAGAAGGTCAAGTATGCACGCAGTGCATACTTGGTCACAAGACCTCCTAATGTCAAATATGGCATTGGGTATTCTTATGGTGAAAAGCAAAATGCTAGAAGCCACAAGAATAACAAAGAACACATTGCCTTTGTCAATGGAAACACCTCTCAAGTTATAATACTTAATGATGTTGATAAGTTTAGCATTGTGAACACATATGAACAACAAGTTTTATTTAGAACATTTGATGCTTCATATGTACTTATGAAAAGTAATATTGGAAGAGTTTATGCGAAATATGTTGGGCCACGCCATGGGAACACCAAGTCTCATGTGTGGGTGCCCAAATCACTTGTGACTAACCTCAAAGGACCCAAGCAAGCTTGGGTACCTAAGACCAAGGGATAATTTGTCTTTTGCAGGCCTATTCATCCGGTGGAGCTAAATGGGTGCAAGACAGTGGATGCACCAATCACATGACCGGAGAAAGAAGAATGTTCGTGGAATATGAAGAAAATGAAGATCCAAACGAATGCATTTATTTTGGTGATAACAGTCAAGGAAGGGTGCTTGGTATAGATAAAATTGCAATTTCATCAAAACATACTCTTTATCATGTTTTACACGTTGATTCCTTGGATAATAACCTTTTGTCCATATCTCAATTATGTGTCAAGGGTTATAATTGTTTATTCACTAAGGAGGGTGTGACCGTCTCTAGAAGGAGTGATAACTCGGTTGCATTCAAGGGTGTGTTAAAGGGAAAACTTTATCAAATTGACTTCAACAAAGATAAAGCCGAACTTGACACATGCTTGATTGCAAAGACCAACATGAGTTGGCTGTGGCATAGACAGCTAGCACATGTTGGTATGAGGAATCCTCAAAAACTCCTTAAAGGCGATCACACCCGAGGTTTAAAGGATGTTGTTTTTGAGAAAGACAGGCCTGGTAGAGCGTGCCAAGCTGGGAAGCAAGTAGAAGCACCCCATCTCGCGAAGAATGTCATGACCACAACAAGACCGCTCAAGCTCCTTCACATGGACCTATTTGGTCCAATTGCTTACACAAGCATCAATGGTAACACATATGGTTTAGTCATTGTTGATGATTTTTCTCACTTCATGTGGGTTTTCTTTTTGCATGATAAGATAAAAACTCAAGGAACCCTCAAAAAGTTCATCAAGCATGCTCAAAATGAATTCTCATTGAAGATCAAGAACCTACAAAGTGACAATGGAACAGAGTTCAAGAATACCCAAGTTGAGGAGTATCTAGACGAAGAAGGGATAAAGCACGAGTTTTCAACACCATATTCTCCTCAACAAAATGGAGTACCCGAAAGGATGAAACAAACCCTCATTGAGATGGCAAGGACAATGCTCGATGAATACAAGACTTCAGACTGGGTTTGGTCTGAAGTAATTAACACCACTTGTCACACCATAAACCGACTCCATCTTCATCGGTTGCTCAAGAAAACTTCGTATGAACTACTCACGGGTAACAAGCCAAATATTTCATATTTTTGAGTCTTTGGTTCTAAATGTTATATTCTGAACAAGAAACCTAGGACTTCAAAGTTCGCTTCGAAGTCTGATGAAGGTTTCTTACTTGGCTATGATTTGAACTCCTACGCCTATCGTATCTTCAACAAGGCCTCCAGACTTGTTGAAGTAGCACGTGACGTGGTGTTTGATGAAACTAATGGCTCTCAAGAAGAGCAAGTTGATCAATGTGTGCTAGATCAAGAAGAAGCTCCATGTCAAGCATTGAGAAGAATGGCATTGGGTGATATTCGACCACAAGTGCCACCTCCATATGTGAATGAAGAAGATGATCACAAGTGGAGGGCAATAATCAAGTGGGAGCTTCAGCACAAGATCAATCTCAAGATAATCAAGGTGATCAAGGCAACAATGAGAGCAACTATCCAGGGGGAGAAGAATATGATAATCATGAAGATCTAAGACCACAAGTGCCACATCCAAGAGTACATCAAAGCATCCAAAGAGATCACCCCGTCAACAACATAATTGGTGACATACAAAAGGAAGTAATAATTCGATCTCGTATAGCTAATTTTAGTGAACATTATTCGTTTGTCTCCTCTTTGGAACCACACAGGGTTGAAGATGAATTAAAAGACCCTGTCTGGGTGATGGACATGCAAGAATAATTGAACAACTTCAAAAGGAACAAAGTGTGGGAACAAGTTGAAAGACCCAAGTTCAACATCTTCGGCACTAAATAGGTCTTTCACAACAAGCAAGACGAACACGGGGTGGTGACAAGGAACAAGGCACGACTTGTGGCCAATGGGTATTCACAAGTCAAAGCTTTGGATTTCGACGAGACTTATGCTCCCATAGCTAGGCTTGAATCGATTCGTATATTACTTGCATATGCTACTCACCATGATTTCAAGCTTTATCAAATGGACGTGAAAAGTGCCTTCCTCAACGGACTAATCAAGGAGGAGGTGTATGTGGAGCAACCCCCCGGGTTTGAAGATCAAGTGTTCCCCGACCATGTATACAAACTGCGTAAGGCTCTCTATGGCCTCAAACAAGCTCCTAGAGCTTGGTATGAGTGCCTTAAATATTTTTTGATTGAAAATGGCTTTAAGATTGGTAAAGCTGATTACACCTTGTTTGCTAAACATTTTGATAATGATCTATTCATTTGACAAATCTACGTTGATGATATTATATTTGGTTCAACTAACAAATCTTTTTGTCAAGAATTTAGTAAGATTATGACAGATAGATTTGAGATGTCCATGATGGGAGAGCTGAGATACTTCTTGAGATTCCAAGTAAAGCAACAAAAGGACAAGAGGTTCATAAGCCAAACAAAGTACACTCAAGTCATTCTCAAGAAGTTTGGAATGGACAAAGCAAAGCCCATAAAGACTCCCATGGCGACAAATGGACACTTGGATCTCAATGAAGATGGAACAAACGTGGATCAAAAGGTATATCGCTCCATGATTGGCTCCTTACTTTATTTATGTGCATCTAGGTCTAATATCATGTTGAGTGTATGTTTGTGTGCAAGATTTTAATCTAATAATAAGAAATGTCATTTGACAACCGTAAAAAGGATCTTGCGATATTTAGTTCATACACCCAACCTAGGACTTTGGTATCCCAAAGGTACAAAATTCAATCTCATTGGATACTCCAATGCAGATTATGCCGAATGCAAGGTAGATAGAAAAAGCACCTCCGATACTTGCCAATTCCAAGGTAGATCCCTAGTTTCTTGGTCCTCCAAGAAACAAAATTCCACTGCCTTATCCACGACCGAAGCGGAGTATGTTGCAGCAGGGATTTGTTGTGCACAACTCCTTTGGATGCGACAAACTCTAAGGGATTACGGTTACAATATGAGCCGTATTCCACTCATTTGTGATAATGAGAGTGCTATTAAAATTTCCCATGACCCCATTGAGCACTCTATAACCAAACACATAGACATCTGACATCACTTTTTGAGAGATCACTCAATGAAAGGAGACATAGCCATTTCCCATGTCAACACTGAAAAACAACTAGCCGATATCTTTACCAAGCCACTTGATGAAAAACGCTTTTGTGAGCTCCGAAATGAACTAAATATCCTTGATGCTTGGAACGTGGCTTGAAAACTTGCATACCTGTATGTCATCTTCAAAGTCATGTTGATTGTGTTGAAAAATCATCTCTCTCTATTTTCTCCGAAAAACTATGTTAATTACTTGATCTTGATGAGTTATGGTCATAGCTTGATTGTTGTATATTTTCTGTTCATATTCATCAAGAATATTTGTGTGTTCTTGCCCCTATCTTCTTTTAAGCACCTTCAAATATATACAAATGGTCTATATATTTTTCTGTCCAGGTGACCACGAACTAGTCCGTGGTTACCCCGGACTAGTCCGCACACTGCAAACTAGTCCGCTGAGATTTTCGGTAGTCCGGACTAGTCCGGTCCTACCATGGACTAGTCTGATTTTTCGACTCCATAACCCTAGGGCCGGCGCAACCCTAATATTCTTCCTCCTCACAACTCATCTCACATTTTCTCTCCTCACTCAAGTGCTCCCAAGGCAATTTGGCAAGTTCTCAATCAAATCCACTCAAGTTTCGGTGGGATTTGGTCTCCATTGCATGGGGATCGAAGACCACGTACTAGTCCGCATCAAGAACTCCTTCAATGCCTCGAATTGAAGGATTTGGTAAAATTTCTCTCCAAACCCTAGAACCTTCGATTTTCCTTGTTTTTGCTCAAATGACTTAGTTCCTCCTGTCAACACATGCTTCCTTGTTCTATTCAACTACATTGCTCCACTCTTGCATTGAGAAACTCCATTATCCTATTAGTTAGGGTTCAAGCAGCTGAATATCGGACTAGTCCGATATCAGTGCAGACAAGTCCGATACTCCAGACTAGTCCGCACCTGATCTACGGACAAGTCCAATGTTAGCTGAACAAAACCCTAATATTCTTCAACTCAATGCTTTCCCTTGCCACCAATTCTTATCTATGTCATATGTAACCTTCTTTTCAGGACAATGTAGAACTCAAACGATGATATCTCTGACTTTGAGGCCGAATTGGATCAAGAATTGTTGCCTTGCATGTCAGATTCTCGCTCCAACAAAAGACAAGAGCGTGCTGCCAAGCCTTTGTCCACCCCACCTAGGGTCCGACGAAAGGTTCTGACCAAGAAACCAGCTTCAAAAGCAAAGGATTTGGTTGGCCCTAGTTCGGTGGCTCCACGCCAAACTAAGAGAAAAGGTAAAGGAATTGCCTCCAGCCCGATTGGCCCCCTCGAGATGACTGCTCCAAGACAGGGGAATAGGGAACCCTCGGAGGAAAAGTTCAATGGTAAAGGAAGTGATGTGCCTTGGAAGCTAAGGAAAATTGAAGCTTATAGTGGTGGCAAAAAGACATTTGATCCTATATTTTGTAGCAACTTCCACGCGGACTACTACAATACCGTGTACCTTGAGATGAAGACTCCAGTGGTCCACAACCAATGGATCGACTGGACCCACTTTGAGAGAAATAGCTGTCAAGCCTTTGATGAAGTGATAGAGGTTGTGGAGAGACATGTCCTCAAGGACTTGTTTGCTTTCCGATATAACTGGAATGATGAGGTCATAACACAGTTCTTTGCAACCTGCTACTTTGCCAATGATGAAGAAGAGAGAGTGACTTGGATGACACACGGATCCAAGTACACTGTTACATATGATGAGTTTGCTAGGCTACTGCACCTTGAGGACACCGACAACAATGAGGTCATTATTCACAATATTGGTGTTTTGGAGAAGGACAAGATGGACTTTCTCTATGATAATCGTCTCAAGTACAATCCTCCATCAACCAAGAACATGAAGCCTTTCTTCATGATTCTCAATAGAGTGCTCCGGAAGACAATTGCTCCAAAGGATGGAGATGCCGGGAGTGTCCAAGGTTACTTAAGAATCTTGATGAAAGTGACTAGCAAGAAGAGGAAGTTCAACATCTTCGACTCATCTGGAATGACATGGTGAATATTTCCTGCACACTGAACCGCTCCTGTGGCTATGCACCATACATCATGTTCATGATAGAGAAGGTCAATGGGATCGAATTTTTGAAAGATGTTGAGCATACAGCTTTGAGGCCTCAGAAGTCGCCTCAAGCTGTTCTTCCATCTGCTCCATCTCCTGTTTCAGGTGAAGAGGCTCCGAGGAGAGCTCAAGGAGATGCAAGGCCTGCCTCTAACACCAGGGCCCCTCCTCACAAAGGGTCTCCTAGTGGGATTATGAAGTACTTGGCCACCATCTTTGGTTCTTGCCGCAAAGCTGAAGTGAAGCTCCACAAGATGAACAAGGCAAGGAAAGAGGACATGAGGTACATGAAGGAAAATGTCAAAGCAATATGCCAAAAGCTAGAGATCGAGCCTATTGGATCTCCAGTCATCTCAGATGACTGCGCCTCAGACTTCTCGAAACTTCCACCTCTATCTCCTTCCGAGCTTGCTTACTTTGGCGTTTGGGGGACGACGAGTGGCACTCATCCTCCTCCTCCTCAGCCAGATGATGAAGACGACGAGAGGACCGACAACGAGGAGTTAGTCAGCATGGCGTTTAGATCCCTCCTCTCCTTATTTTTGATGCCTTGATGCCAAAGGGGGAGAGATTGAGGGGGAGTCTTAGGTCCTAGCCGTAGGTTGAGAGATGAGAGCTCTATTTGTGTTTCTTTTGCTATTATGTTACTTTTGATGTTGTAAAACTTTAATCATGCTCTCATTATGCTTATGGACATGTGCTGTGAAATGATGACTATGTTATGCTTATGATCAATGGTTTATATTTAAAACATCTATGTATGCTTGAGATTCTTGATGTCATTATGATTATGCTTTCATATTATTCACATCAAGGTTATTGCTCACACACATGTAGTTTTGCACCCCACCATAAAGAGTGCACATATGTCTTATGTCTACATTGCCTATTTTGCTCAATGTTCATATGTGCACACTTTATGAAAATCTGAATTTTCATCATATTTGTGTAATCTCAATTGGTTGTCATCAATCACCAAAATGGGGAGACTGTAAGTGCATCTAGGCATCCTTTGTCGGTTTTGGTTGATTTATGACAAACAAATGAGATCCTAACAAAATTATTGAGATGAGCGCAAGTTTTAAAGAAAATTAGGAGGAAAGCTCAAAAAGAAAGGATAATGAGTAATCAAAAGTATAAGTGCTCAAGAGCTGAAAAGAATAGTTTAATTTGTATGGCATGTGTTGGAGAAACACACCCCAAGAGCTCAAGCAAAAGAGATCTCATACACTACAAAAAAAATCTGTACATCCGGACTAGTCTGATATCACCACGGGCAAGTTCGACATGTCTCTAACTAGAAACGAACAAGTCTCCCCAGTGCGGTCTTGTCCGCAAGTACTCAATTTACATAGAACCGGACTAGTCCAATATCGCCACGGACTAGTCTGATATCCTTCTTACTAAGATCGGACTAGTCCCCCCCCCCCCCCCCCCCCCAGTGCGGACTAGTCCTCAACACTTTAATTTTTCATGACACCAGACAAGTCCGATATCCATCGGACTAGTCTGGAAACTCTCTGACTAAAATCGGACAAGTCCTCCAAGTGCGGACTTCTCCTCAATTCTACACAAAGTTCAGCACACCGGACTAGGTTGATATGTGCCGGACTAGTTCGAACACTTCCAGTGCCAAAATTGGACTAGTCCGCACATTTTCAGACAAGTCCAATATCTTGGAACACGCGTTTTCCCCACACAACACACCTTTCTAGTCCGGAGTCCACCACGGACTAGTACGGACATTGTAAACCCTAACTGTAACTTTTGGAAACGCTAGTATAAATAGAGGTGTACGGCCCTACAACCATATCTCTCGACCCGCTGCACCATCACACCTTCCAAGAGCCCAAAATACACATCTCTCCACACATCATAAGCCTACAAGGATAAAATCTTTGAGTATTAGCAGTTGATTAAAGGAGAGACTTGTTCCACACGATCTTGAGCTCTTGGGTTTGAATCTCTCGCACACTCTTGCTGTTTATTGCATATCTTTGGAGTGTGTTTGGTGGTGTTCTTCATTGTAAATCTTGCGGAGCCCTCAACTTGTGAGAAGGCCCCTTGAACACAGTTATTTGTCTCTTTTTTGTTAGTGGAAGAGAATCGACCTCCTTGGCGACTCGACGAGGGTAGGGTTGGTGAAGACCCAATGCTCCGTGGACTCCTCAATGTGGATGTAGGTTTTCTTCGTGGGAATCGAACCACGGGATAAAATAGTGTCTCACACTTTTTGATTCATTGTTCATCGTATTATAGGGTTTACTTAATCTTGTGTAACTTACATTGAAACATTGAAATCAAAGATAATCTGTGCCATACCTAGTCTCATTGTCGTGATACATCCAAGTTACAAATTACTTTCCGCTGCATAGGGCATTAGAATTTCATTGATCAAACCTGATCATTCTAGTCCGATCTCTCTGTATTTGATCGATTTGTTAAGTATTTCAGGATTCAACAAAAGTTCAAAAAGCCTATTCACCCCCTCCTCTAGGCTATAGTCAGGAATTTAAGTCTATTAGGGAGCAGACTTGTCTGGCCGCAAACACACACTAGTCCGGTATTCCCTCTCTGGTTCAGAAATTCAGTTTCTTCAGAACCCGGACATGTTCTGCACAAAGCACAGACTAGTCCGTCAATGGTTCTGATGTTGCCCGGACTTGTCCGTTGTCCGAGCGGACTAGTCCAATCTTGTCCAGTTTCAGTCCGGAAGCCATTTATTTTGCATCTCCGTACTTGTCCAGCCATGCACACTGGACTTGTCCAATTTTGTCTCTGTTGTCAAACGGACTTGTCCCGTCCATATCGTGGACTAGTCCAGCCTGCAGAAACCAACTCAAATTATGTTTTTCTTCCACGATTGGTTATTGGGTAATTGCCTTAATTGGGCCCAAGAACTTCGTTCCCAACCTTAGAGGAGCCCATGTGGACCCCACTTCAGCCCCTACTCGTCCCCCACCGAATTATACTTGGAATTCACCCGAAAGCCCTACCTCTCCACCCCTATATAAACAACCCAATACTTCTCACCTCTCTATCAAGTTGAAAAACCCTTGCTGCCACCTTTTGCCTTGTGCCGTCGTCAAGAAGGAGTCTAGGGGAAAGGAGAAGGAGGAGAAGAGGGAGGAGGAACAATCAAGATTGATCTCCATCAACTTTTTGACAATTGACGTTCTTCATGCATAAATCTTCATCGACTCATCTTCATCAAGCCCTTGATCGTCAAGATCCAAGTGTTGCACCCAATTCTTGATCCTTGGATTTATAAACATGTGGTACTCCCTCTACATCCAGTTTTCCACGTCAATTCAACCCTAATTCTCGTGCTATCTCGAAAAACCGTAACTTCACAGTTTATGTATTGGGAGGATTAGTCCGGTCGTCGTAGCGGACTAGTCTGGTGTCTAAATCTGTTAATGCTGAACCGAATCCAGTTTGATCCCAAATCAATTCCAAACCTATCCAAACTTGGTTAAATACATTAGAACCATTTAGTAAACATTAGTAGAAACCCAGTAAGAAGTTTTACCTCACAGTTGCATCAATTATGCATATCATGGCATATTGAGTAACATATGAGCATTATTTGATTGTAATGGTTGTTTTGCATGTTTGTCGCGCGGAGTAGAAGGTCTCGCTGTAGAGAGTGCTTTCGAGGACCTGCAGAACCAGAGTTTCAAATTCTTTGATCCAAACCAAGCTCAGGAGCAAGGCAAGTGTACTTGATCATATTGATTCTGTTTTAAATGTTTTGTTTGAAAAACTACATGCTTGTGTCAAAATTGATGAGAAAACCCAATTGTAGGATTTACTATTTTGATTGACCACCCTTGTCACTTGAAACACTATGTAGAGAGTCGGGAATGGTATTTTATACTTTTTGCCTCGCTATACTTAATTGGGTTTGGGAAACAATCATATTGCTTAATTATGAACTATTGAACACATGAATAATGAGAATCGATAATAATGACCCTTTAGAAACATGGTGCCTAGGGATCTAAGCAAGCTGGTTATGTGGAATGGGTTGGACTGTTTTGGTGGTTTAGCTTGCTTTAGATCTAAGGACCAGTTCGTGGAGCAACCATCCAGGATTTACAGTGCCACCACAGGGCCAAGTATGGGGGCGACTTAGCTGACTAATTATTGTGTTGCCAGTACTATTTGGACCATTAAGAAGGCTCGGGGAAGGGGTAGTCGAATGGGCTTGTAGTTGATGGTGGGACTACCTTGGGATCCGAATGGCTCAAGAGGGGGCCCTTGGTTGGATGTGCTCAGTTGGAGACATCACCACTGGTGAAACCTCAGTGGGGTGTAAATATGCTAGTAATCACTTTGTAAAGACAATTTTGTGATCTCTTGGCCTCACATCTACGGATGTGTGAGACCGCATAATTGAGATTCCTTAGTCATCGAAAGGTGATGAAATCACAAACTTGTGGGTAAAGTGGTACAACCTCTGTAGAGTGTGCTAAAAACTATCATGATAGCCGTGATTCCGGTTATGAGCAACCTGGACCCTCACATGATTAGAGCTAAGAACCTTAAACTGTGTTTAATGGATGGAACTGAATTGGGAGTTGGTTTGGCTTATTAATTGGCTTTGGTTTATGAAATTGATGGAATTGAGACAAATGAGCAGTTATGAGTTGAATATGGTTAATTATTGCTGGTATTGGTTATTTAAGTTGATATTGATGTTGTTTGGGTTATTTTGGGAAGGACCACACTTATTGATCATATTGTTGCATTTTCCACTGTTTTCAATGCTCTTTCATGCAAATAGCCATAGTTTATTATCATTCCTTGTTTAAGCTACATGTCATACTTTCACACACTTGCTGAGTACGATATATGCTCATCCTTGCTATTCCCCAACAAATTCAGACGCAAGCGTCAATGAGGAGTACCTGGAGGTCTTTGAGGAGTTCTAGGCGTGCGTGTTACCGTCAAGCTTGCCTGTGGCGTTGGAGTCTTTAGTGTTTAGATTTTCTGTTGCAGTTTTATTAGAGCTTGTATTCAAGACTATTTGGTTTGTAATAAGGTACTATTATTAGTGTGTTACTATTCGAGACATAGTTATATCTGTTTATCATTTGTGAATCACTTGTGTATGTGTGTTAAACATCCTGTGCACACATATTCATTATGCTTGGTTCATTTTTGGAACCGGGTGTCACAATTTGGTATCAGATCCGTGTTTGACCATAGGACGCAAGTCTAGGTAGAATGGACACCATAAATCACTTAGGACTTCTTTCCTATTCAAAATTAGCCCGTTTTGCATTATTTTGCCTCCCACTAGCTATATAATGTGGGGAAAACTTTGCTTTTGCTGCTGCTGCAATTTTTGCCACTTTTCCATATTTTTGAGCAAATGCACATCCTCTCATCTAAATTTATGGCTGCTGTAATTTCAGAACTGATATTTATGTTTTCCTCTTATATTCTCATGTTTTCTTATAGATGGTTCACTCCAAAATGACAGTCCGGAAGAGAGCTCGTTTGCCACTCTTTGGAAGCATGCTTAGGCCTCACAAGGAGCCACAAATGGAAACAGCCCAAAAGGAGGAAGAAGTGAGTTGTCCTACAAAGGAAGTTGAGTATGAACACTCTAGCACGATGGAGGAAGACCTTGAGATGGTGGAAGTCTATGATGAAGAGGAAGAGGAAAGTGAAGCACATGAGGAGAATGAAGATGAAGCCCAAGATGGGGATGAATCCGCTGCACAAGAAGAAGTACCCGAAGCTCAAAGGGAATGCATCGCATCCAAGTGAAGCCAGAAAGGAGGACAAATGCCTAGTTTATTGTGATGCCCAAGAATTCCGGTCCGGCGGCACCGATGGAGGATTTGCAGCTAGACAATTGAAGGAGTTTCTTGATTTATGTAAGATGCACCCAAAGTACTATGTTAAGAGAATTCCTCGCCATGGACGTGAAGAATGGAGGGCTCAAGTACTGTTCTTGCCAGAGATGAGGTGGTCACCCGACACTTCGCATCCACATGGAGATCCACCAGGGAGCAGGCTATTGATGATGTTTCTTGGGATGCGCTTACTAGATTGTTCCACATCTATCGAGAGCAAGTTGGAGGTACTAGCTTTGCATTGCACCCGCAAAACAAGAAGGGAACAAGGGAAATCTTAAGGCCGCAAGATGGAGCTCAAATCAGTTCTCATGCCATTGGCAGATCTCAGGAAGTATTGGTGAATTTGGGAAACCGCTATGCTTAAGCCATGGAAGAGATACGTTACCTCCGTAAGAGACTGTTCGTCATGGAGAAGCAAGAGGAAGTCTGCACCACCGTGGAAGTCAATGGTATAACAACCTCTCCATTGCCTACATGGATGGCAAACTCACCTTGGCGTGCGCCCATGTATGCCTCGCCGCCACCGTCGCCTTCGCCGCCTCACGGCCAGGACAACCACGGTTCAAATAATTAAGTCTAGGTCTCTTGTCTAGAAGTTAGGAAAGCGTTTTCATTGTAATGGTTGTGTTTAGTGTGGTTTGCTGAATTTTCTTGGTGTGTGCTTGTGCTTGTGTGCTTAGTGCGAGTTGTGGGACGATTAGCGTTTTGTCCACATCCACACGTAGTCGAGAGTTGTGGGATCCTTGTCCACATCCTCTAATAGGGTTTTTAGTATTAATAAGAGAGAGTTTATTAGTTACATATACCTTGATGCATATAGTTGGGGGTGTTTCTTTCCAAATTCTAAATTCTTCTGTCTCTACTATTCTTTCACCAATAGATGCCGAGGACTCGTAACCAGAGGAATGCCAATGGTGAAGAGGAGAATAATGGAGCACCTCAGAACAACAATGGACATGGGGCTATCAACCTTGAGTAGCTGTTGGCTATGTAGAACCAGCTCATGCAGACCATGATATAGACTATGGGACAGCTGCAAGCTGGCAACACCAATCAACCTCACATGCCGCCACCATCACCACCGCTGCCACACCACAACCGTTTGGGAGAGTTCATGAGGACCAGGATGCCTACCTTTGCTGAAGCCACTGACCCTATGGAAGCTGATGATTGGTTGAAGTCAGTAGAGAAGAAGCTTTCCATTGTCCAATGCAGCGACAGAGAAAAAGTTCTTTTTGCCTCACACCAGTTGGTTGGAGCTACCACAGATTGGTGGGAATCCCTTTGCAATGCCCATGCTAATCATGAAGGAATCACATGGGATGAATTCAAAGAGAAGTTCCATTCTCATTATGTACCTGAGGGAGTTATGATACTGAGAAGGCAAGAATTTGAAAATCTCAGGCAAGGAAGGATGAGTGTGAGTGAGTATCTCAACAAATTCACTCAACTGTCTAGGTATGCTCCAGAAGACATCAGCTCTGATAGCAGGAAGTAATATTTGTTCATGAGGGGTCTCAACAATGAAATTCAAGTTAAGTTGCTCAATGCCGACTACGCAATTTCCAGATGCTTGTTGACAAGGCCATTGTGGTTGAGAACAAGATTTGTGAGATGGAGCTAGATCCTAAAAGGAAGATGTTGTATCATGGACAACCACAAGGAAGCAATGTCCATTCTCGCTATGCACCGCATTGAATGTAGCCTAGAGTGGGGGGGGGGGGTGAATAGGATTTTTACACTTTTATCGGACTCTGAAACACTTAACAGATAGATCAAATACGAGTAGGCCGGACTAGTCCGTTATGGTGTGGACTAGTCCAGTGTGCGCGGACTAGAAGATCAAAGTAAATTGATAATTCTACTTCTAGCACACTATGCAGCGGAAATCAGATTACAACTAAAGTGTATTGAGCTAATGAACCAATGTATTGCAATGATCAAGTATGATACAAAGTTTCAAGGTGAATTTTACAATACTAAGCAAAACCTAAATTATGATGAACGATAAAACAAGAACACACAAGAAAAAGTTTTATCCCGAGGTTCAATTCCACAGAGGAATTTACATGCCCGTTGAGGAGTCCATGGAGGACCGGGTCTTAACTAACCCTTCCCTCGTTGAATCATCACGGAGGATGATTCTCTTTCACTAACCACGAAGGGGCAAATAACTTGTTCAAGGGGGTTTCTCACACGTTGAGGGCTCCCCTGAAAGTGCATCTAGGAATCCCTTGTGGGTTTTGGTTGATTTATGACAATCAAATGAGATCCTAACCACTTTGTTGAGATGAGCACAGGTTCTAATGAGAAAATGAGCAAAGTGCCAAAAAGAAAGGAGAATGAGGAGCAATGTGGAAAAGAGCTCAAGAAACAAGTGTAGTAGATCATTGTGTATGGAGTGTGTTAAGGAAACACACCCTAAGAGATCAAGCACAAATAATCTCACACATTGCACATATTTATAAAGGACCGGACTAGTCCGACTGACCCCAGACCAGTCCGATATCTTTCTGCACAGGATCAGACAAGTCCTCACAATGCGGACTTGTCCTCACAGTCCAATTTTTCACTGACCGGACTAGTCCGATATCACCACGGACTAGTCCGGTATCTCTCTGACTAGAATGGGACTAGTCCTCCCCAGTGCGGACTAGTCCCCCAAATACTTCACAAGTTGCACAAAATCGGACAAGTCCGATCATGTACCGGACTAGTCCGGTATCTTTCTGATGTCAATCGGACAAGTCCGGTATTAGCACGGACTAGTCCGAAATCCCTGTGACATAAATCGGACAAGTCCTCCAAGTGCGGACTCATTCCCCAAATTCACTTAGGGTTTCTCTTTTCCGCACAAGTCCGATATCTATCGGACTAGTCCGAAGATTTCCAGAACCAAAATCGGACAAGTCCGCTCTCAGCCGGACAAGTCCGATATCTCGGGACACCTAGGGTTTGCTACAGGCAGGACACCGGACTAGTCCGGTGTCCACCATGGACTAGTCCGATATTCCTAAACCCTAACGGTAACTTTTGGAAACCCCATATAAATAGGTGTGCACGACCCATCTTTCATAGCTCTCAACCCCTGCGCCGTCACACCTCCCAAGAGCCTAGAAAACACCTCTCTCCATGAATTCCAATGCAAGAAAGATCAATCCCTTGAGGATACACTTTGAATCATTGGAGAGACACGGTTCATCACTCATTGAGCTCTTGGTTTGATTCCCTAACACACTCCTGTGGTTTTCATTGTGATCATAAGAGTGTGTTCTTGGTGGTGTTCATATTGTAATCTTGGGGAGCCCTCAATGTGTGAGAAGGCCCCTTGAATTTGGTTATTTGCCCTTTGTGAAAAGTGAAGAGGATTGGCCTCCGTGGCGATTCGACGAGGGTAGGGTTGGAGAAGACCCGATCCTTTTGTGGACTCCTCAACGTGGATGTAGGTTGCCTCTATGGGAACCGAACCACGAGATAAAGTGATTGTGTTCTTTCTTTGCGCCCATTAATCTTACACTTCATATATATCTAGGGTTTCAACCAATCTTACTCACTTTACATTGAAACATTGAATATAAGATTAACTTGTGGTACACCCTAGTTTATAGTTTTGTAACACTTCAATTACAAGTATATTTCCGCTGCATACATCCTAGGATCAAGATAATTGATCCAATTTGATAAACCTAGTTGGTACACATCGGACTAGTCCGCACTCGACCGGACTAGTCTGATATCTCGATATTTGATCAGGTTGTTAAGTGTTGCAGGTCCGATAGAAAATCAAAAAGGCATATTCACCCCCCTCTAGGCCACATTCATCTCCAAAGATTACAGCAAATAAACACCACCAAACACACTCAAAAGATATACAATAAACAATGGGAGGGTGCGAGAGATCAACCCAAGAGCTTAAGATGTGTAGAACAAGTCCCTCCTTTGTTCAATTGCTAATCCTCAAAGAATTGATCTTTTTAGGCTTAGGATGTGTGGAGAGATGTAAATTTTGGGCTCTTGGAAGGTGTGACGGTGCAGGGAGTCAAGAGAGAATGTTGTTTGGCCGTACACCTCTATTTATATTAGGGTTTCCAAATGTTACCGTTAGGGTTTACGAAGTCCGGACTAGTCCATGGCGTGTGTGTGAGAAACCCTAAGTGTTGATGGTACCGGACTAGTCCATTAAGGTGCGTACTAGTTCGATCTTAGTCAGAGAGTTTTCGGACTAGTCCGGTCAATATCGGACTTGTCGTGGTGGTGAAAAAATGTTCAACTGAGGGCAAGTCCGCACTTGGAGGACTTGTCCGATTTTTAGTCAGAGAATTATCGAACTTGTCCGTTGGTTATCGGACTAGTCCGGTGTGGAGAGAAATTGTTAAACAGAGGACAAGTCCGCACTTGGAGGACTTGTCCAATTTTTACTCTGGGAGTTATCAGACTAGTCTGGTGCTTATCGGACTTGTACGATTGTACAGCTGTGAAGTGCTGCGGACAAGTCCTTGCTGGGGGACTTGTCCGATTCTTGTGCAGAGAAATATCGGACTAGTCCGCTCTTCTTGTGAAATGTGCAGTGAGTGCAACCACTTTTCCACTTGAGGTCTTGGGGTGCGTTTCTCCAACACACTCCAAACAAAATAATCTAATCTTTTCAGCTCTCGAGCTCTTTTCCCTTTAAATCCTCATTCTCTTTCCTTTTTTTGCTTTCTTCCTCATTTCTTTAAAACCTGCGCTCATCTCAAAAATTTTGTTATGATCTCATTGGTTTGTCATTAATCATCCAAAACCCACAAGGGATGTCTAGATGCACTTTCAATCTCTCCCTTTTTGGTGAATGATGACAACCAATTGATATTACACAAATATGATAAAAATTTAGATTTTTCATAAAGTGTGCACATATGAATTTTGAGCAAAAATAGCAAACGTAAAAGTAATACATATGTGCACTCTTTATGGTGGGGTGCAAAACTATGTGTGTGAGCAATAATATTGATGTGAATATCTTAAGAGGCATAATCATAATAACATCAACAATATCAAGCATACATAGCAGTTTTAAACATAAACCATTGATCATAATCATAACATAGTCATCATTTCACAACACATGTCCAAAAACCATGATGATAGCATAGTTAAAGTTTTACAAGATTAAAAGCATGACAGAGTAGCAACAGAGACACAAAAGAGAACTATCTCTCTCAAACTAATGCTACGACTTAAGACTCCCCCTCAATCTCTCCCCCTTTGGCATCAAGGAACCAAAAAGGAAGGGAAAGATGGATCTACTCGTCATCGCCGCCTTCAACCGCGCTATTGGTCCTTTCTTCATGTTCTTCATCGGGCTGAGGAGGAGGATGTGAAGAACCACTTGTCGTGCCCCAAAGGCCAAAGTAGGCAAGCTCGAAAGGAGAGAGAGGTGAAAGCTCTGAAAAGTCAGAGTCAGAGGCTTCCGAAATGACCGGGGATCCAATAGGCTCAATCTCCAGCTTTTGACATATTGCTTTGACATTGTCCATCATGTATCTCATTTCCTCTTTTATTGCCTTGTTCATCTTATGAATCTTCACCTAAGTTTTTTGACAAGAACCAAAAATACCTGCCAAGTATTTCATAATCCCACTAGGGGACCCTTTGTGAGAAGGAGGGTCCCTTGAGCTAGAAGGAGGTGTTGCCTCTCCTTGGGTTCTCCTAGGAGCCTCTTCACTTGATGCAGGGGATGGAGCAGTTGGAAGAGCAGCTTGAGGGGGCTTCTGAGGCCTCAAAACTATATGCTCAACATCCTTCACAAATTCAATGCTAGTGACCTTCTCTATCATATACACGATGTACGGTGCATAGCCACATGAGCGATTAGGTGCGCAGGAGATATTTACCATGTCATTCCAGATGTAATTGAAGATATCAAACTTCCTCCTCCCGCTAATCACTTTCATCATGGTTCTCAAGTAACCTTGGACACTCCTGGCACTCCATCTTTTGGAGCAATTGTCTTCCTGAGCACTCTATTGAGAATAGTGAAGAAAGGCTTCATGTTCTTAGTTGAGGGAGGATTGTATTTGAGGCGAGTGTCATAAAGAAAATACATCTTGTCCCTCTCCAAAACACCAATATTGTGAATCACAATATCATTGCTGTCGGTGTCCTCAAGGTGCAACAACCTGGCAAACTCAGCATAAGTAATCGTGTACTTGGATCCATGTGTCATCCAAGTCACTCTCTCTTCTCCAGAGCTGGCAAAATAGCAAGTTGCAAAGAACTGAGCAATGGCTTCATCATTCCAGTCATATTTGAAGGAAAAAAGTCCTTGAGACCGTGTCTCTTTGCAGCCTCTATCACCTCCTCAAAGGCATCACAACTCTTCCTTTCAAAATAGCTCCAGTCAATCCATTGGCTGCGAACCATTGTAGTCTTCATTTGAGGTACACAGAGCTGTTGTAGTCCGAGTGGAAATGACCCCAAAATCCTGGATCAGCTGCCTTTTTTCCCACTGCTATAGGCATCAATCTTCCTAATCTTCCATGCGACATCACTTCCCTTGCCATTGAACTTCTCCTCCGAGGAGTTCCTACTCTCTTGTCTAGGAGAGTTCATGTTCAAGGGACCAATCGGCTAGAGGCAAGTCCCTTTCCTTTGCCCTTAGTTTGGCGTGGAGCCGCCGAGCTGGATCCAACCACATCTTTGCCCATGGAATGTGGTTTCTTGGCTGGAACTTTTATTCGCACTCGAGGTGGAGTGGGAGAGGGTTTGGCAGCACGCTCTTGCCTTTTGTTGGAGCTAGACTCCGAAACATGAGGCAACACTCCTTGATCCATCTCGGCTTCAAAGTCAGAGAGATTCTCATTCAAGCCCAACATGATCCTGACAAGGAAGATATAAAGGATATGGATAAGCAAGGATGACAAGGAATTGCATTAAATTGATGTAAGCTAGGGTATTGATCAGGGCATACTGGACTTGTCCGTTGTTTAGGGACGGACTAGTCCGGAGTACCGAACTTGTCCACCCTAAGAATGGAATAGTCCGTTATGCGGCTGTTCAAACTCTAACTTAGCAAAATTTGAGGTTACTCAATGTAAAAATGATCTACGGTGAATGGAATACATCAATAGAGCATGTATTGGCAAGAAGTACTAAGCTTTTTGAGCAAAAAATAATGAAAATTGAAGGTTCTAGGGTTTGAAGAGAGATTTACCAAATCCTTCGATTCGAGGTGTTGAGGAAGTTTTTGGTGTGGATTAGTCAGGGGTTGTCAACCCCCTAGCAGTGAAGGTCGATTCCCATGGAGTTTTGGGAGGATTTGATGGAGATCTTGCGGTATCGCCTTAGGAGCACTCGAGTGAAGAGAGATAACATGAGAGGTGTTGTGAGGTAGATGAAGATTAGGTCTACATTGGTCCTTAGGGTTTATGGAGTCGAAATATCAGACTAGTCCGTTGTCGTACCGGACTAGTCTAACCTAGCGGACACTTGGCAGACTAGTCTGCAATGTGCGGACTAGTCTGGGGTAACCACGAACTAGTCCGTGGTCACCAGGATTGAAAGTAACAAAGACCTTTAATATATATTCGAAGGTGCTTAAAAATAAAATGGGGGGCAAAAACACACAAATAATCTTGATGAATATGATCAGTAAAAACACAACAACCAAGCTATGACCATAATTCACCAAGATCAAGTAATTAACATAGTTTCTCAGATAAATTAGAGAGAGATGTTTTTTCAACACAATCAACATGATTTTGAATATGGCATACAAATATGCAAGTTTTCAAGCCACGTTCCGAGTATCGAGGATATTTAGTTCATTTCGGAGCTCACAAAAGCGTTTTTCATCAAGTGGCTTGGTGAAGATATCAGCTAGTTGTTTCTCAGTTTTGACATGGGAAATGACTATGTCTCTTTTAATTGAATGATCTATCAAAAAGTGATGTCGGATGTCTATGTGTTTGGTTCTAGAGTGCTCAATAGGGTTATGTGCAATTTTAATGGCACTCTCATTATCACAAAGGAGTGGAATACGATTCATATTGTAATCGTAGTCCCTTAGAGTTTGTCGCATCCAAAGGAGTTGTGCACAACAACTCACGGCTGCAACATACTCCGCTTCGGCCGTGGATAAGGCAATTGAATTTCATTTCTTGGAGGACTAAGAAACTAGGGATCTACCTAGGAATTGATTAGTACCAGAGGTAATTTTTCTATCTACCTTGCATCCCGCGTAATCTGCATCAGAGTATCCAATGAGATTGAATTTTGAACCTTTGGGATATGAAAGGTCTAGGTTGGGTGTATGAACTAAGTATCTCAAGATACTTTTAATGGCTGTCAAATGACATTCGTTAGGATTGGCTTGAAACCTTGCACATAAACATACACTCAACATAATATCTGGCCTAGATGCACATAAATAAGTTAAAGAACCAATCATGGAATGATATACCTTTTGATCGACATTTGGTCCGTCTTCATTAAGATCTAAGTGTCCATTTGTCGCCATGGGAGTCTTTATGGGCTTCGCTTTGTCCATTCCAAACTTCTTGAGAATGTCTTGAGTGTACTTTGTTTGGCTTATGAATGTTCATTCCTTTTGTTTCTTCACTTAGAATCCCAAAAAGTATCTCAACTCCCCCATCATGGACATGTCGAATCTATCTGTCATAATCTTACTAAATTATTGACAAAACGATTTGTTAGTTGAACCAAATATGATATCATCAACATAGATTTGGCAAACGAAGAGATCATCATCAAAGTGTTTAGTAAACAAAGTGTAATCAGCTTTACCAATTTTGAAGCCATTTTAAACCAAAAAATCTCTAAGGCACTCATACCACGCTCTAGGAGCTTGTTTGAGGCCATAGAGAGCCTTACGTAGTTTGTACACATAGTCGCGATACTCTTGATCTTCAAAACCGGGTGGTTGCTCCACATATACCTCATCCTTGATCTGTACGTTGAGGAATGCACTTTTCACGTCCATTTGATAAATCTTGAAATCATGGTGAGTAGCATATGCATGTAACATACAAATCGATTCAAGCCTAGCTACGGGAGCAATAGTCTCGCCGAAATATAAACCTTCAACTTGTGAACACCCTTTGGCCACAAGTCGTGACTTGTTCCTTGTTACCACTCCATGTTTGTCTTGCTTATTGCGGAAGACACATTTGGTGCCGATGATGTTGGACTTGGGTCTTTCAACAAGCTCCCACACTTCGTTCCTTTTGAAGTTGCTCAATTCGTCTTGCATTGCCATCACCTAATCTGGATCTTTTAATGCATCTTCAATCTTTTATGGTTCCAAAGAGGATACAAAAGAATAGTGTTCACAAAAATTAGCTATGCGAGATCAAGTTTTTACTCCCTTTTGGATGTCACTGATTATATCGTCGACGGGGTGATCTCTTTGGATGCTTTGGTGTACTCTTGGATATGGCACTTGTGGTCGTGAATCTTCATGATTATCATCTTCTTATCCCCCTAGATAGTTGCACTCATTGATGTTTTGATCACCTTGATCTTCTTGAGGTTGATCTTGTGTGGAAGCTCCCCCTTGATCATTTTCCTCCACTTGTGGTTCACCTTCTTCATTCGCATTTGGAGGTGGCACATGTGGTCCAACATCGCCCAACGTTATTTTTCTCATTGCTTGACATGGAGCGTCTTCTTGATCTAGCACAAAATGATCAACTTGCTCTTCTTGAGAGCCGTTAGTTTCATCGAACACTACGTCACGTGCCACTTCAACAATTCCAGAGGCCTTGTTGAAGACACGATAGGCGTAGGAGTCCGCATCATAGCCAAGTAAGAAACCTTCATCGAACTTCGAAGTGAACTTTGAAGCCCTAGGATTCTTGTTTAAAATATATCATTTTGAACCAAAGACTCAAAAATATGAAATATTTGGTTTGTTACCCGTGAGTAGTTCATATGAAGATTTCTTGAGCAACCGATGAAGATATAGTCAGTTTATGGCGTGACAAGCAGTGTTAACCGCTTCAGCCCAAAACCTGTACAAAGTCTTGTATTCATCGAGCATTGTCCTTGCCTTCTCAATGAGTGTTCGGTTCTTCCTTTCAGCTATTCCGTTTTGTTGAGGGGAGTATGGTGCTGAAAATTCATGCTTTATTCCTTCCTCATCTAGATACTCCTCAACTTTAGTATTCTTGAATTCTGTCCCATTGTCATTTCGTATGTTCTTGATCTTCAGTGAGAATTCGTTTTGGGCATGCTTGATGAACTTCTTAAGGGTTCCTTGAGTTTCTATCTTATCATGCAAAAAGAAAACCCACGTGAAGTGTGAAAAATCATTGACAATGACTAAACCATATTTATTACCGCCGATGCGTATGTAACAATTGGGCCGAATAGATCCATGTGGAGGAGCTCAAGCAGTCTTGTTGTAGTCATGACATTCTTCGTGGGATGTGGTGATCTTACTTGCTTCTCGGCTTGGCACGCACTATAAGGTCTGTCTTTCTCAAAAACAACATCCTTTAAACCTCGGATGTGATCACCTTTAAGGAGTTTTTGAAGATTCCTCATACCAACATGTGCTAGCTGTCTATGCCAAAGTCAACCCATGTTGGTCTTTGCAATCAAGCATGTGTCAAGTTTGACTTTATCTTTGTTGAAGTCAACTAAATCAAGTTTTCCCTTTAACACACCCTTGAATGCAACAGAGTTATCACTCATTCTAGAGATGGTCACACCCTCATTGGTGAATAAACAGTTATAACCTTTGTCACATAATTGAGATATGGACAAAAGTCTATAATCCAAGGAGTCAACATGTAAAACATGAGAAAGAGTATGTTGTGATGAATTGCAATTTTACCGGTACCAAACACCCTTCCTTGACTATTATCACCAAAATAAATGCCTTCGCTTGGGTCTTCATTTTCTTCATATTCCTCGAACATTCTTCTTACTCCGGTTATGTGATTGGTGCATCCACTATCTAGCACCCATTTTGCTCCACCAGATGAATAGGCCTGCAAAAAACAGATTATGTCTTGGTCTTAGGTACCCTAGCTTGCTTGGGTCCTTTGAGGTTAGTCACAAGTGATTTGGGCACCCACACACGAGACTTGGTGTTCTCATGGTGTGACCAAACATATTTCGCACGAACTTTTCCATAAGCATTTTTGTAAGTACATATGAAGAATCAAAGGTTCTAAACAAAACTTGTTGTTCATATGAGTTTACAATGTTCATTTTATCAAATTCACTATGTTTTCCAACTTGTGAAGAAGTTCCTTTAATGAAAACAATGCGATCCTTGTTATTCTTGTGGCTTCTAGCATTTAAGAATACCAAATGCCATATTTAACATTTGGAGGTCTTGTGACCAAGTATGCACTATGTGCATACTAGACTTTCTCCTTGTCAGATACGCCACTTTGGGAGTGATGCTTTTCTTTTGTCAATTTGGAATTTTCTTCCAAGTTGATATAATTTTTAGCACAAGTGCAAGTAAAAACAGTTTTGGACTTGATTTGTTGAGAAGGTGTGCTTGAAAAGGATGAGGACCCACTTTGCTTGAGTGACTCAATAAGTGTTTGAAGGATCTTGTTAACATTGTTTAAGTTAGCAAGTTCTTCCTTGATGGACACATTTGAGACTTTAACTTCAAACAAGCTTCCTTGCTTGCAGCTAACTCAAGTTCTAGTGATTCACTTCACTTCTTTTCAAGTTCAAGGATCTTTTCAATCTTAAGATATTTCTCCTTTTGGAGAATGATCATATCTTCTTGGCATTGACTAGCTCCTCCTTATCAACAATCTTATCCATTAAAATTTTCATTTTAGGAGCTGTTTTTCTATCTAAACCACTAAGCATGTTTTCTTCATCATTATAATCATCAATATCACTATCAGAATAACGCAAGGAGGAAGTTTTAGTTGTGACCTTTATTTTTCCTTTCTTGGCCATTAGACACGTGTGGTCGGTGTCCTTCCATGCGCCCATGGTTGGGAAGAGGGTGGATTTCTTGGTAGGCTTCTTGATGGCTATGGTGGCCATCTCCTCTTCTTCTTCGGATGAGGACTCATCATTGGAGTCCCACTCCTTCCCTAGATGCGCTTGACCATATTGCTTCTTCTTCTGGAACATTTTCTTTGGTTGAGGCTTGTAGTCTTTACTCTTCTTATTGGTATCTTCATTTGGGCAATCGACTATGAAGTGGTCATATTCTTTGCAATTGTTGCATGCCCGTCTAATCTTGGGTCTTTGTTTGTCCCTTTGTCTTCCTTCGTTTGAGCTATTACCCTTTTTTCTTCTCATCGTCTTCTTGAACCTTTTCATGAACAAGATCATGTCTTCATCATTGACATCACTGCTATCATCATCACTGTTATCTTCTTCAATAGCTTTTCGAGCTTCTTTTGATGCGTGCTTACAAGTTGACTTCAAAGCAACTCATTTATTCTTTGCCTAGGTAAGGTCGTCAATTTCCTTGACGTGCTTGGCTTGCTTCTCCATCATTTCAAAGTTGATAATCTTGCCAAGAAGTTCGTTCGGGGTCATTTTCTGATACCCGGGGCTTTCTCTAATCATAGAGCAAAGAGTCACGTTGCAAGGTATGAATGCTCTAAGAATCAACTTCACAACCTCATGATCATTCCACTTCTTGCTGCCATAAGCTCGGACTTTGTTGATAAGATTCTTGAGTCTATTGTACATGTCTTGACGAGATTCACCATCTTCTAGAGCGAATCTTCCCAATTCAGCTTCAATCATCTCTATCTTTGCTTCGCGTACATGACGGTCACCTTCATGTGCGGTTTGTAGAGTGTCCCATATCTCTTTGGCAATTTCAAGTCCATCCACCTTGGTGAACTTGTCTCGGCCCAATGATGAAGTGATCACTGCTGCAGCTAGAGTATTCTGATGAATTGCTTGTTCTTGACTTGGTGTCAACTCTTCATTGTTTTCCGGAGTATCTATCCATGTACAAACTATATGCCATAAACTTGGATTAAGAGATATAAGGTGTGGATTCATATTTTTTCTCCATATTGAATAGTCATTTCCATCAAAGTAAGGTGCTTTGCGTAAAGGAATTGATAAGTAATGACTATTATTAGAATTTAAACGTTCATAGTCAAAAGGATATCGGGAGTAGTCTGTGTGACTACCCCCCTTATTCTTTTCATCATTGATCTTCTTCTTCCCTTTTGGGGAGAGGACCTTCTTCCGTAGAAGAGCCTTGAGTTCAAACATCTCCTCATCATCATCCTCACATTCTTGAATGGCATCGAGGAGCTTTTCTAACTTTTGGTTTCTTTCCTCATCACCCTTTTCGTTTTTGAGGCCCTTGTGTACATCCTTAATGTCCGACATGGTCTCTTCGAGCGGGGAGTCTCTTTTGAAGAGTTTGGCTCTGATACCAATTGGATGTAGCCTAGAGAGGAGGCGGTGAATAGGTTTTTTGCACTTTTATCGAACCTTGAAAACACTTGACAGATAGATCAAATACGAGTAGGCCGGACTAGTCCATTATGGTGTGGACTAGTCCGGTGTGCGAGGACTAGAAGATCAAAGTAAATGGATAATTCTACTTGTAGCACACTATGCATCAGAAATCAGATTACAAGTAAAGTGTATTGAGCGAATGAACCAATGTATTGCAATGATCAAGTATGATACAAAGTTTCAAGGTGAATTTTAGAATACTAATCAAAACCTAGATTATGATGAACGATAAAACAAGAACACGCAAGACAAAGTTTTATCCCGAGGTTCAATTCCACAGAGAAATTTACATCCCTGTTGAGGAGTCCATGGAGCACCGGGTCTTCACTAACCCTTCCCTCGTTGAATCGCCACGGAGGCCGATTCTCTTTCACTAACCACGAAGGGGAAAATAACTCATTCAAGGGGGCTTTATCACATGTTGAGGGATCCCCAAAGATTACAACACATAAACACCCTCAAACATACTCAAAAGATATACAATAAACAATGAGAGTGTGCGTGAGATCAAACCGAAGAGCTCAAGATGTGTAGAACAAGTCTCTCCTTTGTTCAATTGCTAATACTCAAGATTTGATCTTTTTAGGCTTAGGATGTGTGCAGAGATGTAAATGTTGGGCTCTTGGAAGTTGTGACGGCACAGGGAGTTGAGAGAGAATGTTGTATGGCCGTACACCTATATTTATATTAGGGTTTCCAAATGTTACCGTTAGCGTTTGTGAAGTCCGGACTAGTCCGTGGTGGACATCAGACTAGTACGATGTGTGTGTGTGCGAGAAACCCTAAGTGTTGATAGTACCGGACTGGTCTGTTAAGGTGCGGACTAGTCCGATCTTAGTCAGATAGTTTTTGGACTAGTCCGGTCAATACCAAACTTGTCCGTGGTGGTGAAAAAATGTTCAACTAAGGACAAGTCCGCACATGGAGGACTTGTCCGATTTTTACTTAGAGAATTATCGGACTTGTTCAGTGGTTATCGAACTAGTCCGGTGTAGAGAGAAATCGTTCAACGAAGGACAAGTCCGCACTTGGAGGACTTGTCTGATTTTTACTCAGGCAGTTATCAGACTAGTCCGGTGCTTATCGGACTTGTCCAGTTGTACATCTGTGAAGTGCTGTGGACAAGTCCTTGCTGGGGGACTTGTCCGATTCTTGTGCAGAGAAATATCGGACTAGTCCGCTCTTCCCGAGAAATGTGCAGTGACTGCAACCACTTTTCCACTTGAGCTCTTGGGGTGTGTTTCTCCAAAACACCCCAAACAAAATAATCTAATCTTTTCAGCTCCTGAGCTCTTTTCCCTTTAAATCCTCATTCTCTTACCTTTTTGTGCTTTCTTCCTAATTTCTTTAAAACCTACGCTCATCTCAACAATTTTGTTAGGATCTCATTGGTTTGTCATTAATCAACCAAAACCCACAAGGGATGCCTAGATGCACTTTCACACCTGCTGCACCATATTACAACCCGTCTGCTGCTGCATACCACCCTGCTTATCTATCGCGACCGCAATAGGCAATGCAACAACGCCCTTCCATGCAAGCACCTTGCTTACCTATGCAGCCTGCGCCACACACAAATATGTCTGCTTATGCTCAGAGTCAGCCTCGCCCTAACTTTGCTGGCGCCACTGGTGGGAAGACTTGCTATAATTGTAATCAAGTGGGACATTTTGCAAATCAATGCCCAATACCAGGTCAAGGACATATGAAAATGCTCCAAGGCAGAATCCAAGGCCCAATGGAGGAACAACTCAGGGCAACCGATGACCATATAATTTTGCTCATGGTAAGATGAACCATGCATCTACAAAAGAGGCTCAACAAGCTAAAGATGTTGTGATTGGTACGTTTCTCATAAACTCCAACCCCACTACTATATTGTTTGATTCTGGAGCATCTCATTCATTCATATCATCAAAGTATGTCACGAGGCATAGCATGCCTATATCATACCTGAATTACACTCTGCTAGTTATGTCTCCTGGAGGGGAGATGAGGACGAATATAGTATGCCAAAAAGTAAGTATTTCCATAAGGGGGTAGATTTTCTCGCCAAGCTTATAGTCCTGAATTCACACGAATTGTACATCATACTTGGAATGGATTGGCTAAGGAAGCATAATGGGGTGATACAGTGTGCCATTCGGATAGTGCAATTGACAAATGAAGAAGGAGTCAGTATAGAATTCAAGGCAGTTCAGCCAACAACCGAGAAGGCCATAGTGAATCATGCAGAAGGAGTAACTTTGGACAAAATTCCGATTGTTTGGCAATACCCAAATGTGTTTTCTGAGGAATTGCCAGGTATGCCACCTGATCGTGACATCGAGTTCATCATTGATTTAATATCTGGAACTGCACCTATAGCAAAGAGGCCATATAGGATACCTCCTAAGGAATTAGCAGAGCTCAAGAAGCAGATTCAAGAGCAGTTAGATAAGGGTTTTATATGCCCAACCTAATCGCCATGGGGAGCCCCAATGATTTTCGTTGATAAGAAATATCGATCCCAAAGAATGTGTGTAGATTACTGGTCTCTCAACGAGGTGACAATTAAGAATAAGTACACGTTACCGCACATAGAGGATCTGTTCAACCAGATGAAGAGAGCCAAAATATTCTCTAAGATTGATCTTCGGTCGGGATATTTCCAACTGAAGATTAGACCATCGGACATACCCAAAACATCTTTCAGCACACGGTATGGATCCTATGAGTATACAGTCATGTCATTTGGATTGACTAATGCACCTGCATACTTCATGTATCTCATGAATAAAGTCATGGAGTATTTGGATAAGTTTGTGGTAGTGTTAATTGATGACATCATGATCTACTCAAAGAGCAAAGAGGAGCATGAAGAGCATTTAAGGCTGACGTTGCAGAAATTGCGAGAACACTAGTTGTATGCCAAGTTCAACGAGTGCCAATTCTGGTTGAGGGAAATACCATTCCTAGGCCATGTCATTTTTGGAGGAGGAGTGTCAGTTGACCCAGGAAAGGTTAGAGATGTGCTAAAGTGGAAACCGCCACAAAATGTGAAGGAAATCAGGAGTTTTCTTGGAATGGCTGGATATTACCGTCAATTTATCAAGGACTTTTCCAAGATAGCGAAGCCCATGACTGAACTATTAATGAAGGAGAAGCCTTTCAAGTGGACCCAAGCTTGTCAAGGCAGTTGGCAGGAGTTAAAGAAGATATTGATAACCGCACTAGTATTAACGTTGCCCGACGTAAGTAAGAGTTTTGACATCTACTGTGATGCTTCAAGGCAAGGACTTGGTTGTGTATTGATGCAAGAAGGCTGAGTAGTAGCTTATGCCTCTAGGCAATTGAAGAAACATGAGCAGAACTATCCCACACATGATCTCAAACTTGCAGCTATAGTGCATGTGAAGATTTGGAGACATTATGTTCTTGGCCATAGATGCGAGATTTATATAGATCATAAGAGTCTCAAGTACATATTCACATAAACGGATCAGAATTCGAGGCAACAAAGATGGTTGGAACTCATTAAGGATTATGATGTGGGAATCAATTATCATCTAGGATAAGCCAACGTAGTGGACAATGCTTTGAGTCGAAAAGGAGCAAGCCATCAGCTCGCGGTTTGGGAATTGCCATCCGAGCTATGCAGGGAGTTTGAACGGTTGAATCTTGGATTTGTGAATGAGATGGGAATCATGGAGTTAAATCCGACCTTGGAACAAGAAATTTGAGAAGGTCAAACAAAGGACAAGGAAATCCAGGAAATCAAGGAAAGGACCCAAGAAGGGAGAGAATTCGGATTTGATGAGGATGACCAAGGTACTCTATGGCTTGGAAAACTGATTGTTGTGCCTAATGAGAAGCGTCTCTGGGAGATGATACTAAAGGAGTCACACGACTCGCCTTACTCTATCCATTCCGGATGTATGCAGATGTACAAGGACCTGAAGATGTGCTACTGGTGGGATGGTATGAAAGGGGACATAGATGAATATGTCCCATTGTGTGATGTATGCCAACGAGTAAAAGATGAACATCAAAGGCCAGCTGGACTGTTGCAGCCATTGAAGATTCTGGAATGGAAGTGAGAAGAGGTTCGTATGGATTTCATAGTTGGTTTGCCTCACACTTAAGCAGGATATCACTCAATATGGGTTATTGTGGATCGATTGATGAAATCAACGCATTCCATTCCTGTCAAGACCACCTACCGTGGAGCAAAGTTGCAGAATTGTATATGGGAAGAATAGTGTGCTTACACGGAGTGCCTAAGAAAATATTGTCTGATAGAGGTTCTCAATATACCTCAAGGTTCTGGCAAAAGCTGCACGAGTTAATGGGAACTCAGTTGAATTTCAGTTCGACATATCACCCTCAGACGGATGGACAGTCCGAGAGGGGAAATCAGATTTTGGAAGACATGCTAAGAGCCTGTGCACTAAAGTATGGAGGAAGCTGGGACAAAAGTCTGCCATATGCTAAATTCTCCTACAACAACAATTACCAAGAAAGTTTGAAGATGTTTCCATATGAAGCATTATATGGGAGAAGGTGTAGAACACCCTTGTTTTGGAATGAGACATGGGAAACCCAAGTATTTGGACCTGATGCGATACAGGATGCAGAAAAGCAAGTTCAAACAATTAGTGAAACCTTAAGAGCTGTTCAGTCAAGATAGAAAGGTTATGCGGATAATAGGTGAAGAAACCTAGCTTTTGAAGTGGGAGACTTCGTATATCTCAAAGTGTCACCTATGCGAGGTCACAAGCGATTCAATGTCAAGGGCATGTTGTTACCTTGCTATATTGGATCATTCAAGATTTTGGATAAATGGGGAGAAGTAGCATACAAGTTGGATATGCAGCACATCTTTTAGATGTTCATGATGTGTTTCACGTTTCTCATCTCAAAAAGTGCTTGAGGGTACCAGAAGAGCAAGTACCAATGGAAGAATTGGAGCTTGAGGAAGATTTGACCTATGCCGAGCAACCTATCAAAATTTTGGAAACCATGGAAAGGGTCACGAGGAACAAGGTGACTCAATGGTGCAAAGCGCAATGGAAGCACCATGCAGAATCAGAAGGAACTTGGGAGCGAGAAGATGATCTCAAGAAGGAATTTCCCTATCTCTTTCTTTTTGCGTTGAATCTCGAGTGCAAGATTCATTTTAAGGGGGGTATGTTTTGTAACACTCTCATTTTCATGCATTGCATGCATCCTCATACATGTTTAACATTAAGCATCATAAAAAGGAACAAGATTTAAAATGAATTTAGGCTGAATAAGGAATTTAAGTCTATTAGGGAGCAAACTTGTCCGGCCCCAAACCCAAACTAGTTCGGTATACCCTCTCTGGTTTAGAAATTCAGTTTCTTCATAACCCAAACTTGTCCGACACAAAGCACGGACTAGTCCGTCGATGGTTCTGATATTGCCCAGACTTGTCCGTTGTCCGAGCGAACTAGTCCGATCTTGTCTAGTTTCAGTCTGGAAGCCTTCTATTTTGCAACCCCGGACTTGTCCGGCCATGCACACTGGACTTTTCCTATTTCGTCTCTGTTGTCAAACAGACTTGTCCGGTCCATATTGCGGACTAGTCCGGCCTGTAGAAACCAACTCGGATTCTTTTTTGCTTCCATGATTGGTTATTGGGTACATGCCTTAATTGGGCCAAGAACTTCGTGCCCAACCTAAGAGGAGCCCATGTGGACCCCACCTCAGCCCCTACTCGTCCCCCACTGAATTCTACTTGGAATTCACCCCAAAACCCTACCTCTCCACCCCTATGCCCCCTCACCTCTCCATCAAGTTAAAAAACCCTTGCTGCCACCTTCTGCCTTGTACCGTCGCCAAGAAGGAGCCAAGGATCAAGGAGAAGGAGGAGAAGAGGGAGGAGGTACAATCAAGATCGATCTCCATCAACTTTTCGACAATCTATGTTCTTCATCGATAAATCTTCATCAACTCATCTTCATCAAGCCCTAGATTGTCAAGATCCAAGTGTTGCACCTAATTCTTGATCCTTGGATCTCTAAACACGTGGTACACCCTCTACATCCACTTTTCCACGTCAATTCAACCCTAATTCTCGTGCTATCCAAAAAACCCTAACTTCGCAGTTTCTGTATAGGGTGGATTAGTCTGTCCCCGGTAGCGGACTAGTCCGATGTCTTAATCTGTTAATGCTGAACCAAATACAATTTGATCCCAAATCAATTCTAAACCTGTCCAAACTTGTTAATATACATTAGAACCAGCTAGTAAACATTAATAGCAACTCATTAACAAGTTTTACCTCATAGTTGCATCAATTATGCACATCATGGCATATTGAGTAATATATGAGCATTATTTGATTGTAATGGTTGTTTTGCATGTTTGTCACGCGGAGTGGAAGGTCTCACTGTAGAGAGTGCTTTTGAGAACCTGTAGAACCATATTTTCGAAGTCTTCGATACAAACTAAGCTCAGGTGGAAGGCAAATGTCCTTGATCATATTGATCCTATTTTAAATGTTTTGTTTGAAAAACTGCATGCTTGTGTTGAAATCGATGGGAAAACTCAATTGTAGGAGTTTACTAGTTTTGATTGACTACCCTTGTCACTTGAACATTATGTAGAGAGTTGGGAAGGGTATTTTATACTTTTTGCCTCGCTATACTTAATTGGGTTTGGGAAACAATCATATTACTTAATTATGAACTATTGAACACATGAATAATAAGAATCAATAATAATGACCCTTTAGCGACATCATTCCTAGGGATCTAAGCAAGCCGGTTATGTTGAATAGGTTGGACTGTGTTGGTGGTTTAGCTTGCTTTAGATCTAAGGACCGGTTCGTGGAGTGACCATCCAGGATTTATAGTGACACCACAGGACCAAGTATGGGGGCGGCTTAGCTAACTAATTAGTGTGTTGCCAGTACTATTTGGACCATTAAGAAGGCTCATGGAAGGGGTAGGCGGATGGGCTTGTAGTTGATGGTGGGACTACTCCGGAATCCGAATGGCTCACGAGGGGTCCCTTGGTTGGATGTTCTCAGTTGGAAACATCACCACCGGTGAAACCTCAGCGGGGTCTAAATATGCTAGTAATTACTTTGTAAAGGCTATTTTGTGATCTCTTGGCCACACACCTAAGGAAGTGTGAGATAGCATAATTGAGATTCTTTAGTCATCGAAAGGTGATGAAATCACGAACTTGTGGGTAAAGTGGTACAACCTCTGCAGAGTGTGTTAAAAACTATCACGTTAGCCGTGCTTCCGGTTATGAGCAACCTGGACCCTCACATGATTAGAGTTATGAACCTTAAACTGTGTTTAATGGCTGAAACTGAATTGGGAGTTCGTTTGGCTAATTAATTAGCTTTAGTTTATGAAATTGATGGAATTGAGACAAATAAGCAGTTATGAGTTGAATATGGTTAATTATTGTTGGTATTGGTTATTTAAGTTGAAATTGATGTTATTTGGGTTATTTTTGGAAGGACAACACTTAATGATCATATTATTGTATTTTCAACTGTTTTCAATGCACTTTTATGCAAATAGCCATAGTTTATTATCATTCCTTGTTTAAGCTACATGTCATACACTTGCTGAGTACGACATGTGCTCACCCTTGTTATTTCCCAACAAATTCAGATGCAGGCATCAATGAGGAGTACCAGGGGGTCTTTGAGGAGTTCTAGGCGCGCGTGTTACCGTCAAGCTTGCCTAAGGAGTTGTAGTCTTTCATGTTTATATTTTCCGCTGCAGCTTTATTAGAGCTTGTATTTGATGAGGACATCAAAACAGCAGAGACACACATTAAAATGCAAGGACCAATCACAAGAGCACGGGCATGGTTAATAAATCAGTAGATGAATTCGCTCCTTACTTCTTTTGCATGTGAGTTTGAGAATAGATTGCTATGTGATGATTTAATTGTTATTAGGAATAATTGAGAAGATCAACAAGTGAAGGAAAGAGGCCTTGGGAGCATGGAGAACCAGCTGGGACATCCACAAGTTGATGGAAACAGTTTACAACTCAGACTCGAGTTCAACTTGGAGTCTAGGAGCAGTCCACCTTAAAACGGACGCCCAGGAGGCATACAAACTCCATTTTCTACATTCTACATATGCACTGAAAGAGGATAATATACACTTTCCAATGGTTCTGGTCTCACCTCAAAATTCCTCCGTAGTCATTAAGAATCGTCAAAACAAATCGAGTCCAGATTTCTGTCCGGTGCTGCGCCACCGAATCGGGCCTTCGAGCCTTGTATCCCGTAAGAGTCCATTAGGGACGCGTCTAATCGTGTTTTGGCCGAATCCTAGCCTTTAAATACTATACTCGCCGGTCACATTCGGTGGGTCCTAGTTATCATGTTTTGTCCTTGTTTTCTTGCTGTTCGACACCTATTCCACAATTCCTAAATAACAAACCGGTCCACCACGTTCATCGGTTTGCCCTAGCTAGTCGTCTTGCGTGAACTCCTGCATCGCCACCCCTAGATTAGGTGACAAACCTTTGTTCCACTCATCCTTGAATCATCACACACCACCCTATTAGTTGCTGTGAAAATTCCCGATCGTTTCATATCCGATTGCGAGTTCTGTTCTCAAACCGAGTTGGAATCAACATCCAAAAATTGTAACTCGGACAACCTATCTTAAAACGGCCATAACTTTGGCATACGAACTCAAAATTGTGCGATTTATTTTTCAAATTCATCTACACAATATTTTTCATCTGGTTTTCCGCCGTGTAGCATCGTTCGACGAAATTAGATTGCCCAAATTCCCCTCGGAAGATAGGCTATCCGACCTCCGAAGTTTCAACACGAATTTTAAAGAATCTTCTTGATTTTCTATAGGCCGCATATTACATCCAATTGATCTGCAAATTTGTGTGCTTCATATCTTCGTGCTCCTAAGTAAAGAAAAAATATCAAAAAAATATTACAAAAAAGAAAAAATAGTGAAGAGCACGCATATTAAAGCAATTGGCCTATACTACTTGCGCTATGATTGTTGGTTATATCATTCTGTCTTTCTTTTGCCTTGCTACTTCCTTGTGTTGTGCTAGGCCCTAGAGCACTTGGTTGACCAGCAACAGTTTCCTACATTGAATACTTATTCAACTTTGTTTACCTATTAACGATTTTCTGCTTATTAGCCACTATATTGTGCCATCCAAGCTCCACCTTTCTCTTGAGCATAACAGGTACCTTTGCAATCATCCCACACTTCATTGGTTCATCTCACCGTCCACACCACCTGCTGTATCGGTAAGAACACTTGTAAGAGCGTGGTAAGACGCTTGAGCGAGAGAGATTGTTTTTCTTCCACCTTTCACATTGTCACTATAGTTGATAGGGATGACATATTTTTGTTGTCTTTTGTTTCCTACTAACAATGGAAGGAGAAGACAATTATGACGAATGTGTTCAACATGCTGATTTACGTGATATGACGAAGACCATGAAAGATATGTTTGCTAAATACAACGCAACAACGGAGGAGTCATTGGCGAACTTGACTCGCCAACTTGATTACCTTGCTCTTCGGATGAATACTTTTGAGGCTCGGTTGCCTCTCACTGGAAGACATGAAGACAATGCTTATGATGATATGGAAGATCACAACAATCAGCCAAGATACCACTTTATCGTCGAGGTATGGGAGGTAATAATCATCATAACAATTATAATTGTCCTCCTGATGATCCTTTTGCTGAAGTGAAATTTACTATACCACCTTTTTCTGGTGCTTATGATGCTGAGGCTTATCTTGATTGGGAGATGACAGTAGAGCAAAATTTAATGCTCATCTTGTTCCTGAACAACATAGAGTTCGTCAAGCCACTAGTGAGTTTAAGGACATTTCTATCATATGGTGGAATGAACTTGTTAAAACTAGAACTGATCCTCCAACATGGGATAGATTAAAGGAAGCTATGCGTGCTCGATTTTTTCCTCCATATTTTTAGCGGGACTTTCGCAAAAAATTGCAGCGCTTAGACCAAGGTAACATGTCCGTAGAGGAGTATTATCAAGAGTTACAAAAGGGTATGTTGCGTTGTGGGGTAGTAGAGGACATGGATGATAAAATAGCTCGTTTTTATGGGGGTTGAGGCATTAAATTAAGAACATTGTTGATTACAAGTAATATGATACTGTTAACAAGTTGTTTCAGCTTGCTATGTTGGCAGAAAAAGAATTGCAGGACCGACAACAACAGCAACAACGCACGAGGAGCAACTTCATGCCACGTTCGACGTCTACACCATCCAAAAGAGCACCATATTTGACCCCCCGTGCAGCGACTACACCATCCAATGGTGGCCAACAAACTATACTTGCTGCTCCACCTTCTTGCGTGCTGGAAGGCAGCAAGGCGACATCATTCAAGCCTTCATTGTCCACTCCTTCTACGGGTCGTACTTCCGACATTAAGTGTCACCGCTGACAGGGACTTGGTCATATGATGAGAGATTGCCCGAGCAAATGAGCATACATAGCACGCGACGATGGCGGGTATGATAGTACTTCAGATGTTGAAGATGAATATTCTCTTGCTGACTTTACAGATCCAAATGATGAACACATCGAACAAGAGGTACTTGGTATAGCGGCGACTGAGAACTATAGGAGCATCATTGTGCAGTGTGCCTTGAGCTCCAAAGTGGAGACCGACGACAAGCTACAACGACACAACCTCTTCCACATGTTTCTCGTCGTCAAGGACTGCTGTGTACACACTATAATTGGTGGAGGTAGCTGCAATAACTTGGTGAACACGGACGTCGTCAAGAAACTTGGTTTGACAACAAGAGCACACCCTCATCCATACCACATTCAATGGTTCAACAACAGCATTAAGGTTCGGGTAACACAAACAACGAGAATACATTTTTCAATTGGTTCTTACCATGATTTTGCTGATTTTGATGTCATTCCAATGGATGCTTGTTCTCTTTTATTGGGCCATCCTTGGGAATTTGATACAGATGCTATTCATCATGGTAGAACTAATAAATATACTCTCATGCATAAAGGAAAGAAAATCACTTTCCTCCCCATGACTCCTACTGAAATTGTGCATTTTGAGAAGAGTAAAATTCGTGAAGGCGAAGCAACAAACTAGAATCTGAAAAATAGCAAGTCATTAAGCTAAAATCACCATCGTTGCTCGCAACTAAATATGACCTTGCTGATTTATTTGATGCTAAGGGGATGCGCTATGCTTTAGTATGCAAAGAAGCCATGTTTTCACTTCATGAATTGTCTATTGCATTGCCCCTGCCATTGCTAACCTTTTGCAGGAGTTTGAGGATGTGTTTCCCTCCGAGATACCCCCTGGTTTACCACCGATGAGAGGCATTGGACACATGATTGATTTGATTCCAGGAGCAAGTTTGCCAAATCGTGCAGCATACAGGGTGAATCCAGAGGAAACTAAGGAAATTCAGTGACAAGTCCAAGATATTTTGGACCGTAGGTACATTCGTGAAAGCCTTATCCCTTGTTCTGTTCCTATTCTTTTGGTTCATAAGAAAGATGGTAGTTGGCACATGTGTGTTGATTGTCAAGCGATTAATAACATCACCATTCGATATAGTTATCCTATTCCTCGCTTAGATGACATGCTTGATGAATTGAGTGGTGCTATCATCTTCACAAAAATTGACTTGCGTAGTGGTTATCACCAAATTAGAATGGCACTAGAAGATGAATGGAAAACTGCATTTAAAACCAAGTTTGGACTTTATGAGTGGTTAGTCATGCCTTTTGATTTAACTAATGCACCCAGCACATTGCGTTTAATGAACGAGGTTTTACGTGCTTTCATTAAACAATTTGTGGTGGTTTACTTCGATGATATCCTCATTTACAAAAAGTCCTATGATGAACATCTTGTTCATTTACATGCTGTTTTTACTGTTTTGAGAGATGCACGTTTGTTTGGTAACCTCAAAAAGTGCGTCTTTTGCACCAATCGAGTCTTGTTTCTTGGCTATGTCGTTTCCTCGCAGGGAATTGAGATGGATGAAGCAAAAATTGAAGAAATCACTAGCTGGTCAGTCCCAACAACCGTCACGCAGGTTCATAGTTTTATTGGTCTTGCAGGTTTTTATCGCCATTTGTGCAGGATTTCAGCACCATTACAACACCTCTACATGAGCTAACGAAGAAGGGAGTGCCGTTTCGATGGGGCAAACAGCAGCAACAAGCTTTTGATGCTCTCAAATCGAAGCTTACACAAGCATCATGCTACAACTTCCTGATTTTGACAAGACCTTTGAGCTAGAATGCGACGCAAGCGGCATTGGTATTGGAGGCGTTCTCATACAAGGAGGTAAACCCGTTGCTTTCTTTGGTGAAAAACTTCATGGTCCTTCTCTGAATTATTCCACTTATGATTAGGAATTGTATGCCTTAGTGCGAGTATTACAACTTGACAACATTATCTTTGGTCTAAGGAGTTTGTCATACATTTCGATCATGAATCATTGAAGTATCTTAAGTGTCAAACCAATCTGAATAAATGACATGCTAAATGGATTGAGTTCATAGAGTCGTTTCCATACATCATTAAGCATAAGAAAGGGAAGGAAAATGTCATTGCCGATGCATTATCTAGGCGTTATACCATGCTGTCCCAACTTGATCATAAAATCTTTGGTTTGGAAACAATAAAAGCATTATATCATACTGGTTTGGACTTCAAAGATGCTTTTGAAAATTGTAGAGAAGGAAGAACATGGAATAAATATGTGCTGCGAGAGGGTCTCCTCTATCGTGCTAACAAGCTATGCGTTCCAGCTAGCTCCGTTCGTCTATTACTTTTGCAGGAAGCACATGGAAGAGTGTAAGACCTATGTGTGCTGAATACATTGGCTTGTAGTGAATACACTTGCTTTGACGATAAAAGTTTTGAATATCACCAAAACACCTTTTTATTAAGGTCCCACTAGTTTTGGTTAGCTCTGGTGAGTTTTGTCTTTAGCTCCGACATGTCTTTCATAGCCCCGGCGTGTTCTTGCTAAAGCTCTGAGTCAATCTTTCTAGCTCCGGTTTTTGGGTTGACTAGTTTGGGCTAGTTCTGGTTAGTTTTGACGCTAGGTTCTACTAGCTTTTTTTAGCTCCGGCTCAAGGTCCGGGTTGCTCTGGCAAGGTTCGAAACTTGACCGCAGTGCTTCTGCTTTTCATTTGTAATGTTTCGTACTTGCTTTACATTGTTAGAAAGATTGCTTAGTATTCATTTGCTAAGTTTTTAGTGCGTTTTGGTTGATATGGATAATATCGTGTTACTGTGGTTTTGCAACATGCTTATGTGAGGTGCTGACATAAGGTGTTGTGTTCGGAATTAACTTGAGTCAAGTCAAGGACTTGGGCTCCTATGGATTGGTTGTTTATTCATGTGCAGGTGTTGCTTGAGTTCAAGACATGGCTGGTGATGGGATCCATTGGACTAGTCTCAGGGAGGAGATGAGGTTCCAACAACCAAATTCAGGAGGAATTGTTGTTGAGCTGATCAGGAGGTTGCACAACATGATTGAATCAAGAACAATGCATGTGAAGGTATCATGGACGTTATTGGAAGATGTTTGCACGCGTGCAAGGAGTGCATGGACGTGAATACATGGTTCCGAGATATGATGAAGAGATGTGGAAGTAAAGAGTTGGTCGGAAAAGTCCAATCGACTAGGTTATGGACTTAGGCTGCGGCTGAGTCGGGTTTGACTCAAATATGGAAAGATTTGAGTTGGTTATGATAGGATTTTGTGTGGGTCACGAATTTGAGTTGTTTAGGAATGTAGGATACGTTCCTAAGGTGTTTGGAAGTCTTAAGATTGCTTCTATCTGCGTATAGAAGAATCCTAAGCAGTTATGAAAAGTTACGATTCGTGAACAGAGTAGGATTAGGTTCCTGATTTGAGTTGAACTGGCTTTCGAGCTGGTTATATAAGAAAGGGAGCCCAGAGCTCGTGGTGCACGACTTTGGGGCTTTTCCTCTTGTGTTCTATTGAATAAAATTCAGAGTTTGAAGGAACTTTTGTGCCCTGTTCGTCCGACTTGTTCCAGACAAGTTTTACTCGTCGAGTTTCTGGACAGCACTACCTTTCGTCAGTAGTTTTATCATAACTCGAGTTTTACAGATCCAATTGACGTGATTCTTTTTGGGTTGTCTTCAAAACTTGATTATCTATCATCTTTCAAAATTTCATGGTCATTGGATTTGTGGTCTATGATCTACACGAGTTTCTTTGCAGCATTCCAGAACTGTTTTTATTTCTCGGGTAGGGCAGATTGACCTTTGTTTGATCTTTCGATCATAACTTGAGTTTTTCTCGACGGATTTGAGTGATTCTTCTTGTGTTTTCTTAGTGACTTGATTCTATCTGATATCTATCACTTTTTTCACGGTGAAACACGTTTAGATTAGTCTCACACACGATTTCTTTAACAGATCATTTTTCTGCCGAAGGGGTTGGGGTTTAATTGTTTCTGCTGCGTAAGATTTTTAAATCTACCATTCACCCCCCTCTGGTAGCTTTTCACGTGCTCTTCGATCCTACAATTGGTATCAGAGCCACGGTGCTCTAATATTTGTGATTTGCACGTGTTTTGACTAATCATCATGGAGAAATACTCTGCCAAACCTTGTGTGTTCGCTGGTATTGATTTTCAGGTTTGGAAGGCACGTATGGAGGCTTTCATCCAGGAACAAGGCTTTGCAATATGGGAGAAGGTATACAAGCCTTATGAAGTGCCATCAAACGATCAAGTTACAGCTACAAATCTGAGAGATGTCGACAACAACAACAAGGCTCAGAACTTGATCATACAAGGATTAACACAAAGCGACTTCGACCGTGTTGCACACCTCCGATCTGCATACGATGTGTGGAAAGCACTTTGTGACTACCACAAAGGATCCAACACGATCAAAGAGGTAAGGCAAGACATGTTCAAGAAAGAATACATGCGCTTCGAGATGCAACCCGTGAGTCTATTGATGACCTTTTTGCTCGCTTTAATAAGATTCTCAGCAACTTGCGTAGTGTCAATGTTATTTCAGATGCTGAAAATGCTAGGCAATTGCTAAGTGCATTAGATATGTCAATTTGGGAGATAAAAGTCACATCTATTCGTGAATCTACTGTCATGAGTTCACTTACTTTAGATGTGCTATATTCCAAGTTAAAAACTCATGAAATTGACATAATCTCACGTAAGAACCTCAACAAGTCTATTGCTTTTGTTTCTCAATGTGATATGCCTAGTTCCGGTCAAACATCATCTTGTGGTACACTTGCTTTGCTGTCCTCTCTAACCCTTGAACAGATTGAGGAGTTTCCAGAGGAGGAGCTAGCGCTCATCTCTACCCGGTTCTCAAAAGCATTGCAAAATGTGAGAACTAGAAGGAGAGGAAGCTCCGGACCTCAACGATGCTTTGAATGTGGTAAGACAGGACATTTTCATTCAGATTGCCCTAACCTTTCAGGTCCTACTCCTCGGGATGAAAAGAAAACAAGAACGAAGCACTCCTCTGCAAAAGATACGAAGAAAAAGAAGGGTTTTACAGGTCGTCAACTGGTGAACAGTTTTATCTCCGCACTCCAGGAACTTGGCTCAAGCGACGTGTACATTGGAAGTGACGAAGATGAAGATGATTTGGCAAACTTGTGCTTTATGGCGGGCAAGTCAAGATCAAGTATGGAGAAGGCAGAACAGAACAGCGACAATGAAGAGGTATGTCCTACTTGCGAAGAAATGTGTGATGCTATTTCTCGTGCCACTATTATTGTTAAGAAAAAGGACAAAAAGCTTAGGGATAGTGCTGCTAAAATTGAATCACTAGAATCTGAAATCAACCGTTTAAAAACTTTGATTCCTAGTGATGATGCATGTCCCTCATGTGATTTAATATATGAACAATCATCCTCATTAAGAAGTGCGCACACCTCCACACTTGATAAACTTGAGTTAGAAATTGAAAAGAACAAAGAGCTTGCTCCACTTAATGATAAAAAACTTGAAAGATGCTAGATGTTCTACAATTGATTTGCATTGTTCTACTTGTGATGATCTTTATAAGAAACTACAGTATGCTATGAATGAAATTTCTATATTGAACAATGCTTTACGTTCTCATGAAGTTAAATTTTGTTCCAATTGCAAACTAAAAGGAAAAACTTCATGTGAAAATTGCCTTGATTTCTCCAATAAACTTGATGACATGCATATGACATTAGATCGGTTTTGTAATGGGAATAAGAACCTAAACTTGCTGCTGAATTCTTCCAAGTATTGCAATGATAAAACTGGTTTAGGTTTGATTCTCATGCTCATACTAAGGCACATCCACCTAAATTTGTAAAGTCATTAGGAAGTGGTTTGATTCAAACAGTTCCTAAACAAAAAGGAGTGGTTTTCAAATCTGCAAGAGTGTTGTCTCATTCGGTTTCAAATAAAAATATTGCTTGCTCATCTAGACATGACACAAAGTTAAATTTCATTGTATCCACTGTGGTAGAGATGGTCATGTCATAGATTTTTGTTATAGACTAGCTAAACAACAGAAAAGGGAAATAATGGTTGCTAGATCTCATAACTTTCATGCAAAATTTGCTGCACATATTGAACCGAATAAACAACCTGCTGTTTTGAGTCAAAAACATTCAAAGTTCACCTCCAGACCTTCTGTTTTTGCCTCCGGAGCTACTGATTTTTGTGCTACACAAGTAACACCTTATAGGTCAGTAGTTAAGAATAAAAAATCTCAAACTTTGACTGATAAACCTGCTGTTTTGTCTCAGCTTCCGCGTGTTTTTCCTGCTGCACGTTGCGTGACTCAGTACTGGATTCCTAAATGCCTTTTGACTAACCCCAATATTGAGTCATCGATGTATTGTGCTTCTATGTAGGTTACATATTTGAGGAAGGATAACATTTGGATTGTGGATTCAGGTTGCTCATGCCACATGACCGGTAATAAAGATTGGTTCTCCTCCCTCTCTTTTGTGTCATGTGTAGAGAATGTTACTTTTGCCGATAATTCTTCAACTCCTATAATTGCTAAGGGTTCGATTAGAGTAAATGATCACTACACTTTGAAGGATGTGGCACTTGTCAAAAATTTGAAATACAACTTGCTTTCTGTTTCACAATTGCTAGATGAAAAGATGGAAATTATTTTCAATAAAACTGCTGCAAAGTTGTAAGTTCAAATAGTGAGCTTATTTTTAACATGTCTCGGTTTGGAAGGGTTTTTAAAGCTGATTTTGATATGTCTTCCTCTAAGCATAGGTGTCTAGTTGCTAATGATTCAAAGGACTTATATTTTTGGCATCATAGACTTGTTCACATAGGCTTTGATCATCTAATGCGTGTTAGTGCTCTTGATCGCATACGTGGGCTGCCCAAGCTTAAAGGGGACAAAGAAATTGTGTGCTCTTCTTGTAGACATGCTAAGATGGTTGCAGGTTCACATACTCCTCTCACAACGATCATGACAACTGAACCATGTCAACTTTTGCATCTTGACACCATAGGACCTTCACGTGTTCAATCCTTCGGAGGTAAATGGTATGTACTTGTAATTGTTGATGATTATCCTATATACTCTTGGGTTTACTTTATGGCATATAAGAATGAAGCTTTTAGTCACTTTAGGACTTTATTTCTTATATTATCAATTGATCACCCAGGATCTTTAAAGGCAATTAGAAGTGATAACGGAACTGAATCTAAAAATCAATCTTTTGATCACTTTTGTGCTGAAAATGGAATAGATCATCAATTTTCTTCACCATATGTACCTCAAAAAAACGGTGTTGTAGAAAGAAAGAACAGAACCTTAGTTGAGATGGCTAGGACTCTTCTTGATGAATATCAAACTCCGAGGAAATTTTGGACTGATGCGTTAGCAACCGCTTGTTATGTCTCAAATCGTGTTTTCTTGCGTGCTAAGCTAGGTAAAACACCATATGATCTCCGGTTTGGACATAGGCCTAGTGTTACACACTTTCGGGTCTTTGGTTGCAAATGCTTTGTTAAGAAACATGGTAATCTTGATAAATTTGAACCTAGATCCATTGATGGCATGTTTCTTGGTTATCCATCTCATACTAGAGACTACCGTGTGCTTTTACTTGACACTAACAAAATTGTGGAGACTTGTGAAGTGTCTTTTGACGAATCTAGCCTAGGTACTAGCTCAAAAATTGCAGGTCCAGATCCATATCCGCAGGGGGGAGCATTTTCGTTCAAGATGAGGAAGAATTGGAGCTGCTGCCCAAAAATTCAGCAGCTAAAGTCTTTGGTTCAGCTCCGGATGTTAATTCTCAACCAGCACCGACAACCATCAATGCTGATTCAAATCATCCTCAAGTCACAAGCTCATCGATTTGTGATGAACATGAAGAAGAAGAAGCTTGTGAGACATCTGTTCCCCTACGGTTTTACAAAGATCATCCCCCACAACAGATGATTTGAAGCTTGCACGAACGAGTCACATGGTCCAGGTTTTGCGATCCAAACTCTTATGCTCATTCTGCTTTTGTTGCTTCTTTTGAACCCAAAGATATATCACATGCACTCACTAATGAATCTTGGATTATTGCAATGCAAGAAGAGTTAGAAAATTTTGAAAGAAATAATGTTTGGAAACTTGTACCTCCACCTCAAGGTCACTCTTTAATTGGAACTAAATGGGTATTTAAAAATACACAAAGTGAGGATGGGGTTGTGGTCAGGAATAAGGCTAGGTTGGTTGCTCAAGGTTTCACTCAAGTTGAAGGTCTAGATTTTGATGAAACTTTTGCTCCTGTTGCTAGATTAGAAGCCATAAGAATTTTGTTAGCTTTTGTTGCATCTAAAGGTTTTAAGCTATACCAAATGGATGTTAAAAGTGCTTTTTCTTAATGGCTACATAGATGAAGAGGTTTATGTTAACCACTAGATTTTGAAAATCCAGATTTTCCTAATCATGTTTACAAACTGTCCAAAGCCTTGTATGGTCTCAAACAAGCCCCTAGAGCATGGTATGATAGGTTAAAAACATTCTAGAACTAAGCACATTGACATTAGGTATCACTTTATCCGAGATAATGTTGAAAAAGGAAACATTGTGCTTCACCATGTAGATTCCGAACAACAATTGGCTGACATTTTTACAAAACCTTTGGATTTCACTCGTTTTTGTGACATTCGTAGTGAAATAGGAGTTATGCATCCTCATGGATTAAATTGAGGGGGAGTTTTGAAACTTGGGAAGTCTATGTGTGAATCTGAGATTAAAATAATATGAGCATAGTATTTTATACATATATGACTTTGTGATTCCTTTTACATGCTGAAAGTTCTTACTACATTACTCATGTTATACATTTTGTAGTTTTTTCCATGTCTATTAATTGAATAATTACTTACACTAAAACTGGTCATGGTCGAACTTTCTTGCTGTTTTGAACTTGTTACATGTTCACAAGTGCTTTTAATCATTAAGAATTAATCAAGTAATCAACTCACATGTTGAGTTTTTATGAACAAATATAAATTGAGAAAAGATCAAGAGAATATGCATGCATCGCACTTCTTCTTTTGAGATGGCTTATCATTGCACTTAGATATGAACTTGGAAGAAGTTGTGTATGACTAAAACCATGTCCTTAAGCTTCTGATTGTCAAATGACATAGGCTTGGCTTGGTTGGTTAGAATAAGGCAGATGCGCATATAATCTCTTGCAAATATCATATGATCTAAATTTATGCTTTGAAAAATAATAAAATGCAGCAACTAGTGTCATGATTTCAGGTTTTGAAATAGTTATGTTTGTGAGATCATGACTTACTTAAATTGAAAATTACATTTGATCTCTAGCATGGCTTACACTACTTTATGTATTTCATTGATGTGATAATGTAAGGTACTTGATAGTATGACTTGGATGAGTTTTGTTTATATGTATATGTTATAATATGCTCATAACAACTAAAGTTGGAGAGATAATTTGTTTATATGCTCATGACTTGCTGAATACATTGTCAAAGGGGGAGAGATAAGCATAAAGAGAAAGAGAATATGTGCATAAGGAGAGATAATAAAGGGAGAAAGATAATATGGGATAATTTTTGGATTTTCTTCTCTCTTCTCATTTTACTTTTGATTTACAAAGGGGGAGAAATTGTCTTCAAAACTTTTATGAGAATAAGCCAATGTTCGGATTTTAAATGGTGTTGCCAATGCATTCATCAAGGGGGAGATTGTAAGACCTATGTGTGCTGAATACATTGGCTTGTAGTGAATACACTTGCTTTGACGATAAAAGTTTTGAATATCACCAAAAAACCTTTTTATTAAGGTCCGACTAGTTTTAGTTAGCTCTGGTGAGTTTTGTCTTTAGCTCCGACATGTCTTTGATAGCTCCGGTGTGTTTTTGCAAAAGCTCTGAGTTAATTTTTCTAGCTCCGGTTTTTGGGTTGACTAGTTTGGAATAGTTCTGGTTAGTTCTGGCGCTAGGTTCTACTAGCTTTTGTTAGCTCTGGCTCAAGGTCCGGGTTGCTCTGGCAAGGTCCGAAACTTGACCGCAGTGCTTCTGCTTTTCATTTGCAATGTTTCATACTTGCTTTACATTGTTGGAAAGATTGCTTAGTATTCATTTGCTAAGTTTTTGGTGCGTTTTGGTTGATATGGATAATATCGTGTTACAGTGGTTTCGCAACATGCTTATGTGAGGTGCTCACATAAGGTGTTGTGTTTGGAACTAACTTGAGTCAAGTCGAGGACTTGGGCTCCTATGGATTGGTTGTTTATTCATGTGCAGGTGTTGCTTGAGTTCAAGACATGGCTGGTGATGGGATCCATTGGACTAGTCTCAGGGAGGAGATGAGGTTCCAACAACCAAATTCAGGAGGAATTGTGGTTGAGCTGATCAGTAGATTGCACAACATGATTGAATCAAGAACAATGCATGTGAAGGTATCGTGGACGTCATTGGAAGATGTTTGCACGTGTGCAAGGAGTGCATGAACGTGGATTCATGGTTCCGAGACATGATGAAGAGATGTGGAAGTAAAGAGTTGGTCGGAAAGGTCCAACCGACTAGGTTATGGACTCGGGCTGCGGCTGAGTCGGGTTTGACTCAAATATGGAAAGATTTGAGTTGGTTATGATAGGATTTCGTGTGGGTCACGAATTTGAGTTGTTTAGGAATGTGGGATACGTTCCTAAGGTGTTTGGAAGTCTTAAGATTGCTTCTATCTGCGTATAGAAGAATCCTAAGCAGTTATGGAAAGTTACGATTCGTGAACAGAGTAGGATTAGGTTCCTGATTTGAGTTGAGTTGGCTTTCGAGCTGGTTATATAAGAAAGGGAGCCCAGAGCTCGTGGTGCACGACTTTGGGGCTGTTATTCTTGTGTTCTATTAAATAAAATTCGTAGTTTGAAGGAACTTTTGTGCCTTGTTCGTCCGACTTGTTCCAGACAAGTTTTACTCGTCGAGTTTCTGGACAGCACTATCTTTCGTTGGTGGTTTTATCATAACTCGAGTTTTACAGATCCAATTGACGTGATTCTTTTTGGGTTGTCTTCACAACTTGATTATCTATCATCTTTCAAAATTTCACCGTCACTGGATTTGTGTTCTATGATCTACACGAGTTTCTTTGCAGCGTTCCAGAACTGTTTTTATTTCTCGGGTAGGGCAGATTAACCTTTGTTTGATCTTTCGATCATAACTTGAGTTTTTCTCGACGGATTTGAGTGATTATTCTTGTGTTTTCTTCGTGACTTGATTCTCTCTAATATCTATCACTTTTGCCATGGTAAAACACGTTTATATTAGTCTCACACATGATTTCTTTAACATATCGTTTTTCTGCCGAAGGGGTTGGGGTTTATTTTTTTCGGCTGCGTAAGATTTTTAAATCTACCATTCACCCCCCTCTAGTAGCTTTTCATGTGCTCTTCGATCCTACAAAGAGGTTTGATGGGACATTTTGGAGTGAATAAAAATAAAGACGTGCTGTCCACACACTTCTTTTGGCCAAAGATGAGACGTGATGTCGAGAGCTACGTGTCATGATGCACTATTTGTAATGAAGCTAAGCCTCGCCTTAAACCACATGGTCTTTATATGCCTCTTCCTGTTCCTAGTGTACCTTGGGAGGATATTTTTATGTTGTTTTGGGATTTCCTTGGACTAAGAGGGGGAGGGATAGTATTTTTGTAGTTGTTGATCGTTTCTCCAAAATGGCACACTTTATACCTTGTCATAAGAATGACAATGCCTCACACATTGCCGATTTATTTAACATAGAAATTGTTCGCTTACATGGTGTGCCAAATACCATTGTTTCTGATCGTGATGCAAAATTTTTAAGTTGTTTCTGGAGAACTTTGTGGTATAAATTGGGAACCAAGTTGCCGTTTTTAACTACATGTGACCCACAAACGGATGGACAAACCGAGGTAGTTAATTGTACTTTATCTACTATGTTGCGGTCTGTCCTGAAAACAAATTTGAAGTTGTAGGATGAGTGTTTACCACATATAAATTTTTCTTACAACATATCCGTTCACTCCACGACAAAGGTAAGTCCATTCCAGGTAGTGTATGGTTTCAATCCCCGTGCTCCTATTGATTTACTACCTTTGCCTCCTTCTGAAACTATAAATTTGGATGCTACACAACGATCTGAATTCATTCTTAAGATGCATGGAACTACAAAGAAAAATATTGAAATGATGAATGAGAAGTATAGAATTGCAGGTAGTAAAGGTGGAAAAGAAGTAAAACTTGAACCGGGTGATTTGGTGTGTTTACATTTGAGAAAAGAGAGATTCTCCGACTTGAGAAAATCTAAACTTATGCCACGAGCTGCTGGTCATTTTAAGATTGTTGAAAGATTAATGATAATGCATATAAGATTGAATTGCCTCCCGATTTTGGGGTTAGTCCTACATTTAACATTTCAGATTTGCGAACGTACTTGGGAGAAGAAGATGAACTTAAGTTGAGGATAACTCCGATTCAAGAGGGGGAGGATGATGAGGACATCACAACAGTGGAGACACACATTAAAATGCAAGGACCAATCACAAGAGCACGAGCACGGTTAATCAATCAGCAGGTGAATTTGCCTCTAACTTCTTTTGCATGTGAGTTTGAGAATAGATTGCTATGTGATGATTTAATTGTTATTAGGAATAATGGAGAAGATCAAAAAGTGAAGGAAAGAGGCCTTGGGAGCGTGGAGAACCAGCTGGGACGTCCACAAGTTGATGGAATCAGTTTACAACTCGGACTCGAGTTCAACTCGGAGTCCAGGAGCAGTCCACCTTAAAACGGATGCCCAGATGCATATGGACTCCGTTTTTGACGTTCCACATATGCACGGAAAGAGAAGAAGATAAACTTTCCAATGGATCTGGTCCCACCTCAAAATTCCTCGGAGTCATTGGGAATCGTCAAAACAATTCGAGTCTAGATTCCTGTCTGGTGCTACGCCACCAAGTCGGGCCTTTGGGCCTTGTATCCCGTACGAGTCCATTAGGGACACATCTAATCATGTTTTGGTCAAACACTAGCCTTAAATACTACAGCCGCCAGTCATATTCGGTGGGTTTTGCTTAGATCAATAATATCGCCAATCTACGATTTGTGAGACCCCAACTTCGCGATTTTAGATCGTGTCTTCGACGTTCTTGCTCGTGTTCTCGGTTGCACTTGCAGGGATTAGCCTTCTTGGCAAGGTCAAGCGTGTGCAGCACGGTTGATAACCAACGGAGCCGTGGTGTAGTGATTGCAGGGGTACTCGAACCGCTCGAGTGCCGCAGATCATCAACGTCGAGTTCTCCACCCCAATCGAGTTACCTTTCGGAAGATCGGGCCTAAACCTACTCATCAGTATTCAAGACTATTTGGTTTGTAATAAGATACCATTATTATTAGTGTGTTACTATTCGAGACATGGTTATATCTGTTTATGTGAATCACTTGTGTATGTATGTTAAACATACTGGGCACACATATGCATTACGCTTGGTTCATTTTCGGGACTAGGTGTCACAACCTTGGTAGTATGAGTATTCTATCAATCCTATTAAGCCTTGAGCTAGGATGTCACAATCCACTCCTCGTAGAAGACCGACGTCCTCATTGGTCAACCCACAAACTAGGAACATCCCCTCTTGGCCACGTCCGTACGTTCAATACTGGTAATGTACCACGTCACCGACCCGTACGCACCCATGAAACCACGAGGGTCAGCTCTGATACCATTTGTAACACCCCAGCCACTATGGGCCTGGCGGTCGTTACGTCAGGCAGGTCTCTAAGATCACAAACCAGCCCCACAGACCAACACTAGTCTTTTCTGCGCATTTTGTCCTCACTCATGCGCACTCAGGAAAACTTCCCGGTCGGTCACCCATCCGTAAATTGCTCTAGTCCAAGCACACTTAACCTCATTCTTTGCAGGTGGGCTTCTAGAAAAGAAGGTATACCTTGGTGGTATGAGTATTGTATCAATCCTATTAAGCCCTGAGTCAGGATGTCACAAAAAGCCATCCGAAGGCAATGACTAACCTAAACATCGTTGAACCAATGTTGAGACATAGCATAAGTTATTCATATTTACATGGTCATGTCATAACTAATTAGACTATAGTGGGGGTTTTAAGTGTTTATGATAATAGAATAAGATTGTTATGACATAATCATAAAGACTACTCCTACAACATAAATGGAATCCACAATCAAACAAGAAACGCTTCATCCAAGTATATGAATAAAAGAAGACTAAAGATAACATCTTTATTAAGAACAAAGTCCCAAATACAAAGAGGAATATATGAGCCATACATTTCCCAATTTGGAATTGGGAAGAGAGAGGCCCCTTCTACTCCTTTCTAACTTGGACCATGGACTAGAGACTCTCCCCTCTACAGCCTAAACTCCTCTAATCTAATGGAGAATAGTGAATACAATATAATGAATACTCAAGTGGTGTTTGTGTGAAGTGAGGGTAGGAGATCCTATTTATAGCTGGAGAAGGGTCGGTTCCCGCCACCAAAAGTGCGCAAATCAGTCTTTATCGTGATCAGGGCACCACAGGGAGTCATCACGTGAAAGTTGACCGTGTTTGGCGCCAAGAACTAGTCGGCCAAATAGGTGGTTCGGTCGACCTAGTCATTGCACCGTTGATGTTGTGCTTTCTCCAGGTCACTTACATGTGGGTCCCATTGATTGATATGGGTGATACACCATTGTATGTCCTCAGATACTTCTGTTTGTGGGCCATTTGATTCATGTGATTCCACATGTCAGTGCTTGATTGGCTAGGATGATATTTTATAGGATTGCTCTCTCTCTTTTACCTTATTTTTTGCATAAAATGTCTGATTGCACTATTCTTCCAAAGACAAGTGGAAAGAGGTTAAATAGAAAGGTGATGTGGGCAAGAAATGGTATTTCCTTCACATAATTGAGTTATATTGATGGGTGAAATTGGTATATAATAGCTGTCAACAGAAAGCAAAATGCTACACTTCTCAAGAATAAAAAGGTGCACATTTCTTTTGTCAAAGATGGTTCATATCAATTCAAGAATACAAATCATGCATCTTCCTTTCTTGAAATTGTTAAATATGACAAATATGCTAAAAAGGCTAAAGATGTCAATTCAACTATGTTTCATGATTTTGATGCATCATGCGTACTTATGAAGAGTAAATTTGATTATGTTTATGCTAAATTTGTTGGGACACTCCACAAGAGCTCAAAATATTGTGTGTGGGTGCCCAAATGCCTTGTCGCTAACCTTGAAGGACCAAACCGAGCTTGGGTACCAAAAACAAAAGCCTAAACTTGTTTTGTAGGCTTACTCCTCCGGTGGCTCAAACTGGGTGCCAGATAGTGGATGCACAAATCACATGATCGGAGCGAGAATACTATTTGTGGAGTATGAAGTGAATGATGATCCAAGTCAAGGTATCTACTTGTGCGATAATAGCCAAGGAAAGATACTAGATATGGATAAAATAGCCATTTCTCTTCAGCACACTATTTCTCATGTAATGCATGTTGAATCCTTGGATTATAACCTTTTATCCATATCTAAACTATGTGAGAAAGGTTATAATTGCTTGTTTACTAACAATAGCATGACCGTTTCTAGAAGAAGTTATAACTAAATTGCCTTTAAGGGTGTACTCAAGGGAAAGCTTTATCTTTAGGATTTCATCGTGGATAAAACTCAACTTGCGATATGCTTGATGGCAAAGACCAACATGAGATGGTTGTGGCATCGTAGGATAGTCCATGTAGGCATGACGAATCTAAAAACACTTATAAAGGGGGATCACATCCGTGGTCTTAAGAATGTAACTTTTGAGAAGGATAGACCTTGTAGCGCGCGCCAAACCAGAAATCAAGTTGGAGCCGCTCATTCGACAAAGAATGTGATGACGACAACAAGTCCATTGGAGATGCTTCACGTGGACCTCTTCGGCCCATCGCTTACATAAGCATGGCAATAACAATATGGTTTAGTTATTGTTGATAACTTTTCCCTTTACACTTAGGTGTTATTCTTGCATGACAAAGGTGAAACTCAAGGTGTCTTAAGAGGTCCTTGAAGAGATATCAAAATGAGTTCTCCTTGAGAGTCAAGAAGGTAAGAAGCGCCAACGGCACTAAATTCAAGAACATTGTTGACGGTTGTTATATACCAATTTTACCCGTCAATATAACTCAATTATGGGAAGGAATTGTCATTTCTTGCACACATCACCTTTCTATTTAACCTATTTCCACTTGTCCTTGGAGAAGGTAGTGTATGCAGGGATTCTATGCAGAAATGAAGTGAAGCAAATGGATGGATCCTATAAAATATCATTCCAGCAAATCAAACGACGACACGTGGCACCACATGGATCAATTGGCCCACAAACAGAAGTATCCGAGGCCATCCAACAGTGTAGCACCCATATAAAGGAATGGGACCCAGCTGGCAGAGACCTGGAGGAAGCACAACCCCAACTGGGCCAAGACCAGGTCGGCTGACCACCCTAGTCGGCCGACTAGGTCTTAGCGCCTTTTACGGTCAAACGCCACGTGTTGGCTCCTCCTGGCTTGAAGAGGTTATGGGTGATAGATTCTCGCGCTTTTGGTGGCGGGAACCGACCCTTCTCCAAGCTATAAATAGGACCCCTCACCCCTCACTTCAACACACATCACTTGAGTATTCATCCATTGTATCCACTACTCTCCATAGGTTTAGAGGAGTATAGGCTGTAGAGAGGAGAGTCTCTAGTCCCTAGTCCAAGTAGGAGAGTAGAAGGAGTCTCTTCCCAATTGGGAAAGGTATGTCTCCCATATTCCTGTTTGTATGTGTGACTTTATTCGTAATAAATATGATATATTTAGTCTACTATTGTTCATATACTTAGATGAAGCGTTTCTTGTTTGATTGTGGATTCCATGTATGTGGTAGGAATAGTATTTATGATTGTGCTATACCACGCTGATTACATTATCATAAACATTATAAACCTCAACTATAGTCTAATTAGCTATGATATGATTATGTTAATGTAGGATCGAAGAGCACGTGTAAAGCTACCAGAGGGGGGGGGGGGTGAACGGTAGATTTAAAATTCTTACACAGCGGAAACAATTAAATCCCAACCCCTTCGGCAGAAAAAAATCCTGTTAGAGAAATCGTGTGTGAAACTAAACTAAACGTGTTTCACCGTGACAAAAGTGATATATATCAGAGAGAATCAAGTCACGAAGAAAGCACAAAAAGAATCACTCAAATCCGTCGAGGGAAACTCAAGTTATGATCGAAAGATCAAACAAAGGTCAATCTGTCCTACCCGAGAGAAACAGTTCTAGAATGCTGCAAACAAACTCGTGTAGATCAGAAACCACAAATCCAATGACCGTGAAATTTTGAGAGATGATAGATAATCAAGTTGTGAAGACAACCCAAAAATAATCACGTCAATTGGACCTGTAAAACTGTAGTTATGATAAAACCACCAACAAAAGGTAGTGCTGTCCAGAAACTCGACGAGTAAAACTTGTCTGGAACAAGTCGGACGAACAGGGCACAAAAGTTCCTTCAAACTACGAATTTTATTCAATAGAACACAAGAGGAACATCTCCAAAGTCGTGCACCACGAGCTCTGGAACCATGTAGACACGTCCATGCACTCCTTGCACACGTGCAAACATCTTCCAATGACATCCATGATACCTTCATATGCATTGTTCTTGATTCAAACATGCTGCGCAACCTCCCGATCAACTCAACCACAATTCCTCCTGAACTTGGTTGTTGCACCTCATCTTCTACTTAAGACTAGTTCAATGGATCCCGTCACCAGCCATGTCTTGAACTCAAGCAACACCTGCACATGAATAAACAACCAATTCTGACGAGCACAAGTCCGCGACTTGACTCGAGTCAGTTCTGAACACAACACCTTACGTGAGCACCTCACATAAGCATGTTGAAAAGCATATCAAAACGATATCAGCCATATCAACTAAAATGCACCAAAAAGTTAGCAAATGAATACTAAGCAATCTTTATAAGAATATAAAGCAAGTTCAAAACACTGCAAGATAAAAGCAGGAACATTGTGATCAAGCTCCGAGCCTAGCCAAAGCTAATCGGAGCTTGAGCCGGAGCTTACCAAAGCTAGTACAACCTAGCGCCGGAGCTTACCGAAGCTAGTACAACTTAGCACCAGAGCTTACCAAAGCTAGTCGGACCTAGTTTCGGAGCTAACAAAAACTAGTCGGAACTAGTCATCCCAAAAGTCGGAGCTCGAAAAACATGTCGGAGCTAACCAACATAAGTCAGACCTAGCAAAACATATCGTACCTTAACAAAGACATGCCGGAGCTATCAAAGACATGCCGGAGCTAAAGACAAAGCTTAGCGGAGCTACCCAAAAACATGTCGGACCTAGACAAAGAAGGTCGGACCTTACATCGGACCTTGCAGAAGCTCGAAGCTAGAGTCGGACCTTGCTAAAAAGATGTTATGGCATCATTCAAAACTTTTATTGTCAAAGCCAATGTATTCAGCACAGATATGTCTCACAATCTCCCCCTTGATGAATGCATTGGCAACACCACTTCAGATCCGAACGTTGGCTCATTCACATTAAAAGTGTTGAAAACAATTTCTCCCCCTTTGTAAAACAGAAATAAAATGAGAATAAAAACAAATTCTCCCCCCGAGAAGAATCGTGCCAAAACAATTGTGAATATGTGCAATATGTAATCAATTTCTCCCCCTTGCATACTTATCTTTTTTTTTTAAAATTCACATATTGTCTCTCCCCCTTTGACAATGTATTCAACAAGGTACAAAAGAGAATTTTCAAAATGTTATGATCTTATTATAACATATACATATAAACAAAGCTCATCCAAGTCATACTATCAAGTAACTTACACTATCACATCGATGAGATACATAAAGTAGTGTAAGCCATGCTAGAGATCAAGTGTAATTTTCAATTTTAGCAGGTCATGATCTCACAAACTTAACTATTTCAAAACCTGAAAGCATGACACTTGTTGCTGCATTTTATTATTTTTCAAAGCACAAAATTAGATCATATGATATTTGCAAGAGATTATATGCGCATCTGCCTTATTATAACCAACCAAGCCAAGCCTATGTCATTTGACAATCAGAAGCTTAAGGACATGGTTTTAGTCATACACAACTTCTTCCAAGTTCCTATCTAAGTGCAATTGTTGGTGGTTTGGATCCGGCAGATCTCCCGACACTACTAAAGTGTTAGAGGAGTTTGATGTTCGGTGTGGGCGCGCGGAGATTCAAGAAGGTGAATTTTAAATGACACAGGAGACACGGTGGTTTACGTGGTTCGGGCCGCCTGAGCATAATACCCTACTCCACGGGTGTGTTGGTGTTGTATTAGCCGTATGAGCTTGTACCGAGCATCTATGGAGCATGCAGAGTGTGTCATCGGCCTATCCTTTTATAGTACAAGGGTAGGCCGTTACAAGTTAGCCTGGCCCAACTTGTGGCCCCGGCGGTTACTAATATTGATACTCATTCAACACGTTTAATTGCCCTTAATGACCGGGTAATGGGCTTTGACAGCACCGTTACTGGTAATTAAGGTCGTCCGATCGTGTGTCATTAATATAGTATTAGTGACACTTGATCGGGTCTTGAAGCCCTTGATTCCCCTTTGAAGATCCGGAGCCGTTGTGGAGTCTTCCGGAGGTTAGATGCTGAAGATCCGACGGTTGGACACGTGGCAGCTCCAGGGCATACTGTGGGAAACAGGTAGCTCCGGAGCTACCTGACATCTGTCAGTTCTGGAGCTTCCCTCGGTCTGGGGTTAGGTCCGGGGGTGCCATTTCGGTACATAGCCCAGAGCTTACCCCTTGTGGGCGGTAGCTCCGGTTTGACAGTACACGTGGCGACCCTGGGATTAACCATGTTGGAGAAGCAGGTCCGGTTATGTCTGACATGTGGGCCTCCGAAGGTCTTCAAATCAAGTAGATGACTTTCCCTTGAGATCCTTGTAATCTCAAGGGGTGTATGGTTCCCAGGGTACTGACAGTGGCCCCCTGGGCCCACCTCTGGGGAAGACCCCTTGGGTGAAGTCATTCCGCCGGAGGTGGGTCCATCCTCGCGACTTTTGAACTGAGTCTTCAAAGGTCTTCAGATGTGCCGTTGGCGATGGATTGGAGTTAAATCTTCGCCGTGTGGCGTATCCCGCGTGCAGCAGATGAGATCTTTGGCGTGCGGATCTCACACAATTGAAGGTCGCCGGTTCCCGATACAAAAACCGTATCGGTTCCGCGCGCCTTGTCAGACCGCCGCCTTCGGGCTTCCCGCCTCATGATGATAACCGTTCGCCTGGGTAAGAACCTCGACTTGATCGTCGGGGTGGTCCCGGGCCTTCTTGTCATCGGCTGGGTGGAATTTTTGAGTGGTATCTTCAACTTCCTTGCGGTTTCCATCCAAGCGTTGCGAGGGCTTACTTAAGAAGGAAAGCGCGCACTGTCTGGAGTTCTTTACGCCTCTCATCTGATCTTGCGCTCAAACTCCCAACTTGTGCTTCGTTTTTCCTCTATTGCCTTGCTGTGCTGCGATGGAGTTGGGTCTCCGCGAGAGTCGTTTGAAGACCGACGGTGACCTGAAGAAGGTCCGGGCCCTCATGGGATGGTCCTCGGACTTCTTCAACCGCATGGTCTGCGCCGGGGGAGAGCTCCCGTTTGAGAAGGAGCACGCCGGCGAAATGGTGTACTTTTCTTCGTACGCCATGGTGGGGTTGATCCCACCTTTTCCTCCTTTTTCTTGATGCTGCTAGACTTTATGGTCCGCAGCTATACCACCTTGGCCCTCACTCCATTCTCCTTGTGTCTATCTTTGTCCACTTCTGTGAGATGTGTGTGGGCATCCCCCTCTGCATTGAACTCTTCCGGACCTTCTTCACCGTCCGTACCCCTGGCAGGAGCAATGAGTACCTTGGCTTCTACTACTTCGTGAAGCGCAAGAAGTGCCCATTCAAGTACCTCCGGTTGTTCCCCTCTGGGAAGTGGGATGACTGGAAGAAGGACTGGATAGTCATCCGGGTGGAGGAGCACGAGAGGCTGGAGCTGCCCGAAGGCCTCCTCAACATTGACACGACGATCTGGAGTGAAGCTCTGGTGTTGGCGGACGCCTTCAACCCTGCTTTGACCAGGATCCGCTAGTGCGTGAAGGGAGGATTAACTCCTCAGGTGGTGTTTTGTAACTTCCTGGTCAACAGGTGGGCACCGCTAAAGAGGAGAGAAAAACTCGCTTGGGCCCTCAACGGCGTGATGGACGACGACCGGGTCGAGACCGGGCTGAAGTCCAACATGGTGGGGACAACCTTGGAGTGCCACCTCAAGAAGTTCCAGCACGGCATCAACGTAGGGGGTGACGACTTGACTCTGCCATCAGCTTTTCTTCCTCTGAACGTGGAAGTACAGTTCAGTAGGGAGCTCCGACGGAAGATGCCCGTGCTTGACGACCTCGGTGTTGTCGAGAGAAGATCAATCTCCAGGGTGGCGATCCCTGGGGTTTCCGAAGGTGGTTCCGACGCTGCCCCGAAGCCAAGGGTTGAGGTCGTCGGCAAGGCCAAGGAGCCGGCGGATGAACCCTTGAGCCGAAAGAGGAAGCTGCAGCATGCCGATGGAAGGTCCGTCAGGCCTGCTACCTCTGCATCGGCTCCTTCTCCCCGGAGGGGGAGGTCTTCTGCAACCGCGGCGACTGTACCCGTAGCGGGGTCCTCCCGGGGTGCTAGCTCCGAGCATGCGACTCCAGCACCAGGGCCGGTTGAGGCCTCTAGGTCCGGAGGCTATTACCGATCGAGGGGGGCCTCAACTAGGGAAACGCTCGTGGCTGCAACGAGTTCCGGGGGGCCTTCCGGAGTTTCTACGCCGGCTATGACCAGCCCAGAACGCCCGAGAAAGAGGTTCCGCGCAAGCTGGTGCGGAAGCCTCCCGAGGTAATTTTTAATATTTACCTCAGACAGTTTTTTTGTTGTAGTAATTGTTTTTTAAGTTTCTTCATCTATCATTTGCAGCGTTCCCAAGAAGAGGAGTGAGGCTCCACCCTCAGCCACAGCAGCTGAAGCTGTGAGGGCGGAAGCTTCTGCTCCTGTTCTGGTGCCGCCCCAAGTGGTGGCTGAAGCTGCGACAGCTCCGGCGCCAGCTGTCGTGGTCATGGACCTCGACTCATCCCAGAGACTCCTGTGGTAGCGCCGGACCGCGGGAGAGAAGATGCGCCAGCGGCACCTGCTCCGGAGGTTGAAGCTCCGGGTCCTGGTGCAGAGATGATGGAATCTCCGGCCGTTGAGCCAGAGGAAGTAGTAATTCCGGCCCCAAAGCCGAAAATCGTCGAAGCCCTGGCGGTTGAGTCGGAGGTAGTTGAAGTCCCGGCGTGCGCGACGGGTGTTGAGGAAGTCCTGGTGGTTGGGTCGGCTACCTCTAAAGCACCAGCCGTAGAGCCGATTGTTGTTGAAGCTCCGGCCGCAGGGCCGGTTCATGATGAAGATCTTCTGGCTCCTGAGCCAGTTGTTGCAGAGGCATCAGCGCTCGAGCCCCCAGTTGAGGAGGTGCTCAGGCCAGAGCCAGAAGCGGCCCCTGCTCCGGAAGTGACGCCATCGGAGGTACTCGCGGCTGAGCCGGAGTGCCCTGGTGAAGTTGCTGGCCCCCTGCCTGAGGGGGCAGATGAAGACCTGGCGGCGGGGCCTTCCTCGATGGCGACTGAGGCCATCCCGGAGGACAGCCCTAGTGCCATGGAGACCCAGGGGACCACTCTTGTGGAGTGGGACCCAATTTTTGTATCTGAAAACCCGCTGGAACCAGCGGAGGAGACCCCAGCAGGTCCGGAACCTATCCCGTTGTCATTGTCTATTGACAACGCTTGTTCCAGTCTGCGTCAGGTTCAAATGGGCTTCTTCCATGACAGCAAGGCTCTTGAAGAGGAGCGCCACACCCTTAGGCGGTGGCGTAACCGGCTCTACTTCGAGACCAAGCTGGCGCAGTCGAGGCTAGCAGATGACAAAGAGTGGATCAAGCGGGAGAAGGTCCGCCTGGAATAGTGGGGCAAGTTACTAGATGACAGGGAGAGTATGACTCGTGCCCTCGACGCTCAATCTCGGGAGATTTAAGAGCAGACCAAAGCAGCTAACAGTGCGGCCGATGAACGCCAAGAAAGGCTTGAGGCCATTAACACTACACTCATCAAGCGCCGGGAGGCACTTGAAGAGAGGGAGAAAAGGCTCGAAGATGAAGAGCAGAAACTCCTTGAGCTGCAGGATGACGTCCTGAGGAGGGAGGAGGAGCTCACCGAAAAGGTGGCTCTGGCCGACAAGGGCCTTGAAGAGCGCGCCAAGAAATTGGAAGAGTGCTGCACTGAGGAGGAGGAGAAGGCCTGGGTGCGAGGGCAGGAACTCTACGAGCAAGAGTGTGCCCTTGCGGCCAGGGAGAAGAAAGTGAGGGGCAGGGAGAAGGACCTGGTTGACCGCCGGAACAAGATCCACCTCCGGGAGGAGGAGCTCGGAAAACTCGAGAAGCGAGTTGCTGAGAAGATTCAGCAAAACGCCAAAGAAGTTGAGCGCCTCGCTCGTGAGAATTCTGAACTGGTGGCGGCCAGAAGATCGTTGGAAGAATTGAAGGGCTTGAGGACTGCGGACTCCCTACAGATTTGGGAGTTCCTGGGCGAGGCCAACGACGCGCTGACACCGATGGGCTTCAGTCCCGTGCGCCCGGATGATCCGGAGCCGGAGCCAGACCTGGTGTTGCAGGCATTGAGCTCGGCAGGTATCAAACTCTCCAAGGTGGGCGACGTCATCACGGAACAATTGGAGGTTGAGGGGCAATCCTTGGCGAAGAACGTCGCAGAGTATGTGCTGACGTGCTACACCAGCCGGAATCCCCAATTTCCTCTGGACCCGGTGCTTGAAGGTCCCGTTGAAGGAGAAGGTGAAGCTGCCCGAGCCAGCGTGTCTGAGGTTGCCCAGAAGGTCGCCCAATTCTTCCATAGGGTCTAGGACCATCTCTGTAGTTCCCACTTGTATTCTCTCTTCTTCTTCCTCAATTTTGTAATCCCTTGTCTCCAGATGAATGAAATCCCCAAGTTTTTGTGAATTTCACTTTTTGTCTTCAACACTTTTGTCTTCACTTGCCCCCCTGGTAGATATACACAATTTGATTGTGAATATGTACCAAGAGGATATTGTGTTTCGTTGAAGACTCATTTGCTTCGAACTTGTAGAGTGTAGGTCCGAAGTCTTCGATAGTGAAGGCCCCCTGAGGTCTAATTGACTACCGTCGGTGCTTAGTAGCTCTGGGAATAGTCCCTATCAACGCCTAGAGCATCGATAGTTAGCCCTCCGGGGTGTCGGAGCTTAGCAGCTCTGGAAGTGACCTTTGCCAATGCGTAGCTTGTCGGCAGCAGACTCCACTTGTGGGGTCTTTTCACCATCTTTTATTTTACGTCGACGGTTGGCCCCCCTAGCTTTACCGGAGGTTGGTTGCTCCGGTGAAGCTCATTTTCAATGCTTAACATCGATTACAAGCCACCTAGGGGAGTCAGAGCTTTGTTAGCTCCGGCTTTTCTCCATCAACGTAGATTTTATTTTTCCTGCACACTGAAGCCAAGAAAAATAGTAAAATTCATTTCTTGTCTATAACTTCACCGCGGCTTACGATTCTCAAGAAAATTTTAGGTCAAACGCGATTCTGAATACAACCGAATGCGTTGTCTTTTCTTCCAGATTCAATTGTACTTGGACCCGCCTTACTTCGGCCTACCGGTTTGTAGGTAGAGTGGCGTACTTAGGGTGCTTGACCAGGCTAAGTCGATAGCACACTCTGGCCCTAGGTTGGCTTGGCGGCATTCAGGCGAGTGGGCCACGAACAATATTTGAATCCAAAATAATCGACAATACAACTCGAATTGTATATAAACCGGTCGAACTAAAATTTCTTAAGAATTGTACGTCCTTGTTATAGACAAGAAAGAGAAAAATAAAAAAGAATATTGAGCCTGTACAAAATAAATGCACGTGGAGTCTATTTCACCTGAAGATGTCTTTCATTATAGGTCCGGGGTACAGGGGAAACAAGTACACCTGTTTTAGTTTCTCGTTTGACCCAGGGTAGCTAGCCACACTTTTAGTTCTCAGACTGTGACAAGTGTTGCATGAACTTTGTGGACCTTCCGGGGAAGGTCCGACTGTTCTCCCGGAGGAACTACCCGACTCTGTACAATGACTCTATAAAATACACCTCAAGTTACTTCAGACTCACCTCTGTGATATTAAGTGTAGAACTTACGGAGGTGCTCGATGTTCCAAGGGTTTGGGAGAGGTGTCCCATCCTCGGTAGCCAAGCGAACGCTTCTGAGATGGGATACTTTAATCACTCGGAAGGGTCCCTCCCAGCTTGGGGAGAGTTTGTTTAACCCTTCTCTGGATTGTATTCTCCGTAGCACTAGATCGCCTTCCTCGAGCTATCGGTTGTGTACATGCTGCTGATGATAGCGCCGTAGGGCTTGGCGATATCGGGCATTCCGAACAACTGCTTGGCACCTTCCCTCCTCAAGGAGGTCTAGGTCTTGATGCCGGAGCTGGTCCTGCGTGGCTTCATCGAAGGTCCGAACCCGGAGTGAACCCAAGGTGATTTCCAGAGGAAGGATTGCTTCAGCTCCATACACCAGGAAGAAGGGTGTCTCTCCAGTTGACCGGTTTGGAGATGTCCTGTTAGCCCATAAAGTGGGCGGAAGTTCTTCAATCCAGTTGGCTCCATGTTTTTTCAAGCGCTCATAGGTGCGCGTTCTGAGTCCTTTAAGGATTTTAGCATTTGCTCTCTCGGCTTGGCCATTGCTTGCTGGGTGAGCTACGGAGGCGTAGCAAACTTGAATGCCGAGGTCTTCGCAATATCCTTGAAATGCAGAGCTTGTGAATTGGGTTCCATTATCAGTGATGATTTTGTTTGGGACTCCAAATCTGCATACAATGGACTTCAAAAAGTTGATAGCAGATTGCTTGTTGATTGTCACAACTGGAGTTGCTTCTGGCCACTTGGTGAACTTGTCAATAGCGACGTACAGGAACTTGTAACCTCCGACGGCTCTTGGGAAAGGTCCCAAGATGTCCATCCCCCACACAGCGAAGGGCCATGTAGGAGGTATCATTTGTAGGGGCTGAGCTGGTGTGTGAATTTGCTTTGCATGAAATTAACATGCTTCGCATTTCTTCACCAGCTCAGTTGCATCCTGGAGTGCTGTAGGCCAGTAGAAGCCATGCCGAAAGGCTTTACCAACCAGCGTGCGGGAAGACGCGTGGTTCCCACACTCGCCTCCATGGATTTCTGCGAGGAGCTCGCAGCCTTCTTCCCTTGTGATGCATCGCATTAGGATGCCGTTGGCACCGCGCCGGTAGACATCCCCTTCTACCAACGTGTATCTTTTAGCCAATCTGACTACCCGGTCAGCGGATACATCATCGTCAGGAAGGATGTTATCTTCCATGTAGTTCCGGATCTCCGAGATCCATGCATCGGAACTAACTTGAGCATTTGAGTCTTGCGTGCTGGGTTGCTCGGAGCTTCCGGCAGCACCTATGACCCTTGATCGCTGCCATGGTAATAGGGCCATCGGGACCGTCAGCTTCGGGATGCTGATCTCGCCCCCTTCGCTCAGTTCGGCAGGTTGAGCTGTGGGTTTTGACAACCTCCAGACAAAAGTTCCGCCAGGAGCCAGAGCTCCAGTTGACGCTTTCGTCGAGAGTTCGTCAGCTTTAGCGTTGTGGGCACGCTGGACTTGGTGGAGATCTAGGACTTCGAAGTCCTTCTGAAGCCTCTGGACTTCAAGGAGGTAAGCAGCTAGCTGGAGATTGTTGCAGGAGCATTCACCCTTCACTTGCTTAATGATGAGCTGTGAATCTCCCTTGACCATCAATTGCTTGACACCGTAGGACAGTGCCACCTTTAGTCCGTAGATGAGTGCTTCATACTCCGCCATGTTGTTGGTCGCCTTGAAGTCAAGGTGTACCATGTATTTTACCTTCTCCCCGGTTGGTGCAAGGAGAAGGATTCCAGCTCCGGCCCCCTGCTTTTGCATGGAGCCGTCGAAGTAGAGGGTCCAATGAGGCTCGGTGAAGGCCGGAGCTTCGTGTTCCGGCTTCTGCTCACTGGGGCCCCCAGGGTTTGATGGAGAGGGAGTCCATTCCGCCATGAAGTCTGCCAATGCTTGACTCTTGATTGCTTGTCTTGAAATGAATTCGAGATCGAATTCGGCCAATTCCGCTGCCCACTTTGCAATATTCCAGTTGAGTTGGGATTATGCAAGATTGCTCGAAGTGGGTAAGAGGTCACCACTGAGATCTTGTGAGCTTGGAAATAATGGCGAAGCTTCCTGGAGGCGATAAGAACTACATAGAGCAGCTTATGCACCTCTAGGTATCGAGTCTTGGCATCATGTAGTACTTCACTAATAAAGTACACTGGGTGCTGAATAGTCCGGACCCTCCCGGAGGGGCCCGGAGCTTCCTCTTCATTGACCCGGATCCTTCCGGAGGGATCTGGATTTTCTTCGGGGACCTCCAAGTCCTGGCTGGAGGAACCCAGAGCTTCTTCAGAAGCGACCTGGATCCTCCCGGAGGAGTCTGGGTCTTCTGAAGTGGCTTCTTGTGGATTCGAATATGGGAGCTGGGACCCAGACTCACTTTCAGGAACCTCCGGACCCTCCCGAAGGGGTCTGGATCCCTGAGTATTGGGTACTTCTGGTCTCTCCGCGACCAGGACCATACTGACGACTTCGTTAGTAGCTGAAATGTAAAGCAGCAAAGGCTCACCAGGGCTTGGAGCTACCGGAGTTGGTAGGGTGGTGAGGAACTGTTTTAGCTCCTGGAACGCCTTTTCTGCTTCTTTAGACCATTGGAAAGGTCCGGACTTCCTCAATAACTTGAAGAAGGGGAGTGCCCGTTCCGCCAGTCTTGAAATGAACCTGCCGAGGGCTGCTAGACATCCAGTTAGCTTTTGGACATCTTTGATGCGGGCTGGTGGCCGCATGTCTTCAATGGCCTTGATCTTCGCCGGATTAGCTTCTATGCCCCGGTGACTTACAAGGAAACCAAGAAGTTTTCCGGAGCTAACCTCGAAGACACACTTGTCTGTGTTTAGCTTTGCGCGGGTGACCCACAACTTATCGAAGACAGCCTGTAAGGTGTCAAGAAGTGACTCCTTGTTCTTGACCTTGACCACGATGTCATCAACATACACTTCCACTATGTCTCTAATGAGGTCTTCAAATGTTTTGTACATAGCTCGTACAAAGGTTGAAGCTGCATTCTTGAGACCAGACGTCATGGTTGTATAACAGTACAATCCATCTACTGTGATGAAAGAGGTATGCTCTTCATCTTCCCTAGACACTCTGATTTGATGATACCCATAATATGCGTCTAGGAAACACAGTAATTCACACCCGGAGGTGGAATCCACTATCTGATCTATTCTAGGTAATGGGAATGGATCTTTTGGACATGCCTTATTTAGTGTTGTGTAGTCGATACACATCCGAAGCTTCCCGCCAGCCTTGGGCACAACGACTGGGTTTGCCAGCCATTTTGGATGGAAGACTTCTTGGATGAATCCAACTTCGAGCAATTTCTTCACTTCTTGTCGAATGAAGTTCTATCGCTCTACAGATTGCTTCCGAGGCTTCTGGTGCACGGGCCGAGCGTCAGGGTAGATCTTCAGATTGTGCTCAATCACTTCCCTGGGGATCCCAGGCATTTGTGACGGTTGCCAGGAAAACACGTCGACATTAGCCCGGAGGAAAGCGATGAGAGCGAGTTCCTATTTGTCGTTCAATCCTCCCGATATACGGGTGGTTTGAGCGGCATCAGAACCGATTTAGACGACTTTGACGGGGATGTCGGTGTCGCCGCTTGGCTGCACACGAGGTGCAGATGTCGAGCCTCGTTGACGAATGCTTGGGGGTTTTGGAGCTTGCTCCTGCCGGGAGTCCTCCTCTTGCGCCATGGTAAGTGCATGGAGTTCTTCCAGAGCAGTTACTCCGGCAGTACGATCTCCGCGGATCTGGAGAACGCCTACTGGTGTTGGCATCTTTAACACCAGGTAGCCATAATGAGCAGCTGCCATGAATTTGTACAAGGCAGGCCTACCCAAGATGGCATTGAAGGGTAAGTTGATCTGAGCAACGTCAAAGACCAACTTCTCGGTGCAATACTTCTCCCGTGTCCCGAAGGTAACGGGGAGAGTAATAGCTCCGAGTGGGGTAATGGCTCCCGGACCTACTCCGGAGAAAGGTCCGGAGGGGTGGAGATCCAAAGGTCGGAGCTGAAGCTTGGTAAAAGCTTCGAAGCTTATGAGGTTAAGCCCCAAACCTCCGTCTACCATGACATGGTGGAGCTGGATGTTATTGATGGTAGGAGATACCATCAATGGTAGCTGACCTGCTCCAACCATGCTTCGAGGGCAGTCCGAAGCATCAAAAGTGATGGCTGTGTCCATCCACTTCTGATGAGGTTCCGCCTTGGCTGTAGGAGCTACAGCATCCATGTCCCGACACATAGTCTTGATGACGCGGCGGGAGGTGATGTCCCATGATCCACCAAAGATGGTGTTCATGGTCTTCCGACGCACGTTGTCAGAGACATCGGAATCGTCGTCGACAGAGGTGTAGACGGCCTTCAGGACCTTTTTGGGATCCTGAAAACCTAACTCCTCTTCAGCCGGAGCTTCGTCGACTTTTTGTTTTCCTTCCCTCTGTCGGAAAGGAGCTTCTTCCCGGTGCTTGTTGTAGCGCTCGACAAGGTTTTGGACCTCCCGGTAGTCTTCCAAACTGTGGCTGCCCGTTTTGTGAATTGGACACCACACCTTTGGTTCGCCACCATCTTCAGAAGACGGTCGAGGTCGCTTCTCGGGGCGTGGCCCCCGGCCACCCGGAGCTGCAGCAGCTGCAACATTGGATGTACCGGCCGACGGCTTCTTCTTTCCGTTGGTCTTCTTCTTCTTTTTGCCACTCCCGGAGGTAGCGGCTTCTCCTTTGGAGGATTTCTTGTGATCCTCTGGAGTTGATTTAAAGTGCATCTCACGGCCCTCCGCAGCTCTGGCACATTTCCGTGACACTGGTGATCTCCTTGATCGCCAGTTTCTCCAGCATATTCTTGTACCGTACACCCTGTCTGAATGCCACAATGACAGAGGCGCTAGAGATAGAAGCGATAGTGTTTCGTACCTGAGAGAACCTCTGGATGAATGATCACAGGGATTCTCCCCCTTTTTGCACGACTGCAAAAAGGTCCAGTTCAGTGCCTGGTCGGGTGTATGAACTCCCGAAATTTGGGGTGAACTGCCAGCACAGCTCCTCCCAACTGTTAATGGAGTTGGGTGGAAGGCTCATAAACCAGGACCTGACGGTCCAAGTTAAAGCCACTGGGAAATAAATGGCCATTACGGCCTCATTTCCTCTAGCTGCCAAGATAGCAGTGGAGTAAATCTGAAGAAATTCACCAGGATTGACGGTCCCATCGAACTTCTCCGGCAGGTGAGGCTAGAACTTCTATGGCCACCTGACCATACGCAAATGCATGGCCAGGGCTGAATAGCCTCCTCCTACTCATTCAGGAGCAGGAACGTCTTGAGCTTCTCGTCTTTCACGAGCACGCTCAATATGGACTCGGCCGTCTTGTTGGCGATATTGGCGATCAAGCTCCGCCCGAAGGTCATGAGTTGAAAGCCTTGATACCGTGTGGGTGCGTCGTGCCCCAGAGGGCAACGACGTCACCTGTTGTGATGCAGCACGTCTCCTGTTGTTGGAAACGTGTGGACCAAGTCTACCAGACAAAGTCCGTCGCTGCGACGGGGCCTGTCCTAAAGGAGGAGGACCCTGGTTGCTGATGCGGTCGGCTGCTGCTGCAACCAAATGTTCCACATCAGCCCTCCACTGCTCCAGTGCATCCCGGGATGCATCCGGAGGTGGTGAGCATTGGAGAAGAGCACGTTATGCATGGAGCGCGTGTTACGGGTTGTCATGATTTGCCGACGCAGTGATTGACGCCGGTGCACCATCGCGTTGTCCAGCTTGATTTGCTGATGGAGGTGGCGGTGGTGGCAGTGTGACTCCTGCTGGCGCTGAGGCCCCTGCTGGTGGCTGCATATTGGGGGGATTGTCCCCAACAGCTTGAACAGCAAGATGACCGTTGGATGATCCAGCAACTGAGTTCACCATTCTCGAAATCTCAGGCCCCCCTACCTGGCGCGCCAACTGTCGGTGGTTTGGATCCGACAGATCTCCCGACACTACTAAAGTGTTAGAGGAGTTTGATGTTCGGTGTGGGCGCGCGGATATTCAAGAAGGTGAATTGTAAATGACATAGGAGACACGGAGGTTGAAAGTGCATCTAGGACTCCCTTGTGGGTTTTGGATGATTTATGACAAGCAATTGGGATCCTAATCCTTTTGTTGAGATGAATGCAGGCAAATAGTGAAAAATGAGCAAAATGCCAAAAAGAAGGAAAATGAAAAGCAAAGTGAATTTGAGCTCAAGGAGAAGAAAATAGTAGACTATTATGTGTGGAGTGTGTTAAGGAAACACACCCAAGAGCTCAATCACTTTCAAGCACACACACACAATGCACAAAGTTATACAGGACCGGACTAGTCCGATATCACCGGACTAGTCCGATATCACTCTCTGCACTAGATCGGACAAGTCCGGTATCTACCGGACTAGTCCGATATCTTTCTGATCCACTTCGGACTAGTCCTCCCAATGCAGACTAGTCCTCAACACAATGCACAAGTCACTCAAAATCGTACAAGTCCGTTGTGAACCGGACTAGTCCGATATTCTTTCTGATCCTCTTCGGACAAGTCCGGTGTCTACACGGACTAGTCCGATATACACACTGATATAAATCGGACAAGTCCTCCAAGTGCGGACTTGTCATCTTAAACACTTAGGGTTTCATATGCCCGGACAAGTCCGATGTCAATCGGACTAGTCCGAAGATTTCCTGTAGTGAAATCGGACAAGTCCGTTTTCAACCGGACTAGTCCGATATTCCTGGACACTTAGGGTTTGCTACACACAGCACATCGGACTAGTCCGGTGACCACCACAGACTAGTCCGATCTTTCTGAACCCTAACTGTCACTTTTAGAAACCCCATATAAATAGAGGTGCACGGCCCACTTTTACACTCTATCGAACCCTAGCGCCGTCACACCTCCCAAGAGACTCAAAAACCACCTCTCTCCACGAAGTTGAGTGCAAAATCGATCAATCTATTGAAGATCACTTCTAGATCATTGGAGAGACACTTGGCACACATCATTGAGCTCTTGGTTTGATTCTCTAACACACTCTTGCGTTTCAATTTGTAATTTTCGAGTGTGTTATTGGTGGCTTTGTAAGTTGTAATCAAGGGAGCTCTCAACGTGTGAGAACGCCCCTTCAACTTGGTTATTTACCCTTGGTGATTAGTGGAAGAGGATTGGCCTTCGTGGCGATCCGACGAGGAAAGGGTTAGAGAAGACCCGGTCCTTTTGTGGGCTCCTCAACGTGGACGTAGGTTGCCTTCGTGGTAGCCGAACCACGGGATAAATCGTGTGTCTTGTCCTTTTGTGTTTTTCATCTTAATTGATCATCTTAATCTAGGGTTTGATTCACTTTGTTCAATTTGAGTTAAAAGTGTTGATCAAGAACCTTAATTGTAATACAATTTGACATACAACTATTAACCTGTCATTCAAGTTTATATTTCCGCTGCAAACACTAACGAATCAATCAAATTGTTTAAACTTGATCAACTTAGCCCATGAAAACCGGACTAGTCCGCACTTTACCGGACTAGTCCGATATCTCTGGTATTGACTCTGTTGTTGAGTGTTACAGGAACCGAGAAAATTCAAAGATGGCCTATTCACCCCCCCTCTAGGCCTACATTCAGAGGTTTACGTGGTTCGGGCCGCTTGAGCGTAAAACCCTACTCCACGGGTGTGTTGGTATTGTATTAGCTGTATGAGCTTGTACCGAGCGTCTATGGAGCGTGTAGAGTGTGTCGTCGGCCTGTCCTTTTATAGTACAAGGGCAGGCCGTTACAAGTTAGCCTGGCCCGACATGTGGCCCCGGCGGTTACTAATATTGATACTCATTCAACACGTTTAATTGTCCTTAATGACCGGGTAATGGGCTTTGACAGCACCATTACTGGTAATTAAGGTCGTCCGATCGTGTGTCATTAATATAGTATTAATGACACTTGATCGGGTCTTGAAGCCCTTGATTCCCCTTTGAAGATCTGGAGCCATTGTGGAGTCTTCCGGAGGTTAGAGGCTGAAGATCCGACGGTTGGACATGTGGCAGCTCTGGAGCATACTGTGGGAAACAGGTAGCTCCGGAGCTACCTGACACGTGTCAGTTCTGGAGCTTCCCTCGGTCTGGGGTTAGGTCTGGGGGTGCCATTTCGGTACATAGCCCGGAGCTTCCCCCTTGTGGGCGGTAGCTCCGGTTTGACAGTACACGTGGCGACCCTGGGATTAACCATATTGGAGAAGCGGGTCCGGTTATGTCTGACATGTGGGCCTCCGAAGGTCTTCAAATCAAGTAGATGACATTCCCTTGAGATCCTTGTAATCTCAAGGGGTGTATGGTTCCCAGGGTACCGACAGCAATGATATGCCATCTCAAAAGAAGAAGTGCAATGCATGCATATTCTCTTGATCTTTTCTCAACGTATATTTGTTCACAAAAAACTCAACATGTGAGTTGATTACTTGATTAATTCTTTATGGTTAAAAGCACTTGTGAGCATGCAACAAGTTAAAAATAGCAAGAAAGTTCAATGATGACCAGATTTAGTGTAAGTAATTATTCCAATTACTAGTCATGGCAAAAACTACAAAATGTATAACATGAGTAATGTAGTAAGAACTTTCAGCATGAAAAAGGAATCACAAAGTCATATATGTATGAAATACTATGTTCATATTATTTTAAGTTCAGATTCACGCATAGACTTCCCAAGATTCAAAACTCCCGCTCAATTTAAGCCATGAGGATGCATAACCCCTATTTCACGACGAATGTAACAAAAACGAGTGAAATCCAAAAGTTTTGTAAAAATGTCAGCCAATTGTTGTTCGATATCTACATGGTGAAGCACAATGTTCCCTTTTTCAACATTATCATGGAGAAAGTGATACCTAATGTCAATGTGCTTAGTTCTAGAATGTTGCACAGGGTTTTTAGCAATGCAAATAGCACTAGTGTTGTCACAAAACAGTGGAACACTATCTGGATCAAACCCATAGTCCTTATGTGTTTGAACAATCCAAAGAATTTGTGAACAAGTGCTAGCAGCAGCTACATATTCAGATTCGGCTGTGGATTGTGCAACAAAATTTTGTTTTCTAGAGGACCAAGTAACAAATGAATTACCAAGAAAATGACAAGCACCGGAAGTACTTTTTCTATCAATCCTACAACCTCCAAAATCAGCATCGGAAAAAGCTTTCAAAGTAACGGTTGAGGAAGAAGGAAGAAAAATGCCAAATTCTTGAGTTCCTTGTAAGTACCTGAGAATCCTTTTGACGGCTTGACGACGTGAAGCACGTGGGGAGGCTTGAAACCGTGCACAAAGACATACACTGAGTTGTATGTCTGGTCTTGATGCCGTGAGGTACAAAAGAGATCCGATCATGCTTCTATACTCTTTTTGATCCACGGGTTCACCATCTTCATCAAGTTCAAATGTTTGTTGTTGTTCCCATTGGTGTCCGAAGAGGCTTGCTTTTGTCCATGTTGAAGCGCCTTAGGAGGTCTTTTGTATACTTCGTTTGATGCACAAAGGTACCCTCCTTAGTTTGCTTTATTTGCAGCTCCAAAAAGTATGTGAGTTCTCCCATCATACTCATCTCAAATTCTGAACTCATCATAGATGAAAACTTGGACCCAAGATCATGACAAGCACAACCAAAGATAATATCATCCACATACACTTGAACGAATAATGAGTCATTGCCATGCTTAAGCACAAAAAGATTTTTACCAACCTTGCCCATGGTAAACCCCTTTTCAAGTAAGAATGTTTTTAATCTATCATACCATGCTCTAGGGGCTTGTTTGAGACCGTACAAGGCTTTGGACAGTTCGTAAACATGATTAGGAAAATCTGAATTTTCAAAACCCGGTGGTTGTTTTACATAAACCTCCTTATCTATGTAGCCATTAAGAAAAGCACTTTTAACATCCATTTGATATAGCTTAAAACCTTTAGATGCAGCAAAAGCTAACAAAATTCTTATGGCTTCTAATCTAGCAACAGGAGCCAAAGTTTCATCAAAATCTAGACCTTCAACTTGAGTGAAACCTTGATCAACCAACCTAGCCTTATTCCTAACCACAACCCCATCCTCACTTTGGTTATTTTTAAGCACCCATTTAGTTCCAATTAAAGTGTGACCTTGAGGAGGAGGTACAAGTTTACAAATATTATTTCTTTCAAAATTTTCTAACTCTTCTTGCATGGCAATAATCCAAGATTCATTAGTGAGTGCGTGTGATATATCTTTGGGTTCAAAAGAAGCAACAAAAGCAGAATGAGCATGAGAGTTTGGATCGCAAAACCGGGACCATGTAACTCGTTTGCAAGCTTCCAATAATTTATTGTGGAGGATGAATTTTGAGAACCCGGAGGGGAGTGGACACTTCACAAGCTTCTTCTTCTTCATGTTCGTCACAAATCGATGAGCTTGTGACTTGAGGAGGATCTGGACCAGCAATGGTGGTTGTCGGTGCTGGCTGTGAATCAAAATTAGGAGATCGAACAGTGTCATTAGCTGCTGAATTTTCGGGCAGCAGCTCCACTTCTTCCTCATCTTCAATGAAAATGCTCTCCCCCTGCGGATATGGATTTGGACCTACAATGTTTGAGCTAGTACCTATGCTAGATTCATCAAAAGACACTTCACAAGTCTCCACAATTTTGTTAGTGTCAACTAAAAACACACGGTAGCCTCTAGTATGACATAGATAACCAAGAAACATTCCATCAATGGATCTAGGTTCAAATTTATCAAGATTACCATGTTTCTTAACAAAGCATTTGCATCCAAAGACCCGAAATTGCGTAACACTAGGCCTATGTCCAAACCGGAGCTCATATGGTGTTTTGCCTAGCTTAGCGCGCAAGAAAACACGATTTGAGACATAACAAGCGGTTGCAATCGCATCAGCCCAAAATTTCCTAGGAGTTTGATATTCATCAAGCATAGTCCTAGCCATCTCAACTAAGGTTCTGTTCTTTCTTTCTACAACACCATTTTGTTGAGGTACATATGGTGAAGAAAATTGATGATCTATTCCATTCTCAGCACAAAAGTGATCAAAAGATTGATTTTTAAATTCCGTTCCGTTATCACTTCTAATTGCTTTTAAAGATCCTGGGTGATCAATTGATAATATAAGAAATAAAGTTCTAAAGTGACTAGAAGCTTCATTCTTAGATGCCATAAAGTAAACCCAATAGTATCTAGAATAATCATCAACAATCACAAGAACATACCATTTACCTCCAAAGGCTTGAACACGTGAAAGTCCTACGGTGTCAAGGAGCAAAAGTTGACCCGGTTCAGTTGTCAAGATCATTATGAGAGGAGTATGTGAACCTGCAACCATCTTAGCATGTCTACAAGAAGAGCACACAATTTCTTTGTCCCCTTTAAGCTTATGTAGCCCACGTATGCGATCAAGAGCACTAACACACATTAGATGATCAAATCCTAGTGACCAAGTCTACGATGCCAAAAATATAAGTCCTTTGAATCATTAGCAACTAGACACCTATGCTTAGAGGAAGACATATCAAAATCAGCTTTAAAAACTCTTCCAAACCGAGACATGTTTAAAATAAGCTCACTATTTGAACCTATGACTTTGCAGCAGTTTTTATTGAAAATAATTTCCAGATTTTCATCTAGCAATTGTGAAACAGAAAGCAAGTTGTATTTCAAATTTTTGACAAGTGCCACATCCTTCAAAGTGTAGTGATCATTTACTCTAACCGAACCCTTAGCAATTATAGGAGTTGAAGAATTATTGACAAAAGTAACATTCTCTACTCGTGACACAAAAGAGAGGGAGGAGAACCATTCTTTGTTACCGGTCATGTGGCGTGAGCAACCTGAATCCACAATCCAAACGTTCTCCTTCCTCAAGCTTGTAACCTACATAGAAGAACAATACGTAGATGACTCAATACTGGGGTTAGTCAAAAGGCATTTAGGTATCCAGTACTGAGTCACATGACGTGCAACAGGAAAAACACGCGAAAGCTAAGATAAAACAGCAGGTTTATGAGTCAAAGTTTGAGGTTTTTTATTCTTAACTACTGACCTAGAAGATGTTACTTGTGTAGCACAAAAATCAGTAGCTCCAGAGGCAAAAGCAGAAGGTCCGGAGGTAAACTGTGAATGTTTTTGACTCATAACAGTAGGTTGCATGTTCCTGGCATTCAGTTTAATATGTGCAGCAAATTTTGCACGAAAGTCATGAGATCTAGCAATCATTCTTTCCCTTTTCTGTTGTTTAGCCAGTCTATAACAAAAATCTATGACATGACCATCTCTACCACAGTAGGTACAATGAAATTTAACTTTGTGTTCATGTCTAGATGAGCAAGCAATATTTTTATTTGAAACTGAATGAGACAACACTCCTGCAGATTTGAAAACCACTTCTTTTTGTTTAGGAATTGTTTGAATCAAACCACTTCCCAATGACTTTACAATTTTTGGTGGATGTGCCTTAGCATGAGCATGAGAATCAAAACCTAAACCAATTTTCTTATTGCAATACTTGGAAGAATTCAACAGCAAGTTTAGGTTCTTATTCCCATTACAATACCGATCTAATGTCCTATGCATGTTATCAAGTTTATTGGACAGATCAAGGCAATTTCCACATGAAGTTTTTCCTTTTAATTTGCAATTGGAACAATATTTAACTTCATGAGAACGTAAAGCATTATTCAATATTGAAATTTCATTCATAGCATCTTTTAGTTTCTTTTCAAGATCATCACAACTAGAACAATGCAAATCAATTGTAGAACAAGAAGCATCTTTTAAGTTTCCAATGTCGAGTGCAGCAAGATTTTTGTTCTTTTCAATTTCAAGTTCAAGTCTGTCTAGAGTAGAGGAATGTGCAGTTCTTAATGTGGACAATTGTTCATAGATTAAATCACACGAGGGACAAGAATCATCACTAGGAATCAAGGTTTTTAAATGGTTGATTTTAGATTCTAGTGATTCAGCTTTAGCAGCATTATCCCTAAGCTTTTTGTCCTTTTTCTTAACAATAATAGTTGCACGAGAAATTGCATCACACATTTCATTACAGGTAGAACATACCTCATCGTCGTCACTGTTGTGTCCTGCATCCTCCTGACTTGATCTTGATCTTGTTTTGCCCACCATGAAGCATAAGTTGGCAAAATCATCTTCATCATCGTCACTTCCAATGTCCACATCGCTTGAGCCAAGTTCCTAGAGTGCGGAGATAAAACTGTTCACCAGTTGGCGACCTGTAAAGCCCTTCTTCTTCTTCTTATCATTTGTTGAGGAGTGCTTCGTCCTTGATTGTTTTTCTTCTCGGGAAGTAGAACCTGAAAGGTTAGGGCATTCTGTACGAAAGTGTCCTATCTTACCACATTCAAAGCATCGTTGAGGTTCGGAGCTAGGAGGAGGAGGTGCATTGGAGGCACCACTCCTAGAAGCTCCGCCAATCTTCGGCATTGGAGGAGGAATTTGAGGATGGAGTTCTCTATGCTTGATGTCCATCACAAATTCCAAGCCCGAGACTTTCTCAATCAAGCAGATGATGAGAGGAGCCTATCCACACGAACAGTTGGGAGTGTGGGATATGTTGAAGATGTTGTTGTAAATGTAGTCAAAGGCATTGAATCTCCTTCCTTCATCAATTAGCCTCATCAAGTGCCATAGATTCCCTTGGATCATCCCGACGTCCCCATCCTTAGGTGCTAATGTCTTCCTCAATATATGACTGAGCACTCTAAAGAAGGGATGAAGAATCTTTGTGTTGGGGGGATTATAAAAGCCAGGCTCATACATGAATTCCATACCCCCCAAGTCCATAGCCATCAAATTGTGGATGATCAAGTAAAAGATCAAGAGCTCTTCAAGGACAATGATTCTTGCAAATTCATCATAGAAGACAGAGTAAAGAACTCCGTTGGTCAGCCAAGAGATCTTGCGGTCTCCAAAAGTGGAGAAGTAGCAAGTGGTGTAGAACTGTTCTACTACCTCCGAGTTCCAGTTATACTTGAAACCAAGTAAGTCTTTTAATCCATGGAACTCAACAACCTAGATAACTGCATTAAAGGTCTTGTGGTTCTTCTTCTCCATATAAGCCCAATCCTCCCACCAAGCATCTTCCACTGGTGTCTTTTTGGTTAGATAGACCAATCGATTATAGTCGCGGTGAAAATCACACCAGAACATGTGATCAGTTGTGGCCTTCTCATAATTGTAAGGATCCTTTGATCTCAGCCTCTTTGCTTTCTTGGCCCCTTTCCCTCGGAAAATGTTGCTTGCTAGCCCCGGTTGCCAGTTTGGACCATGCAAGGGAGGAGTCATGACCAACAGACCAATGAGGCCTTGTGGAGGTCCACGAGGCTCCGCGGGTTGGTCACGAATGACCAAACCTCTCCTGGTGAGGGACTTCTTCCTCGGAGCAGCATTCCTTAGTGGAATCTTGTTTGCGGGCTGCTTTCCCTTGCTCTTGGCTGTGCTGCTCTCTACCATGGGTGCTTTTCTCTTATAAGGCCACTTGGGCCCTTTGCTTCTCACCCAAGATGACTATCATCTTTCTTCGACTCGCTTACTCTTTAGCGGCTTGAGCTTGGGTTGCATTTCGCTCATGCTTCTTCTTTACCTCGCCTCACTCATGCAAGCTAGCTCTGCTGCAATGGCCGCATGTTGTGCATCTCTTCAACGATAGCATTCTTGACAGGTCTTGTCCTTTTCTGGATCAGAAAGAGGAGAGTCGTCGCGCCGAGGCGTGCTGAAACAATGATAACAATAGGATATGAGATTAGAACAAACAAGATATTGCAGTGGAAGTGTAGTAAATTCGCTAAGTTTGGATTTAACACTAGGTTAGGTCGGACTTATTCAGTCCCTGACCGGACTAGTCCGGTCAGGAACATACTTGTCCTTCCTCGGTCCGGCTAGTACGGACCACCTAGTGTTAAACCCTAACTAATTGATTTTTCTACTAATCTTGATAATAGGGTGCAATATCGCAAGGAAAGGATCACAAAGGATGTATGAACCAATAGGGATGCTAGGTTATGAAAGAAATAACCTAGAATCAAAGGATTCAAAGGGATTAGGTTTTGCTCAAAAAACTCAGCTTTAGGGTTTGAATCCGAGCAAAACACCGATTAGAGAGCGGAAAGTCCAGGGATTGACTTCTCGAGGCTTCAAGGAGTTGACACCATGGATCCTTTGACGATTTTGGTGGAACAACTAAAAAATCACCAATGGGGGTGTTTTTGAGGAGAGAGGCGCACAAGTTTGAAGTTTTGGAGAGAGAGGGGTTGGGCCCGACGATTGGGGTTTAAGTCCCCAAAGGACCAGACTAGTCCGATGGGGACACCGGACAAGTGTGGGCAATAGACCAGGTCTGAACTAATCTGGAAGTCTGGACATGTCCGATGACAGGCCAAACTAGTCTGGTGTGGGCTTGTCTGACCCTGTCCGGACTTGTCCGGCCCTTTGGGCAGACTAGTCCGGTTCTAGACAACAAGTCCTAATATATATTGAGAGATTTGCATGGAGTGATCCATATGGACAAAGTTTTCACAAATATTCTCAATGAATATGGTCAGCAAATCACACAAACGATCATACAATGATTATGATTCAAGGAGACAATAATAAAAAATAATTTGATAGAAAATTGAGGAAGGAAAGTTTTCGAAAGCATGCATAATTTTGAAGAGAATAAACAATTAACAATCAGATGTGCAACATCTCAAGTCACATTTCGAGAATTAAGGATATTTAGCTCATTCCTAAGTTCACAAAAGCGTGTTTCATGTAGTGGCTTGGTGAAGATATCGGCTAGTTGTCTTTCGGTTCTCACATGTGAAATGACAATACCCCCTTTATTGAATGGTCTCTCAAGAAATGGTATCGGATGTCAATGTCTTTGGTTCTAGAGTGTTCAACGGGGTTATGGGCAATCCTAATAGCACTTTCATTGTCGCATAGTAGTGGAATATGGTTCATATTGAGACCATAATCCCTTAGAGTTTGTCGCATCCAAAGAAGTTGTGCACAACAACTTTTGGCTGTGACATACACCACTTCAACTTTGGATAGGGCAATGGAATTTTGTTTCTTGGATGACCATGATACTAGGGACCTACCCAAGAATTGGCAAGTCCCGGAGGTACTTTTCCTATCCACTTTGCATCTGGCATAATCTGCATCGAAGTATTCGTTGAGATTGAACTTGGAACCTTTGGGATACCACAACCCTAGGTTAGTTGTATGAACTAAATAGCGCAAGATTTTATTTACGGCTGTAAAGTGACACTCCTTAGGAGCGGCTTGAAACCTTGCACACATGCATACACTTATCATAATATTGGGCGTAGATGCACAAAGGTAAAGAAATGATCCAATCATGGAACTGTATACCTTTTCGTCGATGCTAGGGTTGCCTTTGTTGAGACCGAGATGTCCATTCGTCGCCATTGGCATCTTGATGGACTTGGCTTTCTCCGTGTCAAACTTCTTGAGGATGTCTTGGGTATACTTGGTTTGACATATGAAGGTGCCTTCCTTGAGTTGTTTCACTTTGAAACCTAGAAAGAACTTCAATTCTCCTATCATCGACATCTCAAATCTTTCTGTCATGATTTTGGTAAACTCTTTGCAAAAAGATTGGTTAGTAGAACCAAATATTATCCCGTCAACCTAAATTTGGCATACAAATAAATCATCATCCATGTTTTAAGTAAAGAGTGTAGTCGGCGTTTCCTATCTTAAAACCATTGCCAATGAGAAAATCTCGAAGGCACTCATACCATGCTCTAGGAGCATGTTTGAGGCCATAGAGAGCTTTATGAAGCTTAAAGACATGGTTAGGATACTTATCGTCCTCAAAGCTAGGTGGTTGCTCCACATACACCTCCTTCTTGATCGGTCCATTGAGGAAGGAACTTTTCACGTCCATTTGAGACAACTTGAAATCGTTGTGAGTAGCATAGGCCAATAATATGCGAATAGATTCAAGCCTAGCTACGGGAGCAAAGGTTTCATAGAAATCTAAACCTTCGACTTGAGAGTACCCCTTGACCATGAGTCTAGCTTTGTTTCATGTTACCACGCCATGCTCCTCTTGCTTGTTGCGGAAGACCCACTTGGTTCCCACCACATTGGCATTAGGTCTTTTCACGAGCTCCCATACTTTGTTCCTCATGAAGTTGTTGAGCTCCTCTTGCATGGCTATCACCCAATCTGGATCTCGTATGGCATATTCAACCTTAAATGGATCCAAAGAAGACATAAATGAATTGTGAGCACAACAATTAGCTATACGAGAGCAAGTCGTTACCCCCTTGGAGATGTCTCCAAGTATGTTGTCAACGGGATGATCCCTTTGAACACATTGATGGACTCTTGTGTGTGGTACACTTGGTCTTGAGTCAACTTCTTCATCTTCCTCATCTTCATAGTTTCCCCATTGAATGTTTCCATCATTTTGATCTTCATTTTCTTGATCATGGTGATCTTGATCTCTTGTTGTTTATTTTGGGGGTCATGGACTTCATCTTGTGCTTGGGGCACCTCTTGTGATGAGGATGGATCAATTGGGCCTTGTTGCTCTTGCGGTCTTAAATCGCCAAGTGCCATCCTTCTCAACGACATACATGGTGCCTCTTCTTCATCTATCACACATTGATCAACTTGCTCCACTTGGGAGCCATTAGTTTCATCAAACACCACGTCACGTGCGATTTCAACACAACCGGAGGTTTAGTTGAATACAAGATACGTAGGTGTTTGAATCATAACCAAGCAAGAAACCTTCATCGGATTTTGAAGCACACTTCGAAATTCAAGGCTTCTTGTTAAGAATGTAACATGTGCTGCCAAATACTCTAAAGTAGGAGATGTTGAAGTTCATATGGAGTCTTCTTCAACAAGTTCAACATGGAGTCTACTTCTGCGAAAGGCAATGGTGTCGCCTAGTAGACATTTGTTGAGGTACGCCTTAAATCATCTTGCAGTTGAGCACTTGCGTGCTCATTGACCATCCCATAAAATGGGTTAGCCAACACTACCCTTTTTTCACCACAAAAGAGAAAACAAACAAGGATAATCCTGTCTAATAACTACTAGTATCTATAGCTTAATCACAAGTGATAGCTATCATTCACTTCCTTTGCCTTCCCCGGTAACAGCGCTAGAAATGCTTGTTGACATTTCTAATATCACAGATAAAAATCCGCAAGCGCACGGAAACTATTGTGTAGCATTTCACCCAAGAGTATTCCCAAGGTTATGCTATTTATCCTAAAGGAAGGCAATGAAGTAAAGTAGACACTACTCTGATGATCAAGCTATGGGATACTAATCAATTATCAAGACAAGGGTAAGTTGATAATATGGGTATTGTGACACACACCTAAGCAATCTATTCTAAAGGGTAAATGGGTCCTAATAGAGATTATACTAAGAGTTGGGGAGTTGCTCCTCAAATGCTTCTAATATACATATACATAGCCTAGGTTAGATACTAATGAGCATGACAATGGTGAATACATATGCTAAGTTGTTCAACACATTAGACACGGATTTACCCCTAGAAATACTAGGATGACTCCCGCCAAGAGCCTGTGGCATAGCCAAATGTGGAGGATTACAAATAACGAATACGACTGTCACCACCTTCTGCCTACCGCTTCAATCCGTGGGTCTACGAGACATCAAACGCTACTTATTATCCTAGCACCATGCTAGCATACTAAGTAAATACCTTAGAGGCTCGAGTACAAGTACCTCTCTAAGGCATTGACTAACCTAAACATCGTTGAACCAATGTTGAGACATAGCATAAGTTATTCATATCAACATGATCATATCATAACTAATTAGACTATAGTGGGGGTTTGTAATGTTTATGATGGCAAGTTATGATCATTGTTTCATAATCATAAAGACTACTCCTACCACATACATGGATCCACAATCAAACAAGAAACGCTTCATCCAAGTATATGGATAAAATAAGACTAAGGATAATATATTTATTATGCATAAAGTCACAAATATAAGAAAAGATACTTGAGCCATACCTTCCCCAATTTGGACTTGGGACTAGAGTCTCCTCTCTACAGCCTAACCTCCACTAAGGAACTAGGAGAACTAGTGTATACAATAGAATGATGCTCAAGTGGTGTGTGTGAGAAGTGAGGGTAGGGGGTCATATTTATAGCTAGAGAAGTGTCAGTTCCCTCCACCAAAAGTTAGTGACTCATTGACCACTAACTTCTTCGATCCAGGAGGAGCCAACACGTGGAAGTTGACTGAGTTTGGCACCAGTAGCACTTCGCCCGAACCACCACTTCGGCCGAACAGAAAAGTGGACCAATTCCACTGTGCTTTCTTGGGATGACTTCTAGGTGGATCCCATTGACTGTTATAGGGTGTACACCATTGATGGCCTCAGATACTTCTGTTTGTGGGCCATTTGATCCATGTGGTGCCACGTGTCGATGCTTGATTGGCTGGGATGGTATTTTATAGGATTGCTCCCTCTCTTTTACCTCAATTCTAGCATAAAATGTCTACATACACAAATTCTCCAAGGACAAGTGGCAATAGGTTAAATAGAAAGGTGATGTGTGCAAGAAATGATAATTCCATCACATAATTGAGTTATATTGATGGGTGAAATTGGTATATAACAGCCGTCAACAAACTCCCCCAAGCTTATTCTTTGCTCGTCCTGAGCAAAGTCAAGACTTTAGGTTGATGATCAGGAGTTGCTACAATGTTCTATTTTTCAAAAGTACCATGTGCACAACAAAATACTCTACCTAGTATTACCAAAATTGGCATGGTACTTCACCCATTTTAAGTCATTATGCGGCTTATGCCATCTCCTATTCATGGGTGGTTGAAAGATAGAACAGCAAATAGAGCACACATACCCTAGAAATCAAGTTCCACTCAAATTCCAGAGAGTTCAATTTAGATTATAAGTACCTCAATTTGATTCCCTCAGTCTCTCTTTTATATGTAGTGGAAATATGTCCTCACCAAGGCATTTTGCCTAAATTCATCCTACCACTAAATAAGGCTTGTATGTGGAGCTTGGTAGGGAATATAGTAGGCATATTTTCAACACATAATATCGCTAAGTCAAAAAAGCAAGCCTTAGGAGAAATTAATACAAAACTATTTGATTCAAGACTTGTGCATGTGAGATGGAATGGAGGTAGATGTGGATATTTGAGATGACTCCTTTTTGAGTGGACTCTCTTATTATGCAAGGATGAAACATGGCTACCTTTCTCTTCTTATTTTTCCTCATGATTTTGATGTAAGCATGCATTTTCTCTTCTTTTTTGTAGCCATGTCTTCTACTCCCTTTTTATGCAATAAATTTGGAGAGGGTACTAAGCATGAATGGTATGGAATTCCTCTTTTTATTGTGGAATGGTGGTATGATGGGAAATTGCAGACTTCTAGTGTAGAAGTACAACATGTGCAAGTTAAGTCTTGAATTCAAAAGTAATGAATGAAATCTCACATAGGTCTATACTAGTTTGACAAAGCTCAATGTGAAGACAAATAGCATATGCATAAGGTCTATTAATGTAATGTATCATATGGCTTTGGTACGTATTTCCAATCAAATGAGAGTAACATAAATCTTTTTAGAATTTCTCCAGAAATCTAAGTGTCACTTTCAAACAAGGAATAGCAGCCCTATCACTACATCATATCTCACAACAACTTAGAATGGATTAATCTTTTGCTACCCACAATTTCTAAATCAAGGCAAATGTAATTTTAGCCAATGAAAGCAATATTTTGGAGAGTAGTAAGATGTAAACTAGGGACTTAGGAAAATTAAAATAGCGCAACTATTTATCATTTCATCTATGTGTACTCCAAATCATTCTTACCACACATCTGTTATTTTATTTTGAAAGCAGATCTACTCTACCTATTTTTAAGTTTCTCTATATGCAAGGTGGATGATGGGTGAATGGAAAATAAATATTCAAGGGTTGGGATCCAAGTTACCTCAAGCGGGGGTCCTTCCCCAAGCTTGTTCTTGTTCAAGGTCTGCGATAAGGGCTGGAACCCTAACGACGGATGTAGGCCATGAGGTTGGCCTAACCTTGTTGCAGCATGGCTTTGGCATTGGAGGGTTGAGTGTCAATGTTGGATTGCCTTCCATGGGTTTCATGAGTGTAGTCGAGGAGAATGTTGTTGATGTTGCTCATCCACACTTCTAGGTTTCCATAGGTTGGATGTATCTTGTTATTCTTTGGCTAAGGTAGTGATAACCCTTAGCACAAATGTATGACATGCACTCAACATGTGTTGAGTGTGTGCCGTCATTCTTTGGCTAAGGTGTATCATACCTTCTTGCCATAAAGGAATAACTTGTACCCCTCATGCATTGGGGTGTGATCCATTATTCTTTGGCTAAGGTAATGATAACCTTTAGCCACAAAGTATTGACATGTACCCAACATGTGTTGAGTACGATCCGTTATCCCTTGGCTAAGGTACAACATACCTATAACCACAAAGGTATGACATGCACTCAACACGGGTTGAGTGTGATCCGTTGTTCCTTGGTAAGGTATAAAATACCTTCTGGCTACATAGGAACAACTTGCACCCAATATCAATGGATGTGATCTTGTCATTTCATGGTTAAGGTGCATCATACCTTTTAGCCACAAAATAATAATATACACTCAATGATGGCGGCAATTCCCTTGAGCTTGAATGAGTGCTTAGAATAGTTGAGAGCATAATGCTCTCACATATTTGTAGCAGCCCATTGGTTGCTCATGGAGGGTTTCCATGTAAAATCTCTGGCCTCGTATAGTTATGATTAACCTTCGGGCTTAATTTCTGATAGGTGGCTGTAAAATCCCACTTTTTCCTTTTATGTGAAGTTCAAAAACAAGTGGTTTATCAAACATAATGGAGGTCAACATATTTGTGCACATAAACTTGACCTCACTAAAAAGTTTTCTTTCTACTCATGTTTTAATCTTATCAACATGAGGACTGGACTTCACCCTAACCCTAGAACATTTTAAATAAAACTTTCTACAAAGTTGGGAAGTTATTGATTGCAATGGCTAGGGCAAATTAGATGGCAGAAATATAAAAATCAAAACAAATGTAATTTGATTATGTTGCTATGCATATTGGGCCCTGCCAAAAAGATTCAAATCCAAGGCTCCAAGTTTTTCCTTGGACTCTTAGATATCTAAATAGCTTCTCAGAAAATTTTCAAGATTTTTGAAGTACATATTCCATTTGTTTGGACACGTACAAGGGATTCATTTCGCGTCGACATCAAATTTAGCTTTGCACAAAACTTCGCCCAAATCAACCCCTAATTTTTCCTAAGACCTTTTATGGTTCAGGGAACTTTATTTCAAAGTTTGGAGATTTATGGACCACGGATACTATTAATTTCAATAAGGTTTATAACCATATTTGAATTCAAATGTGAATTTGAATTTGATGCAAACTATGTACAAATTGAAATCTGATTGCAGAATTGGATTCTCCATATTTTTCTTAGCATACCTGTAAATTTTACGAATTGTTGGACAATGTTTTAGCTGGAATTTAGAGGAGGGGATAAGGGAGAGAGGTGGGGCCCACAGGTCAGTCGGTAAAACTGATTCACCGCCCCTGTTTTCTTTCCGCGGGCGACACCGCGACGATGCATGCCGCCAGCGCGCCGTCGGCCGTCGGTCGCCTCCAGCTGCCCCCCCCCCCCCCCCCCCCCCCGCGTCCTTATCTACCGCGGTGGAGGCTATAAAATCACCCCCCATCGGCCGAAGTCCATCACCCATTCACTTTTCACCGTGCCGCTCTGTTTCATCGCCACCGCGATCACCGCCATGCCGCTCGACACCGCGCAGCCTCGCCGTCGATACAAGCATTATCATCCTCTACGGTCCATAGCAAAAAGGTGCACAACGACCTCGTGCATCTTCTGGTTAAGCTTGAATTCCTATCGTGCATTCTAGCTCCGGTATTCCTTAAAATCCCGAAGCACTTTTATAACGTTGAGGCTAGGTCGTCGGTTTAATTCTGATTGTATGCACAAACTCTCTTTGATCCAGTTAGATGACATGATCTATGTAGCCTAGCGCACCTTCCCTCCAAAAATCAGAAAGAACCATCGACTAATTAGCAGGTTCTTCGAGTTTTCCCCTTCCGCCATTGTTAGAGCTCGGCTCACCATCGACTTCGGTATTGCCGGCTATGGCACGAGCTCTAGACCCTCCTAAGACCTTTCCCATGCATCCACGATGCTTCCCGAGCTTTCAAATGGGAGACTTAGCTAGTGAATCGAGGGTCTCCACTTCACCGAAACCCTAACACCCGCCGCCGCCGTCGGGAATGGTTTTCCGGTCACCCCCCGCCGTCGGGAGTTAGTCCATCGTGTTTCCCGCGCGAAATTAGGGTGGGGCGGCAAGTCCGGAGGCCTCCCGTGGGCCGGAAGCTATCACCGGCGAAAGCACCGCCGCGCGCCGGTGAGAACGCCGCCGTCCGAGCTGTGACTCGAGGTGGAAGAAGACCGGGACGCGGGTCCCACGTGCCAGCGAGTTAAAAGGGCACCGGATCGATCTGTGGCCGGGGATCTAATGCGGCCGTGTGGGAATATTTATGGCCCCCGGTGTGGCTAACCCCAGATTGAATGAATTTAAATCCAGTGGGCCCTGACGCCAAATTTAAAAGTTGAAATTTCCCCTTTTGTACAGAGCCATTTCCAAAGTTTAAAATTCAATATCTCTTTGTAGACTGCTCCAAAAATATTCAAACAAATTTTGTTTGAAAGCCCTTGAGCTCTAGTTTCTGTCAGTACCAGTTAAGTTCTGTGAGACTCAACTATGAATTCTGTAGAAAACAATCTTTCCAAAATCAAATACATTTTTTCCAAATGAAATAGCCATTGGAAAATCCCCAAAATTCACATAAAATGCATTGTCCTATTCTTGACTACCAAAAAAGTTTGGGAACCATTGCACCTGTTTAACCCTCTGTATTGTTCAATTATTTTTTTCAGTTATTGAATTTTTACAGATGCTCAGTTGCTTTATTATGTCCCAAATTTGGACTGAACCCTCCTTTTGTCATACACTAGTTCCTGTAAAAATCTTGGATTTAATTGACCTAATATCATAGTCCTAATTCAGTTACAAACTGAATATTAATTGAAAAGCTAAAAATTCAACTATAAGATAAATCCAAAAATTCTTGCCAACTTAGAAATTCAATAACTCCTTCACCAAAGCATAAAAATTTATGAAACAAATTTTGATAGAACCAGGACAACTTCCTCTATCATGGTTATCAACTGACAGCTATGTTCAAGCTACAATTTCTTCTTTAAAATTCTTGGAAGTTTAATACTTGCCATGATTTTAGAGACAACAATATACTTTGATCATCTCCTGTTCTTTGCAAGAGCTTCTATCATATTCCCTAGTATCTACCATCAAAATTCCAAAGCCAATTAAGGTCCTTATCATATAATGATCACTGTAGATTAAATTATGGTCTTGGTAATAATTATTTTTCAAAGTCATTCATATACATGTTATATGCATATCGTATAGTGAACGAAGTCGAGGAGGAACCAGAAGCCTTGGAAAAGCACCTTCCAGATACTAACCCAGACTCTAACCTGCAACCAGGCAAGCCCCGGTTTGCATTTGAGTCATTTATAAAATTTTACTTTATCACTATAATGATTAGCATATGAAGTGTGCATTACGTTTAGGATGATTGAAAACTCCAGATGCATGACCCACAATCCCATTGGTTAGGTAGGTTAATCACTCAACGTGTAGACTTGCTATGCTAATGTAGTAGGTAAACCGGTAGAAGTCGAGTAGTTGGAATCTACTCGCGAGATAGAAATTTTCATTCATCTTCACTGGGATAATATTTATAGAAAATAACTGTTACATCTAAAACTCGAGAATGGTCAGAGATGTATAGGAAGCGACAAGACGTGGTCTTGGTCGCATAGCTCTGACTAGTCAGTTAAGGCCCATCTGTATGCGGCCCCTTCGGACAAGCTTGAATTGTATCAGTGACATAATGGACATATGGAATCCAATAAACTGACGTAACTTGATAACTGGGGTGTCGAGACCCATTAACTCACCATCGATAGGGGTGGGTTGAGGACAGTAAGGTGTAAATTGGTCGGCGGACACATGAGGTGTTCTGTGCAGAGACCTTCTATTTGTGGAGGTGAGACGGGCTCGACGTTCGGGTTTCTTGTGAAAGATGTCCATATACGCCTAGTACTAAGGTGTTACGTAGGTACAGGTGTACTCGCTGACACTTCCGAACGACGTATGTGTCGTGTTGTCTGGGTGTGTCCTGATTGCAATCACCGTCCCTCGCGGTAATAGAGTACCACTTGTTCACTGAGCTATGACGTAGTAAATACTAAAGAAGCCAGAAAACTATATTGTATTGAAATATTACTTGCTTTGCAACCTTGTATGATTTAGAGATAGTCACATTAAAGTTTACAGTTTCCCCATACTTTAGCTGTAATAGCATTATGTGCTCTGGGCATGTCATATCATCGGCAAAGCGTTTCTGGTTTGATTGTGGGACCCATGATGTGCCGTGCTTGGAGAATGTAATTTTCTACTTAAAACCTGATTATAAGGATCCAATTGTAGGCGAGTCGTTTATGCTTCACCTTACCTATGTTTAGTGTCCCCCTTGCATATGTCTAGTGAGACGGGTTAGTCTTGCTGAGCCTTATGCTCATGTTTGTAGTTAACGAGTTTTTGCAGGTTATATCATTGATGAAGGTTTTGATGATGAGGCTGCACCCCCTCCAGGGTGTACAGCCGAGTGGGAACCCTGCACGCCGCCGTGATTTGCGTGTTGCTAGTGCAAAGTATCCAGGATATGGATAACTTTGCTTTTGCATAGCTAGTGCTGAGGGCGTAGCTATGATATATATATTACTTTCCTTCCGCTAGTATTGTAAAGCTTACGCTGTAAGATAAATTAAAGACTTCGTCTTGTGTTTTATTCTCGTTCTGTTCTTGTATACTGTTGGGTGTCGCATCGCACAACACCACCCAATGAGATCCTCGGATGTCGGGATTCTGGTCCCCACAGACATGGTATCAGAGTATCATTGGGAACATTGTACTTGAAAAGAACATATTTTCAAAAAAAAATTAGGATCTGAGTGAGAAATTAGCTATATGCCCTTATAAGGAGTATTATTAGTATAAGATATAAAGGTGGTAAACTAACAATGTGTTATTATATTCTGTGACGACGCTTCGACGTTAGGTCAGAGGTAAGGTACGCCACCGAGAGCGGATCAATCTTGGTAAACTCAGCATACGAGAAATGGTATGTAAAATTTCTGTGGCTTGGCACGGGAAGTTAATAGGAGTCTCTGAAGCTTTCAATGTTTCTGAGAACCTATGACACGCGGTACCCCAGCGTGACACAAAATTAGTGGGAGCCCCCATCGAGTGGTGTATAACCCGATAGTATGCCTCTCCAGAACCATTCATGTTCTATGAGAGCATGCAAAACACGTATGCCTGAGCGTGTATAAGCCGGATCGTATGGGAGTCTTTGCTGTACAGACATATTTACAGCCATGTACCTCGAGACATGACCTCGCTCGAGGGCGACTCACACCAGAGTCGTATGCATTTATTTTCATATGTATTATTGTGACTGCCTGTCGTGCTTCCCCGTACCACCCTTGAGGTGTGAAAGTGTGAAAGGGGATTGTTTGTCTTTTGCAGCATTAACTACGGTAGAATACCGCGTAGAAACCGTTTGCGAGAGCACGATATAGGAACCACCTATAGACGTAACCGGATATACCGGATATAATTTACTTTGGTGAGATACGTAGTACCGTCAGTATCAAACATGATGCTAGACCATCCCCAACAACAGAATGGATGCATAATGTTTTGGAAAGTCCAAATATCAGATGCTGGTAGGTTTGGACTCCGTAAAAAGGGACTCCGACGCGATAAGGTAGATAGAATCAAGATTCTTGATTTCTGGCAGAAGTGGCTCGACTTCACCGGGGTGTAATCTTGGTTATCGTATAGATAACATAAGGGTATAATATATGGGTAGAAATATAGTGAAGAGCTCTACAACTTTTCTGTTGACCATCAGGGCAGAAGAGTTTGATAGTCTGTTGAAATTTGGAGTATACTAAAACTGCTCCAGACGACCCAACCATTGTACCAGTTCCAGAAATATTGCCATAACCCACTGTAGAAACATCTTCTGCCTTATTGTGACACATGTCTGAAAAGGACAGAGGCAGATATACAGGTTTTATGTTTAGGGTATTTCCTAATTCGAATTTGAGTCAAATCAAATTTGGAAGTCAAAACAGTGGACTGCGGGACTGCTGGTGCAAACCAGTCAGTTCAACTGTTTAGTTTGGATAGTTATAACTTTTAATACAGAATAGTGACATAGTCACATATATACATTTATGGAAAGCTTAGGAAGTCCTCTATCAACTTTATTTTGCATTCATGATCTGAATCTGGGTATAGCGGTGTCTAACCATTTGTCGCAAACTTGGTTCTGGCAGTCCAGAACTTGGAACAGTTTGCACCTATTTGTGAATTCGCGCGCAATACCAGTATAACAAACTTTTCAGGGGGTAACTATTTTACTTCTGGATTGTTAACTTGATTTTATACAAAGTTTATTTTGACATTACCTCAAAATATTGTCATGATATCCCTGTATAAATTGTGGACATCAGTAGATATGCAGGGGAGGTTCTATAAAAAATTTTCAGAAAATATGGGTCAACTTAAAACCTGTATAGATTCTGTTTCCTAGCTCACTTGTAGCTGTATGAGTACAATCTGGAAAGCTTGGAAAGTATACTACAACTTTGGTATTCAACTCCACCTTTGATTCTGAAAAATCCTGTATGAAACTGTGGTGTTTCTACAGGAAGATGGCAGCAGAGATGATCCAATTACCGAACGGTTCGGTGCACGCGACATGCACTGGTCAAGGCGGGTTTCCGGATTTGTTGGTCATGCTGATAAGCCAGTGCGGATATGAGGAGGCGCCTAGCTATTGGGGAAAGGAATTCCATGACAACAGGGTGAAGAGGTGTGTCATCTATGTCGACGTGCCTGCTGGTCCACCAAGCAACGGATGGGCCCCCTTTTCTATCAAAACAAGGGGTGTTCTGTTGGAAGAAACTTGGAGCTTCGCCACAAGTGTTGCTATGGGGAGGTTTTGCAAACTTCACCATCATCAGCTAGTGGGTACTCCGTATGAGTTCTTTTCGGTCAGCGGTAGGGCTGCTGAAGGGTGGGCTAACTGATTGATCGTCGATTATGACCTCCGCGGGGGAACATCGGTAGCCTTAGCGGTGTATGCATCGGCATCACGTCGTGAAAATGGCACCCAGAAGGTGTGCATTAGGGAGTTGGTAGATAATCTGAGGGAAACCATGATTCGAGGGGATCATTTTGAGCGTGAAAATAAATCGCTTAGAACCTCGATCGCTCCTCTCAACCAACGTCTCCGTTTCAAAGAAGAGCAGTATGAGTTAATTGCTCAAGACCTATCAGAGGCTCGTGGAGCAACTCAAGAGATGGAAATTGAGTTAGAAGCAAGCTTAGTTGATGTGCACCAGCTGAGTACTCAGTTGAGCACGATGACTAAAGATCGAGATCGGTCCAGGGCGGAGGCTCAGGACTGGAAAGCCAGCTGTGAGCAGGCCCAACAGGAACTTGACGGCTTTAGGATGTTTATGGTGCAAGCTGATGTCCAAGCATTGGCTGCCACAAAAGCATCGATAATGGGTGAGGTAGTAGCTTCTACTTCAGCACCCGTACCCGTGGTGCCTAATCTGGAGGATGACGAAGAATAAGAAGAGGACCCCGAGGAACTTGAATACGTCGAGTAGGACGTATTAAAGTGGGATGTGGCAGCACTTCTGCCGACACGGGGAAGCATATAGTTTAATAGTTGCTCGTGTTTTTCTTTTGTGACCATGTTTGTGTCATATTAAGAGTAGTAGTGTTTATGTCTACAATGACAAGATATGTACGACATCTCATGGGGACCAAGTATAGTAGAGATGTATTTCCATAGTGGGAGTCCATCATTTTGGAGTTTACTACTGTAAACTTGGTCAGAGATAATATATCTTGTATAAAGCTTATACTTTATCAATATATGTTGATGTTGTATATCGTGGTCTACCGCATTACTATTTATATGGAAGGATGAACTTGAGGCAATGAGACTTATAGTGTAAATCGTTGTATTGCAGCATGGTGCGTACACGTACAACCTCGGAAGTGGGAGGCTCAAGTGGAGGGCAGGGGGATGACACACCACCCACGAGGCAAAATATGCCCCAGACGCAGCCACCTCCACCACCTCCACCTACACTTCCCAGAAGACTCGCGGAGGTTCTTGCAGCAGTACTCGGCTCGCGCGACGAGCAAACCGAGTTGTTGCGGACCCTTGTACAACACTCGTCCCATCAAGGGGGGCGACATGCTGATGGGCCACGTCAGTCACATCCGAGTTCCTATTTGGATTTTGCATCGACACATCCGCTGGTCTTTAGAGAGGCCGACGAACCTTTGGAGGCGGACAACTGGCTCCGCACCATTGAAGGGAAGTTCGGTTTACTCGAGATAACCGAACAACAGAAAGCTCTATTTGCAGCTCAACAACTACAGGGTTCTGCTGTTGTGTGGTGGGCAAACTACCTCGCCGCACGCCCCGTGGGCTATGTCGTGAGTTGGGCAGAATTCCGGGAGGCGTTCCGCGCCTACCATATCCCTCCCGGGATAATGAGGAGGAATCTTCATGAGTTCTTGGAGCTGAAGCAGGGAGGAAGGAGCGCTTACAAGTTCTCCAAGACCTTCAACCACTTGGCCCAGTATGCACAGGACCAAGTGAACACGGAAGACAAGAAGTGAGAGTGCTTCTACCGGGGGTTGAACCCCAAGATGAAGGACAAGCTTGTCTTGTTCAATTGCGGTAGCTTCAACGACATTGTCAACGCCGCGATCATGCAAGAGGATGCTACTCGAGAGCTGTCCTTAGACAAGAAAAAGAGGAGTGCTCCGTAGGGCAGCGGGGGTGGTGCTTCTCAGAAGTACCGAATGGTGTATCGATCACCATCTGGTTAGAGGTGTCAACCGCCATCACGACCACCAATGTTCAGTGGTCGCCAGTTCGGCAACTCCGGTTTCCGACCACAACAATAGCAGGGGATGGTCCCACGTGCACATCCACCTCCACCGCATGCACTGGGATTCCGTCCTCCCATTCGTACCGGCCAAACCCCGTACATGTGTTTCACGTGTGGACGCACGGGGCATTTTGCCAAGGACTGCGCGCAGAGTAGGCAGGGCGGAGGACAGTCATCATACCAGGGTGCCAACCAACCCCGCAACCAGCCCATGAAGCCAGTTCCCATACTCGGCAACGTCCACCACCTCGCCATTGAGGATGTTCCGGAAGGCGCACCCGTACTCACGGGTACGTTCTCTATATTTGATCATCCTGTAGTCATACTCTTTGACTCCAGAGCTTCACACAATGTCATTAGCAAGTTTTTTGTCATTAAAAGTCAATTTCCTATAATCTCCCCAAAAAACTTCGTATGTGATTAGCACTCCAGCAGGGAAAACAATAACAAATGAGTTGGTTCCTGGGATACCACTTAACCTAGATGGAACCATATATCTTACTTCACTTCTGATATTAGAGAATCAGAAGTTAGATGTCATCTTGGGAATGGCATGGTTACAATACCATGGTGCTATTCTAGATCTCGTTCCCCAAAAAATATATCTAAATTCTCCACTTCATCCCTCTCAAGTCCTCAATCTTGAGAGAGCCATTCTAGTGAATTCATCTACTCACAATACTGAGGTTATGGAACTTAAGAATATTCCAGTAGTATGTGAATACCCAGACGTGTTTCCCGAAAATCTTCCTGGTATGCCCCCAGAAAGAGATATAGAGTTCAAGATTGAACTTGTACCGGGAACAGTGCCAATCTCAAGACAACCCTACAAGATGGCACCCAAGGAACTTGCAGAACATAAGGAGCAGTTAACAGAACTTGAAAACAAGGGTTTCATTCGTCCAAATTCATCACCATGGGGTTGTTCTGCATTGTTCATAGAGAAGAAAGATAAGACCTTGAGACTGTGTGTGGACTATCGTCCACTCAATGCTGTCACTATCAAGAACAAATATTCACTACCACGCATTGATATTTTTTTTCGATCAACTAGTGGGTGCTAAAGTATTTTCAAAGATGGATCTTCGTTCGGGTTATTATCAGATTAGAATCCGACCAGAAGACATACCAAAGACAACATTCTCGATGAGGTATGGACTGTATGAATACCTTGTTATGTCTTTCGGACTGACCAACGCACCGGCTCATTTCATGTATCTCATGAACTCGGTGTTCATGCCAGAATTGGACAAGTTTGTCGTGGTCTTCATTGATGACATCCTTATGTATTCAAAATCCAAAGAAGAACATGATCAACACTTGCGTATCGTGCTTCAACAATTACGGGACCACCAGCTATATGCTAAGTTCAGCAAGTGTGAATTCTGGATCAGCCAAGTGCCATTTTTAGGGCACATCATATCAGCAGAAGGGATTGCAGTTGATCCAAGCAAGATAAAGCAAGTACTCAAATGGGAGTCTCCAAAGTCTGTACATGAAGTTTGAAGTTTCCTAGGTTTGGCTGGGTATTACCGGAGGTTCATCCCCAGTTTCTCCAAGATAGCTAAACCAATGACAGAACTTTTGAAGAAAGGGACGAAGTATGTATGGACTAAGGCATGTGAGGGAGGTTTCCAGGCATTGGTAAAACACCTCACAACGGCACCAGTATTAGCTCAACCGGACACAACCAAATCTTTCGACGTATATTGTGATGCATCAGGAATTGGTTTGGGTTGTGTGTTGATGCAAGACAGACAAGTGATCGCTTATGGATCACGGCAGCTTCGGAATCATGAGCAGCACTATCCGACTCATGATCTAGAGCTCGATGCTGTGGTACTATCATTGAATATGTGAAGACATTATCTACTAGGTAATCCAGTACATCTTTACACCGATCACAAGAGTTTGAAGTACATCTTCACCCAAAAGGACCTAAATATGCGACAACGTAGATGGTTTGAATTAATCAAGGATTATGAGATTGAAATCCACTACCATCCCGGTAAGGCGAATGTAGTCGCAGATGCTCTGAGCCGCAAGTCCCATGTCAACAATCTTTCCATTACATCAATGGGAGGAGAAGAACCGAGTCTCTACTTGGTTCCATATGGGGCACTCTACAACCTAGCTCTCATTCCCACTATCAGGGAGGATATTATGGCAGCTCAGAAGGAGGACAAAGGGATGTCGCACATTCGACAAAGAATGGAGAAGGGGGAGATGAAATGTTTCTGATGTGACGATGAAGGTACCCTCTGGTTTAAAAAACGCATAGTGGTACCCCGAAACATGGAACTTCGGAAGAAGATACTAGATGAAGCTCATTTATCCAAGTATTCCATTCATCCGGGAAGTAACAAAATGTACCAAGACTTGAGAAAGAAGTTTTGGTGGACTCGGATGAAGAGAGAAGTAGCAAAATACGTATCTAAATGTGATACGTGTCGACGAGTTAAGGCCGACCATATGAAGGCAGCTGGACAACTTCAACCTTTAAGCATACCGACTTGGAAATGGGAGGATATCAGCATGGATTTCATTGTTGGGTTGCCTCCCACTCTCCATAAGCACGACTCAATTTGGGTGATCATTGACCGATTGACCAAATCAGCTCATTTCATACCAGTCAGTGTGGATTATGATGCAAAGCGGTATGCAGAACTTTATATCTCCAGAATTTTGTGCCTACATGGAGTACCCCACACTATCATTTCAGATCGTGGATCTATTTTCGTTGCTCGTGATAGGAAAATTGATGATGAGTCCCGATCTTCCGAAAGGTAATGGGTAAGTCGATTGATGGAGATCTCGACGTTGATGATCCGAGGCTCTCGAGTAGAACACGAACAGCCCCTGCAATCACTACATCACCGCTCTGTTGGTTATCAACCGTGCTTCACACGATTGACCTCGCCAATAAGGCTAATCCCTGCAAGTGCAACCGAGAACACAAGCAAGAACAAGGTAGACACGATCTGAAATCGCGAAGTTGGGGTCTCACAAACCGAAGAACGACGATATTATTGATCTAAGCAAAACCAAATTGTCTATGGCGGCTACCATGGAGTATATATAGGTGGGAGGACGTCCAAGGGGTGTTAGGGTCGTGACCTAACCCTAAGACACGAAAATAATGGACTTAGACTTGATACAAGGCCCAATAGCCCAATACGGTGGCGCAGCACCCTGACAGATTCTGTACTTGATTTTGTTTCGACGATTCCCGTCGACTCCGAAGGAATTTTGACATGGGACCGGTGCCATTGGAAAGGTTATCCTCTCCCCTTTACGTGCATATGTAGAACGTCCAAAACAGAGTCCGTATGCGTCTTGGGAGTCCGTTTTAGTGCGTACTGCTCCTGGACTCCGAGTTGGATACAATTTGGAGTTTGGTTCGGTTTCCATCTTCTTTGAACGAATTCTCTGGTCTTCCACGTCCCTAATACTCCCTCCAAGTACTCCTTGAACCTCTCCATGGATCCTAATCACAAATAAATCATTAAGTAGCAATCTATGCTCAAAAACATATAAGGAAATATATAAGAACGAGTTCACCTCTGAAATTAATTGTTGTGTATGAACTCTATTGATTGCATCTTGTATATTCAGTAGAGTGTTGTTTGTATCCATATAAGTGATGTCCTCATCATTCTCCCCTCCTTGAATTGGAGTCGTCCTCGACTCAAGTTCGTCTCCTCTCATGTGTTGGTCTAAATGTGCAACGCCATCAAATCTTCTTGTATGCATGAATGGAGGAGGCCAAGGTGGTGGACGACATAGTGCACCATCTTGATCTTGTCCATCAAATAAGAGTGCACATTCACTTGAGCCAGGATCCCAAACAAATAAATATTGTGTCATGTTTGTAGGTGCAATAATAATGTGCATGATCTCATCAGCTCGCTTTTGGGAGCATCTCCACGATGCATTGGGTACCAAACTGATTCGAAGCTCGGCTTATCATCCTCAGACTGATGGACAAACCGAACGGGTAAACCAAGTGCTTGAGGATATGCTTCGTGCTTGTGCCATCCACCATGGTAGGAATTGGTCTGATCATCTACCCTTGGCGGAATTTTCGTACAACAACGGTTACCAGGCTAGCATCCAGATGGCGCCATATGAAGCTCTTTATGGCTGGAAGTGTCGCACACCATTGAGCTGGTGCAAATCTGGTGAATGAGTGGTATATGGCATCGATTTGATACATGAAGCCGAAGAGCAAGTACGTCTTATTCAAGCCAATCTCAAAACCGCTCAGTTTCGTTAGAAGAGCTATGTGAACAAACAACGTCGACCTCTTCACTTCGAGGTTGGGGATCAATTTTATCTCCGGGTATCCCCGATGAAAGGAATTCATCGATTCGGAGTGAGAGGGAAGCTATCTCCACATTTTATTGGGCCGTTCACAATAATCAAAAGATGCGGACCTGTGGCATATCAATTGCAGTTACCGCCGTCGCTGGTAGGGGTCCACAATGTGTTTCACATTTCTCAGTTGCGGAAATGTCTCAAAGCCCCAGCGAATATACGTATTGAGGATTTGGAAACTCTCCAACCAGATCTTACGTATTTCGAGCATCCAATCCAGATCGTTGATGAGAGAACTCGCACCACAATAAGGTGCACTTTGCATTTCTACAAAGTCTTGTGGAGCAACTACAGTGCTGAAGAAGCCATGTGGGAAAGCGAGGAATATCTTAAAACGAACTATCCGGACTTGTTAGCGGCATATGTTCAGTAGATCTTTATCTTTTGTCCTTCCTTTGTAATCTCGGGGCGAGATTCTTTTAAGGGTGGAGGAATGTAAAATCCCACTTTTTCCTTTTTTGTGAAGTTCAACTACAAGTGGTTTATCAAACATAATGGAGGTCAACATATTTGTGCACATAAACTTGACCTCACTAAAAAGTTTTCTTTCTACTCATGTTTTAATCTTATCAACATGAGGACTGGACTTCACCCTAACCCTAGAACATTTTAAATAAACCTTTCTACAAAGTTGGGAAGTTATTGATTGCAATGGCTAGGGCAAATTATATGGCAGCAATATAAAAATCAAAACAAATGTAATTTGATTATGTTGCTATGCATATTGGGCCCTGCCAAAAAGATTCAAATCCAAGGCTCCAAATTTTTCCTTGGACTCTTAGATATCTAAATAGCTTCTCAGAAAATTTTAAAGATTTTTGAAGTACATCTTCCATTTGTTTGGACACGTACAAGGGATTCATTTCACGTCGACATCAAATTTAGCTTTGCACTAAACTTTGCCCAAATCAACCCCTAATTTTTCCTAAGACCTTTTATGGTTCAGGGAACTTTGTTTCAATGTTTGGAGATTTATGGACCACAGATACTATTAATTTCAATAAGGTTTATAACCATATTTCAATTCAAATGTGAATTTGAATTTGATGCAAACTATGTCCAAATTGAAATCTGATTGCAGAATTGGATTCCCCATGTTTTTCTTAGAATACCTGTAAATTTTGGGAATTTTTGGACAATGTTTTAGCTGGAATTTAGAGGAGGGGATAAGGGAGAGAGGTGGGGCCCACAGGTCAGTTGGTAAAACCGATTCACCGCCCCTGTCTTCTTTCCCCGGGCGACACCGCGACGCTGCATGCCGCCAGCACGCCGTCGGCCGTCGGTCGCCTCCAGCTGTCCCCCCCACCCCTGCGTCATTATCTACCGCGGTGGAGCCTATAAAACCACCCCCCGTCGGCCGAAGTCCATCACCCGTTCACTTTTCATCGCGCCGCTCCGTTTCATCGCCACCGCGATCACCCCTGTGCCGCCCGACGCCGCGCAGCCTCGCCGTCAATACAAGCATCATCATCCTCTATGGTCTATAGCAAAAAGGTGCGCAACGACCTCGTGCAGCTTCTCGTTAAGCTTGAATTCCTATCGTGCATTCTAGCTCCGGTATTCCTTAAAATCCCGAAGCACTTTTATAACGTTGAGGCTAGGTCGTCGGTTTAATTACGATTGTATGCACAAAATCTCTTTGATCCAGTTAGATGACATGATCTATGTAGCCTAGCGCACCTTCCCTCCAAAAATCAGAAAGAACCATCGACTAATTAGCAAGTTCTTTGAGTTTTCCCCTTCCGCCATTGTTAGAGCTCGGTTCACCGTCGACTTCTGTATTGCCGACTATGGCACGAGCTCTGGACTCTCCTAAGACCTTTCCCATGCATCCACGATGCTTCTCGAGCTTTCAAACGGGAGATTTAGCTAGTGAATCGAGGGTCTCCACTTCACCAAAACCCTAACACCCGCCGCCGCCGTCGGGAATGGTTTTCCGGTCACCCCCCGCCATCGGGAGTTAGTCCATCATGTTCCCCGCGCGAAATTAGGGTGGGGCGGCAAGTCCCGAGGCCTCCCGTGGGCCGGAAGCTATCACCAGCGAAAGCACTGCTGCGCGCCGGTGAGAACGCCGCCGTCCGAGCTGTGACTCGAGGTGGAACAAGACCGGGACACGGGTCCCACTTGCCAGTGAGTGAAGAGGGCGCCGGATCAATCTGTGGCCAGGGATCTAATGCGGCCGCATGGGAATATTTATGGCCCCCGGTGTGGCTAACCCCTGACTGGATGAATTTAAATCCAGTGGGCCCTGGCGCCAAATTTAAAAGTTGAAATTTCCCCTTTTGTACATAGCCATTTCCAAAGTTTAAAATTCAATATCTCTCTGTAGACTGCTCCAAAAATATTCAAACAAATTTTGTTTGAAAGCCCTTGAGCTCTAGTTTCAGTCAGTACCAGTTAAGTTCTGTGAGACTCACCTATAAATTCTGTAGAAAACAATCTTTCCAAATGCAAATACAATTTTTCCTAGCCACTGGTAAAATCCCCAAAATTCACATAAAATGCATTGTCCTATTCTTGACTACCAGAAAAAGTTTGGGAACCATTGCACCTGTTTAACCCTCTGTATAGTTCAATTACCTTTTTCAGTTATTGAATTTTTACAGATGTTCAGTTGCTTTATTATGTCCCAAATTTGGACTGAACCCTCCTTTAGTCATACACTAGTTCCTGTAAGAATCTTGGATTTAATTGACCTAATATCATAGTCCTAATTCAGTTACAAACTGAATATTAATTGAAAAGCTAAAAATTCAACTATAAGATAAATCCAAAAATTCTTGCCAACTTGGAAATTCAATAACTCCTTCACCAAAGTATAGAAATTTATGAAACAAATTTTGATAGAACCAGGACAACTTCCTCTATCATGGTTATCAACTGGCAGCCATGTTCAAGCTACAGTTTCTTCTTTAAAATTCTTGGAAATTTAATACTTGCCATGATTTTAGAGACAACAATATACTTTGATCATCTCTTGTTCTTTGCAAGATCTTCTATCATATTCCCTAGTATCTACCATCAAAGTTCCAAAGCCAATTAAGGTATCGTATAGTGACCGAAGTCGAGGAGAAACCAGAAGCCTTGGAAAAGCACCTTCCAAATACTAACCCCGACTCTGACCTGCAACCAGACAAGCCCCGATTTGCATTTAAGTTGTTTAAAAAAATTTACTTTATCACTATGATGATTAGCATATGAAATGTGCATTACGTTTAGGATGATTGAAAATTCCAGATGCATGACCCACAATCCCATTGGTTAATTAGGTAGGTTAATCACTCAACGTGTAGACTTGCTATGCTAATGTAGTAGGTAAACCGGTAGAAGTCGAGTAGTTGGAATCTACTCGCGAGATAGAAATTTTCATTCATCTTCACTGGGATAATATTTATAGAAAATAACTATTACATCTAAAACTCGAGAACGGTCATAGATGGATAGGAAGCGACAAGACGTGGTCTTGGTCGCAGAGCTCTGATTGGTCAGTTAAGGCCCGTCTGTATGTGGCCCCTTCGGACAAGCTTGAATTGTACCGGCGACATAATGGACATATGGAATCCAATAAACTGACGTAACTCGATAACTGGGGTGTAGAGACCCATTAACTCACCATCGATAGGGGTGGGTTGAGGACAGTAAGGTGTAAATCGATCGGCGGATACATGAGGTGTTCTGTGCGGAGACCTTCTGTTTGTGGAGGTGATACGGGCTCGGCATTCGGGTTTCTTGTGAAAGGTGGCCATATACGCCTAGTACTGAGGTGTTACGTAGGTACAGGTGTACTCGCTGACACTTCCGAATGACGTAGGTGTCGTGTTGTCCGGGTGTGTCCTGATTGCAATCACCGTCCCTCGCGATAATAGAGTACCACTTGTTCACTGAGCCGTGACGTAGTAAATACTAAAGAAGCCAGAAAACTATATTGTATTGAAATATTACTTGCTTTGCAACCTTGTATGATTTAGAGATAGTCACATTAAAGTTTACAGTTTCCCCATACTTTAGATGTAATAGCATTATGTGCTCTGGGCATGTCATATCATCGGCAAAGCGTTTCTTGGTTGATTGTGGGACCCATGATGTGCCGTGCTTGGAGAATGTCATTTGCTACTTAAAACCTGATTATAAGGATCCAATTGTAGGCGAGTCATTTATGCTTCACCTTACCTATGTTTAGTGTCCCCCTTGCATATGTCTAGTGAGACGGTTAGTCTTGCTGAGCCTTATGCTCACGTTTGCAGTTAACGAGTTTTTGCAGGTTATACAATTGATGAAGGGTTTGATGATGAGGCTGCACCCCCTCCAGGGTGTACAGCCGAGTGGGAACCCTGCACGCCGCTGTGATTTGCGTGTTGCTAGTGCGAAGTATCCAGGGCATTGATAACTTTGCTTTTGCATAGCTAGTGCTGAGGGCGTAGCTATGATATATATATTACTTTCCTTCTGCTGGTATTGTAAAACTTCTGCTGTGAGATAAATAAAAGACTTCGTCTTGTGTTTTATTCTCGTTCTGTTCTTGTATACTATTGGGTGTCGCATCGCACGAAACCACCCAATGAGATCCTCGGATGTCGGGATTCCTGTCCCCACAGTGGCAATCATCCTAGTTTACTTCTTGGACAAGAGATGTTGAAATGGAATCCTCTTAGGGTTTCCATCAATCAGATCTTTGAATGCCTGCATAGTAATATTACTTCTGCAAACTTCCCCTCTATGATAGAGAGGGATGGTTAGCTCACGATACTTGTACAAATGAATTTTCAGGTTAGGTAACCGAATCTTGATTTGTACGTACGGGGAAGAACAAAATCAAAGATGTATTGGGTCCAATATTAAGTGTATTCATGAAGAATGTATGAACCATTGATAGGAGTGGGGCTTTATCAATAAATGAATTTGCACATTTTGGAAAGATGCTACTCATAGCAATGGAAATGATATAGATACACTATTTTTATCACTTCATCTTGTAAAGTTTCTAACCATTATAGCTTTTTACACAAGAGCAAATGTTATCATTTGGATCATGGCAAACAAGATTCTCAATTTTATCCTCCTGAACATTTTTAATTTCTTGCCTAGGAATATGAAATTTAGTGATCCATGCATGAATAAGTTTAAAATCAAAGTTATGGATATCACTATTCCTAGTTGCTACATACCAATTCAACCATTAAGTTATTCTATAAGCATTACCCAGGCAGAAAATGTCTAAGTCAATTTTAGCAATGCTTATGAATTTTTAGGTACTTGCTTAAATTTTTTCCAAAGTAAGGTGTCGTTCCTTTTTGAAGAATAAAAAAGAGTAATGCCAGCACTTACTCTCGTGAGGATGCATAACGATTGAATGATGAGAAGGTGTAAACCTTCCTTACCAATGTACGCAAAAATCATTCAATCCTAATGCAATTCAAATGACACAAAAATTTGAACTTGTACCTCAATTGAAGAGTAGTCTTGGTTGAAGGTCGTTGTGTGAGAAAATTATGACCATGGATTTTGGTGTAGCCTTCATGTTCAATGCCAAGTTGAGCTTGGAGTAGAATGAGCTTCATCTTGTTCCTCCATTGGACCACCATCTTGAGCATTCCTCCACCATGAACTCAAAACAAGATCGATGGAGATATGCGCTTGATGGGGCCTTCCAACATCTTTGCAAATTTTGACTTAGCTGCACTAAAATCAAGAACAAACAAAACAACTCGAAAACGGGTTACGTTAGTTCAAAAGCATGTTGTATCCTTTGTCAAATTATTTTGCCCTAGTTGAAGTAACTTGCAAATCCAATGAATATTAAGGGAAATACTTTGGGTTGAATTAGGACGATGAATTCAAGTGGTTACTCCCAAGGTTTATATACAAATAAATTAATTTCCTAATTCAAAATTTTAGTTATGTGATGGTTGGAAATTTTACTTCCCAACATGCAAGTGTGAAAATTCAAATATGCTAAATTCAAATGCAAAGATTGATGGGAAATTCAAATATGCAATTAGGAAAACAAATACGAGATAAATACCAATTAACCTATTGGCCAGGACTCACAAAATTTTTGAAGTCCAATGAGCGGGACTTACCTCCGTCCCGTTTAGTTCGATGAATTGTTGTCCACTCCCAGAGTTGAAGATGAGAACAACTTCTCTTGCTTGACATGCCAAAATTTCTTTGGCTGTCATTTTGACATGTGGGCCACATGGTGGCCCTAGCCTCTTTGTCAATTTGATGAAGACTTTTTGATGTAGTGACGGCTTCTCCCTCTTGAAGATATTCTCTTATGAGCATGGTGAGGCATGTCCTTCTTTAGGGGTGCCATTTTGATCTTCTTGATATTACTTAGAGTCAACCCATACTTTGATCATGGATCAAAGGTTTCCTTGGGCACGATGATATGTGAACTCCACAATCAAACAAGAAACGCTTCATCTATAATGTAACTTGCCCTAGGTTCCATGGGCTTGGTCAAAGGGTAGGAATCCCAACAAGTGATTGTTGGACATATTGGATCTTGAATGCTCTTTTAAGTTTCTTGTCCTTGGCCAAGAGATTCATGTAAATGTTGTCTTAATTTCTTGCTTGGCCATGGACATGATACTTCAAGGTAGGCTAGTTGAACTTAAATCCATTGAAATCCCCGTAGCCTCCTTGATTACAAGGGTGATGTTGATTCACCCTTGACCTCCTTGTAGGTGATAGCCATTGGAGTTGTGTTTGAAAGATCCTCATGGGTCTTATGGGAATAATTCCCAAGTGTCCCATGTTGACATGGATTTTGACAAATCATGTGAATATCCATGGCTTGGATTATCCAAACACTTCTCCATTTGTTTAATATTCATGATGCTTCAATGGGAGGTGTAGTTCCATAATTAGCATGTCCACCTTGTTAAGTGGTGTGCATGCCAAGCTAAGGGAACTAGAGCATTCTTCAATCCACTGCTTGAGTAGAGACCATACTCATCCATGATGAATGAGAATAGGTCTCCTTCAGCTCCATCACAAATGTGGTCATGTATTGGTGGAGCCAACCCATGAAATGAGTGTTGGATGAAGAGCCAACTATCTAACCTATGATGAAGGCAAACCAAGAAAAACTCTTGGAGCCTCCCCCAAGCTTGGGGATGGATGACTTTGGCTCCTACTTGAGGCTGAAATTCTTCCGCGAAAGGCAATGGTATTGCCTAGCGGACATTTGTTAGGGTACGCCTTAAATCATCTTGCAGTTGAGCACTTGTGTCCTTGTTGACCATCCCATAAAATGGGTTAGCCAACACTACCCTGTTTTCACCACAAAAGGAGAAAACAAACGAGGGTAATCCTGTCTAATAACTACTAGTATCTATAGCTCAATCACAAGTGATAGCTATCATTCACATCCTTTGCCTTTTTGCCAACGCTGCCAGAAATGCTTATTGACATTTCTTACATCACAGATAAAAATTCGCGAGCGCACAGAAACCATTGTGTAGCATTTCACCCAAGAGTATTATCAAGGGTATGCTATTTATCCCAAAGGAAGGCAATGGAGTAAAGTAGACACTACTCTTATGATCAAGCTATGGGATACTAATCAATTATCAACACAAGGATAAGTTGATAATATGGGTAGTGTGAAACACACCTAAGCAATCTCTTCTAAAGGATAAATGGGTCCTAATAGAGATTATACTAAAAGTTGGGGAGTTGCTCCTCCAATGCTTCTAATATATATATACATAGCCTAGGTTATATACTAATGAGCATGTCAATGGTGAATACTTATGCTAAGTTGTTCAACACATTGGGCACGGGTTTAACTCTAAAATACGAGGATGACTCCCACCAAGAGCTTGTGGTATAGCCGAATGTGAAGGATTACAAAGGACAGATAGGGCTGTCACCACCTGCTGCCTACCTCTTAAATCTGTGGGTCTACAAGACATCCAACGCTACTTACTATCCTAGCACCATGCTAGCATACTAAGTAAATACCTTAGAGGCTCGAGTACAAGTACCTCTCTAAGGAAATGACAATCCTAAACATCATTGAACCAATGTTGAGACATAGCATAAGTTATTCATATCAACATGATCATATCATAACTAACTAGACTATAGTGGGGGTTTGTAGTGTTTATGATGGCAAGTTATGATCATTATGTCAGAATCATAAGGACTACTCCTACCGCATACATGGATTCCACAATCAAACAAGAAATGCTTCATCCAAGTATATGAATAAAAGAAGACTAAAGATAATATCTTTATTATGCATAAAGTCACAAATAGAAGAAAAGATACATGATCCGTACCTTTCCCAATTTGGACTGAAGACTAGAGACTCCTCTCTACAGCCTAACTTCCACTAAGGAACTAGGAGAACTAGTGTATACAATAGAATGATGCTCAAGTGGTGTGTGTGAGAAGTGAGGGTAGGGGGTCCTATTTATAGATAGAGAAGGGTCGGTTCCCTCCACCAAGAGTTAGCGACTCAGTCATCACTAACTACTTCAAGCCAGGAGGAGCCAACACATGGAAGTTGACCGAGTTTAGCGGTAGAAGCACTTTGGACGAACCACCACTTCGGCCGAATAGAAAAGTGGACCAATTCCACTATGCTTTCTTTGGGGTGACTTCCAGGTGGGTCCCATTGACTGTTATAGGGTGTACACCGTTGGATGGCCTCGGATACTTCTATTTGTGGTCCATTTGATCCATGTGGTGCCACTTGTCGACGCTTGATTGGCTGGGATGATATTTTATAAGATTGCTCCCTCTCTATTACCTCATTTTCTACATAAAATGTCTGCATAATCAAATTCTTCAAGGACAAATGGAAATAGGTTAAATAGAAAGGTGATGTGTGTAAGAAATGATATTTCCTTCACATAATTGAGTTATATTGACGGGTAAATTGGTATATAACAGCTGTCAATGAACTCTCCCAAGTTTATCCTTTGCTCGTCCCAAGCAAAGTCAAGACTTTATGTTGATGATCAGGAGTTGCTACAATGTTCTATTTTTTCAAAAGCACCACGTGCACAACAAAATACTCTACCTAGTATTGCGAAAATCAGCATGGTACTTCACCTATTTTAAGTCATTATCGGGCTTATGCCATCTCCTATTCATGGGTGGTTGAAAGATAGAACAGCAAATAGAGCACACATACCCTAGAAATCAAGTTCCACTCAAATTTCGGAGAGTTCAATTTAGATTATAAGTACTTCAATTTGATTCTCTCGGTCTCTCTTTTATGTGTAGTGGAAATATGTCCTCACCAAGGCATTTTGCCTAAATTCATCCTACAACTAAATAAGGCTTGTATGTGGATCTTGGTAGGGAATATAGTAGGCATATTTGCAACACATAATATTGCTAAGTCAAAAAAGCAAGCCTTAGAAGAAATTAATTCAAAACTATTTGATTCAAGACTTGTGCATGTGAGTTGGAATGGAGGTAGATGTGGATATTTGAGATGGCTCCTTTTTTAGTGGACTCTCTTATTTTGCAGGGTTGAAACATGGCTACCTTTCTCTTATTATTTTTTCCTCATGCTTTTGATGTAAGCATGCATTTTCTCTTTTTTTTGTAGCCATGTATTCTACTCCCTTTTTATGCAATAAATTTGGAGAGAGTACTAAGCATGAATGGTATGGAGTTTCTCTTCTTATTGTGGAATGGTGGTATGATGGGAAATTGCAGACTTCTAGTGTAGAAGTACAACATGTGCAAGTTAAGTATTGAATTCAAAAAGTAATGAATGAAATCTCACATAGATCTATACTAGTTTGACAAAACTCAATGTGAAGACACATAGCATATGCATATGGTCTATCAATGTAATGTATCATATGGCTTTGGTACGTATTTCCAATCAAATGAGAGTAACATAAATCTTTTTAGAATTTCTCTGGAAATCTAAGTTTCACTTTCAAACTAGGAATAGCAGCCCCATCACTATATCATATCTCACAACAACTTAGAATGGATTAATCTTTTGCTACCCACAATTTCTTAATCAAGACAAATGTAATTTTAGCCAATGAAAGCAATATTTTGGAGAGTAGTAAGTTGTAAACTAGGGACTTAGGGAAATTAAAACAGAGCAACTATTTATCATTTCATCTATGTGAACTCCAAATCATTCTTACCGCACATCTTTTATTTATTTTGAAAGCAAATCTACTCTACTTATTTTTATGTTTTCTATATGCAAGGTGGATGATGGGTGAATGGAAAATAAATATGCAAGGGTTGTGATACAAGTTACCTAAAGTGGGGTTTCTCCCCCAAGCTTGTTCTTGTTCAAGGTCCACCATAGGGGCTGAAACCCTAATGACGGATGTAGGCCATGAGGTTGGCCTAACCTTGTTGCAGCATGGCTTTGGCATTGGAGGATTGAGTATCGATGTTGGATTGCCTTCCATGGGTTTCATGAGTGTGGTCGAGGAGAATGTTGTCGATGTAGCTCATCCACACTTCAAAGTTTCCATAGGTTGGATGTACCTTGTTATTCCTTGGCTAAGGTAGTGATAACCCTTAGCACAAAGGCATGACGTGCACTCAACATGCATTGAGTGTGTTCCGTCATTCTTTGTCTAAGGTGTATCATACCCTTAGGTGTGCTCTTGCTCTTTGCCAAGATAAGCTCAATTTTCAGGTCAAGCACAAGGTTAGCACATTTGCAAGTTTTAGAGTCGATTCCATTTTAGGAAAGTTTGAGCTTGTTGAGGGAGAAGAAGGAACACTTGACTCGAGAGTTGTGAATTGTGCCTCAAGACCCTTGTGGGCTCTGTTCAAGCTCACAAGTTCATCTTGGAGAAAAACATTCGAACTATTGAGGCTTGAGGAAGCCTCCTTGCATTTCGCAAGTTCAAATTAAAGTGCCTTGTTCTTTCCTTCTCAAGCTCAAGAAGCTTCTCAAGTTCAAGACTCTTTTGCCTCTCATGGACAAGCAATTAATTTTGTTCCTCAAGAAGTTCTTCCTTGTCTAAAATCTCATTGGAAAGCTTTTTCATTTTAATTATAGCACTTTTACTTAAGCCTTCAAACACATATTCATTCTCACTAGCACTATCAAAGTCCTCATATTTAATAGAACGCAAGGAGAGTTTATATTTAACCTTTCATTTTCCCTCCTTGGCCATGATACAAGTGTGGCTTGAGCTTTCCCACTCTCCCTTGTTTGGCAAGAGAGTCTTCTTCATCGTTGGCTTCTTGATGGCGATGGTTGCCACTCCCACCTCATCATCAGAGGAAGACTCATCGTTGGAGTCCTACTCCTTGCCAACATGAGCGTGCTCATGTACTTTCTTCTTCTTGAACATCTTACTCTCTTAAGGCTTCTCATCCTTGTTCTTCTTCTTCTTGTCATCTTCCTTTTCGTATGGGCAATTCACAATGAAGTCTCCATACTCACAACAGTTGTAGCAAGCCCTCCTTGGTATTGACTTTCTATTGTCTTTGCCCTTGCTCTCATAGTTTGACCCTATTCTTTTCTTCATCATCCTTTTGAATCTTTTGATGAAGAAGGCCAATTCCACATTGTCCATGTCGGTGCTCTCTTCTTCTTCACTTTCATCGTCATTGCTTGAATCTTGCACCTCTTTGCCTTTAGAGTTCGATGAGGCATTTAGATCAATGCCTTTCTTCTTGGAGAATGTGACCTTGGCAAGGTCATTGACATGGCGTGCTTCCATCTCCATCATCTCGTGGTTGATGATATTGCCAAGCACCTCATTCGGAGTCATCTTGTAGAAGTTTGGACTCTCATAGATGAGTATGCAAAGTGTCAAATTGCGAGGCATGAAAGCTCTTATCATCCTCCTGACCACCTCATGGTCAGTCCACTTCTTGCATCTATACCTCGACTTCTATTGATGAGGGTCTTGAGTTGGTTGTAAATCTCTTGAGGGGTCTCGCCTTCTTCCATGGTGAATCTTCCAAGCTCCCCCTCGATCATCTAAATTTTGGCTTCCCTCACGGACCGGTTGCCTTCATGTGCAATCTTGAGAGGGTCCCAAATCTCTTTGGCTTGCTCCAACCCATCCACTTTTTTGAATTCTTCTTGGTTCAAGGATGAGTAGAGCACGACCGCCACTTGAGCATTTTGATGAATTAGTTGTTCTTGCTCCGGGGTCAGCTCTTCGTCGTCCACGAGGATATCAACATTTGTGGAAACAACATGCCAAAGTGTAGGATTGAGAGAAATAAGATGCAACTTCATGTTGTGTTTGCACATAGTATAGTTAGTCCTAGTAAAGTGTGGAGCTTTGCCCATTGGAATAAAAAGATAATTGGAATGAGAATTAAGACGCTCATAGTTGAAAGGATATCGCGTGTAGTCCTCTTGGGGATTTTTTAGCTTCTTCTCCTTCTCAAGCCTTCTCCTCCTCTTGGCTTTGTCTCTTGCCCTTGAAGAAAGTACGCAAGGCGCTTCACTTCTTAATCTTCATCTTCAGTCCCGCCATTGAAGGGAGGAGGCTTTGGCTTGCCCTTGATGGTGTTACCGGTCTTGTCGCCCAAAGGATTTGATCCTTGTTCACCGCTGTCGCAATCCTCGCCAGTGCCAGTGGTGTGATCGACCTCTCCTTCTCACTGTTTTCCCCCATCTCCTCTACAAATGGTTAAGCTTTTTGGGAGAGTTATGCTCTGATACCAATTGAAAGTTGCCTAGAGGGGGGTGAATAGGAGGATAACCTGAAATTTAACTTTAAAAAACTAATCAGTAGACAGATTACGGACTAGTGTGGCCTGGGGGCTGACTAGTCCGTTCAGGGTGAAGAAACTGACGAAAGGTGAGATTTTTATGCGATTCTAAGAGATCAAATGATGAAATGTGAAATGTATAAGCCTAAAAAATCATGTGATGGAGATGCGCGAAGGTAAAACAACTAGATCGAGGCGAATCGCAAGATTAAGAATGTGTGGAACCCTAACTTGATCTAGCAAAGAATGACGAAGGAAAATGAAAGTCACAAGACACACGATTTATCTTGAGGTTCAGCTGCACAAAGAAGCCTACATCCACGTTCAGGAGCCCACGGAAGGTCGGGTTTCACCTTTCCCTTTCCTCACCTAGCCACCACAAAGGGCGGCTAGATTTTCCACTAAATGTCGGGGGGTAATCATCAAATTCATGGGGCAACTCACAATTTGAGGCTCCCACAAGATTACAACTCAAAAAGATTAGAGATACACACCCACTCGAACTCAAATCAACGAATCAAACCGAGAGAATCAACCAAGAGCTCAAAGACAAGCAAACCCTTTTCTCGTTCGACTGTTAACGGTAAGCTCAGATGGGTCATAACTTAGGACGGCTGACCCAATTCCCTATCTCTCTCTTTCTTTTCTTCTCTCTCTTTCATTCTTACTGATCTCTTGTAAATTACTCAAAAATGAAAGATTAACGTAACCTATACAATATGTGTAACCCATTTCGAACAGGACCATCTCACATGTGTCACGCATGTGAGGCTTGTAGGTTTGAAATTGTCCCTTTCTAGACAGCCTGAGAGTGACCGAGGGGGTGTTCCTATGATGAGACAGGGGTCTGGATTTGGACGAGATTTCGACAGTGTAACTCTATTGTTCTCTACTGCACCATTTTTGGACGTGCAGTTGGAGAACATCAGGGTTATGCCATCGAAATTTTGTTTGGATCCGAACTCGACATCTCGTCATGGGTATGTTCCTTCCGGTCACTCTTGGGTGGTCTTAGGACCTATCCTTTCCAATAGATGTAGGGCCATGACATTAAACAAAGTATAAAGTAATCATAATTTCTCTGGCTTGTTACTCCAGATTCAGACATGAGTGAAGATCCCAATTACATATATACTGGTTGGAAGAGCAGATCTGGTGGTCATTCAGATGAGTGGTTCGCCAAGACAGATGCTTTTGTAGATCAATTTTTTTTTTGTTGTCAAATATCGTTAAGGTGCAGTGCCCACATACTAAATGCCGGAACACAAAGTTTTTGGACAAAAACAGAACTATTGATACATTTGTGTCGAAACAATTACATGCCACATTATGAGGTGTGGACCTTCCACGTAGAGACAACTTCTCAAGTTGTACATGAAGTAGAAGAGGACAATGATGATGACACATGGGTTGATAGGATGGATGAGATGCTAGAAGCTATACAATAAGAGCTTATAGAAGATCCTCCTACAATGGAGGTTGAAGCGTTCTTTGAGCTTCTCAAGGCTTCAGAAGAGTCGCTGCATGGACACATTGAAGTGACCCTCATCACTTTCATGACTAGACTTATGGTAAATAAGTCTAAGTACTTCTTTTCTATTAACTGCTACAATGACCTTATCAAATTGATCAGCGATATCCTTCCACAGTTTCATAAAGTGCCTAAAGATATGTATCATGCGAAGAAATTGCTTTCCAATCTCGGTATGAAATATGAGAGGATTGATGTGTGTCTGGACAACTGCATGCTTTTCTGGAAAGAGCAAACCAAATAGAACAAATGTATAAAATGTGGTGAATCGAGGTTTGTCAAAGTCGTTAATGACGATGGTCATAATGTGATGACAGAAGTCACACATAAGCACCTTCATTATTTACCAGTGGCACCTCGGTTGAAGTAGCTATTCCTTTTAAAAAAACTGCTAGACAAATGAGATGGCACAAAGAAGGTGTATGTCAGAATTATAGAGTCATGAAGCACCTATCTGACGATGAGGCGTGGAAGGCACTAGACTGGCTAGATTTCGGCCGTGAAGCGAGAAATGTTCTCATCAGGTTAGCGACAGATGGATTCTCGTCGTTTAGTACAAACGCCACACCATACTCCTGTTGGCCTATCTTTTCTATTTTGTACAACCTACCATCGACTCTTTGTATGAAGTATGAGTACAGGTTCCACCTAGGCTGGATCATCCTGGGCCATGTCTCAATATGATGTTTAGACTGTGGATTAGAGAATTGAAAATGTTGTGAACAGGAGTCAAAGCATACAACTGTTATAATAAGCATAAATTCAGCCTTCGAGCTACATATTTGTGGTCCGTCCATGATTTCCCGGCATATGACATGTTTTTTGGATAGAGCACTAACGGTCATTTGACGTGTTCGATATGTAATTCGAGCATCGATTTCTTTCGACTTATGCATGGAGCCAAGATAAGCTACTTCGATTGTCACAGATGTTGGCTGCCTCCAAATCACATGTTTAGGCAATAGGAGAATGTCTTCAGAAAGGACACTCTTGTCACTAAAGGACCACCGAAACATCTTAACGGGTCAGAAATATCTGATATGTTGGACAAATCGGTCCCAGATGAAGGTCGTGCTGGATATTTTCTCGGTTATGGAGAGGATCACAATTGGACTCATATATGTCGACTATGGGAGCTCCCATATGTGAAGTCATTGATACTAATGCACAACATTGATGTCATGCATCAAGAGCGTCACATGGGCGAATGTATCATAAGAACATGCATGGACATGATGGGCAAAACGAAAGACAATATAAAGGCCCAAAAGGATTCGGCTGAGTTTTGTAACTGTACAACTCTTGAGCTCTCAGAAAGTGGTAATAAACCACGTTCTTCTTCCTATCTTCGACATAAAGAAAAGAAAGATGTCCTAGAATGGTTACAAACTTTGAAATTCCTAGATGGTTACACTACTAGTCTAAGATGAGTCGTGAATGTGAAAACAGGAAAGCTCATTGGGTTGAAGAGTCATGATTATCACAAAATCATGGAAAGACTTCTACCAATTACGTTTTGCGACTATTTTGATGATGCGGTGTGGAAGGTGTTAGCCGAGCTTAGCCACTTTTATAGACAACTCTATGCTAAAGAAATCACGGCTGAGATGATGAGTAAGTTGGAGAAGGAGATTGTTGATGGTCCTTGAATGCCAAATTTGACTGTCAATTCCCTGCATAAAATATACGGATTGGACAACCAACATAGTGGTAGGAGTTATTTACTAAGTATTTCCACAAGTGTTGAGGTAATTTTTATGCAAGTGAATTATACCCATAATTTGAGGTATTTATAGGGGCCAATCTAAGACACACACCTACCGACCAATCATGCGCAAGCACATGGATTCATGGGCCCATTCGGCGGAGAAAACGAACTAAAAATCTACAGAATCATCCATACCCATGATGGGGGACCACATAACAATGTCACAGAGAAGTTTTGTCGTGATTGGAGCCGTTGGCACTTCGGCCGACCCACCAGGTCGCCCGACCTGGTATTCACGCCAAACGCGGTCAACCGCCACATGTTGCCTCCTCACGGCTTGGAGATCATGATGGCGACTGATTGCCTCACTTTTTCTGGCAGCAAACCGACCTTTGGAGGGTATAAATAGGGGGTAGGGGGCTCCCTCACTCCACACACAGAAAGCTTGAGTCTAATACTCCACTCCAAAGGCGTAGCACTGCCTAAGTGCTTAGAAAATAGGGAGATAGTGAGAAAGAGGAGGTGGGGGAGGAGGCTTTGGCTTGTCCGGCTTCTTCCACTTAAGGATAGGGATCGGGCTTGTTGAACCCTCTCCACCTTTGTACCTCGATAGTTCTTCCCATCTCAAGTAAGGTACATGATTTCCAATTGAGTTCATATATTTAATTCAAGCAAGTTAATTCCTTAGTTGCTTGTTTGTTCATTGCTCCATTCATTTAGAGACCCTAGTGTTTGCGCGAGAGGTTAGGGAAATAATCAATAGCATAGGCGTTGTGTCTAGGCTTGACGTTACCTTTGATTATCTCGTGTAGTCCACGGGTTGTAGAGGTAGGCGGTAGGTGGTGACAGCCCTATCCGTCCATTGTAATCCTCCACGTTCGACTACGATGTAGGCTCTTGGCGGGAGCCGCCTGACAGACCAGGGTAAGCCCGTGCCCAATACAGGCTGTTATTGATCGACTTGCTTTGAATTTGAACCCCTTCTCTTAGGAAATCCACTCTATCCCTTGCCTACCACAAGGCTTTGTGTCCTTGGGTAAACTAGTTAGAAGATTAGCACACACGTTCCTTGGATTAGATACCTTGGGAATACTCTTTAAGGGGAAGTGCTACAGCAGTTTCTCCGTGCGCTTGCATATTTTCATTCGTGACGTACCAGCCGTCAACAGAGATACCAGTACTATTATGTAAGATGGAAATTTTTTTCCTCCATTGTTCTTCAATCCAATGCAGCATCTCCTTATCCATCTTCCATTTGAAGCAAAAGTGGGTGGTTCCGTGCTATATAGGTGGATGTATCATATTAAAAGAGCACTAAGATAACTGAAACCAATGGTTTGTAATAGGGCAAGGGTTGAAGGTTGCATCACCGAAGCATTTACTCTTAAGGAAGTAGGATACTTCTCAAGTGTTTACTTTGTAGAAGATCACAATGTCAATACTTTGGTAATGCGGTACAATATGGATGAGCAACCTCCTTGTAGCGATCTCTCCATTTTCACAACAAGAGGCACTACTTTTGGTAGTTCGACTTCCTACAACTCTACTGAAGAATAAAGGAGTGCTGCTTTCCTCTACATGTACGCTAATATAGATGAGATGGACAAATATTTCGAGTAAGTGTTTGTCCTACATTTATTCTAATCACATATTTTGCAACACATCTATTCTAAACAGTTTTCATTTTGTACAATGAGTTCCACAAGCAAAATTGGAAACATAGACATCAACCTACGAGCAAACAAATAGAAGCGATGCGATGGAATGGAATAAACAGAGGGCCTAATTTTCCTGGTTTGGAGATCATGTAACATTTTCTTGTTAATTTATAAGTATTTACAAAGTATTCTTATAACTTACAAGTATTTACAAAGTTTTCTTATAACTTCATATTTTGGACAATGCATTAAAGATACCAACGTCCATGAAGACTTGCGATACAACTCAATTTGAATCTCTTTGTCCTCTCGCGGCAGCATCTAATACCAGAGTTGTGACGAGGGAACCGATTCTCAAGGACGTGAAACTAAATACTATGGGATCATTAAAAAATCCTTTAATTTGCTTTTGTCAGAAATTAGTATCTTCAGGCAGTATTCTTTGACTGTGATTGGTTTGATAACAATTGTGGATTTTGAATAAACCAATTTTGCATGGTGGAAGCAAAACACAAAGATCAGCTATGAGGTTTGATTCATTTGTTCTTGCACTTCAAAAGAAGCAAGTGTACTATCTACCTTATCCATGCAAAAAACTCAAAGCTTGGTGGGTGGTACATAAGGTGAATCTTCGTGAGCATTTATACACTCCAAGAGATGATGATTAACATGATACTGATGAGGTTGATGAGGTTTACCAATAGGAAGAGTTGCCAGACTCAATCACAGTTGAGATTTGTGTAGGATTTGATGACTTAGTTGGAGACGCTCAAGATATCGAGACTACTACTATGCGGAAAGTGAAATAAAATGCAGTAAGACGCTCACAAAAGAAGATCGATGGTCTAGTTTGAGGAGTAGGGTACATGATCGTGATGTTGATGAATTTTGAAATTCATGAAGTAACGTTTTCTTCACTAACTTCACATGAATTTTATATATTATGTTAGCATATTTACCAATTATTCCTTACAACAGGATGTCGTCATCGAAGGAAAAAGGAAAGGGGAAGAGGGTGAGAGGGTTACTCATCAAGTAATGAGACTTTTTCTCAGGTACCTCGTGAGGTGCGAGCTGGCACTCTCAGCTGATGAGGCACCTTCCAGGTGTTGCTTTACAACGCACGGATGTAAATTTCTGTTGACAATCATGTTATTTTAAATTGTACTTATTAATAATAGTTCTTATCAATCCTTTATTTTTGCAGCCTCACTCAGAGTCATCTGAGTCAGAGTTATAGGTTAGGACGCCGCTGCAGGCTAGCCAGTCCTCAGAGTCATCTAGCCTCCCTTTGGAGCTGTCGAGCGTGGAGCCTTCAGGCTCTAGTGGTGACGAGCCTTCCGGGTCACCGGACGTGGTGCCATCGCAGAGGCGACAGACGAGGAGGATCCACTTTGTGACTCCTCCTCCTAGTCCTCGTCAGCGGATCACTATTCGTCTAGTCAGAGATTGGTAAAAAACCGTATAGTATTAAATATTAGATGTTGTATTTTGGTAATTAATGAGTTAACAAATTTTGTAGGTCTTGGTACGACTGTTCGTTCACGGGTCAGGGACACCACAGACAGGTTAACAATGTCATCGGGGCTTTAGTGCGTTTGCACTATCCAGGTGTCATAGGCGGTTTCCCTACTCATGAGACCGCGTGGAATGATTTTATGGTAAATTTATATGTTTAAATTTTTCAACTCATTTAAATTCTTAATGCATATCTCTTAAATGTTTGTTTGCTTAAAGCTGAGGTACTAGTTAGAGGAACCGATCAAGAGCATGGAGGAGCGCGCAAGATGGATGTTCTACAATGACGCTCAGAAGCTCGTGATGTAGGCGTTGTCGTACGCCCGCATTCAGGGCGTTAACGACTAGCAGCATCGGGAAAGGGGTCCGTTTAGGAAGGACTCGGACATGTACTTGATAGAGGATCAATACGCGGAGGTAAGTTTTTATTGTTAAATATTTACAATATGTATGTTAATAGTATTGATAAAATATTAAATATGTGCAGGTTAGTATTTTTTGGTTACAGGGTCAACCTGCAGCATACCGAGCTCTCTGTCAGCACTGGGCTAGCGATGATTTAATCACTGAGTCTAGGAAGGCTCTAGATTGCAAGGGGTCGTACGGCAAGCACAACTACGGCGGTGACGGCTATTTGCATTTGGCTAAACGCATGGTAAGTGCATTTTAAGTTAATTCATGTGTGCATAACGTATTTGTCCTACTAATATGTCTATACAGGAGTAAGAGACCGGTCAAGAGCCGACCCCGACCAAGGTTTGGAAGAGAGGTCACAAGAGAAGTGACCCTTCCTAGCCTCGGAAGTGCAGTGTAACACCCTCATTTTCATCTATCATACATTGCATTCATTCTTATACACGTCTAACATGATACAACACAAAAAAAAAAAACAAAATTAAAACGAATTAGGACCAAAACAGCAATTAAAAACCTGGTTTAGTACGGACTTGTCCGATTTGGACCATGGACTAGTCCTATTTAACAACTGTTGTCCCCCGGACTTTTTCGCTAATTGCTACGGATTAGTCCAGAAATCATTTTTGTTGTTCCCCGGACTTGTCCATTAAATTTACAGACTAATCCGGTTTTGTTTCTGTTCTTGTCCATACTTGTCCATTTCTTATACGGACTAGTCCGATGATCGATGCTAAAAACTCCCAAAAACTTGGTTTGGATTTGATACTGGACAGACCCCGAACTTGTCCGGCTTGGCACCGAACTTGTCCGATTGACTTTCTGATCTTGAACGGACTTGCCTGGAATTGCCCCAAACTTCTCCGTTGAACTTTTTGTACTCGATCGGACTTGTTCGGCCTCTCTAAGGACTAGTCTGGTGTGTAGGGTTTCGACTCAGATTCCATTTTTCCTCCACGATGAGTTATTGGGTAATCGCCTTAATTGGGCCCAAGAACATCGTGCATCACCCTTGAGGATCCCATGTGGACCCCACCCAGGCCTCTGCAACGATCTTCTTCATCAATTCTCCGACATCAACATTCTTCTTCATGAATTATTCATCTTCATCGATCTAGCCTTCGAGTCCTCGCGTTTCATCTATTCTTCGACTAGTAAACCCTTGAATTCACGGTAAATACCTTATATCTATACTTCCTACATCAGTTATGGTTCCATACTTAACTCAAACTATACTCTAGTTGGAAATTCGTTAAAACCCTAGCTGTAGTGGACATGTCCGGTCCAATGCGGACTAGCCCGTTGAGCTTTCTGGTCCAGAGCGGACATGTCCACCCATGGTGCGGACTAGTCCGGTCCTTCAATTCTGGAATTCCTGGAACTTTTCCAACTTTCTCCGTAATGATGTGAAAATTTCTCTAACATGAAAAACTTAATTGTAACCAGATAGTAAGCAACAATAGCAACCTAGTAACATGTATTACATCATAATTTCATTCATGCATGTCATGGCAGATTGAGTACTATGTGATCATTTATTGATTCTAATGTTTGTTACACATGTTTGTCACGCGGAACAGAAGGTAACGCTCTAGAGGGTGCTCACGAGGACATCCAAAACAAGAACTTTGAAGCTTTTGATCTAAACCAGCCATTGGAGCAAGGCAAGTGTCCTTGAACATTTTGATCCTGTTTTCAACTATTTTGTATGCAAAATTTCAAGCCTAATTCAAATCGATGGGAAACCTATGATAGGTGTTTACTAGACTTGTATACCCACCCTTGTCGCTCAGGATATAATGTAGAGAGTTAGGAAGGGTATTTTCTAGTTTTGCTTCGCTTTGCTTAATTAGGATTGGGAATAACTACATGACTTAATTATAAACTATTGAACATGTGAGTTATGTGAATTGGTAATAATGACCCTTTAGAAACATGGGACCTATGGATTTAAGCAAACCCGTTATGTGTAAAGGGTTGGAACGGTGATTTTGCTTGCTTTAGATCTAAGGACCGGTTCGTGGAGCGACCACCTAGGATTTACAGTGCCACCACAAGGCCAAGTATGGTTGTGGTTTAGCCAATTAATTAGGTGTATTGCCAGCATTGTTCGGATCATTTGGAAGGCTCGGGGAATGGGAGTCAGATTGGTTTGCAATAGTGGCGGGACTGCCCTGGGATCCGAACGGCACAAGAGGGGTCCCTTGGATGGATGTGCTCAGTTGTGAGACATCACCTTCGGTGAAACCTTAGTGGGTCTAACCATGCTGGTTGTTCCTTTGTAAAAGCTATTTTGTGATCTCTTGGCCATACACCTAAGGTAGTGTAATTGGCATAAGGGAGGTTTTTCTTAGTTGCCTACGGGTGATGAAATCACAAACTTGTGGGTAAAGTGTTACAACCTCTGCAGAGTGTAAAACTATCATGATAGTCGTGCTCTCGATTGTGAGCAACCTAGACCCTCACATGATTTGAGTTACAGACTTGAGTATATATTAATGGTTGAAATTGAATGGGAATTGGAATTGGGATACGGATTTGGTGATAATGATTTGGTGGAACAGTTACGAGTTGAATACAGATGGGTATGGACTATTATGGATGATTATGGTTATTTATGTTGTAATAATGGTGTTGGACATGGTATTATTGGTATTCGGGTTATGATGGGATTTACCTTACTTAGTGATCATAATATTGCATTTCAACTATTTGAAATGAACTTTTATGCAATTAGCCATTTATTATCATTCTTGTTTTTTAGCTACATGTCATAGTTTGCCACTTGCTGAGTACGACATGTACTCACACTTGCAATTCCCCCACCAACAGTTTCATGTGATGTTTGAGAGTACCATGAGGATCATGTGGAGTATTAGGTTGCGTACTACCGTCGACTGCATGTGGAGTGGTGTCATGCTGCTTAGTTTAGATTATCTTTCTGCTACAATAGTATTAATTAGAGATTTGTAACTTGAGAACCATTGTACTATTGTAATAAGGTACTTATTTACTATCTGTGATGTGGTTATTTTTGTATGTCGTTTGTGAAGTTGTCGTGTATGTGTGATGAGCATCTTGGGCACATATATTGTCGGTGGTTTGGAACCGGCAGATCTCCCGACACTGCTAAAGTGTTAGAGGAGTTTGATGTTCGGTGTGGGCGCGCGGAGATTTAAGAAGGTGAATTGTAAATGACACAGTAGACACAGGAATTTACGTGGTTTGGGCCGCCTGAGCGTAATACCCTACTCCACGGGGTGTGTTGATGTTGAATTGGATATATGAGCTTGTATCGAGCGTCTAGAGGGTCTGTAGGGCGTGTGTGCAGACGTGTCCTATGTATCGTCGGCCTCTCCTTTTATAGTACAAGGGCAGGCCGTTACAAGTTAGCCTAGCCTGACATGTGGCCCCAGCGGTTACTGATATTAATATACATTCAACACGTTCAATTACCCTTAATGACCGAGTTATGGGCTTTAACAGTACCATTACTGGTAATTAAGGTCGTCCGATCGTGTGTCGTTAATATAGTATTAATGACACTTGATCGGGTCTTGAAGTCCTTGATTCCCTTTTGAAGATCCGGAGCCGTTGTGGAGTCTTTCGGAAGTTAGAGGCTGAAGATCCGACGGTTCGACACGTGGCAGCACCGGAGCACACTGTGGAGAACAGATGGTTCCGGTGTTACCCTACACGTGTCAGCATCGGAGCTTCCCTCGGTCTGGGGTTAGGTCCGGGGGTGCCACTTCGGTACATAGCCCGGAGCTTCCCCCCATACGGGCGGTAGCTCCGGTTTGATAGTACACGTGGCGACCTTGGGACTAACCATGTTGGAGAAGCGGGTCCGGACATGTCTGACATGTGGGCCTCCGAAGGTCTTCAAATCAAGTGGATGACTTTCCCTTGAGATCTTTGCAATCCCAAGGGGTATACGGTACCCAGCTTACCCACAGTGGCCCCCTGGGCCCACCTCCGAGGAAGACCCCTTGGGTGAAGTCATTCCGCCAGAGGTGGGTCCATCCTTTGACTTTTGAACTGAGTCTTCAAAGGTCTTCAGATGTGCTGTTGGAGATGGTTCGGAGTTATATCCTCGCCTTGTGGTGTATCCCGTGTGCAACAAGTGAGATCTTTGGCGTGTGGATCTCACGCTTGAAGGTCGCCGGTTCCCGATACGAAAATCGTATCGGTTCCGCGCGCCTTGTCAGGCCACCGCCTTCGGGCTTCCCGCCTCATGATGACAACCGTTCGCCTGGGTAAGAACCTCGACTTGATCGTCGGGGTGGTCCCGGGCCCTCTTGTCATCGGCTGGGTGGAATTTTTGAGTGGTATCTTCGAATTCCTTGCGGTTTCCATCCAAGCGTCGCAAGGGCTTACTTAAGAAGGAAAGCACGCACCGTTTGGGGTTCGTTATGCCTCTCATCTGATCTTGCGCTCAAACTCCCAACTTGTGCTTGCTCTTCCTCTCCTGCCTTGCTGTGCTGCGATGGAGTTGGGTCTCCACGAGAGCCGTTTGAAGACCGACAGTGACCTGAAGAAGGTCCGGGCCCTCATGGGATGGTCCTCGGACTTCTTCAACTGCTCGGTCCGCGCTGGGGGAGAGCTCCAGTTTGAGAAGGAGCACGCCAGCGAAATGGTGTACTTTTATTCGTACGCCATGGTGGGGTTGATCCTACCTTTTTCCTCCTTTTTCTTGATGCTGCTAGACTTCTATGGTCTGCAGCTGTATCACCTTGGCCCTCACTCCATTCTCCTTGTGTCTATCTTTGTCCACTTCTGTGAGATGTGGGTGGGCATCCCCCACTGAATTGAACTCTTCCAGACCTTCTTCACCGTCCATACCACTGGCAGGAGCAATGAGTACCTTGGCTTCTAATACTTCATGAAGCGCAAGAAGTGCCCATTCAAATACCTCCGGTCGTTTCCCTCTGGGATGTGGGATGACTGGAAGAAGGACTGGATAGTCGTCCGGGTGGAGGAGCACGAGAGGCTGGAGCTGCCCGAAGGCCTCCCCAACATCGACACGACAATCTGGAGTGAAGCTCCTGTGCTGGCGGAAGCCTTCAACCCTGCTCTGACTAGGATCCGCCAATGCGTGGAGGGAGGATTGACTCCTCAGGCGGTGTTTTGCAACTTCTTGGTCAACAGGTGGGCACCGCTGAAGAGGAGAGAAAAACTCGCTTGGGCCCTCAACAGCGTGATGGACGACGACCGGGTCGAGACCGGGGTGAAGTCCAACATGGTGGGGACAACCTTGGAGTTCCACCTCAAGAAGTTCCAGCACGGCATCGACGTCGCGGGTGATGACTTGACTTCGCCATCAGCTTTTCTCCCTCTGAACGTGGAAGTAGAGTTCATCAGGGAGCTCCGGCGGAAGATGCCTGTGCTTGACGACCTTGGTGTCGTCGAGAGAAGATCAACCACTAGGGTGGCGATCCCTGGAGCTTCCGAGGGTGGCTCCGACCCTGCCCCGAAGCCAAGGGCCGAGGTCGTCGGCAAGGGTAAGGAGCCGGCGGAAGAACCTTTGAGCCGGAAGAGGAAGCTGCAACATGCCGACGGAAGGTCCGTCAGGCATGCCACCTCTGCATCGGCTCCTTCTCCCCAGAGGGGGAGGTCTTCTACAACCGTGGCGACCGTACCCACAGTGGGGTCCTCCTGGGGAGCTAGCTCCGGGCATGCGACTCCAACACCAGGGCCGGTGGAGGCCTCTAGGTCCGGAGGTTCTTCCCGATCGAGGGGGGCCTCGACTAGGGAAACGCCCGTGGCTGCAACGAGTTCCGGGGGGCCTTCCGGAGCTTCCACGCCGGCTATGACTAGCCCAGAATGCCCGGGAAAGAGGTTCCGCGCAAGCTGGTGCAGAAGCCTCCCAAGGTAATTTTTAATCTTTACCTTGGACAGTTGTTTAGTTGTAGTAACTATTTTTTTAAGTTTCTTCGTCCATCGTCTGCAGCGTTCCCAAGAAGAGGAGTGAGGCTCCACCCTCAGCCACAGCAGCTGAAGCTGTGAGGGCGGAAGCTTCTGCTCCTGTCCCGGTGCCGCCCCAAGTGGTGGCTGAAGCTGCGACAGCTCTGGCGCCAGCTGTCGTGGTCATGGACCTCGACTCATCCCCAGAGACTCCCGCGATAGCGCCGAACCGCAGGAGAGAAGATGCGCCAGCGGCACCTGTCCCGGAGGTTGAAGCTCCGGGTCCCGATGCTGAGATGATGGAAGCTCCGGCCGTTGAGCCGGAGGAAGCAGTAATTCCGGCCCCAGAGACGGGAATTGTCGAAGCTCCAGCAGTTGAGCCGGAGGTGATTGAAGTCCCGGCGTGCGCGCTGGATGTTGAGGAAGTCCCGGCGGTTGGGCCGGCTACCTCAGAAGCACCAGCCGCAGAGCCGGTCGTTGTTGGAGCTCCAGCCGCAGGGCCGGTTGAGGATGAAGATCTTCCGGCTCCCGAGCCGGTTGTTGCAGAGGCGTCGGAGCTCGAGCCCCCATCGGAGGAGGTGCCCAGGCCGGAGCCAGAAGCGGCCCCAGCTCCGGAAGTGACGACGTCGGAGGTACCCGCGGCTGAGCCGGAGTGCCCTGGTGAAGTCGCTGGCCCGCTGCCTGAGGGGGTGAATGAAGACCTGGCGGCGAGGCCTTCCTCGATGGCGACTGAGGCCATCCCGGAGGACGGCCCTAGTGCCATGGAGACCCAGGGGACCACTCTTGTGGAGTGGGACCCAATTTTTGTATCTGAAAACCCGCTGGAACCAGCGGAGGAGACCCCAGCAGGTCCAGAACCTATCCCGTTGTCATTGTCTATTTACACCGCCTGTTCCAGTCTGCGTCAAGTTCAACTGGCCTTCTTCCACGACAGCAAGGCTCTTGAAGAGGAGCACCAAACCCTTAGGCGTTGGCGTAATCGGCTCTACTTCGAGACCAAGCTAGCGCAGTCGAGGCTAGCGGATGACAAAGAGTGGATCAAGCGGGAGAAGGTCCGCCTGGAATACTGGGGTAAATTATTGGATGACAGGGAGAGTATGACTCGCGCCCTCGACGCTCAATCCCGGGAGACTATGAGCAGACCAAAGCAGCTAACAGTGCGGCCGATGAACGCCACGAAAGGCTTGAGGCCATTAACACTACACTCATCAAGCGCCGGGAGGCACTTAAGGAGAGGGAGAAACGGCTTGAAGATGAAGAGCAGAAACTCCTAGAGCTGCGGGATGACATCCTAAGGAGGGAGGAGGAGCTCACCAAGAAGGTGGCTCTGGCTGACAAGGGCCTCGAGGAGCGCGCCAAGAAATTGGAAGAGCACTGCATTGAGGAGGAGGAGAAGGCCTGGGTGCGAGGGCAAGAACTCTACGAGCAAGAGTGCGCCCTTGTTGCCAGGAAGAAGAAAGTGAGGGGTAGGGAGAAAGACTTGGTTGACCGCCGGAACAAGATTCACCTCCGGGAGGAGGAGCTCGGAAAACTCGAGAAGCGGGTTGCTGAAAAGATCCAGCAAAACGCCAAAGAGGTTGAGCGCCTCGCTCGCGAGAATTCTGAACAGGTGGCGGCCAGAAGATCCCTAGAGGAATTGAAGGGCCTGAGGACTGCGGACTCCCTTCAGATTTGGGAGTTCCTGGGCAAGGCCAACGACGCGCTGAAGTCGATGGGCTTTAGTCCCGTGCGTCCGGATGATCCGGAGCCGGAGCCAGACCTAGCGTTGCAGGCGTTGAGCTCGGCAGGTAGCAAACTCTCCAAGGTGGGCGACGTCATCGCGAACCAATTGGAGGTTGAGGGGCAATCCCTGGTGAAGAACGTCGCAGAATATGTGCTGACGTGTTACACCAGCCGGAATCCCCAATTCCCTCTGGACCCGGTTCTTGAAGGTCCCGTTGAAGGAGAAGGCGAAGCTGCCTGAGCCAACGTGTCGGAGGTTGCCCAGAAGGTCGCCCGATTCTTCCATAGGGTCTAGGACCATCTCTGTAATTCCCACTTGTATTATCTCTTCTTCTTCCTCAATTTTGTAATCCCTTGTCTCCAGATGAATGAAATCCCCAAGTTTTTGTGAATTTCACTTTTTGTCTTCAACACTTTTGTCTTCACTTGGCCCCCTGGTAGATGTACACAATTTGATTGTGAACATGTACCAAGAGGATATTGTGTTTCGTTGAAGACTCATTTGCTTCAAATTTATAGAGTGTAGGTCTGAAGTCTTCTATAGTGAAGGCCCCCTGAGGTCAAATTGACTACCGTCGGAGCTTAGTAGCTCCGGCAATAGTCCCTATTAACGCATAGAGCATTGATAGTTAGCCCTCCGGGGTGTCGGAGCTTAGTAGCTCCGGCAGTGAATTTGCCAACGCGTAGCTTGTCGGCAGTAGACTCCAGTTGTGGGGTCTTCTCACCATCTTTTATTTTACGTCGACGGCTGGCCCCCCTAGCTTTACCGGAGCTTGGTTGCTCCGGTGATGCTCGTTTTCAATGCTTAACATTGATTACAAGCCATCTAGGGGAGTCAGAGCTTTGTTATCTCCGGCTTCCATCGAAGTGGATTTTATTTTTCCTGCACACTGAAGCCAAGAAAAATAGTAAAATTCATTTCTTGCCTATAACTTCGTCGCGGCTTACGATTCTCGAGAAAATGTTAGGTCAAACCCGATTCTAAATACAACCGAATGCGTTGCCTTTTCTTCCAGATCCAATTGTACTTGGACCCGCCTTACTTCGGCCTGCCGAGGTGTAGGTAGAGTGGCGTACTTAGGGTGCTTGACCAGGCTAAGTCGATAGCACACTCCGGCCCTTGATTGGCTTGGCGGCTTTCAGGCGAGTGGGACATGAACAATATTTGAATCCAAAAGAATGGACAATACAACTCGAATCGTATATGAACCGGTCGAACTAAAATTTCTTTAGCATTGCACGTCTTTGTTATAGACAAGAAAGAGAAAAATAAAAAATGTTGAGCCTGTACAAAATGAATGCACGTGGAGTCTGTTTCACCTAAAGATGTCTTTCATTATAGGTCCGGGGTACAGGGGAAACAAGTACACTCTTAGGGTACGGAACCAGACTAAGCATGTTTAATTTCTCGTTTGACCCAGGGTAGCTAGCCACACTTTTAGTTCTGGGACTGTGACAAGTGTTGCATGAACTTTGCGGACCTTCCGGGGAAGGTCCGGCTGTTCTCCCGGAGGAACTACCCAACTCTGTACAATGACTCTATAACATACAGCTCAAGTTACTAAAGACTCACCTCCGTGATATTATCTGTAGAACTTACGGAGGTGCTCAATGTTCCAAGGATTTGGGAGAGGTGTCCCATCCTCGGTGGCCAAGCGAACGCTTCCGGGACGGGATACTTTAATCACTCGGAAGGGTCCCTCCTAGCTGGGGGAGAGTTTGTTTAACCCTTCTCTGGATTGTATTCTCCGTAGCACCAGATCGCCTTCCTCGAGCTGTCGGTTGTGTACATGCCGCTGATGATAGCGCCGAAGGGCTTGGCGGTATCGGGCATTCCGAACAGCTGCTTGGCACCTTCCCTCCTCAAGGAGGTCTAGGTCTTCACGCCGGAGCTGGTCCTGCGTGGCTTCGTCGAAGGTCCGGACCCGGAGTGAACCCAAGGTGATTTCCGGAGGAAGGATTGCTTCAGCTCCATACACCAGGAAGAAGGGTGTCTCTCCAGTTGACCGGTTTGGAGATGTCCTGTTGGCCCATAAAGTGGGCAGAAGTTCTTCAATCCAGTTGGCTCCATGTTTTTTCAAGCGCTCATAGGTGCGCATTTTGAGTCCTTTAAGGATTTCAGCATTTGCTCTCTCAGCTTGGCCATTACTTGCTGGGTGAGCTACGGAGGCGTAGCAAATTTGAATGCCGAGATCTTCGCAATATCCTTGAAATGCAGAGCTTGTGAATTGGGTCCCATTATCAGTGATGATTTTGTTTGGGACTCCAAATCTGCATACAATGGACTGCAAAAAATTGATAGCAGATTGCTTGTTGATTGTCACAACTGGAGTTGCTTCCGGCCATTTGGTGAACTTGTCAATGGCAACGTACAGGAACTTGTAACCTCCGACGGCTCTTGGGAAAGGTCCCAATATGTCCATCCCCCACACAGCGAAGGGCCATGTAGGAGGTATCATTTGTAGGGGCTGAGCCGGTGTGTGAATTTGCTTTGCATGAAATTGACATGCTTCGCATTTCTTCACCAGCTCAGTTGCATCCTGGAGTGCTGTAGGCCAGTAGAAGCCATGTCGAAAGGCTTTACCAACCAGCGTGCGGGAAGACGCGTGGTTCCCACACTCGCCTCCATGGATTTCTACGAGGAGCTCGCAGCCTTCTTCCCTTGTGATGCACCACATTAGGATGCCATTGGCACTGCGCCGGTAGAGATCCCCTTCTACCAACGTGTATCTTTTAGCCAATCTGACTACCTGGTCAGCGGATACATCATTGTCAGGAAGGATGTTGTCTTTCAAGTAGCTCTGGATCTCCGAGATCCATGCATCGGAACTAGCTTGAGCATTTGAGTCTTGCGTGCTGGGTTGCTCGGAGCTTCCGGCAGCACCTACGACCCTTGATGGCTGCCATGGTAACAGGGCCATCGGGACCGTCAGCTTCGGGATGCTGATCTTGCCCCCTTCGCCCAGTTCGGCAGGCTGAGCTGTGGGTTTTGACAACCTCCGGACAAAAGTTCTGTCAGGAGTCGGAGCTCCAGTTGACGCTTTCGTCGAGAGTTCGTCGGCTTCAGCGTTGTGGGCACGCTGAACATGGTGGAGATCTAGGACTTCGAAGTCCTTTTGAAGCCTCTGGACTTCAAGGAGGTAAGCAGCTAGCTGGAGATTGTTGCAGGAGCATTCACCCTTCACTTGCTTAATGATGAGCTGCGAATCTCCCTTGACCAGCAGTTGCTTGACACCGTATGACAATGCCACCTTTAGTCCGTAGATGAGTGCTTCATACTCCGCCAGTTGTTGGTTGCCTTGAAGTCAAGGTGTACCATGTATTTTACCTTCTCCCCTGTTGGGGCAAGGAGAAGGATTCCAGCTCCGGCCCCCTGCTTTTGCATGGAGCCGTCGAAGTAGAGGGTCCAGTGAGGCTCGGTGAAGACTGGAGCTTGATGTTCCGGCTTCTGCTCACTGGGGCCCCCAAGGTTTGATGGAGAGGGAGTCCATTCCGCCATGAAGTCTGCCAATGCTTGACTCTTGACTGCTTGCCTTGAAATGAATTCAAGATCAAATTCGGCCAATTCCGCTGCCCACATTGCAATATTCCTAGTTGAATTGGGATTATGCAAGATTGCTCGAAGTGGGTAAGAAGTCACCACTGAGATCTTTTGAGCTTGGAAATAATGGCGAAGCTTCCTGGGGGCAATAAGAACTGCTGCACCTCTAGGTATCGAGTCTTGGCATCATGTAGTACTTCACTGATGAAGTACACCGGGCGGTGAATGGTCTGGACCTTCCTGGAGGGACCCAAAGCTTCCTCTCCACTAACCTGGATCCTCCCGGAGGGATCCGTATTTTCTTCGGGGACCTCCAGGTCCTGGCTGGAGGAACCCGGAGCTTCTTCAGAAGCGACCTGGACCCTCCTGGAGGGGTCTGGGTTTTCTGAAGTAACTTCTTGTGGATTCAAGTCTGGGAGCTGGGACCCAGACTCGCTTTCAGGGACCTCCGGACCCTCCCGAAGGGGTCTGGATTCCTGAGTATGGGGTAGCTCTGGTCTCTCCGCAACCAGAACCATACTGACGACTTCGTTAGTTGCTGAAATGTAAAGCAACAAAGGCTCACCGGGGTTCGGAGCTACCAGAATTGGTAGGGTAGTGAGGAACTGTTTCAGCTCCTCGAAAGCCTTCTCTGCTTCTTCAGACCATTGGAATGGTCCGGACTTCCTCAATAACTTGAAGAAGGGGAGTGCCTGTTCCGCCAGTCTTGAAACGAACCGGCTGAGGGCTGCTAGACATCCAGTTAGCTTTTGGACATCTTTGATGCGGATTGGTGGCCGCATGTCTTTAATGGCTTTGATCTTCGCCGGATTAGCTTCTATGCCCCAGTGACTTACCAGGAAACCAAGAAGTTTTCCGGAGCTAACCCCGAAGACACACTTGTCTGGGATTAGCTTTGTGCGGGTGACCCGCAGCTTATCGAAGACATCCTGCAAGGTGTCAAGGAGTGACTCCTTGTTCTTGACCTTGACCATGATGTCATCGACGTACACTTCCACTATGTCTCTAATGAGTTCTTCAAAGGTTTTGTACATAGCTCGTACAAAGGTTGAATCTGCATTTTTGAGACCAAATGGCATGGCCGTATAATAGTACAATCCATCTACTGTGATGAAAGAGGTATGCTCTTCATCTTCCCTAGACATTCTGATTTGATGATACCCAGAATATGCGTCTAGGAAACACAGTAATTCACACCAGGAGGTGGAATCCACTATCTGATCTATTCTAGGTAGTGGGAATGGATCTTTTGGACATGCCTTATTTAGTGTGGTGTAGTCGATACACATCCAAAGCTTCCCACCGGCCTTGGGCACAACGACTGGGTTTGCCAGCCATTTTGGATGAAATACTTCTCGGATGAATACAACTTTGAGCAACTTCTTCACTTCTTGTCAGATGAAGTTCTGTCGCTCTACGGATTGCTTACGAGGCTTCTGATGCACAGGCTGGGCGTCGGGGTAGATGTTCAGATTGTGCTCAATCACTTCCCTGGGGATCCTAGGCATTTGTGACGGTTTCCAGGCAAACACGTCGACATTAGCCCGGAGGAAAGTGATGAGCGCGAGTTCCTATTTGTTGTTCAATCCCCCTGATATACGGGTGGTTTGAGCGGCATCAGAGCCAATTTCGACGACTTTGACGGGAATGTCGGTGTCGCCGCTTGGTTGCACACGAGGTGCAGATGTCGAGCCTCGTTGACGAATGCTCGGGGGTTTTGGAGCTTGCTCCTGCCTGAAGTCCTCCTCTTGTGCCGTGGTAAGTGCATGGAGTTCTTCTAGGGCAGTTACTCCGGCAGTACGATCTCCGCGGATCCGGAGAACGCATACTGCTGTTGGCATCTTTAACACCAGGTAACCATAATGAGCAGCTGCCATGAATTTGTACAAGGAAGGCCTACCCAAGATGGCATTGAAGGGTAAGTTGATCTGAGCAACGTCAAAGACCAACTTCTCGGTGCGATACTTCTCCCGGGTGCCGAAGGTAACGGGGAGTGTAATAGCTCCGAGTGGGGTAATGGCTCCCGGACCTACTCCGGAGAAAGGTCGGGAGGGGTGGAGATCTAAAGGTCGGAGCTGAAGCTTGGTAAAAGCTTTGAAGCTTATGAGGTTAAGCCCCGAACCTCCGTCTACCATGACATGGTGGAGCTGGATGTTATTGATGGTAGGAGATACCATCAAAGGTAACTGACCTGCTCCAACCATGCTTCGAGGGCAGTCTGAAGCATCAAAAGTGATGGTTGTATCCATCCACTTCCGATGCGGCTCCGGCCTGGCTGTAGGAGCTACAACAGCCATATCCCGATGCATAGTCTTGATGACGCGGCGGGAGGTGATGTCCCATGATCCACCAAAAATGATGTTCATGGTCTTCCGACGCTCGTTGTCGGAGACGTTGGAATCGTCGTCGACGGAGGTGTAGACGGCCTTCAGGACCTTTTTGGGATCCTGAAAACCTAACTCTTCTTCAGCCGAAGCTTCGTCAACTTTTTGTTTTCCTTCCCTCTGTCGGAAAGGAGATTCTTCCCGGCGCTTGTTGTAGCGCTCGACAAGGTTTTGGACCTCTCGGCAGTCTTCCAAACTGCGGCTGCCCGTTTTGTGAATTGGACACCACACTTTGGGGTTGCCTCCGTCTTCAGAAGACGATCGAGGTCGCTTCTCGGGCGTGGCCCCCGGACACCCGGAGTTGCAGCAACTACAACATTGGATGTATCGGCCGACGGCTTCTTCTTGCCGTTGGTCTTCTACTTCTTCTTGCCGTTCCCGGAGGTAGCGGCTTCTTCTTTGGAGGGTTTTTTGTGACCCTCCGGAATTGGTTTGGAGTGCATCTCACGGCCCTCCGTAGCTCTGGCACATTTGTCGGCCAAACTGAAGAGTTCCGTGACACAGGTGATCTCCTTGATCGCCAGTTTCTCCAGCATCTTCTTGTCCCGTACACCCTGTCTGAATGCCACAATGACATAGGCGCTAGAGATAGAAGGGATAGTGTTTCGTACCTGAGAGAACCTCTGGATGAATGATCGCAGGGATTCTCCCCCTTTTTGCACGACTGCAAAAAGGTCCAGTTCAGTGCCTGGTCGGGTTTATGAACTCCCAAAGTTGGCGGTGAACTGCCGGCACAGCTCCTCCCAACTGTTGATGGAGTTGGGTGGAAGGCTCATAAACCAGGACCTGGCGGTCCCAGTTAAAGCCACTGGGAAATAATTGGCCATTACGGCCTCATTCCCTCCGGCTGCCAAAATAGCAGTGGAGTTAATCTGAAGGAATTCGACAGGATTGACGGTCCCGTCGAACTTCTCCGGTAGGTGAGGCCGGAACTTCTGTGGCCACCTGACCATACGCAGATGCATGGCCAGGGCTGAACAGCCGCCTCCTACTCCTTCAGGAGCAGGAACGTCTTGAGCTTCTCGTCTTTCACGAGCACGCTCAATATGGACTCGGCCGTCCTGTTGGCGGTATCAGCGATCAAGCTCCGCCCGGAGGTCATGAGTTGAAAGCCTGGATACCGTGTGAGTGCGTCGTGCCCCGGAGGGCAATGACGTCACTTGCTGTGATGCAGCACGTCTCCTGTTGTTGGAAACGTGCGGACAAAGTCTGCCAGACAAAGTCCGTCACTGCGACGGGGCCCGTCCTGAAGGAGGAGGACCCTGGTTGCTGATGCGGTCGGCTACTGCTGCAACCAAATGTTCCACATCAGCCCTCCACTGCTCCAGTGCATCCCGGGATGCATCCGGAGGTGGTGGGCGTTGGAGAAGAGCACGTGCTGCATGGAGCGCGTGTTCCAGGTTGTCATGATTTTACGATGCAGTGATTGACGCCGGTGCACCATCGCGTTGTCCAGCTTGATTTGCTGGTGGAGGCGGCGGTGGTGGCAGTGTGACTCCTACTGGCGCTGTGGTTCCTGCTGGTGGCTGCATATTGGAGGGATTAGCCCCAACAGGTTGAACAGCGGGTTGACCATTGGATGATCCAACAACTGAGTTCACCATTGTTGAAATCTCAGGCACCCCTACCTGGCGCGCCAACTGTCGGTGGTTTGGAACCGGCAGATCTCCCGACACTGCTAAAGTGTTAGAGGAGTTTGATGTTCGGTGTGGGCGCGCGTAGATTCAAGAAGGTGAATTGTAAATGACACAGTAGACACAGGAATTTACGTGGTTCGGGCCGCCTGAGCGTAATACCCTACTCCACGGGGTGTGTTGATGTTGAATTGGATGTATGAGCTTGTATCGAGCGTCTAGAGGGTCTATAGGGCGTGTGTGTAGACGTGTCCTATGTATCGTCGGCCTGTCCTTTTATAGTACAAGGGCAGGCCGTTACAAGTTAGCCTGTCCCGACATGTGGCCCCGGCGGTTACTGATATTGATATACAATCAACACGTTCAATTACCCTTAATGACCAAGTTATGGGCTTTGACAGCACCATTACTGGTAATTAAGGTCGTCTGATCGTGTGTCATTAATATAGTATTAATGACACTTGATCGGGTCTTGAAGTCCTTGATTCCCCTTTGAAGATCCGGAGCCGTTGTGGAGTCATCCGGAAGTTAGAGGCTGAATATCCGACGGTTGGACACGTGGCAGCACCGGAGCACACTGTGGAGAACAGATGGTTCCGGTGTTACCCTACACGTGTCAGCACTGGATCTACCCTTGGTCTGGGGTTAGGTCCGGGGGTGCCACTTCGGTACATAGCCCGGAGCTTCCCCCCTTGCGGGCGGTAGCTCCGGTTTGATAGTACACGTGGCGACCTTGGCACTAACCATGTTGGAGAAGCGGGTCCAGACATGTCTGACATGTGGTCCTCTGAAGGTCTTCAAATCAAGTGGATGACTTTCCCTTGAGATCTTTGCAATCCCAAGGGGTATACGGTACCCAGGGTACCGACACATATGTTTTCACTTAGTTCATTTTTCGGAACCGGGTGTCACAAATTGGTATTAGAGCCGCGTTGACCTTGCAATGCCCATGCAAGCCAGGAGAAAATCACTTGAGCGGAATTCAAGGAAAGTTTTCATTCTCACTATGTCCCCGAAGGTGTCATGATCTTGAAGAGGCAAGAATTTGAAAACCTAAGGCAAGGAAGGTTGGGTGTGAGTGAGTACCTTAATAAATTCACTCAACTCTCAAGGTATGCTCCAGAAGATGTTAAGACGGACAATTGGAAGCAATACATGTTCATGAGTGGCCTAAACAATGAGATTCAAGTCCAATTGCTCAATAGTGACTATGCCGGACAAGGCTATTGTAGTTGAGAACAACGTTCGTGAGATGGAGCAAGATAATAAGTGAAAGGCGCCATCTCAAGGACAACCTCAAGGAAGCAATGTTCGCCCTTGCTATGCACCACCAAATGCATCATACTACACCCCAATTGCTCCTGCATACCGCGTTGCTATTCCACCGCACCCAACTCAGCCAATGCAGCAACGCCCTGCCATGCAAGCACCTCGCCCTCCAATGACACATGCGCCCCGCGCCAATTTCCCTGCTAATGCTCGGAATCAAGCTCGCCCTAACTATTCTGGTGCAGCAAGGATATGCTATACTTGTGGTGAAGTGGGACACTTCACATCTCAATGCCCGAAGACAGGCTATGGTCAAGTGAACAATCCTCCAAGGCAGAACCCAAGGCCAAATGGGGGAGCACCACAAGGCAACCATGGATCGCAGAATTTTGCTCGTGGCAAAGTGAACCATGTCTCTACGTAGGAATCCCAACAAGTTGAGGACGTTGTAATTGGTATGTTCCTCGCAAACTCCAACTCGGCAACTGTATTATCTGATTCTGGAGCATCGCATTCATTCATATCATCAAAGTATGTTGCCAAGCATAGTTTGCCTATATCTCACATGAAGTATACCTTGTTGGTTAAGTCTCGTGGAGGGGAGATGAGAACAAATATAATATGTCCAAAAGTAAGCCTTAAAATAAGGGGGTAGACTTCCTCGCCAACCTCATTGTTTTGGATTCTCAAAGATTGGACATAATACTTAGAATGGATTGGTTACGTAAGCACAATGGTATAATTCAGTGTGCCACAAAGACGGTGCACTTGACCAATGGTGAGGGGATAAACATAAAGTTTGTAGCATCTCAACCCATAATAGAGAAGGCAATGCTGAATCAAACGGATGGTGGAACATTAGAGAAGATTCTAGTGGTGTGCGAGTTTTCCGATGTGTTCCCGGATGAGGTGCCAAGTATGCCACCTGATCGTGACATTGAGTTCGTCATTTATTTTATACTTGGAACTGCACCTAGAGATAAGAGGCCGTATAGGATGCCTCCTAAGGAGTTAGCAGAGCTCAAGAAGCAGATTCATGAGCAGATAGAGAAGGGTTTTATTCGCTCAATCTCTTCACCATGGGGAGCACCAGTGCTCTTCGTAAACAAGAAGAATGGAACCAAAATTATGTGTGTGGATTATAGGTCTCTCAACGAGGTGACGATCAAGCACAAATACACGTTACCCCGTATAGAGGATTTGTTCGACCAGATGAAGGGCGCCTGTGTTTTCTACAAGATCGACTATAGGTCAGGTTATTTCCAAATGAAGATTAGACCATCAGATATACCTAAAGCGGCTTTTCGGACATGGTATGGATCCTATGAGTACACCATTGTGTCGTTTGGATTGACTAATTCTGAGGACCAGAGTCCAGACAAACCAAGAATCACATTGGGTGGTGTAGTGCGATGTGACACCAAATAGCACAACAAAGAAAAGAACAAAGAATTCATAACATAAGTGAGAAACTTACATTAATCTCAGAGTTTTATACAAAATAGCTTACATCAGCGGAAGTCTTCATACTACTCTCTCGATCCTACACTACAGCAATAGCAATCGTATCCAGCCCGCAGATACTCCACTCTGCAAGACTTAACCATCTCACCTGACGAGAGCAAAGCCTAGGAACCTCTCATAGCTATATACCTGCAAAACTTGTATAAATGCAACCATGAGCACAAGGCTCAGCAAGACTTAACCATCTCACCTAAGAACATGAAACTCTACATGATGGGAACATAAGACTTGAATTTAAATTGCAGAAAGTAAACCTTGTTTCAAGTATATAATAACAGGTGTAGTTGCATACAATCATAACTTTAGTTCCTCTATCAACTACTTTAACCAAGTTGCTTAATCATCCAATAGGTTACTCCCAGTTCTAGTTGTTACTACATCACAACTTAGTGAAAAAGTATGCTCCCATCTGCGAGCGACGGTGATTCGAATCAAGATATGCCTGACTTGTACATCATGTACACCCATCTAGAAGAGGTGTACGACCTCTCCCGTTAACGTTGTCCACAACATCCTTTCACAAGACACCCAAGCATTGAACTAGTCCTACCGTCTTGGATACGTAAGCCCCAACTACTCGGGATTGCCAGTAGTGGGGTTACCCCTTACTTTCCTGTCGGCTTACCGCCTAAGACGGTGGTGTATGCCTCAATACCCAGGTTAACATGTTACATTGGTTTCCTGGGTCCAATATATCCAGTATGCATCCTGTACATATTCAAACTTTTCCAGCAGGGTCGCAGATGGTACGATCCTTAATCGACACATGCAGGAACTATGCTCATAGTACCACATCCTTGAGCGTCCTAATATTCCTGCCCAGTCTCAGATTAACTGTTCCATCTCATCCTTTCCTCATCTTTCTTCCATCCATATTTCTCAACTTTAATATAACAGTTGATATCATGTAAAGTCCAATTCTAACCAGACTCCAGGGATTCTTGGGTCAAGCATGTGGAATATCATACATCCCTAGACTAATGCAAAAATATCATCATATAGATTATAAAAGGAAAACATAATAACACTTAAATGCAAACCGGAGCTTGCCTTAGATTGCGACTAAGTAAATATCAATAGTCAGGCTTGATCTCATGAGTGAAGCTTCTCGTCGTTCTCCTTCTTCCCTTGTCCTGATCATGGCTTGAGTAAATCTTGTGCTTGGGTGCTGCTTGAGCAAATTTTATCCTTGTGTGCTGTTTGAGCAAATCTTGTTCTTGCTGCGGGGTCCATACTTGTGCCTTATCCTCCAAACAATGCTCCTTGTTGATCTCCATTTTTCACCGTATGATCTCCATATACATCATAATATGTAATTTAGCACTTGAATGATCGACTTTATTGATTCAGAAGAGAGCTCAATTACTGTACAGGGACTCAAAAGGGTCTACTCTGAACTTTCAAATCAAGTAGAGAGGATCTCCCTAACCCAAGTTTGGATTAGGAAAAAGGATTTCTGGATGCTTCATATGAAATGTATGGCAAATTATGATTTGAGCAGTTACTAGGTGGAGGTCCCATGAATAAGAGGAAGCTCAAGACTTGGAAGGGATTAAGCAAAAATCTCTGCTGGTCTCAGAAAAGGGATGGAAAGATTCAAATCATCTCTAACTCGATTTATGGAAAAAAGATTATTAGGAATTTCCAATTGACCATTAAGCTCTAAACAGATCTTTCGATGGAACCTTGGTCAACCAGAAGTGAATTTTATGTAAGTTCCTGTGCATATACAATATTTTTTAGGCAAAGTTTCATAATTTTCTACTGGTGGGATTTTCAGAATAAATTGATCAAGATCAAATATGGTTAAAAAGGCATACAAGAGGAATCCATTAATCTTTGAAGATAGATGAATCCAACGGAAGTGAATTTTTTTCCAGATCCTAGATCATACCAGGTCAGTATCAGAATATTTTCATAATTTTCCAAGGTAAGGAATTTGCAGAGGAATTATGTTATAGTTTAAGCTTCCCAGATTTCCAAAGAGTTTTATGGGGCCTTTCATGTCAATTAAACTGATTCACTGCAAAGTTTAGATCATTAGGAGTCGAACAAAATTGATTTGACAATTTTGGACACTTCTATGATTAACTATGATTTTTCAAAGTTCTGGTTAATTTCTGTATTTTTATTTTTAAATGAAATCCTTAAGACTGACATCGGGTCCCACTGGTCCGAATTTAGCCAACAAAAATGAGGCAACATGGAGGGCCACAGTCCAATGCGACACAACCACGTATAATCTAAAGTCACATTTGATCCAGGAGGTCTTCTACTACTTACAGCCGGGTCCCACAAACAATCTTCTTCTACCTCTGGACATGACACAATAGTGGCAGACCGGTGGCAATCCGAGGGCGTTCCCGAGCTGGAAGGCAACCAAAGGATGGGGTTCATAGCGAAAAAGGACCACCGCACCCTGGACCATACGTAGGGCAACCCCACGACGAGCGGTGGAGACCAGAACGGCACCGTCAACAATGGAGGTGGCGGTAAGCTTGATAGCGGCTTGGCCACGGCCAAGAATAGTGGAACATTATCTGACCTTTGACCCAAAGACTCACTGGAGGTTGGGGAATACGAATTCAAGCTTCAATGGAATGGAAAGTACCAGCAAAAGAGACATCAGTGGAGATTTAGATCAGTTCATGGCGGCTACACGATCTAAATTTCCCGAGTGCATAATTGCTTATTCTATGATTAACTTGATCTGGAACGATCCTGGGACTCTCTAGTTTCTATGGCTCAACTGGATTGGGGATTATTTGAGAGCGTAGGGAAAATTGCCATGAAGCTTGGCCATGGTTTGAACGAGCTACAATGGGGGGAATTGGAAATACTAGGGCAGAGGCTAGGATACGAACATTTGGACACATGGAGACGAGTAACAGGTGAAGGCGAACCTTGGGGAGCTGTTGGGTAGACGGAAACGCTTCGAGGCATCGGGGCGGTGTGGGCTCGGTATGGCGGGGAGGAAGCAGAGGCTTTGTTCGGCGGAAAGATGAACAATAGGCACAACAGCGGCCTCAAGTTCTTCAGGGAGGAAGACATCGCGCTTGCGATGTTGGGATTTGGCCCTTACGTACAACCTACTTGTGGGCTCATTTATTTGGGCCAACTCCCCTGGTGGAAAGCCAAGGTGTTGTGAAGAGGTGGCTGGGGACTTGAGTTCCACATTGCCCACCTAGATGGATGTTCCCCAATATATATAGTGGCTCTTGGAGTGGTTCTCAGAATGGGAATAATGAGGGAGATGAAGGCTGCTGCTATGGTCACAAACACACACGCACGCGCGCGCTTCGCGATTTTACGCGTGTTCATCGCGTGACTTGTGACTTGCGACATTGCGCGTTAGTGTCGTGTCGAGTTGTGTTCCACTAAGCCTTTATTTTACTGCCACATATATAATTTGGAATATTTCATTAACACCTATTCTGCCAGGTCAATATGAGGAGTAAATTGAGGCACTGCAGGCGCACATTTAATGTGCACGAATCCCATAACTGCTCCCATTAGTTGCATGTTGAGGGATTTTAGGGTGCAGTTTCCTAGAATTATAGCAGATTGAATCTGAGGCGGTTGGCAGGCTCAAGTATGTAAGGAGACATCCTGTATACTGGAGAAGACAGGCAATAGATAGAAACTCGCCTCTCTTGCAAACTATTTTGCGCACCCGGTTTTTGCCTTGTCGTCCCTCCATTCATCGTGCAGCGGATCGAGGGAGAGTGGTGTCTCCGAACCGAGGCCGGTGATCTGAAGACCTGCACGGGTACCGGCGATCTGGTTTCTTGGAAGTACGTTCGCACAGCCGTTCACTGCACATCCATCTTCCTCAACATTTTCATCGTCTACTTCATAGTAGGACGATCTGTAAGTGGATTTCTCGAACTATGGCTAGTTCAATTTATTTGATAAGCGATTTATTCGCATTCGTTTCATTTCTTATTTGTGTAATACTAGCATTGTTCATGTTGACTACTGGTAGAACTGTTCTAGTCATTTTACTATTTCAGATCATCAAATTAATTGCATGCCATGTGTATTTTCCAACAATCTAGAAACCTGATAGAATTAATATGGCTGGACTTACTGATGCGATGAAACCCAAGCGACTTGCCAGGGGTGACAATTTTAAGAGATGGCAGACATGAGTCAAGTTGTGGCTCATGTCGATGAAGATCTGGTTGGTGATTTCTCCAGTTCTTCCTCTCACTGAGGAGCAGAACCGTGACTTTGATCTAGACAATTCCACTTGTCTTGGCTGCCTGTTGTCACTCCTGTCAGGTCAGCTATGTGATATTTACATGAGACACATTTCGCCTAAGGATTTATGGGAGGCACTAGACCGCAAATATGCAAAGTCGGATGGTGGACGTGAACTGTATGTTAATGACCAGTACCACGAATATAAGATGGTCGATGACCGATCTATCATGGAACAGGCACATGAGATCCAGCTTCTGGTGGGGGAACTTGCACATTTTGATACGTTGTTGCCTGACAAGTACGTGGTTGGTTTAATTATTTCCAAATTGTCTCCATCTTGGAGAAGTTTTGCCACGAGCCTTAAACACAAGAAAGAGGTTATGACTGTTGAAAGTCTGATCTCAACTCTTGATGTTGAGGAGAAGGCAAGATCAAAGGATGGGCCTCGTTCTATTCCGCATGAAGGAATTCCCTCTAATGCAAATGTGGTTGAAGGTAAATTTGGTGGTGGCAATAAGAAAAACAAGAAATGGAAAGGAAAAGTCAAACAAAATACTAGCTTTAAGAAGAAGAAGAAGAAAGAAGATCTTACTTGCTTTATGTGCGGCGAGCTTGGACACATAGCCAGGAAATGTCGCAATAGAAAAGGCAAGAAAGGTGGTGCTCAGAAATCTGTGAATGTCACTATTAGCAAGGCTGGTGTTGACGACTGTTATATACCAATTTCATCTGTCAATTTAACTCAATTATGTGAAGGTTGTCAATTCTTGCACACATCACCTTTCTACCTAACCCAATTCCACCTGGACTTAGAGAAATATGTGTATGCAGCATTTTATGCAGGAAATGAGGAAATGTAGAGGGACCAATCCTATAAAATATTATCCCAGCCAATCAGGCGACAACACGTGGCATCCCATGGATCAAATGGCCCACGAACAGAAGTATCCGAGGAGATCAACGGTGTATCACCCAGATACATCAATGGGACCCACATGGCAGCCACCTGGAGAAAGCACACGAGAAACGGTGCAATGACCAGGTCGGCCGAACCAGGGGGCGACCTGGTCTTTGCACCAAACTCCGTCAGCCTCCACGTGTTGGCTCCTCCCGGCTCCCTGGAGTTAATGGTGACTGATTCGCGCACTTTTGGTGGTGGGAACCGACCTCAACACTACTATAAATAGGACCCCTACCCCTCACTCCAACACACACCACCTGAGCTTCATCTCGATTGTATACACTATCATTCATAGTCTTAGAGGAGTTAGGTTGTAGAGAGGAGAGTCTCTAGTCCCAAGTCCAAATTGGGAAAGGAGTAAGGAGTCTCTCTCTTCCCAATCCTACATTGGGAAAGGTATGGCTCATGTATTCTTTCTTGTATTTGTGACTTTATGCATAATAAAGATAGTATCTTTTGTCTCTACTTATACATATACTTGGGCAAAGCGTTTCTTGTTTGATTGTGGAGTCCATGTATGTGGAAGGTATAACTTTTATGACCGTTTCATCATGAACATATCTCATTATAAATGAACCTATAGACCCCCACTATAGTCTTGTTAATTATAACATAACTAGGTTAGTATGGATAATTATGTTGTGTATCAACATTGGTTCAATGATGATTCAATTCATTGCCTTCGGATGGATTGTGCCTAGGATCTTAAGGTAATTACTTAATATGCTAGCATGGTGCTAGGATAGCTAAGTAGCATTGGATGTCTCGTAGACCCACAGATTGAAGAGGTAGGCAGTAGGTGGTGATAAACCTATATGTCCTTTGTAATCCTCCATGTTCGGCTATGCCACAGGCTTTTGGCGGGAGTCGCCCTAGTATTGCTAGGGGTAAGCCCGTGCCCGATGTGTTGAACCACATAGCATAAGTATTCACTATTAATCTAGCTTATGAATAATTATTTTAGACTATGTATATGTACAATAGAGCATAGTAGGAGTACCTCCACAACTCTCAACCTTAAATAACCTCTAGGATCCTCTTACCCCCCTTAGGCTTGAAAGCTTTTGTGTGTGTCACACTACCTCCACTATTATTTTATCCATCCTTACTAGATTCTTACCTAGACCTTTCTACCCTTTCTACTCAATGATTGTTATATCTCTACCCCGCCATCCTTTGGGATCAAATAAATGACACCCTTGGAAATACTCTTAAGAGGAAATCCTACAATGATACCTCTGTGCGCTTGCGGAACTCACTCTATGATCCAATAGAACTGTTAACAAGCATTTCTGACACATCAGTTGGACATGTTTAGTTAATGGTGCATAAGAAATACCAACAAGCATTTCTGGCGCCACTGCCGGGGATGATTTGTTAGTATATCTTAGGAGCCGTCAACAAGCATTTCTAGCGCTGTTGCCGGGGAAGGCAAATAGATATATAACATGACTAAGTGAATAGGATAGAACCCTGGGTAGGATTTTAGTAAGATAACCATTCTTTGTTTTCGCATTTTAAATGTGAAAACAGGGTAGTGTACGTCTGGTTTCCGCCTGCCGGAAAACTTTGTTGAAGATCCCGAATCTCTTCTGATAGATCGAACCCATGTCGTTACTCCTTAGAAGATTCGAGCGGGAAAGCAAGCCAACATTTTTGCACCAACAATCCAAACGCCAATGGCTCATAATACCCTTCATGAGTTCTCAGCTCCCTCTGCTAACAATGTGCCTATTGGGCCCACTGTTAACACGGGAGATGTGAACTTCGAGATCAAAACTGGCCTTATCACTATGGTGCAAGCCAACCCATTCTATGGGAAGGCTAACGAGGATGCAAGTGCTCACCTGCAACAATTCCTCGAGATCTGCAGCACTTTTAAGATCAAGGACGTGTCTCCGGATGCGGTTCATCTGAGACTGTTCCCGTTCTCTCTCGTTGGGAGAGTGAAACAGTGGTTCTACGCAAACCGAAGTGCTGTAGACACTTGAGAGAAGTTTTCTATGGCATTCCTCCCCAAATTCTTCTCGTTGGGCAAAACAATGCCCTACGTGGAAGGATTTCCAGCTTTCAGCAAGAGCCTAAGGAATCTATTCCCGAGACATGGGAAAGGCTTCAGGAGTACATCCTAGCATTTCCCCACCATGGGATGGATGACTGGCTCCTTATTCAAAATTTCTATAACGGGGATCCCATCAGCTCGTGACCATTTGGATGCTGCTACCGGAGGAGCCTTCTTCTCATTGACGGTGCCAAAAGCTAAAGATCTTATTGATAATATGGTGTCCAACATGGGATGGAACGATGATCGTCTCCATACCCGACAGTGAGGCATGCACACCTTGAAGGAGGTGGACATGATCGCTGCAAAATTGGACCTCCTAATGAAGAAAATTGATGGACAAGCCAGTGGTGAAGTGTTTGGCAATGCTTATGCCCTAGATTCTCACATCACGTGTGAAGTGTGTGGCAACACAGGTCATATGGGTAGTGATTTCCCAGAAACTCATGAGGATGCCTTATACCTTGCCAACAACGCAAATTTCAACAACAACAATGGCTATCGTCCAGGAGGTCAGGGGTGGGGTCAACAACGCCCACTCTTTCAAGGAGGGTACAACAACAATGGCAACCCTGGAAATCAGCCCAACTTGAGAGAACTTGCCATTAGCCAGCTCAAGATCAACGATGTTCTATCCAAGAAGCTGTCAGCTAATGACACGAACCTAGAGAATATCATTGCAAAGATTGAAGGACCATCCTCAGCATTCAAGATTCAACTGAGCTTCAACAAGATGTTGGAGACTCAGCTGACACAACTTGCTGCAGTTGTCCCTCCATTGGAAAACAACAAAATTCCAGGGCAGCCCGAAGCCCCAATAGAGAATGTCAATGCAGTGGTTACGAGGGGAGGAAATACCTCTCGTGACCCACCATATCCCGCCCAAGAAAATAGGACAACTGAGCCTGAGAAAGAGGATGTCCCAAGTGAATTACTTGGTGAGAGAATGGCCACACACTTTGAAGACACCAACTTATTGCCAATCCCTCATAGACAAAGGAAGCCAACAGTGGATGAGCAATTCAACTATTTTGTTAAGATCATCCAAAATATCCACATCAATGTGCCCTTGATTGATGTGATGCAAGTACCCACTTATGCTCTCTATCTCAAGGACATATTGAACAACAAACGGCCATTGCCCACCACTGAGGTCGTCAAGCTTACGGAGGACTACAGTGCATCCATCCTCATTAGGCTTCCTGAAAAAAAAAGGACCCTGGATGTCCTACCATTTCATGCTCAATTGGGGATCACCACTTTGACAAGACACTTTGTGAGCTGGGAGCAAGTGTTAGTGTGATGCCCAAGGTTGTGTTCGAACAGCTGAACTTCACAGAGCTGACTCCAACACCAATGCCGCTACAACTGGCTGACTCTTCAGTCCGTTATCCAGCGGGTATTGCTGAAGATGTCCCAGTGAAGATCCGGAACTGCTTCATACTCGTGGATTTTGTGGTGCTAGACATGGACACTGAGAAAGATACACCACTCATTATTGGGTGCCCATTCCTCAGCACTACAAAAGCTCGCATAGATGTGGGAGTTGGAGAAATCCACTTCCATATCAATGGCAAGGAGGAAAAGTTTAACTTTCAGCCAATATTAGAGCAATGCTCCATGAATCGAATCAAGTATGGGCTGAATGATAAACACATCAGAGACGTCGAAGTCACACCTCCAAAGGTGGACTCACTCATTGCATTCATGAAAAGATTATTCTACGAGGATAATCCGTCGTTTTGACCACGCCGATTTCCAAAGGCGACGGAATCGTCTAGACCTTCCCGAAGGCCCAAGTGCACCAAGTCGCAAAAGAAGGAATGGCGGAAGAAGCAAGACAAGCCGTCCAAGCCCATCCCTCCAGGCCCGGATGTGAAATGAATACGGAGGAATGTCCATCTCATCGGACGATGGTGAGACCCACGCCAATAGGTTAAATTGGTAGTTATCCCACTTTATTTTTCTTTCTTTCTTTTTCCACCCCATTTGGATTTTTCCCATTGCATATTTAATTTTTCCTAGCAAGTTGAGAATCTTATATTATCAACTATCATTTTTTTCTTTCTTTCTTTCAAAAGAAATTTTTTATTGGATTTGAAAAAAGGTTTTTATTTGAAAAACAATTTTTTCTGAGCTGCACATGTGGCATTTCACCAACGTGCTAACTTTATAGCCGTTGGGGAGCCACTTGCCAAAAGGGGAACCAGGGGGGCCACCTGTCAGGTCGGTCGAACCCCCTGGTCGGCCGAACAGTGAGTGGAGCCAAATTGGCTCCTATTCCTCCAACGGCTATATTTTGAACCCCAAGTGACCTTTGGAGGGTGCACCCTATAAGTTGTGGTCGTGAGGAGCACCTCTTTTCACACACCACATAATTTTACACCTCCCCAAGTCACTCTCTAGCTCACCTTGTTTTTATTGCTCTTAATTGAAACACTCTTGCTCAAATCCACCCCCAAAAAGACTTTCTTTTGTTTGCATTTGCATTTTACACTCAAGCTTTCAAGAGAAAAAAATTCGTTGAGAGTTTTGTTTTCCAAACATCGCTTCTTTTCGGATTTTTCTCGCCTTGTTTTGTTCTTGCTTGTTGAACTCAAAAAGACAAGAAGAGGTTGTTTGGAAAGAGGAAGGAGGCTGCAAGCTCAAGCCATGGTGAAGGTTCTAGTGCACGCCTCTCTTCCATGGGTACAAGCCCAAGGAGGAGAAGTGTGTGTGAGGACACTCCCATGGAAGAAAGAAGCAATCCACACCAACTTCTTCATGACAACGACCTTGACATACAAAGCGAAGTTGAAGATCAAGCACACAGGCTTCTCCAAGATCGAGAGTTCCGCCACACCATGGCCTACGATCCACATTTGATCTCCAAAACAGGTATGGACTCCGAATTTCTTTCCATTAGGCATGCAATTGTATTTGATGACTTTGCTCACATAGAGGAGAAAGGTTCACGCCTTCTCACTATCCAATTCCTTTGCACGCTAAAAATAGGACTTGATGGTATTACTTTTAGATTATTTCAAAAAGAATACAACATCCTATGGAAAAAATTAGGTAGCATCCTAGGCTTCCATAAACGGTGTTTGCTAGATTTAGACAATTTGCCTAAGTTTAACAAACAAAGTTTTTGGCATGAGCTAACTAGTGAGGTCACATGTAGGGCTCCTAGGAATAGCCACATCCAAAACCCTACCTTATGCTTCATGCATAGATGGGTGTTTATGACTATGTTCCCTAGGGGAGATGTTAGGGTTGTGCGAGATGATGAATTGAAAATTTTGTTTGCCATGACTAAAAAGATAAAAGTTGTTCCAGTCAAAGCCATGATGACACAATGGTTAGATTACATTTCAAAATTAGGACCAATTGAATGCACTTCATTGATTACTCATATTGCTGATAGGGTAGGAGCAATTAAATACTCTTCATTTGAATATATTGAAACTGATAGAGAATTAATTGATGAAGACTATTTAGTGCAAGGACATACCCTTAAGCATGATCATGATGGTTCCTTGATATTTTTCTATCCCGGATTTGTCAATGAAATTCGGTTACCTAACCAAGATTTTCATTTGTACAAACTCCGGAGGCTAAACAATAATCTTCTTCCCCTTGAGGAAGCAAGAAGAAGTAATATCTCTGGCAGGGTAACAAGGAATCGTGCAAGGGCTGCAGCCACAGGCATGCCACTAATAATCTCTCTGGTCCATGAATGCCAAGAGGAAGAGAACCCAACGGGTTAAGCGTCCGGATGGACTCAACCTCCGACATATGAGACTGGGGGATCATCTTGGCAAGAATGTCAAAGGGATCCACCCTTATCATCTTCAAGCTCTAGCAGCTTGCCCCCAATGTCCATGAGAGGACGTCGTTCCTTTTTGGCTAGAAGTCATCATGACTATGGCCAAGGAATGACGGACCTCACTAGACGTATGGGAGAACTTGAAGTGAGAACGTGTGACATCTACAGCACACTCCAAGAGCATGTTTAGGGTACCCAGGATTGGCAACAACACATGAATGCTCAATTCACAACTTCAACACGACGCTACAACAACAAGCCGATCTTGCAGCATACTTCCGTCATCAAGGGTTCAACCCTTATCACGGAGATAGTTGAAGAACAAGCTTGGGGGAGGACCCCCACTTGAAGTAACATGTATCACATTCCTTGCATATTTATTTTCCATCCGTCCATCATCCACCTTGCATTTTAAAAAAAAGGTTAGATTTGCTTTCATCAAATAAAGATGTGCTGCAAGAATGATTTAGAATTCACATAGATGAAATGATGAATAGTTGCTCTGTTTTATTTTCCTAAGTCTCTAGTTTACAACTTGCTACTCTCCGAATATTAATTTCATTGGTTTGAAATACTTTTACCTTAATTTGGAAATTGTGGGTAGCAAAAGTTAATCTAATTCTAGGTTGTTGCAAGATTAGAATTAGTAATAGGGCTGCTAGTCCTAGTTTGAAAGTAAAACTTAGATTTCCGGAGAAATTCTAAAAAGATTTAAGTTTCCCTCAATTGATTGGAAATATCTACCAAAGCCATATGATGTTCATACATAGACAAAACCTTATGCATATGCTATTTGCTTTCACATTGAGCCTAGTCAAACTAGTATAGACCTATGTGAGAAATCATTCAACTCTTTTTGAATTCAAGACTTCACATGCACATGCTATACTTCTACACTAGAAGTAAGCAAAACGTCCATCATATCCACCATACCACAACAAAAAGAGAAACTCCATGTTATTCATGTTTAGCACTATCTTCAAAATTCATTGCAAAGAAAGGGAGTAGACATGGTTACAAAAAGAAAATGAAAAAAAAGGGGGCATGCTTACATCATAAGGATGAGAGAAAAAAAAAGAAAAAAGAGAAAAGAAAAGTGGCCATATTTCATCCCTGCAAAAGAAAGAGAGATTATACCAAAAAAGGAGTTATCTCAAGTATCCACATCCACTTCCACTCCATCACACATGCACTAGTCTTGAATCAAAAAGTTTTGATTTGAATTCTCCTAAGACTTACTCTTTTGACTTAGCAATATGTGTGATGCAAATATGCCTACTTACTTTCCTTACCAAGCTCCACATACAAGCCATATTCAATGAGTAGGAATAGTAGAGGCACAATGCTTTGGTGAGGAAATATTTCCACTATCCACAAAGTAGTGATTGAGAGAATCAAATTGAGGTACTTAATATCTAAATTGAATTCTCCAGAATTTAAGTGGAACTTGATTTCTAAGCTATGTTTGATCCAATTGCTATTCTACCTTTCAACTACTCATGAATATGAAAAAGCATAAGCCCCATGATAACTTAAGAATGGTAGAGTATTATAGCCAATTTCTGCAATAATAGGTAGAGTATCTTGTTGTGCATTAGATACTTTTGAAAATAAGATATTGTAGAAACTCCTGATGATCAACCTAAAGTCTTGACTTTGCTCGGGACGAGCAAAGGATAAGCTTGGGGGAGTTTGTTGACGGATGTTATATACCAATTTCATCCGTCAATTTAACTCAATTATGTGAAGGATTTGTCATTTCTTGCACACGTCACCTTTCTACCTAACCCAATTCCACTTGGACTTGGAGAAATATGTGTATGCAACATTTTATGCAGGAAATGAGGAAATGTAGAGGGACTAATCCTATAAAACATCATCCCAGCCAATCAGGCGATGACACGTGGCATCCCATGGATCAAATGGCCCACAAACAGAAGTATCCTAGGAGATCCAACGGTGTATCACCCAGATACATCAATGGGACCCACCTGGCAGCCACCTGGAGAAAGCACACGAGAAACGGTGCAATGACCAGGTCGGCCGATCCAGGGGGTCGGCTGACCTGGTCTTTGCACCAAACTCGGTCAACCTCCACGTGTTGGCTCCTCCCGGCTCCCTGGAGTCAATGGTGACTGATTCGCATGCTTTTGGTGGCGGGAACCGACCTCAACACTAGTATAAATAGGACCCCCTACCCCTCACTTCAACACACGCCACATGAGCTTCATCTCTATTGTATACACTATCATCCATAATCTTAGAGGAGTTAGGTTGTAGAGAGGAGAGTCTCTAGTCCAAAGTCCAAAAGGAGTAAGGAGTCTCTCTCTTCCCAATCCTACATTGGGAAAGGTATGGCTCATGTATTCTTTCTTGTATTTGTGACTTTATGCATAACAAAGATAGTATCTTTAGTCTCTACTTATAAATATACTTGGGCAAAGCGTTTCTTGTTTGATTGTGGAGTCCATGTATGTGGAAGGTATGGCTTCTATGACTGTTTCATGATGAACATATCTCATTATCATAGAACCTATAGACCCCCACTATAGTCTAGTTAATTATAACATAACTAGGTTAGTATGGATAATTATGTTGTGTATCAACATTGGTTCAATGATGATTCAATTCATTGCCTTAGGATGGATTGCACCTAGGCTCTTAAGGTAATTACTTAATATGCTAGCATGGTGCTAGGATAGCTAAGTAGCATTGGATGTCTCGTAGACCCACACATTGAAGAGGTAGGCGGTAGGTGGTGACAGCCCTATCTGTCCTTTGTAATCCACCATGTTTGGCTATGCCACGGGCTCTTTGCAGGAGTCGCCCTAGTATTGCTATGGGTAAGTCCGTGCCCGATGTGTTGAACCACATAGCATAAGTATTCACTATTAATCTAGCTTATGAAAAATTAGTTTAGACTATGTATATGTACAATAGAGCATAGTAGGAGTACCTCCATAACTCTCAACTTAAATAACCTCTAGGATCCTTTTACCCCCCTTAGACTTGAAAGATTTTGTGTGTGTCACACTACCTCCACTATTATTGTATCCATCCTTACTAGATTCTTACCTAGACCTTTCTACCCTTTCCACTCGATGATTGTTATATCTCTACCCTGTCTTCCTTTGGGATCAAATAAATGACACCCTTGGGAATACTCTTAAGGGGAAATGCTACAATGATACCTCCGTGCGCTTGCGGAACTCACTCTGTGATCCAACAGAACAGTTAACAAGCATTTCTGACACATCAGTTGGAGATGTTTAGTTAATGGTGCATAAGAAATACCAACAAGCATTTCTGGTGCCCTTGCCGGGGGTGATTTGTTAGTATATCTTAGGAGTCATCAACAGCTGGGGGAACATCTATATCAGGGTATGTTCCAGAAGTTTTTCTACCATGTCATTCTACCAATTGGTGGTTAGACACGGGAGCTAATGTGCATGTTTGTTCTGACTACAATTTATTTTCTTCTTATCAGGCTATCGACAGTTACTCCGTCTTGATGGGCAATGGGTCTAGGACTGTTGTACATGGAATTCGAAGAGTCGATCTGAAGTTGACCTTCGGAAAGAATCTCTCTTTGAATAATGTGGAACACATTCCTGGAAAACATAGGAACCTGATTAGTGGTTCTCTATTATGTTATGATGGCTATAAGCTAGTGTTTGAATTGAACAAATTTATTGTTTTGATGTTTGGTTTGTTTATCGGAAAAGGCTATGATAGCGGAGGTATGTTCGGTCTTTCAGTTGCTGAAGACTGTAATATTCTTGTGAACTTAGTTGCTTGTTCTAGTTCTGAATGCAATGGATGAGAGGCTACTGTTTGGCACTCTCGGCTATGTCACATTAATTATGATCGCATCGTTAAATTGTTCAAACTTATTTTGATTCCAAAAATTTCTATTGATAGAAGATCTAAGTGTCATGCGTGTGTGCAAGCTAAACAGCCACACAAACCTTTTAAAAGCGTGGAAGGGAAGAGCTTGTGACCACTAGATCTTATTCACTCATATTTGTGTGAAATGAATGGAATTATGATTAGAGCAGGAAAGAAATATTTTATAACTTTTATTGATGACGCTACAAGATATTGTCAACTCTATCTTATTAAAACGAAAGATGAGGCACTAGATCATTTTAAAATCTATAAGACAGAGGTAGAAAACCAGCTAGAAAGAAAAATCAAACGTTTTAGGTGCAATTGGGGAGGAGAGTATACTTCTAATCATTTTGGCGAATATTGTGCGGAGCATGGAATTATCCATGAGACAACGGCTCCCTACTCACCCCAATCTAAAGGGGTGGCTGAGCTGAAAAACCGAACACTAACGGACTTGGTTAATGCTATGTTGGACAGTTCGGGTTCATTCAACTCATGGTTGGGGGAAGCCATTTTGACCGCATGTTTTGTGCTGAATCGAGTTCCATCATCTAAGGGTGAAATAACCCCGTATGAAGGATGGAAAGAAAGAAAGCCTGCTCTCGGTTTCTTACGTGCGTGGGGCTGTTTGGCCAAAGTTGATGTGCCTGCATGTAAAAAATGAAAATTGGGAAGAAAAAACCGTGGATTGTGTCTTTCTAGGATATGCACAACATAGTGCGACCTATAGAGTTTTAGTGATTGGATCTGATATTCCTGACGTGCAGATTAACACCGTGACTGAATCTCGTGATGCCACATTTTTCAAGGATATTTTTCTAATGAAGGATAGAGTTGCAGGTCGTAGTGAGGCATCTACTAGTTTTACTCTTGATCCTTCTCTAATATCCGTACCTTGTTCTTACACGGAAAACCCCATTGAGGATGACAATACAAATATTGCTCCTCGAAGGAGCAAGAGACAAATGATTGAAAAATCCTTTGGTGATGATTTTACTATTTATCTCGTTGATGATACACCCAAAACACATTTAGAGGCATATGCATCGCCAGATGCAGAGCACTGGAAGGAGGCAGTACATAATGATATGGAGTCCATTTTGACTAACGAGACTTGGGAAATATGTGACTGTCTTATTGGGTGTAAACCTATTGGGTGTAAGTGGATATTTATAAAGAAGATCAAACTAGATGGTACAATCAATAAATATAAGGCTAGACTTGTAGGCAAGGGATTTACCCAAAAAGAAGGCGAGATTTTTTTTGACACTTATTCACCTGTTGCTACGCTAACCACAATTTGTGTGCTTGTTGCACTTGCTGCGTTTCATGGTCTCATTATCCATCAAATGGATGTGAAGACAACTTTTCTAAATGGTGAGCTTGATGAGGAGATCTATATGAAGCATCCTGATTGTTTTGTGGTGCCTGGGCAAGAGAACAAAGTGTGTAAGTTAATAAAATTCCTGTATGGCCTCAAGCAGGCACCAAAGCGGTGGCACGAGAAGTTCGATAGAACTGTGACATCAGCAGGCTTTGTGGTAAATGACGCTGATACATGTGTGTAATATCGGTTTGGTGGAGGTGAGAGAGTAATACTGAGCTTATATGTTGATGAAATATTAATTTTGGGACTAGTATCAATGTGATAAATGATACAAAATCTTATTTGTCCCAATATTTTGATATGAAGGATTTGGGGGTGGTTGATGTTATTCTAAACATCAAACTGATTAAGGGTGGGAATGAGATTACATTAAAACAACCCCATTATGTGGAGAATATTCTGAGTCGCTTTGGGTACTTAGATTCTAAAGCTTCGCAAGAACAGAGGACAAGGGATTAATCGGGTGAGATATTCCCAAATTATTGGTTCTCTCATGTATCTTGCTGGTGCAACCAGACCTGACATCTAATTTGCACTAAGCATATTGTGCAGATTTACATCCAATTCTGGAAGAGATCACTGGAGTGCACTAGAACGTGTAATGAGATACTTGAGAGGCACTTCAACATATGGGTTTCACTATAAGGGGTACCCAGCTGTACTAGAAAGGTATAGTGACTCAAATTGGATCTTAGATGCTGATGAGATCAAAGCCACCAGTGGATATGTATTCACTATTGGTGGTGCTACAGTTTATGGAGGTATCACAAGCAGACTAAATTGACAAAGTCTACTATGGAGGCAGAACTTGTAGCACTTGAGAGAGCCACAACTGAGGCGGAGTGGTTGAAACAGCTCTTAATGGACTTGCCATTGGCGATAAACCTGTGCCGGCATTTCTTTTGCATTGTGATAATCAAAGTGTGATCACAACTGTAGGGAATGCAAAAGAAAATTTGAAATCCTCAAGACATGTGAAACGGCGAATCAAATCTGTGAGACATTTGAGAAATATGGGAGAGATTGTCGTTGAGTTTATTAATACTAAAAGAAATCTTACAGACCATTTTTCTAAGGGATTAGCACGTGCTGTAATTGAAGAAGCATCAAGGGAAATTGGTTTGAAACCCACGTGATCTTATCATACAATGGTAACCCAAACTATGTGATCAGAGATCCCATGAAGTAGACCTTGGGAAAAACAAGTTGTATGGATAATTGGAGAGCACTTATTTATTACTGATTTCCGCTAGCAGATGCATACTCTCAGGACTGCATGGAAGGTTGAATTTAATGTCCTAATGTGTTGTGAGGCCTAAAAGGCAAGGTACCATCATGCATGGTATACTTGTAAGAAGACACCTATATGAATTTGACTGTCAAGTCGTAGTCTATGAGATGTGGGTAATCTCAAATAAACTCATGAACCGACACGGAAGAAGACCGTAATGCTCCAACTCATACCTTGGTTAAATGTAGAGCATTGTTCTTAACATTACTCTCATTTTTAGTAAGAAGTTCAAATGCATTATGGGTTGATTCATCAAAAAGTTTAGAAGAGTCGTTCAACACCTCGTTCTCATTTGCATCTACATCTATTTTTTCATGTTCCTGCAAGAAGTTAAGCATAGGAGGAGTTACAACAAAAAAATTCTTCTCAAGTTCATGTATTTCATCTTTGCAATTAGATAGATTTGCAAAAGTTTCTCGCATAAGAATTTTCATATCTTTCTATGTTCGAGATTTTTCTAAATCGCTTAAGTTGTCCCACCAAGTTAATGCACAATCAACTAGCGCACTAGCAAGATTTCTAATCCTTCTCCTTTCACACATATGCCATTGTCCAAAAATTTTATCCAACTCCATTTCCCAAGCAATATATTCATCGTAACCAAAACCATCATAAGAAGGAAGAGATGGGAGAATGTAATTACTTTTTGTGGAAGGTGTTGTAAAGGTGGCCTGAATGTCATGTGAAACCTTGGTTGATGTTGGATTTTGAGTGAGCAACTCCAACGCTGTCTTTATCATGTCAATCATCTTATCGTATAATGCATGATTCTTGCTTTTGCCTGACATTATTAGTAGCAAACAAAAGACAACAAAAAAATATGTTATCCCTATCAACTACAAAGGATAATGGCAAAGTGGAAGTGGAATAACACACTCTCAAGCATCTTACCCACGCTCTTACAAGTGTTCTTACCGACACTGCAGGTGGCAAATGGTGGACGGTATGAAGAAACCAATGAAGCGTGGGATGATTGCAAAGGTGTATCGATTCTTCTCAAGAGTAAGGTATAGCTTGGATGACACATTATATGGAGCAAAGATTAGCAATAATGAAAATCAGATAGTAAAGTTGAATAAGTGTCCAAAGTACATGTCAAAGTTGCTATCCTAAATGTGATCCTAGTAGTTCAAGCTAGCAAGACATGAGACAAAACTAGATGACACAAAGGATGCAAGCACTTCTTTTTTGTTGTTGTTGTTTTTTTCTCCTCTTTTTTTGTGCAGCTTTTGTATCTTGTTTTGCACTTTCCATTTTCTATTATCTTATTTTTTTAGAAGGTGCTACAAAAGAAGAACACAATGAAAAGCAACCAAAGATATCTCGTGGGTCTGCCACATATTTTCTGCTCAATTTTCCAAGGACAAATAGTCACACTTAGAGGCTCAAAATAGAAAAACTTACAACAGCAAGATCGTAGATATATCTCTCCTCTTTAATTTAAATATATGAAAGACCTATTTTGGACAATAATAATAGGATATATTGACCATGAAACACAGAGTGTTCAGAAATTTTAGGTCGAGAACAGATTCAGATCTAATGCACTTTTGACCACGATAACTCCGATTTCTGGGAACATTATGAATTCGGAAGTTGTATAGAACTTCTTAAGATTTCTAGAAAGTACAAGAGCTCCAAAATACGAGTTCATATAAGTGAGATACGATGAAAATACCAAACTGGATAGAGATGAATATAATCTGGATGTGATGACGTGATTCAAAAGGATGAATGAACACAATGCAAAACTCAAACTAAAACAAAAAACACTTTACCAACCAGCAATATGACTCAACCACGGACACAAACTCAACAAAACCAAACCAAACTGAAAACAAAAGTTGCAAAATACTCAATGTGGTTTGGACAAAGTAATGAACAGATCTACTAAACTGCAAGTTTTTTTTGTGGCTTAGTTGTGGTCTCTAGGTATGAAAAACAAAACTAATGTAATGGATAGATGAATTACCTAATGGGAGACCTGGAAATCTGATACCAATTGATAAGGAGTTTAGGCCCGATCTTCCGAAAGGTAAGTCGATTGGGGTGGAGAACTCGATGTTGATGATCCGCGGCACTCGAGCGGTTCGAATACCCCCTGCAATCACTAGACCACTGCTCTGTTGGTTATCAACCATGCTGCACACGCTTGACCTCGCCAATAAGGCTAATCCGTGCCAGTGCAACCGAGAACACTAGCAAAAACAAGGTAGAAGCAATCTGATGCTAAGTTGGGATCTCACAAACCGATGAACGGTGAAACTGTGTATAATAGATTAATCTAAGCAAAACCCAATTGTTTATGACGGCTACTATGGAGTATATATAGGTGGAAGGACATCCAAGGGGTGTTCGGGTCGTGACCTAACCCTAAGACACGAAAATAATGGACATAGACTTGATACAACGCCCAATGGCCCAATACGGTGACGCAACACTATGATAGATTCTGAACTCGATTTTGCTTAGACGATTCCCATCGCATCCGAAGGAATTTTGACATGGTACCAGCGTGTGAGACCTATGTGTGCTGAATACATTGACTATGGTGATAATTGTTTTGAATAATACCAAAACACCTTTATCATCAAGGTCCGACTCTAGGTCCGACTAGCTTTGGTTAGCTCTGGCGCTAGGTCCTGCTAGCTTTGGTAAGCTCCGGTTCAAGGTCCGGTTAGCTTTGGTAAGGTCCGGTGTTTGATCGCAGTGTTTCTGCTTTTATCTTGCAATGTTTCGAACTTGCTTTACATTTATGGAAAGGTTGCTTAGTATTATTTTACTAAGTTTTTTGTGTGTTTTGGTGGTTAAGGCTGATATCATTTTGCTATGGTTTGCAACATGCTTATGTGAGGGGCTCACGTAAGATGTTGTAGGTTTGGAACTAACGAGAGTCAAGTCGAAGACTTGTGCTCAGAAGTATTGGTTGTTTATTCATGTGCAGGTGTTGCCTGAGTTCAATACATGGCTGGTGACAGGATCCTTTGAACTAGTCTTAAGGAGAAGATGAGGTTCAACAACCAAGTTCAGGAGGAATTGTGGTTGAGTTGATCGAGAGGTCGTGCAACATGTTTGAGTCAAGAATAATGCATATGAAGGTATCGTGGACGTCGTTGGACGATGTTTGCACATGTGCAAGGAGTGCATGGACGTGGCTACATGGTTCTGAGGCGTGATGAAGAGATGTGGACGTAATGAATTGGTCGAAAAGGTCCAACCGACTAGGTTATGGACTCAAGCTGCGACTGAGTCGTGTTTGACTCAAATATGGAAAGTTTGGAGTTGGTTATGATTAATTTCATCTGGGTCACGAATTTGAGTTGTTTTAGTAATGTGGGATACATTCCTAATGTGTTTGGAAGTCATAAGATTGCCTCTATCTGCGTATAGAAGAGTCCTAAGCAGTTATGGAAAGTTTCGATTCGTGATTTGAGTAGGATTAGAGTCCTAACTGAGATTGGGTTGGCCTAAGGGCTAGTTATATAAGCAAGGGAGGCCAGAGCTCGTGGCTGATGAATTTGGGGGCTGTCCCTCTTGTGTTCTATTGAATAAAATTCATAGTTGAAAGGAACTTTTGTGCCTTGTTCGTCCGACTTGTTCCAGACAAGTTTTTCTGCTCGAGTTTTCAGCACAGCACTACCTTTCTTCGGTGGTTTTACCATAACTCGAGTTTTACAGATCCAATTGACGTAATCCTTTTTGGTTTGTCTTCAAAACATGATTATCTATCATCTCTCAAAATTTCACGGTCATTGGATTTGTGGTTTTTGATCTAAACGAGTTTCTTTGCAGCTTTCCAGAACTGTTTTTCTCGAGTAGAACAGATTAACCTTTGTTCGATCTTTCAATCGTAACTTTAGTTTCTCTCGACGGATTTGAGTGATTCTTATTGTGTAGTCTTCTTGACTTGATTCTCTCTAATTTCTATCTGTTTTTCACGGTGAAATATGTTTAAATTATTCTAACACACGATTTCTTTAACAGATCATTTTTCCTCCCGAAGGGGTTGGGATTTAATTGTTTCCGCTGCATAAGATTTTTTAAATCTACCATTCACCCCCCCCTATGGTAGCTTTTCACGTGCTCTTCAATCCTACAATTGGTATCAGAGCCACGATGCTCTAATCTTTATGATTTGCACGTGTTTTTGACTAATCATCGTGGAGAAATACTCCGCCAAACCATGTGTGTTTAGTGGTATTGATTTTCAGGTTTGGAAGGCACGTATGGAAGACTTCATCCAGGCTCAAGGCTTCGCAATATGGGAAAAGGTATACAAGCCCTACGAAGTGCCATCAAACGATCAAGTTACAAATACAAATTTGAGAGATGTCGACAACAACAACAAGGCTCGAAACTTGATCATACAAGGATTAACTCAAAGTGACTTCGACCGTGTTACACACCTCCGATCTGCATACGATGTGTGGAAAGCACTTTGTGACTACCACGAAGGATCCAACACGATCAAGGAGGTAAGTGAATGTAGGCCTAGAGGGGGGTGAATAGGCCTTTTTGAAAATTATCGGATCCTGCAACACTCAACAACCAGTTTAATACCAGAGATATCGGACTAGTCCGGTAAAGTGCGGACTAGTCCGGTGTTCACGGACTAAGATGATTAAACTTGATTGATTGGTCTGATTCTTTTATGTGTACAGTGGAAATATAGAATCAAACAACAGTTTAACAATTATATACTGAATTATATCACAATTAAGTCTTAGGTTCAACAATTTAATGTAAGATGAACAATGTGTACGAAACCCTAAATTGAGTTGATTAATTAGAATGATGAACACTAAAACAAGACACAACGATTTATCCCGTGGTTCGGCTACCACGAAGGCAACCTACGTCCACGTTGAGGAGTCCACAAAAGGATCAGGTCTTCTCCAACCCTACCCTCGTTGGATCGCCACGAAGGCCAATCCTCTTCCACTAACCACAAAGGGGTGAATAACCGAATTCAAGGGGCGTTCTCACACGTTGAGAGCTCCCTTAGATTACAAAGCACAATGCCACCGAAAACACACTCAAAAGTTACAATTGAAACGCAGGAGTGTGTTAGAGAATCAAACCAAGAGCTCAATGTGGTGTCGCAAGTGTCTCTCCAATGATCTAGAGTGAATCCTCAAAGGATTGGACGATGTTGCACTTAATTTCATGGAGAGAGGTCGTTTTTGAGGCTCTTGGGAGGTGTGACGGCGCTAGGGTTCGAGAGAGTGTCAAATTGGGCCATGCACCTCTATTTATATGGGGTTTCTAAAAGTTACCGTTAGGGTTCAGAATGTTCGGACTAGTCTGTGGTGGTCACCAGACTAGTCCGGTGTGCTGTGTGTTGCAAACCCTAAGTGTCCTGAAATATCGGATTAGTCCGGCTGAAAACGGACTTGTCCAATTTCGCTACTGGAAATCTTCGGCCTAGTACAATGTCCATCGGACTTGTCCGGACATGTGAAACCCTATGTGTGTTGGATGACAAGTCCGCACTTGGAGGACTTGTCCGATTTAGATCAGTGGGTTTTTCGGACTAGTCCGTGTGAATATCGGACTTGTTCGAAGTGGATCAGAAAGGATATCGAACTAGTCCGATTGATAATGGACTTGTCCGATTTTGTGTGACTTGTGTAGTGTTTTGAGGACTAGTCCACACTGTGGAGGACTAGTCCGATTCTAGTCAGAAAGATTTCGGACTAGTCCGACAGATAACGGACTGGTCCGATCTGGTGCAGAAAGGTTATCGGACTAGTCCGGTTGTGACCGGACTAGTTCGGTCCTGTGTAACTCTGTGCGATGTGTGTGTTTAATTATCATTGAGCTCTTGGGGTGTGTTTCCTTAACACACTCCATACACAATAATCTTCTATTCTTTTTCCTTGAGCTCATTTCCACTTTGCTCCTCTTCATCCCTTCTTTTTGCTATTTTGCTCATTTTTCTATTATAGGCCTGCATTCATCTCAACAAAAATAGGTTAGGATCTCAATTGCTTGTCATAAATCATCCAAAACCCACAAGGGAGTCCTAGATGCACTTTCAATCTCCCCCTTTTTGGTGATTGATGACAACCAATTGAGATTATACAAAATATGACAAAAATTGAGATTTTCATAAAGTATGCACATATGAATCAAAAATACATCAAGCAGTGAAAGAATTATCCATATGTGCATTCTTTATGGTGGGATGCATAACTAAGTACATTAAGACATTGAGAGTGACATAATTTACATTAATCAACCAAAACAAAGCACATATGTCATTCTAGGAGCAAAAATACAGATTTTAACAAATACTTCTTAAATTAAGTAAGCATTGCATCACAGAACCAAAGTTAACTTAGAAACAACGTTAAATCATTATAACCGCAAAGATAGATAAAAATAGCTCTCTCCTCGCATCCTACAGCTAAAGCTAAGACTGCCCCTTAATCTCTCCCCCTTTGCCATCAAGACACCAAAAAGAAGGAGAGGAGGGTCCTAGGGTCTTCACTCTTCACTGTCGGTCCTCTCATCGTCATCTTCGTCTTCTTCATCATCAGCTTGACGAGGAGGAGAAGGAGGAGGGACGGAGCCACTCGAGCCCCCAATGCCAAAGTAGGCAAGCTCGGAGCGGTTCAAGGGCGCGAGCTCAGTGAGGTCCGGGTCAGAGTCCTCAGAAATCACTGGAGATCCAATGGGGTCGATCTCCAGCTTCTGACAGATTTGCTTCACATTGTCCTTTATGTACTTCATGTCCTCCTTTCTCTTCTGGTTGAGCTTGTGGGCCTTCACTTCGGCCTTCTTGCAGGAGGAGAATATGGCAGCCAGATACTTGAGGATCCCACTAGCTGATCCTCTCTGAGGGGCTTCCCTAGAAGTAGGGACAGCTCTAGATTCTTCTCTTGATCTTGCCGGTGCCTCGGGACTGGAGGCCGGCGAAGGAGCAGCCTGGACATTCACTGGTTGAGGCTTCAGAGTGCACAAGGGAGTATGCTCCACATCCTTCACAAACTCAATCCCTGTGACTTTCTCAATCATAAACATGAGATAGGGAGCATAGCCACATGACCTGTTGGGGGTGCTAGAGATGTTGACCATATCATTCCATATGTAGTCAAACACATCAAACTTTCTGTTCTTGCTTATGATCTTCATTAGGGTCCGGAGGTACCCTCGTACACTCCCTGCATCCCCATCCTTAGGGGCAATGGTCTTCCTCAAGACTCGATTTAGCACCACAAAGAATGGCTTCATGTTCTTTGTGGAAGGAGGAACGAACTTTGAATTTGGCTCATAGAGAAACTTCATCCTCTCCTTGTTGATGACACCAACATTGTGGATGACCACATTATCATTGCTGGAGGTATCAAGATGCAGCATCCTAGCAAACTCTTCATAAGTGATAGTGTACTTGGATCCATGAGTCATCCGAGTCACTCTTTCTTCCTCATCGCTTGGAAAGTGGCAGGTGGCATAGAATTTAGCCACCACTTCATCATTCCAGTTGTACTTGAAGGAAAATAGATCCTTCAAGCCATGTCTCTCAGCTGCTGCAATCACTTCATCAAAAGCTAAGCATCTCTTCCTCTCAAGGTGTGCCCATTCAATCCACTGATTGCGCACCACCGGTGTCTTCATTGGTAGATACACCAATCTATAGAAATCAGCATGGAAGTTGCACCAGAACCTTCCATCAGCAGCTTGCTTCGGCCTGCCATACCAGCCAATGCTTCTGAATTTTGCCGCCGAGTCACTGCCCTTTCCATTGAACTTCTCCTCAGTAGGGTCCCTGACCCCTTCCCTGGGAGCATGCAGCTTCAAAGGCCCGACTGGACCCGTCGCTATCCCTTTGCCCTTGCCCTTTGCTTGGCGAGGGCCACTTGATGATGCGGCTGCCTTCGAAACTGGCTTCTTTGCCAACACCTTCCTCCGAACCTGAGGAGGGGAAGGAGCTGGCTCAGAGGGTCTTTCTTGACGCTTCTTGTCAAGACCCGTCGAGGACCGAGGTGCCACCTCGTGGTCCATCTCGGCCTCAAAGTTGGAGATTTCATCGTTTGTGCTCAACATGATCTGAGAATGATTTGCAAGAGTGATGATGAGTGATACAAGGCATAGTATGAAAAGACAACAAGGAATTGCATTGAGGAATTGAGGAATTAGGTTTTAGGTTCAGAAACATCGGACTTGTCCGGTGCACAGACACGGACTAGTCCGGGGGACCGGACTTGTCCGTGCATGGACCGGACTAGTCCGGTGTTCATCCTCAAAAACCTAACAGACTGGACAAAGGCTGATTCCTAATGCATAACAAGTCTAGCATACACGTAGTACATCAAAGAAGCATGTATCTAGTGAAAGATGCTAGGCTATTTGATCAACAATGGAGAAAAACAAGATTTCTAGGGTTTGGGAGAAAATTACCGAAGAAATCGATTGAAGCTTGAGGATTAGGGAGTTGGAGCCCGGACAAGTCCGCTAGCTTCAATCCGCACGAGGTCAAGCTTGATTTTCGCCAAAATGTGGACCTTTTTGATGGAGGGAGGAAGGAATCGCCTTGGGAGCTCGAGCGCAAGAGAGAGAGTGCGTGAGCAAGAGTGGGGATGAGAGGAATTAGGGTTTGGTGGCGGCTAGGGTTATGGACACGAAAAATTCGGACAAGTCCGGAGATAACCGGACTAGCCTGAACTCATCCAGAGAGCTATATCGGACTAGTCCGTGGTCTATCGGACTAGTCCGGCCTAACCGGCACTCTCCGGACTAGTCTACAAGGGCGGACTAGTCTGGGTAACCACGGACTAGTCCGTGGTCACCAGGAGAAATTTGCATAGCCCATTCATATATATTTGAAGGTTCATAAATAGAGAATAGAGGGGCAAAACAAATCAATTAATCTTGATGAATTTGACCAGTAAGCATACAACAACCAAACAATGATCATAATTCACCAAGATCTAGTAATTGACATAGTTTTTCGAGAAAAAATTGAGAGAGATGATTTTCACAATTCAATCAACATTTTTGAAGAATTCATACAGGTATGCAACTTTTCAAGCCACACTCCGAGCATCAAGGATATTTAGTTCATTTCGGAGTTCGCGAAAACGCTTTTCATCAAGTGGCTTGGTGAATATGTCGGCCAATTGTTTTTGTGTGTTGACATGTGAGATGGTTATATCTCCTTTCATGGAATGGTCTCTCAAAAAATGATGTCTTATGTCTATGTGTTTAGTTCTAGAGTGCTCAACTGGATTGTGGGCAATTTTAATGGCACTCTCATTGTCACAAAGGAGAGGAATACGGTCCATATTGTAACCGTAAACCCTTAAAGTTTGTTGTGTCCAAAGGAGTTGTGCACAAGAACTCCCGGCTGCAACATACTCCGCTTCGGCTGTGGATAGGGCAATGGAATTTTGTTTCTTGGAGGACCAAGAAACTAAGGATCTCCCTAGGAATTGGCATGTGCCGGAGGTGCTTTTTCTATCTACTATGCACCCGGCATAATCTGCATTGGAGTAACCAATGAGATTGAATTTTGAGCCTTTTGGGTACCAAAGACCAAGGTTGGGTGTATGAACTAAATATCTCAAGATCCTTTTTACGGCTGTCAAGTGACATTCCTTAGGGTTGGCTTGAAATCTTGCACACAAACATACACTCAACATAATATCTGGCCTAGATGCACATAAATAGAGTAGAGATCCAATCATGGAGCGATATACCTTTTGGTCGACGTTAGGTCCATCTTCATTGAGATCCAAGTGGCCATTTGTTGCCATGGGGGTCTTTATGGGCTTTGCCTTGTCCATGCCAAACTTCTTGAGTATGTCCTGCGTGTACTTGGTTTGGCTTATGAACGTTCCTTCCTTTTGTTGCCGTACTTGGAATCCCAAGAAGTATTTTAATTCTCTCATCATTGACATTTCAAACCTGTCTGTCATGATTTTGCTAAATTCCTCACAAAAAGATTGATTAGTTGACCCAAAGATTATATCATCAACATAAATTTGACAAATAAAGAGATCATTGTCTAAATTCTTAGTAAATAATGTATAATCTACTTTGCCAATTTGAAAACCATTCTCAATTAAGAAATCTCTAAGACACTCATACCAAGCTCTAGGAGCTTGTTTGAGGCCGTAGAGAGCCTTACGCAATTTGAATACGTGGTCGGGGAACTTTTCATCTTCAAACCCGGGTGGTTGCTCCACGTACACCTCTTCCTTGATCGGTCCGTTGAGGAAGGCGCTTTTCACATCCATTTGATACAGCTTGAAATCGTGGTGAGTAGCATATGCAAGTAATATTCTAATAGATTCAATCCTAGCTACTGGTGCAAAAGTCTCATCAAAATCCAGACCTTCGACTTGTGAGTACCCTTTGGCCACAAGTCGTGCCTTGTTCCTTGTCACCACCCCGTGTCCGTCTTGTTTGTTGCGGAAGACCCACTTGGTGCCGACGATGTTTGCATTGGGTCTTGCCACAAGTTCCCACACCTCGTTCTGCTTGAAGTTGTTCAATTTTTCTTGCATTGCCACCACCCAGTCCGGATCCTTCAATGCATCCTCAATCCTGCGTGGTTCCAAAAAGGATACAAACGAATAATTCTCACAAAAGTTAGCTATGCGAGATCTAGTGGTTACTCCCTTTTGGATGTCACCGATGATGTTGTCAATTGGGTGATCCCTTTGGACGCATTGGTGTACTCTTGGGTGTGGCACTTGAGGAGTTGTGCCTTCATGATTGTCTGCTTCTCCCCCTAAGTGGTTGCCTTCATTGACTTGTTGATCATCTTCGTACTCTTGTGGTTGATCTTGTGTTGAAGCTCCCCCTTGATTGATGGTCTCCTCTTGTGGTTCATTTTTCTCATGTACGTGTGAAGGTGGCTCTTGTGGTCGAACTTCGCCTAGAGCCATTCTTTTCAATGCTTGACAAGGAGCTTCTTCTTTACCTAATTCGCATGGATCAACTTGCTCCTTTTGGGAGCCATTAGTCTCATCGAACACTACGTCACGTGCTACTTCAACAAGTCCGGAGGCCTTGTTGAAAACACGCTAGGCGTAAGTGTTCGAATCATAACCAAGCAAGAAACCTTCATCGGACTTTGAAGCGAACTTTGAAGTCCTAAGCTTCTTGTTCAGGATATAACATGGAAAACCGAAAACTCGAAAATATTAAATGTTTGGTTTGTGACTGGTAAGTAGCTCATAGGGAGTCTTCTTGAGTAGTCTATGAAGATAGAGTCGATTTGCGGTGTGGCAAGCGGTGTTAATCGCTTCCGCCCAAAATTGATCCGAAGTCTTGTACTCATCGAGCATTGTTCTTGCCATCTCTATGAGTGTTCGGTTCTTTCTTTCGGCAACTCCGTTTTGTTGTGGCGAGTATGGCACTGAAAATTCGTGCTTGATGCCCTCTTCATCAAGGTACTCCTCCACTTGTGTGTTCTTGAACTCCGTGCCATTGTCGCATCAAATACTCTTGATTGTCAATGAAAATTTGTTTTGAGCTCGCTTGAAGAACTTCTTGAGTGTTCCTTGTGTTTTTGACTTATCATGCAAAAAGAAAACCCAAGTGAAGCGAGAAAAATCATCAATGATAACTAAACCGTATTTGTTACCGCTGATGCTTATGTAAGCAATTGGACCAAACAAGTCCATGTGAAGTAGTTCGAGCGGTCTTGTTGTAGTCATGACGTTCTTTGCGGGATGATGTGCTCCAACTTGCTTCCCGGCTTGGCACGCGCTACAAGGCCTATCTTTCTCAAAAACAACATCCTTCAAACCTCGGATGTGATCGGCCTTAAGGAGTTTTTGAAGATTCCTCATACCAACATGCGCTAGCCGTCTATGCCACAGCCAACCCATGTTGGTTTTAGCAATCAAGCATGTGTCGAGTTCAGCTTTATCCTTGTTGAAGTCAACAAGGTAAAGCTTTCCCTTCAACATACCCTTGAATGCAATGGAACCATCACTCCTCCTAGAGACGGTCACACCCTCGTTAGTGAACAAGCAATTATAACCTTTGTCACATAGTTGAGATATGGACAACATGTTATAATCTAAAGATTCAACATGTAAAACATGAGAAAGTGTGTGTTCAGGGGATATTGCAATTTTACCGGTACCGAGCACCCTTCCTTGACTATTATCTCCAAAGTAGATGCCCTCGTTTGGATCCTCATTCTCTTCATATTCCACGAACATCCTCCTTTCTCCGGTCATATGGTTGGTGCATCCACTGTCTAGCACCCATTTGGATCCACCGGAGGAGTAGGCCTGCAAAAACACATTATGCTTTGGTTTTAGGTACCCAAGCTTGCTTGGGTCCTTGGAGGTTAGTTACAATACATTTGGGCACCCACACATGGGATTTTGTGTTCCCATGGCGTGGCCCAACATAATAAGCACATACATTGCCAAGATTATTTCTCATTAACACATAGGAGGCATCAAAAGTTTTGAATAATAGTTGTTGTTGTTTATTAATCGGACTAGTCTAGAGGGCCGGACTTGTCCGGACGCCAACCGGACTGGTCCGGTATTCGTGTGAGTTCAAGTTTTTATCCTTCGACTTACCAGTTTGAGAGGGTCTTCCCTTCACAAAAGAAATCCTTCCCTTGTTATTCTTATGACTTCCAGCATGTTGCTTTTCATCATAAGAGTAACCAATGCCATATTTGACATTTGGAGGTTTTGGACCAAGTATGCACTACGTGCATAGTTGATCTTCTCCTTGTCAAATATGCCACATTGGGTAGAATTTTTATCCTTTGTGGAGGTTGATTTCCCTTTCAACCTGGTGTCAGTTTTACTACATGTGCACATATGAGCAAACTCGGTTTTAGTGGGTTGGGAAGGTGAATTTGAAGAGGAGGAAGGTTCACTCAGCTTGAGTGACTCAACTTGCACTTCAAGGATATTGTTAACCTTGATCAGGTCAGCAAGTTGGTCCTTGATTGCAACATTTGAGTCTGTTAGCTCGAAGCAAGCTTTCTTGCTTGAAGCGAACTCAAGCTCTAGTGAATTTTTTTTCTCCTTTTCAAGCTCTAGAAGTTTGTCAAGTTCGACATACTCCTCCTTTTGGGAGATAATCATGTGCTCTTGACGATGAATTAACCTTTCCTTCTCAACAAGTTTATCAAGTAAAAATTTCATTTTTGTTGCAGTTTTCCTATCTAGTCCATTTAGCATATCCTCATCATCACTATCTATTTCATCATCGCTAGAGTAGGAATGCACGGAAGGGGTTTTGATGATTACCTTGCGTTTACCTTCCTTTGCCATAAGGCAAGTGCCATTTCCCTTCCTTGCACCGAGTGTAGGGAAGAGTGTAGATTTCTTGGACGTGCTCTCGATGGCTATGCTAGCCATCTCTTCTTCATCGGATGATGAGGACTCATCGTTTGAGTCCCACTCCTTCCCAATATGCGCTTGTTTGGCTTGTTTCTTCTTCTTGAAGAATTTCTTAGGTTGAGGCTTGGATTCTTTGGTCTTCTTCTTGTTCTCCTCATATGGGCAATCAACTATAAAGTGGTTATACTCACCACAATTATAGCACGCCCGTCTCAACTTTGGCTTTGTTCTTTCCTTGTACTTGCCTTCACTTGATTTTGTCCCTTGTCTTTTCTTCATTATTCTCTTGAACTTTTTCATGAATAATATCATGTCCTCATCATCTAGCTCACTGCTCTCTTCGTCACTGTCTTCCTCTAGTTGTGCTTCTCTTGCTTCTTTGGATAGAGGCTTGAGGGTGGACTTTAAAGCAACCCCTTTCTTCTTAGTCGAGGTGAGGTCGGCAATTTCCTTGACGTGCTTTTCTTGTTTTTCCATCATCTCAAAGTTGATAATTTTTCCAAGCGATTCGTCCGGAGTCATCTTTTTGTATCCAGGGCTTTCTCTAATCATGGAACATAGCGTGACATTGCGAGGCATAAAATCTCTAAGGATGAGCTTTACAACCTCGTGGTCATTCCACTTCTTGCTCCCATATGATCAAACTTTGTTAACGAGTGTCTTCAATCGATTCTATATATATTGGGGTGACTCGTCTTCCTCAATTCCGAATCTTCCTAGTTCACCTTCGATCATCTCAATCTTTGCTTCACGCACATGTCGGTCACCTTCATGTGCAGTTTGCAGAGTATCCCATATCTCCTTAGCAATTTCGAGTCCATCCACCTTGGTGAACTCGTCCCGACTGAGTGAGGAGGTGATTACAGCTGCGGCTTGAGCGTTTCTATGAATGGCCTGCTCTTGGCTTGGGGTGAGCTCTTCGTCGTCATCCGGAATATCTATCCCTGTACATACAACATGCCATAGACTTGGATTTAGGGAAATCAAATGCATCTTCATATTCTGCCTCCACATTGAGTAATCACTTCCATCGAAGTGTGGGGCTTTTCCAAGTGGGATAGATAAGTAATGGTTGTTATTGGAATTTAAACGATCATAATTAAAAGGATATCAGGAGTAGTCGGTGTGAATACTCCCCTTCTTCTTCTCTTCAACTTTCGCTTTCACTTTGGAAAGTGCCTTCTTTCTGAGGAGTGCCTTTAGCTCCAGCGTCTCCTCATCATCGTCCTCGAAGTCTTGAATGGCTTCAAGGTACATCTCCACTTTTTGGTTCTTGTCGTTGTTAACCTCCTCTTGGTTGTTGATTTTGTGGACATCCTTCATGTCCGACATGATCTCTTCGAGTGATTAGACTCTTTCTTGAAGAACCTGCTCTGATACCAATTGAATGTAGGCCTAGAGGGGGGTGAATAGGACTTTTTGAAAATTAACGGATCCTGCAACACTCAACAACCAGTTTAATACCAGAGATATTGGACTAGTCCGGTAAAGTGCGGACTAGTCCGGTGTTCAGGGACTAAGCTGATTAAACTTGATTGATTGGTTAGACTCTTTTATGTGTACAGCGGAAATATAGAATCAAACAACAGTTTAACAGTTATATACTGAATTATATCACAATTAAGTCTTAGGTTCAACAATTTAACGTAAGATGAACAATGTGTATGAAACCCTAGATTGAGTTGATTAATTAGAATGATGAACACTACAACAAGACACAACGATTTATCCCATGGTTCGGCTACCACGAAGGCAACCTACGTCCACGTTGAGGAGTCCACAAAAGGACTGGGTCTTCTCCAACCCTACCCTCATTGGATCGCCAGCCAATCCTCTTCCACTAACCACATAGGGGTGAATAACCGAATTCAAGGGACGTTCTCACACGTTGAGAGCTCCCTTAGATTACAAAGCACAATGCCACCGAAAACACACTCAAAAGTTACAATTCAAACGCAGGAGTGTGTTAGAGAATCAAACCAAGAGCTCAATGTGGTGTCGCAAGTGTCTCTCCAATGATCTAGGGTGAATCCTCAAAGGATTGGACGATGTTGCACTTAATTTCGTGGAGAGAGGTCATTTTTGAGGCTCTTGGGAGGTGTGACGGTGCTAGGGTTCGAGAGAGTGTCAAATTGGGCCGTGCACCTCTATTTATATGGGGTTTCTAAAAGTTACCATTAGGGTTCATAAAGTTCGGGCTAGTCCGTGGTGGTCACCGGACTAGTCCGGTGTGCTGTGTGTTGCAAACCCTAAGTGTCCCAAAATATCGGACTAGTCCGGCTGAAAACGGACTTGTCCGATTTTGATACTGGAAATCTTCGGTCTAGTTCGATGTCCATCGGACTTGTCCGTACATGTGAAACCCTAAGTGTGTTGGATGACAAGTCCACACTTGGAGGACTTGTCTGATTTAGATCAGTGGGTTTTTCGGACTAGTCCGTGTAAATATCGGACTTGTCCAAAGTGGATCAGAAAGGATATCGGACTAGTCCGGTTGATAACGGACTTGTCCGATTTTGTGTGACTTGTGTAGTGTTTTGAGGACTAGTCCGCACTGGGGAGGACTAGTCCGACCCTAGTCAGAAAGATATCGGACTAGTCCGACAGATATCAAACTGGTCAGATCTTTTGCAGAAAGGTTATCGGACTAGTCCGGTTGTGATCGGACTAGTCCGGTCCTGTGTAACTCTGTGCAATGTGTGTGTTTAATTATCATTGAGCTCTTGGGGTGTGTTTCCTTAACACACTCCATACACAATAATCTTCTACTCTCTTTCCTTGAGCTCATTTCCACTTTGATCCTCTTCATCCCTTCTTTTTGATATTTTGCTCATTTTCTATTATAGGCCTGCATTCATCTCAACAAAGAGGTTAGGATCCCAATTGCTTGTCATAAATCATCCAAAACCCACAAGGGAGTCCTAGATGCACTTTCAGTAAGGCAAGACATGTTCAAGAAAGAATACATGCGCTTCGAGATGCAACTCGGTCCTACTTCCCAGGATGAAAAGCAAACAAGGATGAAGCACTCCTCTGCAAAAGATACGAAGAAAAAGAAGGGTTTTACAGGACGTCAATTGGTGAGCAGTTTTATCTCTGCACTTCAAGAACTTGGCTCAAGCGATGTGGACATTGGAAGTGACAAAGATGAAGATGATTTGGCAAACTTGTGCTTCATGGCAGGCAAGTCAAGATCAAGTATGGAGGAGGTTGAACACAACAGCAACAATGAAGAGGTATGTCCTACTTGCGTAGAAATGTGTGATGCTATTTCTCGTGCCACTGTTATAGTTAAGAAAAATGAAAAAAAACTTAGGGACAATGCTGTTAAAATTGAGTCACTAGAATCTGAAATTAATCATTTGAAATCATTGATTCCTAGTGATGATTCTTGTCCCTCATGTGAATTAATATATGAACAATTGTCCTCATTAAGAAGCGCGCACACCTCCACACTTGATAAACTTGAGTTAGAAATTGAAAAGAACAAAGATCTTGTTGCACTTAATGATAAAAACTTGAAAGATGCTAGTTGTTCTACAATTGATTTGCATTGTTCTACTTGTGATGATCTTGATATGGAACTACAAGATGCTATGAATGAAATTTCTATATTGAACAATGCTTTACGTTCTCATGAAGTTAAATATTGTTCCAATTGCAAATTAAAAAGAAAAACTTTATGTGAAAATTGCCTTGATCTATCCAATAAACTTGATGACACACATAGGACATTAGATCAGTTTTGTAATAGGAATAAGAACCTAAACTTGCTACTGAATTCTTCCAAGTCTTGCAATGATAAAACTTGTTTAGGTTTCTCATGCTCATGCTAAGGCACATCCACCTAAAATTGTAAAGTCATCAGAAAGTGGTTTGATTCAAACAGTTCCTGAACAAAAAGAAGTGGTTTTCAAATTTGAAGGAGTGTTGTCTCATTCAGTTTCAAATAAAAATGTTGCTTGCTCATCTAGACATGAACACAAAGTTAAATTTCATTGTACCTACTTTGGTAGAGATGGGCATGTCATAGATTTTTATTATAGACTAGGTAAACAACAGAAAAAGGAAAGAATGATTGCTAGATCTTATAACTTTCATGCAAAATTTGTTGCACTTGCTAAACCGAATGATAGTAACATGCAATTTGCTGTAATGAGTCGAAAACATGCAAAGGTTGCTCCCAAACCTACTGTTTTTTGTCCTACACATGTAACATCTCATAGGACAGTAGTTGGGTACAAAAATCCTCAAGCTTTGGCTCATAAACCTGCTGTTTTATCTCAGCTTTCGCGTGTTATTCCTGTTGGACGTCGTGTGACTCAGTACTGGATTCATAAATGCCTTTTGACTAACCCCAATATTGAGTCATCGACGTATTGTGCTTCTATGTAGGTTACACGCTTGAGGAAGGAGAACATTTGGATTGTGGATTCAGGTTGCTCACGCCACATGACCGGTAACAATGAATGGTTCTCCTCCCTCTCTTTTGTGTCACATGTAGAGAATGTTACTTTTGCCGATAATTCTTCAACTCCTATAATTGCTAAGGGTTTGGTTAGAGTAAGTAATCACTACACTTTGAAGGATGTGGGACTTGTTAAAAATTTGAAATACAACTTGCTTTCTGTTTCACAACTGCTAGATGAAAATCTGGAAATTATTTTCACTAAAAATTGCTGCAAAGCTGTAATTCAAATAGTGAGCTTATTTTTAACATGTCTCGGTTTGGAAAAGTTTTTAAAGCTGATTTTGATATGTCTTCCTCTAAGCATAGGTGTCGAGTTGCTAATGATTCAAAGGACTTATATTTTTGGCATCGTAGACTTGGTCACATAGGCTTTGATCATCTAGTGCATGTTAGTGCTCTTGATCGCATACGTGGGCTGCCTAAGCTTAAAAAGGACAAAGAAATTGTGTGCTCTTATTGTAGACATGCTAAGATGATTGCAGGTTCTCATACTCCTCTCCAAATGATCATGACAGCTGAACCGGGACAACTTTTGCACCTTGACACCATAGGACCTTCACGCGTTCAATCCTTCGAAGGTAAATGGTATGTTCTTGTGATTGTTAATGATTATTCTAGATACTCTTGGGTTTACTTTATGGCATATAAGAATGAAGCTTTTAGTCACTTTAGAACTTTATTTCTTAGATTATCAATTGATCACCCAGAGTCTTTAGAAGCAATTAGAAGTGATAACGGAACAAAATTTAAAAATCAATCTTTTGATCACTTTTGTGCTGAAAATGGAATAAATCATCAATTTTCTTCACCATATGTACCTCACCAAAACGGTGTTGTAGAAAGAAAGAACAGAATCTTAGTTGAGATGGCTAGGACTATGATTGATGAATATCAAACTCCTAGGAAATTTTTGGCTGATGCGATTCCAACTGCCTGTTATGTCTCAAATCGTGTTTTCTTGTGCGCTTAGCTAGGTAAAACACCATATGAGCTCCGGTTGGACATAGGCCTAGTGTTACATATTTTTGGGTCTTTGGTTGCAAATGCTTTGTTAAGAAACATGGTAATCTTGATAAATTTGAACCTAGATCCATTGATGGCATGTTTCTTGGTTATCCATCTCATACTAGAGGCTACCGTGTTCTTTTACTTGACACTAACAAAATTGTGGAGACTTGTGAAGTGCCTTTTGATGAAGCTAGCACAGGTACTAGCTCAAACATTGCAGGTCCGGATCCATATCCGCAGGGGGAGAGCATTTTCGTTCAGGATGAGGAAGAAGTGGTGCTGCTGCCCGAAAATTCAGCAACTAATGACATTGTTCTAGCTCCTGATTTTGATTGACAGCCAGCACAGACGACCACCATTGCTGGTCCAGATCCCCCTCAAGTCACAAGCTCATCGATTTGTGATGAACATGAAGAAGAAGAAGCTTGTGAAGTGTCCACTACCCTCCGGGTTCTCAAAAGTCATCCCCCACAACAAATTATTGGAAGCTTGCACAAACGAGTCACACGGTCCAGGTTTTGCGATCCAAACTCTCATGCTCATTCTTCTTTTGTTGCTTCTTTTGAACCCAAAGATATATCACACGCACTCACTAATGAATCGTGGATTATTGCCTTGAAAGAAGAGTTATAAAATCTTGAAAGAAATAATGTTTGGAAGCTTGTACCTCCACCTCAAGGTCACACTTTAATTAGAACTAAATGGGTGTTTAAAAATAAACAAAGTGAGGATGGGGTTGTGGTTAGGAATAAGGCTAGGTTGGTTGCTCAAGGTTTCACTCAAGTTGAAGGTCTAGATTTTGATGAAACTTTTGCTTCTGTTGCTAGATTAGAAGCCATAAGAATTTTGTTAGCTTTTGCTGCATCTAAAGGTTTTAAGCTATTTCAAATGGATGTTAAAAGTTCTTTTCTTAATGACTAGATAGATGAGGAGGTTTATGTCAAACAACCACCGGGTTTTGTAAATCCATATTTTCCTAATCATGTTTACAAACTGTCCAAAGCCTTGTACGATCTCAACCCCCTAGAGCATGGTATGATAGGTTAAAAACATTCTTACTTGAAAAGTTGTTTACCATGGGAAAGGTTGATAAAACTCGTTTTGTGATTAAGCATGGCAATGAATCATTATTCGTTCAAGTGTATGTGGATTATATTATCTTTGGTTGTGCTTCTCATGATCTTGTGTCCAAGTTTTCAGCTATGATGAGTTCAAAATTTGAGATGAGTATGATGGGAGAACTCACGTACTTTTTGGGGCTGCAAATCAATCAAACCAGGGAGGGTACCTTTGTGCATCAAACGAAGTATACAAATGACCTCCTAAGGCGCTTCAACATGGACAAAAGCAAGCCTCTTCGGACACCAATGGGAATAGCAACAACACTTGATTTTGATGAAGATGGTGAACCCGTGGATCAAAAAGAATATAGAAGCATGATCGGATCACTTTTGTACCTCACGGCATCAAGACCAGACATACAATTTAATGTATGTCTTTGTGCACGGTTTCAAGCCTCTCCACGTGCTTCACATCATCAAGCCCTCAAAAGGATTCTCATGTACTTACATGGAACTCAAGAATTTTGTATTTTTCTTCCTTCTTCCTCAATCGTTACTTTGAAAGCTTTTTCGGATGCTGATTTTGGGGGTTGTAGGATTGATAGGAAAAGTACTTTCGTTGCTTGTCATTTTATTGGTAATTCACTTGTTGCTTGGTCCTTTAGAATACAAAGTTCAGTTGCACAATCCACAACCGAATCTGAATATGTAGCTGCTGCTAGTACTTGCTCACAAATTCTTTGGATTGTTCAAACACTTAAGGACTATAGGGTTGATCTAGCTAGTGTTCCACTGTTTTGTGATAACACTAGTGTCATATGCATTGCTTAAAACCCTGTGCAACATTCTAGAACTAAGCACATTGACATTAGGTATCACTTTCTCCGTGATAATGTTGAAAAAGGTAACATTGTGCTTCACCATGTAGATATCGAACAACAATTGGCTGACATTTTTACAAAACCCTTGGATTTCACTCATTTTTGTTTTATTTGTAGTGAAATAGGCGTTATGCATCCTCATGGCTTAAATTGAGGGGGAGTTTTGAAACTTGGAAAGTCTATGTGTGAATCTGAACTTAAAATAATATGAGCATAGTATTTCATACATATATGACTTTGTGATTCCTTTTACATGCTGAAAGTTCTTACTACATTACTCGTCTTATACATTTTGTAGTTTTTGACATGTCTAGTAATTGGAATAATTACTTACACTAAATCTGGTCATGGTCGAACTTTCTTGCTATTTTGAACTTGTTGCATGCTCACAAGTGCTTTTAATCATAAAGAATTAATCAAGTAATCAACTCACATGTTGAGTTTTTATGAACAAATATAAATTGAGAAAATATCAAGAGAATATGTATGCATCGCACTTCTTTTCAGATGGCTTATCATTGCACTTAGATATGAACTTGGAAGAAGTTGTGTATGACTAAAACCATGTCCTTAAGCTTCTGATTGTCAAATGACATAGGCTTGGCTTGGTTGGTTAGAATAAGGCAAATGCACATATAATCTCTTGCAAATATCATATGATCCAAATTGTGCTTAAGTTTGTGAGATCATGGCTTGCTAAATTGGAAATTACATTTGATCTCTAGCATGGCTCACACTACTTTATGTATTTCATTGATGTGATAGTGTAAGTTACTTGATAGTATGACTTGGATGAGCTTTGTTTTATATGTATATGTTATAATTTGCTCATAACAATTAAAATTTGTCTTATAAACCTTGTTGAATACATTGTCCAAGGGGAAGAAATAATATGTGAATTTTTAAATATAAGTATGCAAGGGGGAGAAATTGATTACACATTGCACATATTCACAATTGTTTTTGTCACGATTCTTCTCAGGGGGATAATTTCTTTTTCTCATTTTATTTCTGTTTTACAAAGGGGAAGAAACTGTTTTCAAAATTTTTAATGTGAATAAGCCAATGTTCGGATCTTAAGTGGTGTTGCCAATGCATTCATCAAGGGGGGGATTGTGAGACCTATGTGTGCTGAATATATTGGCTATGGCGATAATTATTTTGAATACTACCAAAACACCTTTATCATCAAGGTCCGACTCTAGGTCCAACTAGCTTTAGTTTGCTCCGGCGCTAGGTTCTGCTAGCTTTGGTAAGCTCCGGTTCAAGGTCCGGTTAGCTTTGGCAAGGTCCGGTGCTTGATTGTAGTGTTTCTGCTTTTATCTTGCAATGTTTCTTGATTACACTTATGGAAAGGTTGCTTAGTATTCTTTTACTATGTTTTTGGTGTGTTTTGGTGGTTAAGGCTGATATCATTTTGCTATGGTTTGCAACATGCTTATGTGAGGTGCTCGCGTAAGATGTTGTAGGTTCGAAACTAACGAGAGTCAAGTCAAAGAATTGTGCTCGGAAGTATTGGTTGTTTATTCATGTGCAGGTGTTGCTTGAGTTCAAGACATGGCTAGTGACGGGATCCTTTGAACTAGTCTTAAGGAGAAGATGAGGTTCAACAACCAAGTTCAGGAGAAATTGTGGTTGAGTTGATTGGGAGGTCGCACAACATGTTTGAATCAAGAACAATGCATATGAAGGTATCGTGTACGTCGTTGGAAGATGTTTGCACGTGTGCAAGGAGTGCATGGATGTGTTTACATGGTTCTGAGGCGTGATGAAGAGATGTGGACATAACGAATTGGTCGGAAAGGTCCAACCGACTAGGTTATGGACTCAGGCTGCGGCTGAGTCGTGTTTGACTCAGATATGGAAAGTTTTGAGTTGGTTATGATAGGATTTCGTGTGGGTCATGAATTTGAGTTGTTTTAGTAATGTGGAATACATTCCTAATGTGTTTGGAAGTCTTAATATTGCTTCTATCTGCATATAGAAGAGTCCTAAGCAGTTATGGAAAGTTTCGATTCGTGATTTGAGTAGGATTAGAGTCCTAGTTGAGATTGGGTTGGCCTAAGGGCTGGTTATATAAGCAAGGGAGGACGGAGATCGTGGATTACGACTTTGGGGGATGTTACTCTTGTGTTCTATTGAATAAAATTCATAGTTGAAAGGAACTTTTGTGCCTTGTTCGTCCGACTTGTTCCAGATAAGTTTTTCTCGTCGAGTTTTCTGCACAGCACTACCTTCCTTCGGTGGTTTTACCACAAATCGAGGTTTACAGATCCAATTGACGTGATTCTTTTTGGGTTGTCTTCAAAACTTGATTATATATCATCTTTCAAAATTTCATGGTCATTGGATTTGTGGTTTCTGATCTACATGAGTTTCTTTGCAGCATTCTAGAACTGTTTTTCTCGGGTAGGACAGATTGACCTTTGTTCAATCTTTCAATCGTAACATGAGTTTCTCTCGACGGATTTGAGTGATTCTTATTGTGTCGTCTTCATGAATTGATTCTCTCTGATTTCTATTTCTTTTGTCATGGTGAAACATGTTTAGATTAGTCTCACACACGATTTCTTTAACAGATCGTTTTTCTGCCGAAGTGGTTGGGATTTAATTGTTTCCGCTGCATAAGATTTTTTAAATCTACCATTCACCCCCCTCTAGTAGCTTTTAACGTGCTCTTCGATCATACACAGCGACATTAGAAAGCTTATCCTCTCCTCTTTCCGTGCATATGTAGAACGTCCAAAACAGGTTCGTATGCGTCCTGGGCGTCCGTTTTTGTGCAAAACTGCTTCTGGACTCCAAGTTGGACACGGTTTTGAGTTTGGCTCGGTTTCCATATTCATTGAATGAGTTCTATGGTCCTCCACGTCCCTCTCCTTGAACCTCTCCATGGATCCTAATCACAATTAAATCATTAGGTAGCAATCTATTCTCAAAACATATAAGGAAACTTATAAGAACGAGCTCACCTCTGAAATTAATTGTTGTTTGTGAACTCTATTGATTGCATCTTGTATGTTCAATGGAGTGTTGTTTGTATCCATAGAAGTGATTTCCTCATCAGATCACAAGAGTCTCAAGTACATATGCACACAAACGGATCTAAATTTGATGCACCGACGATGGTTGGAGCTCATTAAGGATTACGATATGAGAATCAACTATCACCTAGGAAAGGTCAATGTAGTGGCAGACGCTTTGAGTCGAAAAGGAGTAAGCCACCAACTCATGGTTAGGGAGTTGCCATCCGAGCTATGTAAGGAGTTTGAATGGTTGCATCGTGGGTTTATGAATGAGATGGGAATGATGGAGTTAAATCGGACCCTAGAACAATAAATTTGAGAAGATCAGACAAAGGATGAGGAAATACAAGAAATCAAGGAAAAGATCCAAGAAGGGAGAGAATTCAGATTTGATGAGGATGACCATGGCACTCTATGGCATGGGAAAAGAATTGTTGTGCCTAATGTGAAGCAAATTCGCGAGACCATATTGAAGGAGGCACATGACTCTCCTTATTCAATTCATCTAGGTTGTACAAAAATGTACAAGGACATGAAGACGTGTTACTGGTGGGATGGAATGAAGAAGGACATAGCTACATATGTTGCATTATGTCATGTGTGCCAACGAGTGAAGGCTGAAAACCGAAGGCCAGGTAGACTACCGCAGCCATTAAAAATACCTGAGTGGAAGTGAGAAGAAGATGGTATGGACTTTATAGTTTGTTTACCGCGCACCTCGTCGAGATATGATTCAATATGGGTTATTGTGGATTGATTGACCAAGTCTGCACATTTTCTCCGTCAGGTGCGAAACTGGCAAAATTGTATATGGGAAGAATATGTGTTTACACGGAGTACCTAAGAGAATAGTGTCCGACAAAGCTTCTCAATTTACCTTTAGGTCTTGGCAGAAACTGCACGAGTCTATGGGAACTTAGCTAAATGTTAGTTATGCATATCACCCCCAAATAGATGGACAAACCAAAAGAATAAATCAGATATTGGAGGACATGCTGAGAGTGTGTGCGCTAAAATATGGAGGAAGTTGGGACAAAAGTCTACCATATGCTGAACTCTCCTACAACAACAGCTACCAAGAAAGTTTGAAGATGTCACCCTATGTGGTACATTATGGAAGGATATGGAAAATGCTCTTGTTCTGGAATGAGACGGGAGAAACCCAAGTATTTGGACCAGATGTGATACAGGATGCTGAAAAGAAAGTTCAGATTATTCGTGAAAACTTGAAGGCTGCTCAGTCACAAAAAAAGGGCAATGCGGATAATAGGTGAAGAGACTTAGCTTTTGATGTTGGAGACTTCGTGTATCTCGAAGTGTCACCTATGCGAGGTCATAAGATATTTAACGTCAAAGGCAAGTTGGCACCTCGCTATATTGAACCATTTAAGATTTTGAAAAAACATGGAGAAGTGGCATATAAATTAGGGATGCCATCAAGACTTTCTGATGTTCATGATGTGTTCCATGTTTCTCAGCTCAAGAAGTGCCTAAGAGTACCGGAAGAACAAGTACCAATGGAAGAATTGGAGCTTGAGGCAGATTAGACATATGCTGAACAACCTGTCAATATTTTGGAAACAAAAGAGAGATTCACAAGAAATAAGGTGATTCGATGGTGCAAAGTACAATGGAAACACCATGCTGCGTCTGAAGCAACATGGGAGTGAGAAGATGATCTCAAGATAGAATTTTCCTATCTCTTCCCTTCCATGTCGTTTCTCGAGGGCAAGATTCATTTTAAGGAGGGTAGGTTTGTAACACCCTCATTTTCATACATCATGCACTGAAAACATTCTTATACATGTTTAACATTAAGAAACACAAAAAGGAATAAGTTTAAAATGAATTAGAAGCAAAACAGTAGTTAAAAGTCTGTGTTAGTGCGGACTTGTCCCGACTAGACCCTACACTAGTCTGATTTTCCCGCTGTTGTTTTCTAGACTTTTCCGCTAATTGCTACGGATTAGTTCGGAAATCGTTTCTGTTGTTCCCCGGACTTGTTCGTTAAATTTATGGACAAATACAGTTTTGTTTCTGTTCTCGTCCGAACTTGTCTGTTGCTTATACGGACTAGTCCGATGATCGCTGCTCAAAACTCCCAAAAACATGTTTGGATTCAATACTGGACAGACTCCGAACTTGTCCGGCTTGGCACCGGACTTTTTTGATTGACTTTCTGATCTTGAACGGACTTGTCTGGCAATGCCATGGACTTATTAGTTGAACTTTTTGTATGCGATCGGACTTGTCCAGCCTCTCTACAGACTAGTCTAGTGTGTAGGATTTCGACTCGGATTCAATTTTTGCTCCACTATGAGTCATTGGATAATCTCCTTAATTGAGCCCAAGAACATCGTGCATCACCCCTGAGGAGCCCATGTGGGACCCCACCTAGGCCTCTGCTGTGATCTTCTTCATCAATTCTTCGATATCAACATTCTTGTTCGTGAACTCTTCGTGTTCATTGATCTAGCCATCGAGTCCCCGCGTTTCATCCATTCTTCGACTAGTGAACCCTTAAATTCACAGTTTATACATTATATCCATACTTACTACGTCAACTCTGGTTCCATGTTTAACTCAAACTATGCTCTAGTTGGAAATTCACTAAAACCCTAGTTCTAGCGGACTTGTTCGGTCCACTGCGGACTAGCCCATTGAGCTTGTTGGTCCAGAGCGGACAGGTCTGACCCATGGTGCGGACTAGTCCGGTCCTTCAATTCTGGAGTTCCTAGAACTTTTCCATCTTTCTTCGTAATGACGTGAAACTTGCTAGAACATGTAAAACTTAATTGTAACCAGATAGTAAGCAACAATAGCAACCTAGTAACATGTATTACATCATAGTTGCATCATTTATGCATGTCATGGCATATTGAGTACTATGTGAGCATTTATTTATTGTAATGTTTGTCATGACGAATAGAAGGTAATGCTCTAGAGGGTGCTTACGAGGACCTTTAGAACCAAAACTTTGAAGCTTCTGATCCAAACCAGCCATCAAAGCAAGACAAGTGCCCTTGAACATTTTGATTCTGTTTTCAAATATTTTGTGTGCAAAATTGCATGCTTGTGTCAAATTGATGGGAAACCTATGATAGGTGTTTATTATACTTGTATACCACCCTTAGCGCTCGAGATATAATTTAGAGAGTCAGGAAGGTATTTTTAGTTTTGCTTCGCTTTGCTCAATAGGGATTGCGAATAACTACATGACTTAATGATGAACTATTGAACATATGAGTTATGTGAATTGGTGATAATGACCCTTTAGCAACATGAAACCTAGGGATCTAAGCAAGCCGATTATGTGGAAAGGGTTGGAAAATTTTGGTGGTTTTGCTTGCTTTAGATCTAAGAATTGGTTTGTGGAGGGACCACCCAGGATTTACAGTGCCATCACAAGGCCAAATATGGGTGCGGCTTAGCCAATTAATTAGTTTTATTGCCAGCATTGTTCAGATCATTTCGAAGGCTTAGGTAATGGGAGTCGGTTGGGTTTGCAATAGTGGCGGGACTGCCTTGGGATCCGAAAAGCACAAGATGGGGCCCTTGGATGGATGTGCTCAGTTGTGAGACATCGCCTCCGATCAAATCTTAGTGGGTCTAAACAAGTTGGTAGTCCCTTTGTAAGGTCTATTTTGTGATCTCTTGGCCATACACCTAAGGTAGTGTAATTGGCAGAAGGGAGTTTTTTCTTTAGTCCCTGACGGGTGAAAAAATCATAAACTTGTGGGTAAAGTGGTACAACCTCTACAGAGTGTAAAACTATCATGATAGCCATGCTCCCGGTAATGAGCAACTTGGACCCTCTCATGATTAAAGTTATGGACTTGAGTATGGATTAATGGTTCAAATTGAATGGGAATTTGAATTGGAATATGGATTTGGTTATAATGATTTGGTGGAACAGTTATGAGTTGAATACAGATGGTTATGAACTATAATGGATGATTATGGTTATTTATGCTGGAGTAATGGTGTTAGACATGGTATTATTGGTATTTGGGTTATGATGGGATCGACCTCACTTAATGATCATAATATTGCATTTCAATTGTTGGAAATGAACTTTTATGCAATTAGCCATTTATTATCATCCTTGTTTTTTAGCTACATGTCATTCTTTCCCACACTTGTTGAGTATGATATGTACTCACCCTTGCAATTCTTTGAACAATTGTTTCAGGTGATGTTTGGGATTACCATGAGGATCATGTGGAGTATTAGGTTGCGTACTACCATCAACTGCCTTTGGAGTGGTGTCCTTAGTTTAGATTATCTTTCCGCTGCAATAGTATTAATTAGAGATTTGTTATTTGAGAACCATTGTACTATTATAGTAAGGTACTTATCTACTATCTGTGATGTGGTTATTCTGTATATCGTTTGTGAAGTTGTCGTGTATGTGTGATGATCATCCTGGGCACACATATGCATTCACTTGGTTCTTTTTTCTTAACAGGGTGTCACATGCAGTCAGGTCGCGACCGATCGACTGTTAAGTTTTCAAAATTCATCAATTGAATTATAACTAATACTATTATTGACACACTTACACGATTTCTTTTTTTTTTAGAAAAAGTACGCATAGGAGGTTGTGAAGATACACGACGAAGGGTACGATTTGGAAAACGCGCCAATTGACTCTCAAGCCGTGTACGCAAGCGGAGGCAGGAAGGCCCATGGACGGTGAGTTGGTAATTTGTTTCATTTTTTTCAATCTTCCTTCTTTTACTTATTATTTTTCATTCTTTTGCGGCTTTGCTATTTTTGAGGGAGTTGTCGACTCGAGGTCGGCGCGACCTTCAATAGGTGATTCATCCACGGAGGCTTCGTGTGTTGGGCCGTCAAGTGGTCGTCTCTCGAAGAGGGACCTGTAGTGATCCTTGCCATGAAGGAGACGCTGACGCGGACCAAGGAGGAGCTCGACAGGACGAGAGCCATCCAGGAGGCCGCAATTAGGTACATGGCCCAGCTACAGGCAGCGATGGAGGTATGTAATTTAAATGACTTTAGTTTAATTTCATAGCATTTTAGTAATATATATCTTCTAATATTTTGCAATGGCAAGCCTTAGCTCGACAGAACGGCCAGCAGAACAAGATTCCTGCGTTTCAGCTACCAGAGGCGCCCCTAGCACAGGTGCCCCCAACACAGGTAATAAGCTCTTTAATATTGTTGTATTCATTTGACATAGAGAGAGGAGGTGGAACATAGTGAGAGAGTGAGATAGAGGCGGAGTAAGATAGAGATAGGTTGATAGAGAGTGAGGAGTGAGATAGTGGTGGAGTAAGAGAGACATAGATAGGGAGAGATAGAGTGCAAGAGAGAGGATAAAGTTAGATAGAGGAGGCTATAGAGGGAGAGGAAGAGAGTGAGAAAAAAGAGAGGATGAATGGAAAGAGGGAGAGAAAGAGAGTGAGAGAGAGGAAGAGAGTAAGAGAGAGGAAGATAGTGAGAGGAAGAGAGTGAGAGAAGAAGAGAAAGAGAGAAAGAGTGTGACAGAAAGAGAGGGAGAGGAAGATAGTGAGAGAAAGAGAGAAAGAGAGTAACGGAAAGAGAGGGAGAGGAGTAGTGTGAGAGAAAGAGAGGGACAGGAAGAGAGAAAGAGAGGAAGAGGAAGAGAGTGAGAGAAAGAGAGAAGGAGAGGAAGAGAGTGAGAGGAACATAGAGAAAGAGAGGAAGAGAGTGAGAGTATGGAAGTTATGGAGAGAGGAAGAGAGTGAGAGAAAGAAAAAGAGAGATGTCTAACGTGTCGAACTCTAATGTGCTTTGTAGGGTTCGGCGACGAAGGCACCAACTCCATCACCACAGCTACTGGTACCCGGAGGGACGCGCGAAGATGAGATTTTCAGCTCTGGAGGTAGTCAAGGGGCTAGTGTGTAGCCCGTTTGGATGTAGTGTTATGTATGACTATTTATTGCTGCGTTTGGAGACTGTTTGATTCTTTATTGTTGCTGCCTGTGTATGTTTGTTATTCTGTGAGCTGGCCATCGAGCCAACTTGGTGAGTTTCTGTTTTTTTCTTAAATTACAAATGCAACTTACGATGGCCCAGACACTTGTTGTCGTAAGTTAGCCCAAGGCAACTTACGTCGGCCAGCCGACGCCGTTGTAAGTTAGCCCAGGCTACTTACGTCGGCGTTGGTTGACCGAAAGCATATTACTTACAACGACAAGAGCAAGCTGTCGTAAGTAATTTGGCCCAGCCCGCAGCCTAGCTCGGGCACTGACTTACGACGATTGCGGCCTGCCATCGTAAGTTAGCTAACTTACGACGGTAGCCGTTGTAAGTTACCTTATTTACGACTAAACCTTTAGGTCAGTGAATAACTATCGTAATTAAGCAAAAACCATCATAAGTTAGTTAATTGCAATGGTTTAGGACTTAATTATGAAGGTTTAGGCTGTCTTAAGTTAGTTGGATTCTTGTAGTGCAAGTGAGTCTTCCGCAACAAGCAAGACGAACACGGCCTGGTAACAAGATACAAAGCTATAATTGTGGTCAAGATGTACTCACAAGTCGAAGGTTCAGATTTCAAAGAAAATTTTGCTCCCTTATCTAGGATTTAGTCAATTTGTATTTTATTAGCCTATTCTACACAATAATTTGATGCTGTATCAAATGGATGTGAAAAGCGCCTTCCTCAACGGTCCAATCAAGGAGGAGGTGTATGTGGAACAACCACCCGGATTCGAAAACCAAGAGTATCGTGACCATGTCTTTAAATTGCACAAAGCTCTCTATGGCCTCAAACAAGCTCCTAGAACTTGGTATGAGTGCATTAGAGATTTTCTCAATAAGAATGGTTTTAGGATGATTATACTCTCGTCACTAATAATGTTGATGATGATTTATTTGTGTGCCAAATATATGTCGATGACATTATATTTGGTTCTACTAACAAGTCTTTCTGTAAAGAGTTTAGTAAGATTATGACAGAAAGGTTCGAGATGTCCATGATGGGGGAGTTGAAGTTCTTTCTAGGATTCCAAGTGAAGCAACTAAAGGAAGCCACCTTCATAAGTCAAACCAATTACACACAAGACATAATCAAGAAGTTTGACATGGAGAAGGCCAAACCCATCAAGATGACCATGGTGACTGTCAAAGTGTTAATGCGACACTTCCCCCGGATCTGCTAAGGAACAGCTCGCGAAGGTTCTTGTTCGGCGGAGATTAGGCCTCAATCAAGTATTCGCGCATATGAGAGTGTATGAGATGGTGATTTTTACGTGGTTCGGGCCGCAAGGAGCGTAACACCCTACTCCACGGTGGATTGTAGTGCTAGTGTGTGTGAATGCATGTGTATATCGGGGATTGGGTGTTTGATGTTCGATCCCTTGTAACGGTGGTGGTCTGGTCCTTTTATAGACAAGGTCAGACGCCTTACAAGTGCAGTCCAGGGCCCAAAAGGTGGCCTCGGGGCGATCTTATCCTAAATGATCTATGGCTTCTCGCGTAAGATTCCTCTGACCGCAGCTTGGAGTCTTGCCGTCTTGCCGCCTAAGTCGCCAGTGGCCCATGCGCCATTGCTGACAATGGCGGGGAATGTCCCATCCATCAGTCTTGAGCCACAAGCTACCGACTTGGCAGAACGGGGTAGGCCTGTAAAGTCTTCACTGTGATGTGATTGGTTGTAGCGGTCCATGACCATTGGCGTGCTCCGCATTATCAGCCCGGGGTGGGTTCCTGTGACGCCCGGTTCCGAAAATGAACCAAGCTAACGCATATGTGTGCCCAGGATGTTCAACACACATACATGAGTGATTCACAAATGATAAACAGATAATTACCACAGCTCAAATTATTAAATAAGTACTCTTATTACATAATTCATTATATCCTCGAATACAAGCTCTAATGAATATTAATGATAAGTTCAACTAATGCAGCGGAAATAAACTAATTAAACAACTAAGCAACTAAGCAAAAGGGATAGCGCAGCTCCATGCAACACCACAGGCAAAGCTGACGGTAGACACGGCCTAGATCTCCGCATTATCGCCATTAAACTCACAATTCTGACCTGCAACTGTTGGGTGGGGGATTGCAAGAGTGAGTACATGTCGTACTCAGCAAGTGTGGAAAGTATGACATGTGGCTTATTCAAATGACGACAATAATAATGGCTAAGTGCTGAAAAGTACAGTAAAACATTTGAAAAGCATTATACTATGTCTATGTGAAACAAATCCCATTATAACCATCATATTAACATAATATAAACCATATCCAATTATTACCAACATCATCATTATTCATGTCCAATTGCCATAACTCAAATTCATACCCATGACCATAATCCATAAACCATAACCATTACCAACCCAAATCCCAAATTTCCAACTCTAATCATGTAGGTCATCCAGGCGCTCATAACCGGGAGCACGGCTATCATGATAGTTTTAATTAACTCTGCAGAGTTTGTACCACTTTACCCACGTGTTTGTGATTTCATCACCCGTCGGCGACTAAAGAACCTCCCTTATGCCAATTACACTTCCTTTGGTGTATGGTCAAGAGATCACAAAATAGCCTTTACAAAGGGATTACTAGCCTATTCAGACCCCACTGAGGTTTCACCGGTGGCGATGCCTCCAACTGAGCACATCTTCCACCAAGGGCCCCCTCTTGAGCCATTCGGATCTCAGGGTAGTCCCGCCAATCATCAACAAACCCAATCCGACTACCCCTTCTCCGAGCATCCACAATGGTCCAAACAACACTAGCAAAGCCCTAATTAATCAGCTACGCTGCACCCATACTTGGCCTCGTGGTGGCACTGTAGTCCTGGCATATTCTCGCATGAACCGGTCCTTAGATCTAAAGCACGCAAACCACCATAACATCCAACCCATCCACATACCAGGCTTGCTTAGATCACCCATCACCATACCGTATCGACCAGTTCACATTAACTAGAATATCATTAATACATAATTAAATTTGTAGTGTTGTTTTTCCATCCCAATTAATTAAGCGAAGCAAAAAGGTAAAACCCTTCCCGACTCTCTACCATAAATTCCAGGTGACAAGGGTGGTCAAACAAAACTAGTAAACTTCCTACCATAGGATTCCCATCAATTTGACACAAGCATGCAGTTTTGCAAACAAAACATTTATTTTAAAACAGGATCAATATGCTTCAAGGACACTTGCCTTGCTCCGGCGGATGGGATTGCTCAAGCGCTTCGAAGTCTTGGTTTTGGAAATCCTCGTATGCGGCCTCTTGAGCACGTTCCTCTACGCGTGATCATACATACAAGAAAACATATACAATTCAACATAATGCACACAAAATAATCAACATGCAATGACATGCATGCATGCACAATTTAATAATTAATTTACTACGGTTGTTTATTAATTAGATGTGACTAGTTCATACGTGTTCATATGAGTTTACAGGGGTTTTAGGGTGGATTAATGCTGCTAAAAATAAAATCATGGTGCAACTAAATTTAATTTACGCCTATTAGATTCAATACGGTCGCTAAAATTCTCATCGGGAACGAATCCTACCGTAGATCTGACGGCTTGACGGTCGCGGAACAAATGCGACGCGTAGACGAAGTGGATGCGTCCTCCGGCGGCACGACGACAGCGGCTCGATGTCGGCGACGAACTCCGGCGAACGGTGGCGCCCTCCTCTTTTTCTTCCTCTTCTTCCCCTTCTTTTTCTCTCTTTTTTTTCTTCCCTGGGCGCAGCTCTCTGGACTCCCCTTTTTTTTTCCTCTCTGTACTGGCGGTTCCCTTTGTGGTTGGCGGCAACATCGTGGGACTTCGGTTCCTTTTATAGAGGCGGCGGGAGACCGGGCGGGATCGGGAGAATCGGAGGCGGGAGTTACGGAAGAATCGGGGACGGTTGGCGTACGGCGGCGGGAGACCGGGCGGGACGGGAGAAATCGCGGGGGGGGGGGGGGGGGGGGGGGGGGGGGGGGGGGGGAACGGCGGCGGGGCGCGCTGGGCGAGCGGACTGGCTCGGTCCAGCCATGCACCCGCTCGGTTCCTAGGTGGCAGGTTGCCTTGCCTCTTTTTTTTTTCTTTTTTTTTTCTATCGGTAATTTCTTATCTTTTTTTTTCACCGCTGGCTGGGAACATGGCTCGTGAGTAACAATGGACTCCGGCCTCGGCAGGACAGTGCTTCCTCTTTTTTTTTTTGTTTTTTTTTGTTTTTTTTTATGAAAACGTGTGGGGTGGCTTGAGTCCAGATGGGACTTAGGATGCGGCCAGGTTTTGACAACGGTTGACTTCTTTTTTTTGTTTGTTTTGTTTTTATATTATTTGCTTATTATTTTTCTATTTAATTATTTATTATTTTTATTATATACATATACTTCTCCATTTATATCTTTTATACATTTATTATTATATATTTTATTTATATATTTCTTTTTATTATTATTATTTTATTAGCTATTATTTATCTATACTTATTTCTTAATACATGTTTTAGGCTATAATTATTATTTTCTATTTCTTCTTTTTGCTACACCATATATGTATGTTTTATCTTTTCTTTTATTATCTTTTTCTTCCTACTAATGTTTAATGCATGATCATGTATGCAATGCAGGATGCGAAAATTTAGGGTGTTATAATTCTACCCCCCTTAAAGTGAATCTCGCCCTCGAGATTCGATAGCGTGGAGAAAAGGTGAGGGAATTCTGCCTTCAGGTCTTCTTCACGTTTCCACGTAGCTTCGGCTTCCGTATGGTGGTTCCATTGCACCTTGCACCAACGGATCCTCTTATTCCTTGTGAATCCAAAACAATGAGTTTGGCGGAGAAGTCTACCCCCCTTATTCTAAGGCTTACTTTTGGACATACTATATTTGTCCTCATCTCTCCTCCAGGAGACATAACCAATAGAGTAAACTTCATGTGAGAGATAGGCAAACTATACTTGGCAACATACTTCGATGCAATGAATGAATGCGATGCTCCAGAATCAAATAACATAGTCACGGGGTTAGAGTTGGCGAGAAACATACCATTGACCACGTCATCCGCTTGTTGAGCATCCTCCGTATAGACATGGTTCACGTTGCCACGAGCAAAATTCTGCTGTCCACGGCTTCCTTGTGGTTGTCCTCCATTGGGTCTTGGGTTTTGCCTCGGCGCATTGCTTCTTTGACCAAGGCCTGACTTAGGACATTGATTCGCAAAGTGTCCGGCTTCTCCACAAGTATAGCACCTCTTAACTCCACCGGAATTACTGGGACGAGCTTGGTTTTGAGCATTGGTTCCAGGAAAATCAGCACGAGGCGCATAAGGCATTGCTTGCATAATAGGGCGCTGCTGTACAAACTGAGTTGGGTGTGGTGCATAACCAGGGCGCTGAGCAGGAATAGTGGGGCTGTAATGAGGCGCATTTGGTGGTGCAAGGCGAGGGCGCACATTACTTCCTTGTTGCTGTCCTTGATACGGCGCCTTCCTCTTGATTTCTTGCTCCATCTCACGGATCTTGTTCTCAACTACAATTGCTTTGTCTACAAGTTTCTGGAAATTTGCATAATCACAATTGAGTAGTTGCACTTGGATCCCATTGTTCAATCCTCTCATGAACAAATACTGTTTTCGGCTGTCCCGACTAACGTCCTCAGGCGCATACCTTGAGAGTTGAGTGAATTTATTGAGATATTCACTCACGCTTGATCTTCCTTGCCTTAAATTCTCAAATTCTTGCCTCTTCAAGAGCATAACACCTTCCGGCACGTAATGAGAACGGAAACTCTCTTTGAATTCCGCCCAGGTGATCCTCTCTTGATTCTCATGAGCATTGCATAGTGAATCCCACCAATCGGCGGCTGCTCCAACGAGTTGATGAGAAGCAAATAGGACCTTCTCTCGGTCACTGCATTGGACAATGGCTAGCTTCTTCTCCACGGACTTGAGCCAATCATCAGCGTCCATAGGGTCAGCAGCTTGAGCAAAGGTTGGCGGTCTAGTCCTCATGAACTCTCCTAATCGGTTATGAGGAGGCGGGGGTGGCGGTGGAGGCATGTGTGGCTGATTGTTGATATTGCCAGCCTGCAGCTGTCCCATAGTCTGTATCATGGTCTGCATGAGCTGGTTTTGCATGGCCAATAGCTGCTCAATATTGATGGCTCCATGAGCAGATCCTTGTCCGATGTTGTTCTGAGGTACTCCATTGTTCTCCTCCTCATCATTGGCATCCCTCTGGTTGCGAGTCCTCACCATCTAAAGAAAAGCAATAGGTAAGAATTTAGAAACGTCCCCAACTATATGCATCAAGGGATATGAAGCTAACCAACTAGCTATACTAGCCTGGGTGGACATGGCAATGCTAAAGCATCCCAAAATCCTCTATTAAGCACACAAGCAACCAATATATATATCAAACAGCACACCAACAATATCAAATCGATTCCTGAGTGCTCCTATGTGCTCTAATGTGTCCATTCTATCTAGGTTGCGTCCTACGGTCAACCTGTGGCTCTGATACCAATCTGTGACGCCCGGTTCCGAAAATGAACCAAGCTAACGCATATGTGTGCCCAGGATGTTCAACACACATACACGAGTGATTCACAAATGATAAACAGATAATTACCACAGCTCAAATTATTAAATAAGTACTCTTATTACATAATTCATTATATCCTCGAATACAAGCTCTAATGAATATTAATGATAAGTTCAACTAATGCAGCGGAAATAAACTAATTAAACAACTAAGCAACTAAGCAAAAGGGATAGCGCAGCTCCATGCAACACCACAGGCAAAGCTGACGGTAGACACGGCCTAGATCTCCGCATTATCGCCGTTAAACTCACAATTCTGACTTGCAACTGTTGGGTGGGGGATTGCAAGAGTGAGTACATGTCGTACTCAGCAAGTGTGGAAATATGACATGTGGCTTATTCAAATGACGACAATAATAATGGCTAAGTGCTGAAAAGTACAGTAAAACATTTGAAAAGCATTATACTATGTCTATGTGAAACAAATCCCATTATAACCATCATATTAACATAATATAAACCATATCCAATTATTACCAACATCATCATTATTCATGTCCAATTGCCATAACTCAAATTCATACCCATGACCATAATCCATAAACCATAACCATTACCAACCCAAATCCCAAATTTCCAACTCTAATCATGTAGGTCATCCAGGCGCTCATAACCGGGAGCACGGCTATCATGATAGTTTTAATTAACTCTGCAGAGTTTGTACCACTTTACCCACGTGTTTGTGATTTCATCACCCGTCGGCGACTAAAGAACCTCCCTTATGCCAATTACACTTCCTTTGGTGTATGGTCAAGAGATCACAAAATAGCCTTTACAAAGGGATTACTAGCCTATTCAGACCCCACTGAGGTTTCACTGGTGGCGATGCCTCCAACTGAGCACATCTTCAACCAAGGGCCCCCTCTTGAGCCATTCGGATCCCAGGGTAGTCCCGCCAATCATCAACAAACCCAATCCGACTACCCCTTCCCCGAGCATCCACAATGGTCCAAACAACACTAGCAAAGCCCTAATTAATCAGCTACGCCGCACCCATAATTGGCCTCGTGGTGGCACTGTAGTCCTGGCATATTCTCGCATGAACCGGTCCTTAGATCTAAAGCAAGCAAACCACCATAACATCCAACCCATCCACATACCAGGCTTGCTTAGATCACCCATCACCATACCGTATCGACCAGTTCACATTAACCAGAATATCATTAATACATAATTAAATTTGTAGTGTTGTTTTTCCATCCCAATTAATTAAGTGAAGCAAAAAGGTAAAACCCTTCCCGACTCTCTACCATAAATTCCAGGTGACAAGGGTGGTCAAACAAAACTAGTAAACTTCCTACCATAGGATTCCCATCAATTTGACACAAGCATGCAGTTTTGCAAACAAAACATTTATTTTAAAATAGGATCAATATGCTTCAAGGACACTTGCTTGCTCCGGCGGATGGGGTTGCTCAAGCGCTTCGAAGTCTTGGTTTTGGAAATTCTCGTATGCGGCCTCTTGAGCACGTTCCTCTACGCGTGATCATACATACAAGAAAACATATACAATTCAACATAATGCACACAAAATAATCAACATGCAATGACATGCATGCATGCACAATTTAATAATTAATTTACTACGGTCGTTTATTAATTAGATGCGACTAGTTCATACGTGTTCATATGAGTTTACGGGGGTTTTAGGGTGGATTAATGCTGCTGAAAATAAAATCATGGTGCAACTAAATTTAATTTACGCCTATTAGATTCAATACGGTCGCTAAAATTCGCATCGGGAACGAATCCTACCGTAGATCTGACGGCTTGACGGTCGCGGAACAAATGCGACGCGTAGACGAAGTGGATGCGTCCTCCGGCGGCACGACGACAGCGGCGCGATGTCGGCGACGATCTCCGGCGAACGGTGGCGCCCTCCTCTTTTTCTTCCTCTTCTTCCCCTTCTTTTTCTCTCTTTTTTTTCTTCCCTGGGCGCAGCTCTCTGGACTCCCCTTTTTTTTTCCTCTCTGTACTGGCGGTTCCCTTTGTGGTTGGCGGCAGCATCGTGGGACTTCGGTTCCTTTTATAGAGGCGGCGGGAGACCGGGCGGGATCGGGAGAATCGGAGGCGGGAGTTACGGAAGAATCGGGGACGGTTGGCGTACGGCGGCGGGAGACCGGGCGGGAGAATCGGGCGGGACGGGAGAAATCGCGGGGGGGGGGGGGGGGGGGGGGGGGGAGGGGACGGCGGGCGGGGCGCGTAGCGGCCTTGGGCGCAGGGCGCGCTGGGCGAGCGGACCGGCTCGGTCCTGCCGCCCGCGTGGGCATGCACCCGCTCGGTTCCTAGGCAGCAGGTTGGCTTGCCTATTTTTTTTCCTTTTTTTTCTATCGGTAATTTCTTGTTTTTTTTTCACCGCTGGCTGGGAACATGGCTCGTGAGTCCCGATGGACTCCGGCCTCGGCAGGACAGTGCTTCCTCTTTTTTTTTTTTGTTTTTTTTTTTGTTTTTTTTTATGAAAACGTGTGGGGTGGCTTGAGTCCAGATGGGACTTAGGATGCGGCCAGGTTTTGACAACGGTTGACTTCTTTTTTTTTGTTTGTTTTGTTTTTATATTATTTGCTTATTATTTTTCTATTTAATTATTTATTATTTTTATTATATACATATACTTCTCCATTTATATCTTTTATACATTTATTATTATATATTTTATTTATATATTTCTTTTTATTATTATTATTTTATTAGCTATTATTTATCTATACTTATTTCTTAATACATGTTTTAGGCTATAATTATTATTTTCTATTTCTTCTTTTTGCTACACCATATATGTATGTTTTATCTTTTCTTTTATTATCTTTTTCTTCCTACTAATGTTTAATGCATGATCATGTATGCAATGCAGGATGCGAAAATTTAGGGTGTTACAGTTCCTGTCTTCATTGCCGAATGCAGACAGGGTGCACCATCCTCTGACTCCTGCGTTCCACCGACCAAGGTGAATCATCGGACACGTGCTAGCTTTAGGGCTGGCTTCCGCTGGGGAGGTCGATCCTGATTTATCAAGGTATGTGCAGCTCCAGAGCTCTTCAGGACACATGGCAGCTCCGGAGCCCTCCTATACCGAAGGTGTTCGGCCTGGTACTTCGGGCCACATGGTTGCACCGGAGCTCACCATTGTAGTAGGGTGAGGTCGCGCCCAAACACATGGCAACTATGGAGCCCTTCCTTGCAGGAGGCATCCGTCCTGGTACTTCGGGCCTCGTGGTTGCACCAGAGCTCACCCCCGTAGTAGGGTGAGGTCCTGCCCAAACACATTGCATTTTTGGAGCTCGTCTCACTGGAGAATTCAGGTCCCATCTTCCTGGTCCACATGGCGGTGCCAGATTTTGCACCTGAGATTGGCTGGGGTCCGACACCTTCTGGACATGTGGCACCACCGGACGTACATAGGCGCTTTCAGCCTGTGTGCGAAGGTACCCCGTCTGCGGGGTACTGACAGTGGCCCTTGGGTCCACCCTGGGGGGAGGTGATGAGCCCGAGGGTGGAGCCCTATCCATGTTTTCTCGCACCGTGCTTTGAGTTTTGTCTTGGTTAGCCGAAGCGGTTGGTGCTTCTGCCCACGTAGCCACGCGTCTTCTCTTGGTTGAGAGTTCATGGTGACAAGATCTTTGCTTGCTGTAGTATCTCTGCCTTCTGCGGCGCCTTTAACCGCAGTGGTTGCCAATGCAGCCATAGTACTTACATTTGCTCCGCCTTTATGGAAACCACTTCAGCTGTTCTTCCATGTGGCTGACCGCTTGGGTCAATGCCTCTGCCAGGGCGCTTAACCCGACTGTCATTGACACTGTGGGTTGAGTGGTGCGGGCCAAGCTTCTGCGATCTGCTCGAGGTGCCCAGGCATTGCAGGGGTGATCAAAAAGGAAACCGTTGTTAGAGGGGACGGTTCCTTTCATACTCACATCTTGTAGTCTAAGCCTTTGTCTCCTTCCTTGAGCGCCCGAGCTTTCACCACTCAGTGAAAAAAAACTCCCACTCTTGTCTGCTCCGATGGCTTCAATGGTGCCTCCTTCTCGCTTCCATACAGCTGAGCATCTTTTGCTGATGAGTCAACTGCTCGACTGGGCAGTGGTAGAGTTAGGTTGGATGATGCGCTATAGGTCTCCCGATCTTTGGGACCTGCACAAAGACCAAACCGTTCTCTTTGTCGCCCATGTCTCTGCTAGGCTCGGACTTCCATTGTCAAAGTGCTTCCTTGCAGTGTTGGGAGAGTACGGCTTGCAGCTTCACCACCTGTCACCGAACTCCACTGCCTTGGTCACTGTGTTCATTCACCTATGTGAGGCATTTGTGGGCTGCCTTTGAGACCCGGTTCCGAATATGAACCAAGAGTAACGCATATGTGTGCCCAGGATGTTTATCACACATATACATATGCATCACAAATGATATAAAGAATTTAACTACATCTTTACTATTAAATAAGTGCCTTATTACAATAATCCAATAGTTCATGAATGACAAGACTCTAATCATTGCAGCAGAAAATAAACTAAGTAGCATGACTCCATTCCATAGGCAATTGATGGCGGTACGCAATCCTGTACTCCACGTGATCCTCAGAGTACTCCCAATGATCTCCTGTAGCTTTTGCTGGGGGAATTGCAAGGGTGAGTACGTGTCGTACTAAGCAAGTGTGGGAGTAGATGACATGTAGCTAAACAAATGACTGGAATAAAAAGGCTAATTGTAGAAAAGTATATTTCATAAACACATAAAAGCAGCCTATCATGTCTATGTGATATTAATTCCCTTCATAAACCAAAGTAATTATCACATCATGAATCGAACATTCTCATTTACCATCACAATCCATTTAATACCAGCCAACCATTATTTTGATTCTATATGCCAATTACATATTCTTCCATATACCGACTATTCTCAAGTGACAAAACCAAACCATACCAACCATCCCAAAATCACAAGTCCGATTCTAATCATGGAAGTTGTCGAGGTGCTCGTGACCGGGAGCACGGCTATCATGATAGTTTTTAACACTCTGCAGAGCTTGTACCACTTTAGCCACATGTTTGTGATATAATCACCTTTTGATGACTAAGAACCTCTATTATGCCTTATCACACTTCCAGAGGTGTGTGGCCAAGAGATCACAAAATAGCCTTTCAAAAGGGACTACTAGTACGTACGGGCCCACTAAGGTTTCACCGGCAGGCTTGAATCTCCATTCTCCCACCCACGGGCCCCCTCATAAGTTCCATGTTGCTAATTTAATCATCATCTTATTACCATCCCAAATTCTCATAATTAGTCATGAAGCATATTATTTAAGTTACCCGTAACACGTGTAGCGGTTCGGTGCAAAAAGAAAAATACCCATACCGGACTCATTATCAATATCCCGACAACAAGGGGTGGCATACAACGCTAGTAAACTCCTACGTATGGGTTTTCCATCATATTGACATTAGAATGCAATTTCGCAAACAAAACATTTAATAAAATAGAATAAATATGATCAAGGATACTTGCCTTGCTCTGACGGATGGGGTTGCTCAAGCACTGCAAAGTCTTGGTTCTGGAAATCCTCGTATACGGCCTCTTGAGCATGTCCCTCTACGCATGATCACGCATACGAGAAAATACATACAAACCAACATGATGCACATATATTAATCAACATGCAATGACATGAATGCACGCAAGGTTCAATAATTAATTAACTATGGTTGTTTATTAATTAGATGCAACTAGTTCATATGTGTTCATGTGAGTTTACGGGGGTTTTAGCGGGAATTAATATTGCTGAAAATAAATAGATGGTGCAACTACGATTAAATTCCGGTTATTAGATCTAATACGTTGCTAAAATTCATGTCGAAAAACGTATCCTAACATAGATGCGACGGCTTCAAAGATCGGGGGACGGAGGCGTAGTGTAGACGAAGTAGACCGCGCAGCAGTCCTCCCGCGTCACAACGACAGTGGCGCTATGATCTCCGGCGGACGACGGCACCTTCCTCCTTTTTCTTCTTCTTCCTCCCTTTTTTCTTCTTTTTTTCTTCCCGGCGGCGCAACCTCTGTTCTCTCCCTTATTCTTTTCTGGCGCTAGGGTTTTTCTGTGGCGGCGGTATTGCTTCTGTCGACGAAAACTACGGAGGCTACGGCTGCTTAAATAGGCGGAGGGCACGCGGTCCAGAGACCGGCTCCGTCTCGGCCAAAATGCAGCACGCCTGGCGTGCGCTGTAACGCACGTGTACCACTCGGGTGCGTGGCCCTACGCCGGTTCTCCCTGGTCCCATCGGACCTGCAGCGCGCGTGCAGCTTGGGTGCATGGGGTGCGCGGGGCGCGCGGGGTGGCTCTGCCGCTCGGCCAGGCGTCGGCTTGGTTGGGCACTATTTGCCCGGAATGTTCCGGGGTGAAGCAAAGCTTCCCTCGAAAACTTCAGTGAGTTTCTGGAATCTTTTTTTATATATACAAATTTCAGATACCTTGGTTTTTTTTCTTTTAGATATATTTTCTATTTGTTTATATTTGCTCCCTATTATACGTTTTATATTCTTATTCTCTTTTCTTCTTTCCTACACATATTTTGTATATCATCTTTTATTTATCTTCCTTTATTCTATTAATGATTAATGCATGAGCATGTATGCAATGCATGATGTAAAAATTGAGTGTGTTACATTGCCAGCCGACGGTGGAGCTGTTCTGGTACTTCTTCGTGAAGACCACTGGAAAGAGTGCGATACCTAGGTGGGGACCTACTATTTTCATCATCGGGACAAGACCTCTCAGACCTATATTGCCTCGTTCAAAGGGGGCAAGTGGAGCAGCTGGAGGGAGGACTGGGCGGTCGTGCGGACGGAGGCCCATACTTCGTAGAATATGCTATTTGGAGGTCCAGCTTCCGATCCTACCACCTGGGAAGCATTCCAGTAGTTCACGAAGGAGTATGCGCCGGTGATGAAGAGGATCCGATTCTTGGCTAATAAGGGTTTGACCTCCTTGATTGTGCTGGCAGACTTCTTGCGTCTCCGCACTGCCCCCCTCTAGTAGCACTTGTACGGGGTCTGGGTCTACTCCGGCAGGTACAACCAGTGTCGGCTGGATCTGGACAGCCCAACCCCCAAGATGCTAGACGATATGTTAAAGAGGTCACCTGTGACATTGTGTATGATGAGCACGTCTCCATCCCCGACAACTGCCAGCCGCTCTACATGATCAACGACTTGAGGGCTGAATTTGGGAGCTTGATGCCAAAGGTCAATATGTTCGGTCTTGTCCGTCTACACCCTGAAGAGACGACTAGGGCTTCGGCGGTCATAGCGTGTTGTTGTGCTGCGACGCAGCCAAGACCAGAGACTTCCCCACGTCCTTCTGGAAGGGCAGAGGAACGATCCTCAACAGCATCCGAAAGTGCGGAGGGCAGCCAACCAGTGCCAACTCTAGTGCCAGGGAAGCAGTCTCGTACCATGCCCGCGGGTTCCACCACTGCTGTGGTGAAGAAGCGGAAGCTAACTTGGGGGGACTGTACCCCAGACTCTCATTGCGATGGAGCCAGAGCGGCCGAGGCTTCCGTCGTCGACTTAGTTTCTGATTCCAGTGGCGACCCTGGTTCGAGAGGAGATGTGGAGGAGTCTGCACCGATGGTTGTGTCAACACAAGCCGTCCCAGAGCTGGTGTTGGAGACTGTGGCGCCAGCTTTGTCGTCGGGTTGAGGGGGCCCTGATTCGCCATGCGAGCTGGGAGGCCAGGGTCATTGGAGCAGGCCGACCTGTCGGTAAGGCACAATTCTTCCTCCGCCATTCTTTTGTTGTTTCTTTGCTCTGACGAAGTTGGTTTTTGATTTTTAGGGCGTCGTCAGCCAACTTGGTGCCCTTGGTGCTTCCAGGGGTGGGCTTGGTAGCTCCTACTTTTCCTGGAGCTGGAACAGGGTCTGCCGCGCCGTAGCCTGCGCACGAAGGTGCGCTGACCTTTGATGATGTCGATGTCCTTGCTCCCCCGTCCGTTGAGGCAGATGAAGCAGAGGTGGTGCTAGGCGAGGAGGTGCCAGGCGAGGAGGCATCTACCTTGGTAGTGGTGGCTTCCCCTCGCGGAGCTGACCCGCCCACTGTTGATGCCGCGCTGGCACTTGATGTCATTGGCGCACAATATGTGACTCGCCATCGGCGGCCAACGATGCCCTTGCGGCAGATGAGGAGGTATTAGCGCCGGGCAGCGACGCGCTGGTTCCCAGAGCTCCAGCCGGGGAGCCATCTGGTCCCAGGCGCTGGTGCATGCCGTAGAGTTGGTAGAAGAGGCACAGGGGCAGCCGTCTGTGCTGACGACCATGTCAATATCCCTCTCTGATGTTGTTTCCATAGCCCAGTCTTCCTTGTGCCAAGTGTAGGATGCTTTCGCTTGAGAGTGGGATCAGCTCACTGAGGAGCGACACTTGGCGTGGCTGGTCGATGCCAAGAACAAGGAGCTGAAGGTGAAGACCCTCAAGGCCCACACGACCGCCGAAGCTCGCCTCAAGCCATGCGAGGATAAGAGGCTAGAGTTGGTGTGCCGCAAGGTTGCCATTGCCGACACGGAACGGGACTTGGTGGTGAAGCAAGAGGATGTATCCTGGAGCCTCGGCGTGCTGAAGGAGAGGCGTCAGGCCGTGCAGGACTCAGAGCTCGCCATGAAACGCCAGGAGGACGACTTGGAGCGTTGTGCTTGGGAACACACCGAGGCGCAAGGGATCCAGGACTTCCTAGGATGTGTCGGGGCGGTGCTGGAACCCCTCGGGCTTGGTTTGTGCCGCGCGGAAGATGTCCAATGGGGTGGCCCAACTTCTCCCAGCCTTGGAGTCCTTTTGCTCGATGCTGCGGATAGTGTACACTGTCCCTACAAGGTGGCCTGAGGCCGAAGGAAGGGATCTGGTTGAGCTGTTGGCCTCCCATGTCTTGGTATGCTTCCGAAGTTGTTACCCGATGCTCCCGCTGGAGTTGATGAAGAAAGGCCCCCTTGATGAGCGAGAGGAGGAGGCGAGGGCCGAAGTCCAGAACCTTGCAAAGCTAGTGTCCTCTTCGTTCCAGCGGAGTTGAGACCGGCAGCGCCCAGGCAGAGTGCTTTTGTAACCAGGGATTACCCCTTTAATTGTACAAATAACCGTTAATGAAATTGAATCCATCTTGTTTTGCTTGTTGGCTTGTCTTGTGCATCTCAAATTGTTGCCCTAAGTCCTTCTCTGTGTAAGGTCCTGAAGAGCTTTTGACGATGTTGTTAGCTTTTGAGGGACCAACACGTGCACAGTTGACAAGGCCGATTTTTTGCTATTTAACGTCATGCCTATGGAACCCCCTTAGAGGCCCCTTGGTAGATGTGGCCAGAAGGCTGGGTACACCTACCACTTGATTGCAGGATGTCTTCTACGGGCCTCCAGTGGAGTGGGGGGAGGTCGAGTGGATGACCTCAGTGGGGTTCATGACGCACATCTTCGTCTAAGTGTCATGGTGGTGCCGGAGCTGGCTGCTCAAGCGTCGTCTACCATTGTCATAGGAACATCACGGTGGGCACCCTGGGAGGTGCCGGAGCTGGCTGCTCTGGCGTCGCCCACCATCATCATAGAGACATTGATGGTGGGACCCTTGGGAGGTTCCGAAGCTTGATGTACCAACGTCTTCCACCATCATCGTAGAGACATTGACAGTGGGTACCTAGAGAGGTGCCGAAGTTGGCTGCTTTGGCATCTTCCAGCATGGTCACAGAGACGTCGACGACAGGCCCCTGGTGTACAGGCTATCACAAGAGAACCCTGTTAGCAACATGACTAAGGCAAGAGAGTTTACTCACTTATCAGCGTTTTGTTGCGGTTGTCAATGTGCTGAGACATCGACGGCGGACCCCTTGGATGGTGCCGAAGTTGGATGCTCTAGCATCGTCCACCATTGTTGTAGAGACGTCAACGACGGGGCCCTTGGGAGGTGCCAAAGCTGGCTGCTTCGGCATCGTCCACCATCATCGTAGAGACATCGACGGCGTGCCCCTCGTGAGGTGACGAAGCTGGCTGCTCTAGCGTCTTCCACCATCACCCCAGAGACATCGATGGCAGGCCCCCTGGGAGGTGCCAGAGGTGGCTGCTCCGACGTCATCCACCACCGATGTGTAGCACGTCGACGGCGGGCCCCTAGTGTACAGGCTATCACAAGAGAACCCTGTTAGCAACAAGAGCTAGGCAGAAGAGTGTACTCACTTATTAGCACTTGTTGATGTCGTCAACATGTTGGGACGTTGACGGCAGGCCCTTTCAGAGGTGCCAGAGCTGGCTGCTCTGGCATCGTCTACCATCATCGCAGAAACATCAACGACAGGCCTCCAGGGAGGTGTCCGAGCTGGCTGATCCGGCGTCGTCCACCATCGTCAGACGAACATTGTCAGTGGGCTCTGGATGTACAGACTATCACAAGAGAACCTTGTTAGCAACAAGAGCAGGGCAGGAGAGTGTACTCACTTATCAGCACTTGTTGATGCCATCAACATGCTGGGATGTTGACGATAGGCGCCTTGGGAGGTGCCGGAGCTTGCTGCTTCAGCGTCGTCTACCTCGTTGCGGGAACGTCGACAGCAGGCCCCCTGGGAGGTGCCGGAGCTGGCTGCTCCAGTGTCGTCCACCACCATCGCAAGAACGTTGATGGCAGGCCCTCTGGGTGGTGCCGGAGCTGGCTGCTCTGGCGTCGTCCACCACCGTCGGAGAATCGTCGACAGCATGCCCCTGGTGTATAGGCTAACCACAAGAGAACCATGTTAGCAACAAGAGTGGTGCAGGAGAGTGTACTCACTTATCGGCACTTGTTGCTGTCGTCAACATGTTGGGACGTTGACGGCAGGCCCCTTAAGAGGTACCAGAGCTGGCTGCTCTTGCATCGTCCATCATCATCGCAGGAACGTTGACGGTAGGCCCCCTGGGAGGTGCCGAAGCTGGCTGCTCCAGCATCGTCCACCACCGTCGGAGAGTCGTCGACGACAGGGCCCTGGTGTACAAGCTAACCATAAGAGAACCCTGTTAGCAACAAGGGCGGGGCACGAGAGTGTACTCACTTATCCGCACTTGTTCCTGTCGTCAACATGTTGGGACGTCGACAGCAGGCCCCTTGGAAGAAGACAGAGCCGGGTGTTCCGGCGTCATCGACCATCATCGCAAGAACGTCCATTGTCGTTGTAGGAACATCGACGGTAGGCCCCCTGGGAGGTGCTGGAGCTGTCTGCTCCGGCGTCGTCCACCATTGTCGCAGGAAAGTCGACGGTAGACCCCCTGGGAGGTGCCAGAGCTAGTTGCTCCGGCATCGTCCACCATCATCGGAGAGTCGTTGACGGCAGGCCCCTGGTGTACAGGTTAACCACAAGAGAACCTTGTTAGCAACACGAGCGGGGTAGGAGAGTTTACTCACTTATCAACACTTGTTGCTGTTGTCAAAATGTTGGGACATCGACGGCAGGCTCCTTGGGAGGTGCCGGAGTCGGCTGCCCTGCACACTTGATAAGGAGGGACTGCTTTCCTCGCCGGTTTACCTCTTTTATTTATCTAGCTTTTTTATGTCTTAATTCCCTGAGCTGGTACACAGGGCTTGGGTAATTCGATGGTTTAGTGTTTCGGGGCCCAACTCCCAACATCCTCAGGGTGTGAACCTTCGAGTTCCTAGTACTCAGCCATAGCGCTGGGAAGCAAGGTATGCATGCTTAGGGTACAGGACCAAGCTAAGAAGGTTACACCCCTTAGACCTCCAGCTCGGCGTAGACCTTTCATGGGAGGCCATCTTGCATCACAGGACCCCCATTGATGGGGGCAGCCAGGAGAATCCCTCACACACTGCAGGTATCTCAAGCAAGCCCGCCTGTAGTTGGACCGCACAACTCCAGCAAGGATGAGATACAAAGCGTATTATCGTGTATATGAAAGCAAGTATACAATGAACGAGTATAGCATGGTTTATCATAAAATTAATGCATAATGAAATAAACGTTGTTAGGGAAACACAAAGTAAGACAGTGATTCTTTCAAATTGGCATTCATAGAAGGAGATTGGCTTTACAATAAGGCAACGACCCACTCTAGTTGGCAAGGGGGGTAGAGTGTTCATGCTTAGGGTATAGGACCAAGCCAAACAGTCGAACACTCTGGACCTGTGTAACACCGTCATTTTCATGCATCATGCATTGCATAAGTTCATATACATGTTTAACATTAATCAACATAAAAAGAAATAAGTTTAAAATATAGTTAGAGCAATACCGCACTTAATAATTCTGGGATGTTCGGACTAGTCCGTTTTTGGTGCGGACTAGTCTGATTTCTCTCTGACCTCCATCAGACTAGTCTGTTTTTGCTGTGAACTATTCCGGTTTTTGCCGCTGGACACATTCGGACTTGTCCGGTCCATTGCGGGCTAGTTCGGTATCCCAACTCCTTGGAAATTTTGCTAAGTCCCTGGACTTGTCCGTACTTGTCCGGTATTCTAGCGAACTTGTCCGTTTTCCCTCTGACTAAAATCGACTTGACCGGTTTTGGCCAGACTTGTCTGATTTTCCTCTGACCAAGTTCGGACTTGTCCGATATAGTTCGAACTTGTCCGATGACTCTCTAGTTAACTTCGGACTAGTCTATCCCTTTTCAGACTTGTCCGATAAATCGCGATTCTGAGTTGATCTTTTGTTCCACGATCTATTTTTGGGTTCTACTTTAAGTGGGCCTAAGGACGTCATGTATAACTCTTTTTGGAGCCCATGTGGCACCGCAAACCGGCCTCTACCCATCTTAAACTTGAATTCCATCAAACCCTAGCCTCCACCTCTATATACGCAACCCCACCCCTCCACCTTACATCCTTTTGCATCAATTGAAAGTCCACCCAAACCCTAGTTCATCGAGAGCCACCACCAAGGTGGGAGAAGAAGGCCCCGAGCAGGAAGAAGAAGAGGAGGAAACGAAAGAGAATCAAGATCTCCATCAAGTTTTCATTCTTCATCAACAATCCACCATCAAGTTCTTCATCAACCATGTATCGTCAAGATCCAAGTGTTGCATCCAAAACCCTTGATCCATTGGAGTTCTAAACACCTGGTATACCTTCTACTCTCTATTTTTCACGTGAATTCAACCCCGTTCCTCCAAATTCACGTCGATCTAGAAAACCTGCAATGGGCAGACAAGTCCGACCCTGCAGCGGACTAGTCCGATTTTGCAATCTTTTTCCTGTTGAATTAATTCTGAATCATTTTGAATCAATTTCAAACATGTTCAAACTTCTGAAAAGCTATTAGAACTAGTTAGTAAACATCATTAACAACTCATTAACAATTCTTACTTTGCATTTGCATTAATCATGCATGTCATGACATATTGAGTAATATTTGTGCACTTATTGATTGTGATTATTGTCTTGTATGTTCGTTGCACAGTTTAGACGGATTTGCACTGGAGAGTGCTATGGAGGATCTCCAACACCAGGAATTTGAAGTCTCTGATCCCAATCAAGCCCAAGAGCAAGGCAAGTGTCCTTGAACATATTGACCCTGTTTTAAAATAAATGTTTTGTTTGGAAAACTGCATGCTTGTGTTAATTTGTTGGGAATCCTATAATAGGAAGTTTACTAGCTTTGTTTAACCACCCTTGTCACCTGGAATTCATGGTAGAGAGTCGGGAAGGGCTTTTTACCTTTTTGCCGCACTTAATCAATTTGGATGGGAAAACAACTATATCAATTAATTATGCATTAATGAGATCATGGTTAATATGAACTGGTTAATATGACATGGTAATGGGTGATCTAAGCAAGCATGGTATGTGGATGGGTTGGAAGTTATGGTTGTTTGGCTTGCCTTAGATCTAAGGACCGGTTCATGGAGCGACCATCCAAGATTTAAAGTGCCACCACAAGGCCAAGTATGGGTGCGGCGTAGCTGATTAATTAGGGTATTACTATTATTGCATGGATCATTTGGCGCATCGGGGAAGGGGATTCGTATTGGGTTTGGATATGGTTGGCAGGACTCCCTAGGATCCGAATGTCACAAGAGGGGGCCCTTGGTTGAATATGTGCTTAGTTGTAGACATCGCCACTGGTGAAGCCACAATGGGTCTGTACATGCTAGTAGTCACTTTGTAAAAGCTATTTTGTGATCTCTTGGTCACACACCAATGGAAGTGTGATATGCCATAATTGAGATTCCAGACACTGAAAGGTGATGAAATCACAAACACGTGGGTAAAGTGGTACAACCTCTACAGAGTGTTTAAAACTATCATGATAACCGTGCTTCCGGTCATGAACAACTTGGACCCTCACATGATTAGGGGGAAACTTGGGGCTTGGGATGGTTATGGTTTGGTACTTGTTGTGGATGGTATTAAGGTTTATGGCAATGGATATGGTTGATGGTAATGAGAAATCTGGCATAATGGTGATGGATATGGAATATAGACTGGTACAACGTTATTACTTATGGTTTGTGATGGGTTTACTTCACATACATATAATATATTGCTTTCAAATGTTTTGATGTACTTTTCAGCAGTTAGCCTTTACTATATTCGTCATTTGAATCATCTACATGTCATACTTTTCACACTTGTTGAGTATGACATGTACTCACCCTTGCAATTCCCCCACCAACAGTTGCAGGTAAGGATTGGGAGTATAACGATGATAATGCGGAGTTCTGGGCCGTGTCTACCGTCAGCTTTGTCTATGGTGTCGATTGGAGCTGCGCTATCCCTTTTGCTTAGTTTTCTTAGTTGCTTAATTATTTTATTTCCGCTGTAGTAGTTGAACTTGTCATTAATATTCATTAGAGCTTGTATTTGAGAATTATTTTGAGTTGTGTGATAAAAGTGGTTAATTAATCTTGATCTGTGGTAATTTTCTGTATATCCTTTTGTGAATGCACTTGTATATGTGTGTTGAACGTCCTGGACACACATATGTGTCACACTTGGTTCTTTTTTCGGAACCGTGTGTCACAAATTGGTATCAGAGCCATAGGTTGACCGTAGGATGCCGCCTAGATAGAATGGACACTTTAGAGCACATAGGAGCACTCAGGAATCGATGTGTTTTTGTTTGGTGTGTTGTTTGCTATATATTGTTTGCTTGTGTGCTTAATAGATGATTTTGGAATGCTTTAGCATTGACATGTCCATATAGGCTAGTATAGGTAAGTTTCTTAGTTTGATATCCCTTGATGCATATAGTTGGGGACGTTTTCTAAATTCTTATCTCTTGCTTTTCTTCAGATAGTGAGGACTCGCAACCAGAGGGATGGCAATGATGAGGAGGAGAACAATGGAGCACCTCAGACCAACAATGGACAAGGACCTGCCCAGGGAGCTATCAACCTTGAGCAGCTACTGGCCATGCAGAACCAGCTCATGCAAACCATGATACAGACTATGGGACACCTGCAGGCTGGTAACATCAACAATTAGCCCCACATACCTCCACCGCCACCCGCACCCCCTCATAACCGATTGGGAGAGTTCATGAGGACTAGGCCACCGACTTTTGCTCAAGTTGTTGACCCTTTGGATGTTGATGATTGGCTTAAGTCTGTGGAGAAGAAGCTAGCTATAGTCCAATGCATTGACCGGGAGAAGGTTCTATTTGCATCTCATCAACTGGTTGGAGCAGCTGCCGATTGGTTGGATTCGCTATGCAATGCTCATGAGAACCAATAGAGAATTACTTGGGCTGAATTCAAGGAGAGCTTCTGTTCTCATTATGTCCCGGAAGGTGGTATGATCCTGAAGAGGCAAGAATTTGATAACTTGAGGCAAGGAAGATCAAGTCTGGGTGCATACCTCAATAAATTCACTCAAATCTCAAGATATGCTCCTGAGAATGTGAGCCAGGACAGCCGTAAGTAATACTTGTTCATGAGAGGCTTGAACAATAAGATCCAAGTGCAATTGCTGAACTGTGATTATGCAAACTTCCAGAAGCTTATGGACAAAGCGATTGTGGTTGAGAACAAGGTCCGTGAGATGGAGCAAGACACCAAGAGGAAGACACCATATCAAGGACCGCAACAAGGAAGTAACGTGCGCCCTCGCTTTGCACCACCCAATGCGCCATATTATAGCTCTTCTGCTCCTGTACAACGCCTTGGTTATGCACTGCGCCCAGCTTAGTTTGTGTAGCAACGCCCCATCATGCAAGCACCTAGGCCTCCAATGCCTTTTGCACCTCGTGCCAACTTTCCTGGTGCAAATGTTTAAAATCTTGTCCGTCCCAATAATTCTGGTGCAGTTAGGAAGTGCTATACTTGTGCAGAAGCAGGACACTTTGTACATCAATGTCCTAAGTCAGGCCTTGGTCATGGAAGCAATGCGCCAAGGCAGAACCCAATACCCAATGGAGGACAGCCGCAAGGAAACCGGGGACAGCAGAATTTTGCTCGTGGCAATGTGAACCATGTCTCAACGGAGGATGCTCAACAAGCGCATGACGTGGTGATTGGTATGTTTCTCGCAAACTCCAACCCGGTGACTATGTTATTTCATTCTAGAGCATCACATTTATTCATTGCATCGAAATATGTTGCCAAGTATAGTTTGCCTATCTCTCATATGAAGTTTACTCTATTAATTAAGTCTCCTGGAGGAGAGATGAGGACAAATATAGTATGTCCAAAAGTAAGCCTTAGAATAAGGGGGTAGACTTCTTTCCCAACCTCGTTGTTTTGGATTCTCAAGGATTGGACATTATACTTGGTATGGACTGGTTGAGGAAGGACAATGGAGTTATTGAATGTGCCACAAAGACGGTGAAGTTGACCAATGAGGAAGGGATCACCATAGAGTTTGAAGCATCTCAACATGCACCAAAGAAATTTGAGCTGAACCATATGGACGGTGCCGCAATTGAGGAGATTCCAGTGGTGTGTGAATTCTTGGATGTGTTTTCCGGTGAGTTGTCAGGTATGCCACTTGATCAAGACATTGAGTTTGTTATTGATTTAATACCTGGAACTGCACCTATAGCTAAGAAGCCATATAAAATGCTTCCTAAGGAGTTAGCGGAGCTCAAGAAGCAAATTCAAGAGCAACTAGAGAAGGGTTTTATTTGCCCAAGCTCTTCACCTTGGGGAGCGCCTGTACTTTTGGTTGATGAGAAGGATGGATCACAAAGGATGTGTGTGGACTACCGAGCTCTCAATGAGATGACCATCAAGAACAAGTATACTTTGCCCCGCATAGAAGACTTGTATGATTAGATAAAGGGCGCTTGTGTTTTCTCCAAGATTGAATTGAGGTCAGGCTACTTCCAAATGAATATTAGACCATCAGACATACCCAAGACAGCTTTTAGGACACGGTATGGATCTTATGAGTACATCGTAATGTCCTTTGGATTGACCAACGCACCTACCTATTTTATGTACCTCATGAATAAGGTATTCATGGAGTACTTGGATAAGTTTGCCGTGGTGTTTATTGATGACATCATGATCTACTTGAAGGATGAGAAGGAGCATGAGGAACACTTGAGGCTTACGGTGCAGAACTTGAGGGAGCATCAATTGTATGCCAAGTTCAGCAAGTGCCAGTTTTGGTTGAAAGAGGTCTCGTTTCTGGGTCATATCGTCTCGGGAGGAGGAGTATCAGTTGACCCAGGAAAAGCGAGAGATGTGCTAAAGTGGGAGCCACCGCAAAACTTAAAGGAAATAAGGAGCTTTCTTGGAATGGCTGGATATTACCATCGATTCATTAAGGACTTTTTCAAGATAGCCAAGCCTATGACGGAATTGTTAATGAAGGGGAAATCTTTCTGATGGACCCAAGCTTGTCAAGAAAGTTTTGAGGAATTGAAGAAGAGGTTAACTTCAGTCCCAATTTTGATATTGCCAGATGTAAGCAAAATTTTTGATATCTATTGTGATGCATCAAGACAAGGACATGGATGTGTATTGATGCAAGAAGGTCAAGTGGTCGCCTATGCATCAAGACAATTGAAGAAATATGAGCAGAATTATCCCACACATGATTTGGAACTTGCAGCCATGGTACATGCATTGAAGATTTGGAGACATTATATCCTTGGACATAGGTGTGAAATTTATACGGACCACAAGAGCCTTAAGTAGATTTTCACACAAACGGATCTGAATTTGAGGCAACGAATATGGTTGTATCTTATCAAGGACTACAATGTGGGAATCAACTATCATCCAGGAAAGCCTAATGTAGTGGCTGATGCTTTGAGCCAGAAAGGAGTAAGTCACCAACTCACGGTTCGAGAGCTGCGATCTGAAATATGTAAGAAGTTTGAACGGTTGAATCTCGGATTTGTGAATGATATGGAAATAATGGAGTTAAATCTGACCTTGGAGCAAGAAATTCGAGAAGGTCAGGCCAAGGATGAGGAAATCCAAGAAATAAAGGAAAGGACCAAAGAGGGGAGATAACTCAGGTTTGATGAGGATGAACATGGTACCTTATGGCCTGGAAAATGGATTGTCGTGCCTAATGTGAAGCATATTCGGGAGACAATATTAAAGGAGGCACATGACTCACCTTACTCAATTCATCCCAGTTGTACAAAGATGTACAAGGACTTGAAGACTTGTTATTGGTGGGCAAGCATGAAATAGGACATAGCTGAATATGTAGCGTTTTGTGATGTGTGCAAACTATTCAAGACAGAACATAAAAGGCCAGCTGGATTATTGCAGCCATTGCAGATTCTGGAATGGAAGTGGGAAGAAATTGGAATGGACTTCATAGTTGGTTTACCGCGAACTCGGTCTGGTTATGACTCTATATGGGTAATTGTTGATCGGTTAACTAAGTAAGCTCACTTTATTTCTGTCAAGACCACCTTTAATGGAGAGAAATTGGTAGAACTGTATATGGGAAGAATAGTGTGTTTGCTTGAGTTCCAAAGAGGATAGTGTCAGATAGAGGTTCTCAATTTACCTCAAGGTTTTGGCAAAAACTGCATGAAACATTGGTACAAGGTTGAACTTCAACTCAACATATCACCCTCAAACGGACGGACAAACTGAGAGGACCAACCAAATTTTAGAGGAAATGTTAAGAGCTTTTGCTTTGAAGGATGGAAGAAGTTGGGAAAAGAGCTTGCCATATGTGGAATTCTCATACAACAGTAGTTACCAAGCAAGCTTGAAGATGTAACATATGAAGCACTATATGGCAGGAAATGTAGGACACCATTGTTCTGGAATGAGACGGGAGAAAATCAAGAATTTGGACCGGATATGTTGCAAGAAGCGGAGAAGCAAGTTCAGATTATTCGAGAGAATTTGAGAGCTGCTCAATCAAGGCAAAAAGGCTATGCGGACAATAGGAGAAGGAAACTAGCCTTAGAGGTGGGATATTTTGTTTACCTTAAGGTGTCACCAATGAGAGGTCATAGGAGGTTTAACATAAGAGGCAAGCTAACACCTCGATACATTGGGCCATTCAAGATTTTGCACAAAAGAGGAAAAGTGGCATATAAGTTGGATATGCCAGCACATCTATTAGATGTTCATGATGTATTTCATGTTTCCCAGCTCAATAACTCTTTAAGGGTACCAAAAGAACAAGTTCCAATGGAAGAATTAGAATTAGAGGCAGATTTGACTTATGCCGAGCAACCAGCCAAAATCTTGGAAACCAAGGAGAGGGTCACAAGAAACAAGGTCATCAAATGGTATAAAGTTCAATGGAAGCATCACACGTAATCAGAGGCAACTTGGGAGCTGGAAGATGACCTCAAGAAGGAATTTCCCTATCTCTTCTCTTCCACGTCGAATCTCGAGGGTGAGGTTCATTTTAAGGGAGGTAGGTTTGTAACACCCTTATTTTCATGCATCATGCATTGCATAAGTTCATATACATGTTTAACATTAATCCACATAAAAATAAATAAGTTTAAAATGAAGTTAGAGCAAAACCGCACTTAAGAATTCTGGAAAGTGCAGACTAGTCCGATTTCTCTCTGACCTCCCTCGCACTAGTTTGTTTTTGCTTTGGACTATTCCGATTTTTGCCTTTGGACACTTTCGGACTTGTCCGGTCCATTGCATACTAGTCCGATATCCCAAATCCTTGGAAATTTTGCTATGTCCCTGAACTTGTATGGACTTGTTCGGTATTCCAACGGACTTGTCCGTTTTCCCTCTAACTAAAATTAGACTTGTCCGATTTTGGCCAGACTTCTGATTTTCCTCTGACCAAGTTCAAACTTGTCCGATATAGTCCGGACTTGTCCGATGACTCTTTGGTTAACTTCGGACTAGTCCATCCCTTTTCGGACTTGCCCGGTAAATCATGAATCCAAGTTGATCTTTTGTTCCACGATTTGAATTTGGGTTCTACTTTAAGTGGGCCTAAGGACATCGTGTCTAACTCTTTTTGGAGCCCATGTGGGACCCCAAACCAGCCTCTACCCATCTAAAACTCGAATTCCATCAAACCCTAGTCTCCACCTCTATATAAACAACCCCACCCCTCCACCTTACATCCTTTTGCCTCAATTGAAAGTCCACCCAAACCCTAGTTCATCGAGAACCGCCACCAAGGTAGGAGAAGGAGACCTCGAGCAAGAAGAAGAAGGGGAGGAAATGAAAGAGAATCAAGATATCCATCTAGTTTCTGTTCTTCATCAACAATCCACCATCAAGTTCTTCATCAACCCTAGATCATCAAGATCCAAGTGTTGCCTCCAAAACCCTGTTTCCATTGGAGTTCTAAACACCTAGTATACCTTCTACTCTCTATTTCTCATGTCAATTCAATTATGTTCCTCCAAATTCACGTCGATCTAGAAAACCCTAGTTCGCTGTTTGTGCGACGGGCGGACTAGTTGGGCCCTGCAGTGGACTAGTCCAATTTTGCAATATGTTTCCTGTTGAATTAATTCTAAATCGATTTTAATCAATTTCAAACTTGTTAAAAGCTATTAGAACTAGTTAGTAAATATCATTAACAACTCATTAACAAGTCTTACTTTGCATTTGCATTAATCATGCATGTCATGACATATTGAGTAATATTTGTGCACTTATTGAACATGATTCTTATCTTGTATGTTTGTTGCGCGGTTTAGATGGATTTGAGCTAGAGAGTGCTGTGGTGGATCTCTAGCACCAGGAATTTGAAGTCTTTGATCCCAATCAAGCCCAAGAGCAAGGCAAGTGTCCTTGAACATATTGATCCTATTTTTAAAATAAATGTTTTGTTTGCAAAACTACATGCTTGTGTCAATTTGATGGGAATCCTATGATATGAAGTTTACTAGCTTTGTTTAACCACCCTTGTCACCTGTAATTCATGGTAGAGAGTCAGGAAGGGCCTTTTACCTTTTTTCTTCACTTAATCAATTGGGATGGGAAAACAACTATATCATTTAATTATGCATTAATGAGATCATGGTTAATATGAACTGGTTAATACGACATGGTAATGGGTGATCTAAGCAAGCATGTTATGTGGATGGGTTGGAAGTTATGGTGGTTTGGCTTGCTTTAGATCTAAGGACCAGTTCGACCATCCAGGATTTACAGTGCCACCACAAGGCCAAGTATGGGTGCAGTGTAGCTGATTAATTAGGGTATTGCTAGTATTGCATGGATCATTTGGCGCACCGGGGAAGGGGAGTCGGATTGGGTTTGGATATGGTTGGCGGAACTGCTTGGGATCGGAATGGCACAAGATGGGGCCCTTGGTTGAAGATGTGCTCAATTGGAGGCATCGCCACCGGTGAAACCTCAGTGGGTCCATACATGCTAGTAGTCACTTTGTAAAAGCTATTTTGTGATCTCTTGGCCACACACCAACAGAAGTGTGACACGACATAATTGAGATTCCAGTCACTGAAAGGTGATAAAATGAAAAACACGTGGGTAAAGTGGTACAACCTCTGCAGAGTCTAAAACTATCATGATAGTTGTGCTCTCGGTCATGAGAAACCTGGACCCTCACATGATTAGGGGGAAACTTCAGATTTGTTATGGTTATGGTTTGGTACTGGTTATGGATGGTATTATGGTTTATGGCAATGGGTATGGTTAATGGTAATGAGAAATCTTGCATAATGGTGATGGATATGGAATATGGACTGGTACTATTTTAATACTTATGGTTTATGATGGGTTTACTTCACATAGATATAATATATTGCTTTTCAAATGTTTTGATGTACTTTTCAGCACTTATCCTTTACTATATTCGTCATTTGAATCAGCTACATGTCATACTATCCACACCATGTACTCACCCTTGCAGTTCCCCCACCAACAGTTGCAGGTCAAGATTGGGAGTATAACGATGATAATGAGGAGTTCTAGGCCGTGTCTGCCGTCAACTTTGCCTGTGGTGTCGATTGGAGCTGCGCTATCCCTTTTTCTTAGTTTGCTTAGTTGCTTAAGTAGTTTATTTCCGCTGCATTAGTTCAACTTTTTATTAATATTCATTAGAGCCTGAATTTGAGGATTATTCTGAGTTGTGTAATAAAAGTGTTTAATTAATCTTATTCTGTGGTAATTTTCTGCATATCCTTCTGTGAATCCACTCGTGTATGTGTGTCGAACGTCCTGCGTACACATATGCATCATGCTTGGTTCTTTTTTTCGTAACCGGGTGTCACAACATGTCCCCTCTAGAGCTTGGTTGTCTTAAGTGCCATTCTCTAGCACCATGACACCCTACACTATCCTACCATTATGCTTAGGGATAGAACTTACAAAGGTGCTCTATGTTCCATGGGTTGGGGAGGGGCTCTCCTTCTTCTGTGGCCAGGCGAACACACCCGGGGCTGAATACTTGTGTCACTCGGAAGGGGCCCTCCTAGCTGGGGGAGAGTTTGTGCGACCCTTCTCGAGAAAGTATACGCTGCAGCACCAGGTCACCCGTCTAGAGTTCTCTACTCCGGAGAAACCGCTCCTGGTAGCGTCTGATTGCCTGTCGGTAACGTTCGTTTCGGATGGTGGTGTGCCACCTTGCTTCATCGACGAGGTTGACATGTTCTCGTAAGAGATGGTCCTATCAGTCTTCGTCGAATGCCCGGACTCGGAGTGAGCCCACTGCGATCTCTCGGGGGAGGACGGCCTCCGCCCCATACACCAGGAAGAATGGTGTTTCTGTGGTGGTGTGGTATGGTTATGTTCGGCTTGCCCATAGCGCAGAGGAGAGTTCGTCGACCCACTTGGTGCCATGCTTATCCAAGCTGTCATACGTACGTTTCTCGAGCGTTGCTTAGCGTTGGCCAGTTCAACTTGACCGTTGCTCTCTGGATGAGTCGCGGATTCATAGCAATCTTGGACATCGATTTCTTCGCAGTAGTCTTGGAATGCTATTTTCGAAGTGTTTCATGACACTTCCCCCAGTACTACTAAAGCGTAGTCCACAGAGGTTCATATTTGGTTGGGGTGCGCGCAAGATCAAGAGCGAGACCATGACACAGATGATTTTTATGTGGTTTGGGCTGCCTAAGCATAATACCCTACTCCACGGGGTGGTTGTTGATGAACTTGCGTAGTATGCGTGTGTGCTTGTGTTGGCTTGGTTCGAGTTGGTTCTCTATCGTGTGGTGCAGCCCTTTTATATGCTAAGGGCTAGCCTTTACAGGGATTGCCTGGCTTGACAAGTGGCCTCAGCAGTATCTCACCTAATACACGATCTACATGTATTAAGTATGATTAACAATGTGAAAACACGCCTTAATGGCGGCGTTACTGGTACTAAAGGTCCTCCGATCATGTGTCATTAATGCTGGATTAATGACACGTTAATTAGGTCTTGTAACAGCTGTTTTAATAGCCTCTTGAATGTAAGTTCCATTGGAGATCCTGTAGTCATTGCTGGCTTAGATCCGGAGGTACAATACGTGGCAGCTCTGGAGCTTCCCTCTGCGGGGAGGTAGGTCCGAAGCCACTTCACACGTGGCGGCACCAGAGCTTCCCTCTACTATGGGTTAGGTCTAGGGTTGCTAGACACGTGGCGGGACCGGATCTTCTTTGTGAAGGGAGGTAGGTCCGATCCCGTAGGACATGTCGTAGTACCAGAGCTACCCAAACGAGGCATGCGGGCCCAGTGCTGTCAGACGTGTGTTTCCTTGGGAACTCTTCAACTCGGACGTGGGAACTCTTTGGCTTTTCTTGCGGTATCGTGGGGTACCTGGTACGCAGGGTATCGATAGTAGCCCTCAGGCCCACCTCTGGGTGAAACCCTCTGGATGAAGTTATTTTACCAAACGTGGGGCCATGTTCAATTCCCTCATTGCGGCTTCAAAGCTTCTTGGTAGGCTGTTGAGGCGACGGCAAAGAGTTACGCCGCTACCCGCGTGGCCCTTTTTCACTCAGCGCATGGGATCCTGGCATGCGGATCTAACGCAATTGAAGGTCACCGGTTCCCAATATAAAATTCGTATTGGTTTCCGGCATAATCTTTGTAGTCCTGTCAGGCTTCCGCCCTTGGGCTTCCAACTCTCATCATGACAAGGGTTTGCCTGGGGTAACTTTTTTAAACAAAGTGGACCAAGGCCTCCTTGTCATTGACGAGGTCATCTACGATTTGGGTCCGAAGGTAGTTTCCATCCAAGCGTTGTGAAGGCTTACTAAAGGGGGGAGTCTGCAGAGGGAGAGAACTCTTTCAACCTTCATCTGTCATTGCGCTTAGAGCCCTCCGCCCTTGCAATACTTCTTCCTCCTCAGCTCCACTTTGCGGAGATAAAGTTGGGACTTCCTCGGAGCCGGATCAAGAAGGATGAAGACCTGTCGAGAGTCCGCACCTATATGGGGTGGTCGAGCGACTCCTTCAACAACAGGATCCGAACCAGCAAGTTCCCCCCTCAAGAAGGAGAACCCCGACGAGATCATTTACTTCCTATCGTATGCCATGGTGGGGCTCATCCCACCATTTTTGAGCTTCTTGCTGATGCCGCTGGACTTCTGCGGTCAGCAACTTCACCACCTCGGCCCCCTCCTTCTTGCTAGTTGTGACTTTTGTCCACTTTTGAGAGATGTGGGTGGAAGTGTCGCCCTACATTGAGCTCTTTCGGACCTTCTCCACGGTCCATGCAACTGGGAAGAGCAACAAATACATGGGCTTCTACTACTTCGTGAAGCACAAGAACTCGCCGCTCAAGTACCTGAAGCCATTTACGTCCGGGAAGTGGGACAACTGGAAGAAAGATTGGGTGGTGATCACGGTGGAACACCACGACATGCTAGAGCTACCCGAGAGTGTCCCCAACATCGACACTAACGTCTGGAAAGTGGCTCCGACGTTGTCAGAAGAGTACAACCCAATCCTGACAAGAATTCATGAGTGTGTCGAGGGAGGGGTGACTCCTCTGATGGTCATCACCAACTTTTTGACAAACCAGTGGGCTCCACTACAGACGAGGGAGTGGCCCGCCATGCATTTGGTGGAGAGCACGACCACAACCAGATCGAGACTGGCTTTGGGTCCAATCTGAATAAAGGAGCTTTGAAACTCCATCTTCAAAAGCTGCAGCACAAAGTCACCCATCCCAGTGATCTGACTCTTTCGGCGGATTTCCTGCCGTTAAACATGGTGCCAGAGGTTAGAAAGGAGTTGCGGAAGAAGATGCCAGCTCTTGATGACTTGGTCCTTGTGGACAAGCGTCGAAGCATCCCTCCGCCCGCGATTGTTATCCCTAGAGCTCCTTGCTCCCACGAAAGCTCCAGACCTGTGTCAGTCAGTGGCAAGGGCAAAGGTCCTGCCGCTTCCCCTCTGAAGAAGTCTACCTCCGACAAGGGCAAGGAGAAAGCTCCCGTCGAAGTCCCCAGTCGCAAGCGGAAGCTAACGAGGAGCGATGGGAGCATAGTAACGGCGGCAGAGGAGACCCCTCAACATCGGCTTAGGTCCATGGTGATCATGCCTCCAGCTCCGACAGATTCTTCAGCTCCAGCATCAGGAGAAGGCGCTATCTTTGGCCAATCAACTCCAGCCCCGGTGCCAACTGGTGACTCTAGGTCCGGGTTGCAACCTCCGACGGTGGAGGTCTCAGAGGTGGCAGCGCCTGTGGCCGCCACAACTCTAGGTTCAGGCTCCAAAGCATCTACCATGTCGACGACAGTAGGATCTAGCTCCCAGTGCACGAGGAAGAAGATCCGCGCCGATTGGAGTGAGAATACTCCAAGGTAAGGTTCGTTTCATTAACTTTTGTTTTAATTTTGCTCTTTGCTTTGTCTTGAATTCCTACTTTCTGTTTCCAGAACGAACATAGCGGCTCCGGCACCTACTGCGGCTCTGGTGTCTGCTGCAGCTCTAGTGCCTCTGGTGGCTCCGGAAGCTACATCGTCTGATGCTCCCGCCCCGACTCTTGCCTCTTCACCATTCATGGTAGCAGATCACACGGCAGCCCCAGCGCCGGCTGTCATGGAAACATGTCCTGAGCCAGCAACCGAAGATCCCGTGGTAGTGTCGGACATGCGCAAGAAGATTTTTTGGAAGCTCTGGTAGTTCTGGAACATGTTGTGGATGCTCTAGCATCGATGCCAGTGGTGGAGGAATGTCCGAGAAGTGTTTAGTGCTAGCTCCAGAAGCACCGGCTCTGGAGGTGGTTATGTCTGTGTCGGGGCAATCAGAGGATCCATTTGTAGGTCCTTCATCTTTGCAGCCAATAATTCAAGATCTGGCTGAGGGACCTTCTTCATCAGCCCTGGAGGTCGAAGCTCATGCAGTGGGACCTTCTTCTGCTATTGATATTTATGAGCTCTCGGAAGCTGGCCCAGGCGATATGGAGCTGTTGAATAACATGCTCACGCCGTGGGATTCTATTGTGATTTTGGAAGACCCATTGGAGCCCGCTGAAGCACCTCAAGCCGGTCCGGATCCTATCCCCCTAGCGTTGTCTATTGACAACGCTTGTTCAAGTCTCGGCGAGGTCCAGCTCAACTTTGAACACAAAAGCAAGGCTCTCGAAGAAGAGCACAACACCTTAATGTGTTGGTGCAACAGACTTCACTTCGAGACGAAGCTGACGCAGTCTAGGCTGGCTAACCAGAAGGAGTGGGTGGCCAAGGAGAAGGCTCGGCTAGCGTTGTTGGACCGTTTGTTGAATGAGAAGGAGGCTGCCATCAAGGCCCTCAATGAGATAACTCGAGAGATTCTCGAGCATGCTAAGGAGACCAATGAGGCTGCTGATGATCGTCGGGATAGCCTCAACGAACTGAATGAAGTACTCCTCAAACGTCGGGAAGCTCTCGACGAAAAGGAGGATAAGCCCCTGGAGAAGGAGCAGGACCTCCTGAAGATGCAGGAAGAGCTCGCCCTGAGGCTGACACTAGGAGAGCAGAGTTTGGTTGATGGCACCAAACAGTTTGAACAATATTGCGTTCAAGAAAAAGAGAGGATTTGGAAGGTGGGGAAGGATGTCTCCAGAAGAGAGACTGATATCTCCACTAGGGAGGACAAGTTAATGGCCAAGGAGAAGGACTTGGCAGAGGGGAGGAACCGTATCTGCCTCCAGGAAAAAGAGCTTGGCTACCAATAAAAGCGGATGGCTGAAAGTATTCAGCAGCATGCTAAGGAAGTCGAGCGCTTATCCAGGAAGTACTGGAGGACCTAAAGGGTTTGAGAGCAGCTGAGTCCCAACAAGTATAGGAATTCTTAGGGCACGCCAACAAAGCTCTGGTGCCGTTTGGTTTCAGCCCAGCACATCCGGCTGACCTTGAGCCAGAGATGGATAAGGCACTGGTGTGTTGACCTACGCCGGCAAGAAGCTTGATGCCGTGGGCGACATAGTCGTCGACAAACTGGAGACTGAAGGAAGGACCCTAGCCAGGAATGTTGCTGAATATGTTGTAGCATGTTTCAAAAGCCGAGACCCCCAGATGTCTTTATATCCGGTGTTCGAAGGACCCATTGTCGAGGAGGAACAAGCCGCCAGGTCTAGCGTTCGAGATGTTGCCCGAACAATTGCCTCGTTCTTCAATAGGAACTCTAGTAGTTAGGACTTCTCCTTTTTTGCCTTCAACTTGTAATCCTCATTTTGAATGAATGCAATCCAATCTTTTGAATGAGTGAATTCCATTTTTTATGTGTCTTCAATGCATTTCCCTTTATATTGTTGACCCCCTAGTAGATGTACACAATTTTATTGCAATCATGTACCAAAAGGATCTGACAATGTCTTGATGTCTTCACTTCTCGCGAGTCCCTGGGGGTTGTCAGAGCTTCATAGGTCCGATGGTGCCCACTGCCAACGCTTAGAAACGTCGACAGCGGGCCCCCTGGGGGTTGTCAGAGCTTGGTAGGTCCGACGACGTCCACTCCCAATGCTTGGAAATGTCGACGGCAGGCCCCCTCGGGGTGATTTCTCCATCATCTATGTTTAGTTCGCCATTAATTGTAGACATCAACAGATGGCCCCTTGGGGGTTGTTGGAGCTTGTTGGCTCCGAGGACACCCGCTTATAACGTATAAAATTTCGACGGTGGGCCCCCTAGCAGTTGTCAAAGTTTGGTAGCTCTAGCAGCGTCCACCATTGCTACCATTTTTTTCATTTTTCCTGTGCATTAAAGACAAGAAAAGCAGTAAAATGCGTCCTCTTATCCATAACTTAATTGTGGCTTATTATCCTTATTTGAATTTTAGATCCAAAGGAACTCGACATTATAACAAGTATATTGAGGAAATCTCTTTAGATCCGAATGCCTTCTGGACCCGCCCTACTGAGACCTACCAAGATATAGGTAGAGTGGCATACTTAGGGTGCCCGACAGTCTAAGCTGATAGCGCACTCCGGACCTATCATTGGCTTTGGATTTCAGGCGAGTAGACCATCTGGCAATGCTAAGACCTGAAAGAAGATTAACAATACAACTTATATATCAAATGAATAACTCAAACTAAATTTCAAAAAGAATTGCACAACTTCATTATGGACAAGAGGGAAAAGATAATAAAAGAAACGATCCTATACAAAATTAATGCACATGGAGTCTATTTTCACACAAAAATGTCTTTCATTATAGTCCCAAATTATAAGGGAGACAAGGACAAACTTAGAGTACGAAACCAAGATAAGTGTGCTATTCATCTTGTTCTAACCTGGGGTATGTAAGCTACACTTAAAGTACAATGACCAAGTTAAGTGTGCTTTTTGTCTAGGACCTACCTAACTCTATCCATAGACTTTATAATTTACATTATGTGTAAGTACAGACTCAACTCCGTGGAACTTAGCGTAAAACATACGGAGGTGCTCAATATTCCATGGATTGGGAAGCAAGGTCCCATCCTCTATTGCCAAGCGAACGCATCCGGGGTGGGAAACTTTGATTACTCAGAGGAACCTTCCAAGCCTGGTGAGAGTTTGTTCATCCCTTCATGAGTTAGTATTCTTCACAGCACCAAATCGCCTTCTTCTAACTGTCGGTTGCGCACATGCCTTTGATGATAGCGCCGGAGCACCTGGCAATATCGTGCATTCCAATTAGCTTCTTGGCACCTTCCCTCATTGATGAGGTCAAGGTCTTCATGTCGGAGCTTGTCCTGCGCAGCTTCATCAAAGGTTCAGACCCGGAGGGACCCCATGGTGATCTCCGGAGGAAGGACCGCTTCAGCTCCATACACCAAGAAGAAGGGTGTCTCTCCAGTTGACTAGTTATGTGTTGTCCTGCTCGCCCACAATGCAGACGAAATCTCTTCTATCTAGTTGGCTTCGTGTTTCTTCAGGCGCTAATATGTGCGCATCTTGAGTCCTTATAGTATCTCTGCGTTTCCTCTCTTAGCTTGGCCATTACTTGACGGGTGAGGTACTGATGTGTAGCTGACTTGTACGCCGAGATCTTCGCAGTACTCTTGGAATGCGGCACTTGTGAATTTGGTTCAATTGTCATTTATGACTCTGTTCGGAACTTTTAATCTGTAGACTATGGACTTCAAGAATTTAATAGCAGATTGCTTGTTTATTGTCACAACTGGAGTAGCTTCCAGCTACTTGGTGAACTTGTTGATGGCAACATACAGGAACCCTTAACCTCCGACGGCTTTTGGGAAAGCTCCCAAAATGTCCATCCCCCACACAGCGAATGGCCACGTCGGATGTATCATTTGCAGCGACTGAGCCAGTGTGTGAATTTGTTTCATGTGGAACTTGCATGCTTCACACATTTTTACCAGCTCAACTGCATTATGATTGACGTAGGCCAGTAAAAGCCATGCCAGAAGGCTTTACCAACAAACGTGCGAGAAGACACGTGGTTCCTACACTCGCTGCCATGGATTTCCGTGAGGATCTCATGGCCTTCTTCCCGGGCAATGAACCGCATTAGAACACCATTAGCACCACATCGGTACAAATCCCCTTCTACCAGCGCGTATCTTTTAGCCAATCTGATGATTCGATCAGCGGAAGCACCATCTTCAGGAAGGATGTAGTCTTTCAAGTAGCTTCGGATCTCCGAGATCATGCATCAGAGCTAAATTGAGCATCCGGATCTTGCACACTAGGTTGCTCGGAGCTTCCTGCAGTTCCTAAGATCCTTGGTGGACGCCATGATAACAGGGCCACCGAGACCGCCATCTTTTGGGTGTTGGTCTCGCCCCCGTCGCTCAGTTCAGCAGGCTGAGTGGCAGGTCTTGACAATCTCCTGACAAAAACTTCATCGGGAGCTTGAGCTCTAGTTGAAGCTTTTGTCGAGAATTCGTCATCTTCAGTGTTGTTGAAACGCTAGACATGACAATGTTCCAGGACGTGAAAGTCCTTCTGCAACTTCTGGACTTCAAGGAGGTAAGCAGTGAGTTGAGGGTTGTTGCAACTGCATTCACCTTTGACTTGCCTGATAATGAGTTGTGAGTCACTCTTCACCAGCAAATGCTTGACGCCATATGATGGCGCCACCTTGATTCCATATATGAGAGCTTCATACTCCACCATCTTGTTGGTTGCCTTGAAGTCATGGTGTACCATGTATTTGACCTTCTCCCAGGTCGGAGCGAGGAGAAGGATTCTAGCTCTGGCCCCCTACTTCTGCACGGAGCCATAAAAATAGAGAGTCCAGTGAGGCTTAGTGAACATTGGGACCTAAGGTTCCGATTTCTGCTCACTGTGGCCCCCTGGATTTGATTAAGAAGGGGTCCATTCCGCCATGAAGTTAGCCAATGCCTGACTCTTGATAGCATGTCAGGGCAGGAATTTGAGATTGAATTCTGCCAGCTCTGCCGCCCACTTTGCAATATTTCTCGTAGAGTTGAGGTTATGCAATATAGCATGCAGTAAATAAGAATTTACCACTGATATCTTGTGGGCTTCGAAGTAGCGATGAAGCTTCCTTGAGGCAATAAGAACTGCATAGAGCAGTTTATGCACCTCAATGTACCGAGTCTTGGCGTCATGTAGTACTTTGCCGATAAAGTATATTGGTCGTTGGATGGTCCGAACTTTCCCGGAAGGGCCCGAAGCTTCTTCTTGAGCTACCCGGACCCTCCGAAGGGGTTCGGATCTTCTTCTTGATCAGCCATGATAACTCCCACGGATGAGAGAGGTTGATCCTCAGGTAGCTTGCCTTTAGGATCCGCTCCTGGGGGCTGGGACCCAGACTCGCCTTCAGGTAGCTCCGAACCCTCTCGGAGCGGTCTGGACTCTTGGACTGAAGATGGTTCAGGTCTCTCCGCGACAAGGACCATGCTGACAACCTCCATAGTTTCTGAAATGTAAAGAAAAGAGGCTCACCTAGATCTAGAGCTACCAAGATTGGTAGTGTGGTGAGGAGCTACTTGAGTTCTTGGAATGCATTTTCTGCTTCTTCGGACCAATGGAATTGCCTAGACTTCCTCAATAGCTTGAAGAAGGAAAGTGATCGTTCCACCAATCTTGAGATGAACCAGCTAAGCGCGGCTAGACATCGAGTTAGCTTCTGGACATTCTTGACATGGCTTGGGGGCCACATCTATTCAATGGCCTTGATATTCGCCAGATTTGCCTCAATTCCTCGGTGAGTCACCAAGAATCCAAGGAGCTTCCCGGAGCTAACCTCAAAGATACATTTTTCCGGGTTTAGCTTGGTGCGCGTTATGTGCAGCTTGTCAAAGACGGCTTGCAGGTTGTCAAGAAGTGATTCCTTCTTCTTCACCTTTACGAAGATGTCATCGACATAGACTTCCACCAAATCCCTAATCAGCTCTCCAATTGTATTGTACATGGCCCGCACAAAAGTTGAAGCTGTGTCTTTTAGACCGAAAGGCATGGTAGTAAACGATACAACCCATCTACTATTATTAAGGCAATATGATCTTCCTCTTCCCTAGACATTTGAATCTGATGATATCCAGAGTATGCATCTAGGAAACACAATAGTTCACACCCGGACGTGGAAACCACTATCTGATCTATCCTAGGTAGTAGAAATCGGTCTTTTGGACTGTAACACCCTAATTTTCATGCATCATGCCCCACATACACTCATATACATGTTTAACATTAACCCACAACAAGAGGAACGAGTTTAAAATTGATTCGGAGCATTTAAAATTGATTTGGAGCAAAACCGCACTTAAAATGCAGGAAAGTGCGGACTAGTCCGATTTTCCTGAGGACTAGTCCGATTTCTCTCTGACTAAAAACGGACTTGTCCGTTTTTGCTGCGGACTAGTCCGATTTTGCCTCTGGAAATTTTTCGGACTTGTCCGGTATTTCGCGACTCCGAGTTGATCTTTTGTTTTATGACTTGTTTCTTGGGTTTCACATTAAGTGGGCCTAGGGACGTCGTGCCTAACTCTTTTAGAGCCCATGTGGGACTCTAAACCGGCCTCTACTCATCCCAAAACTCGAACTCCATCTAACCCTAGCCTCCACCTCTATATAAACAACCCCACCCCTTGGTTTGACATCCATTTGCCACCTTTCCACCCACCCAAACCCTAGTTCGTGGGGAGCCACCGCCAAGGAGGGAGGAGAAGATCCCAAGCAAGAAGAAGAAGAGGAGGAAACGAAAGAGGATCGAGATCTCCACCAAGTTTCGTCCTTCACCACCAATTCATCCCCAAGTTCATCGCCAACCCTAGATCACCAAGATCCAAGTGCTACCTCCAAGTTTCTTGATTCATTAGAGTTCTAAACACCCGGTATACCTTCTATTATCTTTTCCTTACGTGAACTCAACACCTAATATCCAAATTCACGTCGATCTAGAAAACCCTAATCCACTGATCTTGCAGAGTGCGGACTTGTCCGGTCCCTAGCGGACTAGTCCGATCTTTCTAGTTAAATTGTGTTGAATTAATTCTAAAATTTGATCTAATCGACTCCAAACCTATATAAACTTGTTAAAAGCTATTAGAACTAGTTAGTTATCATTAAAAGCAATCAATTAACAGGTTCTACCTTGCATTTGCATTAATCATGCATGTCATGTCATATTGAGTAATATTTATGCACTCTTTGATTGTGTTTCTTGTCTTGTATGTTTGTTGTGTGGATTAGACGGATTTGCGCTAGAAAGTGCCGCGGAGGATCTACAACACCAAGAGTTTGAATGCCTTGATCCTAATCAACCGCAAGAGCAAGGCAAGTGTCCTTGAAGCATATTGATCATGTTTTTAAAATAAATGTTTTGTTTGCAAACTGCATGCTTATGTCTGTAAGACCTATGTGTGCTGAATATATTGGCTTGTAGTGAATACACTTGGCTTTGATGATAAAAGTTTTTAATATCACCAAAACACCTTTTTATCAAGGACCGACTCTAGCTCTGAGCTACAGCAAGGTCCGACGGTAGGTCCGGCTTGGTTTGGGTAGCTCCGGTTACGTTCAATGCTAGGTCCGACTTCTTGGTAAGGTCCTACCAGCTTTGGTAAGCTCCGGTGAGCTTTATCTTTAGCTCCGACATGTATTTGATAGCTCCGGAATGCTTTTGCTAAGCTCCGACGTACTTTGTCTAGCTCCGGTTTTGGGTTGACTAGTTTTGACTAGTTTTTGGTAAGCTCCGTTGCTAGGATCTACTAGTTTTGGTAAGCTCCGGCAGGTGCTTCATTGTACTAGTTTTGGTAAGCTCCGCGTCAAGCTCCGGCTTGCTGTGGGATGGTCCAGAACTTGACCGTAATACTTCTGCTTTTCATTCGCAAAGTTTTGAACTTGCTTTATATTCTTGGAAAGATTGCTTAGTATTCATTTGCTAAGTTTTTGGTGTGTTTTGGTTGATATGGATAATATTGTGTTACTGTGGTTTTGCAACATGCTTATGTGAGGTTCTCACGTAGGGTGTTGTGTTCGGAACTAACTTGAGTCAAGTCGAAGACTTGGGCTCGTATGGATTGGTTGTTTATTCATGTGCAGGTGTTGCTTGAGTTCAAGACATGGCTGGTGACGGGATCCATTGGACTAGTCTCAGGGAGGAGATGAGGTTCCAACAACCAAGTTCGGGAGGAATTGTGATTGAGCTGATCAGGAGGTCGCGCAGGATGATTGAATCAAGGGCAGTGCATATGAAGGTTACTGGACGTCGAAGGAAGGTGTTTGCACGTATGCATGCGGTGCATGAAGTGGCAACATGGTTCTGAAGATGGTTTATGGATGGGAAGATCTGGTTGGAAGGATCGGATCGTATCGGTTGATGACTTCGGCTGCGGCGAAGTCGGTTATGGCTCGGTATGGAAAGTATCGAGTTGGTTATGATAGGATTTCGTGTGGGTCACGAATTTGAGTTGTTTAGGAATGTGGGATACGTTCCTAAGATGTTTGGAAGTCTTAAGATTGCTTCTATCTGCGTATAGAAGAATCTTGAGCAGTTATGGAAAGTTATGATTCATGATCTGAGTAGGATTGGAGTCCTAGTTGGTATTGGGTTGGCCTAAGGGCTGGTTATATAAGCAAGGGAGCCCAGAGCTCGTGGTACACGACTTTGGGGCTGTTCCTCTTGTGTTCTATTGAATAAAATTCGTAGTTTTAAGGAACTTTTGTGCCTTGTTCGTCCGACTTGTTCCAGACAAGTTTTACTCGTCGAGTTTCTGGACAGCACTACCATTCATCGGTGGTTATCATAACTCGAGTTTTACAGATCCAATTGACGTGATTCTTTTTGGGTTTTCTTCACAAATTGATTGTATATCATCTGTCAAAATGTCACGGTCATTGGATTTGTGTTCTATGATCTACACGAGTTTCTTTGCAGCGTTCCAGAACTGTTTTTTCTCGGGTAGGGCAGATTGACCATTGTTTGATCTTCCGATCATAACTTGAGTTTTTCTCGACGGATTTGAGTGATTCTTTTTGTGTTGTCTTCGTGACTTGATTCTATCTGATATCTATCACTTTTGTCACGGTGAAACACGTTTAGATTAGTATCACACACGATTTCTTTAACAGATCGTTTTTCTGCCGAAAGGGTTTGGGGTTTAATTGTTTCCGCTGCGTAAGATTTTTAAATCTACCATTCACCCCCCCTCTGGTATATTTTCACGTGCTCTTCGATCCTACAATTGGTATAAGAGCCACAGTGCTCTAATCTTTGTGATTTGCACGTGTTTTTGACTAATCATCATGGAGAAGTACTTCCGCCAAACCGTGTGTGTTTGCTGGTATTGATTTTCAGGTTTGGAAGGCACGCATGGAGGCTTTCATCTAGGCACAAGGCTTTGCAATATGGGAGAAGGTATACAAGCCTTACGAAGTGCCATCAAATGATCAAGTCACGACCACAAACCTACCGGACGTCGACAACAACAACAAAGCCCAAAACTTGATCATCCAAGGACTCACTCAAAGCGACTTTGATCGTTTCGCGCACCCCCGATCAGCATACGATGTTTGGAGAGCTCTCTGTGATTACCATGAAGGCTCCAACACAATCAAGGAGGTAAAACAAGATATGTTCAAAAAGGAATATATGCGTTTTGAGATGCAACCAGGTGAGTCTATCGATGACCTTTTTGCTCGTTTCAATAAAATTCTCAGCAACTTACGTAGTGTCAATGTAAATTTTTCTGATGTTGAGAATGATAGGCAACTTCTTAGTGTGTTAGACATGTCAATTTGGGAGATGAAAGTCACATCTATTCGTGAATCTACTGTCATGAGTTCTCTTACATTAGATGTACTCTATTCTAAACTAAAAACTCATGAAATTGACATCCTAGCACGTAAGAACCCAAATAAGTCTATTGCATTTGTTTCACAACGTGATATGTCTAGCTCCGGCCAATCATCATCTTGCAATACTCTTGCTTTATTGTCCTCACTAACCCTGGAGCAGATCGAAGAATTTCCAGAAGAGGAGTTGGCACTTATCTCTACTAGATTCTCAAAATCATTGCAAAATGTGAGAACTAAAAGGAGTGGAAGCTCCGGACCTCAACGCTGTTTTGAATGTGGTAAAATAGGACACTTTCGTACAGAATGCCCTAACCTTTCAGGTCCGGCCACCCGAGAAGAAAAACAAAGCAAGGTCCAGACCTCCTCTGGAAATTCCAACAAAAAGAAAAAGAAGGGTACCATAGGACGCAAGATGATTAACAGCTTCATCACCGCACTTCAAGAACTTAGTTCAAGTGATGTAGATTTTGAAAGTGATGAAGATGATGACGATCTGGACAACTTATGCTTCATGGCGGGCAAAACAAGATCAAGATCAAGTCAGGAGGATGCAGAACACAACAGTGAAGACGATGAGGTATGTTCTACCTGCAATGAAATGTGTGATGCTATTTCTCATGCAACTATTATTGTCAAGAAAAAGGACAAAAAGCTTAGGGGTAGTGCTGCTAAAATTGAATTACTAGAATCTGAAATTAACCGTTTAAAAACATTGATTCCTAGTGATGATGCATGTCCCTCATGTGACTTAATCTATGAACAATTGTCCACATTAAGAAGTGCACACTCCTCCACTCTAGATAAACTTGAATTAGAAATTGAAAAGAACAAAGAGCTTGCTGCACTTAATGATAAAAACTTGAAAGATGCTAGCTGTTCTATGATTGATTTGCATTGTTCTACTTGTGATGATCTTGATAAGAAACTACATGATGCTATGAATGAAATTTCTATATTGAACAATGCTTTACGTTCTCATGAAGTTAAATTTTGTTCCAATTGCAAACTAAAAGGAAAAACTTCATGTGAAAATTGCCTTGATCTGTCCAACAAACTTGATGACATGCATAGGACATTAGATCGGTTTTGTAATGGGAATAAGAACCTAAACTTGCTGCTGAATTCTTCCAAGTCTTGCAATGATAAAACTGGTTTAGGTTTTGATTCTCATGCTCATGCTAAGGCACATCCACCTAAAATTGTAAAGTCATTAGGAAGTGGTTTGATTCAAACAGTCCCTAGACAAAATGGAGTGGTTTTCAAGTCTGCAGGAGTGATGCCACATTCGGTTTCAAATAAAAATAGTGCTTGCTCATCTAGACATGAAAACAAAGTTAAATTTCATTGTACCTTCTGTGGTAGAGATGGTCATGTCATAGATTTTTGTTATAGACTAGCTAAATAACAGAAAAGGGAAAGAATGGTTGCTAGATCTCATAACTTTCATGCAAAATTTGCTGCACACATTGAACCGAATGTACAACCTGCTGTTTTGAGTCAAAAACATTCAAAGTTTACCTCCGGACCTTCTGTTTTTTCTTCCGGAGCTACTGATTTTTGTGCTACACAAGTAACACCTTATAGGTCAGTAGTCAAGAATAAAAAATCTCAAACTTTGACTCATAAACCTGCTGTTTTGTCTCAGCTTTCGCGTGTTTTTCCTGCTGCACGTCGCGTGACTCAGTACTAGATTCCTAAATGCCTCTTGACTAACCCCAGTATTGAGTCATCGATGTATTGTGCTTTTATATAGGTTACACGTTTGAGGAAGGAGAACGTTTGGATTGTGGATTCAGGTTGCTCACGCCACATGACCGGTAACAAAGATTGGTTCTCCTCCCTCTCTTTTGTGTCACGTGTAGAGAATGTTACTTTTTCCGATAATTCTTCAACTCCTATAATTGCTAAGGGTTCGGTTAGAGTAAATGATCACTACACTTTGAAGGATGTGGCACTTGTCAAAAATTTGAAATACAACTTGCTTTCTGTTCCACAATTGCTAGATGAAAATCTAGAAATTATTTACAATAAAAACTGCTGCAAAGTTGTAGGTTCAAATAGTGAGCTTATTTTTAACATGTCTCAGTTTGGAAGAGTTTTTAAAGCTGATTTTGATATGTCTTCCTCTAAGCATAGGTGTCTAGTTGCTAATGATTCAAAGGACTTATATTTTTTGCATCGTAGACTTGGTCACATAGGCTTTGATCACCTAACGCATGTTAGTGCTCTTGATCGCATACGTGGGCTGCCTAAGCTTAAAGGGGGCAAAGATATTGTGTGCTCTTCTTGTAGACATGCTAAGATGGTTGCAGGTTCACATACTCCTCTCACAATGATCATGACAACTGAACCATGTCAACTTTTGCATCTTGACACCGTAGGACCTTCACGTGTTCAATCCTTCGGAGGTAAATGGTATGTTCTTGTTATTGTTGATGATTATTCTAGATACTCTTGGGTTTACTTTATGGCATCTAAGAATGAATTTTTTAGTCACTTTAGAACTTTATTTCTTAGATTATCAATTGATCACCCAGGATCATTAAAAGCAATTAGAAGTGATAATGGAACCAAATTTAAAAATCAATCTTTTGATCACTTTTGTGCTGAAAATGGAATAAATCATCAATTCTCTTCACCATATGTACCTCAACAAAACGGTGTTGTAGAAAGAAAGAACAGAACCTTAGTTGAGATGGCTAGGACTATGCTTGATGAATATCAAACTCCTAGGAAATTTTGGGCTGATGCGTTAGCAACCGCTTGTTATGTCTCAAATCGTGTTTTCTTGCGTGCTAAGCTAGGTAAAACACCATATGAGCTCCGGTTTGGACATAGGCCTAGTGTTACACACTTTCAGGTCTTTGGTTGCAGATGCTTTCTTAAGAAACATGGTAATCTTGATAAATTTGAACCTAGATCTATTGATGGCATGTTTCTTGGTTATCCATCTCATACTAGAGGCTACCGTGTGCTTTTACTTGACACTAACAAAATTGTGGAGACTTGTGAAGTGTCTTTTTATGAAGCTAGCCCAGGTACTAGCTCCGGTGTTGCAGGACCAGATCCGTATCCTCAGGGGGAGGGTATTTTCGAAGATGAAGAAGAGTCGGTGATACTTCCTGGTAGTTCCAAAGTTGACACGTGTCCAGCTCCGGACATTGAACAAGCTTCGGCTATCACCTATGCTGGTCCTGATCATCCTCAAGCCACAAGCTCATCGATTTGTGATGAACATGAAGAAGAAGAAGCTTGTGAGACATCTATTCCCCTACGGTTTTACAAAGATCATCCCCCACAACAGATGATTGGAAGTTTGCACGAACGAGTCACACGGTCCAGGTTTTGCTCCAAACTCTCATGCTCATTCTGCTTTTGTTGCTTCTTTTGAACCCAAAGATATATCACATGCACTCACTAATGAATCTTGGATTATTGCCATGCAAGAAGAGTTAGAAAATTTTGAAAGAAATAATGTTTGGAAACTTGTACCTCCACATCTAGGTCACACTTTAATTGGAACTAAATGGGTATATAAAAATAAACAAAGTGAGGATGGGGTTGTGGTTAGGAATAAGGCTAGGTTGGTTGCTCAAGGTTTCACTCAAGTTGAAGGTCTAGATTTTGATGAAACTTTTGCTCCTGTCACTAGATTAGAAGCCATAAGAATTTTGTTAGCTTTTGCAGCATCTAAAGGTTTTAAGCTATATGAAATGGATGTTAAAAGTGCTTTTCTTAATGGCTACATAGATGAGGAGGTTTATGTCAAAAAACCACCGGGTTTTGAAAATCCAGATTTTCCTAATCATGTTTACAAACTGTCCAAAGCCTTGTACGGTCTCAAACAAGCCCCTAGAGCATGGTATGATAGGTTAAAAACATTCTTACTTGAAAAGAGGTTTACCATGGGCAGGGTTGATAAAACTCTTTTTGTGCTTAAGCATGGCAATGACTCATTATTCGTTCAAGTGTATGTGGATGATATTATCTTTGGTTGTGCTTCTCATGATCTTGTGTCCAAGTTTTCAGCAATGATGAGTTCCGAATTTGAAATGAGTATGATGGGTGAACTCACTTACTTTTTGGGACTGCAAATCAAGCAAACCGAGGAGGGTACCTTTGTGCATCAAATGAAGTATACCAAAGACCTCCTAAGGTGCTTCAACATGGACAAAAGCAAGCCTCTTCAGACACCAATGGGAACAGCAACAACACTTGAACTTGATGAAGATGGTGAACCCGTGGGTCAAAAAGAATATAGAAGTATGATCGGATCACTTTTGTACCTCAGGGCATCAAGACCGGACATACAATTCAGCGTATGTCTTTGTGCACGGTTTCATGCTTCCCCACGTGTTTCACATCGTCAAGCCGTCAAAAGGATTCTCAGGTACTTACATGGAACCCAAGAATTTGGCATTTTTCTTGCTTCTTCCTCAACCGTTACTTTGAAAGCTTTTTCGGATGCTGATTTTGGGGGTTGTAGGATTGATAGGAAAAGTACTTCCGGTGCTTGTCATTTTCTTGGTAATTCTCTTGTTGCTTGGTCCTCTAGAAAACAAAATTCAGTTGCACAATCCACAGCCGAATCTGAATATGTAGCTGCTGCTAGTGCTTGCTCACAAATTCTTTGGATTGTTCAAACACTTAAGGACTATGGGGTTGATCTAGATAGTGTTCCACTGTTTTGTGATAACACTAGTGCTATTTGCATTGCTAAAAACCCCGTGCAACATTCTAGAACTAAGCACATTGATATTAGGTATCACTTTCTCCGTGATAATGTTGAAAAAGGAAACATTGTGCTTCACCATGTAGATACCGAACAACAATTGGCTGACATTTTTACAAAACCTTTGGATTTCACTCGTTTTTGTTTCATTCGTGGTGAAATAGGGGTTGTGCATCCTCATGGCTTAAATTGAGGGGGAGTTTTTGAAACTTGGGAAGTCTATGTATGAATCTGAAATTAAAATAATATGAGCATAGTATTTCATACATATATGACTTTGTGATTCCTTTTACAGGCTGAAAGTTCTTACTACATTACTCATGTTATACATTTTGTAGTTTTTGCCATGTCTAGTAATTGGAATAATTACTTACACTAAATCTGGTCATGGTCGAACTTTCTTCCTATTTTGAACTTGTTGCATGCTCACAAATGCTTTTAATCATTAAGAATTTATCAAGTAATCAACTCACATGTTGAGTTTTTATGAACAAATATAAATTGAGAAAAGATCAAGAGAATATGCATGCATCGCACTTCTTCTTTTGAGATGGCTTGTCATTGCACTTAGATATGAACTTGGAAGAAGTTGTGTATGACTAAAACCATGTCCTTAAGCTTCTGATTGTCAAATGACATAGGCTTGGCTTGGTTGGTTAGAATAAGGTAGATGCGCATATAATCTCTTGCAAATATCATATGATCTAAATTTATGCTTTGAAAAATAATAAAATGCAGCAACTAGTGTCATGCTATCAGGTTTTAAGATAGTTAAGTTTGTGAGATCATGACTTGCTTAAATTGAAAATTACATTTGATCTCTAGCATGGCTTACACTACTTTATGTATTTCATTGATGTGATAATGTAAGGTACTTGATAGTATGACTTGGATGAGCTTTGTATATATGTATATGTTATAATATGCTCATAACAACTAAAGAGGGAGAGATAAATTGTTTTATATGCTCATGACTTGCTGAATACATTGTCAAAGGGCGAGAGATAAGCATGAAGAGAAAGATAATGTGCATGGGGAGAGATGATAAAGGGGGAGAAATATGTGAATTTTTAATTTTGATTTTTTTGCTTTTCTTCTCATTTTATTTACGATTTACAAAAAGGGGAGAAATTATCTTCAAAACTTTTAATGAGAATAAGTCAATGTTTGGATATTAACTGGTGTTACCAATGCATTCATCAAGGGGGAGATTGTAAGACCTATATGTACTGAATACATTGGCTTGTAGTGAATACACTTGGCTTTGATGATAAAAGTTTTTAATATCACCAAAACACCTTTTTATCAAGGTCCGACTCTAGCTCTGAGCTACAGCAAGGTCCGACGGTAGGTCCGGCTTGGTTTGGGTAGCTCCGGTTACGTTCAATGCTAGGTCCGACTTCTTGGTAAGGTCCGACTAGCTTTGGTAAGCTCCGGTGAGCTTTATCTTTAGCTCCGGCATGTATTTGATAGCTCCGGAATGCTTTTGCTAAGCTCTGACGTACTTTGTCTAGCTCTGGTTTTGGGTTGACTAGTTTTTACTAGTTTTTGGTAAGCTCCGGTGCTAGAATCTACTAGTTTTGGTATGCTCCGGCAGGTGCTTCATTGTACTAGTTTTGGTAAGCTCCGGGTCAAGCTCCGGCTTGCTGTGGGATGGTCCGGAACTTGATCGTAATACTTCTGCTTTTCATTCGCAAAGTTTTGAACTTGCTTTATATTCTTGGAAAGATTGCTTAGTATTCATTTGCTAAGTTTTTGATGTGTTTTGGTTGATATGGATAATATTGTGTTACTGTGGTTTTGCAACATGCTTATGCGAGGTTCTCACGTAGGGTGTTGTGTTCGGAACTAACTTGAGTCAAGTCGAAGACTTGGGCTCGTATGGATTGGTTGTTTATTCATGTGAAGGTGTTGCTTGAGTTCAAGACATGGCTGGTGACGGGATCCATTGGACTAGTCTCAGGGAGGAGATAAGGTTCCAACAACCAAGTTCGGGAGGAATTGTGGTTGAGCTGATCAGGAGGTCGCGCAGGATGATTGAATCAAGGGCATTGCATATGAAGGTTACTGGACGTCGAAGGAAGGTGTTTGCACGTATGCATGCGGTGCATGACGTGGCAACATGGTTCCGAAGATGGTTAATGGATGGGAAGATCTGGTTGGAAGGATCGGATCGTATCGGTTGATGACTTCGGCTGCGGCGAAGCCGGTTATGGCTCGGTATGGAAAGTATCGAGTTGGTTATGATAGGATTTCGTGTGGGTCACGAATTTGAGTTGTTTAGGAATGTGGGATACGTTCCTAAGATGTTTGGAAGTCTTAAGATTGCTTCTATCTGCGTATAGAAGAATCTTGAGCAGTTATGGAAAGTTACGATTCATGATCTGAGTAGGATTGGAGTCCTAGTTGGTATTGGGTTGGCCTAAGGGCTGGTTATATAAGCAAGGGAGCCCAGATCTCGTGGTGCATGACTTTGGGGCTGTTCCTCTTGTGTTCTATTGAATAAAATTCGTAGTTTTAAGGAACTTTTGTGCCTTGTTCGTCCGACTTGTTCCAGACAAGTTTTACTCGTCGAGTTTCTGGACAGCACTACCTTTCGTTGGTGGTTTTATCATAACTCGAGTTTTACAGATCCAATTGACGTGATTCTTTTTGGGTTGTCTTCACAACTTGATTTTATATAATCTGTCAAAATTTCACGGTCATTGGATTTGTGGTCTATGATCTAAACGAGTTTCTTTGCAGCGTTCCAGAACTGTTTTTTCTCGGGTAGGGCAGATTGACCATTGTTTGATCTTCCGATCATAACTTGATTTTTTCTCAACGGATTTGAGTGATTCTTTTTGTGTTGTCTTCGTGACTTGATTCTCTCTGATATCTATCACTTTTGTCACGGTGAAACACATTTAGATTAGTCTCACACACGATTTCTTTAACAGATCATTTTTCTGCCGAAAGGGTTTGGGGTTTAATTCTTTCCACTGCGTAAAATTTTTAAATCTACCATTCACCCCCCCATCTCTGGTAGCTTTTCACGTGCTCTTCGATCCTACAATGTTAATTTGATGGGGATCCTATGGTAGGAAGTTTACTAGCGTTGTTTGACCACCCTTGTCGCCTGGAATTTATGGTAGAGAGTCGGGATGGGATTTTACCTTTTTGCCTCGCTTAATCAACTGGGATGGAAACTAGCTATACCACTCAATTTAATTATGCATGGATGAGATTATGGTTAACATGAACTGGTTAAATAAGATATGGTAATGGGTCATCTAAGCAAGCCTGGTATGTGGATGGGTTGGATGTTATGGTGGTTTTGCTTGCTTTAGATCTAAGGACCGATTCATGCGAGAATAAGCCAGGACTACAGTGCCACCACGAGGCCAAGTATGGGTGCGTCATAGCTGATTAATTAGGGCTTTGCCAGTGCTATTTGGACCATTATGGATGCTCGGGAAAGGGGTAGTCGGATTGGGTTTGTTGATGATTGGTGGGACTACCCTGGGATCCGAATGGCTCAAGAGGGGGCCCTTGGTTGAAGATATGCTTAGTTGGAGACATCGCCACCGGTGAAACCTCAGTGGGGTCTAAATAGGCTAGTAATCCCTTTGTAAAGGCTATTTTGTGATCTCTTAGCCACACACCGATGGAAGTGTGAGACGGCATAATAGAGGTTCTAGTCATCGAAAGGTGATAAAATCACGAACACGTGGGTAAAGAGGTGCAAACTCTCTAGAGTTAATTAAAACTATCATGATAGCCGTGCTCCCAGTTATGAGCATCTGGACAACTTCCATGATTAGAGGGAACTCGGTATTGGGATGGTATTTGGGATGGTTATGGTTGGTATTATGGTTATGAATTAAATTCTGGTATTGAATATGGTTATTGGTATACGGATGATGGATATGGAATATGGACTAGTATTATGATATTACTTATGATTATGATGGGTTTACTTCACATACATGTAATATATTGATTTTCAAATGTTTTAAAGTACTTTTCAGCACTTTGCCATTATTATTATTGTCGTCATTTGAATCAGCCACATGTCATACTTTCCACACTTACTGAGTACGACATGTACTCACTCTTGCAATCCCCCCCAACAGTTGCAGGTCAGGATTGGGAGTTTAATGGTGATAATGCGGAGTTCTAGGCCGTGTCTACCGTCAACTTTGCCTGTGGTGTTTATTGGAGCTGCGCTATCCCTTATGCTTAGTTTGCTTAGTTGCTTAATTAGTTTATTTCTGCTGCATTAGTTGAACTTGTCATTAATATTCATTAGAGCTTGTATTCGAGGATAATCTGGTTGTGTAATAAAATTTGGTTAATTAATCTTGTTCTGTGGTAATTATCTGTATATCATTTGTGATTGCACTCGTGTATGTGTGATGAACATTCTAGGCACACATATGCGTTAGCTTGGTTCATTTTTTGGAACCGGGCGTCACAGATTGGTATCAGAGCCACAGGTTGACCGTAGGATGCATCCTAGATTGAATGGACACTTTAGAGCACATAGGAGCACCCAGGAATCGATGTGTTTCTGCTTGGAGTGCTGTTTGCTATATATATTGATTGCTTGTGTGCTTAATAGAGGATTTTGGGATGCCTTAGCATTACCATGTCCACCTAGGCTAGTATAGCTAGTTGGTTAGCTTCATATCCCTTGATGCATATAGTTGGGGACGTTTTCTAATTCATACCTATTGCTTTCCTTCAGATGGTGAGGACTCGCAACCAGAGGGATGGCAATGATGAGGAGGAGAACATGGAGTGCCTCAGAACAACATTGGACAAGGATCTACTCAGGGATCTATCAACATTGAGCAGCTATTGGCCATGCAAAACCAGCTCATGCAAACCATGATACAAACAATGGAACAGCTGCAGGCTGGTAACATCAACAATCAGCCCCACATGCCTCCACCGCCACCCCCGCCTCCTCATAACCAATTGGGAGAGTTTATGAGGACTAGACCGCCGACCTTCACTCACGTTGCCGGCCCTATGGATGCGGATGATTGGCTCAAGTCCGTGGAGAAGAAGCTAGCTATTGTCCAATGCAGTGACCGGGAGAAGGTCTTGTTTGCTTCTCATCAACTAGTTGGAGCAGCTGCGGATTGGTGGGATTCTTATTGCAATGCTCATGAGAACCAAGAGAGAATTACTTGGGACGAATTCAAGGAGAATTCTCGTTCTCATTATGTGCCGGAGGGTGTTATGATCTTGAAGAGGCAAGAATTTGAGAATTTAAGGCAAGGGACATCAAGCGAGAGTGAATATCTCAACAAGTTCACTCAACTCTCAAGATATGCACCTGAGGATGTTAGTTGGGACAGCCGGAAACAATACTTGATCATGAGGGGCTTGAACAACGAAATTCAAGTGCAATTGCTCAATTGTGACTATGCAAATTTTCAGAAGCTCGTGGACAAAGCAATTGTGATTGAGAACAAGATTCGTGAGATGGAGCAAGAAATCAATAGGAAGGTGCCATATCAAGGACAGCAACAAGTAAGTAACGTGCGCCCTCGCCTTGCACCACCCAGTGCGCCCTATTACAGCTCCTCTATTCCTGCTTAGCGCCCTGGTTATGCACCACGCCCAGCTCAGTTTGTGCAGCAACGCCCTGTTATGCAAGCACCTAGGCCTCCAATGCCTTATGCACCTCGTGCTAATTTTCCTGCTGCAAATGTTCAAAACCAAGCTCATCCCAATAATTCCGGTAGAGTTAAGAAGTGCTATACTTGTGGAGAAGTTGGACACTTCGCGCATCAATGTCCTAAGTCAGGCCTTGGTCAAGGAAGCAATGCGCCGAGGCAAAACCCAAGACCCAATGGAGGAGCGCCACAAGGAAGCCGTGGACAGCAGAATTTTGCTCGTGGCAACGTGAACCATGTCTCTACGGAGGATGCTCAACAAGCGGATGACGTGGTCATTGGTATGTTTCTCGCCAACTCCAACCCCGCGACTATGTTATTTGATTCTGGAGCATCACATTCATTCATTGCATCGAAGTATGTTGCCAAGTATAGTTTGCCTATCTCTCATATGAAGTTTACTGTGTTGGTTAAGTCTCCTGGAGGAGAGATTCGGACAAATATAGTATGTCCAAATGTAAGTCTTAGAATAAGGGGGGTAGACTTCCCGACCAACCTCATTGTTTTGGATTCTCAAGGATTGGACATTATACTTGGTATGGACTGGTTGAGGAAGCACAATGGAGTTATTGAGTGTGCCACGAAGACGGTGAAGTTGACCAATGAAGAAGGGACCACCGTAGAATTTGAAGCATCTCAAACCGCACCGAAGCAATTGAAGTTGAATCATATGGACGGTGCCACAATTAAGGAGATTCCGGTGGTGTGTGAATTTTTGGATGATTTTCCAGACGAGTTGCTAGGTATGCCACCTGATCGAGACATTGAGTTTGTTATTGATTTAATACCTGGAACTGCACCTATAGCTAAGAGGCTGTATAGGATGCCTCCTATGGAATTAGCGGAGCTCAAGAAGCAAATTCAAGAGCAACTAGAGAAGGGTTTTATTCGCCCTAGCTCTTCACCTTGGGGAGCGCCCGTTCTATTTGTGGACAAGAAGGATGGATCCCAAAGGATGTGTGTGGATTACCGAGCTCTCAACGAGGTAACAATCAAGAACAAGTACACCTTGCCACGCATAGAAGACTTGTTTGATCAGATGAAGGGTGCTTGTGTCTTCTCCAAGATTGATTTGAGGTCAGGATACTTTCAAATGAAGATTAGACCATCGGACATACCCAATACAGCTTTTAGGACACGATATGGATCTTATGAGTACACCGTGATGTCCTTTGGATTGACAAATGCACCTGCGTACTTTATGTACCTCATGAATAAGATATTCATTGAGTACTTGGACAATTTCGTCGTGGTGTTTATTGATGATATTATGATCTACTCGAAGGATGAGAAAGAGCATGAGGAACACTTGAGGTTTACATTGCAGAAATTGAGGGAGCATCGATTGTATGCCAAGTTCAACAAGTGTTAGTTTTGGTTGAAAGAGGTGTCGTTTTTGGGTCATATAATTTCAGGAGGAGGAGTATCGGTTGACCCCGGAAAAGTGAGAGACGTGTTGAAGTGGGAACCGCCGCAAAATGTCAAGGAAATAAGTAGTTTTCTCGGGATGGCTGGATATTACCGTAGATTCATCAAGGGCTTTTCCAAGATGGACAAGCCTATGATGGAGTTGCTAATCAAGGGAAAGGCATTCCAATGAACTGAAGCTTGTCATAATAGTTTTGAGGAGTTAAAGAAGAGGTTGACAACAGCCCCAGTTTTGGTACTGCCGGATGTGAGCAAGGGTTTTGATATTTATTGCGATGCATCGAGACAAGAGCTTGGATGTGTATTGATGCAAGAAGGTCAAGTGGTCGCCTATGCATCGAGACAACTGAAGAAACATGAGCAGAATTACCCAACACACAATTTGGAACTTGCAGCCGTGGTACATGCATTGAAGATTTGGAGGCACTATATTCTTGGACATAGGTGTGAAATTTATACGGATCATAAGAGTTTGAAGTATATTTTCACACAAACGGATCTGAACTTGAGGCAACGAAGATGGTTGGAGCTCATCAAAGATTATGATTTGGGGATCAACTATCATCTGGGAAAAGCCAATGTAGTGGTCGATGCTTTGAGTAGAAAGGGAGTAAGTCACCAACTCACAGCTCGAGAGTTACCATCCGAGTTATGTAAGGAGTTTGAACGATTGAACCTCGGGTTTGTAAATGAGATGGAGATGATAGAGTTAAACCCAACCTTGGAGCAAGAAATTCGAGAGGCCCAAACCGCAGATGTAGAGATCAAGGAAATTAAGGACAGGACTGAAGTAGGGAGAGAATTCGGATTTGACGAGGATGAACATGGTACCTTATGGCTTGGAAAGAGAATCATTGTGCCTAATGTAAATCATATTCCGGAGACAATATTAAAAGAGGCACATGACTCGCCTTACTCAATTCACCCCGGTTGTACGAAGATGTACAAAGACTTGAAGGCTTGCTATTGGTGGGATAGCATGAAAAAGGACATAGCTGAATATGTGGCATTGTGTGATGTGTGTCAACGAGTCAAGGCGGAACATCAAAGGCCAGCTGGATTATTGCAACCGTTGAAGATTCCGGAATGGAAGTGGGAAGAAATTGGAATGGACTTCATAGTTGGGTTACCACGTACTCAGTCCGGGTATGACTCAATTTGGGTAATTGTGGATCACTTAACCAAGTCAGCTCATTTTGTCCCTGTGAAGACCAAATATACAGCTGCACGATTGGCCAAAATATACATGGAGCATATTGTGTGTCGACACGGAGTACCTAAGAAGATAGTCTCAGATAGAGTTTCTCAATTTACCTCTAGATTTTGGCAAAAATTGCATGAAGCCTTGGGAACGAGGTTGAATTTTAGTTCAGCATATCATCCTCAAATGGATGGACAAACCGAGAGGACCAATCATATTTTGGAGGACATGTTAAGAGCTTGTGCTTTGAAGCATGGGAAGAGTTGGGAAAAAAGCTTGCCATACGCGAAATTTTCATACAACAATAGTTACCAAGCAAGCTTGAAAATGTCACCGTATGAAGCGCTTTATGGGAGGAAGTGTAGGACGCCTTTATTTTGGAATGAGGCAGGAGAAACTCAAGTATTTGGTCCGGATGTGTTGCAAGAAGCCGAAAAGCAAGTCCGAATAATTCGTGAAAACTTGAGGGCTACCCAATCAAGACAAAAAGGCTATGCGCACAATAGGAGAAGGAAATTAGCCTTTGAAATAGGAGATTTTGTTTACCTCAAGGTGTCACCAATGAGAGGTCATAAGAGGTTTAACATAAGGGGCAAGCTCGCACCTCGTTATATTGGACCATTCAAGATTTTGGACCAAAGGGGAGAAGTAGCGTATAAGTTGGAGATGCCAGCTCATCTTTCGGATGTCCATGATGTCTTTCGTGTTTCCCAGCTCAAGAAGTGCTTGAGAGTACCGGAAGAACAAGTTCCAATGGAAGAATTGGAACTAGAGGAAGGTTTGACTTATGCCGAACAACCGGTCAAAACCTTGGAAACTAAGGAGAGGGTCACAAGGAACAAGGTTATTAGATGGTGTAAAGTTCAATGGAAGCACCACAAAGAAAAAGAAGCGACGTGGGAATTGGAGGATGATCTCAAGAAGGAATTTCCCTATCTCTTCTCTTCCGCGTCGAATCTCGAGGGTGAGATTCATATTAAGGGGGGTAGGTTTGTAACACCCTAATTTTCATGCATCATGCCCCACATACACTCATATACATGTTTAACATTAACCCACAACAAGAGGAACGAGTTTAAAATTGATTCGGAGCATTTAAAATTGATTTGGAGCAAAACCGCACTTAAAATGCAGGAAAGTGCGGACTAGTCCGATTTTCCTGAGGACTAGTCCGATTTCTCTCTGACTAAAAATGGACTTGTCCGTTTTTGTTGCGGACTAGTCCGATTTTGCCTCTGGAAACTTTCCGGACTTGTCCGATATTTTGCGACTCTGAGTTGATCTTTTGCTTTACGACTTGTTTCTTGGGTTTCACGTTAAGTGGGCCTAGGGACGTCGTGTCTAACTCTTTTAGAGCCCATGTGGGACTCTAAACCAGCCTCTACTCATCCCAAAACTCGAAATCCATCTAACCCTAGTCTCCACCTCTATATAAACAACCCCACCCCTTGGTTTGACATCTATTTGCCACTTTTCCACCCACCCAAACCCTAGTTCATGGGGAGCCAACGCCAAGGAGGGAGGAGAAGATCCCAAGCAAGAATAAGAAGAGGAGGAAACGAAACAGGATCGAGATCTCCACCAAGTTTCGTCCTTCACCACCAATTCATCCCCAAGTTCATCGCCAACCCTAGATCACCAAGATCCAAGTGCTACCTCCAAGTTTCTTGATTCATTGGAGTTCTAAACACCTGTTATACCTTATATTATATTTTCCTTACGTGAATTCAACACCTAATCTCCAAATTCACGTCGATCTAAAATCCCTAATCCGCCGATCTCGCAGAGTGCGGACTTGTCTAGTCCCTAGCGGACTAGTCCGATCTTTCTAGTTAAATTGTGTTGAATTAATTCTAAAATTTGATCTAATCAACTCCAAACCTGTATAAACTTGTTAAAAGCTATTAGAACTAGTTAGTTATCATTAAAAGCAATCAATTAACAAGTTCTACCTTGCATTTGCATTAATCATGCATGTCATGTCATATTGAGTAATATTTGTGCACTCTTTGATTGTGTTTCTTGTCTTGTATGTTTATTGTGTGGATTAGACGGATTTGCGCTAGAAAGTGCCGCGGAGGATCTACAACACCAAGAGTTTGAAGGCTTTGATCCTAATCAACCGCAAGAGCAAGGCAAGTGTCCTTGAAGCATATTGATCCTATTTTTAAAATAAATGTTTTGTTTGCAAACTGCATGCTTGTGTCAATTTGATGGGAATCCTATGGTAGGAAGTTTACTAGCATTGTTTGACCACCCTTGTCGCCTGGAGTTTATGGTAGAGAGTCGGGATGGGATTTTACCTTTTTGCCTCGCATAATCAACTGGGATGGAAACCAGCTATACCACTCAATTTAATTATGCATGGATGAGATTATGGTTAACATGAACTGGTTAAATAAGATATGGTAATGGGTGATCTAAGCAAGCCTGGTATGTGGATAGGCTGAATGTTATGGTGGTTTTGCTTGCTTTAGATCTAAGGACCGGTTCATGCGAGAATAAGCCAGGACTACAGTGCCACCACGAGGCCAAGTATGGGTGCGGCGTAGCTGATTAATTAGGGCTTTGCCAGTGCTATTTGGACCATTATGGATGCTCGAGGAAGGGGTAGTCAGATTGGGTTTGTTGATGATTGGTGGGACTACCCTGGGATCCGAATGGCTCAAGAGGGGGCCCTTGGTTGAAGATGTGATCAGTTGGAGACATCGCCACAGGTGAAACGTCAGTGGGGTCTAAATAGGCTAGTAATCCCTTTGTAAAGGCTATTTTGTGATCTCTTGGCCACACACTGATGGAAGTGTGAGACATCATAATAGAGGTTCTAGTCATCGAAAGGTGATGAAATCACGAACACGTGGGTAAAGAGGTACAAACTCTGCAGAGTTAATTAAAACTATCACGATAGCCATGCTCCTGGTTATGAGCACCTAGACAACTTCCATTATTAGAGGGAACTCGGTATTGGGATGGTATTTGGGATAGTATTTGGGATGGTTATGGTTGGTATTATGGTTATGAATTAAATTCTGGTATTGAATATGGTTATTGGTATATGGATGATGGATATGGAATATGGACTGGTATTATGATATTACTTATGAATATGATGGGTTTACTTCACATACATGTAATATATTGATTTTCAAATAATTTAAAATACTTTTCAGCACTTTGCCATTATTATTATTGTCGTCATTCGAATCAGCCACATGTCATACTTTCCACACTTGCTGAGTACGACATGTACTCACTCTTGCAATCCCCCCCAACAGTTGCAGGTCAGGATTGGGAGTTTAAGGGTGATAATGCGGAGTTCTAGGTCGTGTCTACCGTCAACTTTGCCTGTGGTGTTTATTGGAGCTGCGCTATCCCTTATGCTTAGTTCTGTGGTAATTATCTGTATATCGTTTGTGATTGCACTCGTGTATGTGTGATGAACATCATGTGCACACATATGCGTTAGCTTGGTTCATTTTTCGGAACCGGGCGTCACATGGACATGCCTTATTTAAGAAGGTGTAGTCGATGTAAATCTGAAGCTTCCCGCCGGCCTTTGGTACAACGACTGGGTTTGACAACCATCGTGGATGATTAACCTCCCAGATGAAACTAGCTTCGTGCAGCTTCTTGATTTCTTGTATGATGAAGTTCTGTCACTCGACTGATTCCTTTCGGGGCTCCTGGTGTACTGGCCGTGCGTTGGGGTATATCTTTAGACTGTTCTCAATCCCCTCCCTAGGGATCCTAGGCATATGTGACCGTTTCCATGCAAACACATCAACATTCACCTGGAGGAAAGTGATGAGCGCGAGTTCCTATTTGTTGTCCAGACCTCCAGATACACGGGTGGTCTGGGCCGCATCGGAACCAATTTGGACGAATTTGATGGGAATGTCAGTGTCGCCGCTTGGCTGCACGCAAGGTGCAGAAATTGAGCCTCGCTGTCGAGAGCTCGGGGGTTGAGCAGCTTGCTCCCTGCTGGATTCTTTCTCCTGCGCTGTTGCAAGCGAGTGGAGTTCTTCCAGTGCGGTGACTCCCGTAGTGCGATCCCCACGGATCCGGAGGATGTCTAAAGGAGTTGGCATCTTCAACACCAAGTAGCTGTAATGAGTTGCGGCCATAAACCTATATAGGTCTAGCCTGCCTAGGATGGCGTTGAAAGGAAGGCTTATGTGCGCTACATCGAAGACCAACTTCCCGATCCTGTAATTATCCTGATTCTCAAAGGTCACCGGGAGTGTAATTGACCCAAGAGGACTAATATCTCACGGACCTACCCCAGAGAAGGGACGTGAAGGGCGAAGGTCCGAGAGGCTGAGTTGGATCTTCATTAACGCTTCGTAGCTGAGGAGGTTGAGCATCGCATGTCCATCCACCAAGACATGATAGAGCTGGACGTTATTGATGGTAGGAGAAATCATCAATGACAGTTGACCAGCTACTATCATGTTTCTTGGGCAATCTGAAGCATCAAAAGTAATGGAGTGTCCATCCACTTCCGATGGGATTCTACCTTGGCAGTGGGAGCTGCAGCAGCCTCTCATAATGCATGGTTTTGAGGATGCGCCGAGAAGTGATGTCCCAGGACCCTCCATATATTGTATGGAGGGTCTTCCGACACTCGTTGTCAGAGATGTAGAATCATTGTCGACGGTGTTGTAGACGGCCTTCAGGACCTTCTTGGGGCCCTGGAAGCCTCGCTCCTAATCTATCGGAGCTTCGTCGACCTTCTGCCTCCCCGTTCTCGGAAAGGAGCTTCTTCTTGGTGCTTGTTGTGGCGTTCAACAATGCGCTGGACCTCACGGCAATCTTCAAGATTGTGGGTGTACGTTTTTTGATCAAACACCACATCTTTTGATCGTCGCCGTCTTCAGACGATGGTCGAGGATGTTTTTTGGGGCGTGGCCCCCGACCACCCAAAGCTGCAGATGCAACAGCAGCAGCAGGCGTGTCGACCGACAGCTTCTTCTTTCCATTGGACTTTTTCTTCTTTTTTCCATTGCTGGAGGCAGCAGCTTCAGCCTTGGAGGAGGATTTACCAGCCTCCGGGGCTGGTTTGGAGTGCATCTCTCTACCCTCTGCAATCCTGGCACATTTGTCCGCTAGGCTAAAGAGTTCAGTGACGCTGCTGACTTCTTTGGTTGTCAGCTTCTCCAACATCTTCTTGTCTCTAACTCCCTGTCGGAATGCAACAACAACAGATGCATTGGAGATTGAGGGTATAGTGTTCCATACCTGGGAAAACCGCTGGATGAAGGATCGCAGTATCTCTCCCATTTTCTGTTGTACAACAAACAGATCTAGCTCTGTGCCAGGTCGGGTGTAGGAACTCCCGAAGCTGGTAGTGAACTGGCGGCAAAGATCTGACAAGCTATTGATGGAGTGAAGCGAAAGACTCATGAACCAGGACCTGGCTTTTCCGGTTAGAGCCACGGGGAAGTAATTGGCCATCACGGTCTCATTGCCTCCAGCCGCGAGGATAGCAGTGGAGTAGACCTAGAGGAACTCGACGGAATTGACAATCCCATCGTACTTCGGCAGATGAGGCCAGAACTTTGGAGGCCATTAGACCATGCAAAGATACATGGCCAGGGCTAAACAGCCGCCCCCTACTCCCAAACGAGAAGGGTTTTCCCGAGCCTCTCGCCTCTCGCGAGTGCGCTCGATATGGACGTGGTCGTCCTGTCGCCTGTATCGACGATCGAGCTCCAACCGGAGATCATGCATCGAAAGCCTCAATACAGAATAGGTGCGGCGTACCACATAGGATAGCAACATCACTTGTTGTGACACAACGCGCCTCCTGTGATGTGACAATTGAGGACCAAGTCTGCCAGATAAGGTCCTACACTGAGAAGGTTCCTGCCCTGTAGGGGGCGGACCTTGGTTGCTGATGGCATTGGTTGCGGATGCAATCAGATGCTCCACATTAGCGCGCCACTGTTCCATCGCATCCTGAGGTGCTCCGGGGGCCAGTGGACGCTGAAGAAGAGTTCGCGCTACATTCAGCGTGTTCTCAGGGTTGTTGTTTGTCGATCCAATGACCTATGCGAGGACACCATCCTGTGTTACAATGTTGTTTGCCAGAGCAGGTGGTGGTGGTTGTGTAATGACGCCCGCCGGGACAACAGCACCAGCTGGCTGTTGCGCATTGGAGGGATTCCCTCCATCGGGTTGTCTAGCATGGCTATTGGACGATGCTGCGGCGGAGTTCATTATCTCGTGATCTAGAGCACCCCTACCTGGTGCGCAAAATGTTGAAGTGTGGTTATGACACATCGCCCGGTACTACTAAAGCGTAGTCTGCGGAGGTTCGTATTCGGTTGGGGCGCGCATAACATCAAGAGTGAGATAGTGACACAAAAGATTTTTACGTGGTTCTGGCCGCCTGATCGTAATACCCTACTCCACGAGGTGGTTGTTGATGAACTTGCGTAGTATGCGTGTGTGCTTGAGTTGTCTGGGTTTGAGTTGGTTCTCTACCGTGCACCGCATCCCTTTTATATGCTAAGGGCTAGAAGTTACAGGGATTGCCTGGCCCAACAAGTGGCCCCGGCGGTATTCAATCACCTAATACATGATATACATGTATTAAGTATGATTAAGTGTGTGATAACGCACCTTAATGGCGGTGTTGCTGGTACTAAAGGTCCTCAGATCGTGTGTCATTGAATGTGGCCTAGAGGGGGGTGAGTAGGCTTTGAAAATTTCCTGCACACTTAATCAAACGGTCAAAAATTTGATTGACTGGACTTGTGTGGTTATGTGTGCGGACTAGTCCGGTGTGCTCAGTGTATGTCGATTTGACTAAGTATTGATAAAGGATTTAAATAATTTTACGCAGCGGAAATGTGAACAACAAATAAGATTACTTGAATTTACAATTGATGTCAGAAAGTTGCACTTGAGAAGCAATTTGCAATTCAAATTCTAATATTGATCAACTATGTGCCCTAATCAATTAAGATGTAAAAATAAAGGAGCACGCAAGAAAATGATTTTTACCGAGGTTTGATCTCACCAAAGAGATCTACTTCTCGTTGAGGAAGCCTACACAGAGCCGGGTCTCTTCAAACCCTTTACCTCGTCAAGTCACCACAGAAGGCCGACTTGATTCCACTATCACGGGCAATCACCGAGTTTATGGGGCAACCACACACGTTGAGGGCTCCCACAAGAATTACAATGAGAAAATGATCAAATACAATCAAAGAGATTACAAGAGAGAGTACGAGTGTAAAGAGATCAAACCCCAAGAGCTCAACGATGTGCAGACGACGATCTCCCAACCCCAGATCTGAATGTTCAATTGATTTTCACCTTTTGGGACTTTATATGTGTGGGGAGATGTGTTTTGTGCTCTTGGGACAGGTGGCAGTGCTAGTGTTTATGAGTTTGACAGTAGGAATCGTTAGTTGTAATTGTGGGGCTGTGGGTCTTTTATTTATAGGTTTCCAAAAAGTTACCGTTAGAGATCACGATGACCAGACTAGTCCGTACTGGAACTGGACTTGTCCGGTGTGCTGTGTAAAAGTCAGTGTGAAATGTGCAGCACACTAGAAACCCTAATTGCATGTGTTATACCGGAATAGTCCAGTTGGTGTCCGGACTTGTCCGGTGCCAAGTGAAATTTGACTCCAGAGAGATGAACAGACTAGTCCTATGCTGTGAACAGACTTGTATGGAGTGTAGTGAAAAGGGTTTATAGAGACTTGAATGGACTAGTCTGGTCCAATGTCGGACTAGTCTGATGCACCTTGTTGTTTGGTTTCAGAAAGAATATCAGACTAGTACGGTCCATGATCGGACGACTCTGCTGCACAGTGCATTTGGACTACAGAGAGTTCAACGGACTAGTCCATTCCATGAACGGACTAGTCCGGTTCTCAGTGTTTTTTAGATGTTTTTAATTCCTTCCCTTACGCAAAGACTAGAGCTCTTGGGATGTGTCTCTCACACACATCCTATACATTTAAATCTACTTTGAGCTTTTGTTGTCAATTGGACTTTTCTCTTTTGTACGCCACGTCATTTTTCACCTTTTTTAGTGCACCAAACTATCTCATTTAGCTTAACCTGAAGTCATCTCAATAAATTCATTAGGATCTCATTTGTTTGTCACCAATCGTTCAAAACCCACAAGGGATTGTCTAGATGCACTTTCAATCTCCCCCTTTTTGGTGATTGATGACAATCAATTGAGATTTCACAATTAAGAGTACAATTTTGATTTTCATAAATGGTGCATATATGATAATAATAAATGAATAACACGAAGCTTCTCACATATATTTACTCTTTATGGTGGGATGCCTAACAAATGTGTGATCAACAGATGTGACGATCAATACATAAGCATTTGATAGTTATAGCAGCAATCATCACATTAGCATTAACTAAGCATCACACATTGAGTAAATTAAGCACAACCAAAATAAATTACAATAGTTTGAAAACGAGTACATGTCCTTGATCACAAGTCCTTAATGGCTTAAAAACTAGAACTAGTATCAATGTCTCCCCTTTGGCATCAAGGCACCAAAAAGGGGAAAATGAGTGGAATCACTCATCGTCACTACCTCTCTCACTCTCAGTCCTATCTTCATCTTCTTCTTCATCTTCCGGTGCTTGAGGAGGAGGAGGAGGAGGAGGAGCAGAAACACCAGCCAGTCCAAATGTTGCCACCTCTTGTTCAGTTAAAGTAGGCATCTTAGTAATATCTTCTTCTGAGTCCTCTAAAATCTGAGGTGATCCCACTGGCTCAATCTCTAGCTTTTCACAGATGGCTTTGATGTTGGCCTTCACATATCTTTGATGCTTCTTCCTGGCAAGACACTCTTTATGTTGCTTGATTTCCACTTTGTGACAAGAAGCAAAGATGGATGATAGCATCTTCAGAATTCCACTGGATGACTCTCTAGGAGGTGGAGGAGTAGGAGCAGTAGCCTCAGATCTTGTGCCTTCTTGAGACCTTTTGGATCTTTGTTCCTCTGCAGGTGAGGTGAGTGCAGATGGAACATTGTGGATAGTAGGCTTCTGGGGCCTGAGTCTGGTATGAGGCACATCCTTGACAAATTCCAGTCCTGTCACCTTCTCAATCATATACATCATGTAAGTTGCATAGCCACAGGACCTGTTAGGAGTGATGTTTATGTTCACAATGTCATTGTAAATGTACTCAAAGACATTGAATGTCCTTTTCCTACTTATCACCTTCATCAATGTCCTGAGGGTGCCTTGAAGAATCCCTGCATCTCCCGCCTTGGGAGCTACGATCTTCCTTAGGATCCTGTTAAGGAAAACATAGAAAGGCTTCAGATACTTAGTGGTTGGAGACTTGAATGGAATCTTTGTATCATAGAGAAAGTCAAGCTGATCTTTCTCTAGAGGATTCAGATTGTGGATAATGATGTCATTCCCCAAAGAATCTTCTAGGTGAAGAATTATTATAAACTCCTCATAGGTGGCATTGTACTGTGCTCCATGTGTCATCCAAATCATTCTGTCACGGTCATCACGAGGAAAATAGAGAGTTGAGTAGAATGGAGTGATGACCTCAATGTTCTAGTCCCACTAGAAAGAGACTAGATCTTTCAGTCCATGCAGCTCCAAGGCTTCCAGAACCTCTTTATAGGCTTGACATCTTTTGAAATGTAGATAGGTGACATCAACCCATTGACTTTCAATGACAGGATTCCTCGTCTTTAAATACACATGCTCATAGTAGTCAGCATGGAAATTACTCCAAAATCTAGGATCAGCTGATTGTTTGGGCTGATCATAGACTTCTACCTTCCTGAACTTGTCAGCTAGCTCACCACCTTTGCCAGTGAAATCAGCACTAGATGGCTGTCTGTTGTGGTGAGTAGGAGCTTTCATCTTCAATGGGCCAGTAGGGCCACTAGCAAGTCCTTTGCCCTTGTTAAGAGTTCTCCTGGGCCACGATGAGCTCTCAGCAGTATTCTTACCCTGAGCCTTCTTCACTACCACTCTCCTTCTCTTAGGAAGAGTGTTGTCAGAAGGAGGAGAGTGGACATTGACATCATGTCTTTTCTTCATCACCTTTTCTTTGGCTCTCTGCACTCGAGCACGTTGTACTTCTTCATCATAGTGAAAAGAATTGTCCTTTGAACCCAAAGATATCGTGCTTGATAAGGAGGTTCAAGGATTAGATAAGAATCGATTTGAGACTAGTGCAAATTGGGATTTAAAAGTTCAAAATGTCAGGTACCAAACTTGTCCGTTTTTAGAGAGCGGACTTGTCCGCACTTGAGCACCAGACTAGTATGGTCTGGCATAAGAACCCTAAATTCCTATTTTCAACAGATCTAGCATGAATCGATTTACAAGGACTAGGAAACAGTAGGAGTACATCTAGGTGAGTAATGTATGCCCTATGGAATAGAGTAAAATAAGCCAGAATGAAGAAAAGTTGAGAGCCAGGGTTTGAAGGGGATTTTACCGAAAAGTTGAAGATTCGCGTTGAAGGAGCGGACTTGGGGCCGGATTAGTCCGGAGTAGAAAAGCTCCACGCTGAGGAGGAGATTTCCCTTGGAGAAATCCGGGATTTTGGTGGCTAGATGTGGAAATCGCCTTTGGAGCTCACGAAAGAGAAGAGAGAAACCAAATGAGGTTACGAAGGGTGGAGGATGAGCTCCTGGCGGCAGATTAGGGTTAACCCCAACAAATCCGTACTAGTCCGGTCGGCGCCGAACAAGTCTAGTGCTTCATACTCGGGCCGGACTAGTCTGTGCCAACGGACTAGTCCGATTCTGGCGCCAGACAAGTCCGGTGTCAGTAGGACAAAACTGAATTGAAACAACTAGATTTTTATTGTTTGATCTAAGAGTGATCTAAAGGACATTATTTCACAAATAATCTTGTTGAACATGACCAGTAAGCAATCAACAATCATACAATGGCCATAATTCACCAAGATTTACTCATTTAAGTAGTTTTCAAGAGAAAACGAGATAAGGGGCAATTTTCGTAAAAATGAGTAAACTTTGAAATCACAATCAGGTATGCACATGTTTCAGGCGACATTTCTAGAGTCAAGTATATTTAGCTCATTTCTCAACTCACAAAACCTCTTTTCATCTAGTGGCTTGGTGAAAATATCTGCAAGTTGTTTTTCAGTCCTGACATGTGAAATTTCAATGTCACATTTTAACGAATGATCTCTTAGGAAATGGTGACGAATATCTATGTGCTTATTTCTTGAGTGTTGTACTGGGTTGTGCGCAATTTTTATAGCACTCTCATTATCACATAGGAGTGGAATATGGTTCAGATTGTAGCCATATTACCTTAGAGTCTGTCGCATCCAAAGTAGTTGTGTGCAACAACTACTGGCTGCAATATACTCCGCTTTGGCTGTGTAAAGAGCAATGGAGTTTTGCTTTTTATATGACCATGAAACTAGGGATCTGCCAAGAAATTGACAGGTCCCCGATGTGCTCTTTCTATCAACTTTTCATCCTGCATAGTCGGCATCGGAATAACCTGTCAAGTTAAACTTGGATCCCTTGGGATACTAAAGGCCCAAGTTGGGTGTCTGCACAAGGTACCTTATGATTCTTTTGCGGCTGTTAAATGGCACTCTTTAGGTGCGCCTTGAAACCTTGCACACATACACACACTAAGCATAATATCTGGCCTAGATGCACATAAATAGAGTAATGAGCCAATCATAGACCGATATACCTTTTGATCCACATTTGGACCATCTTCATTGAGGTTGAGGTGTCCGTTAGTTGCCTTGGGTGTCTTGATGGGATTGGCCTTGTCGAGGATGTCCTGTGTGTACTTGGTTTGGCTTATGAACGTGACCTCTCTTAATTGCTTCACTTGGAATCCCAAGAAGAACTTCAATTTACCCATCATCGACATCTTGAACCTATCTGTCATAATATTGCTAAACTCTTCACAAAATGACTTGTTAGTAGAACCAAAGATAATATCGTCAACATAGATTTGACATACAAATAGATGATCATCAAAATGTTTTGTGAACAGGGTATAATCAGATTTTTGATTTATAAAACCAATTTGAGTCAGAAAATCGCTAAGGCACTCATACCAAGCTCGAGGAGCTTGTTTGAGGCTATGGAGATCCTTACGCAGTTTATAGACATGGTTGGGGTACTCTTGATCTTCAAATCCTGGTGGCTGCTCCATGTACACTTCCTACTTAATCGGACCGTTGAGGAAAGCACTTTTGATGTCCATTTGATACAACTTAAAATTATGATGAGTATCATATGCCAATAAAATACAAATTGACTCAAGTCTAGCTACAGGAGCAAAAATTTTGTCGAAGTCCAAACATTTGACTTGTGAGTAACCTTTAGCAACAAGCCTCGCTTTATTTCTTGTTACCACTCCATGTTCATCTTGTTTGTTCAGAAAGACCCATTTGGTTCCAACATTGCTCGCCTTTGGTCTTTCCACCAGTTCCCACACTTCATTTCTCTTGATGTTGTTTAACTCCTCTTGTATTGCCATCACCCAATCTGTATCTTTTAAGGATTCTTCTACCCTGTATGGTTCCAGAAAAGAGAAAAAAAAGTAATATTCATAAAATTTTGCAATGCGAGATCTAGTAGTTACTCCCTTAGCAATATGTCCAATGATGTTGTTGACGGGATGATCTCTTGTGAAGTTGCTTGATCTTCATTGTCTTCATGTTCATTGTCTCCCCCTAAATCATTGCTTCCGTGGTTACATGGATCTTCTTGATCTTCCTAATTTTATCTTGTTCATGGGCTCCCCTTGATCATTGCTTCCTTGTTGAGATTCATCTTGTGCACTTGAGTGTTTTGGTTGCTCATGAGGTAGAATATCACCAAGTGCCATTTTCCTCAACGATTCACATGGGTCTTCTTCTTGATCTAGCACATGCTTATCAACTTGCTCCACATGGGAGCCATTAGTCTCATAGAACACCACGTCACGTGCTACTTCAACAAGGCCAGAGACTTCGTTGAAGACATGATAGGCGTAGGCATTCGAATCATAACCGAGCAAGAACCCTTCATCAGATTTCGAAATGAACGTCGAAGTCCTCAGTTTCTTGTTCAGAATAAAACATTTACTACCAAATACTTTAAAATATGAAACATTTGGTTTGTTACCGGTAAGAAGCTCATATGGTGTTTTCTTCAAGAGTCGGTGAAGATACAACCGATTTGTGGCGTGACAAGCGGTGTTCGCCGCTTCAGCCGAAAACCGGTATGATGTCTTGTATTCATCCAACATTGTCCTCAACATTTTAATTAGCGTTCTATTTTTCCTTTCGGCCACTCCATTTTGTTGAGGGGATTATGGTGCTGAAAACTCGTGCTTTATTCCTTCTTCATCAAGGTACTCCTCAACCTGTGTATTTTTGAATTTTGTCCCGTTGTCACTTCTAATATTCTTCACGGTTGATGAGAATCTGTTTTGAGCTCTTTTCAGGAATTTCTCGAGGATTCCCTAAGTTTCTGATTTATCATACAAGAAAAATACCCAGGTGAATCTTGAAAACTCATCGACAATAACTGAACAATATTTGTTACTGTCGATGCTTATGCAAGCAATTGGACCGAAAAGATCCATGTGAAGAAGTTCCCGCGGTCTTGTCGTAGTCATCACGTTCTTGGCGGGGTGCGGTGCTCCAACTTGTTTTCCCGCCTGGCAACCGCTGCACGGCCTATCTTTCTCAAAAATAACATCCTTTAAACCTCGGATGTGACCACCTTTCAGAAGTTTCTGCAGATTTCTCATTCCAACATGGGCTAGCCGTCTATGCCCTAGCCATCCCATGTTAGTTTTAGCAACCAAGCAAGTGTTGAGTTCAGCTTTATCTTTGTTGAAGTCAACAAGATAGAGCTTTCCCTTCAACATTCCCTTGAATGCAATCGAGCCACAACTTCTTCTAAAAACGATCACACCCTCATTAGTGAATAAACAGTTACAACCTTTGTTGCATAGCCAAAAGGTTATAATCTAAAGAATCTACATGTAAAACATTCGAGAGAGTATGTTGGGAAGAGATTTCAATTTTACTGCTGCCAAGGACCTTTCCATGGTTGTTGTCTCCAATGTATATTCCTTCACATGGATCTGCGTTGCGCTCATACTCCACAAACATGTTCCTCTCTCCAGTCATGTGATTTATGCATCCGTTGTCTAGCACCCATTTTGATCCACCGGAGGAGTAGGCCTTTTCTTGCTTTCCTTAGCCATAAGGCAAGTGTGATTGTGAGTCTCACGTCCTCCCATGTTTAGGAAGAGTGTAGACTTCTTGGTGGGCTTCTTGATGGCAATGGTGGTCATCACCTCTTCTTCATCAGAGGAGGACTCGTCGTTTGAGTCCCACTCCTTGCAAATATGCGCTTGATGAGATTGTCGTCTTTTTCTGAAGATCTTCCTTTCTTGAGGCTTTGTTTCCTTCTTCCTCTTGTTCTCTTTATAGGTGCAGTCAACCATGAAGTGACAATACTCGCCGTAGTTATAGCAAGTGCGTCAAGCCTTGGATTTTCATTTCTCTTTGCTCTTCCCTTCATTTGACATGCTACCATGTCTTCTTTTCATCATGCACTTGAATTTCTTGATGAAGAGTACCATCCTTCACCTAGATCAGTGCTCATGTCACTTGTATCTTCTTCGTCTCAAGCTTCATGAGTTTCCTTTCCTTTAGGCTTGAAAGTTGCTTTGAGAGCAACTTCCTTCTTTCTGGAGGAGGTGAGCTCAGCTAGATCTTTGATGTATTGGGCTTCCTTCTCCATCATCTCATGGTTTATGATCTTGCCCAATAGTTCATCCAGGGTCACTTTGTGGAACCCGTGGCTTTCTCGGATCATTGAGCATAAGGTGACGTTTCTTGGCATAAAGGCTCTAATCATTCTTTTAACCACCTCATGGTCAGTCCATTTCTTACTTCCATAGGTGCGGATTTTGTTGATAAGCGCCTTCATCCGGTTGTACATGTCTTGAGGCGATTTGCCTTCCTCAATAGCAAATCTCTCCAACTCTCCTCCAAGCATCTCAATTTTGGCTTCTCGAACTGACCTATTTCCCTCATGGGCTGTTTTAAGTGTATCCCAGATTTCTTTTGCGCTTTCCAATCCATCGATCTTGGTGAACTCCTCTCTGCTCAATTATGAGGTGATCACTGCAACAGCTTGTGCGTTGTAGTGGATTTCTTGTTCTTGTTCTGGAGTGAGCTATTTGTCCGTATTCGGGATATCTACACCTGTGCACACAATATGCCAAAGACTATGATTCAAAGAGATTAGATGCTTCTTCATATTGTATTTCCACATGGTGTAGTTGTTTCGGTCAAATTGCGGAGGCTTTCCCATGGGAATGGAAAGATAATGATTATTTGAGTTAAGACGATTATAATTGTAAGGATATCGGGAGTAGTCTTGATAACCACTGCCGTTGTCTTCTCGTCCTCCTTTCCGTTTTGGCTCAGAGGTTTCTTCCTTATAAGTTCCTTCAGTTGACAAACTTCTTCATCATCATGTGGATTCTCCCTCAGTACATCGAAGGCTTTAGAATCTTGCTCTTCCTCCGTGTTGAGCACCTTTAGGATCTCGTTGTTCTTCTCAGTGACCATTGATCTCTCCGAGCGGTGAGTGTAACATCCTCATTTTCATGCATTATGCCCTACATACACTCATATACATGTTTAACATTAACCCACATAAAGAGGAACGAGTTTAAAATTGATTTGGAGCATTTAAAATTGATTTGGAAAAAAAAACCGCACTTAAAATGCAGGAAAGTGCGGACTAGTCCGATTTCTCTCTGACTAAAAACGGACTTGTCCGTTTTTGCTGCGGACTAGTCCGATTTTGCCACTGGAAACCTTCGGACTTGTCCAATCTTGTGCGGACTAGTCTGATATTCCAAGAATCCTTGAAAATTTGCTAAGTCCCTGGACTTTTTCGGACTAGTCTGGTGTTCCAGCGGACTTGTCCGTTTTCCTCTCTGACTAAAGTCGGACTTGTCCGATTTTAGGCCAGACTTGTTCGATTTTCTCTCTGGACAACTTCGGACTAGTCCGGTCCTTTTCGGACTTGTCCGATATTTTGTGACTCCGAGTTGATCTTTTGTTTTACGACTTGTTTCTTGGGTTTCACGTTAAGTGGGCCTAGGGATGTCGTGCCTAACTCTTTTAGAGCCCATGTGGGACTCTAAACCGGCCTCTACTCCTCTCAAACTCGAAATCCATCTAACCCTAGCCTCCACCTCTATATAAACAACCCCACCCCTTGGCTTGACATCTATTTGCCACTTTTCCACCCCACCCAAACCCTAGTTTGTGGAGAGCCACTATCAAGGAGGGAGGAGAAGATCCCAAGAAAGAAGAAGAAGAGGAGGAAACGAAAGAGGATCAAGATCTCCATCAAGCTTTCTTTCTTCATCACCAATTCACCTCAAAGTTCATCACCAACCCTAGATCATAAAGATCCAAGTGCTACCTCCAAGTTTCTTGATTCATTGGAGTCCTAAACACCTGGTATACCTTCTATTCTCTTTTCCTTACATGAAATCAACCCCTAATCTCCAAATTTACGTCGATCTAGAAAACCCTAATCTGCTGATCTCGCAAAGTGTGGACTTGTCCAGTCCCTAGCGGACTAGTCCGATTTCCCTGTATAAATTGTGTTGAATTGATTCTAAAGTTTGATCTAATCAACTCCAAACCTGTATACACTTGTTAAAATCTATTAGAACTAGTTAGTGATCATTAAAAGCAATCTATTAACAAGTTCTACCTTGCATTTGCATTAATCTTGCATGTCATGTAATATTGAGTAATATTTGTGCACTCTTTGATTGTGTTTCTTGTCTTGTATGTTTATTGTGTGGATTAGATAGATTTGCGCTAGAAAGTGCCACGGAGGATCTCCAGCACCAAGAGTTTGAATGCTTTGACCCTAATCAACCCCAAGAGCAAGGCAAGTGTCCTTGAAGCATATTGATCCTGTTTTGAAATAAATGTTTTGTTTGCAAAATTGCATGCTTGTGTCAATTTGATGGGAATCCTATGATAGGAAGTTGACTAGCTTTGTTTGACCACCCTTGTCACCTGGAATATATGGTAGAGAGTCGGGAAGGGCTTTTACCTTTTTGCTTCGCTTAATTAATTCGGATGGGAAACCAATACTACACATTAATGATGCATTTATGAGATTATGATTAACATGAACTGGTTAATGTAATGTGATAATGGGTTATCTAAGCAAGCATGGTATGTGGATGGGTTGGATGATATGGTGGTTGCTTGCTTTAGATCTAAGAACCAGTTCATGCGAGAATAAGCCAGGACTACAGTGCCAGCATGAGGCCAAGTATGGGTGCGGTGTAGCTGATTAATTAGGGCTTTGCTAGTGCTATTTGGACCATTAAGGATGCTCGGGGAAGGGGTAGTCGGATTGGGTTTGTTGATGATTGGTGGGACTACCCTGGGATTCGAATGGCTCAAGAGGGGGCCCTTGGTTGAAGATGTGCTCAGTTGGAGACATCGCCATCGGTGAAACCTCAGTGGGGTCTAAATAGGCTAGTAATCCCTTTGTAAAGGCTATTTTGTAATCTCTTGGCCATACACCAAAGGAAGTGTAATTGGCATAAGAGAGGTTCTTTAGTCGCTGACGGGTGATGAAATCACAAACACGTGGGTAAAGCGGTACGAACTCTGCAGAGTCTAATAAACTATCATGATAGCCATGCTCCCGGTTATGAGCACCTGGACAACTTCCATGATTAGAGGGAACTCGGTATTGTGATGGTATTTGGGATGGTTATGGTTGGTATTATGGTTATGGTTGGTTATGGGTTATTTCCGGTATTGAATATGGTTATTGGCAATGGTGAAATCTGGAATTATTGATGATGGTAGTGAATTCAGATTGGTATTATGATATTATTTATGATTATGATGGGTTTACTTCACATACATATAATATATTGCTTTTCAAATGTTTTAATGAACTTTTCAGCACTTAGCCATTATCATTGTCGTCATTTGAATTAGCCACATGTCATACTTTCCACACTTGCTGAGTACGACATGTACTCACTCTTGCAATCCCCTCCCCCAACAGTTGCAGGTCAGGATTGGGAGTTTAATGGCGATAATGAGGAGTTCTAGGCCGTGTCTACCGTCAGCTTGCCTGTGGCGTTATTGGAGCTGCGCTATCCCTTATGCTTAGTCTGCTTAGTTTCTTAATTAGTTTATTTCCACTGCATTAGTTGAACTTGTCATAAATATTCATTAGAGGTTGTATTTGAAGATAATATGGTTTGTGTAATAAAACTTGGTTAATTAATCATGTCTTGTGGTAATTTTCTGTATACTCTTTTGTGAATGCACTCATGTATGTGTGTTGAACATTTTGGACACACATATGCGTTAGCTTGGTTCATTTTTTCGGAACCAGGCGTCACAGATTGGTATCAGGGCCACGGGTTGACCGTAGGATGCAGCCTAGATAGAATGGACACTTTAGAGCACATAGGAGCACTCAGGAATCGATGTATTTTGGTTGGTGTAGTGTTTGCTATATATTGCTTGCTTGTGTGCTTAATAGAGGATTTTGGGATGCATTTGCATTGCCATGTCCATGTAGGCTAGTTAGTTGCCTAGTTTCATATCCCTTGATGCATATAGTTGGGGACATTTTCTAATTCTTACCTATTGCTTTTCTTCAGATGGTGAGGACTCGCAACCAGAGGGATGGCAATGATGATGAGGAGAACAATGGAGTGCCTTAGAACAACAATGGACAAGGACCTGCCCAAGGAGCAATTAACATTGAGCAAATTTTGTCCATGCAAAACCAGCTCATGCAGACCATGATACAGACTATGGGATAGCTGCAGGCTGGCAACATCAACAATCAGCCCCACATGCCCCCACCGCCACCCCCACCCCCTCATAACCGATTGGGAGAGTTTATGAGGACTAGGCCACAAACCTTTGCTCAAGCTGCTGACCCTATGGATGCAGATGATTGGCTCAAGTCTTTGGAGAAGAAACTTGCTATTATCCAATGCAGTGACCGGGAGAAGGTCTTATTTGCTTCTCATCAACTCGTTGGAGTAGCTGCGGAATGGTGGGATGCATATTGCAATGCTCACGATAATCAAGAGAGGATTACTTGGGCCAAATTCAAGGAGAGTTTTCATTCTCATTATGTGCCCGAGGGTGTTATGATCTTGAAGAGGCAATAATTTGAGAATTTAAGGCAAGGAAGATCAAGCGTGAGTGAATATCTCAACAAGATCACTCAACTCTCAAGGTATGCGCCTGAGGATGTGAGTCAGGACAGCCGGAAGCAATACTTGTTCATGAGGGGCTTGAACAATGAGATCCTAGTGCAACTATTCAATTGTGATTATGCAGATTTTTAGAAGCTTGTGGACAAAGCAATTGTGGTTGAGAACAAGACTCATGAGATGGAGCAAGACAATAAGAGAAAGTCACCATATCAAGGACAGCAACAAGGAAGTAACGTGCGCCCTTGCTTTGCGCTGCCCAATGCGCCTTACTTCAGCCCTATTGCGCCTGCTCAACGCCCTGGATTTGCACCGTGTCCAACTCAGTTTGTGCAGCAGCGCCCTGTCATGCAAGCACCTAGGCCTCCAATGCCATATGCACCTCGAGCTAATTTTCTTGGTGCAAATGTTCAAAACCAAGCTTGTCCCAATAATTCTGGTGGAGTTAAGAAGTGTTATACTTGTGGAGAAGTTGGACACTTTGCGCATCAATGTCCTAAGTCAGGCCTTGGTCAAGGAAGCAATGCACCGAGGCAAAACCCAAGACCCAATGGAGGACAGCCACAAGGGAACCGTGGACAGCAGAATTTTGCTCGTGGTAATGTGAACCATGTCTCTACGGAGGATGCTCAACAAGCGAATGACGTGGTCATTGGTATGTTTCTCGAAAACTCCAACCCCGCGACTATGTTATTTGATTCTGGAGCATCGCATTCATTCATTGCATCAAAGTATGTTGCCAAGTATAGTTTGCCTATATCTCATATGAAGTTTACTCTATTGGTTAAGTCTCCTGGAGGAGAGATGAGGACAAATATAGTATGTCCAAAAGTAAGCCTTAGAATAAGGGGGGTAGACTTCTCCGCCAACCTCATTATTTTGGATTCTCAAGGATTGGACATTATACTTGGTATGGACTGGTTGAGGAAGCACAATGGAGTAATTGAGTGTGCCGAAGACGGTGAAGTTGACCAATGAGGAAGGGATCACCGAAGAATTTGAAGCATCTCAAACCACACCAAAGCAATTGGAGCTGAATCATATGGACGGTGCCGCAATTTAGGAGATTCCGGTGGTGTGTGAATTTTTGGATGTTTTTCCAAACGAGTTGCCAGGTATGCCGCCTGATCGAGACATTGAGTTTGTTATTGATTTAATACCTGGAACTGCACCTATAGCTAAGAGGTCGTATAGGATGCCTCCTATGGAATTAGCGGAGCTCAAGAAGCAAATTCAAGAGCATCTAGAGAAGGGTTTCATTCGTCCTAGCTCTTCACCTTGGGGAGCGCCTATTCTATTTGTGGACAAGAAGGATGGATCCCAAAGGATGTGCGTAGATTACCGAGCTCTTAACGAGGTAACAATCAAGAACAAATACACCTTGCCACGAATAGAAGATTTGTTTGATCAGATGAAGGGTGCTTGTGTCTTCTCTAAGATTGATTTGAGGTCGGGATACTTACAAATGAAGATTAGACCATCGGACATACCCAAGACAGCTTTTAGGACACGGTATGGATCATATGAGTACACCGTGATGTCTTTTGGATTGACAAATGCGCCTGCCTACTTTATATACCTCATGAATAAGGTCTTCTTGGAGTACTTGGATAGGTTCATCGTGGTGTTCATTGATGACATTATGATCTACTCGAAGGATGAGAAAGAACATGAGGAACACTTGAGGCTCACGTTGCAGAAATTGAGGGAGCATCAATTGTATGCCAAGTTCAACAAGTGTCAGTTTTGGTTGAGAGAGGTGTCGTTTTTGGGTCATATAATTTCAGGAGGAGGAGTATCGGTTGACCCCGGAAAAGTGAGAGACGTGTTGAAGTGGGAACCACCGCAAAATGTAAATGAAATAAGGAGTTTTCTTGGAATGGCTGGATATTACCGTCGGTTCATCAAGGACTTTTCCAAGATAGCCAAGCCAATGAAGGAGTTGCTAATGAATGGAAAGGCTTTCCAATGGACTCAAGCTTGTCAAAACAGTTTTGAGGAGTTGAAGAAGAGGTTAACAACAGCTCCAGTTTTGGTATTGCCGGATGTAAGCAAGAGTTTTGATATTTATTGCGACGCCTCGAGACAAGGACTTGGATGTGTGCTCATGCAAGAAGGCCAAGTGGTTGCATATGCATCAAGACAATTGAAAAAACATGAGCAGAATTATCCCACGCATGATTTGGAACTCGCAGCCGTGGTACACGCATTGAAGATTTGGAGGCACTATATTCTTGGACATAGGTGTGAAATTTATACGGATCATAAGAATTTGAAGTATATTTTCACACAAACGTATATGAACTTGAGGCAACGGAGATGGTTGGAGCTCATCAAAGATTATGATTTGGGGATCAACTATCATCCTGGAAAGGCCAATGTAGTGGCCTATGCTTTGAGTAGAAAGGGAGTAAGTCATCAACTCACAGTTCGAGAGTTGCCATCCGAGTTATGTAAGGAGTTTGAAAGGTTGAACCTCGGGTTTGTAAATGAGATGGAGATGATGGAGTTAAACCCAACCTTGGAGCAAGAAATTCGAGAGGCACAGACCAAAGATGAGGAAATTCAGGAAATCAAGGAAAGGACTCAAGAGGGGAGAGAATTCAGATTTGATGAGGATGAACATGGTACCTTATGGTTTGGAAAGAGAATCGTTGTGCCTAATGTAAAACATATTCGGGAGACAATATTAAAAGAGGCACATGACTCGCCGTACTCGATTCACCCTGGTTGTACCAAGATGTACAAAGACTTGAAGACTTGCTATTGGTGGGATAGCATGAAGAAGGACATAGCTGAATATGTGGCATTGTGTGATGTGTGTCAACGAGTCAAGGCGGAACATCAAAGGCCAGCTGGATTATTGCAACCATTTAAGATCCCGGAATGGAAGTGGGAAGAAATCGGAATGGACTTTATAGTTGGGTTACCACATACTCAGTCCGGGTATGACTCAATTTGGGTAATTGTGGATCGTTTAACCAAGTCAGCTCATTTTTTCCCTGTGAAGACCAAATATACAGCTGCACAATTGGCCAAAATATACATGGAGCATATTGTGTGTCGACACGGAGTACCAAAGAAGATCGTGTCGGATAGAGGTTCACAATTTACTTCCAGATTTTGGGAAAAGTTGCATGAAGCTTTGGGAACGAGGTTGAATTTTAGTTCAACATATCATCCTCAAACGGATGGACAAACCGAGAGGGCCAATCAGATTTTAGAGGACATGTTAAGAGCTTGTGCTTTAAAGCATGGGAAAAGTTGGGACAAAAGCTTACCATATGCAGAATTTTCATACAACAATAGTTACCAAGCAAGCTTGAAATTGTCACCATATGAAGCGCTTTATGGGAGGAAGTGTAGGACACCTTTGTTCTAGAATGAGGCAGGAGAAACTCAAGTATTTGGTCCGGATGTGTTGCAAGAAGCCGAAAAGCAAGTCCAAATAATTCGTGAAAACTTGAGGGCAGCCCAATCAAGACAAAAAGGCCATGCGGACAATAGGAGAAGGAAATTAACCTTTCAAGTGGGAGATTTTGTTTACCTCAAGGTGTCACCAATGAGAGGCCATAAGAGGTTTAACATAAGGGGTAAGATAGCACCTCGATACATTGGACCATTCAATATTTTGGACAAAAGAGGAGAAGTAGCGTATAAGTTGGAGATGCCAGCTCATCTTTCGGATGTCCATGATGTCTTTCATGTTTCCCAGCTCAAGAAGTGCTTGAGAGTACTGGAAGAACAAGTGCCAATGGACGAATTGGAACTAGAGGAAGATTTGACTTATGCCGAGCAACCGAACAAGATCTTGGAAACCAAGGAGAGAACCACAAGGAACAAGGTTATTCGATGGTGTAAAGTTCAATGGAAGCACCACACAGAAAAAGAAGCAACATGGGAATTGGAGGATGATCTCAAGAAGGAATTTCCCTATCTCTTCTCTTTTGTGTCGAATCTCGAGGGCGAGATTCATTTTAAGGGGGGTAGGTTTGTAACACCCCCATTTTCATGCATCATGCCCTACATACACTCATATACATGTTTAACATTAACCCACATAAAGAGGAAAGAGTTTAAAATTGATTTGGAGCATTTAAAATTGATTTGGAAGAAAACCACACTTAAAATGCAGGAAAGTGCGGACTAGTCCGATCTTACTGAGGACTAGTACGATTTCTCTCTGACTAAAAACGGACTTGTCCTTTTTTTGCTGCGGACTAGTCCCATTTTGCCTCTGGAAACCTTCGGACTTGTCCGATTTTGTGCGGACTAGTCCGATATTCCAAGAATCCTTGAAAATTTGCTAAGTCCCTGGACTTTTCCGAACTAGTCCGGTGTTCCAGCGGACTTGTCCATTTTCCTCTCTGACTAAAGTCGGAATTGTCCGATTTTATGCCAGACTTGTCCGATTTTCTCTCTGGACAACTTCGGACTAGTCCGGTCCTTTTCGGACTTGTCCGATATTTCGTGACTCCGAGTTGATCTTTTGTTTTACGACTTGTTTCTTGGGTTTCACATTAAGTGGGCCTAGGGATGTCGTGCCCAACTCTTTTAGAGCCCATGTGAGACTCTAAACCGGCCTCTACTCCTCTCAAACTCGAAATCCATCTAACCCTAGCCTCCACCTCTATATAAACAACCCCACCCCTTGGCTTGACATCTATTTGCCACTTTTCCACCCCACCCAAACCCTAGTTCGTGGAGAGCCACCATCAAGGAGGGAGGAGAAGATCCCAAGCAAGAAGAAGAAGTGGAGGAAATGAAAGAGGATCAAGATCTCCATCAAGCTTTCGTTCTTCATCACCAATTCACCTCAAAGTTCATCAGTAACCCTAGATCATCAAGATCCAAGTGCTACCTCCAAGTTTCTTGATTCATTGGAGTCCTAAACACCTGGTATACCTTCTATTCTCTTTTCCTCACGTGAAATAAACCCCTAATCTCCAAACTTACGTCAATCTAGAAAACCCTAATCTGCTGATCTCGCAAAGTGCAGACTTGTCCGGTCCCCAGCAGACTAGTCTGATTTCCCTGGATAAATTGTGTTGAATTGATTCTAAAGTTTGATCTAATCAACTCCAAACATGTATACACTTGTTAAAATCTTTTAGAACTAGTTAGTGATCATTAAAAGCAATTTATTAACAAGTTCTACCTTGCATTTGCATTAATCATGCATGTCATGTCATATTGAGTAATATTTGTGCACTCTTTGATTGTGTTTCTTGTCTTGTATGTTTATTGTGCGGATTAGACAGATTTGCGCTAGAAAGTGCCGCGAAGGATCTCCAGCACCAAGAGTTTGAAGGCTTTGACCCTAATCAACCGCAAGAGCAAGGTGAGTGTCCTTGAAGCATATTGATCCTGTTTTGAAATAAATGTTTTGTTTGCAAAATTGCATGCTTGTGTCAATTTGATGGGAATCCTATGATAGGAAGTTGACTAGCTTTGTTTGACCACCCTTTTTACCTGGAATATATGGTAGAGAGTCGGGAAGGGCTTTTTACCTTTTTGCTTCGCTTAATTAATTGGGATGGGAAACCAATACTACACATTAATGATGCATTTATGAGATTATGATTAACATGAACTGGTTAATGTAATGTGATAATGGGTGATCTAAGCAAGCATGGTATGTGGATGGGTTGGATGATATGGTGGTTGCTTGCTTTAGATCTAAGGACTGGTTCATGCGAGAATAAGCCAGGACTACAGCGCCACCACGAGGCCAAGTATGGGTGAGGCGTAGCTGATTAATTAGGTCTTTGCCAGTGCTATTTGGACCATTAAGGATGCTCGGAGAAGGGGTAGTCGAATAGGGTTTGTTGATGATTGGTTGGACTACCCTGGGATCCGAATGGCTCAAGAGGGGGCCCTTGGTTCAAGATGTGCTCAGTTGGAGACATCGCCACCGGTGAAACCTCAGTGGGGTCTAAATAGGCTAGTAATCCCTTTGTAAAGGCTATTTTGTGATCTCTTCGCCATACACCAAAGGAAGTGTAATTGGTATAAGGGTGGTTCTTTAGTCGCCGACGGGTGATGAAATCACAAACATGTGGGTAAAGCCGTACAAACTCTGCAGAGTCTAATAAACTATCATGATAGCCGTGCTCCCGTTTATGAGCACCTGGACAACTTCCATGATTAGAGAGAACTTGGTATTGGGATGGTATTTGGGATGGTTATGGTTGGTATTATGGTTATGGTTGGTTATGGATTTATTTCTGGTATTGAATATGATTATTGGCAATGGTGAAATCTGGAATTATTGATGATGGTAGTGAATTCAGATTGGTATTATGATATTATTTATGATTATGATGGGTTTACTTCACATACATATAATATATTGCTTTTCAAATGTTTTAATGTACTTTTCAGCACTTAGCCATTATCATTGTCATCATTTGAATCAGCCACATGTCATACTTTCCACACTTGTTGAGTATGACATGTACTCACTCTTGCAATCCCCCCCCAATAGTTGCAGGTCAGGATTGGGAGTTTAATGGCGATAATGCGGAGTTCTAGGCCGTGTCTACCGTTAGCTTGCTTGTGGCGTTATTGGAGCTGCGTTATCCCTTATGCTTAGTATGCTTAGTTGCTTAATTAGTTTATTTCCACTGCATTAGTTCAACTTGTCATAAATATTCATTAGAGGTTCTATTCGAAGATAATATGGTTTGTGTAATAAAACTTGGTTCATTAATCCTGTCTTGTGGTAATTTTCTATATACTCTTTTGTGAATGCACTCGTGTATGTGTGTTGAACATCCTGGGCACACATATGCATTAGCTTGGTTCATTTTTTCGGAAAAAAGGGCGTCACAGTGAGTCTCATTGATGGAGATCCTGCTCTGATACCAATTGAAAAGGGCATAGAGGGGGGTGAATAGGCTTTGAAAATTTCCTCCACACTTAATCAAACGGTCAAAAACTTGATTGACCAGACTTGTCCGGTTATGTGTGCGGACTAATCCGGTTATGTGTGCGGACTAGTCCGGTTATGTGTGCGGACTAGTCCAGTGTGCTTGGTTTTTGTCAATTTGACTAAGTATTGATACAGGATTTAAATTATTTTAAGCAGCAGAAATGTGAACAACAGATAAGATTACTTGAATTTACAATTGATGTTAGAAAGTTGCACTTGAGAAGCAATTTGCAATTCAAATTATAATATTGATCAACTATGAGCCCTAATCAATTAAGTTGTAAAAAAAGGAGCACGCAAGACACTGATTTTTACCATGGTTCGATCTCACCAAAGAGATCTACTCCTTGTTAAGGAAGCCACACAGGGCCAGTTCTCTTCAAACCCTTTACCTCGTCAAGTCACCACACAAGGCCAACTTGATTCCACTATCACGGGCAATCACCTAGTTTATGGGGCAACCTCACACGTTGAGGGCTCCCACAAGAATTGCAATGAGAAAATGATCAAATACACTCAAAAATGTTACAAGAGAGAATATGAGTGTTAAGAGATCAAACCCCAAGAGCTCAACGACGTGTAGACGACAATCTCCCAACCCCGAATCTGAATGTTCAATTGATTTTCACCTTTTGGGACTTTCGATGTGTGAGGAGATGTGTTTTTGTGCTCTTGGGACAGGTGGCGGTGCTAGGGTTTATGAGTTTGACAGTAGGAATCCTTAATTTTAATTGTGGGGCCATGGGTCTCCTATTTATAGGGCTTCCAAAAAGTTACCTTTAGAGATCCCGACGACCGGACTAGTCCGTACTGGGGACCGGACTTGTCCGTTGTGCTGTGTAAAAGTCGGCGTGAAATGTGCAGCACACTAGAAACTCTAATTGTGTGTGGTATACTGGACTAGTCCGGTTGGTGTCCAGACTTGTCCGGTGCCAAGTGAATTTGAGTCCAGAGATTTGAACGGACTAGTCCCTTGCTGTGAACAGACTTGTCCGGAGTGTAGTGAAAAGGGTTAACAGAGACTTGAACGGACTAATCCGGTCCAATATTGGACTAGTCTGGTGCACCTTGTTATTTGGTTCCAGAAAGTATATCAGACTAGTCCGGTCCTTGATTGGACTAGTCCGGTGCACAGTGCATTTGGACTACAGAGAGTTAAACAGACTAGTCCGTTCCATGAACGGATTCGTCCAGTGCTCAATAAATTTTTAGGTGTTTTTAATCCCTTACCCTTACGCAAAGACTTGAGCTCTTGGGATGTGTCTCTCACACACATCCTATACATTTAAATCTACTTTGCGCTTCTATTGTCAGTTGGGATTTTCTCTTTTGTACACCACTTTATTTTTCACCTTTTTGAGTGCACCAAACTATCTCATTTATCTTAGCCTGCAGTCATCTCAATAAATTTATTAGGATCTCATTTGTTTGTCATAAATTGTCCAAAACCCACAAGGGATTGCCTAGATGCACTTTCAGTCATTAATGTTGGATTAATGACACGTTAATCAGGTCTTGTAATGGTTGTTTTAATAGCCTCTTGAATGTCCGTGCCATTGGAGATCCTATTGTCATTGCTGGCTTAGGTTCGGAGGTACAACACGTGGTAGCTCCGGAGCTTCCCTCTGCGGGGAGGTAGGACCGGAGCCGTTCGACACATGGCAGCACCGGAGCTTCCCTCTACTGGGGGTTAAATCCGAGGTTGCTAGACACGTGGCAGGACAGGAGCTTTCATTTGAAGGGAGTTAGGTCCGGTCCTGCAACACACGTGGTAGTACTGGAGCTACCCAAACGAGGGATGCGGGCCCAATGCTGTCAAACGTGTGTTGCCTTCGGAAGTCTTTAACTCGGACGTGGGAATTCTTTGGCTTTTCTTGCGGTATCATGGGGTACCAGGTATGTAGGGTACCAACAGCTGCATTGGTGAACTGGGTCCTGTTGTCGGTGATGATCCTGTTCGGTACCCCAAACCTATAGACAATCGACTTGATGAACTTGACTGCGGACTCCTTGTTGATGTTGATCACCGGGGCTCCCTCCGGCCACATGGTGCACTTGTCCACAACGACGTAAAGGAACTGGTACCCTCCGACTGCCTTGGAGAAGGGTCCCAGGATATCCAGCCCCAGGCCGCGAATGACCAGGAGGGCAGGATCATCTGTAGTGTCTGCGCTGGAGTGTGGATTTGCTTGGCATGGAACTGGCATGCCTTGCATCTCTTGACCATGTTGATGGCGTCTTGTAGTGTTGTTGGCCAATAGAAGCCATGGCGGAAGGCTTTGCCCACCAGCGTGCGAGAAGCTACATGATTCCCGCACTCTCCTTCATTGATCTCTGCGAGCAAGCTGCATCCTTCCTCCTGAGTTATGAACCATAACAGTATGTCGTTGGCTCCAGACTGGTAGAGATCTCCTTCTACCAGCGTGTAGCGCTTCTCCATCCTCACAATCCGCTCGGCGGATATGTGTTCCTCGGAAGGATGTTGTCCTTCAGGTAGTCCCGGATCTCCGTGATCCAGGTGTTGGGACTCTCCTGAACTTCTGGGTCTTGAACATCGAGCGAACTTAGGTCCCCAGTGATGTACAAGAGCCTTGATGGTGTAAAAGCCCTAAATTTAGAGTGCAAAGTTCAGAGAGGAGAATTTAAAATTCTGAATGGAAAAACTAAATTGAAGTGGCAATTTAAGAATCAAACCAATTCAAACTTCAATAGAGGGAATTCAAAATAGCTCATGTTCAAACGTTGACAATATAAAAATTGGAGTTCACCATTAGCTTTCACATATTCCAAATAGCACCCCTGTAAATTTTCATAAAATTCGGAGCACATTTTCTATTTAATTCAATGGGTACATTGAATTCCATTCAAATTTGAATTTGAATTTGAATTTCACCTGAAACTTGACCAAATTTGAAATAAAATTGCAAAATCTGAATCTATACCTTTGAATTGGCCTCTCCACAAAAATCAAGAATTTTTAGACAGTTATTGGTAGAAGAATTAATAGACTGGAGAAGGTAGACTTGAGGGGAGATATGGGACCCACTGGTCAGGGGCACATGTATGTGAGGACTCTGTTTTTGCTGCTCCCCGTGCTTCAACATTGGTTGAGCTCGACACCGGGATTTCAAAGCACACAGGCAAGTAGCTCGGTGGCAAGAGTGATTTAAGGTGTCCTCATCCCCTCACAAACTCATTCGTTCACGCCATCGACCAGAGCAGCACGCCGCTCGTTTTTCTTTCCTCCCGAGAAACAGAGCACCCCCGTCTTCCTTTTCTCCTTGGTGAGCACCTTGGTCCTGCCCCTTTCTCTTCGATGCAAGCAGCAAATACTACAAGGATTCCACCCTGTTACAACGGTTGTACTGCAATGAATACTAATTCGTTGAAGTAAGCTTTGTCTTTTGCCACAATTCACTAGTTCGTGGCATTAGCATCTATCGCCACGGAATACGATCGTTGCATTAGGATTTGTTGCCACGATTCACTAGTTCGTGGCATTAGCATCTATCACCACGAAACACGATTGTTGCATTAGGATCTGTTGCCACGATTCACTAGTTCATGGCATTAGGATCTATCGCCACGAATGTGTTGCCACGATTCACTAGTTCGTGGCATTATCATCTATCGCCATGGAACACGATCTTTGCATTAGGATCTATTGCCACGATTCACTAGTTCATGGCGTTAGCATCTATCGCCACAGAACACAGTCGTTGCATTAGGATTTGTTGCCACTATTCACTAGTTTGTGGCATTAGCATCTATCGTCACAGAACACAATCGTTGCATTAGGAAATTTTGCCACACTTCACTAGTTCGTGGCAATAGGATCTATCGCCACGAAACACAATCGTTCCATTAGGATCTATTGCCATGAATTACCGGTTCGTGGCATTAGGATCTATCGTCACGGAACAGAATCGTTGCATTAGGAACTTATTGACGATTTACCAGTTCATGGCATTAGGATCTATCACCACAAAACAAAAATGTTGCATTAGGAACTTTTGCCACGATTCACCAGTACGTGGCGATAGGATCTATCGCCATGAAACACAATCATTGCATTACGATATGTTGCCACGAATTACAAGTTTGTGGTGTTAGGATCTATCGTCATGGGACAGAATCGTTGCATTAGGAACTTTGCCACGATTCACCAGATCGTGGCATTAGGATCTATCACCACAGAACACGATCGTTGCATTAGGAACTTTTGCCACACTTCACCAGTTCATGGCATTAGGATCTATCGCCATGGAACGGAATCGTTGCATTAGGATCTGTTGCCACGATTCACCAGTTCGTGGTGTTAGGATCTATTGCCACGAAACACAATCGTTGCATTAGGAACTTTTGCCACGATTCACCATTTCCTGGCGATAGGATCTATCACCACGAAACACAATCGTTGCATTAGGATATTTTGCCACAAATTACCTGTTCGTGGCGTTAGGATCTATCGCCATGGAACACAATCGTTGCATTAGGAACTTTTTCCACGATTCACCTGTTTGTGGCGTTAGGATCTATCGTCATGGAAATATTGTTTCATTAGGATCTTTTGTCATGATTCACCATGATTCAATATCGGTTTGCTTCTAATCTTGCTGCTAAATAGAATAGCGGCTTCTATCTTTTCAAAAAAAAATCAAATAGTTCACATACAGCTAGCTCACACAGTACTTATATAAAAAATCATCATCTTTGCTGTACCCCCCTCCATATTGGAGGTACAATACCATCGTTGATATATGTATCATTGTTGTCGTCGTCATCTTCATTTTCTGATGGAACTCTATGTGTCTCACATTGATCACATATTCTCATTTGAAGAGCGGAAGCATCACCGATTGCTCCCTCAATGTCATTTCTATCCCATGTGGTCCTATCCTCATTTATATCAGTATGTTGTCGATCATCAAATGTCTCAGCCTCCATCGTTTCAGTGACATTATTTTCACTCTCTCAAGAGGGCATGGCAAAAGGTTTCGTGACTTTGTTTTAACAACTGTAGCCCATTTAGGTTGCTTCACACTTCAAACGTAAAAATTGTTCTGTTTGGGTGGATAAAATGTAAGGCTCAAACTTAAATTGAGAAAGAGTTATGTCAACATCTATAATTCCGTATCGATCCACTTTGTAGCCTCTGCTTTGGCTCTGGCCGGAACGAGGCCGAACAAACCAGTTACATCCAAATAACAGAACCTCTTGATTTTTTTTTCAAAATCAACAGAAATGATTTTCTTAATTGCTCCATACCACTCATGATCACCATCCCGAACAACAACACCACTATTTTGTTTCCGTAAATCTTTTTCCACCTGTGCTACTCGAAAGAAGAAGCCATTTATGAATGATCGAGTAAAAAAAAACGTGCCCGACGATCAGGTCCTCTAGATAATGCATACAAATAATCGGTTACTTTGCCTTCTTTGTGTAATGTCGTAATATGTACACTTTAGTATAAAAGGGGTCATCGATAAACCAACTTCAGAACACATATTTGTTCAATATTTCATCAAAGTAAAAACTTGCACGTACTTACTCGTTTTTGAAACCAATAAACAAACTCATCTCTATGGCATTTTTCAACATCACAAAAATGAATCTTTTTCAGCTCTTCAAAATGCTCATTGAAAAGGGTACAAAATTAAATTAGCCATCTACAATAAGCATGATTCTATATAGTATAGAACATCTGAGTTATACGTACTTGATCCATGGAGTGGCCTCTTCAACATTTGAAATAATATAATGTCTGATGTTTTGTAGTTCCACCATAGTAAGTTGGACCCATTTAAACCCTTTTTTAGAATTATGAACTTCTGTAAATATGTTAGACTCGAGAGAAGGTTCATTCCTAGCTGGAGCTTCATGACGTTCTGGCCTATTAAGCTTGGTGCTGATGTTATCCAAAAACTGACTACAAAAAGTCATACACTCTTCCATAATATATCCCTCAGCTATAGAACCCTCCAGGTGAGCTCTGTAACGTACATACCTCTTCAATGTACCAAGGTACCTCTCCATTGGATACATCCATCTGTAAGAAACAGGTCCACCCAAGCGAGCTTCTTCGACAAGATGGATTGGAAGATGTACCATGATATCAAAGAAAGCGGGAGGAAGCAACATCTCAAGCTTACAAATTGTTTCAGGAAATTATTTGATCATCTATCCAAATCTGGTTCCACCAATTCTTTAGAACAAATTCCAGAAAAGAATCTGCTAAAATCAATTAAAGGTGCAACAACCTTTTCAGGCAATATGTCACATATTGCAATAGGAAGGGGCTTCTGAAATATAATATGGCAGTCAATAGTTTTTAGACCTGATACCTTACGTGTTGTTATGTCCACACATCTCTTGATGTTTGAGGCATAACCATCGGGCATCTTCACATCCCCCAAAAACTTGCACAAGGTGGTCTTCTTATCTTTATGCAAAGTATATGATGCTGATGGATAATCATACTTCCCTTTCATATTCACCATATGTTGCTTTGGTCGTATACCCATTTCATGCATATTAAGACGAGCTTGTAGACTATCTTTTGTTTTACCATCCATATTAAGCAGTGTCCCCAATATGCTATCACAAATGTTTTTTCTCAATGTACATGACATCCAAGTTTTGCCTTATTAGCAATGTCTTCCAATACGGGAGCTGAAAAAAATATAAATTTCTTCTTCCAACTATGCCACCTATCTTCCTTAGTGCACTTTATCTTATTATTCGTTTGTCCAAAACTCACTTGATCAAAAGTCTTGTATTCTTTGAGTACTTCATGACCAGAGAGTGATGTTGGAGCCTCTCTATTCTCTATCTTGTTGTTGAAAGAAGCTTTGTCTCGACACCACCTGTGATTCTGAGGTAGGAAACAACGATGACCCATGTAGCAATACTTTCGTCCATGTTTCAACCACAAGGCCTCAGTGTTTACATAGAAGTATTGACATGCTAGCTTACCTTTTGTGCTCCATCCACATAGCATTGCATATGTTGGAAAATCATTTATTGTCCACAATATAGAAGCTCACATGAGAAATGTCTCTTTCTTTGAACTGTCGTATGTTTCAACACCATCATACCATAATTTCAGTAGCTCATCAATCAAAGGCTGCAGATACAAATCAATGTTGTTTCCAGGTGACTTTGGCCCATGAATTATCATTGACATCAACCAGTAAGGTTGTTTCATACACAACCAAGGTGGTAGATTATAAGGGATTAGAATCACAAGCCATGTATTGTAAGAAACATTTATTACTCCAAAAGGATTGAAACCATCAAATGCTAGCCCAAGTCTTATGTTGCGAGGATCAGATGAGAAATTTGGGTGAATTCTATTGAAATGCTTCCATGCTTTCAAATCTGCAGGATGGCGTAATATTCCATCATCAATACGTTCTTCTTTGTGCCAGCGCATGTTTGATGCTGTTCATTCTGCCATATAAAACCTTTGAAGATGGGGAATAAGAGGGAAGTATCGTAGGATCTTGCGTGCTACAAGCTTCTTTGCTTTTCCACTAGGTAAAGCCTCTCTTGCATCCCCACCAGTATTATTTTTTCAATCTTAATTCACCACGTTTTGGGCATCGATCCAGCAAAGAATAGTCCTTCCGAAATGACACACAGTCATTGACACATGCATCGATCTTTTCGTAGCTTAGCCCGAGGTTACAAACAACCTTCTGAACTTTATCAAGTTTATTAGGAATGCAATGGCTCTCTGGAAGCACATATGAGAATAGTTCAAGGATCAACTCGCACGCTTTTTTGCTCAAACCAGTTAAACACTTTATCTGGTACAACTTGACAATGAATGATAATTGGGTCACCTTCTCCCAACCTGGATAAAACTCATTTTTTGCATCATTTAGTAAGTCATAGAATGCCTTTGCACACCTAGTTGGCTCTTGCTGGTTTATAACATATGTTGAAGTACCACCATGATCAGTGTCTCTAAGTAGACTGGACAGCATATTTTTCATAGCAGCATCATCAGAAATTATCTCCTCATTATTTGCTGATTGCTCAGCAATATTTTTCTCAACTCCTTTTTCTCCACGGTGTACCCAACAAGTATAATCAAATGACATCCCATTACGAAGCAAGTGAAGATGAACTTTGTTGCGTGTCCCGTGGAAAATATTATGACAACTCGTGCAAGGACAAAGCTTAGTTTCTTCTTCACGAGTGCCCTGGAATGCTAAATTTAAAAATGACTTCATTCCATCCTGCCACTCCTTCGTATGCCTGTCTTTTCTCATCCATGTCTTATCTTCTGACATCGCTTCCTACAATTCAATCAGCATATCCATAAGAGGATAGAACTACAATAACATTATGTGATCAATTGTACCTAGCGATGTTGCTCCTCCACGTGTGGCGGCCAGTGGATGCTCCTCCATGCCGGTGGCTGTCGGATGCTCTTACAAGAGATTGGCGGCCGACGGATGCTCCTCCAAGAGCGTGGTGGTCGCGGATGCTCCAAGAGCGTGGCGGCCAGCGGATGCTCCTCCAAGCGCGTTACGTACATTCAGGAGAGGGGCCATTGTGTATCGAAGGGTCCCGCGGGCAGGCGGCCAGGAAAAAACTTACGTGAAGCTATCAGAGTAGGCCCAACACTGCGCTGGGCCGCTTGTTATTCGTGGGCTGAAACTATGCTGAGTCACTTTGGGTGCGTTTGGTTTGAAATCAACATTGGATTGGATAGGATGATCCATATTTTTCTGTACTGGATCATCCAGGTCGATGTTTGGTTAGATGGATTGGATGTTTCAGTTTTTTGTTCGGTAGGTTGGATGAGGATGGATCGAATGATCCAAGTTAGTGTTTGTTTGCATGGATATGAATGAGAAAATTGGATATAATAATCATTTTTAAAATTATGATGATCTTACCATTTTGTTTTTTTTATCGTACCACTTTGTTGAACTGTATGTGCCAGATATATATGAATGGTAGAATTGAAACACAATCGGTTCTGAACTTCTGATTATCAGCAGAAAAAAACCAATGCCAACAAACAATAAAGAACGACAATCTTGCACATGTAAAAAGGAATAACCAAACTTCTGGATGAAAGAAGCGTTACCACCTATATCACACCATGAAAACACAAGAGTCATATACTAATGCAGTGATGCAATTTTTAGTCACCAATTACACATGGATTAGCAATGATATTCTAAACAAAAGGAAGAGAGCTCGGGCTCTGGGGCACTCTGGGAGGAAGCTCGAATGACTTGTAGCACTGGAGGGATCAAAAGTCAGAAGGTGCACTGGGAGGCAGGATATTGCTACTCGTCGCATAACGGAGAGCCACACCGGAGGCCGCTCAAGCACCGCGGGCTCGCGCACTAGCCAGAGTAGGGAGCAGAAGGCACCGCTAAACCTTGCTCGGAGCTCCGCGAGGGTGGGGACGACGGAAAAGGGCGGTCGAATCAAGGCGGAGGGAGGCGATGTGGTGCCTGAGCGGGCGCGGCGTGTGATCAGGCACGAGCGAGCACGACGGCTTCAACATCTCTCCTTCCTGCACCGTCGGTCCGAGACAAAGCGCCGTCGCGCCTGAAGGTGAATGGAGAAATTTTCCGCTTCGAAGTAACGCTAAGGGTTGTCGGCTTGCTGCTCGAGACCGTATTCACGGACTGTTATGGACAGCTCTATCCGGGCAATTTTCGCGGACGGACTCGTCCATCATCTAACTAGAATATTCCATAGTCAGGATGACTCTATCCAACTAAACTGCAAAACAAACATTGAATTGTACCATCCCATCCAATTCCATCCAACCCCATCCAAGGAACCAAACACACCCTTTGTATTCGTGGGCCGAGACTGCGCTGGGACACTTGGTGTTTGTCCCCATCACGCGTGAGCCCATCTACGGGCGCGCGTCTGGCAATGGCAATTTGTTATCTAAATAAGTTAATGTAGCAATGGGGGTGGTATTCCGATCAAAATAAAGCATACGCACAAAATCTCTTGAACTGCAGCAACATAGTGATATAAACAAGGATTAAAAACTACAGTAGATATAAACATCGACGGAACCAAACAGTTGTGTTCAACGTACCATTCCATGCAAGAAACTAATTGACAGAAGTAGTTTTAACATAATCCCCAATGTATAAAAAATAAACTAATCGGCACATCTAGTCTGCAGCACTTCCCTTCAAGCAGTGGTAACAAGTTCTGGACGCGTATAGGAGTAGTGGTAGTGATTACACCGCGTATAGGGGCATTGGGCCAGTGGTACATCGGAGTTCTACCTATCTTTTTCTACTAACATTTTTCTCATTCTTTCTTTTCTGTTCTCTCTGTTCATTATCTCCACTTTTCTTTTCAGTCGTCGCTACCTGTTGCGTTTTCCTGTTAGTATTGTATACTACCTTACAGACCGCTTTGCAGGCCCCGCTACGGGCGATCTCCTCTGACACCTCCAGGAGCTAAAGTACCGTACCGGCCACTTTACAGGCTACCGGCGGTGTGGAGGGTCGTTCATTAACAGAGAATACAGATAGAACAGATAGTTCACTAAACAAACAGATAGAAAACAAAATAATAGTTGGAACAGATGAACAACATTGAGTTCATCAACATAAAGAATTACTACAAAACAAGAAAAACGACATCACTAAACAAGAAAAACAACATCACACAACCTTATAAGTCTTTTATATATAGCACATACCGGATAACACCTCATGGCAGAATGCGAAATACCCATGGCTAATACTACAGTCTTCACTATAGAAGACCCTGCAGCCGCTCCACACTTGCTTCCTACAGCCGACAGTCGTACACGGGCCAACCTCCTTGTTGGGCAGCGACACCAGCGATGGTCTCAGAGGCGGGCGCGGATGCGTCCATGTCAAATTACGGACTTCATCCAGGGATTGAATCTAACACCACCTACACTCATTGTTGGTCATCATGATGGTGACGGACCCAGCCACTTTCTCACCGACGTTGACCTTGCCTTCGACCTGCTGGATATACTCGACGGCATCGCGGGCACCGCGATCGGTGTCATAGCGGAGGAGGCCAAGGACGTAGGCTGCCTCCATGTGGCCGGCCCTGGCCGCCCGGGCGAGAAACTGGGCGCTCTGCTGGGCGTGATCGACCACGAAGACGAGCTTGAGCCCGGTGATGTCGCACACATGAGGGTGGCCGACGATGGCCAGGTTTTCCACGAGGGCTTTGTACCACCCCGGGTCACGCCACATCCTCCGGGTCACCCGCTCCAGAGCCACGAGCCTACCCACAGCGCCATCCCAGCACGCCGCATGCATGGCCTTGCAAGTGGCACGCATACTGGAGAGGTTGTCCAAGGGTCGCAGGGAGCTTCATAGGCTTCGGTGTCACCATGCTGGGAAGGGAACCATTGAGGGTGCACGTAGTGGAGACAAAGAGGAAGCTAGAGTACCTGCGGACAAGACAGTGGTGTGTCTATAGAGTACGCGCGTAGAAGACGATGGAGATATTATATAAAGACACACGCCATCGTCTTCTCCGCGCATACTGATGGGGGTCGCACGCAGTGATGGTTCGGCTTCCGGCAGTGGCGGATAATACATCCTGTGTAGTACTGCAGGTGCATTAAGGGTGGCTGACATGTGAACCCACAACCTATGGGATCCACGCCTCTCTCATGCACCGATGGGACGTGCGAAGTAATAGAACCGCTCTTTTTTCAACATCAGCACAAGAATAATATCGTGCATCAATAGAGATAACATACTATGTTTGACAGTAATCTGCGCCAAACATTTCCCGTTTTACAGTTTGGTTCTTCACGCTCTTTCACCTTAATTCATACATACGTACTACCTATCCTTTTCTAACATTTTTCTCGTCCTTTCTTTTCTTTTCTCTCTATTCATTTTCTCCACTTTTCATTACAGTCGTCGCTAATCGATAGAACTAGCTGTTACATAATCCCCAATAAACACAAAATAAACTAATCGGCACATCTAGTCCGTAGCACTTCCCTTCAAGCAGTAGTAATAACTTCTGACAGCGCATACAAGTAGTCGTAATGATTACACCGCGTAAAGGGGCATAGGGCCAGTGGAACGTTGGAGTTCTACCTATCTTTTTCTAATATTTTTCTCGTGCTTTCTCTTCTTTTCTCTTTGTTCATTGTCTCCGATTTTCTTTCCAGTCGTCGCTACCTGTTAGTATTGTATACTACTTTACAGAACGCTTTGCAGACCCCGCTGCGGGCTATCTCCTGGCACCTCCAGCGGCTAAAATATTGTACAGACTACATTAGAGGCCACCGGCGGTGTGGATGGTCGTTCATTAACAGAGAATACATATAGACCAGATAGTTCACCAAATAGCAAATAGAAAACAAAATAACAGATGGAATCGAAGAACAACATTGAGCTCATTATCATAAAACATTACTCCCTCCTTCCTATATTACTTGACGTTATTAGAACAAGTTTTTTAGTTCATATTTGAACTAAAAAACTTGTCCTAATTATTAACGACAAGTAATATGGGAAGGGGGGTACAAAACATGAAAAACAACATCACAAAACAAGAAAAATAAAACATCACAGAAATAAGAAGAGAAAAACATCACGACAGGATTAATCTGTGTCAAAATATTTTCTGTTCTAAAGTTGGGTTCAACTAGAATGTAATCAGATGTTTGGTGCAATTGTGCAATCAACCATCATCAACTGTTGGATCGATCTACATTACGGTCGTTGAAATTTTTTATTTAACCCCCTCCAACAGGTGGAGGGGTGGTGGTGGTGGTGGAAGGGGTTAAATGAAAAGATGTAATAACAGTAAGATGTAGATCCAACGGATGAAAATCTTTGATTACACGATTGCATCAAAACTTTAATTGCATATAGGGTTTTCAACGTGTCGAGCTCGAGCAAGCTTGTCTTTCTAAGCTTGAGTTTGATAAAACACCAAGTCGACCTCGAGTCGAGCCAAGAATTCATGCATATACAATAGAATCTACTAAATAATTTAGGTTCACCAATAATTAGTGGAGTAGGGGAAGGTGGACGATGTTGCACATTATTTATTTCTATCATATATAAAAATTGTGTCCCATAAACCTTTTTAATAAAATTATATAGTTTAGTTAATCATACGTACATATCATAGATGACAACAATAAATGAGCTTACTTGAACTTTTCGAGCTTGAGCTCATCAAGCTGGCAAGCTCAAGCTTGGCTCATTTAGAATTGGCACAATACTCAACTTCATCCTCAAACTTTCAATAAAAACTCAGTTTGGTCCTTGAACTTTCAAATGGGTCAATTATTTAGTCTATCAACTTCAAACAACTGTTTCACTTTCATCCTTCGTCTGAGCTGGACATCCACATTGGCATGCCACATAAGCTATATCATCTACCCCGGTATATCATAGATGAGGTATGCATGTTAGTTAATCATACGTACGTACATATCATAGATGATGTATGCATGTTAGTTTTGTACAACATGACCGAGGGATTTTCTATGTCTAACATGCATGCACCCCAAACATGATCAACTAATACGTACGTGTTTTGTTTTTTTTTATGATGGATATCGTCAGAGTTTGAGGCCTTGTCCATGCATGCTATGCCCCAATGATGCATGATCAACGAGCCTACAACTCTAGACGATATCCAACATCAAAAAGAGAAATTACACGTAGTATATAATTCACATCGACATGAAACATACATGATGGAGGTATTTCATACTCTGCTAGTTGTCCATGCACATGCTATACGCCCCAAAACATCATCATCGAGCCTCAAACAATAATATATAAGAGAAAATTAAGACGTGTATGACACATTTGAGCATAATTGCATTATTTGTCGTGATGATCATGTAGGCTTTGTTTGGGTAACTTCAATCTACTTGTATTGTAGTGGATTGAAGTGGAAAATGAACTAATTTTTATCTCAATACCCTCCAATCCACTTTAATTGAAGTGGATCCACTCCTATCCAAACGAGGTCGTATGATGGACGGATATGGCTGGGATAATGCCAGGATTAATTCCAGGAATCGTATCCTTGTTACATTCATGCTGGTACCTGGGCCTAGGTTGTGCACTGGTCACCTGGCATATTCCCTACGTTTGCCTCCGCGCGCGGTGTCCGTAACGAATTCATGCGGGCGATATTGACAAGGTGTGAACGATTTGTCTCATCTCGGAAAGTTGAGCTTGTTGCAACGAAAATATAAGGAAAGGCGAGCTATTGTTGTTACACATCCGATTGAAGAAAGATGATGTACAAGACTTGGCCCCGCTCCGTTCGACAGCGTGCGGACGCTGTCGAACGAAACATGGATGAGGCGTGTACGGGGCGGATGTTTTTTATATAATCTTTGGGCCCTTTTCGTGTCAAATTAAAAAACTACCAGTGAAGCCGATGGGACGCGTCGAGCCGTCGAGATAACCGAGAGGGATGCAAACCGCATATTTTTTATAAAAATAAATTGTTTTTTCCCGCATACGCTGGGCCCTTTGCGTGTGAAATTAAAATTTTCTCCTTTTATTGAAAAACATCTCCTTTATTGACGCCAAATTTTCCCCTTTAACCCACTACGTGCGTGAATCGAATTGTGTGACCCTCCACACCAGGGGCGTCTAGAGTGAAGGCAATGAACTCCAGAAAAGAAAAGAAAAGTGGAGAAAATGAACTCCAGAAAAAGAAAAGAAAGGAAGATAAAATGTTAGAAAAAAATAGGTACTACGTATGAGATTTAAGGTGAAAGAGCCCAGAGAACAAAACTGTAAAACAGGAAATCGATTGACGTAGATTAATCCAAGTCGTGATGCTGTGTTTCTTTTCTTGTTTTTTGATGTTTTTTCTTTTCACATTGTCATGTAGTTTACCTGCCAAAATCTGAACAGTCGCGATGTTATTATTGCAAGGACTGGAACAGGCCAGAAGTTTTACCACTGGCCCTATGCCCCTATACATGGTGCCATCATTACCACTACTCCTCTACACGATGGTTCCATACGGTGTCACCTCTAGCTACCACTACTCATACTGTGGGAGAAAAAATTATGGATACGGTATGCACCGAAGAGCAAGTGCATACTGTTCTCATATGGTGCCACATACTTCCTTCGTGTCTTCAATCATCGTTCCCTGATCGTGGCAGTTGAGGTATTTTAGCTTTCGTTTGAGCTTAGAAGCGCGCTATTGAGGATCATGGATGGTAGATCGAACTGCCATAAACAGGTGGCACCATCTGAGAACGGTATGCACTTGCCCCCAGGGGAATCTCGTATCCATGTTGTGTCGCTTTATAATATAATACTCCGGAGACTCCCAAGAAACTGCAATCTCCAAATACTAAGTAGTACACCCTTTGTTCCTCTCAGGCAGATTTGTTTCTTGGTAGCTCGTCACTCATTAATGGCAAACTTCTCCATCGACCCCCGTCGGTTTTGTCCGCGGCTGATGATCCCAGAAGATGGTGGTCCGCTGTTGAATGTATGAGGAATATGTTCAATGTATTTCCTCCGGAAGGGAACATTGATTTCCTTTGTTCCAAACTATGATTGTATGTATTTCACTTCCGGAGGAATCCATTTCTTTAAACTATCATGTGAGTTTCCTTTGATGCAAACGGGGATAAACAAAAGACGAGCGCGCATAGGGGAAACACAACAAGTGCAACATTCATCAGATATGAGCGCGCATATATAGGGTAAACACATCAACATGACTTATACAAGTCTATTTTATATGCTCCCTTTGTTCTCTTTTAATTGGCGTTGGGAGAACTAGCGGTGCATCATATCCAAAAGGGAGTGGAGGGAATATAACCCATAGAGTACAACGCCTGACGGTAGAACCGGTCATGCTCGTGCTTAATCCTATAGTTCTTAGTATAGAAGACACACCACTCCTCCCACCCTTGCCTACCGCAGCGGGCAGTTCCCTGGTTCCCCCCCCTGTTGGGCAGCACCAAGTGTCATCGTCGTTGGGCACTGCCACCAGCGGCGGTCTCGGAGGAGGCCTGCCCAGGAACATCGAGGCGACACCATAAACACTCTCCATGGCTTCATGCCGACATCGGCAGCACTCCGTGTTGGTCCACTTCATTGTGACGGACCCGGCCACATTGTAGCCGACGTGGGCCTCACCTTCGACCTGCCGGAGATACTCGAGGGTGTCATGGGCCCCGCGGTCAGCATCGTAGCAGAGCATGGCGAGGACATAGGCCGCCACCATGTGGCCGTTCGTGGCCGCCCGGGCAAGGAACTGGGTGCCCAGCTATGCGCGACCGTCCTTGAATACGAGGTCGAACCCGGTGACGTAGCACGCATGATGATTGCCGATGATTGCAAGGCGCTCCACGAGGGTGTCATAGCTCCCCTTGCAGATGCTCTCCCGCTCCAGCGTCATGCGCCTGCTCACGGCATGATCCCGGCACGCCGCGTGCATGGCCCTGCTGGTGGCGCGTAGACTAGAGAGGTCATCCATGGGCTGCGGGGAGGTTGCGGCGACCCACCCCGCGATCAGAACCGCAATATCTTGCGGCAAGGCAAACTCCATGGGCTTCGAAGGGAACTAATGAGGCCGCGCGCGATGGAGATGAAGAGGAAGAGTACGCCCAGATAAGCGGATGGTTGTGTGTGTTGTTGATAAGAGGATGGTGTGTCTTTAGTACACGCGGAGAAGACAATGAGACACGTGCAGACAAACAATAATGGTTATGGCTTCTAAAACGTATGAATGTCGTTCCCTTCCAGAGGATTCCATTCCTTTAAACTGTCCCGTGAGTTTCCTTTGATGCAAACTGGGCTAAACAAAAGATGAGTGCTGGAGTCATAGCTTCTAAAGTGCATTTGTAAGCTACTTTAGCCGCTAGAGTTGCCAGGAGGCAGGAGATCACCCGTAGCGTGGCTTGCAAAGCGGTCTGTAAAGTACACCCTCCGTCCCAACTCAACTCTATTTCTAGCTTTGGTCAAACTTACCTTTGACCAATGATTTCTTGCCTAGTCCTTATCTTGATGATCAAGGTCCTCCACCCGCTGCCCCAGTTGACTTGGGGTAGAATGATCCTCCCGATTAGAAGGAAGTGTCAGATATGATGTCCACGACGCGAGGTTATACAACACAAGAAAAAGGTAGCATATCCTAATCTTTCTCCTCATATATAGCGTGTTAACTAATTTTTTGGCCCCAAATGATCTAGAAAAATTACTCCAGATTTGATGATGCCATAAACTAATCGTTGCACAAAACAATGACAGTGCTCAACATGTTCACAAGCTCTTGGCTCGTTTAGAATTGGCACAATACCTAACTTCATCCTCAAACTTCCAATCAAAACTCAGTTTTTGGTCCTTGAACTTTCAAATGGGTCAATTATTTAGTCCATCGACATCACACAACCGTTTCACTTTCATCCTTAGTCTGAGTTGGACATCCGCATTGGCATGCCACATAAGCTATTATGCCACATCATCTACCCCAACCACCTCACTTAGAAAAAGATAATAATTTTTATTATCTTAAAAAATAACTAGCTAATTAATTTGTGTGGATTTATGTAGTTGCATGGGATATACATATTTCTCCTCCATGTTTTTTTGCAAAACTATCAAGTGATATATCCTTCGTGCATATTACATATGTAAAAATATTATAAAATATAAAACTTTTAAGCCTAGGGAAGAGCAAATAGAGCAAACAGGGAGGATGAGAAAACTTTTAAGCCTAGGGAATAAAATATAAAATGAAGCTACACGGCTAACTGGCTATACGTACGGTCCGGGTGTGCCGGTGCACCATAACCTCCGTCGTACGTCCCATGTCAACTCTATTTTTAGGCTCCCTTTGGATTGAAGGAATGGCAAAGGAATTTTGAAGGATAGGATTTGTAAAGGAATTTTTCCTACATGACCATTTGGCTCACAGGAAAAACAAAGGGTAGTTTCTACAGGAATGAATTCCTTTGCTAAATTTTATAGGAAACCTAACATGAGCTTGGACCTCTTTTTTCTTTCCTGGCTCATGTTGCAGGTTCCTTTGTCTTTCCTATGATGTTTCCAAAGAGCTTCTCATCTCAATTCCTATATTTTCAATTCCTATAGGATTGCAGAAACATACAATTTCAATTCTTATATTTTTACTATTCCTATGTTTTTAAATTGCTTATCCAAAGGGAACCTAATCTATCTTTGAACAAAGATTTACGTAATTTTAATCTGTTTTAACAATACAAGAATTGTACTTTTAGATTCACCATGAAAATATTTCCATAATATACAATCTAGTACATGTTATTGTAGTTAATAATTTCCATATAAATCATTGGTCAAAGGTCTGTTTGACCAAAATAGAAATAGAGTTGAGTTGGGGCGAAGGAAGTATTATATGTTGATGTTAGCTGCATAAGGTTTGGTCCTTGAAGCCATGGCCATTTGTATAGGCGGCTGATGCGACCGGGCGCACTGAGCTTACGTGCGCGCCAGTTACCAAGGCGCCTTAAATGCGTGCAGCACATGCACATCTTTGAATTCAATTGGAACTGCTCCGCGTCCCATCACCACCACTGCGCGCGTCGAGAGACGAACAACCAGGCTGCTACTATGCTATAGGATCACCCGGGCATGCCATCGTCTTCTCCGCACAACCACTCTTACTCTCTTCCCAAAACCGCACCAAGAACACCATGGCTGACAAGAAAATGCCGTCGCCAAGCCCGCCGAAGGACGCCAAGGGGAAGCGTCCCTGTCCGGACTCCCCCCGAACAAGGAGTGGGCTCTCTGGATGATGGCGCGTGAGGTATTTGACAATGCATCGCGCTCCATGCGTCGCCTTGGGCTTGATCCCTTCAAGTGTATACTGCAATGGGGACCATGGGCCACTAGTCTTCAGCATGACGCACTTGGTCGGTCGCCTAGACGTCCTTTGGGACACACTGGCGGTCGAGCTCGGCGTTGCCGGCTGCGACAACCCTGGTGGTGGCGATGTCTAGGAAACTGGGCTTCCCGTCTATGCCGTGGAAGGCGCCCCCGCCCTGCCAGGAGCAGAAGAAGGAGGAGGAGGAGGAGGAGGAGGAGGAGGAGGAGGAGGAGAAGGAGGAGGAGGAGGACGAGGAGGACGAGGAGGAAGATGAGGAGGAGGAGGAGGAGGACGAGGAGGTGGAGGAGGAGGAGGAGGAGGAGAAGTAGGTGGAGGTGGAGGAGAAGTAGTTTTTTTCTTGTTCTTAGTTGTGTTGTTTTTACTTTCTTGTTTGTAGTTTGTGTTTTCTTTTTTCTTGTTTGTAATGTATTATTTTAAGGTAATGAACTTTATTTTGCTGTTCATTGGTGCACAAATATAGTTCTAATGTGGTTCTAACGATAAAATAGTGGACTATTTATCTCTTTTACTTTTTAGAATGGAATATATTTCCACTTCCAACTCTACTAAGCTCGAGATCCAGAAAGTGACTACTACCTAGTTCATGTGACAGCACCAGTAGGGAGAACCTTCTCCCTCACCCTGTGCCCACTCTCTATGTTCAAACCCAACACGGATCCAACATAATGAGCAATCAAACAACAAAGTACATAGTAAATCACAAAAGACGCTACAACAGTTTTTGGAGTATCAACTTTAGCCCAGATTTAATGCTCGTAGGCATCATTGCAAAAGGGTGAAGACAAAAAAGACTTGATTCGGATGGCTTGCAAAGACATACTAGAAGTCAGGGTCATCAAAGTTTTTGCCCGATTTGGACTGTCTTAGTTATAGACTTCCATATTAATAAAATGTATCAGGTGTTTTACTTTCACTAGTGCATCGGGTTGAGTCTTTTGTTGTTGATCTTCACAACTTAGTGTATCAGTGTGGCTGCAATCTATACTGAGGAAAAGGTCGGTTTAATGGCAACGACTGCTATGCAATCTGAACTTTTGTCAAGCTTGCAATCCGCGAACCTCAGCTATTGGATAGACATCTAAAGATGGCTACCATTTTACACATAGATCCTTCCTTTTACACAGGCAGGTGGAAGGATATATGTGTAAAATGTCAGCCACCCTTGGATGTCCGTCAAATGGCTGAGATTTGCGGATTGCACGCTTGCACAAGAGTCCAGATTGCATAGCAGTCATTGTTTGGTTTAATTATTTCCTTTATCTAAAAAAACTTTAGCCCAAATTAACAAAGCGCCGTCCACCGAGTGCCGTCCTCACTCTCTTCGTGCATGTTTGACATGAAGAATGTTCCCTCGAGGGTTCGAGGATAGAATACCATCTAGGAACAGCTCACTACGTACGAGGTTCATCAAATTAATTGTATGCCTTGCATAGTACAATATAATTTCCAACCATGTTGTACTCGTCCTTTCAAAGAAACAACAGCTGTAGGTGCTAGCCGCTACGTGTTCAGATTTTAGGAACAAATGAAGACACTCATGAAAACACGTACGCCACATCCGATCCTCAACGTCATCAAATTCAACAAGGGGAGCAACCTCTCTCCACGACATTTCGCCTGGTATTGCACACACGGCTCTTGCCTCACGCTGGTCACGTATCCTGATCCAACCGTACAACTTCAAAAAAAGGAGGGCTAGAAGATTGGTGGAAAAATAATACGCATAGGAAAAAGGGGAAGAAGAAAAAGGATGGTGCGTGTTTTGATGCATGAACCGTGAGACTGTTGACTTCCATCTTTATTGGCCAGTTCACGATTCCGCTGATCTCTCCAGCATGCATTCACACTAGCTACTCTCTGGTGGCTGGACCCAGGGTATCCCGTGGCCCACCCGACATACCGAGTGGGTGGGCCCCTGAGAAATGTTGTTGTTGTACGTGGTGTTTGGTTGAGACAATGCAACTTTTGGTCATAACGATAAGAATTAAAAATTAGAAAGAGTATATCAGATTCAAAAATATTCATTACTTTCTTTACATGGGGCCCGGGTCCGTCAAATTCGGAAACTCCTCCGCTCGTATCGTAAGTGCATTAGTTATATATCCATGCCCGTTTCCAATTAAAATTCAAACTACATGTGTAGACGAAGGTTTGCCAAGAGAGAAGTTGCACCGCGCCACCGCATATGGCAACCATAGGGACGAAAAGGAGAGAGGACCCAATGGTGAGGACTCAGGTGTACAACTTGACGTTCGAGGAAGACGTGATCACCACCACCGTGACTTCCTCCGGCGAGGCCGTGGCTCGACAAGGTCCTCTCCGTCCATCGTCGGCGCCTTCACAAGCTCATCGTAGGGCTCGATGTTCAATGGCGCCTCAGCTACTCTGCCAACCAGAACCGCGTCACCATTTTGCAGCTCTGCGTCCGCCGCGACTGCCTCATCTTCCAGGTCATCCACGCTGACTACATCCCCTACGAGCTGGAAGATTTCCTCAGCAATTCCGACTACCGCTTCGTCGGCATGGGCGTGGAGGGTGACGCCGACAAACTTTGGAAGGACTGGCAGCTGAAGGTGGCCAAAACAGTGGACCTGGCGAAGCTCGCGGCGGGGGAGATGGATCGCCCGAGCCTCCGCCGCTCGGGGCTGAAGGACATCAGGGGCGCCGTGATGGGAGCCGACATGGAGAAGCCTTACCGGGTGAGGACGAGCAACTGGGACGCGTACAATCTCTCCGGTGAGCAGATCAGCTATGCATGCATTGATGCCTTCGTCTCCTTTGAGGTCGGCTGCAAGCTGCTCTCCGGCGACTACTTGATCTAACCAACGAGTTTGCGGATCGGCTGGCGTCGATCATCCTGGCATGGAATTCGTAGGTGCAGCGCTCATGTTCTAGCGTTTCTGCTTGTGCGCCCAATATCTCATAAAATTATTTTTTCTTGAGGAAACACTATATCTTGGTTTTAAAAATATGCATGTTATTTCACATGCATCGAGGTCTTTCACATGCATGTTAGTTTTCCATGCATGCGATGCCCCAAACATGATCATTGAGCCTCAAACATGACGATCTCTCAACAAAAAGAGAACACACGTAACGTCATCAAACATGATCGAGGTCTTTCACATGGATGTTAGACGTACATATGCATGCTACGCCCCAAACATGTATTCCAAGAATAGAATATTTCCTACTATGTATATATATTTCTATATATATCATATTCTCTACCATGCATGTGTATGCTCTCAACCTATATGCAGTTTATCTACCACACTAATGAAGAATATTATCCTGTCATCAATAGAGATAACAAATTTGACACAAGGAGGTTCCCTCGACGGTACGAGGATAGAATGTGGACTACCATCGTCTAATAAGCACACAGCTCTCACTACTTACATGGTTCATCAAATTAGTCGATCGCATGTTGCCATTATGTATCGTTGTACTCGTCTTTTGAAGAACGACGGGCATAGGCGCTAGCCACTACGTGTTCTGATTTTAGGAACAAATGAACACACTTGTGAAAACACGTACACCACATTTGATCCTCTACGTCATCAAATTAACATGTTCCTCAACAAGGGGCACAAAAATCCTCATCACGTGACCAAACATGCTTGATCGTGAGTCTCTTTCTTATGCATAATATTCATGTCCACCATCATACATGATCACTTCAATTATCATCGGTTCAAAATGGACTCTCGGTCGGCAACGGTCGGATCCTTCAAAAAAAAAGATATGGACTCTCGGTCGATTGCCACGCGTGTTCACGTCAATCTCCGCACCTCGTTGAAATCATTCGCATGAAATGTTGCGAACACCGCGGGGCGGACCTACAAAGTATGCCAGGTGGGCCATTGCATATCATGGGCCCTTTGTGTGTCAAATTAAAAAACTGGCTGATGGGACTTGTTGAGCTGTTGCGATAACCGAGAGGAGGCAAACCGCGGTTTGGAGTAACTCTGACCGTTGATTCAAAAGCACAATTTTTGAAGCATCCGATCACCTCCACTCATGCGCTTAGACGATGACCCTCTATAAAGGCACACTGTCCACTTCTTCTCCTCAGCACCTCTTGATTGATTTTAGCCTCCAAACTTCTCCTCTTGCTTCTCTGTCGCACCACCGTCAACACTTTGCGCATCAATGTCCTAAGTCAGACCTTGGTCAAGAAGCAATGTTCAAAGACAGAACCCAAGACTCAATGGAGGACAACCGCAAGGGAATCATCGACAATAGAATTTCTCTCGCAGCAACGTGAACCATGTCTCTACGGAGGATGTGCAACAAGCGAATGACGTGGTGATTGGTATGTTTCTCGCAAACTCCAACCCGGCGACTATGTTATTTTATTCTGGAGCACAGCATTCATTCATTGCATCGAAATATGTTGCCAAGTATAGTTTGCCTATTTCTCATATGAAGATTACTCTATTGGTTAAGTCTCCTGGAGGAGAGATGAGGACAAATATAGTATGTCCAAAAGTAAGCCTAAGAATAAGGAGGGTAGACTTCTTTGCCAACCTCACTGTTTTTGATTCTCAAGGATTGGACATTATACTTGGTATGGACTAGTTGAGGAAGCGCAATGGAGTTATTGAGTGTGCCACGAAGACGGTGACGTTGAGCAATAAGGAAGGGATCACTGTAGAATTTGAAGCATCTCAACACGCACCGAAGCAAATGGAGTTGAATCACATGGACGGTGCCGCAGTTGAAGAGACTCCAGTGGTGTGCGATTTTTTGGATGTGTTTCTGGACGAGTTGCCAGGTATGCCGCCTGATAGGGACATTGAATTCGTTAATGATTAATACCTGGAACTGCACCTATAGCTAAGAGGCCGTATAGGATGCCTCCTATGGAGTTAACGGAGCTCAAGAAACAAATTCAAGAGCAACTAGAGAAAGGCTTCATTTGCCCCAGTTCTTCACCTTTGGGAGAGTTCGTTCTATTTGTGGACAAGAAGGATTGGTCGCAAAGGATGTGTGTGGACTACTGAGCTCTCAACGAGGTAACTATCAATAACAAGTACACCTTGCCACGCATAGAAGACTTGTTTGATCAGATGATGGGTGCATGTGTCTTCTCCAAGGTTTATTTGAGGTCGGGATACTTTCAAATGAAGATTAGTATATCGGACATACCCAAGACAGCTTTCAGGATACGGTATAGATCTTATGAGTACACTGTGATGTCCGTTGGAATGACCAATGCACCTGCCTACTTTATGTACCTCATGAATAAGGTCTTCATGGAGTACCTGGATCAGTTTGTGCTACTATTCATTGATGACATCATGAGCTACTCGAAGGATGAGAAGTAACAAGAGGAACACTGGAGGCTCACGTTGCAGAAGTTGGGAGAACATCAATTGTAAGCCAGGTTTAGCAAGTGCCAGTTTTGGTGGAAAGAAGTGTCGTTTCCGGGTCATATTATTTCAGAAGGAGGAGTTTTGGTGGACCCAGGAAAAATGAGGGATGTGTTGAAGTGGGAACACCGCAGAATGTAAAGGAGAACCAAAGTTTTCTTGGAATGGCTGGATATTATTGTAGGTTCATCAAGGACCTTTCCAAGATAGCCAAGCCCATGACGAAATTGCTAATGGAGGGGAAAGCATTTCAATGGATCCCAGCTTGCCAAAAAAGTTTTGAGGAGCTGAAGAGGAGGTTAACAACAGCCCCAGTTTTGGTTTTGCCAGATGTATGCAAAATTTTTGACATATATTGTGATGCGTCGAGACAAGGACTTGGATGTGTACTGATGCAAGAAGGTCAAGTGGCTGCATATGCATCGAGACAATTGAAGAAACATGAGCAGAATTATCCAACGCATGATTTGGAACTTGCAGCCGTGGTACACGCATTGAAGATTTGGAGACACTATATACTTGGACATAGGTGCAAAATTTATACGGATCATAAGAGTATTAAGTATATTTTCACACAAACGGACCTGAATTTAAGGCAACAAAGATGGTTGAAACTGATCAAGGATTATGATTTTGGAAACAACTATCACCCGGGAAAAGCCAATGTAGTGGCCGATGCCTTGAGCCGGAAAGGAGTAAGTCATCAACTCGCAGTTTGAGAGTTGCCATTCGAGTTATATAAGGAGTTTGAACGGTTGAACCTCGGATTTGTGAATGAGGTGGGGATGATGGAGTTAAATCCAACATTGGAGCAAGAAATTCAAAAAGGTCATACAAAGGACGAGGAAATTCAGGAGATCAAAGAGAGGACCCAAGAAGGGAGAGAATTCAGATTTGATGAGGACAAACATGGCACTCGATGGCTTGGTAAGACGATTGTCGTACCTAATGTGAAGCATATTCGGGAGACAATACTAAAGGAGGCACATGACTCGCCATACTCAACTCACCCCGGTTTTACGAAGACGTACAAGGACTTGAAGACATGTTATTGGTGGGCCAGCATGAAAAAGGACATAGCTGAATATGTAGCTTTGTGTGATGTGTGCCAACGAGTCAAGGTGAAACATCAAAGGCCGGCTAGATTATTGCAACCATTGAAGATCCCAGAATGGAAGTGGGAAGAGATCAGTATGGACTTTATAGTTGGATTGCCACGTACACAGTCCGGTTATGACTCAATTTGGGTAATCGTGGATCGATTGACTAAGTCAGCTCACTTTATTCCTGTCAAGACCACCTTTAACGGAGATAAATTGGCAGGACTATATATGGGAAGAATAGTATGTTTGCATGGAGTTCCAAAGAAGATAGTATCGGATAGAGGTTCTCAATTTACCTCTAGGTTTTGGCAAAAATTGCATGAAGCATTGGGAACAAGGTTAAATTTTAGTTCAGCATATCACCCTCAAACGGGTGGACAAACAGAGAGAACCAATCAGATTTTGGAGGACATGTTAAGAGCTTGTGCTTTGAAGCATGGGAAAAGTTGGGACAAGAGCTTGCCATATGTAGAATTTTCATACAACAATAGTTACCAAGCAAGTTTGAAGATGTCACCTTATGAAGCACTATATGGAACGAAGTGTAGGGCACCTTTGTTCTGGAATGAGACAAGAGAAACTCAAGTATTTGGTCCGGATGTGTTGCAAGAAGCTAAAAAACAAGTCCAGATTATTCGTGACAACTTGAGAGCTGCTCAATCAAGGCAAAAAGGCTATGCGAACAATAGGAGAAGGAAACTAGCCCTTGAAGTAGGAGATTTTGTTTACCTCAAGGTGTCACCAATGAGAGGTCATATGAGGTTTAACATAAGAGGCAAGCTAGCACCTCGCTATATTGGACCATTCAAGATTTTGGACAAAAGAGGAGATGTGGACTATAAACTAGAGATGCCAACTCATCTTTCAGATGTACATGATGTCTTTCATGTTTCCCAGCTCAAGAAGTGTTTAAGGATACCGGAAGAACAAGTGCCAATGGAAGAATTGGAATTGGAGGCGGACTTGACTTATGCCGAGCAACGGGTCAAAATCTTGGAAGCTAAGGAGAGAGTCACAAGAAACAAGGTCATCAGATGGTGTAAAGTACAATGGAAGCATCACACAGAATCGGAAGCAACATGGGAGCTAGAAGAAGATCTCAAGAAGGAATTTCCCTATCTCTTCTCTTCCGCGTCGAATCTCGAGGGTGAGATTCATGTTAAGGGGGGTAGGTTTGTAACACCCTCATTTTCATGCATCATGCATTGCATAGGTTCATATTCATGTCTAACATTAATAAACAAAAAAACGAATAAGTTTAAAATGAATTAGAAACAAAACCTCACTTAAGAATTCTGGGAAGTGCGGACTAGTACGGTCTTGGTGCAGACTAGCCAATTTCTCTCTGACTTCCATCGGACTTGTCTGTTTTGCTGCGGACTAGTCTGTTTTTCACATTGACACTTTCGGACTTGTCCGGTCCATTGCAGACTAGTCTGGTGTACCGAATTCTTGGAGATTTTGCTATGTCCCTGGACTTGTCCGGTATTCCAGCGGATTTGTCCGTTTTCCCCTCTGACTAAAGTTGGACTTGTCCGATTTTTGCCAGACTTGTCTATTTTTTCCCTTTGGATAAGTTCGGACTTGTCCGATGTCTAGTCCGGACTTGTCCAATATCTCTCTGACCTATTCGGACTAGTCTGACCCTTTTGCGGACTTGTCCGATAAATCACGACTCCGAATTAATCTTTTCTTTCACAACTTGTTTCTTGGGTTTTACATTAAGTGGGCCTAGGGACGTCGTGCCTAACTCTTTTAGAGCCCATGTGGGACCCTAAAACCGACCCCTATTCACCTCAAACTCGAAATCCATCCAACCCTAGCCCCCACCTCTATATGGACAACTCCACACCTTGGCTTGACATCTATTTGATACTTTTGAACCACACCCAAAACCCTTGCTCGTGAATAACCGCCACCAAGGAGGGAGAATGAGATCTAGAGCAAGAAGAAGAAGAGGAGGAAACGAAGGAGGATCAAGATCTCCATCAAATTTGTGTTCTTCATTAACAATTCACCATCAAGTTCTTCATCAACCCTAGATTGTCAAGATCCAAGTGTTGCCTCCAAAACCCTTGATTCTTTGGAGTCTTAGACACCTGGTATACCTTCTATTCTCTTTTACTTACGTGAATTCAACCCCAAGTCTCCAAATTCACGTCGATCTAAAAAAACCTAGTTTGCCAATTTTGCGAAGTGCGAACTTGTTCGGTCCCTAGCGGACTAGTCTGATTTTCCTGGTTAAATTGTGTTGAATTAATTCTAAAATTAGATCGAATCAACTACAAACCTGTGTAGACTTCTTAATAACCATTGCAATTGATTAATAGACATCATTAACAACTTATTAACTAGTTTTACTTCGCATTTGCATTAATCATGCATATCATGTCATATTGAGTAATATTTGTGCACTCTTTGATTGTGTTTCTTGTCTTGTATGTTTGTTGAGCGGTTTAGACGGATTTGCGCTAGAAAGCGTTGTGGAGGACCTCCAGCACCAAGAGTTTGAAAGCTTTGACCCGAACCAATCCCAAGAGCAAGGCAAGTGTCCTTGAACATATTGATCCTATTTTGAAATAAATGTTTTGTTTACAAAACTGCATGCCTGTTTCAATTTGATGGGAATACAAGGATTTCATGGTAGAGAGTCGGGGTGGGCTTTTTACCCTTTATGCTTTGCTTAATTAATTGGGATGGGAAAATAACTATACCATTTAACTTAATTATGCATTTATGAGATTATGATAAACACGACTGGTGAATATATGTGGTAATGGGTGATATAAGCAATCCTGGTATGTGGATGGGTTGGATGTTATGGTGGTTTGCTTGCTTTAGATCTAAGGACCGGTTCGTGGAGCGACCATCTAGGATTTATAGTGCCACCACGAGGGCAGGTATGGGTGCGGCATAGCTGATTAAGTAGGGCTTTGCCAATGCTATTTGGACCATTAAGGATGCTCGAGGAAGGGGTAGCCGGATTGGGTTTGTCGATGATTGGTGGGACTACCCTGGGATCCGATTGGCTCAAGAGGGGGCCCATGGTTGAAGATGTGCTCAGTTGGAGGTATCGCCACTAGTGAAACCTCAGTGGGGTCTAAATAGGCTAGTAATCCCTTTGTAAAATCTATTTTGTGATCTCTTGGCCACACACCTAAGGAAGTGTGAGATGGCATAATTGAGATTCTATAGTCATTGAAAGGTGATGAAATCACAAACACAGATGTAAAGTGGTACAACCTCTGCAGAGTGTCTTAAAAACTATCATGATAGCCGTGCTCCCGGTCATGAGCAACCTCGACCCTGACATGGTTAGGGGAAACTTGGTATTTGGATAGTTCTTGGGATGGTGATGGTTATGGTTTGGTACTGGTTACGGAATGGAATTACGGTTTATGGTATTGGATATGATTAATGGTAATGGTAAAATTTGGAATATGGATGATGCTAATGAATATGGACTTGTATTATGATAACTACATGGTTTATGATGGGTTTACTTCACATACATAATATATATTGATTTTCAAATGTTTTAATGTACCTTTTCAACACTTAGCCATTATTATATTCATCATTTGTATCAGCTACATGTCATGCTTCCCACACTTGCTGAGTACGACATGTACTCACCCTTGCAATTGCCCCACCAACAGTTGTAGGTCAGGATTGGGAGTTAAACGATGATAATGCGGAGTTCTAGGCCGTGTCTACCATCAGCTTTTCTTATGGAGTGTTGGAGCTACGCTATCCCTTTTGCTTAGTTTCTTATTAGTTTATTTTTGCTGCAGTAGTTGAACTTGTCATTAATATTCATTAGAGCTGTATTCGAGGATATTATGAATTGTGTAATAAAATTTCTTAATTAATCCTGTTCTGTGGTAATTTTCTGTATACTCTTTTGTCAATGCACTCGTGTATGTGTGTTGACGTCCTGGGCATACATATGCGTTCAATTGGTTCATTTTTGGAACCGGGTGTCACATACGTGCAAGAAAAAGCGCTCGTCAAAATGGCGCAGGATGTATTTGACAATAAATCTCACTCTTGTTGCCAACTGGGACTTGGGATCCTTCCCCACCACACCAGCATGGACTCCGCCGGCTACTACCTCTTTGGGTTAGGCTTTGTGGACGCTCGTCTCGACTGCCTCTACCAGACGATCGGTGAGGAGGCTAGTGTGGAGTTTCGCGAGCAACTGGTGAACGCTGTCGGCCGGAAGTTTGATCTGGTTTTGGAGGATGCTCCGCAGGCGATTGCGGCGGAGGCGGAGGCGCCGCCGGCGAATGTTGAGGCAGTGGCAGAGGTGGTGGACAAGTCCTCCTCCGAGTAGAGTAGGATTAGTAGTAGTTTTTTATTTTGTTTTCTATGTGTTTTTTCTTGTTTGTAATATATGTGTCGTTTTTATGTTAATGAAAAATGTCTTTTATGTTCATGAGCAATGTGTCCTACAGTACATGCACTAATGAAAAACTCTTCATTTTATCAAAAACATGGCATATGGAAAATTAACACATTAGTAATATTATATCTAATAAATATTAAACACATTAGGATGCACGTAGTAGTATATATTTCCAAAATTTAAGAAAATAAAAAGCAAGACAGTGTAACTGTACATCGCACCCGGATGATGCAAATACTAATTAATTTTATTTCTTTCCTCTTTACCAGCTATCATCGTGCCCCCCCCCCCCACCGGCCTGGCGCTAAGCAGTAGCCCCTCCCGCCTAGGCCCAGAGTCGGGCCTGCCTTTAAGACCATCCGCAGTGGTTCACAGTAAAGCTTACTGGACTGCGGCCTGCGGCCTGCGAATCAGATGGTCTTATCTCTTAACCCCTTGGTGCGGAAATCAAATTCTCTGAGGCCCTGCCGCACAGCTGTATATGTGCGACCCTACCCAGATGGTTGCCACGTACGTTCACGCTCCAAATCTTACAGCCATACAGCCAAGGGCGCACTGCACGGTTCGCACGACTGTGCCACCCTGCCCCGATGATTGCCACGTACGCGAACGGACCGAATCTTGCAGCGCGCAGGGGCAGACAAACTCCACGTCCAAAATTTGCTCAGCGATCCGAATAACTCGGCGCTCGGCGTGCACGATCCATCATCACGCGCACGAGCACGACGCGGCCAAAAAGATATGTGTTTGGTTTCTTGTCTTGGATTGAATTGACTTGGATTAATTCGATGGTCCAGTCATGTGTTATTTGTTTCGCTGTCAGACGGACAGGGTGATCCAGGTTTGAGGAATAAAAAATATTCCTCGCAGATGATGGATGAGATGGTCCAGGATATTTGATTGGATGTGAGTCCATCCACCTTATCTAATTATGCTTCCTAATAATGTAATTAGATATAATTGACTTGTTTATTATTGATTAATAATTATAATTATGACATTAACATTAATATTTGCTAGTAATATGATAATTACTATATAAATAATTAATATTATGAAATTATCAACTTAGATGATTCAATAATCCACCCAAGCTTCATCCAACCTACCAAACAAGAAATTGGATCGTCCCGTCCATCCAACCAAACGTTAATTTCGATGATCCAATACATAAAAAAATGGATGATCCTATATCTCCAATCCAACTTCGACTTCAAACCAAATGCAATTGATGACTGGGCACTTTGTCACATGTCACTAGAGTGTACGCACAAATACACGGCCTCAACATCAGGTTTAGGGTGCATCGTGGACTAACCACATGTCCCGCCCAAACAATCACGTAATTAGCATACACCTGCAAGAGCAACTACCTGGCCGCATCCTTCGTGTACGAATGGCAACGCCGACCAACTTATACTTTTTGTACTACGTACAAAGAATTTTCCTTGTCCATGAGCCAATGAACAAGCTCTTCTGATGCGGCAACTAATAATCAGCACGTGATCAACGAGCCTCAAACTATACAAAAAGAGAAAACACGTAATGTTGTCATCAAACATGATCGCGAGGTTTTCAAGTGCATATTGTTACTTGTCCATGCTTGCTACGCTCCAAACATAATCAACGAGCCTCAAACATGACGATATTTCAACAAAAAGAGAGAAAATACGCGTAACGTTGAATTTTACATGATGTCGACGTCTCTCTCACATTAATGTTATAGTTGTCCATGCATATATATATGATCGACGAGCCTCAAACTTGTCACTTCGTAGTTAAAAAATGAACTACAAAGCGACAAGTTCATGGATATATATATATATATATATATATATATATATATATATATATATATATGATCTTTCAACAAAAAGAGAAAAAACACGCGTAATGTCATCATATATGATCATCGACGTCTCTCTCACATGCATGTTATAGTTGTCCATGCATGCTACGCTACGCGCCAAACATATGATCAGCGAGCCACAAACTATATATATATATATATATATATATATATATATATATATATATATATATGACGATCTTTCAACAAAAAGAGAAAACTATATATATAACATGATGTTAGTTGTCACGCTCCAAACATGATCAACGAGCCTCAAACTATATATGACGATGTTTCAACAAAAAGCAGAGAAAACACGTAATAATGTTGTCATCAAACATGATCGCGAGGTTTTCAAGTGCATGTTACTTGTCCATGCTTGCTACACCCCAAACATGATCAACGAGCCTCAAATATGATGATTTTTCAACAAAATTAGAAAACACCTAACATCATGAAACATGCATGATCAAGGTCTTTTGCATGTCAAACTGAGAAAAACATGAACGAGGGTTTGTGATATATATATATATATATATATATATATATATTTATATTTGTGTGTGTGTGTGTGTTAATGAATGAATGTGTGGTGTGTTCCTCGTCTTGTACTTTTTTCTTCTGTTTTATGAAGATCTTTCAACAAAAATAAAAAACACGTAACATCATGAAACATGATCGAGGTCTTTTGCGTGACAAACTGAAAAAACTGGAACATTGCATATACCTTGGGCTGATGGGCCCTTTGCGTGTCAAACATAAAAACTGGAATTGGAAACTGAAACAAGTATGCCAGGTGGGCCACTGCATACCCTGGATCCTTTGCATGTCAAATTAAAAAAATTGCCTGTGAATCCAAGATGGGACGCATCGAGATGTTACGATAATCTAGAGGAGGAAAACCGCGGTTTGGATAAACTCCGACCCACCCACCGGTTAGAAAGTGCGGTTTTCGAAGCGTCCGATCATCTCCACTCGCGCGCTTAGACGACGACCCGCTATAAAGGCACACCTGTCCTCTTGCATCTCCGCCGCACCACTCCATCGATCGTAGCCTCCAAACATCTCTTGCTTCACCGCTGCACCATCGCTGACCACCTCTCGCTCTTTCCTCGCACCTCCGTCACCGCACAAATGGGTAGCCCCGCACCAAAGCGCTCTAGGTCGTCGACGTCCTCCAAAACTCTTTCTTCTCCATTTCCGTCACAGCCAATGCCAGTGGAACTGGAGGCGGCGCCTGCACCTCCTTCGTCCCCTTCTCCGCCCATGGTGCTCGCACCTCCTCATCCCGTTTGGGTTTAGGAGATTGTCCACCTCGTCAAACACCGCTTCGATGAACTCGATCGGCGCTTGAAGGAGGCCACCGAGCACACTTCCGCCACCACCGGGCGCGCAAAAAAGCTCGACAAATTGGCGCGGGATTTATTTTCTGATACATCTTGTTCGTGTGACCGTCTGGGTCTTGGGAAACTTCCCGTCTGCACCAGCATGGACACCGCCGGCCACTACTTCGGGTTAGGGTTTGTGGCCGCTCGTCTCAACGTCATCTACGAGACGATTGGGGAGGTGGTTGGGGTGGAGGGCCGCCAGCATCTTCTGCAGATTGTCTTCCAGAAGCTTCGGACTCAATTGCCGGAGGAGGCGGCAGCAGTGGCGGCAGCGTAGGAGGAGGCGGCGGTAGCAGCAGAGGAGGAGGCGTCGGCAGTAGTGGCAGAAGAGGAGGAGGCGGCGGCGGCAGAGAAGGAGGTGGAGGAGATCTCCTCCGACACCAAGTAGAGTAGTATTTGTAGTTTTTCTTTTTATTGTTTGCTATGTGCTTCCGTAGTTCTTATTTGTAATATATGTGTTGTTTTTATGTTAATGAAAAATGTCTTTTCTATTCATGAACAATGTGTGATATGCAGTATCGAAAAACAACTCCTTTCTGAAAAAGGGGCGAGATAACTGTTGTTCAATGTCTAGCCAAGAATTCGTTGTGTTGCGACAATCAAAGACTCTTGGTTGAAACTCCATTGAGATCGTGGTTGAGGCTGCGTTTCTCCTCTTTTGTGTTCTTTCACTTAATTTTTTCATTTGTAGTCGGAGCATGCTGTTGACGGCTGTTATATACCAATTTCATCCATCAATTTAACTCAATTATGTGAAGGATTTGTCATTTCTTACACACATCACCTTTCTACCTAACCCAATTCCACTTGGACTTGGAGAAATATGGGTATGCAACATTTTATGCAGGAAATGAGGAAATGTAGAGGGACCAATCCTATAAAATATCATCCCAGCCAATCAGGCGACGACACGTGGCATCCCATGGATCAAATGGCTCACAAACAGAAGTATCCAAGGAGATCCAACGGTGTATCACCCATATACATTAATGGGACCCACCTATCAGCCACCTGGATAAAGCACACGAGAAACGGCGCAATGACCAGGTCGGCCGAACCAGGGGGTCGGCGGACCTGGTCTTTGCACCAAACTCGATCAGCCTCCACGTGTTGGCTCCTCCCGGCTCCCTGGAGTCAATGGTGACTTATTCGCACGCTTTTGGTGGCGGCAACCGACCTCAACACTAGTATAAATAGGACCCCCTACCCCTCACTTCAACACACACCACTTGAGCTTCATCTCTATTGTATACACTATCATCCATAATCTTAGAGGAGTTAGGTTGTAGAGAGGAGAGTCTCTAGTCCCAAGTCCAAATTGGGAAAGGTGTAAGGAGTCTCTCTCTTCCCAATCCTACATTGGGAAAGGTATGGCTCATGTATTCTTTCTTGTATTTGTGACTTTATGCATAATAAAGATAGTATCTTTAGTCTCTACTTATACATATACTTGGGCAAAGCGTTTCTTGTTTGATTGTGGAGTCCATATATGTGTAAGGTATAGCTTCTATGACTGTTTCATCATGAACATATCTCATTATCATAGAACCTATAGACCCCCACTATAGTCTAGTTAATTATAACATAACAAGGTTAGTATGGATAATTATGTTGTGTATCAACATTGATTCAATGATGATTCAATTCATTGCCTTAGGATGAATTGTGCCTAGGCTCTTAAGGTAATTACTTAATATGCTAGCATGGTGCTAGGATAGCTAAGTAGCATTGGATGTCTCATAGACCCACGGATTGAACAGGTAGGCAGTAGGTGGTGACAGACCTATCTGTCCTTTGTAATTCTCCACGTTCGGCAATGCCACAGGCTCTTGGAGGGATTCGCCCTAGTATTGCTAGAGGTAATCCTGTGCCCGATGTGTTGAACCACATAGCATAAGTATTCACTATTAATCTAGCTTATGAATAATTAGTTTAGACTATGTATATGTACAATAGAGCATAGTAGTAGTACCTCCATAACTCTCAACCTTAAATAACCTCTAGGATCCTCTTACCCCCCCTTAGACTTGAAAGCTTTTGTGTGTGTCACACTACCTCCACTATTATTTTATCCATCCTTACTAGATTCTTACCTAGACCTTTCTACCCTTTCCACTCGATGATTGTTATATCTCTACCCCACCTTCCTTTGGGATCAAATAAATGACACCCTTAGGAAATACTCTTAAGGGGAAATGCTACAATGATACCTCCGTGCGCTTGCGGAACTCACTCCGTTATCCAATAGAACTGTTAACAAGCATTTCTGACACATCAGTTGGAGATGTTTAGTTAATGGTGCAAAAGAAATACCAACGAGCATTTCTGGCACCATTGTCGGGGATGAATTGTTAGTATATCTTAGGAGCCGTCAACAAGCATTTTTGGCGCCATTGCCGGGGGAGGCAAATAGATATATAACATGACTAAGTGAATAGGATAGAACCCTGAGTAGGACTGTAGTAGGAACGATGAGTGTCTTATTCAGAATTTCTATAACGGGCTGATCTCATCAGCTCGTGACCATTTGGATGCTGCTGCTGGAGGAGCCTTCTTCTCATTGACGGTGCCAAAAGCTAAAGATCTTATTGAGAAGATGGTGTCCAACATGGGATGGAACGATGAGCGTCTCCATACCCGACAACGAGGCATGCACACCTTGAAGGAGGTGGACATGATCGCTACAAAATTGGACCTCCTAATGAAGAAAATATATGGACAAGCCAGTGGTGAAGTGTCTGGCGATGCCTATGCCCTAGACTCTCACATGACATGTGAAGTCTGTGGCAACATGGGTCATATGGGCAATGATTGCCCAGAAACTCGTGAGGATGCCTATACCTCACCAACAATGGAAATTTCAACAACAACAATGGCTATCGTCCAGGAGCTCAAGGGTGGGGTCAACAACGCCCATTCTTTCAAGGAGGGTACAACAACAATGGCAACACTGAAAATCAGCCCAACTTGAGAGAACTTGCCATTAGCCAGCTCAAGATCAACGATGCCCTATCCAAGAAGCTATCATCTAATGACAAGACCCTAGAGAATATCAACGCAAAGATTTCGGGGCAGCCAGAAGCCCCAGTAGAGAACGTCAATGCAGTGGTTACGAGGGGAGGAAAGACCACTCGTGACCCACCATATCCCACCCAAGAAAAGAGGACAACTGAGCCTGAGAAAGAGGATGTCCCAAGTGAATTACTTGGTGAGAGAATGGCCACACACTTTGAAGACACCAACTTATTTCCATTCCCTCACAGACAAAGGAAGCCAACAGTGGATGAGCAATTCAACCGTTTTGTCGAGATCATCCAAAAGATCCACATCAATGTGCCCTTGATTGATGCGATGCATGTACCCACTAAAGCTCGCTATCTCAAGGACATATTGAACAACAAACGGCCATTGCCCACCACTGAGGTCGTCAAGCTTACGAAAGACTGCAGTGCAGCCATTCTCAATAGGCTTCCTGAAAAGAAAAGGGACTTCGGATGTCCTACCATTTCATGCTCAATTGGGGCTCACCACTTTGACAAGACACTTTGTGATCTGGGAGCAAGTGTTAGTGTGATGCCCAAGGTTGCGTTTGACCAGCTGAACTTCACAGAGCTGACTCCAACACCAATGCAGCTACAACTGGCTGACTCTTCAGTCCGTTATCCAGCGGGTATTGTTGAAGACGTCCTGGTGAAGATCCGGAACTGCTTCATACCCGTGGATTTTGTGGTGCTAGACATGGACACTGAGAAAGATACACCACTCATTCTTGGGCGCCCATTCCTCAGCACTGCAAAAGCTCGCATAGATGTGAGAGTTGGAGAAATCCACTTCCATATCAATGGCAAGGAGGAAAAGTTTAACTTTCGGCCAAGATTAGAGCAATGCTCCATGATTCAAATCAAGTATGGGTCGAATGATAAACACATCAGAGAGGTCGAAGTCACACCTCCAAAGGTGGACTCACTCATTGCATTTATGAGAAGATTAATCTACGAGGAGAATCCGTCGTTTCAACCACGCCGATATCCAAAGGCGACGGAATCGTCTGGACCTTCCCGAAGGCCCAAGTCCACCAAGCCACCAAAAAAGGAATGGCAGAAGAAGCAAGACAAGCCGTCTGAGCCCATCCCTCCGGGCTCGGATGTGAAATGAAGACTGAGGAGTGTCCATCTCATTGGACGGTGGTGAGACCTATGCCAATAGGTTAAATTGGTAGTTATCCCACTTTATTTTTCTTTCTTTCTTTTTCCACCCCATTTGGATTTTTTCCATTGCATATTTGATTTCTCCTAGCAAGTTGAGAATCTTATATTCTCAACTATCATTTTTCTTTCTTTCTTTTCAAAAGAAAATTTTTTTATTGGATTTGAAAAAAGTTTTTATTTGAAAAACAAATTTTCTGAGCTGCACATGTGGCATTTCACCAACGTGCTAACTTTATAGCCGTTGGGGAGCCACTTTCCAAAAGGGGAACCAGGGGGCCCACTTGTCAGGTCGGCCGAACCCCCTAGTCGCCCGAATAGGGAGTTGAGCCAAATTGGCTCCCCTTCCTCCAACGGCTATATTTTGAACCCTAAGTGACTGTTGGAGGGTGCAACCTATAAATTGTGGCCGTGAGGAGCTCCTCTCTTCACACACCACATCATTTTACACCTCCCCAAGTCACTCTCTAGCTCACCTTGTTTTTCTTGCTCTTCATTGCAACACTCTTGCTCAAATCCATCCACAAAAAGATTTTCTTTTGTTTGCATTTGCATCTTACACTCAATCCTTTAAGAGGAGAAAATTCATCGAGAGTTTTGTTTTCCAAAAATTGCTTCTTTTCAGATTTTTCTCGCCTTGTTTTGTTCTTGCTTGTTGATCTCAAAAAGACATGAAGAGGTTGTTTGGAAAGAGGAAGGAGGCTGCAAGCTCAATCCATGGTGAAGCTTCCAGTGCACGCCTCTCTTCCATGGGCACAAGACCAAGGAGGAGAAGTGTGTGTGAGGACACTCCCATGGAAGAGAGAAGCAACCCACACCAACTTCTTCATGACAACGACCTTGACATACGAAGCGAAGCTGAAGATCAAGCACGCAGGCTTCTCCAAGATTGTGAGTTCCGCCACGCCAAGGCTTACGATCCACATTTGATCTCCAAAAATAGGTATGGACTCCGAATTCTTTCCATTTGGCATGCAACTGGATTTGATGACTTCGCTCACATAGAGGAGAAAGGTTCACGCCTTCTCACTATCCAATTCCTTTGCACGCTAAGAATAGGATTTGATGGTATTACTTTTAGATTATTTCAAAAACAATACAACATCCTATGGAAAGAATTAGGTAGCATCCTAGGCTTCCATAAACGATGTTTGCTAGATTTAGACAATTTGCCTAAGTTTAAAAAACAAAGTTTTTGGCATGAGCTAACTAGCGAGGTCACATGTAGGGCTCCTAGGAATAGCCACATCCAAAACCCTACCTTACGCTTAATGCATAGATGGGTGGCTATGACTATGTTCCCTAGGGGAGATGTTAGGTTTGTGCGAGATGATGAATTGAAAATTTTGTTTGCCATGACTAAAAAGATAAAAGTTGCTCCAGTCAAAGCCATGATGACACAATGGTTAGATTACATTTCAAAATCAGGACCAATTGAATGCACTTCATTGATTACTCATATTGCTGATAGGGTAGGAACAATTAAATACTCTTCATTCGAATATATTGAAACTGAAAGAGAATTAATTGATGAAGACTATTCAGTGCAAGGACATACCCTTAAGCATGATCATGATGGCTCCTTGATATTTTTCTATCCTGGCTTTGTTAATGAAATTCGGTTACCTAACCCGGATTTTCATTTGTACAAATGCCGGAGGCTAACCATTAATCTTCTTCATGTTGAGGAAGCAAGAAGAAGTAAAGCAAGAATCAGTAATGTCTCTGGCAGGGTAAAAGGAATCGTGCAATGGCTGCAGCCACATGCATGCCACCGATAATCTTTCGGGTCCATGAATGCCAAGAGGAAGAGAACCCAATGGGTTATGCGCCCAGATGGACTCAACCTCCGACGTATGAGACTGGGGGATAATCTTGGCAAGAATGGAAAAGGGATCCACCCTTATCCACTTCAAGCTCTAGCAGCTTGCCCCCAACGTCCATGAGAGGACGTCGTTCCTTTTCGGCTAGAAGTCATCATGACTATAGCCAAGGAATGATAGACCTCACTAGACGTATGGGAGAACTTGAAGTGAGAACGGGTGACATCTACAGCACCCTCCAAGAGCATGTTCAAGGTACCCAGGATTGGCAACAACACATGGATGCTCAATTCACCAACTTCAACATGACGCTACAACAACAACAAGCCGGTCTTGCAGCGTACTTCCGTCATCAAGGGTTCAACCCTTATCATAGAGGTAGTTGAAGAACAATCTTGGGGGAGGACCCCCACTTGATGTAACATGTATCACATTCCTTGCATATTTATTTTCCATCCATCCATCATCCACCTTGCATTTAAAAAAATAGGTTAGATTTGCTTTCATCAAATAAAGATGTGCGGTAAGAATGATATAGAATTCACATAGATGAAATGATGAATAGTTGCTCTGTTTTATTTTCCTAGGTCTCTAGTTTACAACTTGCTACTCTTCGAATATTGCTTTCATTGGTTTGAAATACTTTTACCTTAATTTGAAAATTGTGGGTAGCAAAAGCTTAATCAAATTCTAGGTTGTTGCGAGATTAGAATTAGTAATAGGGCTGCTAGTCCTAGTTTGAAAGTAAAACTTAGATTTTCGAAGAAATTCTAAAAAGATTTAAGTTTCCCTCAATTGATTGGAAATACCTACCAAACCCATATGATGTTCATACATAGACAAAACCTTATGCATATGCTATTTGCTTTCACATTGAGCCTAGTCAAACTAGTATAGACCTATGTGAGAAATCATTCAACTCTTTTTGAATTCAAGACTTCACTTGCACATGCTATACTTCTACACTAGAAGTAAGCAAAACGTCCATCATAACCACCATACCACAACAAAAAGAGAAACTTCATGTTATTCATGTTTAGCACTCTCTTCAAAATTCATTGCAAAGAAAGGGAGTAGAAGACATTGCTACAAAAAGAAAATGAAATAAAGGGGCATGCTTACATCATAAGCATGAGAGAAAAAAAAGTAGCCATGTTTCATCCCTGCAAAAAAAGGAGTTATCTCAAGTATCCACATCCACTTCCACTCCATCACACATGCACTAGTCTTGAATCAAAAAGTTTTGATTTGAATTCTCCTAAGGCTTACTGTTTTGACTTAGCAATACATGTGATGCAAATATGCCTACTTACTTTCCTTACCAAGCTCCACATACAAGCCATATTCAATGAGTAGGAATAGTAGAGGCACAATGCTCTGGTGAGAAATATTTCCACTATCCACAAAGCAGTGATTGAGAGACTCAAATTGAGGTACTTAATATCTAAATTGAATTCTCCGAGATTTAAGTGGAACTTGATTTCTAGGCTATGTTTGCTCCATTTGCTGTTCTACCTTTCAACTACTCATGAATATGAAAAAGCATAAGCCCCATGATAACTTAAGAAAGGTAAGGTATCATAGCCAATTTCTGCAATACTAGGTAGAGTATCTTGTTGTGCATTAGATACTTCTGAAAATAATATATTGTAGCAACTACTGATCATCAACCTAAAGTCTTGACTTTGCTCGGGACGAGCAAAGGATAAGCTTGGGGGAGTTTGTTGACAGCTGTTATATACCAATTTCATTCGTCAATTTAACTCAATTATGTGAAGGATTTGTCATTTCTTGCACACATCACCTTTCTACCTAACCCAATTCCACATGGACTTGTAGAAATATGTGTATGCAGCCTTTTATGCAGGAAATGAGGAAATGTAGAGGGACCAATCCTATAAAATATCATCCCAGCCAATCAGGTGATGACACGTGGCATCCCATGGATCAAATGGCCCACAAACAGAAGTATCCGAGGAGATCCAATGGTGTATCACCCATATACATCAATGGGACCCACTTGGCAGCCACCTGGAGAAAGCACACGAGAAACGGTGCAATGACCAGGTCGGCCGAACCAGGGGGTCGGCCGACTTGGTCTTTGCACCAAACTCGGTCAGCCTCCACATGTTGGATCCTCCCGGCTCCCAGGATTCAATGGTGATTGATCCGCGCGCTTTTGGTGGCGGCAACCAACCTCAACACTAGTATAAATAGGACCCCCTACCCCTCACTTCAACACACACCACTTGAGCTTTATCTCTATTGTATACACTATCATCCATAGTCTTAGAGGAGTTAGGTTGTAGAGAGGAGAGTCTCTAGTCCCAAGTCCAAATTGGGAAAGGAGTAAGGAGTCTCTCTCTTCCCAATCCTACATTGGGAAAGGTATGGCTCATGTATTCTTTCTTGTATTTGTGACTTTATGCATAATAAGATAGTATCTTTAGTCTCTACTTATACATATACTTGGGCAAAGCGTTTCTTGTTTGATTGTGGAATCCATGTATGTGGAAGGTATAACTTCTATGACTGTTTCATCATGAACATATCTCATTATCATAGAACCTATAGACCCCCACTATAGTCTAGTTAATTATAACATAACTAGGTTAGTATGGATAATTATGTTGTGTATGGTTCAATGATGATTCAATTCATTGCCTTAGGATGGATTGTGCCTAGGCTCTTAAGGTAAGTACTTAATATGCTAGCATGGTGCTAGGATAGCTAAGTAGCATTGGATGTCTCGTAGACCCACAGATTGAAGAGGTAGGCAATAGGTGGTGACAGCCCTATCTGTCCTTTGTAAGTCCTCCATGTTCGGCTATGCCACAGGCTCTTAGCGGGAGTCGCCCTAGTATTGCTAGGGGTAAGCCTGTGCCCGATGTGTTGAACCACATAGCATAAGTATTCACTGTTAATCTAGCTTATGAATAATTAGTTTAGACTATGTATATGTACAATAGAGCATAGTAGGAGTACCTCCATAACTCTCAACCTTAAATAACCTCTGGGATCCTCTTACCCCCCTTAGACTTGAAAGCTTTTGTGTGTGTCACACTACCTCCACTATTATTTTATCCATCCTTACTAGATTCTTACCTAGACCTTTCTACCCTTTCCACTCTATGATTATTATATCTCTACCCCGCCTTCCTTTGGGATTAGATAAATGACACCCTTGGGAATACTCTTAAGGGGAAATATTACAATGATACCTACGTGCGCTTGCGGAACTCACTCTGTGATCCAATAGAACTGTTAACAAGCATTTCTGACACATCAGTTGGAGATGTTTAGTTAATGGTGCATAAGAAATACCAACAAGCATTTCTAGCACCGTTGTCGGGGATGATTTGTTAGTATATCTTAGGAGCCGTCAACATATGCGAAATGTAGTTTTAGTAGTAGTATATACTACATGTTATCATTTCATTGTGATTAATGTTACAGAATGCTGATTGTTTGCCATCGTCCTTTTGTGGACTTGGGTGTTTTGTATTTGCATATTGTTTGCATTAGCATATATACATTTGGCGATTCATATTTTTGTTCGTATTTTTTTGGAATGTCACACTAGATAGCAGATGACTGCTTTTAGATTTTGATCTTCATGCATGGCAACGAAGATGAATTAAGAAGTGAGCAAGTTGTCCAAAGAAGTCTACCCCTCTAGCTACACGCACCATGTGTAGGAATCAATGCGACAAGACATGTAATAAATCACGATTGCATGCGTGCACAAGGGCACAGCTAGCCTCAAATTCTCCAGGCCTACAATAAAAATTTCGTTCTTCTTGGTGCGCCACAATTGAGATTTTGACAATTCAGTTTTCACTCCCTGCGCCTCCAATTTCAGTCCCGCCTGTTGTAACTCTATTTCAGCCACGATGAGTATAAATGGAAACACTGGCCTCCATTCCCGACACACCGCTGCCCCGCCCTTCCGGTGATCTCGCAATACTCCAAATGTATTGTCTCCTTGTCCTGTGTTCCATACTTGTATTCCTAAAAAATTCCCGTGTTTTCATTTCCCACGGTTTTTACAATTTTTTTCCCATGGATCTTGCAGTGACGCATTGAAACTCTTGGTGGTGTTTAATCCTGGGTACAACGTCGAGCGACCAAGTTTGACGGGCTCTACCGAACCTCTTCGTCGCCGACACCTCCCTGCGACATCGCATCCCGGACTCCAGTTTTATGCTAGGTAAACTTCACGATCCATGCTGTCTTTTTATAGAGCTATATTGGCTTGGTTCTACATGATCCATGTAGTTTTGGGCTAGTTAAATTCTACACGATCCGTCCTGATATACAAAGATTAAATAAATTAACAAAGTAATGTGGTCTTCTATTTCACGAATTATATATATATATATATATATATATATATATATATATATATATATATATATATATATATATACTACATCTGTCCTGAAATAAATGTCGCTCCGACAGCTTATTACGATAGTGTATTTTGGCCGGGAACGAACCGGAGGTAGTATGTAATTTCTGTATTTAGAAGTAAATGCCGCACGGATTATCTAATCAACCACTCCAAATGTTGTACTCTCATTCCTATTTTACAAATTTGTATTCCTAAGATTTTCAATTTTACACTTTTTTCTTTCTTGTGGCTTTTTCGGATCGTACATTTTTTTTCTATTCCTTCATTTCTAATTCCTCCGTTCCAAACAAACACTGTAGTTTATAGAAACCACACTGCCCGATCCAAAATCTACGTCGGTCATGTAATCTGATGTCATCACTATTATTTGGAATGACTACTTACAATACTCTTTACATTAGGAACAAGACATCAAACCGTGATGTCATCTACAAGCATTCATGGTGGCCAACAAGCACCTGGTATAACTATAAATGTGTTTACTATCAATATTAAAAAAATATAAAATATTAAATCCTTTGCATGGTATGTAGAGAATATTGCAGCACATGATGTTCACGAACCCCGAGGTTCTTCACTCCCTAGTACTACGATGCATGAACCAACAGCAGGTATAGATATACAAACGAGAAATACTCCTTCCGCCCCAGCGTAACTTTACCTTTGGAGCTTAAAAAAATGTCCCGCTCCAACTCTATTGGTAGCTTCCAACTACCCATATCACATCACATTACTACCTTCCTCTCCACCGTGCCATTTGTTTTGGCAGAGCGTGTTAGTTTTTCATTCCTTTGTCATTGATTTGGAGCATTTGGAGAGACTACGTTCTATCCTTTAGATGTATCGATGATGGGTGTATCATGGTCATTTGCATTCTTTCCTATGATCTACTAATTTTCTAGCATGCCTGGCAATTCTACTTTCTTAGTCTTTATAGTTAACAATTCATCAGCCTGTGTGATGGCGTGATTTTTTTATGCCTCCATGTTGTGCTCTCTTGCTGCCGATCACTCCGGCCGGCAACGGCGCCTATGCCCTGCTGCTGGTCACTTCAGTGTCCTCCCCGACGCGTCTTCCTCGCCCATCGCCATGTCCCATCCTTCGCGTGCCATGATGACCCTGCCACCCGCAAATCCCTGGCCATTACTTGCCCTGCCACCAATCTGCCTCGAGAGTTGCCAGACCAAACCCTCGCTTTGTTAAGCATCGCAAGCTGGGAATATGCAATACTGCACCTTTAGTAGCTGCCACTGACAAGTGGACCCGATGTCTCATGGGCCCACATGTTAGTGGCAGCTAATGCAGGTGCAGTACTGCAGAGGATTTCAATCCCACAAGCTGCTTGCCTTATCTGTCTTGCATTCACCACCTACTACCGCTAGCGTTCATTACTTGCCCTGCAACTAATAATTCTCTCCAAGACGTGCTCCGGCTGATGTCAGTCGGACCGACTCAGCGAACCCTATTTTTGTCTAGTCTAGCGTTGCCAGCTGCATGCCCGCCCCCTCTCAGTCTTGCCTGCTTCGCTGCTGGACTGAAAATCCTTTGTAGTACTACGAGTGCAGTACCACCACTGAGATGTGTATCCGATGGCTCATTTTAGGGTATGAACAGCAACAAAGAAGTCAACAATGTACTCCCCCCGATCAAAATAGTTGTCGTTCAGATAGTCCTAACTAGTTCATTTTTAATTCATTTGTTGGTCTCATACGACAATTAATATAAACCAGGAGGGAGTAATATAGAACAAAATGCTGCTAGAACGCAGTCCTCCCACGCTCTTATTTGCCACACTCGTCCTGAAGATGGTATGAAATCAGACTTTTCTTCTTTTCACACTATTTGTACATGATACTAAGCATGGTGAGGCGGTAATTTGCTTTAATCATTTACCGTCTGAATCAATGTAACAGAAGGAAATAAGTTTGGAAGAAGTGTGGCTAAAGGATTTAAGGTTGCCATAATACGCTATGCATCCCAAGTTATTAGAACGGAGCATGTGAAGCTACCAATTCAGTTCTCCACTAGGTTGGGTGATGCGGTTAGTATTAACTAGCGGCACTTTGTCGATGATGTGTTTATGTTTACAAAAAGACATGCATCCCTCAGCGGTGCAAGAAAGTGGGCATAGATTGGCTATAGTAACAAGAGAGATATAGTACGAGACATTCTGCTTAGTGTTGGCACACACCCCACACAAGTATTTTTTCTTGCAATCTCCATCTTGTACGTTTACAGCAACTTGTTATACAATGTACATGATTCCTGGGACATGGAGGACACACCGGAGAGCGCAATAAAAATTTTGAAAATTGCTGGTGAGCGCTACAAGGGGTGGCGCTCGACTTTTCATGTCACCTATAAGAGTTATTCTACCGATGAAGAACGTATACGAAACAAGCCTGCTGACGTAATGGCGCCCGAGTGGTTGCACCTAATAGAATATTTTGGGTCCGAGCGATTCAAGGTGAGCTAACTTTTTAATAGCTTCGCATCATACAAAAACTATTTGATTTGCATTCATTCGTGGAATTAATTCTTAAAATTATTACAGTCAATAAGCAGGACCAATTCTCAAAATCGAAGAATACAAAAGGTGAGTCACTTGCTTGGCTCCAAATCCTATGCCCAACTTTGTTACGAGAAGGTATGAAAAATAAATAACGCTTTTACTTTGCGCTGCAAACAATATGTATACCGACATGTTGAATTTTACTTGTATTCTATGTAGCGAGACCGAGAGACCGGAGAAGAACCCGATGACATACAACTGTGGGAGGCAAGCCATTTGTTGAAGAACGATGACTGGGCAAACAAGCACGCAGAAGCTGTACATGTGAGTAACACATCAAACAATCCCCAATTAAATAAATATTTGCAATTTGCCTGTGACTTTTCTTTTCATATATAGATCCAAGCACGTGCCCAAGTGGACGACATGGAAGCTGAGCAGGGAGCCTCAATCCCAAATGAGGACAGAAACCACATCTTCCAGCGTTGTTATAGATCCTCAATCGGATGTGCATGATCACAGGTTCGGGGGCCTGGTTATATGGCTAACCCAACTGGTCCTGAACTTGAACGTATGCGTATCCAGATGTCTGAACACCTCAATGACCAAGTTCAAAACTTAGAAGACAGAAATGCAGGCCTCAATCACATGGTGCAGGAGGAAGGGAGAAATGATAGCTTAACCACCCAGATGGACTGCATAAACCAGAAGAATGAAGAGTTAAACCTTCAAGTCCAGAACTTAGAAGGTCAGCTACTAGCAGATCGTGAACTGAGAACTCGGGAAATGGAGGACATGAACCTCTCCATGGGGGCTGAAAAGCGCAAAATGATGGAGACCACTCCACAAAAGGTCCAACAAAAGAACCGTCAAAAGCCACCTGCTCAAACAATTAGTCCCGGTCAGCTTAGGCAAACTTACATCCAAACACGTCGCGAGCGTAATACTTGAGTGTTGTTATGCGTGTTGCAATATCAATTGATGGATGTTTATTGTTAAACTCGTGATTCTATTGCCACTAATTTTCAAACCTGGTGCATTAGGATTCTAGTGCTTCTAATTATAAATCATGGCATTACGAATTTCTTGTCACGAATGATGAATTGTGGCAATAGGAAGCTATTGCCATGAATTACAAAATGTTGCAGTATAAACATTTGGCCACGACTCAAAAAATGTTGCATTAGACTACTATTGCCACCACGTAGAATACGTTGCATTACAACATTATTGCCACATATGAGAAAATGTTGCATTACACTTCTATCACAACAAATCATTGAACGTTACATTACAACTGTAGTGCCACAGATCAGAAAATGCTGCATTACGAACCTATTGCTATAGATCAGGAAACATTGCATTAGAAAATATTGCCACAGATCAGGAAATGTTGCATTACGAACCTGTTGCCACAGATAAGAAATCGTTGCAATACCAAACTATTCGCCACAGATGAGAAATCGTTGCAGTACCATACTATTTCCCACAGATCTGAAATCGTTGCAATACAGTACAATTTGCCACGTTTGTGAACTCGTTGCAATAACATACTATTTGCCACAGACGTTAAACCGTCACAGTATCATACTATTTGCCACGGCTGTGATATCGTTGCAGTACCATACTATTTGCCACGAATGTGAAATTGTTACAATACCGTGATATTCATTGCAATACGTTAGATCGTCGCAATACCATAAATCGTTGCAATACCGTACTATTTGCCACAGCTGTGAAATCATTACAATCACATACTATTACCACGAATGTGAAATCAATGCAGTACCATGCTATTTGTTGCAATACGTTAAATCATCGCAATACACTAAATCGTTGCTATAACATATTATTTGCCACGATTGTGAAATTGTTGCAATACCGTACTATTTCCATGGTTGTGAAATCGTTCCAATACCATGCTATTCGTTGCAATACGTTAAATCATCGTAATACGATAAATCATTGTAATAACATATTTTTTGCCACGAATATGAAACCGTTGCAATATAGTACTATTTTCCATGATCGGGAACTCGTTGCAATACCGTACTATTCGTTACAATACGTTAAATCATCGCAATACGTGCAATCATTGCAATAGCGTACTATTTGCCACCGATGTAAAATCGTTGCAATGCCATACTATTTGCCACTGATGTCAAGGCGTCGCAATAACCTATCACCACGGGAATTATTACGACAATTCGTATAAACTATCGCCACACTCTTTCTTGTTGCAATAGTGACCCATTGCGACCAAAAACGACCTATTGCAATGAATTTTTTCGTTGCGATAAACCGGAATCCTTGCAGTGAAAGATGGCGCCAAGGCTATGCTCTATCATCTCCATCAATTAGCTCATCTTTTGGCTCATTGTTTTGCCGGTATTTTGAAGTTCCGCGGATATCATCATTGACCCACCGTGGACGTCGTCCTCTGTCCACCGTGGCGCCGGCAAAGTAGGCCATTTCAACCTTCGACTTCAACAGACAAACTGAGCGCCAAGACACCACCTTTCTCATGGTGAAAATTGTTCTTAGGTTAATCCCTTATCGAGCAGGAAATCTTCTTTTCCTTTTCGGCTTGCCTTTAACGTTCTTGCTAGATTTACCTTTAAATTTTTTTCTAGATGTAACTATCTTCTAATCCAGTTGCATAATAGTTTCCTAACCTCCTTGCGCATCCGCACGAGCAAAAACCAAAGAGAATAATCAAGAAACGGTTGTGATATGCCGATTTTCGTAGCCGCCATTGAAAAACCATTGGTGCGCCATCGAACTCATGGTTGTCGGCCGTTCCACGACTTTTATAGCTCCAATTCATCTTTCCCTTGATCCCAGAAACATTTCCGATCAATTTTCGGGATGTTTGAGCTAGGGATAAGTGTTTCGGACATCGTCGGAAACCAAAATGCTGCCAACGTCGTCATGCTGCCATTTCTGGTCGTCGCCGCGTTGATTCGACCCCACCATCGTGTTCCTTGACCCTCCAAACGGTCGGGGGGAGAATTTCAGCAAGGGAGAACATTGGGAAGGCCGAGCCGGCGAGCTCGCCGGCGGAGCACCGCCGCGGCAGCTCGGGCGCCGCCCGAGTCGCGAGGAAGAAGACGATGTGGGGCGGGCCTAGGTGTCAGCGACTGCGGGTGTTCAACAGGATCTGTTGTGGCCACGGGATCAAATGTGACTACGCGGTTGACCCCACTGTGGCCTAGTTGTGATTGGCCCATTTTAAATAGGTGGGACCGGCCGGATTTATTTGATCTTTTCCTTTTATAAATAATTCCATATTTTGAGCAAACTTCTAAATTCAATTAATCTTAGTATACTTTCTCAAATAATTCCAATAAATTCTAGTAGACTCCTCTTGATGCCAACTTTGCAGTAGTGCGATTTGTTCGACATGAAAGTCCCAGAATTTTCATAATTAATTCCTTTGAACTAACAACATGGGAAATTAATTACCCCTATTCTACTAATTGGAAAATTCTCAATTTTAGTCAGAACAGTCTTAAAAAATACCCGGGATCTCTAGTAAAAATCTTAAGTTCATTGGACTTCATTTACTGGAACAGAAAGTGTGTAAATCTCCTATGCCATATAAAATTAAAAAATGTACAGAAACATTTCCAGATTTTATTCCAAACATGTAAACTCAATTTATATCTGTAGGAAGCTCAAAAAATTATGAAACAAATTTTCCTAGAACCGGTGAGACCTCCTCTGCCATGATCACCCACTGGTAGCCATGAAAAAGCTCCAGATTTAATACCAAATTTCAGAGAATGCTTTACTTGTTGGAATTTTAGAGACAACAAGCTTCCTTGAACACCTCCAATTTTTGGTCCAAATATTCCGCATAGAACCTAGTATCAACTATAAAAATCACAAAGCCAATTCAAAACAATTTGTAACGGAATCTGTATTTAGAAGTTGATTTGTATAGTTCTATGTTACTTATATGCTTTCATATTATGCACCTCATATAGTAACCGAAATCGAGGAGGAGCCGGAGGCCTTGGACAGCATACTCCCCAAAGCTAACTTTGAATCTGACTCGCAGCTAGGCAAGCCCCGGTTTGCATTTAAGTGTCATTTCAAAGTTTATATTTGTATCACTTATGTCTAGGATGAGTTTTTTGCATTAGGTCTAAGGTGCTTGTTACTCCACTTGCATGAACCACAAATACCATAGAGTATTGGGTAGGTCTATAGCTTGACGAGTAGAAAATGCCATGCTAATGTTTTGAGGGATCCGGTAGAAGTCGAGTTGTTGGAATCTACTCGCGAGATAGGAATTTATCACACGGGATGGATTGGATCAAAGAATGGTTTATGAATATGAATTTGAGACCGAGCAGCAGATAGGGTGCAGAGAGACGTGGTCTCATGTGTATAGCCCTGCTTTTGTCGATTGAGGACCAATCCATGTTTGGCCCTGCTGGACAAGTTTGAACTGTACCGGGTGCATACTGGGCATATGGAACTCAGGAAACTGATGTAACTTGATAACTTGGGTGTCAAGGCATAGTCCACTATCGATAGGGGTGGGTTGATGGCAGCAAGATGTAAATCTGCCGCCGGACACAGACACGCTCCGCGTGGGGACCTTATGCCTGTGATGGTGGCACCAGTTCGGCGTTTGAGTTTCTTGTGAAAGGTTTTTTTGTATGACGTGGTGAGGAGCATTGCACGTTTCTCATGCACGGCTGCATATGACGTGTTATCCGGGTGTCTACAAATTGCAATCACCATCCCTCGCGGTTATTTGAGTACCGCTTGTTCACTGTGTTGTGATGTAGTAAATACTGAAGAAGCCAGGAGAATATGACCCGCAGACCGACGGTTAAACTGAGCAGGTGAATCAAGTTCTAGAAGATATGCTACGCGCTTGTGCCATCCACCACGGTAAAAATTGGGATGATCGTTTACCGTTGGCGGAGTTCTCATATAACAATGGCAATCAAGCTAGCATCAAGATGGCACCGTATAAAGCTCTCTACAGCAGGAAATGTCGCAGACCATTCAACTGGTGTGAATCCAGTGAGAAAGTGATATACGGTATTGATCTCGTGAATGAAGCTGAAGAACGAGTGTGAGTGGTCCAAGCCAATCTCTAGGCTACTCAATCTTGGCAGAAAAGTTATGTCGATAAAAGACGTCGACCTCTCCACTTCGACATCAAAGACCACATTTATCTCCGTGTCTCTCCGATAAAAGGGATTCATCATTTCGGAGTGAAGGGAAACTTTGCTCCACAATTCATCGGTCCGTTCGCCGTCATTGAAAAATACGGACCCATGGCCTATCATTTGGAGTTACCGGCATCGCTTGCTGGTGTTCATAATGTATTCCACATTTCTCAGCTGCGGAAGTGCCTTAAATCCCCAGCTGAAATCTGCACCGAAGACATTGAAGCTCTCCAACCGGATCTCACTTATTTTGAGTATCCGATTCGGATTATCGATGAAAAGACTCGCACCACAAGAAACTGGACTTTGTGCTTCTACAAAGTCTTGTGGAGCAACCATACTGCTGAGGAAGCGACATGGGAAAGCGAGGACTATCTCCGATCAAACTACCGGATTTATTATCATCTCATATCTGGTAATCTTTTTACCTTCATCTCTTTTATTTGTAATCTCGGGACGACATTCTTTTAAGGGGGAGGAATGTAAAAGCCCTAAATTGAGAGTGCAAAGTTCAGAGAGGAGAATTTAAAATTTTGAATGGAAAAAACAAATTGAAGTGGCAATTTACGAATCAAACCAATTCAAACTTCAATAGAGGGAATTCAAAATTTCAAAATAGCTCATGTTCAAACCTTGACAATATAAAAATTGGAGTTCTTCATTAGCTTCCAAATGTTCCAAATAGCTCCCCTGTAAATTTTCATAAAATTCGGAGCACATTTTCTATTTAATTCAATGGGTACATTGAATTCCATTCAAATTCAAATTTGAATTTGAGTTTCACCTGAAACTTGACCAAATTTGAAATCAAATTCCAGAATCTGAATCTACACCTTCGAATTGGCCTCTCCACAAAAATCTAGAATTTTTGGACAGTTATTGGTAGAAGAATTAAGAGACCAGAGAAGATAGACTTGAGGGGAGATGTGGGACCCACTGGTCAGGGGCACATGTACGTGAGGACTCTGTTTTTGCTGCTCCCCACGCTTCAACGTCGGGAGAGCTCGACACCGGGATTTCCAAGCACACAGGCAAGTAGCTCAGTGGCAAGAGTGATTTAAGGTGTCGTCATCCCCTCACAAACTCATTCCTTCATGCCATCGTCCAGAGCAGCGCGCCGCTCGTTTTTCTTTCCTCCCGGGAAACAGAGCACCGCCGTCATCCTTTTCTCCCTGTTGAGCACCTTGGTACTGCCCCTTTCTCTTCGATGCAAGCAGCAAATATGGCACCAAGGCTATGCTCTATCATCTCCGCCAATTAGCTCATCTTTTTTCTCATTGTTTTGCCGGTAGTTTGAAGTTCTGCGGACATCGTCCTCTGTCCAACGTGGCGCTGGCAAACTAGGCCGTTTCAAGCTTCAACTTCAGCAGACAAACTGAGAGCCATGGCACCACCTTGCTCATGGTGAAAACCGTTCTTAGGTTAATCCCTTATCGAGCACGAAATCTTATTTTACTTTTCGGCATGCCTTTAACGTTCTTGCTAGGTTTACCTTTCAATTCATTTTCTAGATGTAACTATCTTCTATTACAGTTGCAGAATAGTTTCCTAACCTCCTTGTGCGTCTGCACGAGCAAAAACCAGAGAGAATAATCAAGAAATGGCTATGATATGCCGATTTTCGTAACCGCCATTGAAAAAACGTCAGTGCGCCGTCGAACTCATGGTTGTCGGCTGTTCCACAGCTTTTATATCTCCGATTCATCTTTCCCTTGATCCCAGAAACGTTTCTGATCGATTTCCGAGATGTTTGAGCTAGGGATAAGTGTTCCCAACATTGCCGGAAACCTAAATGTCGCCGCTGTCATCGTGCCGCCATTTTCGGCCGTCGCCGCGTCGATTCGACCCCACGATCGTGTTCCCCGACCCTCCAAATGGTTGGGGAAGAATTTCAGCAAGGGAGAAGGCCGGGAAGGCTGAGCTGAAGAGCTTGCTGGCGGAGCGCCACCTCGGTAGCTCGGGCGCCGCCCGAGTTGCGAGGAATAAGACGATTGGGGCAGGCCTAGATCTCAGCGACTCCGGGTGTTCAACGGGATCTGCTGTGGCCGCAGGATCAAATGTGATTACACGATTGACCCATTGGTCCTCGATGTGGCCCAGTTGTGATTGGACCATTTCAAATAGGTGGGACTGGCCAGATTTTTTAAAACTTTTGCTTTTATAAATAATTCCAGATTTCGAGCAAACTTCTAAATTCAATTAACCCTAGTATACTTGCTCAACCAATTCCCAATAAATTCTCGTAGACTCCTCTTGATCCCAACTCTGCAGTGGTTCAATTTTTTAGACATGAAAGTCCCAGAATTTTCATAATTAATTTCTTTGAGCTAACTGCTTGGGAAATTAATTACCCCTGTTCTGCTAATTGAAAAATTCTCAATTTCGGTCAGAGCACTCTTAAGGTACCTTGGGTTTCCAGTAAAAATTTCAAGTTCATTGGACTTCATTTACTATACCAGACAGTGTGTAAATCTCCTATGCCCATAGAAAATTCAAAAATGTACAGAAACATTTCCAGATTTTATTCCAAACTTGTAAAATATATTTCTCCCTGTATGAAGATCAGAAAATTATGAAACAAATTTTCATTGAACCAGTGAGACCTCCTCTACCATGATCACTCACTGGTAGCCATGGAAAAGCTCCATATTTAATACCAAATTTCAGAGAAGGCTTTCATTGTTGGAATTTTAGAGACAACACGCTTCCTTGAACACCTCCAATTTTTGGTCCAAATCTTCCACGTAGAACCTAGTATCCACTGAAAAAATCCCAAAGCCAATTACAATTATTTACTAATATAAAATGTATTTAGAAGTTTATTTGTATAGTTCTATGTCACTTATATGCTTTCATATTATGCACCTCATATAGTAAGCGAGATCAAGGAGGAGCCGGAGGCCTTGGACAGCATACTCCCCGGAGCTAACTTTGAATCTGACTCGCAGCTAGGCAAGCCCTGGTTTGCATTTAAGTGCTATTTCAAAGTTTATATTTATATCACTTATGTCTAGGACGAGTTTTGTGCATTAGGGCTAAGGTGCTTGTTACTCCACTTGCATGACCCACAAATCTCATGGAGTATTGGGTAGGTCTACAGCTTGACAAGTAGAAAATGCCATGCTAATGTATTGAGGGACCTGGTAGAAGTCGAGTAGTTGGAATCTACTCGCGAGATAGAAATTTATCACACGGGATGTATTGGATCAAAGAATGGTTTATGAATATGAATTTGAGACCGAGTAGCAGATATGGTGCAGCGAGATGTGGTCTCACATGTGTAGCCATGCTTGTGTCGATTGAGGATCGATCCGTGTGCGGCCCTGCTGGACAAGTTGTACCGGGTGCATATTGGGCATATGGAACCCAGGAAACCGATGTAACTTGATAATTTGGGTGTCGAGGCATGGCCCACTGTCGATAGGGGTGGGTTGAGGGCGGCAAGGTGTAAATCTGCCGACAGACACAGACACGCTCCGTGTAGGGACCTTATGCCTGCAATGGTGGGACCAGTTCGGTGTTTGAGTTTCTTGTGAAAGGTTGCTTCTTATGACGTGGTGAGGAGCGTTGCACGTTCCTTATGCACAGGTGTACGTGATGTGTTATCCGGGTGTCTACTGATTGCAATCACCGTTCCTCGCGGTTATTTGAGTTCAGCTTGTTCACTGCATTGTGACGTAGTAAATACCGGAGAAGCCAGAAGAATATGATGTATTGAATTATAATTGATTTGCAACTATGATTGCTATATAATATGCTCACTAAAGTTAATTTATTATACCATTAAGCTGATGTTAATAATTTAAAAATTAAGGATCAACATGTAGGTGCGTCATTTACTGCTATATCTATTCCTATGTTAAGTTTCCCTACATGAAGAATTTCTTGTTTAGGTGAGACAGTTAAGTCTTGCTGAGCCTTCGTGCTCACGGTTGCTATATTAAGTTGTTTGCAGGTGAGACGTATGAGGAAGGGCTCGAAGATGAGGCGATGCCCACGTCGGGTATACCGCCGAGTGGGAGCCCTGCACGCCGCCGTAAATTATTGTGTGCTGCTAGTGTGTAGCATTCCCGGGCTGGACGGCTGCACTTTTGCATAGCTAGGCTGAGAGTTTAGCTATGAGTATTACTTTCGTTGTATATTATGTATTGTAAAAGACTTTCTCTGTTCATATAAATAAAACTTTGTATTTTGGCATATTCGTTTCATGTGTGATGTTGGATGTTGTATCGCACGGCACCACCCTCTACGATTCCTGGAATGTGTGGACCCGGTCCTCACAGATGGGCCCCATGGTTTTAGGGCTGCTGAGGTCGCCAGCTTCGGGGCGTCCTACTTGCCTTCTTCGTTAGGCACTGCAGGCCTAGCGGTTGATCGCACTAGTTTCCTGTCGAAGACTACTTCAGGAACTGGGGCCCCGATGGACGCCATTGTTGAGAAGGCATTGGCAATGGAGTTGTCGGCGCGCGGGACGTGGCAGAGGTCTAGGGCCTCAAAACTAGCTTTCAGCTTCTTGACATGTATAATGATGGATGCAGGGCATGATGCATGAAAATGAGGGTGTTATAAAACTACCGCCCTTAAAATGAATCTCGCCCTCAAGATTCGACACGAAAGAGAAAAGATTGGGAAATTCCTTCTTGAGATCCTCTTCCAGCTCCCAAGTTGCCTCTGATTCTGTATGAGGCTTCCATTGCACTTTGCACCATCGAATAACCTTGTTCCTTGTGACTCTCTCCTTGTTCTCCAACATTTTGACCGGTTGCTCGGCTTAAGTCAAATTTGCCTCTAATTCTAATTCTTCCATTGGCACTTGTTCTTCTGGTACCCTTAAACACTTCTTGAGCTGTGAAACATGAAAAGACATCATGTACACCTGAAAGATGAGATGGCATCTCCAACTTATACGCCAAATTCTTCTCTTTTGTCCACAATCTTGAACGGTCCAATATAGCGAGGTGTTAGCTTGCCTCTTATGTTAAACCTCTTATGGCCTCCCATTGGTGATAGCTTGAGGTAAACAAAATCTCCCACTTCAAAGGCTAGTTTCCTTCTCCTATTATCTGCATAGCCTTTTTGCCTTGATTGAGCAGCCCTCAAGTTTTCACGAATAATCTGGACTTGTTTCTCAGCTTCTTGCAACATGTCAGGTCCAAACACTTGATTCTCTCCTGTCTCATTCTAGAACAAAGGTGTCCTACACTTCCTCCCATATAATGCTTCACAAGGTGACATTTTCAAGCTTGCTTGGTAACTATTGTTATATGAGAATTCCACATATGGCAAGCTCTTGTCCCAACTTCTTCCATCCTTCAAAGGACAAGCTCTTAACATATCCTCTAAAATCTGATTGGTCCTCTCAGTTTGTCCATCCTTTTGAGGGTGATACGCTGAGCTGAAATTCAACCTTGTTCCCAATGCTTCATGTAATTTTTGCCAAAACCTAGAGGTAAATTGAGAACCTCTATCCGATACTATTTTATTCGGAACTCCATGCAAACATACTATTCTTCCCATATACATGTCAGCCAACTTCTCCCCATTGAAGGTGGTCTTGACGGGAATAAAGTGAGCTGACTTAGTTAGCCTATCCACAATTACCCAAATTGAGTCATAACCGGACTCTGTATGCGGTAATCCAACTATAAAGTCCATCTCGATTTCTTCCCACTTCCATTCTGGAATCTTCAATGGCTGCAATAACTCAGCTGGCCTTTGGTGTTCCGCCTTGAATCGTTGCACACATCACACAATGCCACATATTCAGCTATGTTCTTTTTCATACTGGCCCACCAATAACATGTCTTGAAGTCCTTGTACATATTTGTACAACCAAGACAAATTGAGTATCGCGAGTCATGCGCCTCTTTTAGTATTGTCTCTCGAATATGCTTCACATTAAGCACGACGACCCTTTTTCCAAGCCATAAAGTACCATGGTCATCCTCATCAAACCTGAATTCTCTTCCCTCTTGGGTTCTTTCCTTGATTTCTTGAATTTCCTCATCCTTTGTTTGACCCTCTCAAATTTCTTGCTCCAAGGTAGGATTTAACTCCATCATCCCCATCTCATTCACAAATCCAAGATTCAACCGTTCAAATTCCTTACGTAACTCGAATGGCAATTCCCGAACCGTGAGTTGGTGGCTTACTCCTTTCAGACTCAAAGCATCGGTCACTACATTAGCCTTTCCTGGATGATAGTTGATTCCCACATCATAGTCCTTGATGAGCTCCAACCATCTTCGTTGACTCAAATTCAGATCTGTTTATGTGAATATGTACTTGAGACTCTTATGATCCGTACAAATTTCACACCTATGTCCAAGGATATGGTGTCTCCAAATCTTCAATGCATGTACCACGGCTGCAAGTTCCAAATCATGTGTTGGATAATTATGCTCATGTTTCTTCAATTGTCTTGATGCATACGCAACCACTTGACCTTCTTGCATGAGCACACATCCAAGTCCTTGTCTCGATGCATCACAATAAATATCAAAGCTCTTGCTTACGTCTCACAATATCAAAACTGGGGCTGTAGTTAACCTTTTCTTCAACTCCTCAAAACTTTCTTGACAAGTTTGAGTCCATTGGAATGCCTTCCCCTTCATTAGCAACTCCGTCATTGGCTTGGCTATTTTGGAAAAATCCTTGATAAATCGACGATAATATCCAACCATTCCATGAAAACTCCGGATCTCCTTTACATTCTAGGGCAATTCCCATTTCGACACATCCCTCACCTTTCTGAAGCCAACCGATACTCCTCTTCCTGGGATGATATGACCCAAAAACGACACCTCTTTCAACCAACACTGGCACTTGCTGAACTTGGCGTACAATTGATGCTCCCTCAATTTCTGCAACGTAAGCCTTAAGTGTTCCTCATGCTCCTCCTCGCTTCTCAAGCTGATCATAATATCATCAATGAACACCACTACGAACTTGTCCAAGTATTCCATGAAGACCTTATTCATGAGGTACATAAAATAGGCAGGTGCATTAGTCAATCCAAAGGACATCACGATGTACTCATAAGATCCATATCGTGTCCTAAAAGCTGTCTTGGGTATGTCTAATGGTCTAATCTTCATTCGAAAGTATCCCGACCTCAAATCAATCTTGGAGAAAACACAAGCACCCTTCATCTGATTGAACAAGTCCTCTGTGTGGGGCAAGGTATACTTATTCTTGATTTTCACCTCGTTGAGAGCTCGATAATCCACACACATCCTTTGTGATCCATCCTTCTTGTCCACGAAAAGAACGGGAGCTCTCCAAGGTAAAGAGCTTGGGCAAATAAAACCCTTCTCTAGCTGCTCTTGAATTTGCTTCTTGAGCTCCGCTAACTCCTTAGGAGGCATCCTATATGCCCTCTTAGCCATAGGTGTAGTTCCAGGTATTAACTCAATAACAAACTCAATGTCTCGATCACGTGGCATACCTGTGAACTCGTCCGGAAACACATCCACAAATTCACACCACTAGAATCTCCTCAATTGTGGCACCATTCATGTGGTTCAACTCCAATTGTTTTGGTGCATGTTAAGATGCTTCGAATTCTACGGTCATCCTTTCCTCATTGGTCAACTTCACTATTTTTGAGGCACACTCAATAACTCCATTGTGCTTCCTCAACCAGTCCATACCAAGTATAATGTCCGATCCTTGAGAATCCAAACCAATGAGGTTGGCAAAGAAGTCTACCCCCTTATTCTAAGGCTTACCTTTGGACATTCTATATTTGTCCTCATATCTCCTCCGGGAGACTTAACCAATAGAATAAACTTCATATGAGAGATAGGCAAACTATACTTTGCAACATATTTCAATGTAATGAATGAATGTGATGCTCCAGAATCAAATAACATATTTTCCGGGTTGGAGTTTGCAAGAAACATACCAATTACCACGTCATCCGCTAGTTGAGCTTCCTCCGTAGAGACATGGTTCACGTTACCACGAGCAAAATTTGCTGTCCACAGTTTCCTTGTGGCACTCCTCCATTCGGTCTTGGGTTCTGTCTTGGAGCATTGCTTCCTTGACCAAGGCCTGACTTAGGACATTCAATTGCAAAGTTTCCTGCTTCTCCACATGTATAACACTTCCTCACTACACCAGAATTATTGGGACAAACTTGATTTTGAACATTTGCACCAGGAAAATTGGCACGAGGTGCAAAAGGCATTGGAGGCCTAGGTGCTTGCATGACGGGGTGTTGTTGTACAAACTGAGATGGGCACAGTGCATATCCAGGGCATTGTATAGGAGCAGAAGAGCTGTAATAAGGCACATTAGGTGGTGCAAATCGAGGTCACACTTTACTTCCTTGTTGTTGTCCTTGATATGGCGCCTTCCTATTGTTATCTAGCTCCATCTCACGGACTTTGTTCTCCACAACAATTGTTTTGTCCACTAGCTTCTAGAAGATGGCATAATCACAATTCAGCAATTGTACTTGGATCTCATTGTTCAAGCCCCTCTTGAACAAATATTGCTTCCGGCTGTCCCGGCTCACATTCTCAGGGCATATCTTGAGAGTTGAGTGAATTTATTGAGATATTCACCCACACTCGATCATCCTTGCCTCAAGTTCTCAAATTCTTGCCTCTTCAAGATCATAACACCTTCCGGCACATAATTAGAATGGAAGCTCTCCTTGAATTCAGCCCAAGTAATCCTCTCTTGGTTCTCATGGGCGTTGCATAAAGAGTCCCATCAATCAGTAGCTGCTCTAACAAGTTGATGAGATGCAAATAGCACCTTCTCCCGGTCACTGCATTGGATAATAGCTAGCTTCTTCTCCACGGACTTGAGCCAATAATCGGCATCCATAGGGTCAGCAGCTTGAGCAAAAGTGGGCAGCCTGGTTCTCATGAACTCTCCCAATCGGTTATGAGGCGGTGGGGGTGGCGTGGAGGCATGTTGTAACACCCTCATTCTCATGCATCATGCCTTGCATACATTCATATACATGTTTAACATTGATCCACATAAAGAGGAACAAGTTTAAAATTGATTCGGAGCATTTAAAATTGATTTGGAACAAAACTGCACTTAAAACGCAGGAAAGTGCGGACTAGTCCGATTTTACTGAGGACTAGTCCGATTTCTCTCTGGCTAAAAACGGACTTGTCCGTTTTTTCTGCGGACTAGTCCGATTTTGGCTCTGGAAACTTTCGGACTTATCCGATTTTGTGCGGACTAGTCCGATATTCCAAGAATCCTTGAAAAATTGCTAAGTCCTTGGACTTTTCCGGACTAGTCCGGTGTTCCAGCGGACTTGTCCGTTTTCCTCTCTGTTTAAAGTCGGACTTGTCTGATTTTAGGCCAAACTTGTCCGATTTTTCTCTCTGGACAACTTCGGACTAGTCCGGTCCTTTCCGGACTTGTCCGATATTTCGTGACTTCGAGATTGCTCTTTTGTTTTACGACTTGTATCTTGGGTTTCACATTATGTGGGCCTAGGGACGTTGTGCCTAACTCTTTTAGAGCCCGTGTGGGACTCTAAACCGGCCTCTACTCATCCCAAAACTCGAAATCCATCTAACCCTAGCCTCCACCTCTATATAAACAGCCCCACCCTTTGGATTGATATCTATTTGCCACTTTTCCACCCACCCAAACCCTAGATCGTGGAGAGCCACCACCAAGGAGGGAGGAGAAGATCCCAAGCAAGGAGAAGAAGAGGAGGAAACGAAAGAGGATCAAGATCTCCACCAAGTTTTCGTTCTTCATCACAAATTCATCCCCAAGTTCACCACCAACCCTAGGTCATCAAGATCCAAGTTTTACCTCCAAGTTTCTTGATTCATTGGAGTTCTAAACACCTGGTATACCTTCTATTCTCTTGTCCTTATGGGAATTCAACCCCTAATCTCCAAATTCACGTCGATCTAGAAAACCCTAATCTGCTGATCTCGCAGAGGGCGGACTTGTCCGGTCCCTAGCGGACTAGTCCGATCTTTCTGGTTAAATTGTGTTGAATTGGTTCTAAAATTTGATCTAATCGAATCCAAACCTGTATAAACTTGTTAAAAGCTATTAGAACTAGTTAGTTATCATTAAAAGCAATCAATTAACAAGTTCTACCTTGCAATTGCATCAATCATGCATGTCATGTCATATTGAGTAATATTTGTGCACTCGTTGATTGTGTTTCTTGTCTTGTATGTTTATTATGTGGATTAGACGGATTTGCGCTAGAGAGTGCCGCGGAGGATCTACAGCATAAAGAGTTTGAAGGCTTTGACCCTAATCAATAGCAAGAGCAAGGCAAGTGTCCTTGAAGCATATTGATCCTGTTTTTAAAATAAATGTTTTGTTTACAAAATTGCATGCTTGTGTCAATTTGATGGGAAACCTATGGTAGGAAGTTTACTAGAATTGTTGACCACCCTTGTCACCTGGAATTTATGGTAGAGAGAGTCAGGAAGGGTTTTTACCTTTTGCTTCGCTTAATCAACTGGGATGGGAAACAACTATACCACTCAATTTAATTATGTATGGATGAGATTATGGCTAATGTGAACTGGTCAAATATGATATGGTAATGGGTGATCTAAGCAAGCCTGGTATGTGGATGGGTTGGACGTTATGGTGGTTTGCTTGCTTTAGATCTAAGGACCAGTTCATGCGAGAATAAGCCAGGACTACAGTGCCACCACGAGGCCAAGTATGGGTGCGGCGTAGCTGATTAATTAGGGCTTTGCTAGTGCTGTATGGACCATTGTGGATGCTCGGGGAAGGGGTAGTCGGATTGGGTTTGTTGATGATTGGTGGGACTACCCTGGGATCCGAATGGCTCAAGAGGGGGCCCTTGGTTGAAGATGTGATCTGCGGGAGACATCGCCACCAGTGAAACCTCAGTGGGGTCTAAATAGGCTAGTATTCCCTTTGTAAAGGCTATTTTGTGATCTCTTGGCCATACACCAAAGGAAGTGTAATTGGCATAAGGGAGGTTCTTTAGTCACCGACGGGTGATGAAATCACAAACACGTGGGTAAAGTGGTACAAACTCTGCAGAGTTAATTAAAACTATCATGATAGCCGTGCTCCCGGTCATGAGCACCTGGACAACTTCCATGATTAGAGGGAAATTTGGTATTGGGATGGTTATGGTTTGGTAATGGTTATGGCTGGTTATGAATTTATTTCTGGTATTGAATCTGGTTAGTGGCAATGGTGAAATCTGGAAATTTTTATGACGGTAATGAATTCAGATTCCGTATTATGGTATTGCTTATGATTATAATGGGTTTACTTTACATACGTATAATATATTGCTTTTCAAATGTTTTAATGTACTTTTCAGCACTTTACCATTATTATTGTCGACATTTGAATAAGCCACATGTCATACTTTCCACACTTGTTGAGTACGACATGTACTCACTCTTGCAATCCCCCCCCCAACAGTTGCAGGTCAGGATTGGGAGTTTAATGGTGATAATGCGGAGTTCTAGGCCGTGTCTACCGTCAGCTTTGCCTGTGGTGTTTTTGGAGCTGCGTTATACTCTATTGCTTATGCTGCCTAGCTGTTTAGTTTGCTTAATTAGTTTATTTCCGCTGCATTAGTTGAATTTGTCATGAATATTCATTAGAGCTTGTATTCGAGGATAATCTGGTTTGTGTAATAAAATTTGGTTAATTAATCTTGTCTTGTGGTAATTTTCTGTATACTCTTTTGTGATTGCACTCGTGTATGTGTGATGAACATCCTGGGCACACGTTATGTGGGCCTAGGGACGTCGTGCCTAACTCTTTTAGAGCCCGTGTGGGACTCTAAACCGGCCTCTACTCATCCCAAAACTCGAAATCCATCTAACCCTAGCCTCCACCTCTATATAAACAGCCCCACCCTTTGGATTGATATCTATTTGCCACTTTTCCACCCACCCAAACCCTAGTTCATGGAGAGCCACCACCAAGGAGGGAGGAGAAGATCCCAAGCAAGGAGAAGAAGAGGAGGAAACGAAAGAGGATCAAGATCTCCACCAAGTTTTCGTTCTTCATCACAAATTCATCCCCAAGTTCACCACCAACCCTAGGTCATCAAGATCCAAGTTTTACCTCCAAGTTTCTGGATTCATTGGAGTTCTAAACACCTGGTATACCTTCTATTCTCTTGTCCTTATGGGAATTCAACCCCTAATCTCCAAATTCACGTCGATCTAGAAAACCCTAATCTGCTGATCTCGCAGAGGGCGGACTTGTCCGGTCCCTAGCGGTCTAGTCCGATCTTTCTGGTTAAATTGTGTTGAATTGGTTCTAAAATTTGATCTAATCGAATCCAAACCTGTATAAACTTGTTAAAAGCTATTAGAACTAGTTAGTTATCATTAAAAGCAACCAATTAACAAGTTCTACCTTGCATTTGCGTCAATCATGCATGTCATATCATATTGAGTAATATTTGTGCACTCGTTGATTGTGTTTCTTGTCTTGTATGTTTATTATGTGGATTAGACAGATTTGCGCTAGAGAGTGCCGCGGAGGATCTACAACATCAAGAGTTTGAAGGCTTTGACCCTAATCAACAGCAAGAGCAAGGCAAGTGTCCTTGAAGCATATTGATCCTGTTTTTAAAATAAATGTTTTGTTTACAAAATTGCATGCTTGTGTCAATTTGATGGGAAACCTATGGTAGGAAGTTTACTAGAATTGTTGACCACCCTTGTCACCTGGAATTTATGGTAGAGAGAGTCGGGAAGGGTTTTTACCTTTTGCTACGCTTAATCAACTGGGATGGGAAAAAGCTATACCACTCAATTTAATTATGTATGGATGAGATTATGGCTAATGTGAACTGGTCAAATATGATATGGTAATGGGTAATCTAAGCAAGCCTGGTATATGGATGGGTTGGACGTTATGGTGGTTTGCTTGCTTTAGATCTAAGGATCGGTTCATGCGAGAATAAGCCAGGACTACAGTGCCACCAACGGGCCAAGTATGGGTGCGGCGTAGCTGATTAATTAGGGCTTTGCTAGTGCTGTTTGGACCATTGTGGATGCTCGGGGAAGGGGTAGTCGGATTGGGTTTGTTGATGATTGGTGGGACTACCCTGGGATCCGAATGGCTCAAGAGGGGGTCCTTGGTTGAAGATGTGCTCTGCGGGAGACATCGCCACCAGTGAAACCTCAGTGGGGTCTAAATAGGCTAGTATTCTCTTTTGTAAAGGCTATTTTGTGATCTCTTGGCCATACACCAAAGGAAGTGTAATTGGCATAAGGGAGGTTCTTTAGTCGCCGACGGGTGATGAAATCACAAACACGTGGGTAAAGTGGTACAAAATCTGCAGAGTTAATTAAAACTATCATGATAGTCGTGCTCCCGGTCATGAGCACCTGGACAACTTCCATGATTAGAGGGAAATTTGGTATTGGGATGGTATTGGGATGGTTATGGTTTGGTAATGGTTATGGCTGGTTATGAATTTATTTCTGGTATTGAATCTGGTTAGTGGCAATGGTGAAATCTGGAAATTTTTTATGACGGTAATGAATTCAGATTCGGTATTATGGTATTGCTTATGATTATAATGGGTTTACTTCACATACGTATAATATATTGCTTTTCAAATGTTTTAATGTACTTTTCAGCACTTTACCATTATTATTGTCGACATTTGAATAAGCCACATGTCATACTTTCCACACTTGCTGAGTACGACATGTACTCACTCTTGCAATCCCCCCCCAACAGTTGCAGGTCAGGATTGGGAGTTTAATGGTGATAATGCGGAGTTCTAGGCCGTGTCTACCGTCAGCTTTGCCTGTGGTGTTTTTGGAGCTGCGTTATACCCTATTGCTTATGCTGCCTAGCTGTTTAGTTTGCTTAATTAGTTTATTTCCGCTGCATTAGTTGAATTTGTCATTAATATTCATTAGAGCTTGTATTTGAGGATAATCTGGTTTGTGTAATAAAATTTGGTTAATTAATCTTGTCTTGTGGTAATTTTTTGTATACTCTTTTGTGATTGCACTCGTGTATGTGTGATGAACATCCTGGGCACACATATGCGTTAGCTTGGTTCAGTTTTCGGAACCGGGCGTCACAGATTGGTATCAGAGCCACAGGTTGACCGTAGGATGCAGCCTAGATAGAATGGACACTTTAGAGCACATAGGAGCACTCAGGAATCGATGTGTTTTTGCTTGATGTGCTGTTTGCTATATATATTGCTTGCTTGTGTGCTTAATAGAGGATTTTGGAATGCCTTAGCATTGCCATGTCCACCTAGGCTAGTGTAGCTAGCTGTTTAGTTTATACCCCTTGATGCATATAGTTGGGGACGTTTTCTAATTCTTATCTATTGCTTTTCTTCAGATGGTGAGGACTCGCAACCAGAGGGATGGCAATGATGAGAAGGAGAACAATGGAGTGCCTCAGAACAACATCGGACAAGGATCTACTCAGGGAGCTATTAACATTGAGCAGCTATTGGCTATGCAAACCAGCTCATGCAGACCATGATACAAACAATGGGACAGCTGCAGGCTGGCAATATCAACAATCAGCCCCACATGCCTCCACCGCCACCCCCGCCTCCTCATAACCGATTGGGAGAGTTTATGAGGACTAGGCCGCCAACTTTTGCTCAAGCTGCTGACCCTATGGATGCGGACGATTGGCTCAAGTCAGTGGAGAAGAAGCTAGCTATTGTCCAATGCAGTGACCGGGAGAAGGTCTTGTTTGCTTCTCATCAACTAGTTGGAGCAGCTGCGGATTGGTGGGATTCTTATTGCAATGCTCATGAGAACCAAGAGAGAATTACTTGGGCCGAATTGAAGGAAAATTTTCGTTCTCATTATGTGCCCGAGGGTGTTATGATATTGAAGAGGCAAGAATTTGAGAATTTAAGGCAAGGAAAATCAAGCATGAGTGAATATCTCAATAAGTTCATTCAACTCTCAAGATATGCGCCTGAGGATGTTAGTCGGGACAGCCGGAAGCAATATTTGTTCATGAGAGGCTTGAACAATGAGATCCAAGTGCAATTGCTCAACTGTGATTATGTCAATTTTCAGAAGCTTGTGGACAAAGCAATTGTGGTTGAGAACAAGATCCGTGAGATGGAGCAAGAAATCAAGAGGAAGGCGCCATATCAAGGACAGCAACAAGGAAGTAATGTGCGCCCTCGCCTTGCACCACCCAATGCACCCTATTGCAGCTCCTCTATTCCTACTCAGCGCCCTGGCTATGCACCGTGCCCAACTCAGTTTGTGCAGCAGCGTCCTGTCATGCAAGCACCTATGCCTCAAATGCCTTATGCACCTCGTGCTAATATCCCTGGTGCTAATGTTCAAAACCAAGCTCGTCCCAATAATTCTGGTGGGGTTAAGAAGTACTACACTTGTGGAGAAGCTGGACACTTTGCGCATCAATGTCCTAAGTCAGGTCTTGGCCAAGGAAGCAATGCACCGAGGCAAAACCCAAGACCCAATGGAGGACAACAACAAGGGAACCGTGGACAGCAGAATTTTGCTCGTGGCAACGTGAACCATGTCTCAACGGAGGATGCTCAACAAGCGGATGATGTGGTCATTGGTATGTTTCTCGCAAACTCCAACCCCGCGACTATGTTATTTGATTCCGGAGCATCGCATTCATTCATTGCATCAAAGTATGTTGCCAAGTATAGTTTGCCTATCTCTCATATGAAGTTTAATCTATTGGTTAAGTCTCCTGGAGGAGAGATGAGGACAAATATAGTATGTCCAAAAGTAGGCCTTAGAATAAGGGGGGTAGACTCCTCCGCCAACCTCATTGTTTTGGATTCTCAAGGGTTGGACATTATACTTGGTATGGACTGGTTGAGGAAGCACAATGGAGTTATTGAGTGTGCCACGAAGACGGTGAAGTTGACCAATGAGGAAGGGATCACCGTAGAATTTGAAGCATCTCAAACCGCACCGAAGCAATTGGAGTTGAATCATATGGACGGTGCCATAATTGAGGAGATTCCGGTGGTGTGTGAATTTTTGGATGTTTTTCCGGACGAGTTGCCAGGTATGCCACCCGATCGAGACATTGAGTTTGTTATTGATTTAATACCTGGAACTGCACCTATAGCTAAGAGGCCGTATAGGATGCCTCCTATGGAATTAGCGGAACTCAAGAAGCAGATTCAAGAGCAATTAGAGAAAGGTTTTATTCGCCCTAGCTCTTCACCTTGGGGAGCGCCCGTTCTATTTGTGGACAAGAAGGATGGATCCCAAAGGATGTGCGTGGATTACCGAGCTCTCAACGAGGTAACAATCAAGAACAAGTACACCTTGTCCCCGTATAGAGGATTTGTTTGATCAGATGAAAGGCGCATGTGTGTTTTCCAAGATTGATTTGAGGTCAGGATACTTTCAAATGAAGATTAGACCATCGGACATACCCAAGACAGCTTTTAGAACACGGTATGGATCTTATGAGTACACCGTGATGTCATTTGGATTAACAAATGCGCCTGCCTACTTTATGTAACTCATGAATAAGGTCTTCATGGAGTACTTAGATAAGTTCGTTGTGGTGTTTATTGATGATATTATGATCTACTCGAAGGATGAGAAGGAACATGAGGAACACTTGAGGCTTACGTTGCAGAAATTGAGGGAGCATCAATTGTATGCCAAGTTCAACAAGTGTCAGTTTTGGTTGAAAGAGGTGCCATTTTTGGATCATATCATCTCAGGAGGAGGAGTATCGGTTGACCCTGGTAAATTGAGGTATGTGTTGAAGTGGGAACCGCCGCAAAATGTTAAGGAAATAAGGAGTTTTCTTGGGATGGCTGGATATTACCGTAGATTCATCAAGGATTTTTCCAAGATAGCCAAACCTATGATGGAGTTGCTAATGAAGGGAAAGGCATTTCAATGGACTCAAGCTTGTCAAGAGAGTTTTGAGGAGTTGAAGAAGCGGTTGACAACAGCCCCGGTTTTGGTATTGTCGGATGTAAGCAAGAGTTTTGACATTTATTGCGATGCATCAAGACAAGGGCTTGGATGTGTATTAATGCAAGAAGGTCAAGTGGTCGCCTATGCATCAAGACAATTGAAGAAACATGAGCAGAATTACCCCACGCACGATTTGGAACTCGCGGCCGTGGTACATGCATTGAAGATTTGGAGACACTATATTCTTGGACATAGGTGTGAAATTTATACGGATCATAAGAGTTTGAAGTATATTTTCACACAAACGGATCTGAACTTGAGGCAACGAAGATGGTTGGAGCTCATCAAAGATTATGATTTGGGGATCAACTATCATCCGGGGAAGGCCAATGTACTGGCCGATGCTTTGAGTAGAAAGGGAGTAAGTCACCAACTCACAGTTCGAGAGTTACCATCCGAGTTATGTAAGGAGTTTGAAAGGATAAACCTCAGGTTTGTAAATGAGATGGAGGTGATGGATTTAAATCCAACCTTGGAGCAAGAAATTCGAGAGGCACAAACCACAGATGAGGAGATCAAGGAAATCAAGGAAAGAACCGAAGAAGGGAGAGAATTCAGATTTGACGAGGATGAACATGGTACCTTATGGCTTGGAAAGAGGATCGTTGTGCCTAATATGAAGCACATACGGGAGACAATATTAAAGGAGGCACATGACTCACCTTACTCAATTCATCCCGGTTGTATGAAGATGTACAAAGACTTGAAGACTTGCTATTGGTGGGATAGCATGAAAAAGGACATAGCTGAATACGTAGCATTGTGTGATGTGTGCCAACGAGTCAAGGCGGAACATCAAAGGTCAGCCGGATTATTGCAACCGTTGAAGATTCCGTAATGGAAGTGGGAAGAAATTGGAATGGACTTCATAGTTGGGTTACCACGAACTCAGTCCGGGTATGACTCAATTTGGGTAATTGTGGATCGCTTAACCAAGTCAGCTCATTTTGTCCCTGTGAAGACCAAGTATACAGCTGCACGATTGGCCGAAATATACATGGAGCATATTGTGTGTCGACATGGAGTCCCTAAGAAGATAGTCTCGGATAGAGGTTCTCAATTTACCTCCAGATTTTGGCAAAAATTGCATGAAGCCTTGGGAACGAGATTGAATTTTAGTTCAGCATATCATCCTCAAACGGATGGGCAAACCGAGAGGACCAATCAGATTTTAGAGGACATGTTAAGAGCTTGTGCTTTAATGCATGGGAAAAGTTGGGACAAAAGCTTGCCATACGCGGAATTTTCATACAATAATAGTTACCAAGCAAGTTTGAAGATGTCACCATATGAAGCGCTTTATGGGAGGAAGTGTAGGACACCTTTATTCTAGAATGAGGCAGGAGAAACTCAAGTATTTGGTCCAGATGTGTTGCAAGAAGCCGAAAAGCAAGTCCAAATAATTCGTGAAAACTTGAGGGCTGCCCAGTCAAGGCAAAAAGGCTATGCGGACAATAGGAGAAGGAAACTAGCCTTTGAAGTGGGAGATTTTGTTTACCTCAAGGTGTCACCAATGAGGGGTCATAAGAGCTTTAACATAAGAGGGAAGCTAGTACCTCGTTATATTGGACCATTCAAGATTTTGGACAAAAGGGGAGAAGTAGCGTATAAGTTGGGGATGCCAGCTCATCTTTCAGACGTGCATGATGTCATTCATGTTTCCCAGCTCAAGAAGTGCTTGAGAGTACCGGAAGAAGAAGTGCCAATGGAAGAATTGGAACTCGAGGAAGATTTGACTTATGCCGAACAACCGGTCGAAATCTTGGAAACTAAGGAGAGGGTCACAAGGAACAAGGTTATTAGATGGTGTAAGGTTCAATGGAAGCACCACACCGAAAAAGAAGCAACTTGGGAGCTAGAGGATGATATCAAGAAGGAATTTCCCTATCTCTTCTCTTCCGCGTCGAATCTCGAGGGCGAGATTCATTTTAAGGGGGGTAGGTTTGTAACACCCTCATTCTCATGCATCATGCCTTGCATACATTCATATACATGTTTAACATTGATCCACATAAAGAGGAACAAGTTTAAAATTGATTCGGAGCATTTAAAATTGATTTGGAACAAAACCGCACCTAAAACGCAGGAAAGTGGGGACTAGTCCGATTTTACTGAGGACTAGTCCGATTTCTCTCTGGCTAAAAATGGACTTGTCCGTTTTTGCTGCGGACTAGTCCGATTTTGGCTCTGGAAACTTTCGGACTTGTCCGATTTTGTGCGGACTAGTCCGATATTCCAAGAATCCTTGAAAATTTGCTAAGTCCTTGGACTTTCCCGGACTAGTCCGGTGTTCCAGCGGACTTGTCCATTTTCCTCTCTATTTAAAGTTGGACTTGTCTGATTTCAGGCCAGACTTGTCCGATTTTTCTCTCTGGACAACTTCGGACTAGTCCGGTCCTTTCCGGACTTGTCCGATATTTCGTGACTTCGAGATTGATCTTTTGTTTTACGACTTGTATCTTAGGTTTCACGTTATGTGGGCCTAGGGACATCGTGCCTAACTCTTTTAGAGCCCGTGTGGGACTCTAAACCGGCCTCTACTCATCCCAAAACTCGAAATCCATCTAACCCTAGCCTCCACCTCTATATAAACAGCCCCACCCTTTGGATTGATATCTATTTGCCACTTTTCCACCCACCCAAACCCTAGTTCGTGGAGAGCCACCACCAAGGAGGGAGGAGAAGATCCCAAGCAAGGAGAAGAAGAGGAGGAAACGAAAGAGGATCAAGATCTCCACCAAGTTTTTGTTCTTCATCACAAATTCATCCCCAAGTTCACCACCAACCCTAGGTCATCAAGATCCAAGTTTTACCTCCAAGTTTCTTGATTCATTGGAGTTCTAAACACCTGGTATACCTTCTATTCTCTTGTCCTTATGGGAATTCAACCCCTAATCTCCAAATTCACGTCGATCTAGAAAACCCTAATCTGCTGATCTCGCAGAGGGCGGACTTGTCCGGTCCCTAGCGGACTAGTCCGATCTTTCTGGTTAAATTGTGTTGAATTGGTTTTTAAAATTTGATCTAATCAAATCCAAACCTGTATAAACTTGTTAAAAACTATTAGAACTAGTTAGTTATCATTAAAAGCAATCAATTAACAAGTTCTACCTTGCATTTGCATCAATCATGCATGTCATGTCATATTGAGTAATATTTGTGCACTTGTTGATTGTGTTTCTTGTCTTGTATGTTTATTATGTGGATTAGACGGATTTGCACTAGAGAGTGCCGCGGAGGATCTACAGCATCAAGAGTTTGAAGGCTTTGACCCTAATCAACAGCAAGAGCAAGGCAAGTGTCCTTGAAGCATATTGATCCTGTTTTTAAAATAAATGTTTTGTTTACAAAATTGCATGCTTGTGTCAATTTGATGGGAAACCTATGGTAGGAAGTTTACTAGAATTGTTGACCACCCTTGTCACCTGGAATTTATGGTAGAGAGAGTCGGGGAGGGTTTTTACCTTTTGCTTCGCTTAATCAACTGGGATGGGAAAACAACTATACCACTCAATTTAATTATGTATGGATGAGATTATGGCTAATGTGAACTGGACAAATATGATATGGTAATGGGTGATCTAAGCAAGCCTGGTATGTGGATGGGTTGGACGTTATGGTGGTTTGCTTGCTTTAGATCTAAGGACCGGTTCATGCGAGAATAAGCCGGGACTACAGTGCCACCACGAGGCCAAGTATGGGTGCGGCGTAGCTGATTAATTAGGGCTTTGCTAGTGCTGTTTGGACCATTGTGGATGCTCGGGGAAGGGGTAGTCGGATTGGGTTTGTTGATGATTGGTGGGACTACCCTGGGATCCGAATGGCTCAAGAGGGGGCCCTTGGTTGCAGATGTGCTCTGCGGGAGACATCGCCACCGGTGAAACCTCAGTGGGGTCTAAATAGGCTAGTATTCCCTTTGTAAAGGCTATTTTGTGATATCTTGGCCATACACCAAAGGAAGTGTAATTGGCATAAGGGAGGTTCTTTAGTCGCCGACGGGTGATGAAATCACAAACACGTGGGTAAAGTGGTACAAACTCTGCAGAGTTAATTAAAACTATCATGATAGCCGTGCTCCCGGTCATGAGCACCTGGACAACTTCCATGATTAGAGGGAAATTTGGTATTGGGATAATATTGGGATGGTTATTGTTTGGTAATGGTTATGGCTGGTTATGAATTTATTTCTGGTATTGAATCTGGTTAGTGGCAATGGTGAAATCTAGAAATTTTTTATGACGGTAATGAATTCAGATTCGGTATTATGGTATTGCTTATGATTATAATGGGTTTACTTCACATACGTATAATATATTGCTTTTCAAATGTTTTAATGTACTTTTCAGCACTTTACCATTATTATTGTCGACATTTGAATAAGCCACATGTCATACTTTCCACACTTGCTGAGTACGACATGTACTCACTCTTGCAATCCCCCCCCCCAACAGTTGCAGGTCAGGATTGGGAGTTTAATGGTGATAATGCGGAGTTCTAGGCCGTGTCTACCGTCAGCTTTGCCTGTGGTGTTTTTGGAGCTGCGTTATACCCTATTGCTTATGATGCCTAGCTGTTTAGTTTGCTTAATTAGTTTATTTCCGCTGCATTAGTTGAATTTTTCATTAATATTCATTAGAGCTTGTATTCGAGGATAATCTGGTTTGTGTAATAAAATTTGGTTAATTAATCTTGTCTTGTGGTAATTTTCTGTATACTCTTTTGTGATTGCACTCGTGTATGTGTGATGAACATCCTGGGCACACATATGCGTTAGCTTGGTTCAGTTTTTGGAACCGGGCGTCACACATGTGAGGCTGATTGTTGTTGTTGACAGCCTGCAGCTGTCCCATAATCCGTATCATGGTCGGCATGAGTTGGTTTTGCATAACCAATAGCTGCTCAAGGTTGATAGCTCACTGGACAGGTCCTTGTCCATTGTTGTTCTGAGGTGCTCCATTGTTCTCCTCCTCATCATTGCCATCCCTTTGGTTACGAGTCCTCACCATCTGAAGAAAAGCAAGAGATAAGAATTTAGAAAGTGTCCCCAACTATATGCGTCAAGGGATATGAAACTAAGCAACTACCTATACATGGCAATGCTAAAGCATTCCAAAATCCTCTACTAAACGCACAGGCAACAAAACATAGCAAATAGCACACCAAGCAAAAACACAACACTTCCTGAGTGCTCTTATGTGCTATAAAGTGTCCATTCTATCTAGGCTGCGTGCTACGGTCAACATGTGGCTCTGATACCAATTTGTGACACCTGATTCCGAAAATGAACCAAGTGAACACATATGTGTGCCTAGGACGTTCAACACACATACATGAGTGCATTCACAAAGGATAAATAGAAAATTACCACAGAACAAGATTAATGAATCACTTTTATTACACATTTCATAATATCCTCGAATACAAGCTCTAATGAATATTAATGACAAGTTTGAACTAATGCGGCGGAAATAAACTAAATAAGCAAACTAAGCAGCTAAGCAAATAGGGTATAAGGGATAGCGCAGCTCCAATCAACACCACAGGCAAGTTGACCGCAGACACGACCTAGAACTCCGCATTATCATCGTTATACACCCAATCCTGACTTGCAACTATTGGTGGGGGAATTGCAAGAATGAGTACATGTCATACTCAGCATGTGTGGAAAGTATGACATGTAGCTGATACAAATGACGAATATGATAAAGGCTAAGTGTTGAAAAGAACATTAAAACATTTGAAAAGCAATATATTATATGTATATGAAGTAAACCCATCATAAACCATATAATTATCGTAATACCAGTCCATAATCAATATCCATCACCATTACCATTAACCATATCCAATACCATAATCTGATCCATAACCAGCCATAACCATGTTATCAACCATAACCATTACCAAACCATCCTGAATCCCATGTTTCCTCTAATCATGTGAGGGTCCAGGTTGCTCATGACCGGGAGCACGGCTATCATGATAATTTTTAGACACTCTACAGAGGTTGTATCACTTTATCCACGTGTTTGTGATTTCATCACCTTTCAGTGACTGGAACGTCTATTATGTTGTCTCACACTTCCGTTGGTGTGCGGCCAAGAGATCACAAAATAGCTTTTACAAAGGGATTACTAGCATGTATGGACCCACTGAGGTTTCACCGATAGCGATGTCTCCAATTGAGCACATCTTCAACCAAGGACCCCCTCTTGTGCCGTTCGGATCCCAGGGATACCCGCCAACCATATCCAAACCCAATTCGACTCCCCTTCCCCGGTGCGCCAAATGATTCGAGCAATACTAGCAAAACCCTAATTAGTTAGCTAAATCGCACCCATATTTGGCCTCGTGGTGGCACTGTAAATCCTGGATTGTCGCTCCCATGAACCGGTCCTTAGATCTAAAGCAAGCGAAACCACCATAACATCCAACCCATCCTCATACCATGCTTTCTTAGATCACCCATTACCATGTCATATTAACCAGTTCATATTAACCATAATCTCATTAATGCATAATTAAATGGTATAGTTGTTCTCCCATCAAAATTAATTAAGTGAAGCAAAGGTGAAAAGCCCTTCTCGACTCTCTTCCATGAATTCCAGGTGACAAGGGTGGTCAAACAATGCTAGTAAACTTCCTACCATAGGATTCCCATCACATTGACACAAGCATGCAGTTTTACAAACAAAACATTTATTTTAGAAACAGGACCAATATGTTCAAGGACACTTGCCTTGCTATTGATCTTGGTTTGGGTCAAAGCCTTCAAATTCCTGGTACTGGAGGTCCTCCACAGCACTCTCTAGCGCAAACCGTCTAAACCGCGCAACGAACATAAAAGACAAGAATCACAATCAATAAGTGCACATATATTACTCAATATGACATGACATGCATGATTAGTGCAAACGCAAAGCAAAACTAGTTAATGAGTTGCTAATAATGTTTACTAATCAGTTATAATAGCTTTTAACAAGTTTGGACAGGTTTGGAATTGATTCAAATCAATTTAGATTTAATTCAGCAGAAAACAGTCAGCAAAATCGGACTAGTCCGTTGTAGGGCCGGACTAGTCCGCCCTTTGCGGGAACAGCTGATTAGGGTTTTCTAGATCGACGTGAATTTGGAGAAACGGGGTTGAATTCACGTGAGAAATAGAGAGTAGAAGGTATACCAGTTGTTTAGGACTCCAATAAATCAAGGGTTTTGGAGGCAACACTTGGATCTTGACGATCTAGGGTTGATGAAGAACTTGAAGGTGAATTGTTGATGAAGAATAAAAACTTGATGGAGATATTGATCCTCTTTCGTTCCCTCCTCTTCTTTTTCTTGCTCGGGATCTCCTTCTCCCTCCTTGGTGGTGGCTACCCACGAACTAGTGTTTTTGGTCTTTCAATTGAAGCAAAAGGATGTAAAGTCAAGCAGTGTGGTTGTTTATATAAGGGTGGAGGGCTAGGGCTTGATGGATTTCGAGTTTGGGGAGGGCGGAGGCCGATGTGGGGTCCCACATGGGCTCCAAAAAGAGTTAGACACAACGTCCTTAGGCCCACTTAAGGTAAAACCCAAAAAACACGTCGTGATACGAAAGATCAACTCGGAATCGCGATCACCGGACAAGTCCGCAAGGGGTCGGACTAGTCTGAAGTTAATTACAGGAAAATCAGACAAGTCTGGCCAAAACCGGACCAGTCCAATTTTAGTCACACAGAAAAACGAACAAGTTCGTTGGACATCGGACAAGTCTAGACAAGTCCAGGGACATTGCGAAATCTTGAGGAATTGGAATACTGGACTAGTCTGCAATGGACCAGACAAGTCCGAAACTGTACAGAGGGAAAACTGGAATAGTCCGCATGAAAACGGACATGTCCGAGCAAGGTTAGAGAGAAATCAGACTGGTCCACACCAAAACCGGATTAGTCTGCACTTCTCAGAACTTTTGAGTGTGTTTTTACTCTAAATTCATTTTAAACTTGTTCTTTTTATGTGGATTAATGTTAAACATGTATAATGATGGATGCAAGGCATGATGCATGAAAATGAGAGTGTTACAGCATCTGAAGGACGAGGTAGCTGTAGTGGGCTACAGCCATGAACCGGTACAGGGCTGGCCTGCCGATGATGGCGTGGTAGGGGAGGCTAACCTCCGCGACATCGAATAGGATATTCTCCATCCTGAAGTTCTCGAGTGTTTCGAGGGTCACCCGGAGGTGGATGCTACCGTACAGGATGATACTCCCCGGCCCTACCCCGAAAATGGTCTCGATGGGGCGAGCCTAGACACAGGAATCTTCAGCTTGTCGAAGGCCGCACAGATGATGAGGTTGAGGTTGGCCCCACCATCTACCAGGAGTCTTGCCGTCGTGCCACCTGAGTCGCCAGTGTCCCATGTGTCGTTGCTGACAATGGCAGGATATGTCCCATCCATTGGTCTTGAGCCGCAAGCTACCCACTTGGCAGAACGGGTAGGCCTGCAGTGTCTTCACTATGATGTGATTGGTCGTAGCAGTCCCTGACCGTTGGCATGGTCCGCGTTAGCAGCCAGGGTTGGGTCCTTGTCTTTGATGCCGGATGCAGACATGGCACACCATCCTCTGACTCCTGCATTCCACCGCCCAGGGTAAATCGCCGACACGTGCCAGCTTCGGGGATGGCTTCCGCTGGGGAGGTCGAGCCTGGTTTATCAAGGTATGTGCAGCTCCGGGGCTCTTCGGGACACGTGGCAGCTTCGGAGCCTTCCTCTGCGGGAGGCATCCGGCCTGGTACTTCGGGCCACATGGTTACACCAAAGCTCACCCTTGTAGTAGGGTGAGGTCCTGTCGAAACACGTGGTAGCTCCAGAGCACTTCTCTGCAGGAGGTGTCCAGCCTCGTACATTGGGCCTCGTGGTTGCACTGGAGCTCACCCCCATAGTAGGGTGAGGTCCCGCCAAAACACGTGGCATTTTGGGAGCCCGTCTCACTAGAGAAGTCGGGTCCCATCTTCGTGGTCCACGTGGCAGTGCCAGATCTTGCACCTGAGATTGGTCGAGGTCCGGCACCTTCTAGACACATGGCACCACCGAACGTACTTAGGCACCTTCATCCTATGTGCAAGGGTACCCCATCTGCAGGGTACCAACAGCGACAAATGGACACCTCGACCTCGACGAATATGGCCCTAGCGTGGATCAAAAGGTATATCGCTTTATGATTACATCCTTGCTTTATCTTTGTGTATATAGGACCGATATTATGCTAAGTGTGTGTATGTGTGCAATATTTCAAGCCGCACCTAAGGAGTGTCAGTTGATCGCCATTAAGAGAATCTTGCATTGTTTAGTTCATACACCAAACCATGGGCTATGGTATCCAAAATGGTCTAAATCTAATCTCATTGATTATTCTGATGCATTTATGGTGGATGTAAGGTTAATAGGAAGAGTACCTCCGGAACATGCCAATTCTTGGGTAGGTCCCTAGTATTATGGTCATCCAAGAAACAAAACTCCATTGCCTAACTACAGCCGAAGCGGGGTATGCCGCGGCCCGAAGTTGTGCACAAGTTCTTTGGATGCGACAAACTCTAAGGGACTATGGTCTCAATATGAACCATATTCCACTCCTATGCGATAATGAGAGAGCCATTATGAATTCCCATAACCTCGTTGAACACTCTAGGACCAAAAACATAGACATCTAGCACCACTTCTTGAGAGACTATTCAATGAAGGCGAACATAGACATTTCCCATGTTAGAACTGAAAAACAACTAGCCGATATCTTCACCAAGCCACAAGATGAAAACCACCTTTGCAAACTTTGGAATGAGCTAAATATCCTAGATTCTCAAAATGTGGCTTGGATGTTGCACATTTGATTGCTAGCAGTGTAAATTCTTCAAAATTATGCATGCTTGCGAAAACTTGTCTCCCTCAATTTTCTTTCAAATTGTTTTCAATTATTGTCTCCTTGAATTATGATCATCGTATGAGTGTTTCTATGCTTTACTGATCATATTCATTGAGAATAGTTGTGAAAATTAGTCCATATGGATCAATATCTGCAAATTTCACAATATATATGAGAAATTGCTTTCTAGGACCGTGCTAGTCCACCCCTTAGGGTCGGACAAGTCCTTGTTCGACCTCCTAGACTTGTCCGGACTGCTGCAGACAAGTCCACACCATACTAGTCCGCCCAGTTCACCGGACTTGTCCGGACTACAAAGTAGTCTGAACCTGGTCTGATGAAACCCCTACCGGACTAGTCAAACCCCTGGGCACTTAACCTCCCCAGCATCGAGCCCGACACTTCCACTCATCTAATTCACTTCCAACCGCCCCTCATCCCTCAAAATTGCCCCCATTGGAGATTTTGAGATTCCACCGACAAGAGTTAAAAACTTTGGTGATTCACCCCTTTTGGAGTGTCGAGAAACTATCCCGGACTACTCTGCCCTTTTCATCCATGGATTTCATCGATTTTTCTAACCCTCAAGGTATTTCTTGACCTAACTCTCTTTTCTTCTATTCCTTCCATTCTAGGCTATGTCTCTTGTGACATAGGCTATTCCTTGCATCCCCATCAACATGTGATTCACTTTTCCAAGTATTGCGCACCCTTCTTGTGAAATATTGTGGATTTGTAGAGTTAGGGTTTGAAACTGTAGGGTCCGGACTAATCCGAACCTTGGCAAACAAGTCCACCATGCTGGACTAGTTAAACCATGGACTGGACAAATCTGGCCATATGCAGTTTCAGCCCCTAACTCCTCAAGTATGTAATATTTCAACTGCAATGCTTCAAGTTCCTTAACTCATATCTACTCTCTGTGATTCTAAACAGCATGTCGTGCGGTGGTGATTCTTCCCTCTCCAACCGTGTGGCCGAGGCGGCTCGCCATACCCTCTATCGGAAGAGGGATGAGGAAGCGGCCGAAGTGGCTCGTGAATTGACCTGACGCGAGGCTCGGACCAAGAAGCGTTATTACAGAGATGCAGCTCAAACTTAAGCCACTAAGTCCGCAAGAAGAAAGTGCCTTGTCACACTTGGTGACAAGGAGTGGGCGCAAGCGACCGACAAGGAAAAAGGTCAAGTGGATGAATCTGGGGCTAGCAAGAGCAAAGGAAAAACTCTGATGACACAGAAGAGCAAGGGAAAGGCACCGACTAAGAAAACCATCATGGCTCCTCCAAGGAAGAAAACCTTGGCTAACTAGGGCAGTGCCATTGGTGATCGTCCTGCGGAGTCAAGTGCTCCTCTATAGGGTCCTATTGGACCCTTGGTGATGTATCCTCCAGCTCATGATCCAAATCCTCGAGCGAACCTTATAAGCAAAATTTTCCATGGAAAGGGAGCGGAAAAGTCCAAGAAGTTTGGCAATCAAAACGTGTATCGGTGTGAAAAGGGGCAGATCCAAATGTCTCCCACGGCCTTCAAAGACGACAAGCTTACTCCCTTCCCCGAGCTCAACGAAGCGGAGCTTTGGCGGTGTTGGTGGCTCCTCTAGTGCCACCCACATTGTTTAAGAGGTTGCTGATGAGAAGAGAACGAGGACGACTCCAACAATGATAAATACAATGAGGAAGAGGAGTATAACAAAGTAACCTTGAGCGACAAAAGTGGTAGCAAGGAAGAAGATGCGAGTGATGAGTAGTAGATCATATTTTTCTCCTTCTCCCTCACTCTTTTCCCTTTTTGGTGTCTTGATGACAAAGGGGGAGAGATTTAGGAGGAGTAAATCTTATGATCCATGCACAATGTATCTAATTTTAGAAACTTGCATTTTCTTTTATGCTATGTGCTTGTGATGTAAGACTTATGTTGGTTATGTCATTCATGTCGTGTTAATTGTATGGTTATGAAATCTATGTTGGCTTAATTTGATATCATGATTATTATTTTCACAACCTTGTATCTATGTGTGATGATGTCTAAATTCATTTGAGATGCATGCTTCACTCAAATTTCACACATCTCAACAATTTGCATCACACATAGGCACCCCACCATACCACACAAGTGTATGAATCTCCCATAGACTCTTCTCATGTCTATTATTCTCATTGCAAATCAAATATGCACACATTTAGGAGGAGCTCTTTGTTCACTTGTGTATTATTAAAACAACCTTTTTACACCACTTTATCAAAATCTCAATTTATTGTCATTAATCACCAAAAAGGGAGAGATTGAAAGTGCATCTAGGTAATCCCCATGGGTTTTGGATGATTGATGATGACAATTAGGGGACCAATGAGCTTTACAAGTGTAAGCATAGGTGATCAAAGTTGAAATGAAAACAAAGACTCTCAAAAAGGAAAAAGAGTGAAAATGGCGTCGGAAACTCAAAGAGTAGAAATTAGGGTTTAAAATTTCTTGTGTCGAGTTGTGCTAGGTTATAGAGAGTTTTCAACAAGTAAAGTGTTTAAGAATCACCTAAGAGCTCATAGTCCAATTAGTTTTGTTGGAGAGATAAGTCTAGGCAGCCTTAAGGACAAGGCCGGACTTGTCCAGGCCTAGGGGCTGGACTAGTCCGGCCTCATCAATCTGTTCCAATGTTAGGCAGGCCAAGAGTCTCTGAGTGAGTTCTGACTTGTCCGTTTGGGGACGGACTAGTTCGTGGTGAGTTTTTTTGAGCCTTTCCGGGACTAAGTTCTGGAAGGCCAGACTAGTCCGCCTTAGCACACTTTTCCGTTTCCACACGGACCAAGTGGTTCTGTGTGAGTTCAGACTATATCGTTTTGGGTAAGACTTGTCCATAGTGGTAGAGTGCTTGGCTATAGGGAATAAGACCTGGCAGACCAAACTAGTACGCCTTCGAGGGTCGGACTAGTCTACTTAGACCAGACTTGTCCGTTCTCACCTGAAACAAAGGTTTTGAGTGAGATCGGACTAGTACGGGGTCTTGCGACCGTTTGAATCTAAAAGGTGGTGGGACTTTAGTTTGTTGGGCTTTGTGAGGTTAGTGGTCCCCTCAGGTCGGACTAGTCCGGGGTGTTGGTGCGGACTAGTCTGGACTTTAGTTGGTGGCAATGGTTAAGTGTCGGGACCCCTATAAAAAGGGATCCCCTAACCTTCCTTTTTCCTCTTTCAAACCCTAGAGCCGCCATAGCCTTCCAAGAGCCTCTCTAAGCCTTCGTCTTCACATGTTTTAGCCCTAAGAGTGAATCTCAAGGGTTCGTGAGATCTGAGAGAAGAGAGAGGAGTGAGACCGTTTTTTAGCTCTTGGTTGATTATCTTGATTTGAGTTGTTGATATCATCTTCTTTGAGTTATTTTTTTATCCCTAGTTGAGCTAGGTTGTTGTGGGAGCCTCATGTTGTGAGTTGCCCCAAGCATTGTTGTATTCACCCTTTGTGATTTAGTAGAGATCAAGTTGGCCTTTGTAGTGGCTTGATGAGGGTAGGGTTGAAAAAGACCCCATCCTTCGTGGACTCCTCTACGGGGATGTAGGTTCCTTCGTGGACTCCTGAATAGGGTCTTTGTGTCTCTTGCATCTTTTACCTTCGTTTATCGCTAGATCATTTTTAGTGTTCATATCAATCTTCTCTTGCAATTTGTGATCAATCTCATAATCGCGCAATCTAACTTGTTTTTATCACTTGCATTTGCTTAGTTTGGTTGCTAGATAGTTGTATTTCATTCTGAACTACGTATATCAAAGAAAAGCCCATGAAAATCCAACCTTTCTTGCATTTGCACTCCCTGACCGAACTAGTCCGCCCTCAGACTGGACTAGTTCGCCCTTAACTGCTGGTTTTGTTTTAATTAAAGTGGCTCTAAGTATTTTAGCCTATTCACCCCCCTCTATGCAACATTCATCGGATCTTAACCAACCCTCATACTCACCAAGTGATCACAAAGACCAAAATTTTCTTCTCCACTAAAATCATAAGGGAAATACAAACTTCTTTGATCTACAACCACAAATCGAGAGCCTCGTGCGATCTTTAGTCGTCTTGGGATCCAATCTAAAGAGTAACAAACACAAATGAACAAGCAAGCACAAGAGAATAAAATTGAGAGCTCAAACTTGATGAATCCAAGTCACTCCTCATCTCCAACTTACCAAATCCCCAAAGAATTTCATTTATGGCTCAAGAATGTGATCAAGAGTGCTTTGAGAGCTTAAGAATGGCTACGGTGATGCTAAGATTTCATAGAGGGTCAAATGAAGTCGGGAACCATTTTTTATATGGGTCCTGATACTTAACTAATTGTACAAAAAAAATTTGAACTAGCCCGCACTACTCAACGGACTAGCCCCAAGGGCGGACAAGTTCGATCTCCAGGACTTAGTCTCAGCATGCGTTCCAATTCGGACTAGTCCACACAAATACCGACAAGTGTGAACTCAGTTAGAGAGGTATTTTATGGACACTTTCTGGACTATTACTCTCACTCCGGGCTATTGCGAACTGACTTCAGAGACTATTCTTCCGTCCTAACATGGAAAAGTCTGAGGGTTCGGAAAAGTCCGGACTTTTGCTTACGGCCGTTCTAAAGCTTCTGCCAAGTTTTTGATGTGTCTCTTTTAATAGTATGGTGTTTCTAGGCTCGAGAAAATTTAAAACCCTAACTTATACAAATGAGTTTTCAACGTCATCTCATTTTCCTTTTTTCGGGTTCTCCACATTTTTTTAATTTTAACATGCACTTATCTCTGATAATTCTCATTAGATCTTTAATCGTTCGCCATCTATCATCCAAAACCAACAAGCGATGTTTAGATTCACTTTCAGTAACCCAAACATGGGTCTTCATTTTGTGATGACCGAACAGTTTACGAGTGAGTGACGTGGAGATTCGGACCGCAGAATGGGGGAATTTTTCGGCACGCAGCCAAGCAGCGGAGCGATTCGGTGCAAAGCGGATGCATCGGGCAGGAAATTATCATCTGCGGAATAATTTTGGGCAGCGCAAAACCAATATTTGTTTTCCGTCCTGTCAGAATGTGATCGCAAGGTTCAACGTCTTGCAATAAGATTTGAAAGGAAATAATTAAGTTTCCAAATTATGTATTGATTCCTTTCTAATAAAGGAAAATAATCACTAGCCCTGCATTTTATGAAGGATATATTGCCTTCATAATTAGTATTATTTCCATGTCGGAATTCAATGGAATGGCTGGTGCTATTTAGGGAAGTAAATATTAGGCCTTTGAATTACAAAATAATGACTTTCCCTAATTACGAGATTATGTTCCATAAACTTATACGTGCCTTGATCGGAGGTGCAACCAACATATTTGGTTGCGCCTCCGGCGCGCAACAGCGCAATATAAATAGGAGGAGTTGGTCACTCTAAAGATCCAACGACATTACAGTGCAACCTCTCCTAACACACCCTCACATACCTGATCCTCACGGTGCTGCTAACAGGACAAATTTCATCACCTTGATCTATTACACGACGACGACGTTGCCAGTGACCGGACAGGGCCTATGGAAACCCGAGGGACATCGCTACCCCAAACGCATCACTGACACGCCTGCATCAAGCAGACACGGGACTTCGCTTGGACTAATGGCTTCGTTTGGGGATAGTAAGTGCTTATTTGCGTCCCCTTTGTTCAGTATTCATGTATGAGGCTAGACCATGATCATGTTTAAATCTATGATTATGCAAATTATGATTTCACATTTGGTATGAGTCGTCTAACTAGCCTCTGTAAGGATCCTTAGCATTATTTAAATTTTGTTTAGTCACATTTAAGGCCGCGATTAGCATAAACTTACGGTTAATTAGGTCTAAATCGTAATTCTAGATCATTTTCATGACAAAACTCATGATTTTTCCCCTAATCCCAACAAAAATTGATGGTTGTTGTTAATGTGAGACCTATGTGTGCTGAAAACATTGACACTTAGAATAAAAGTGAAGGTTTGCATTGAAAGTTTTGAGCTTACACCGATACACCACGATAAACCCCAATACACACTTTGCGAACTTGTCTTAGTGCATTTTGGGAGTAACGTTGTTATTGTCAATAAGTCTGGACTGTCCGAACTTTTCAATGTTTTTTTGAGAGTAACGTTACCCTCAATAGTTTTGGAATGTCCGAACTTTCATTATTCATATCAAGTGTAATAGTTACTCTGTAGAGTTTTCATATTGAGTTCGGTTGCTCTGTTTTGTTCTATTTTAACTTGCAATGTTTTGAACTTGCTTTTGGCTTATGGGAAGGTTTGCTTAGTATTCATTTTCTATATTTTTGGTATATTTTGGTAGTTATGGTTGATATCATTTTTTTATGGTTTGCAACATGCTTATGTGAGGTGCTCACGTAAGGTTTTGTGTTTTTTAGACTAACGAGTGTCAAGTTGGGGACTTGGGCTCGCAAAGATTGGTTGTTTGTTCATGTGCAGGTGTTGCTTGAGGTCAAGACATGGCTGGTGACAGGATCCATTGAACTATTCTTAGGGAGAAGATGAGGTTCAACAACCAAGTTCAGGAGGAATTATGGTTGAAATGATTGGGACATATGTCAGCATGTTTGGGTCAATAACAATGTATATGAAGGTACGTGAATGTTGTTGGAAACTGTTTGCACGTATGCAAGAGGTTAATGGACGTGGTTACATTTCTCCAAGAATTGGTGAAGAGATATGGACCTGAAGATGTGGCTGGAAAGGTCCAACCGGGTGGTTTATGTCTCAGGTTGTGACTGAGGTGGTTATGGTTTGTTTATGGATGGTTTAGAGTTTGTTTTGGTTAGATTTTATTGTGAGCACAAAGTTGAGTTGTTTTAGGAATGTTTGGTACATTTCTAAGGTGTTTGTAAGTCTTAATATTGCTTCTATCTGCGTACGAAAGAGTGTTGAGAAGTTATGCAAAGTTTCGGTTGAAATTGAGTAGGATTAGAGTCCTAGTTAGGATTGGGTTGACCTAAGGGCTGGTTATATAAGCAAGGGAGGCCAAGTATCGTAGTTGGACGACTTTGGGTTGTTCCTCTTGTTTTTATTTGAATAAAATATCGTAGTTTAGAGTTGCTTTTGGGCCTTGTTCGTCTGACTTGTTTTCGTCAAGTCCTTCTCGTTGAGTTTCTATGTTGCCCGACCTTTGTTCATTGTTTTGATCGTAACTCAAGTTTTACTGATTCAAATTATGTGATTATTTTTGTGTTGTCTCCATAACTCAATACTCTATCATATGCAAAAATTTCGCGGTCATTGGGTTTATAGTTTTTGAGTTACACGAGTTTTTTTGCAGCGTAGCAGATGTGTTTGCTCTCTGTTAGAACAGATTGACCTTTGCTCATGGTTACATTCATATCTTGAGTTTACTCGATGTTTTCTCATGATTCTTGTTGTTGTGTCTTTGTGACTTGATTCCCTGCACTGATTTCTCGCGTTTTAAACACATTGTACACTCGCACACATGATTTCTCTATCAGATTAATTTTCCGCTGAAGGTTTTCGTTTCTTCCACTAAAAAAGTTCTAATCTTCTATTCACAACCTCTCCGATAGCTTTTCACGTGATCTTCGATCCACGGTTAAAATTAGAACATTTTTTATCCCAATCATTAAATCATGAACTAATTAAATCATAAGGATAATGGATTCGGGATTCACCTTGGCTGGATTTTGCTCGTCGTCGCGGCCGCATAGGGTCGCGCCGCCACAAACCTGCGCGTGCGACGTGCACGCTCCTGCTCTCGCGGTCTTCCCTGCTGCACCGGACCAGCACACCCACACACGAGCGCTCGCGCCACCTTGGGTCCACGCGCCCAGACACGCGCTCCCTGCCACCACCATCGCAGCCTTACGGCACCGCACAACCTTTGAGCACTACTATCGCATCGCGCCCACCCGTGGCCCCGCCCTGCGCGCTCGCGGCCTGCACCTGCGTTTGCGCGGCTGCAGTCGCGGCCGTCCACCCACGCCCACGCGCTCGGCCTGGCGTCGGGCCATCGGCCGCCGCTGTCTTTCGCTCGCCTGTAGCTGCCCCCAAAGGAATCGATTGAGGAAATGAAGTTAGGGTTAAGTACTTTTGGGCTGGGCCAGCGTTGGGATGAATATCTTTGGGATGCGCGCGTGTCTTATGGGCTAGTTCATGTTTTCTTACTTTTGTCAGTTTTATGTTTGTTTTTTGGGCCGCACGGTATCAGGTTTTTTTTCAGTGTATGTTAATGTTTTTCCCTGCTAATGATCACACTGTTAATTGCCTGATAATTTTATGTTACTATTTTCCGCTGCGTATAATGTTCATCTCTAAATTAAATTGAACCAACGAGATATTATGGCATGTAATTAAATTTTGACCGACGTTGTTTTAATTATATGTCATATTTTACATGTAATTTTTCATTTCTACACTACGGTGTTATGAAAATATAATTTAAGGCGTTAATTTTCACTTTTGCCCAACCGGTGATGTGATAATTTTGTTTAGCTTATTTTTATGCATATTAAATTTAATGAGGTCTCCTAATGTTTCTCTATTTTATTCAGCTCTGAGCATCATTTCCGTTATTAGTGGAATTGAGAAACTTCATGGAACCAATTTTCTCATGTGGAAGAATAGTGTTGAGATCGTTCTTGGTGTTCTTGAGCTTCACTATGTATTTGAGCATGATGTTCTCACACCTCCCGCCAATAGCAAGGAGAATTATGATGATAAACTTAAGACTTACAAGGAAAATGTTGCTAAGTGAGAGCGCTCTAATCGCATGTCATTAAAGATTATGAAGGGGTCAATTTCTAAAGGGATAAAGGGAGCAATTCTGGATTCCGAAAATGCCAAGACATATTTGGCCTCTATTGAAGAGCAATTTTGGATTCCGTAAATTCCAAAAGATGTATTTTAATGATCCTTTTCTTGTTTATCTTATTATCCTGTCTTTACCTGATAATTATAGTACACTTGTTGTCTCTTACAACAACATGAAGCACATACAACAACATGAAGGACAAGTGGACTATTGATGAATTAATTGCTCATGTTGTCTAAGAGGAATAAAGAATTAAGGCTTCTAAACATGACTATGTTAATCAAGTTGGGTCTAGTAAGAGGAAGTTTCATGGTAATGATAATCATGATGGCAGGAAACACAAGCACAATTCTCATGGTAATGACAAGTCTGGGCAGCCTCGCCCTAATAACTCAGGTAAGAATAATGGTGATGGTTGTCACTTTTGTGGCAAATTTGACCATCTTCGAAGAGATTGTGCTGGTTTCCAGAAGTTACTTGCTAGAAAGGGTAATGATGTTGTTACTTTTATTGATGAATCCTTTTATGCAAATTGTTAACTAAATACTTGGTGGATTGATTCAGATGCCATCGTGCACGTCACTAATTCATTACAAGGATTTAATATGAAGATAAGTGTAACAAAGAAAGTGATAAGAAGATGAGTCCCGATCTTCCGAAAGGTAACAGATAAGTCGATTGATGGAGATCCCGACGTTGATGATCTGAGGCTCTCGAGTAGAACACGAAAAACCTCTGAAATCACTACACCACCGCTCCGTTGGTTATCAACTGTGTTGCAAACGATTGATCTCGCCAAGAAGGCTAATCCTTGCAAGTGCAACCGAGAACACAAGCAAGAACGTAGAAGACACGATCTGAAATCGTAAAGTTGGGGTTTCACAAACCTTAGAATGGCGATATTATTAATCTAAGCAAAACCCAACTGTTCATGACGGCTACTATGAAGTATATATAGGTGGGAGGACGTCCAAGGGGGTGTTGGGGTCATGACCTAACCCTAAGAAACGAAAATAATGGACTTAGACTTGATAGAAGGCCCAATGGCCCAATACGGTGGCTCAGCATCCTCACAGATTCTGAACTCAATTTGTTTCGATGATTCTCCTCGACTCAAAAGGAATTTTGACATGGGACCAGCGGCATTGTAAAGGTTATCCTCTATCCTTACCGTTCATATGTAGAACGTCCAAAATGGAGATCGTATGCGTCCTGAACGTCTGTTTTAGTGCAAACTGCTCCTGGACTCCGAGTTGGACAGGATTTTGAGTTGGGCTCGGTTTCCATCTTCTTTGAACGTATTCTCTGGTTCTCCACGTCTCTAAGACTTCCTCCAGGTACTCCTTGAACCTCTCCATGCATCCTAATCATAATTTAATCATTAGGTAGCAATCTATTCCCAAAAACATATAAGGAAACATATAAGAACGAGCTCACCTCAGAAATTAATTGTTGTGTGTGAACTCTATTGATTGCATCTTGTGTGTTCAATGGAGTGTTGTTTGTATCCATAGAAGTGATATCCTCATCATCCTCCCCTTCTTGAATTATCATGAGCGTTGCAAAGAGCTTCCCACCAGTCAGCGGCTGCTCCAACTAGTTGATGTGATGCAAAGAGAACCTTCTCCCTGTCAGTGCACTGGACAATAGCAAGTTTCTTCTCAACGGACTTCAGCCAATCATCAGCTTCCATTGGGTCTGTGGCTTGTGCAAAGGTAGGCGGTCTGGTCCTCATGAACTCTCCCAAATGGTTGTGATGTGGCGGGGGTGGCGGTGGAGGCAGGTGGGGCTGATTGTTGTTGCCAGCTTGCAGCTGTCCCATGGTCTGTATCATGGTCTGCATGAGCTGGTTCTGCATAGCTAACAGTTGTTCGATATTGATAGCTCCATGAGCATGTCCTTGGTTGTTCTGAGGCACTTCATTGCGCTCCTCCTCATCGTTGGCGTCCCTCTGGTTACGAGTTCTCACCATCTGTTGGCGAAAGAAAGGTGGGGACAGAAGGATTTAGAATTTGGAAGGAAACGTCCCAACTATATGCATCAAGGGATGTGACACTAAATAATCCTTTATTAATATAGACCTATATTAGGGGGATGTGGACAATTGCCGAAGCATTCCACAACTCTCTACTAAGCACACAAGCACTCAAACAAGCACCAAACAGAATTTACAAAGATCCTAAAAGAAGTAACACAGCTCAAGGTCACACGAGTATATCTACATCGCTCTTATTTACTAATGGGGGTGTGCCTATCCTTGAGTCGTGGCATAGGTCGAGGACTACTCGTCGTCGAGCAGGAACTCATCCGGGTCCTCCTCGTCGTCGTCGTCGTCGTCGGGGTCCTGTGGGTCCTGGGGTGGTGAGGCAGCAGGCGGCGGTGGTGCGGTAGAGGCCACACTGGAAGGCTCCTCGTCAGAGGACTCCTCAGAGGACGACTCACGCTGACCGTTGCGACGGTCTGGAGAGTCTGGGGTCCACATCGGGGTGTCGGACGCGTAGTCGTCCGGGTCCTCGTCGGTGATCCGACGATACCTCCTGATTATCGCCTCGTGGCGCTGGGCGAGGTCACGTCCATCCTAGATCTCCTGCTGCGCCCTCTGAAGTCAGGCACTGAGCTGGGTCACGTCGCCAACAGTCTGACGAGACTGCGGGAGGTCCAGGGGTTCCTCCACGTGCCTGGAGACAAAGCGCGCAGTGCCACTGGGACGCTGCGGGACGAAGGCGTGCACCGTGTCCTCCAGACGGAAACGGCGGGCGTGGCTCCAAAAAGTGGCTGCTTCCCAGCTAGCATCCTGCTCCGCAGATCGGCGGGAGCTCCTCCAAGCGGGGCTGTTGTGGGTCTTCACCAACTCGTCACCGTAGTGGATATAGATCTTGCAGCTCCACTCCTTCCTGCCGGGGCGCTGCACTTCAGTGGTGTGGTAGGAGAGCGAGAGGCTGTGGTGGCGGTAGCCAGCCTCACGGAGTAGGGCACGGAGACGGTGTCGCAGTTGTCCTGCGGCTCTACCGTCAGAACGGATCACCACGGGGTGACGGGGGTCGACGGCCGGAGAGCGACTAGCCAACCTACGCGGGGGCACAAGTCCACCGGTCGACTTATGGGGGGTTGTCTTAGTGCGGGCCATCTACAGAAAACAAAAATACATTAGAGGAAAGAAAAATATAACAAAATACAAATCTGAAAATTTCAGCAGCTAAAACGGCGGAAAAAAAGCGGTGCAGCGGTTCCAAAAGAACGAAAAATAAAGAGAAAAAATACAGCAACCAACACAATAATTTTACCCACACATAACAGCAGCAAAACACACCTTTTTCGCGAAAATTTACACAGCAAAACAGCAGCACTTAATATTGCTCACTTCCGAAAATCCATATTGCACAACTGCAGCGAACAATGCTTCACTTTTATTTGTTGTCCCCACTGTATGGAAAATGTACTAGAAAAACTTGACAAGGCATTGTTAGCATTAGTGCATTTATTTACTTTACCATGTTGTTGTAGCAGAAAAGGAGGTTTCTCATTTAAACATATGTAAACTTTAAGTACCATAAACATACCACTATGTTCATATTTGCCTATAGCATGAAAAGTATTTCTTGTCAACTAAGGTAATTCAATTTTCAAAAATATTCTTCTCTCTACAGTATCTCGATAACAAACAGTATCAAATTCAATATAACCCAAAGTATTTAGTGAAGAAAACAATTTTAGTTCCTCATTTTCAGCAGTAATGGGAATCAAATTATTAATTACAGCACAAGTAGGTGAATCCAAAACAGATTTTCAAGTTGTGACACCCGGTTCCGAATAAGAACCAAGCGTAACGCATATGTGTGCCCAGGATGTTCAACACACATACACGAGTGATTCACAAATGATAAACAGAATTTAACCACGTCTTAACTAATAAATAAGTACTTTATTACAATAATCCAATAGTTCACGAATGATAAAACTCTAAATAGTTGCAGCGGAAAATAAACTAAACAGCACGACTCCAATCCACAGGCAATTGACGGCGGTACGCAACCTAGTACTCCACGTGATCTTCAGGGTACTCCCAATTGTCTCCAGTAGCTGTTGGGGGGGGGGGGATTGCAAGGGTGAGTACATGTCGTACTCAGCAAGTGTGGAAAGTATGACATGTGGCTTATTCAAATGACGAATGTAATAATGGCTTAGTGCTGAAAAGTACAGTAAAACATTTGAAAAGCATTATACTATGTCTATGTGAAACAAATCCCATCATAACCATCATATTAACAAAATATAAACCATATCCAATTATTGCCAACATTACCATTATCCATGTCCAATTACCATAACTCAATTTCATATCCATGACCATAATCCATAAACCATAACCATTACCAGACCATAACCATCCCAAATCCCAATTCCAACTCTAATCATGTAGGTCATCCAGGCGCTCATAACCGGGAGCACGGCTATCATGATAGTTTTTAACACTCTGCAGAGGTTGTACCACTTTACCCACATGTTTGTGATTTTATCACCTTTCGATGACTAAGAAACCTCCATTGTGCCATCTCACACTTCCGTAGGTGTGTGGCCAAGAGATCACAAAATAGCCTTTCAAAAGGGACTACTAGTATGTACGGGCCCACTAAGGTTTCACCGGCAGGCTTGAATCTCTATTCTCCCACCCACGGGCCCCATCGTGTGCCATGCGGATCCCAGGGCAGTCCTCCTCGACTCCCATTCCCCGCGCCATCCAATGGTCCATACAATACTAGCAGCGCTCCTAATTATTCAGCTACGCCGCACCCATACTTGGCTTTGTGGTGGCACTGTTGACCTGGCATATTCTCGCATGAACCGGTCCTTAGATCTAAGGCAAGCAAACCACCATAACATCCAACCCATCCACATACCAGGCTCGCTTAGATCACCCATCGTATTGACCAGTTCACATTGACCATAATATCATTGATGCATAATTAAATGTGTAGTGTTGTTTGCCATCCCAATTAATTAAGCGAAGCAAAAAGGTAAAAAAACCCTTCCCGACTCTCTACCATAATTCCAGGCGACAAGGGTGGTCAAACAAAACTAGTAAACTTCCTACCATAGGATTCCCATCAATTTGACACAAGCATGCAAGTTCGCAAACAAAACATTTATTTTAAAATAGGATCAATATGCTTCAAGGACACTTGCCTTGCTCCGGCGGATGGGGTTGCTCAAGCGCTTCGAAGTCTTGGTTTTGGAAATCCTCGTATGCGGCCTCTTGAGCACGTTCCTCTACGCGTGATCATACATACAAGAAAACATATACAATTCAACATAATGCACACAAAATAATCAACATGCAATGACATGCATGCATGCACAGTTTAATACTTAATTTACTATGGTCGTTTATTAATTAGATGCGACTAGTTCATAAGTGTTCATATGAGTTTACGGAGGTTTTAGGGTGGATTAATGCTGCTGAAAATAAAATCATGGTGCATCTAAATTCAATTTACGCCTATTAGATTCAATATGATCGCAAAAATTCGCATCGGGAACATGTCCTACCGTAGATCTGACGGCTTGACGGTCGCGGAACAATGTGACGCGTAGACGAAATAGATGGTGCAGCAGTCCTTCGGCGGCACGACGACGGCGGCGCGATGTCGGCGACGATCTCCGGCGAACGGTGGTGCCCTCCTCTTTTTCTCCCCCTTCTTCCCCTTCTTTTTCTCTTTTTTTCTTCCCTGGGCGCAGCCTTCTGGACCTTGGTTCCGGCGGCTTTTTCTTCTCTGCTGGCGGCTGTTGGATCGTGGGGAAAAAGTCTAGGGACCTCGGTTTCTTTTATAGGGGCGGCGGGAGTCATCCGGAATCGGTTCCGGAGCCGGCGGGATCGGGAGGCGTTACGGCGGCAGGCGTACGCGGGAGGGAGTCGGGAGGAGGGACCCAGCGCGCAGGCGCGGTCGCGTGCGGCTCGGCCGCGGGGCGTGCGCGAGCGGGACACGCGGGAGGCCGGGAGGGCGAGCGGGGCGTTCGGCCGAGCGGGGTGGGGTCCGCCAGGCGCGGGAGCGTGGCGGGTTCGGCGCGCGAGCGCGGGAACCGCGCGGGAGGGGGCGGGATTCGGTCGGGGGCGGGGCCTCGGGCGCGGGCGACGCATGCGGTGGGGTCGGGCGCGTGCGCGTCGCGTCGGGGGTGGGGCCCGGCTACGGCGCGTGGCGGCGGGGAGTCAGGCGCCTCGGGGCGCTGGGGCGGAGCGGGGCCGGCTCGGCTGGCTGGGCCGCTGGCCTGGCCGCCGGGTTGCCCTTTTTTTCTTATTTATTTTTTTATTTCTTTTATATTATTATTATTATATATTTTATTATTTATATTTTTTACTTTACTTTTTTTTCTTTCTTTTATTATATAATTTATTATATATATTTTAGATATATATATATTATTAATATTATACATTTATTATTTTTATACTCATTCCTTATTACAAGTTCTTAGGCTAAAACTATTATTTTCTATTTCTTCTTTTGCTACATACATTTGTATATATATGTTCTATTATTTTCCTTTTATTCTACTAGTGTTTAATGCATGACCATGTATGCAATGCATGATGCGAAGATTTAGGGTGTTACAAACCTACCCCCCTTATAGTGAATCTCGCCCTCGAGATTCGATAGCGTGGAGAACAGGTGAGGGAATTCTGCCTTCAGGTCTTCTTCACGTTCCCATGTAGCTTCGGCTTCCGTATGGTGTTTCCATTGCACTTTGCACCAACGGATCCTCTTATTTCTCGTGACCCTTTCATTCATATCCAAAATTTTGATAGGTTGCTCGACATAGGACAAATCCTCCTGAAGTTCTAACTCGTCCATCGGCACTTGTTCTTCCGGTACCCTGAGCCACTTCTTGAGTTGAGAGACGTGAAACACGTCATGTACATCGGAGAGTTACGTCGGCAGCTCAAGTCGATAAGCTACCTCTCCTCGCTTGTCCAAAATCTTGAATGGTCCGATGTAACGTGGTGCCAGTTTTCCTTTGACGTTAAACCGTCGCTGACCTCTGATAGGTGACACTTTGAGGTATACAAAATCTCCAACTTCAAAAGTCAAACTCCTTCGCCTATTATCAGCATAACCTTTCTGTCGAGACTGGGCAGCCTTTAAGTTTTCCCGTATTATTTGGACTTGCCTTTCAGCTTCTTGTAACACGTCGGGACCAAACACTTGATTCTCTCCGGTTTCATTCCAAAACAAGGGAGTCCTACATTTCCTTCCGTATAATGCTTCATAGGGTGATATTTTCAAACTTGCTTGGTAACTATTGTTGTACGAGAATTCAGCATACGGCAAACTTTTATCCCAACTTTTCCTATGCTTTAAAGCACATGCTCTTAACATGTCTTCCAAAATTTGGTTGGTCCTCTCGGTTTGTCCATCTGTTTGAGGGTGATACGCCGAACTAAAGTTCAGCCTTGTTCCCATTGCTTCATGCAATTTCTTCCAAAATCTGGAGGTGAATTGAGAACCTCTATCCGAGACTATCTTCTTTGGTACTCCGTGTCGGCACACAATATGTTCCATATACAATTCTGCTAGCTTCGCGGTGGTATATGTGGTCTTGACAGGGATGAAATGAGCCGATTTCGTCAATCGATCCACAATAACCCATATTGAATCATAGCCAGACTGAGTTCGCGGTAATCCAACTATAAAGTCCATACCAATCTCTTCCCACTTCCATTCCGGGATCCTTAAAGGTTGTAACAATCCTGCTGGCCTTTGATGTTCAGCTTTAACTCGTTGGCACACATCACACAATGCAACGTATTCAGCTATGTCCTTCTTCATGCTGGCCCACCAATAGCATGTCTTTAAATCATTGTACATCTTTGTACAGCCGGGATGAATTGAGTAAGGCGAGTCATGTGCCTCCTTCAATATTGTTTTACGAATATGCCTGACATTAGGTACCACAATCCTCTTTCCAAGCCATAAGGTACCCTGTTCGTCCTCATCAAATCTGAATTCCTTTCCTTCTTGGGTCCTTTCCTTGATTTCTTGTATTTCCTTGTCCTTTGTGTGTCCTTCCCATATTTCCTGCTCTAATGTTGGGTTGACTTCCATCGTTCCCATCTCATTTATGAATCCAAGGTTCAATCGTTCAAACTCCTTACATAACTCGGATGGCAGTTCTTGAACTGTGAGTTGATGACTTACTCCTTTTCGGCTCAAGGCATCGGCCACTACGTTGGCCTTCCCTGGGTGATAGTTGATTCCCACGTCATAATCCTTGATGAGCTCCAACCATCAGCGTTGCCTCAGATTCAGATCCGTTTGCGTAAATATGTACTTGAGACTCTTGTGATCTGTATAAATCTCACATCGGTGACCAAAAACATAGTGTCTCCATATCTTCAAGGCGTGTACCACGGCTGCGAGTTCAAGGTCGTGCGTAGGATAATTCAACTCATGTTTCTTTAGTTGCCTCGATGCATAAGCTACCACTTGGCCTTCTTGCATGAGCACACATCCTAATCCTTGTCTTGATGCATCACAGTATATATCAAAACTCTTGCTCACGTCTGGTAATACTAACACCGGGGCGGTTGTCAACCTTTTCTTTAACTCCTCAAAGCTATCCTGACAAGCTTGAGTCCATCGGAATGCCTTTCCCTTCATGAGTAATTCGGTCATAGGCTTGGCTATTTTGGAGAAATCCTTTATGAATCGGCGGTAATATCCAGCCATTCCAAGGAAACTCCGAATTTCCTTGACATTCTGTGGCGGTTCCCACTTAAGCACATCTCTCACCTTCCCTGGGTCAACTGATACTCCTCCTCCGGAAATAATATGGCCTAAGAAAGAAACTTCCCGTAACCAAAATTGACATTTACTGAACTTGGCATACAATTGATGCTCCCTCAATTTCTGCAGCGTAAGCCTCAAGTGTTCCTCGTGTTCCTTCTCATCCTTCGAGTAGATCATAATATCATCGATGAACACTACAACGAACTTATCCAGATATTCCATGAAGACCTTATTCATGAGATACATAAAGTACGCAGGCGCGTTTGTCAATCCAAATGACATGGCGGTGTACTCATAAGATCCATATCGTGTCCAAAATGCTGTCTTGGGTATATTCGATGGTCTAATCTTCATTTGGAAGTATCCTGACCGCAAGTCGATTTTGGAGAAGATACAGGCACCCTTCATTTGATCGAACAAATCCTCAATACGGGGCAGTGAGTACTTGTTCTTAATTGTCACTTCATTGAGAGACCTATAGTCCACACACATCCTCTAGGTTCCATCCTTCTTATCTACGAAGAGCACTGGGGCTCCCCACGGGGATGAACTTGGTCGTATAAAACCCTTCTCTAGCTGCTCTTGAATTTGCTTCTTGAGCTCTGCTAATTCCTTAGGAGGCATCCTATACGGCCTCTTAGCTATAGGTGCAGTTCCGGGTATCAACTCAATGGCGAATTCTATGTCACGATCAGGTGGCATACCTGGCAACTCATCTGGAAACACATCCGGGTACTCGCGAACGATCGGAATGCTTTCCAACGTCACTTCTTCCACGTGATTCAGCATCGCTTTCTTTCTTGCAGGTTGGGCTGCTTCAACTTCGATGCGTGTACCATGTTCACTTGTCAACTGCACAATCCTCTCGGCGCATTGAATGACTCCATTATACTTGCTCAGCCAGTCCATTCCAAGTATTATGTCTATTCCTTGGGAGTCCAAGACTATGAGGTTTGCGAGAAAGTCTACCCCCCTTATTTTAATGCTTACTTTCGGACATACTATATTTTTCCTCATCTCTCCGCCAGGAGAACTTACTAGAATAGTTTGCTTCATATGAGATATAGGCAAATTGTACTTGGCAACATACTTTGATGAGATGAATGAATGAGATGCTCCTGAATCAAATAAAACAGACGCGGGGTTGGAGTTGGCGAGAAACATACCAATCACGACGTCATCAGCTTGCTGGGCTTCCTCAGTAGAGACATGATTGACATTGCCACGAGCAAAATTCTGCTGTCCACGGTTGCCTTGTGGTGCTCCTCCATTTGGTCGCGGGTGATTTGGCCTTGGTGCATTGTTCATAGGTCCATTGTTTCTCTTGGGGCATTGACTTGCAAAGTGTCCGGGTTCTCCACACGCATAGCATGTCTTACCACCCGTAGCATTGGGGAAGTTTGGGCGCAACTGGTTTTGAGCATTTGCCGCCATGTTAGGACGCGGTGCAGGTGGCACAGGATTGCGAGGCGCTTGCATGGCGGGGCGTTGCTGCGGTGGCTGATTTGGGCGGGGTGGATAAGCAGTGCGGTATGCAGGAGCAGATGGGTTGTAGTGTGGTGCAGTAGGTGGTGCATAGCGGGGGTGAACATTGCTTCCTTGTTGTGGTCCATGATGTGACATCTTCCTTTTGTTGTCCTGCTCCATCTCACGAATCTTGTTCTCAACCACAATAGCCTTGTCAACCAGCTTTTGGAAGTTTGGATAATCAGTATTGAGCAACTGGACTTGAATTTCATTGTTGAGACCCCTCATAAACAGATACTGCTTCCTACTATCAGTTTTGATGTCTTCTGGAGCATATCTTGATAATTGAGTGAATTTGTTGAGATACTCACTCACACTCATCCTTCCTTGTCTGAGATTTTCAAAATCTTGTCTCCTCAGTATCATAACTCCTTCAGGTACATAGTGGGAACGGAAACTCTGTTTAAACTCAGCCCAAGTGATTGTCTCCTGATTATCATGAGCGTTGCAAAGAGCTTCCCACCAGTCAGCGGCTGCTCCAACTAGTTGATGTGATGCAAAGAGAACCTTCTCCCTGTCAGTGCACTGGACAATAGCAAGTTTCTTCTCAACGGACTTCAGCCAATCATCAGCTTCCATTGGGTCTGTGGCTTGTGCAAAGGTAGGCGGTCTGGTCCTCATGAACTCTCCCAAATGGTTGTGATGTGGCGGGGGTGGCGGTGGAGGCAGGTGGGGCTGATTGTTGTTGCCAGCTTGCAGCTGTCCCATGGTCTGTATCATGGTCTGCATGAGCTGGTTCTGCATAGCTAACAGTTGTTCGATATTGATAGCTCCATGAGCATGTCCTTGGTTGTTCTGAGGCACTTCATTGCGCTCCTCCTCATCGTTGGCATCCCTCTAGTTACGAGTTCTCACCATCTGTTGGCGAAAGAAAGGTGGGGACAGAAGGATTTAGAATTTGGAAGGAAACATCCCAACTATATGCATCAAGGGATGTGACACTAAATAATCCTTTATTAATATAGACCTATATTAGGAGGATGTGGACAATTGCCGAAGCATTCCACAACTCTCTACTAAGCACACAAGCACTCAAACAAGCACCAAACAGAATTTACAAAGATCCTAAAAGAAGTAACACAGCTCAAGGTCACACGAGTATATCTACATCGCTCTTATTTACTAATGGGGGTGTGCCTATCCTTGAGTCGTGGCATAGGTCGAGGACTACTCGTCGTCGAGCGGGAACTCATCCGGGTCCTCCTCGTCGTCGTCGTCGTCGTCGGGGTCCTCGGGGTCCTGTGGGTCCTAGGGTGGTGAGGCAGCAGGCGGCGGTGGTGCGGTAGACGCCACACTGGAAGGCTCCTCGTCAGAGGACTCCTCAGAGGACGACTCACGCTGACCGTTGCGACGGTCTGGAGAGTCTGGGGTCCATATCGGGGTGTCGGACGCGTAGTCGTCCGGGTCCTCGTCGGTGATCCAACGATACCTCCTGATTATCGCCTCGTGGCGCTGGGCGAGGTCACGTCCATCCTAGATCTCCTGCTGCGCCCTCTGAAGTCGGGCACTGAGCTGGGTCACGTCGCCAACAGTCTGACGAGACTGCGGGAGGTCCAGGGGTCCCTCCACGTGCCTGGAGACGAAGCGCGCAGTGCCACTGGGACGCTGCGGGACGAAGGCGTGCACCGTGTCCTCCAGACGGAAACGGCAGGCGTGGCTCCAAAAAGTGGCTGCTTCCCAGCTAGCATCCTGCTCCGCAGATCGGCGGGAGCTCCTCCAAGCGGGGCTGTTGTGGGTCTTCACCAACTCGTCACCGTAGTGGATATAGATCTTGCAGCTCCACTCCTTCCTGCCGGGGCGCTGCACTCCAGTGGTGTGGTAGGAGAGCGAGAGGCTGTGGTGGCGGTAGCCAGCCTCACGGAGTAGGGCACGGAGACGGTGTCGCAGTTGTCCTGCGGCTCTGCCGTCAGAACGGATCACCACGGGGTGACGGGGGTCGACGGCCGGAGAGCAACTAGCCAACCTACGCGGGGGCACAAGTCCACCGGTCGACTTACGGGGGGTTGTCTTGGTGCGGGCCATCTACAGAAAACAAAAATACATTAGAGGAAAGAAAAATATAACAAAATACAAATCTGAAAATTTCAGCAGCTAAAACGGCGGAAAAAAAGCGGTGCAGCGGTTCCAAAAGAACGAAAAATAAAGAGAAAAAATACAGCAACCAACACAATAATTTTACCCACACATAACAGCAGCAAAACACACCTTTTTCGCGAAAATTTACACAGCAAAACAGCAGCACTTAATATTGCTCACTTCCGAAAATCCATATTGCACAACTGCAGCGAACAATGCTTCACTTTTATTTGTTGTCCCCACTGTATGGAAAATGTACTAGAAAAACTTGACAAGGCATTGTTAGCATTAGTGCATTTATTTACTTTACCATGTTGTTGTAGCAGAAAAGGAGGTTTCTCATTTAAACATATGTAAACTTTAAGTACCATAAACATACCACTATGTTCATATTTGCCTATAGCATGAAAAGTATTTCTTGTCAACTAAGGTAATTCAATTTTCAAAAATATTCTTCTCTCTACAGTATCTCGATAACAAACAGTATCAAATTCAATATAACCCAAAGTATTTAGTGAAGAAAACAATTTTAGTTCCTCATTTTCAGCAGTAATGGGAATCAAATTATTAATTACAGCACAAGTAGGTGAATCCAAAACAGATTTTCAAGTTGTGACACCCGGTTCCGAATAAGAACCAAGCGTAACGCATATGTGTGCCCAGGATGTTCAACACACATACACGAGTGATTCACAAATGATAAACAGAATTTAACCACGTCTTAACTAATAAATAAGTACTTTATTACAATAATCCAATAGTTCACGAATGATAAAACTCTAAATAGTTGCAGCGGAAAATAAACTAAACAGCACAACTCCAATCCACAGGCAATTGACGGCGGTACGCAACCTAGTACTCCACGTGATCTTCAGGGTACTCCCAATTGTCTCCAGTAGCTGTTGGGGGGGGATTGCAAGGGTGAGTACATGTCGTACTCAGCAAGTGTGGAAAGTATGACATGTGGCTTATTCAAATGACGAATGTAATAATGGCTAAGTGCTGAAAAGTACAGTAAAACATTTGAAAAGCATTATACTATGTCTATGTGAAACAAATCCCATCATAACCATCATATTAACAAAATATAAACCATATCCAATTATTGCCAACATTACCATTATCCATGTCCAATTACCATAACTCAATTTCATATCCATGACCATAATCCATAAACCATAACCATTACCAGACCATAACCATCCCAAATCCCAATTCCAACTCTAATCATGTAGGTCATCCAGGCGCTCATAACCGGGAGCACGGCTATCATGATAGTTTTTAACACTCTGCAGAGGTTGTACCACTTTACCCACATGTTTGTGATTTTATCACCTTTCGATGACTAAGAAACCTCCATTGTGCCATCTCACACTTCCGTAGGTGTGTGGCCAAGAGATCACAAAATAGCCTTTCAAAAGGGACTACTAGTATGTACGGGCCCACTAAGGTGTCACCGGCAGGCTTGAATCTCTATTCTCCCACCCACGGGCCCCCTCGTGTGCCATGCGGATCCCAGGGCAGTCCTCCTCGACTCCCATTCCCCGTGCCATCCAATGGTCCATACAATACTAGCAGCGCTCCTAATTATTCAGCTACGCCGCACCCATACTTGGCCTTGTGGTGGCACTATTGACCTGGCATATTCTCGCATGAACCGGTCCTTAGATCTAAGGCAAGCAAACCACCATAACATCCAATCTATCCACATACCAGGCTCGCTTAGATCACCCATCATATTGACCAGTTCACATTGACCATAATATCATTGATGCATAATTAAATGTGTAGTGTTGTTTGCCATCCCAATTAATTAAGCGAAGCAAAAAGGTAAAAAAACCCTTCCCGACTCTCTACCATAATTCCAGGCGACAAGGGTGGTCAAACAAAACTAGTAAACTTCCTACCATAGGATTCCCATCAATTTGACACAAGCATGCAAGTTCGCAAACAAAACATTTATTTTAAAATAGGATCAATATGCTTCAAGGACACTTGCCTTGCTCCGGCGGATGGGGTTGCTCAAGCGCTTTGAAGTCTTGGTTTTGGAAATCCTCGTATGCGGCCTCTTGAGCACGTTCCTCTACGCGTGATCATACATACAAGAAAACATATACAATTCAACATAATGCACACAAAATAATCAACATGCAATGACATGCATGCATGCACAGTTTAATAATTAATTTACTACGGTCGTTTATTAATTAGATGCGACTAGTTCATACGTGTTCATATGAGTTTACGGGGGTTTTAGGGTGGATTAATGCTGCTGAAAATAAAATCATGGTGCATCTAAATTCAATTTAAGCCTATTAGATTCAATATGATCGCAAAAATTCGCATCGGGAACATGTCCTACCGTAGATCTGACGGCTTGACGGTCGCGGAACAATGTGACGCGTAGACGAAATAGATGGTGCAGCAGTCCTTCGGCGGCACGACGACGGCGGCGCGATGTCGGCGACGATCTCCGGCGAACGGTGGTGCCCTCTTCTTTTTCTCCCCCTTCTTCCCCTTCTTTTTCTCTTTTTTTCTTCCCTGGGCGCAGCCTTCTGGACCTTGGTTCCGGCGGCTTTTTCTTCTCTGCTGGCGGCTGTTGGATCGTGGGGAAAAAGTCTAGGGACCTCGGTTCCTTTTATAGGGGCGGCGGGAGTCATCCGAAATCGGTTCCGGAGCCGGCGGGATCGGGAGGCGTTACGGCGGCAGGCGTACGCGGGAGGGAGTCGGGAGGCGGGACCCAGTGCGCAGGCGCGGTCGCGTGCGGCTCGGCCGCGGGGCGTGCGCGAGCGGGACACGCGGGAGGCCGGGAGGGCGAGCGGGGCGTTCGGCCGAGCGGGGTGGGGTCCGCCAGGTGCGGGAGGGCGGCGGGTTCGGCGCGCGAGCGCGGGAACCGCGCGGGGGTGGGGGGCGGGATTCGGTCGGGGGCGGGGACTCGGGCGCGGGCGACGCGTGCGGTGGGGCCGGGCGCGTGCGCGTCGCGTCGGGGGTGGGGCCCGGCTGCGGCGCGTGGCGGCGGGGAGTCAGGCGCCTCGGGGCGCTGGGGCGGAGCGGGGCCGGCTCGGCTGGCTGGGCCGCTGGCCTGGCCGCCGGGTTGCCCTTTTTTTTCTTATTTATTTTTTATTTCTTTTATATTATTATTATTATATATTTTATTATTTATATTTTTTTACTTTACTTTTTTTTCTTTCTTTTATTATATAATTTATTATATATATTTTATATATATATATATATTATTAATATTATACATTTATTATTTTTATACTCATTCCTTATTACAAGTTCTTAGGCTAAAACTATTATTTTCTATTTCTTCTTTTGCTACATACATTTGTATATATATGTTCTATTATTTTCCTTTTATTCTACTAGTGTTTAATGCATGACCATGTATGCAATGCATGATGCGAAGATTTAGGGTGTTACACAAGTTCACTAACTTGTTTCCGCATAGGTATAATAGAATTATCAACACACTATTCTTTCTTAGCGTAAGGATCAGTAGGAAAATCAACATGTGGCAAAGGTGTATCAACTAATGTTCATCTAGTTGCTCCTCGACAATATCATGATTGGTAGGAAAATTCAGAACATCTAAAATTCTCACCTTCAACAAGTGTGTTGTGATATTTGTTACCTTTATTTTCATTTTCAGCAGGAAATTTAGATGCATTATGGGCTGATTCATCAAACAATTCAGAAGATTTGTTCAACACCTCCTCTTTTGCATAGTTTCTTGTGGAATGAGTAGTGGAGGTAGCCTAAAGATCATGTAAAGTCTCGGTTGATGTGTGATCCAAATTTGCCAATATTTTCTCTCTTCGTGCTTCCCTCTTGTCTAGCATCTCCAACATTCTATCCAACAGGTTAAGAAACTCCGCATTGTGTTTGGTGAACACCTCCATCAAATCGTTCATACACAACCCGACATTTGAAATTCCATCACTATTATTTCCTGCCATTGTTAGTAGTACAAAAAAATAATAGAAAGATGTTATACCTATGAACTACAAATGATAATGGCAAAGTGGAAGTAGAATCACACACTCTAAAGCGTCTTACCACGCTCTTACAAGTGTTCTTACCGACACTGCAGGTGGCAAACGGTGGCCAAAGTGAAAAACCAATGAAGCGTGAGGTGATTGCAAAGGTAACCTATCCTTCTCAAGAGGAATTAGAGCTTGGATAGCACTTCATATGTAGCAAGGATTAGTAACAATGCAACCATATAGTAAAGTTGAATAAGTGTCCAAAGTACTTGTCAAAGTTGCTGGCCTAAATGTGTTCCTAGTAGTTCAAGCTAGCAAGACAGGAAACAAAATTATAGGACACAAGGATGCAAGCACTTCCGTTTTTATTTTTCTTTGTTTTTCTTATTTTTGTGCAGATTTTGTATCTTTTTTTTGCACTTGCCTTTTTCTTTTGTCTTCTTTGTTTTTTTTTTCAGAATGTGCTGCAAAAGAATAACACAATGCAAAGCAATCAAAGATATCTCGTAGGTCTGTTACAAATTTTCTTCTCAATATTCTAAGGACAATAAAGCACCTTTATAAGCTCCAAATCTAAAAACTTTGAACAGTAAGATTATAGATCTATCTCCCCTCTTTAATTTTCAGTATATGGAAGACCTATTTTGGAGCAGAACAATAGGAGATATTGCCCCTAAAATATAGACTGTTCAAAATTTCTAGATCAATAACAGATTCAGATCTAATGCAATATCGACCTCGACAACTATATTTTCTGGGAAACTGATTAATACGAAAGTTATAGAGAACTTCTTATGCTTTCCAGAAAGTACAAGAACACAAATATCTGAGTTCGTATGAGCGAGATATGATGAAAATACTAAACTGGACAAAGATGAATCAAATCTGGACGTGATGACGTGATTCAAAAGGATGAATCAACACAATGCAAAACTCAAACTAAGGCCAAAAACACTTTCTAAACCAGCAATTGTGGGGACCGGAATCCCAACCTCCAATGATCTCATTGGGTGGTGTCGTGCGATGCGACATGCAACAGTATACAAGAAAGGGACGAGAACAATTTACAATACCAAGTCTTTATTGAAAGGCATAGCGGAAGTTTAAAAGTACTAATGGAAGGAAAGAAAATTATACATTATAGCTACGCTCTCAGCACTAGCTATGCAAAAGCAGAGTCATCCATGTATTGGATACTTTGCACTAGCAACACACAATTCACGGTGGCGTGTAGGGTTCCCACTCGGCTGTAAACCCTAAAGGGGGTGCAACCTCGTCATAAAACTCGTCATCAGTCGTATAATCTGCAAAAACTCGTTAACCGCAAATGTGAGCATAAGGCTCAGCAAGACTAACCCGTCACACTAGACATATGCAAAGGTGAATGCTAAACATAGGTAGAGTAAAGCATAAGGACTTGCCTACAAGTGGATCCTTATAGTCATGTTTTAATTAGCACATGTCATTCCTCAGGCACGACACATCATAGACTCCACAATCAAACAAGAAACGCTTTGCCGATAATATGACGTGCACAAAGCACATAATGCTATTACAGGTAAAGTATGAGGAAACTGTAAACTTTTAATTGTACTAACTCTAATCCAAACAAGGTTGTCCAAGCAATTTATAAATCAATATATCATATTCTCCTGACTTCTTTAGTATTTACTACGTCACGGCACAGTGAACAAGTGGTACTCTATTACCGCGAGAGACGGTGATTGCAATCAGGACATACCCGAAACAACACGACACATACGCACTTTCGGAAATGCCAGCGAGTACTTACAACAGTACCTACATAACAATTCAGTACTAGTCATATATGGCCACCTTTCACTAAACACTCGAGTGTCAAACCGGTCGATCCGTCACGAGTAGGAGGTCACTACGTGGGGCGTACACTGACGTGCCCACCAGCTGATTTACACCTTGCTACCCTCAACCCGCGCCTATAAAATGGAACAGAATGCCTCGACAAAACAGTATCAAGCTACGTCAGTTTACTGGAGCCCATTCCTCCAGTATGTCGCCGGTACAATTCAAGCTTGTCCAGCAGGACCACACACGAAACAATCCTCAATCGACACAAGCCGGGCTACACACGTGAGACCACGTCTCACTGCATCCTATCCACTGCTCAGTCTCAATTTCATATTCATAAACCATTTTCTTATTCTAGAATCTCCCGTGTGACAAAATTTCTATCTCGCGAGTAGATTCCAACTACTCGACTTATACCGAATTCCTATGAGCATAAGCATAGCAGTGTCTACTCAACGGGCCGTAGACCTACCCAAGACTCCATAGGATTTATTGGTCATGCAAGTAGATGTCAAACACCTTAAACGTAATGCACAATCATCTTAAGATGTAAGGTGAATGAACAACTGTAAAAACACTATAAGGAACTTAAATACAAACCGGGGCTTGTCTGAATGCGAGTCTGAGCCTATGTTAGTTTCTGGCAGCTGGACCTCCAAGGCTTCCGGTTGCTCCTCGACTTCAGCTACTGCATGATATGTATATACTAGGTATAAATAATTTTGTGAATAATTAATATGCTTAAGGTGGTGTGAGTATATTAGGATAAAATAAGATAATTATCTTTATTGGCTTTGGGATTTTTATGGTGGATACTAGAAACTATAGAGAAGACTCTTGCAAACAACAGGAGATGATCAAGGAAGTTTGTTGTTCCTAAAAATTATGGTAAGCAATAATTTTCTCTGAATTGTGGTTGAAATTCTGGAGGTGTATCGTGGCTACCAGGGGTTGTATCATGCAGAGGGGGTCTCACTTGTTCTATGAAAATTTCTTTCACAATTTTCTGAGCTTCCTACAGGGAGAAATTGCTTTTTTAAGTTTGGGTAAATTGGAAATTGATTTTCCATTTTTCTCAATTTATAACTACATAGAGATTTGGAATTTGGATCAACTTAGTATTTTAAGTCTAAAAAGCTTGACACTTTTACTGGAGATCAAAGGTATTAACAATAGTGTTCTGACCAAAATTGGAAATTTTCCAATTAACAGAACTATAAGAATAAATTCTTTAAGCATTTTTCTTATCTGAATTATGGAGAAAATTCTATGGGTTTTGATACAAATCCAAGTGAACCACTGGATAGTATTATTCATGCTGGTTCTAACAAAATTTATTTGGGAATTTTTGGATAATTCTACTGAAAGTTATGGATTTTGTAAGTTTGGATTGAACCTGGATTTATTTTTCTATTGGAAAATCCAAATAAAGGGGCCAGTCCCACTTCATTTGAATCGGGCCAATCGGAATGGAGCCACACCGGGAGCCACGGGGTTAACCTGCACTATCACACCGGATCCTTGTCCACAACTGATCCCACGCGAGAGGGTGTTGATGACAGGTGGGACCCGCACCTTCGTCTACCTCTCGACGCGGCGGCGCTTCTCGCTAGAACCGCGGCGGTGCTTCGCCGGACTTAAGTGCGTCGACCTCCTTTTGGCCTCGTAGTGACCGCTAAACCCTAAAATCGACCGCGCAAGCCGATGGTGGTGTCCAATCACGTCGGCGATGGTCGGAGACGGCGGCGCGACGGTGACGGTGGAGCTAGGGTTTCGGCCTTCGTCGGAAATGCTCGGGAATGGCTCAATAGGCTCGGGAAAAGATCGGGGAGGTTCCTGGGAGTACCAGGAGTATAATTTGGGGGTCAGATTGGGGTGAAATCGCCAGCAAGGCTGAGTTCGACGGCGAAGTGCGGTTTTTCAACCGGCGGTCGCGAAAACTTGAAATCTAAGATGCTTGGTTGATAAATTTCAGGGTTTTTTGGCATGGAGCTTCCTTAGGACACATAGAAGCTATCTACTAACTAGATTAAAGGATGATTGCAAGAATGAAATGAATTTAAGCGCGAAGCTTTGCTGTTGTATTGAGAAATCGTTCGGTTCTCGAACAAGAACTCAAGTTACACTTCAGGTCATAAGCTTAGATTCTATGAGCATGAACTAGAGAGGATTGCGAACCTTTTTTCTTAAAGGATCGAGGCTGGAGATGGCTTAGAACTGGATTTTGACAGCAAGACAGTGAAGGTTCTTGGCGGCTTCCTCAACGGCGACTGGGAAACTTCAAAATATGCCAAGCAGAAGCTATGTCACGATCAACGACCAAAGAGAATATGTAAAGGAGTTTGTGACAAGCCTTTTATCTACTTACAGCTCGGGGAGAAACAGCGTCAATCGTCGGCGAAAGCTCGATTGAACAGAGGCGGTGAAAATGGCGTGAACCGAGATGGAGCTCAACGGCGATGGCCAAAGGGGTATTTATAGGAGCCAAGGGGCCAGGGGAGCACGCCACGGTGCAACCAAGCAGGCAGCTCGGTGGATGCATGCCGTGTCGCGGTGTCGTGCGCTGCCGGCGTCGATCGGCGGGGCGAGCTGGATACAGAGCACCCCCCCCCCCCCCCCCGTGGGTTGCACTCGAGTGCTTAGGCTGACAGTGGGCCCCACCTCCTCTTATCCACTTCCCTTCTCTGTAACTTCAATTCTCCTACCAAACTTGATCCAAAAATTCTAGATTTTTGTGGGGAGGCTCAAATAAATATCTAGAATTTGATTCTGCAATTGGATTTTGAATTGGAGCAAGTTTCAATTGAATTTCAAATTCAAATTTCAATTTGGATGAAATTCAATGATGTCACTGATTTAAATAGCAATTGAGTTCCAAAAATTGTAAAACTATGAAGATAAGTCAGGCAAGTTATGCTGACCTTGAGAGTGTGTTCAAATCCTGATGTTCAATCTAGTTGAATAGAATTCAAAATTTGAATTCAAAACATGGTTTGAACTTGCTAAGCGTCTCAACTAAAATAGTAAATGGGGTTCAAAATTTATGAAACTTTGCAGGAAGTTAATTTGGAATATTAGAAAACCATAGAAAAATTTATGTCCATGAATTGAATAATTTTGACAGGGCCAAATATACAGTAGTATATATTCAATTTATATTAATTTGAATATCTATTTGGTACTGCATATTAATTTGACCTAGCAATCTTTATTCAATTAATTCCAAACTTTGAAGAGAGGTCAAAAGAATTAATCTAAGTGTATTGGTGAAGTTAATTCCTCACGTTAATAAATTTAAGCATGAGTAGAAGAAGAGATTTGATGAGATCAAGTTTATAAGCATGGCTATAATTGGTCTCCATTAGGGTTAACAACCAACTTACAACTGAACCTCATATGAAGGAAAATATGGGATTTTACAGCAATATGACTCAAACATGGACACAAACTCAATAAAACCAAACTGACAACAAAAGTTGCAGAGGCTCAATGTGATTTGTACAAAGTAATGAACAGATCTACTAAACTGCAAGTTTTTTGTGGCTTTTTTATGGACTATAGGTATAAAAAACAAAACTAATGTAATGGATAGATGAATTACTTAACGGGCAACCTGGAAATATGATACCAATTGATAAGGAGATGAGTGTCGATCTTCCGAAAGGAAATAGATAAGTCCATTGATAAAGATCTCGATGTTGATGATCTGAGGCTCTCGAGTAGAACACGAAAAATCCCTGCAATCACTACACCACCGCTTCGTTTGTTATCAACTGTACTGCACACGATTGACCTCGTTAAGAAGGCTAATCCCTGCAAGTGCAACTGATAACACAAGCAAGAATGTAGAAGACACGATCTGAAATCGTGAAGTTGAGGTTTCACAAAATGTAGAACGGCGATATTATTAATCTAAGCAAAACCCAACTGTTCATGACAGCTACTATGAAGTATATATAGGTGGGAGGACGTCCAAGGGGGTGTTGGGGTCATGACCTAACCCTATGACACAAAAATAATGGACTTAGACTTGATACAAGGCCCAATGGCCCAATACGGTGGCGCAGCACCCTGACAGATCCTGAACTCGATTTTGTTTTGATTATTACCGTCGACTCAGAAGGAATTTTTACATGGGACCAACGAAATTTGAAATTTTACCCTCTCCCCTTTACGTGCATATGTAGAATGTCCAAAACGGACATAGTATTCCTGGACGTCTGTTTTAGTGCAAACTGCTCCTGGACTCCGAGTTGGACTCGATTTTTGGTTGGATCGGTTTCCATCTTCTTTGAACGTACTCTCTGGTTCTCCACGTCCCTAAGAGTTCCTCTAGATACTCCTTGAACCTCTCCATGGATCCTAATCACAATTAAATCATTAGGTAGCAATCTATTTTCAAAAACATATAAGAACGAGCTCACCTCTGAAATTAATTGTTGTATGTGAACTCTATTGATTGCATCCTGTATGTTCAATGGAGTGTTGTTTGTATCCATAGAAGTGATGTCCTCATCAGGGAGAGAAAAGCCTAACGGTCGCTAATGGGAAAGAAGTTGAAGTTGAAACCATTGGATCACTTTCGCTTCATTTAGATGGCAGCTTCATACTCCATCTCAATAATGTTCTATTTGTTCCTAGCATGAGGAGAAACTTGATTTATGTTTTTTGTTAGATCATGATGGATTTGAATGTTATTTTGGGAACAAAAAGTGTTTAATTAAGTATAATAATAATGATGATGTTGGTCTTGCCTTCTGATAAGACAAACTTTATTTGTTGTCCCTTTATGAATCTTTTGTGATGAATATAAGTGATTTTCGTAATGAAAAATTCAATTGTATTACTAAAAATTAGACTACTTTGAAATTGTGGCAATGTCATCTCGGCCACATTTTGAGGGGGGGGAACTGAATGTCTCATTAAGGACGAAAATCTCCATCCGCTAGATTTCTTTAATTTTGATCAATGCATCGATTGCATTAAAAGAAAATTTGTTAAACAAATTAAGAAAGGAGCAATAAGAAGTATAGGACTTTTAGAATTAATTCATACAAATATATGTGGTCCTTTTTCAATAACGACAGTGGATGGTTTTGATACTTTCATAACATTCACAGATGACTTCTCATGATATGGCCACATTTATCCAATAAAGCATCAATCCGAATCGTTAGATAAATTCAAGATATTTGAAGCTGAAGTTAAGAACCAATATAATGTGAAAACTAAAGTTGTAAGATCAGAACGAGGAGGAGAATATTATGGCAAACATGCGCCTTATGGCCAAATTCCTGATCTTTTTGCAAGGTATCTTTAAGAAAATGGCATAATAGCCCAATATTCTATGTCAGGTGAACTGCAACAAAATGGAGTAGCCGAAAGGCATAATCACACACTTATGGACATGGTGAGAAGCATGTTAATTTTGTCCAATTTCCCGGTTAACTTATGGATGGAAGCACTAAGGACAACCACACATATACTAAATCGGGCTTCAGCAAATCTGTACCTAAGACCCCTTATGAATTATGGACTGGGAAAAGACCAACCTTACGCTATTTACATATATGAAATTGTCCCGCTGAAGCTAAAGTCTTCAATCCAACAATTGGAAAATTAGACCTAAAGACTGTTAGTTGCCACTTTATTGGTTATCCTGACAGATCGAAGGGATATCGGTTCTATTGTCCAAATAATGTCACTAAATTCTTGGAAACATGACACGTTGTGTTTTTAGAGAATGATGAGATTAGAGGGAGTATGACCCCTAGGAAAAATAGATATTGAGGAAAAATGGGTTTATGTTCCATCCCCAATGATCCAAGAGATCGTTCTTCCTATGCATAATGTAGCAGCTCCAGTAGATGTACCTTCTGAGGTCCCCCCTTTATTAATCGCACCACCTGAGATTGCACCTTCAGCGGATCTCGTTGTTGTTGCACCTCAAGTGGGGGAGCATGCAAACACAGACAAGGCACCTAATAATGATTAACTACAACCTTTTGTTGTGAATAGTGAGCAACATAATGAGCCTCTTAGAAGATCATGGTGAAATAGGAGATCAGCCATCTTCGATGATGATGTGATATTTATGTATGAAGATGTGAGTGACATAGGAAAGGGGGAGGATCCTACGTCATATAAAGAGGCTATGAAGAGTAAGCACTCATCTATGTGGCCTGAAGCCTTGAAAGATGAAATAAAGTCAATGAGCACTAATGATGTATGGGACTTAGTAGAAATTCATAACGGAGTCGAAACAGTTGGTTGCAAATGGGTCTACAAGATCAAACATGACTCCAAAAGAAATATCGAAAGGTTCAAAGCAAGGCTTGTGGCTAAAGGCTTCACACAAAGAGAAGGTATTGTGGTGCTTGTAACTCATTATGATTTGGAGTTACATCAGATGGATGTGAAGACCGTATTCCTAAATGGTGAATTGCATGAGGGTGTTCATATGGATCAACCGGAAGGTTTTGTCATGGAAAGCAAGGAACATATGGGATGATGACTTAAGAAATCTCTTTATGGGTTAAAACAAGCGTCCAAGCAATGGAACCTCAAGTTTGATGATGTAATATGGAAATTTGGGTTTAATGAAAATAAGATGGATAATTGCATCTACTTTAAGTTCAAAGGAAATGATTTTGTCATTTTAGTTTATTATGTTGATGATATACTTTTGGCAAGCAACAATAAGAATATGTTGTATGAGACCAACAATTTTATCCTCTAAATTCGATATGAAGGTTCTTGGTGATGCCTCTTATGTCCTAGACATAGAAATCCACTGAGATAGGTCCAAAGGAGTATTAGGATTATCACAAAAAAAACATACATAGACAGAGTACTCAAGAGATACAACATGCATATGTGCTCTGCCTCACCTGCCCCTTTTGTCAAGGACGGTAAGTTTGGGACATTTCAATGTCCAAGGAACCAATATAAGTCTGATAAGATGAAGTCGATTCTTTGTGCTTCTGTTGTCAAAATCATCATGTAGGCTCAAGTATGTACACACCCTGACTTAGCGTTTATAACCTGGATGATTGGCATATTTTAGTTAAATCTAGGACCGGAGCACTGGGAAGCCGTAAAGAAAGTCTTGCAATATATGCAAGGCACTAAAATTTTCTTGCTTACGTATAGAAAGTCAGATGAATTAAAGATTGTGGGATATTTAGACGCAGACTTTGTGAGTTGTGTTGACTCTAAGAAATCCATGTCAGCCTATGTCTTCACACTCGCTGAGGGAGCTATCTCATGGAAAAGCTCCAAACAAATAATAATTGCATCGTTGACAATGTAGATTGAGTTTATAACATGTTATGAGGCCGTTGGGCAGGATGTATGGCTAAAGAAATTTATTCTAGGATTAAGAGTGGTAGACAGCATTTCGAGACCACCAATAGTATACCGCGATAATCAATCCTCAGTTTTCTTTTCGAATGACAACATATCAAGTGGTGCTGCCAAACATATTGACATTAGGTATCATGTCGTGAAAGATAGAGTTTAGGATCAGACAGTTAAGTTGAGCATATAAGTACTAAACTAATGCTTGCAGATCCGCTAACTAAAGGCCTAGCACCCAATATTTCTCGTGATCATGTTGTCGACATGGGTTTGCTACGAAACCTTTAATCCTGGAATGAGAGGCACTTATTGCAACCAACTCCCGTAAAAAATAATATTTTCCATTTCAAGAGAAAGAGACTGTACTATGAGTACTGAAGTTTCAATGATGCTTAATTTGTTGATGCGACGCTTTACTTTGGTACACCATCCTTTTCGAGAATGGGCTTATGATGTTTAGCCTTATGATCATGTGGGAGAATGTGGAATGTGATCGCAAGGGCCATTGTCCTGCAAAATTTGAAAGAAAATAATTAAGTTTCCAAATTATGTATTGATTCCCTTCTAATAAAGGGAAAATAATCACCAGCCCTGCATTTTAGGAATGATATATTGCCTACATAATTAGCATTATTTCCATGTCGAAATTCAATGGAACATATGGTGGTATTTAGGGAAGGAAATATAATTAGTCCTTTTAATTCCAATAATGACTTTCCCTAATTACAAGATTATTTTCCATAAACATACAAGTGCCTTGATCAGAGGCACAACTAGCCATATTTGGTTGTGGTCCTGGCCCGCAGCAGTGCAATATAAATAGGAGGAGCCGACCACTCTAATGATCCAATGACATTAGAGTGCAGCCTCTCCCGACACACCCACACACACCCGATCCTGGGACGAAGGCCGTCGCCTTGATCTACTACACGACAGCGACGTTCTTGGTGACCGGATAGTGCCGTTGATGACCCGAGGGATGTCGCTACCCCAAGCGTATCACCGACATGCCTGCATCAAGCAGGCATGGGACTTCGCTTGGCCTGATGGCTTCGTCTGGGGATAGTAAGTGCTTATTTGTGTTCTCTTTATTCGATATTCATGTATGAGGCTAGACCATGATCATGTTTAAGTCTACTACACAACGACGACATTGCCGATGACTGGACAGTGCTGTTGACGGCCTGAAGGATGTCCCTACCCCAAGCGCATCATGGACACGCTTGCATCAAGCAGGCACGACACTTTGCTTGGCATAATTGCTTTGTCTGGGGATAGTAAGTGCTTATTTGCATTCCCTTTATTCAGTATTCATGTATGAGCCTAGACCATGATCAAGTTTAAGTCTATGATTATGCAAATTATGATTTTACACGTCCATCATTTTAAGTCCTCCATTAGTGACTGCCATTCTTGAGTATCGTAGTTGGGCTCTAAGTGACATCTAAAAGCAGAATATGTGCTTTTTTTGCATACGGTTGTTAGAGTGAGCCATAGGTGACAAGAAGAAGGCTATCGATGTTTTTGTTACAGAGCACTGCGACGGAAATTTGGTCTCCAATATAGGTATCCTGTTGGAGACGGTACAGTACCACCTTACCCCTCATTTTTGTTTTGGTCCTTGGATGGGTACTTTGTTGGAGTCAGTCCTACGTAGTGTGCAAAAATTAGATTAAATGTTGTGATATCGGTAATAACTGATGCATCTACGATGAGATTTTATTATGGTTTGTATATGAAAACATGCTATGAATAGAAAAAGAGGCTAAATGTGATTTGCTGCGAATGATTATGAACGACAAATCCTTTTGGTGCTATTCAACGGGGTCATTAACGGACGTGCACTGTGGGTTCAGAATATGACCAAAGCCCAAGAGCTAAGATTTCTTTTCATTTAGCATCATTATTTAATTATTTAATATTAATAGCCTACAAATTTTTTTGCTAAACTAGCCATCAAGCTGTCCACACTGTGGACGGCAAGCCCACATGGCAGGGGAGCCGTCCACGGTGTGGCCGGTTTGGCCACGTACGTGGGCAGGGGATCTGCCCACACCGTGGACGGCTTGCCCACGTAGCTTCCACGTGGCCCATTCGACCGTTAGACTCACGGACCATTGGAAGAATGTGGCTTGCCATCCACACCGCGGATGGTAGCCATGCTATAAAAGCCCGCACGCCTGTGCCGTGCCCAACCACCGGATAGGGAGAGGGAGGCAGCACTGAGGAGGGAAGAAAGAAAGAGGACGGGGAGAAGAAGAAAAAAAAGGCGCAAGATAAGGTAACCTTTTTTAGTAGTTTTAGTGATTGTAATTAAATTATTTTTGTTATAGTTAATGTAATTAATTAGTATATTTATTTATCATGTTTAGTGAAATTATTACTATAGTTAGTTAATATAAGATAGTAATTCTTAATATAGCTAGTTGTTATTAATGTGGCTATTAATATATTTCGTTTATTTATTTATTTTAGTGAATTAGAATGTAGTTGATGTAATTAGAGTTTATAATATGTTTTATAATGTATTTAGATTAATTTATAACTACCATTTATAAATTAAAAATATAAATAAATAAACTACACCAATAAACCTTTAAAAACATAAATTTAGATGATAAACTTATTTTGTTTAGTTAAATTAGTAATATAGCTATGCTATGTAATTAATTTATAATATGTTAGTTATGTTATATTATGTATGCAATTAGTTATTTTAGTTAAATAAATTTAGATTATAAATATGTGTTAATGTTATTTAATAAGATATAAAAATTATTTTAAATATCTTTTTGAATATTTTTAGGAGAAGAAGAGAAACAATATAAAAAGGTAATTTATTTTATAGTAATTTTAATTCCATAATTAGTCTAAAGTAGTTTAGTTCCATATTTATTTTCTTATATTTATAATTGCATGTTTATTAAGTAGTATTTATTATATAGTATTTATAATTCTGTATTTATATTAAAGTATTTATACTTCTATATTTCTTTTATAATTTTTATAGTTACGTAATTATTGTAAAGTATTTAATTTCTTGTATTTATTATTTTGTATTTATGTTGTAGTATTCATATATACACTTAATAATCGGTTATTAATTTTATATTATTTATAATTGAGTATTTATATTCGTGTAGTTATAATATCGTATTTATTTTAAAGTATTCATAATTCCATATTTATTTTATAGTACTCATTTTGTCGTATTTATGATTCCGTACTTATTTTATAGTATTTATATCTTATATTTAATCCGTATTTATTTTATAGTATTTATAATTCAGTATGTATATTCATTTATTTATATTTTTGTGTTTAAATATCTATATTTAAATTTTCGTACATAATTTATTATGTATTTAATAAGTTATTATAGTTTTATTGTACATATGTAGTTGTTAATATAATTATTATGTTTATTAGGAATGTCGGATAGAATAGATTTTCAGATATTTTTTGGTGATGGAGAGGAATGTCGTATAAATTACGGTCCAAGTGGAGTAGATTTATCAGGAATCCCTTTTATAAATCGGGAAATACCAAGTCCAAAAGAAAGAACATTTATGGGTGTTTATATATGGTTGATGAAGGTGTTTTGATTGAGTGATGACGAATATGAGTTGAAGATACACGAAGTTGTTAGTCATGCATGAGAGAATTTTTTGGGAACTACTAGAACTGAATGGAACATATGTTTGGCAGACTTATGTAGCAAAGGAGCTTGAATATAGATGACCTTTGATTCTTTTCATTAAGTTATAAGGAAAGGAGGTAATGGTTGAGACACATGAGAAACTTGATGACGAAGGAAATGCTGATGATCTTGTTGCTGGTGAAGAAGAAAATGAGGATGCTGCGACAACTAATGTTTTTGGTGAGGCAACAGGTCAAGCAAATGAAGGAGAGCATCTTGCGCACTTAGTTCAATAGATGAATGAGGATGATATGGAGTATGATAATGTTCATGAACAAGATTCATCAGACGATGAAGATGAACCTCCAGTTCCTACCGATTGGAGTAATCAAAATTATGAAAACTTAAGAGTTATTGAAGGGTATTCTTTACCATGGGATTACTATGAGAATGTTGTAACAGTTGGATCTCTGTTCAAAGATAAAGAAGCATTGAAAGATGTTGTTAAATACTTGTCTCTTTTGCTGAAGAGATCATTTATGATTTGCTGATCTACTAAAAAAATTTATGATGTCAGATGTTTATCAACAACTTGTCTGTTTCGTGTTCGCGAATATTGTTGATAGTTCTTAAGAAACACCAACAAATCATCTCTAGAGATGAGGTCCGCAAGTGCACGGAAACTATCGTGTAGCATTTCACCCAAGAGTATTCCCAAGGGTATCGTATTTTTCCCAAAGGAAGACAATGGAGTAAAGTATACACTACTCTTATGATCAAGCTATGGGATACTAATCAATTATCAAGACAGGGGTAAGTTGATAATATGGGTAGTGTGACACACATCTAAACAATCTTTTCTAAAGGGTAAATGGGTACTGATGGAGATTAAACTAAGAGTTGGAGTTGCTCCTACAATGCTTCTAATATACATATGCATAGCCTAGGTTAGATACTAATGAGCATGTCAATAGTCAATACTTATACTAAGTTGTTCAACACATTGGGCACGGGTTTACCCCTAGCAATACTAGGACGACTCCCGCCAAGAGCCTGTGGCATAGCCGAACGTTGAGGATTACAAAGGACAGATAGGTCTGTCACCACCTACTACCTACCTCTTCAATCTGTGGGTCTAAGAGACATCCAGCGCTACTTAACTACCCTAGCATCATGCTAGCATATTAAGTAAATACCTTTAGATCCATGACACAAGCCATCTTAAGGTAATGAACTAAATCATTGTTGAACCAATGTTGATACATAACATAAGTTATTTATTTTAACATGATCATATCATAACTAATTAGACTATAGTGGGGGTTTGTAGTGTTTATGATGACAGATTAACAGTGATATGGCATAATTATAAAGACTACTCCTACCACATACATGGAATCTGCAATCAAACAAGAAATGCTTCATCCAAGTATATGAATAAAAGAATACTAAAGATAATATATTTATTATGCATAAATTCACAAATATAAGAAAAGATACATGAGCCATACCTTTCCCAACTTGGACTTTGTACTAGAGGCTCTCCTCTCTAGAGCCTAACTCCACTAAGGACTAAAAGAACTAGTGTATATAATAGAATGATGCTCAAGTGGTGTGTGTTGAATTGAGAGGTGAGGGGTCCTATTTATAGCTTGGAGAAGGGTCGACTCCTGCCACCAAAAGCGTGCGAGTCATTCACCACTGACTTCTTCAAGACGAAAGGAGCCAACACGTGGCATTTGACTGAATTTGGCGCTACTACCAGGTCAGCCAACTAGGGAAGTCAGCCGACCTGGTCAGAGCTCTGTTGGAGTTGTGCTTTCTCCAAGTCTCTATTAGGTGGGTCCCCCTTACTTATATAGGGTGTACACCGTTGGATGGCCTCAGATACTTCTGTTTGTGGAACATTTGATATATGTGGTGCCACGTGTCGGTGCTTGATTGGCTGGATGATATTTTATAGGATCCATCCCCTTGTTTCACTTCAATTCTGTATAAAATACCTGCATGCACCAATTTCTCCAAGTACAAGTGGAAATAGGTTAAATAGAAAGTTGATGTGTGCAAGAAATGATATTACCTTCACATAATTGAGTTATATTGATGGTTGAAATTGGTATATAACAGTCGTCAACAAACTTCCCCAAGCTTATCCTTTGCTCGTCCCGAGTAAAGTCAAGACTTTAGGTTGATGATCAGGAGTTGATACAATGTTCTACTTTTCAAAAGTATCATGTTCAAAACAAAATACTCTACCTAGTATTGCAAAAATTGGCATGGTACTTCACCCATCCTAAGTCATTATGGGGCTTATGCCTTCTCCTATTCATGGGTGGTTGAAAGATAGAACAGCAAATGGAGCACACATACCCTAGCGATCAAGTTCCACTCAAATTCTGGAGATCTCAATTTAGATTTTAAGTACCTCAAATTGATTCTCTCAATCACTCCTTTGTGTGTAGTGGAAATATTTTCTCACCAAGGCATTTTGCCAATACTCATTCTACCACTAAATAAGGCTTGTATGTGGAGCTTGGTAGGGAATATAGTAGACATATTTGCAACACATAATATTGTTAAGTCAAAAAAGCAAGCCTTAGGAGAAATCAATTCAAAACTATTTGATTCAATACTTGTGCATGTGTGATGGAGTGGAAGTGGATGTAGATATTTGAGATGACTCCTTTTTTTTTTAGTGGACTCTGTTATTTTGTAGGGATGAAACATGGCTACTACTTTTTTCTCATGCTTTTGATGTAAGCATGCATTTTCTTTTTCTTTTTCTTGTAGCCATGTTTTCTACTCCCTTTTTATACAAGAAACTTTGGAGGGAGTACTAAACATGAAGGGTATGGAGTTTCTATTTTTATTGTGGAAGGATGGTATGATGGGATTTTGATTATTTCTAGTGTAGAAATATAGCATGTGCAAGTGAAGTCTTGAATTCAAAAAGTAATGAATGAAATCTCACATAGGTCTATACTAGTTTGACCAAGCTCAATGTGAAGACAAATAGCATATGCATAAGGCCTATCAATGTAATGTATCATATGGCTTTGGTAGGTATTTCCAATCAAATGAGAGTAACTTAAATCTTTTTAGAATTTCTTCAGAAATCTAAGTTTCACATTCAAACTAGGAATAGCAGTCCTATCACTATATCATATCTCACAACAACATAGAACTCGATTAAGCTTTTGCTATCCACAATTTCTAAATCAAGGCAAAAGTAATTCTAGCCAATGAAAGCTATATTTTGGAGAGTAGTAAGTTGTAAACTAGGAACTTAGGAAAATTAAAGCAGAGCAACTATTCATCATTTTATCTATGTGAATTAGAAATCATTCTTACCGCACATCTTTTATTTTATTTTGAAAGCAAATCTACTCTACTTTCTTAAAAGTTTTTTATATGCAAGGTGGATGATGGGTCAATGGAAATAAATATGAAAGGGGTGTGATACAAGTTACCCCAAGTGGGGGTCCTCCCCCAAGCTTGTTCTTGTTCAAGGTCCGCGATAGGGGTTGAAACCCTAACGACCAATGTAGGCCATGAGGTTTTCCTAATCTTGTTGCAGCATGGCTTTGACATTGGAGGGGTTGAGTGTCTATGTTGGGTTACCTTCCATAGATTCTACGAGTGTGGTCGAGGAGAGTGTTGTCGATGTCACTCATCCACACCTTAAAGTTTCTATAGGTTTGATGTAACTTGTTATTCCTTGGCTAAGATAATGATAACCCTTGGCTAAAAAGAGATGACGTGCACACAACACGGGTTGAGTGTGATCCATTGTTCCTTGGCTAATGTATAAAATACATTCTGGCCACATAGGAACAATTTGCACCCAATATACATTGGATGTGATCTTATCATTCCTTGGTTAAGGTACATCATACCTTTCAGCCACAAAGGAATAACTTACACCCAATGATGATAGCAATTCCCTTGAGCTTGAATGGGTGCTTAGAATAGTTTAAAGCATAATGCTCTCACATATTTGTAGCAGCCAATTGGTTGCTCGTGGAGGGTTTCCATGTCAAATCTTTGGCCTCGTATAGTTATGGTTGACCTTCAGGCTTAATTTCCGATAGGTAGCAACCATCCTAATTTACTCCTTGGCCAAGAGATGTTGAAATAGAATACTCTAGGGATTCCAACAATCGGATCTTTGATTGCCTGCTAGTAATATTACTCCTGCAAACTTCCCTTCTATGATAGAAAGGGATGGTTAGCTCCCGATACTTGTACAAATGAATTTTCGGTTTAGGTAACCGAATCTTCATTTGTAAGTACGGGTAAGAACAAGATCAAAGATGCATTGGGTCCAATTTCAAGTGTATTCATGAACAATGTGTAATTCATTGATAAGAGTGGAGCTTTATGGATAAATAAATTTGCACATCTTCTAAAGCTCCTACTCATAGCAATGCAAGTTATTCAAATACACTATATGGACCCCTTCATCTTATAAAATATCTAACCATCATAGATTTTTACACAAGAGCAAATTTTATCATTTGGATCACGACAAACAAGATTATAAATTTATCCTCCTGAACATTTTTAGTTTTTGCCTAGGAATTAAAAATTTAGTGATCCATGCATGAATGAGTTTCAAATCAAAATTATGGATATCACTGTTCCTAGGTTGCTGCATACTAATTCAACCAATAAGTCATTCCATAAGCATTACCTAGGCAGAAAATGTCTAAGTCAATTTTAGCAATGCTCATGAAATTTTAGGGACTTGTTTAAATTCATTTTGAAGTAAGGTGACATTTCTTTTTGAAGAATAAAAAAGAGCAATGACCGCACTTACTCTCGTGAGGAGGCATAAGAGTTGAATGATGAGAAGGTGTAAACCTTCCTTACCAATGTAAGCAAAAATCACTCAATCCTAATGCAATTCAAACGACGGAAAATTTGAAGTTGTACCTCAATTGAAGAGTAGTTTTGATTGAAGGTCGTTGTGTGAAAAACTCACGACCATGGATTTCGGTGTAGCCTTCATGTTCAATGTATTCTGCCAAGTTGATGTTGGAGTTGAATGAGATTCATCTTGTTCCTCCATTGGACCACCATCTTGAGCATTCCTCCATCATGAACTCAAAATGAGATCGATGGAGGCATATGCGCTTGATGGGGCCTTCCAACCTCTTTACAGATTTTGTCCTGGCTGCAAAAAATTAAGAACAAACAAAAAAACTCAAAACGGGTTACATTAGCTAAAAAAGCATGTTTTACCCTTTGTCAAATTGTTTTGCCCAACTTTAAACAACTTGCACATGCATTGAATATTAAGGGAAATATTTTTTTGGGTTGAATTAGGAAGATTAATTCAAGTGGTTACGCCCAGGGTTCATATCCAAATTAATTTATTTCCTAAATCAAAATTTTAGTTTTATGATGGTTGGAAATTTTACTTTCCAACATGTAAGTGTGAAAATTCAAACATGCTAAATGCAAATGCAAATATTGATGGGGAATTCAAATATGCAATTGGGAAATCAAATAAGAGATAACTACTAATTAACCTATTGGCAAGGACTTGTCAAATTTTTGAAGTCCGACGAGTGGGACTTACCTCTGTCCTGTTTGGTTCAATGATTTGTCGTCCAATCCCAGAGTTGACGATGTGGACAACTTCTCTTGATTGACATGCCAAATCTCCTTTGGCATGCTAGTTGGACATGTGGATGTAACACCCTCATTTTCATCCATCATGCATTGAATACATTCTTATACATGTTTAACATTAAGCAACACAAAAAGGAACAAGTTTAAAATGAATTAGAAGCAAAACAGCAGTTAAAAGTCTGTGTTAGTGCGGACTTGTCTGGACTAGACCCTGGACTAGTCCGATTTTCCCTCTGTTGTTTTCTGGACTTGTCCGCTTTTGCTACGAACTAGTCTGAAATTGATTTTGTTGTTACTCGGACTTGCCCTACTAGAACTTTGGGAGTTGTCCGGTAATTTCTCGGTTTTGGTATGGATTTTGGAATTTGGAGAAAATCCCCGGACTTGTCTGGCCCTATATTGAACTTGTCCGTTCTGCTCTCTGGACCTTTTCGAACTTGTCCGGACAACCACCAGACTTGTCCTATCGGTACCCTACGTACCGAATACCCCTTGGGACTGCAAAAAGACCAAAGGAACTTTACCTGTCTAAGTTGAAGAACTCCAAAGGGCCCACATGTCATACGAGACCGGACCTGCCTCCCTTCTATGGTTAGTCCCAGGGCTGCCACGTGTATCCTGCAACCGGAGCTATATCCCACACATGGGATAGCTCCGGGCTGAATACCTGTGCAGCACCCCCAGACCTAACCCTCGACAGAGGGAAGCTCCAGTACTGACACGTGTACAACAGCACCGGACCTACCCGTCCTAGACGTAAAGCTCCAGAGCTGCCACGCATCCAACCGCCAGACCTTCAACTTCAACAAGCAGACTGGTGGACACCCAACAGCTCGGACCTTCAGGGGACAAATAAAGACTTCAAGACCCGATTAAGTGTCATTAATACCATCTTAATGACACATGATTGGAGAGCCCCTAATACCAGTAACGGCACTGTCAAGGCGCGTTACCACACTATTAAGGGTAATTAAGCTCATTAATTGTGTATCAAGCATCAGTAACCGCCAGGGCCACATGTCGGGCCAGGCTAACGATGTAATGACCAACCCTTGTACTATAAAAGGACTGGCCGAGAGATACACACGGGAGACTTACACACAAGTCTACACACGCACACAAGTCCTCAGACTCTCAATACAACAACTACACATCCCGTGGAGTAGGGTATTACGCTTAGGCGGCCCGAACCACGTAAATCCTCGTGTCTACTTGATATTGTGTCCTGAATCTCTGCGCGCCCACAACCGAACTACAAACTCTGCGGGCTACCAACGGTAGTACCGAGAGAATTGCCAGAACCGAACTCCGACAGTTGGCGCGCCATGTAGGGGGAGCGCTCGAGATTCATGGATGATGAACTCTGCTCCTGGATCATCCAACGGCGACCCTGTTGCGCAACCTGCTGGAGGCAACCCCTCCAACATGCAGCAGCCTGCAGTTGTTGTGGCTCCAGCAGGAGTCATGCCACCGCTGCCACCGTCTGCACCAGCGAATCAAGCTGGACAACGAGATGGGCCGTCTGCGTCGATCACTGCATCAGCGAATAATAACCCCAAACATGCGCTCCATGTTGCGCGTGCTATTCTCCAACGTCCACCGCCTCCAGGAGCATCCCAAGGTGCAATGGAATAGTGGAGAGCTGATGTGGAACATTTGGTTGCAGCAGCAGCCAATTGCATCAGCAACCAAGGTCCTCCCCCCTCGGGGCGGGCCCCATCGCAGCCTCGGACTGTGTCGGGTAGACTTGGTCTGCACGCTTCACAACTCAGGAGGCGTGCCGCGTGTCGGCAGGCAACGCCGCTACCTTCTGGGGTGCGACGTACCCACACGATAACAAGGCTTTCGACTCACGACCTCCGGGCGGAGCTTGATCGCCGTTACCGTCAACAGGACGGTCGCGTCCATATAAAATGCACCTACGCGTGGTCAGATGGCCGCAGAAGTTTCGGCCTCACCTGCCGGAGAAATTTGACGGGACTGTCAATCCCGCCGAATTTCTTCAAATTTACTCCACCGCAATCCTTGCGGCTGGAGGAAATGAGGCCGTGATGGCCAATTTTTTCCCCGTGGCTTTGACTGGGACCGCCAGGTACTGCTTCATGAGCCTTCCGCCCGACTCCATCAACAGTTGGGCGGAACTGTGCCAACAGTTCACCGCCAATTTTGGGAGTTCATACACCCGACCAGGCACCAAGCTGGACCTTTTTGCTATCAAGCAGAAGGGGGGAGAGTCCCTGTGATCCTTCATCCAGAGGTTCTCCCAGGTACGAAACACCATACCTTCTATCTCAAACACTTCAGTTATTGTGGCATTTAGACAGGGCGTACGAGACAAGAAGATACTGGAGAAGCTGGCGACCAAGGAACTCACCAGCGTCATGGAACTCTTCAGCTTGGCAGACAAGTGCGCCAAAGCTGCGGAGGGCCGTGAAATGCACTCCCAACCACCTCCGGAGGACAACAAAAAGTCCTTCAAGGTGAAGCCACTACCTCCGGGAGTGGTAAGAAGAAGAAAAAGTACAACGACAAGAAGAAACCGTCGGCTGGCACACCTACAGCCGCTGCTGCCGCAGCTCCGGGTGGTCGGGGGCCACGCCCCGAGAAACGACCTCGACCGTCGTCTGAAGACGATGGCAGCTATAAGATATTTTGTCCCATACACAAGTCGAACAGCCACAACCTGGAAGGCTGCTGAGAGGTCCAGAACCTTGCCGAGCGCTACAACAAGCGCCAGGAAGAAGTTCCTTTCCGTCAAAATGGAAGGAAAACAAAAAGTCGACGAAGCTACGGCTGAAGAGTAGTTAGGCTTTCAGGACCCTAAAAAGGTCCTGAAGGCTGTTTACACCTCCTTTGACGACGACTCCGACGTCTCCGACAACGAGTGTCGGAAGACCATGAACACCATCTTTGGTGGTTCATGGGACATCACCTCCTGCCGTGTCCTCAAGACCATGCAGCGGGACATGGCCTCAGTAGCTCCCACCGCCAGGGCGGAGCCGCCCCACAAGTGGATGGACGCTTCCATCACTTTCGATGCTTCGGACTGCCCTCATAACATGATCGAAGTTGGCCAACTCCCATTGATGGTATCTCCGACCATCAACAACATCCAGCTCCACCATGTGATGGTGGACGAAGGTTTGGGGCTGAACCTCATAAGCTTCAAAGCTTTTGTCAAGCTTCATATCCAACCTTCTGATCTTCGCCCCTCCCGACCTTTCTCCAGAGTAGGTCCGGGGGCCATAACTCCACTCGGTGTTATTACTCTCTCGGTGACCTTCGGGACCCAGGAGAATTACCGCACTGAGGAGTTGGTCTTCGATGTGGTGCAGATCAACTTACCATTCAACGCCATCTTAGGCTGACCAGCCTTGTACAAATTCATGGATGCTGCTCATTATGGCTATTTGGTGTTGAAGATTCCAACACCGGCAGGTGTTCTCCGGATCCGTGGAGATCGCACCGCCGGAGTTACTGCTCTGGAATAACTCCACGCGCTTGCTATAGCACATGAGGAAGAATCCGGAAAGGAGCAAGCTCCAAAACCCCCGAGCATTCGTCATCGAGGCTCAACCTCCGCACCTCGTGTGCAACCAAGTGGCGACACCGACATTCTCGTCAAAGTCGTCAAAATTGGTTCCGATGCCGCTCAGACCACCCGTATATCGGGAGGTCTGAATGACAAATAGGAACTCGCGCTCATCACTTTCCTTCGGGCTAATATCGATGTGTTCGCCTGGCAACCATCACAAATGCCTGGGATCCCTAGGGAAGTGATCGAGTGCAATATGAAGATTTATCCCGACGCTCAGCCTGTACATCGGAAGCCTCGGAAGCAACCAGTAGAGCGACAAAACTTCATACGTCAAGAAGTGAAGAAGTTGCTTGAAGCTGGATTCATCCGAGAAGTCTTCCACCCAAAATGGCTGGCGAACCCAGTCGTTGTACCCAAGGCCGGTGGAAAGCTTCGGATGTCTATCGACTACACTACACTAAATAAGGCATGTTCAAAAGATCCATTCCCATTACCTAGAATAGATCAGATAGTGGATTCCACCTCCGGGTGCGAATTACTGTGTTTCCTAGACGCATATTCAGGGTATCATCAAATTAGAATGTCTAGGGAAGATGAAGAGCATACTTCATTCATCACAGTAGATGGATTATATTGTTACACTGCCATGCCATTCGGTCTCAAAAATGCCGCTTCAACATTTGTACGAGCTCTATACAAAACCTTTGGAGAGCTCATCAGAGATGTAGTGGAAGTGTACGTCGATGACATCGTCGTCAAGATCAAGAACAAGGAGTCATTTCTTGACACCTTGCCAGCTGTCTTTGACAAGTTGTGAATCACACGCACGAAGATGAACCCAGAAAAGTGTGTCTTCGGGGTTAGCTCCGGAAAGCTTCTTGGCTTCTTGGTGAACCACCGAGGAATAGAAGCAAATTCGGCGAAGATTAAAGCTATTGAAGACATGCGGCCACCAGCCCGCATCAAGGACGTCCAGAAGCTGACTGGATGTCTATCTGCCCTCAGTCGGTTCATCTCAAGACTGGCGGAATGGGTGCTACCCTTCTTCATGTTATTGAGGAAGTCCGTACCATTTCAATGGTCTGAAGAAGCGGAAAAGCATTCTAGGAGCTGAAGCAGCTCCTCGCCACTCTACCCACCTTGGTAGCTCCAAATCCTGGTGAGCCACTTCTGCTTTACATTTCGGCAACTGACGAAGTTGTCAGCATGGTCCTAGTTGCGGAAAGACCAGAACCATATTCAGTTTAGGAATCTACACCCCTTCGGGAGGGTTCGGAGCTACCTGAAGTCGATTCTGGGTCCTAGCTCCCAGACCTAGATCCTCAAGGCGAGATGCCAAAGGATCAACTTACTTCAAATGAAGAAGTTGTTGTTGCTGAGCAACAAGATCCGGACCCCTCCGGGAAGGTCCAGGTCACTGCAGGAGAAGCTTCGGGTTCTTCAAGCAAGAACCTGGAGGTCCCCGACGAAGGTTCGGACCCCTCCAGGAGGGTCTGGATTGATGAGGAGGAAGCTCCAGGCCCCTTTGGGAGGGTCCAGACAGTTCAACGCCTAGTGTACTTCATCAGAGAAGTACTCCATGACGCCAAGACTCAGTACCTGGAGGTGCATAAACTGCTCTACGCAGTTCTTATTGCTTCTAGGAAGCTTTGACACTACTTCCAAGCTCACAAGATTTCAGTGGTAACTTCTTATCCACTGTGTGCAATCTTGCATAACCCTAACTCTTCTGGGAACATTGCAAAGTGGGCAAAAGAATTGGCCGAGTTCGACCTTGAATTCATCCCAAGACAAGCGATCAAGAGTCAAGCATTGGTAGACTTTGTGGCGGAATGGAGCCCCTCTCCATCAAATCCTGGGGGCCCCAGTCAGCAGAAGCTAGAACCCAAGGTTCCGGTTTTCACCGAGCCTCACTGGACTCTCTACTTCGACGGCTCCGTGCAGAAGCAGGGGGCCGGAGCTGGAATCCTTCTCCTCGCTCCGACCGGGGAGAAGGTTAAATACATGGTTCACCTTGACTTCAAGGCGACCAACAACATGGTGGAGTATGAAGCACTAATCTATGGGCTCAAGGTGGCACTATCATATGGTGTCAAGCAGCTATTGGTAAAGGGTGACTCGCAGCTCATCATAAAACAAGTCAAAGGTGAATGTTGTTGCAACAACCCTCAACTAGCTGCATACCTACTTGAAGTCCAGAAGCTTCAAAAGGACTTCGACGTCCTGGATCTTTGCCATGCCCAGTGTCTCAACAACGCTGAAGCCGATGAACTCTCGATGAAAGCTTCAACTGGAGCTCCGGCACCCGACGGAACCTTCATCTGGAGATTGTCAAAACCAACAGCTCAGCCTGCCGAACTGAGTGAAGGGGGCGAGATCAGCACCTCGAAGCTGGCGGTCCCGATGGCCCTGTTACCATGGCATCCATCAAGGGTTGTAGGTGCTGCAGGAAGCTCCAAGCAACCCAGCACGCAAGACTCAAATGCTCAAGTTAGCTCCGATGCATGAATCTCGAAGATCCGGAGCTACTTGAAAGACAACTTCCTTCCTGAAGATAATGTATCCGCTGATCGGATAGTCAGATTGGCTAAAAGATACACACTGGTAGAAGGGGATCTCTATCAGCGCGATGCCAACGGTGTCCTAATGCAGTGCATTACAAGGGAAGAAGGCTGTGAGCTCCTCGCAGAAATCCATGGAGGCGAGTGTGGGAACCACGCGTCTTCCCGCACGCTGGTCGGTAAAGCCTTCCGGCATGGTTTTTACTGGCCTACAACACTCCAGGATGCAACTGAGCTAGTGAAGAAATGCGAAGCATGCCAGTTCCATGCGAAGCAAATTCACACACCAGCTCAGCCTCTACAAATGATACCTCCTACATGGCCATTCGCTATGTGGGGGATGGATATCTTGGGACCTTTCCCAAGAGCCGTTGGAGGTTACAAGTTCCTGTATGTTGCCATCGACAAGTTCACCAAATGGCCGGAAGCAACTCCAGTTGTGACAATAAACAAGCAATCAGCTATCAATTTCTTGCAGTCCATCGTATGCGGATTTGGAGTCCCAAACAAGATCATAACTGATAATGGGACCCAATTTACAAGCTATGCATTCCAAGGATATTGCGAAGACCTCGGCATTCAAGTCAGCTACGCTTTTTTAGCTCACCCGACAAGCAATGGCCATGCTGAGAGAGCAAATGTAAAAATCCTAAAAGGACTCAAGACGTGCACATATGAGCGCCTGAAAAAACATGGAGCCAACTGGATTGAAGAGCTTCCGCCCACCTTGTGGACAAACAGGACAACTCCAAATTGGTCAACTGGAGAGACACCCTTCTTCCTAGTGTACAGAGCTGAAGAAGTCCTTCCTCCAGAAATCACCTTGGGGTCGCTCTGGGTCTAGACCTTCGACGATGCCATGCAGGATCAGCTCCAGCGTGAAGACCTTGACCTCATTGAAGAGGAAAGGTGCCGAGCAGCTGTTCGGAATGCCCGATACCGCCAAGCTCTTCGGTGCTATCACCAAAGGCATGTTCACAGCCGAAAGCTCAAGGAAGGCGATCTGGTGCTACGGAGAATACAAACTCGAGAAGGGTTAAACAAACTATCCCCCAGCTGGGAAGGACCTTTCTGAGTGATCAAAGTATCCCGTCCCAGATGCATTCGCTTGGCAACCGAGGATTGAACACCTCTCCCTAATCCTTGGAACATTGAGCACCTCCGTAAGTTCTACGCTTAATATCACGGAGGTCAGTCTGTAGTTACATGTGATGTATGTTACAGAGTCATTGTACAAAGTCGGGTAGCTCCTTCGGGAGAACAATCGGACCTTCCCCGGAGGGTCCGCAAAGTTCAGGCAACACTTGTCACAGTCTCAGAACTAAAAGTGTAGCTTGCTACCTTGGGTCAAACGAGAAAAGAAACACACTTAGCCTGGTTCCGTACCCTAAGAGTGTACTTGTTTCCCCTGTACCCCGAACCTATAATGAAAGACATCATTGTGTGAAAACAGACTCCACGTGCATTTATTTTGTACAGGCTCAATATTTTTTATTTTTCTCTTTCTTGTCTATAACAAAGTTGTGCAATTCTCAAGAATCTTTAGCTCGACCAATTCATATATAATTCAAGTCACTTTATTAATTCTTTTGGGTCTTAACATTGTTGAATGGTCTACTCGACTGAATGCCGCCAAGCCAATCTAGGTCCGTAGTGTGCTATCGACTTAGCCTGGTCCTGCACCCTAAGTACGCACTCTACCTACACCCCGACAGGCCGAAGTAAGGAGAGTCCAGGATACGATTGGACCTGAAGAACATAAGCAAATGCACTTGATTGTATATAGAATTGCATTCGACCTAAAAATTTATTTTGGGAATAGTAAGCCGCAATTGAGTTATAGATAGGAAATGGATTTTACTGTTTTTCTTGACATTAGTGTGTAGGGAAAATAAAGATTTCATGATTATGGTGGATGAAGCCGGAGCTATCAAAGCTCTGACAGCCCCTAAGGTGGCCCACTGTCAATGCTTCAAACTTTGATAGAAGGCGTCGCAGGAGCTACCAAGTTCCGGCAAATCCAGGGGGCCAGCCGTCAACGTGAAGAAAAGATGGTGGGAAGACTCCCCAGTGGGGTCTGCTGTCGACGCACCACGTGTTAACAGTGGTCGCTGCCGGAGCTACCAAGCTCCGACAACCCCAGAGGACGAACTGTCGACACTCTACGTGTTGACAAGGGTCACTGCAGGAGCTACTAAGCTTGACAACCTCAGTGGGCCCCTACTATTGATGACTTCGGACCTACAAACTACAAGTCCAGAGCGTGCAAGTCTTCAACAAAATGCTACATCCTCTTGGTACATGTTCACAATCAAATTGTGTACATCTACCAGGGGCCAAGTGGGACAAAGGTGTTGAAGACAAAAAATGAAATTCATAAATTTCTTGGATTTCATTAATCTGGAGACAATAGATTACAAAATTGGAGAAAAAGAAGAGAAGATACAAGCGGGAGCTACAAAGAGAAAATCCTAAACCCTATGGAAGAATGAGGCGACCTTCTGGGCAACCTCCGACACGCTGGCCTTGGCGGCATCTCCCTCTCCGTCGATGGGACCTTCAAGCACCGGGTCCAGTGGGAAGTGAGGATCCCGGCTTGTGTAGCACGTCAGCATGTACTCTGCGACGTTCTTCGCCAGGGATTGTCCACGATGACATTGCCTATCTTGTTGAGTTTGCTGCTCGCCGAGTTCAACGCCTTCAACGCCAGGTCCAGCTCCGACTCCGAATCATCCGGGCACACCAGGCTGAAGTCCAGTGGCGTCAGCACGTCATTGGCTTTGACCAAGAAGTCCCAAACTTGTTGGGACTCCGCGTCCCTTGAGCCTCGCACCTCTTACAAGGATATCTTGGTCGCCGCAAGCTTCGAATCCTCCCGGGCAAGGCGCTTGACCTCTTTGGCGTTCTGCTGAATCTTTTCAGCAACCTGCCTTTCGAGTTTACCGAGCTCCTCCTCTCGGAGGTGGATATTGTTCCGGCGGTCGACCAGGTCCTTCTCCTAGCCCTGCACTTTCTTCTCCCTGCCAGCAATTTCATTCTCCCTCTTGTTGAGGTCCTGTCCTCGCTGCCAGGCCTTCTTCTCCTCTTTCTCGCAGTGCTCCTCCAACTTCTTGGTGCACTCCACTAGACTCTTGTCACCCAGAGTCAGCCTCTGAGTAAGCTCCTCCTCCCTCTTGATGGGGTCATCCTGCAGCTCCAGGAGTTTTTTCTCTTCATCTTCGAGCTTTTTCTCCCGTTCCTCAAGAGCCTCCCGGCGCTTGACGAGGCTGTCGTGGATGGCGCTGAGCTTCTCTTGGCTGTCATTCGCTGCTTCATTAGCAGCCACGGACTGTTCATGGATGGCCCAAGACTAGTCATCGAGGGATCGCGTCATTCTTTCCCTCTCATCCAGCAGCTGACCCCTGTACTCCAACTGGACCTTCTCCCTTTTCACCCACTCCTTGTCGTTGGCCAGCCTCGTATGCTCCATCTTGGTCTCAAATTGGAGCCGGTTGCGCCACCTCCTAAGGGTTTGGCGCTCCTCGTCGAGGGCCTTGCTGTCATGGTAAAAGGCCAGCTGAACTTGATGAAGGCTGGAGCAAGCATTGTTGATGGATAACGACAAAGGGATTGGCTCCAGACCTGCTGGGGTCCTCTCCGCTGGCTCCAGCGGGTTCTCCATAACAAAAATCGGGTACCACTCTACAAGAGAGGTCCCTTGAGCTTCCACAGCACTAGGGCCGCCCTCTGGGATAGCCTCGGCCGCCGCCAAGGAAGGTCCTGCAGCAGAAGTTTCTACCTCCAGAGTCGGCTCCAAAGGTCCCGCCGCCAGGTCATCAGCAACTGGTCCCTCAGGCGGGGGACCGGCAGCTTCATCTTAGCACCCTTGCTCAGGCGCAGGCACCTTCGAAACCACCACCTCCGGGGAAAGCGTTGAAGGTTCGGCGAGAGTTGAAGCCACTTTTGGCTCCGAAGCTGGCGCCTCCTCCACCGCCGGTTCAGGCGCTGGTGCTTCGATCGCCATTGGCTCGGGCGTCGGCACTTCTGTGACAACCAGCTCAGATGCCGGAACGTTATCAACCATCGGCTCTACCGCCGGGGCTTCATCAACCACCGGCTCTACCATCGGGGCTTCATCAACCACCGGCTCCGCTGCCGGGGCTTCAGCAACATCCGGCTTTGGGGTTGGAACTACAGCTACCTCCGGCTCTGAGGCCGGAGCATCCATCATCTCAGCATCCAAACCCGAAGCTTCAACCTCCGAGGCTGGTGCTGCTGGTACATCTTCATTCCCGTGGTACGGCGCTACCACGAGAGCTTCAGGGGATGACTCAAGATCAAGGACCATGATAGCTGGCACCAGAGCTGTCGCGGCCTCAGCCACCTCTTGGGGCGGCGCTGGACTGGAGCCAGAGCCTCTGTATGCACAGCATCAGTTGTTGTTGCAGGAACCGGAGCTTCAGCCCCTTTCTTGGGCACTCTGTGGATGAAGTACGAAGAAACTCAAAACATAGTTACAACAAAAAACAATCAACTGAGGTAAAAAAAATCAAATTTACCTTGGAAGGCTTCCGCTCCAGCTAGTGCAGAACCTCTTCACCGGACGCTCGGGGCCGAACCCTGACGCCATTGGCGTAGTAGCTCTGGAAGGCTCCCCGGAGCTTGCTGCCACCGTCAGCGTCGCCTTGGTTGAGCTCCCCCCCCCCTTGACTGAGAAGGAGCCCCAGACCTAGAGCCCTCAACTAGCGCTGGTACCGGAGCAACATGGCTAGAGATAGCGTCCCGGGGAGATGCTGATGCTGGAGTGGTGGCCGCCGTTGAAGACCTCCCCCTCCAGAGAGAAGGAGCTGCTGCAGAAGGAGCAGGTCTAATGGACATCCCGTCAGAGTGCTTCAACTTCCTCTTACGGCTCGAGGGCTCGGCCAATTCTTTGCCCTTGCCCACGACTTCAACTCTCTGTCTTGGGGCGGAAGGGGGACCACCCTCGGAAGCTCCGGGGATCGCCAACCCGGTGGTCGAACGCTTCTCAACTTCACCGAGGTCGTCAAGCACCGACATCTTTCGCCGGAACTCCCTGCTGAACTCCGCCTCCATGTTCAGAGGGAGGAAAGCCGCCAGTGGAGACAAGTCGTCGCCCTCGACGTTGATGTTGTGCTGGAACTTCTTGTGGTGAAGCTCCAAAGATGAACCTTCCAGGTTGGACTTCAAACCAGTCTCGATCTGGTCGTCGTGCATCACGCTATTGAGAACCCAGGCGAGCTTATCCCTCTTCTTCAGCAAAGCCCACCTGTTGACCAGGAAGTTGCAGAATACTGTGTGAGGAGTCACCCCTCCTTCCACACATTGGCGGATCCTGGTCAGGGCAGGGTTGAAGGCGTCTGATAGCACTGGAACTTCACTCCAAGCTTCAGTGTCGATGTTGGGGAGGCCTTCGGGCAGCTCCAGCTTCTCATGCTCCTCTGCTGTGATGACAATCCAATCCTTCTTCCAGTCATCCCACTTGCCAGAAGGGAACGACCTCAAGTACTTGTACGGGCACTTCTTGCGCTTCACAAAATAATAGAAGCCAAGGTACTCGTCACTCTTGCCGGTGGTGTGGATGGTGAAGAAGGTGTGGAAGAGCTTGACGCAGTGGGGAATACCCACCCACATCTCGCAGAAGTGGACAAAGGTCGACACCAGAAGAATGGAGTGGGGGCCAAGGTGGTACAGCTGCAGACCATAGAAGTCTAGCAGCATCAATAGAAAAGTGGAGAAGGGTGGGATCAGTCCCACCATGGCGTACGCAGAGAAGTACACCATGTCGTCGGCGCGCTCCTTCTTGAACGGAAGCTTGCCGGCGCGGACCAGGTGGTTGAAGGAGTCACTTTACCACCCCATGACAGCCCGGACCTTCTTCAAATCACCGTCGGTCTTAAGACGGCTCTTGCGGAGACCCAACTCCATCGCAGCACAGCGGGGCGAGAGATGAAAAGTAGGCTAAATTTTGAAGGATTTGAGCGCAAGTTCAAATGTGGGTGTAAAGAATCCCCAAACGGTGTGCGCTTTCCTTCTTAAGTAAGACTCCGCAACGCTTGGATGAAAACCACAGAGGGGCCGACAATACAGTTCAAAAACTTCACCCTGCCAATGACAAGGGAGCCCGGGGCCACCCCTACGATCAAGTCGAGGTCCTTACCCCAGGCGAACAGTTGTCATGATGAGAAGCAGGAAGCCAAAGGGCGGCAGCCTGACAGGGCGCGTGGAACTGATACAGTTTTCATATCGGGAACTGGTGACCTTCAATTGCGTGAGATCCGCACGTTCAGATCTCACCTACCGCATCCTGGATATGCCATGCGGCGATGGTCTAACTGCGAACTACCGCCAACGGCACATCCAAAGACCCTTGAAGACACGGCTCAAAAACCGAAGGATGGACCCACCTCCGGCTGAACGACTTCATCCAAAAGGTCTCTCCCAGAGGTGGGCCCAGGGGGCCACTATCGGTACCCTGCGTACCGAATACCCCTTGGGACTGCAAAAAGAGCAAAGGAACTTCACCTGTCTAAGTTGAAGACCTCCGAAGGCCCCACATGTCATACGGGACCGGACCTTCCTCCCTTCTATTGTTAGTCCCAGTGCTGCCACGTGTATCCTGCAACCGGAGTTATATCCCACACATGGGATAGCTCCGGGCTAAATACCTGTGCGGCACCCCCGGACCTAACCCCGACAGAGGGTAGCTCTGGCACTGACACGTGTACAACAGCACCGGACCTACCCGTCCCAGACATAAAGCTCCGGAGCTGCCACGCGTCCAACCGACGAACCTTCAACTTCAACAAGTAGACTGGTGGACCCCCAACGGCTCGGACCTTCACAAGACAATTAAAGACTTCAAGACCCAGTTAAGTATCATTAATACCATCTTAATGACACATGATCGGAGGGCCCTTAATACCAGAAACGACACTGTCAAGGCGCGTTACCACACTATTAAGGGTAATTAAGCTCATTAATTGTGTATTAAGCATCAGTAACCGCCAGGGCCACATGTCGGGCCAGGCTAACGATGTAATGACCAGCCCTTGTACTATAAAAGGACTGGCCGAGCGATACACACGGGATACTTACACACAAGTCTACACATGCACACAAGTGCTCAGACTCTCAATACAACAACTACACACCCCGTGGAGTAGGGTATTACGCTTAGGCGGCCCGAACCACATAAATCCTCGTGTCAACTTGCCATCGTGTCCTGAATCTCTGCGCTCCCACAACCAAACTACAAACTCTGCGGGCTACCAACGGTAGTACCAGGAGAATCGCCGGAACCAAACTCCGACATGTCCATTCTTCTCTCGACTCAAAATCGAACTTGTTCGCCCTCTTAGCGGACTACACGAATTCCACCCAAACCCTACCACCTCCACTCTATATAAACACCCTACCACCCACCCTTTCATATCTTTACCACATTAGAGGAAACTCTTAACCCTAGTTCATGGGATCCGCCATCGAGGAGAGAGGAGCTCGCAGCTAGGAGAAGGAGGAGGAGGATAGGAGGATCAAGAAAGATCGATCTTCATCAACTCATCGACATCATCATCAATTCTCCACCAATTATTCGTCTTCTCTGGATCTAGACGTCAAGATCCAAGTGTTGCACCCAATTCTCGACCTTTGAATCCTTGGATTCATAGTAAATACCTTAGATTCATCTTTTTTTCATAAATTATGGCTCCATGATTAATCAAACTATGCCCTAGTTGAAAATTCACCAAAAACCTAGCCATAAAGGACATGTCCAGTCCCAGTGCTGACTACTCCGATTTCCTTCTGTTCCAGAAACGAACTTGTTTGGACCTCTAGTTCTGAAAATTCCCGAAACTTCTTTAATATTCTCCGAAATGACTTGGGACTTGCTCTAACATGTAAAAATTAATTGTAACTAGTTAGTTAGCAATGATAGCAAACTAATAATATGTGTTACCACATAATTGCATTATCCATGCATGTCATGACATATTGAGTAATATATGAGCATTTATTGATTGTGATGCTTGTTTGTATGTTTATTGCACGGAATAGAAGGTTTTGCTCTAGAGGGTGCTGTCAAGGACCTCCAGCACCAGAATTTCAAAGCTTTCGACCCTAACCAATCTCAAGAGAAAGGCAAGTGTCTTTGAACATTTTGATCCTGTTTTTAAATATTTTATTTGAAAAACTGCATGCTTGTGTCAAGTTGATGGGAAACCCAAAATAGGTGTTTACTACACTTGTATAACCATCCTTGTCGCCTGGAATATATTGTAGAGAGTCAGGAAGGGCGTTTTACCTTTTTGCTTCGCTCTAATAAATTGGGATGGGAAAACAACCAAATGGCTTAACTATGAATTAATGAGCATGTATATGGTGAGAATTTATGAATATGATCAAATGGTAACATGGGTCTTGGGAGATCTTAGCAAGCATGGTTTATGGACTGGGTTGGATGTTATGGTGGTTTCGCATGCTTTAGATCTAAGGACCGGTTCATGGAGTGACAACCTAGGTTTTACAGTGCCACCACAGGGCCAAGTATGGGTGCGGCTTAGCCAATTAATTAGGTGTATTTCGAGCATTGTTCGGATCATTTGGGGGAGCGGGGAATGGGAGTCAGTTGGGTTTGCAATAGTGGCGGGACTGCCCTGAGATCCGGACGGTACAAGAGGGGGCCCTTGGTTGGATGTGCTCAGTTGGAGCCATCACCACCGGTGAAACCTTAGTGGGTCTGAATATGCTGGTAGTCCATTTGTAAAAGCTATTTTGTGATCTCTTGGCCACACATCGTTGGAAGTGTGTAATGTGACCGACGGGTCATGGACATGATGGAGGTTCCTTAGTCATGGAAAGGGGACAAAAACACAAACTTGTGGGTAAAGTGGTACAACGTCTGCAGAGTGTTAAAAACTATCATGATATTCGTGCTCCCGATTATGAGCGACCTGGACCCTCACATGATTAGAGTGGAAATCGGGAAATTGGATGGTTATGGTTATGGTTATCGATTGGGTTGCGATAAATGGACATGGTTGATGATGATGGTAAGAATTTAGTATATGGATGGATAATTATTGATGGATGTAATATGATGGAAGTTGATGATGTTGGACTTATAATTGGTAATTATTTTGGGATATGATGGGATTAACTTCACATAGACATCTTAGTATGCTTTTCACATGTTTTAAATGTACTTTTCATCAAATAACCATTATTTATTATCATTCCTTGTTTAAGCTACATGTTATTATTTTCCCACACTTGATGAGTACGACATGTGCTCACCCTTGCAATTCACCTACCAATAGTTTCAGGTGATGTTTGGGAGTACTCTGAGGATAATGCAGAGTTCTAGGTTGTTTCCTGTCGTCGACTTGCTTGTGGTCATGCTTGGAGCCGCGCTATCCCCTTTGCTTAATTGCTTAGTTGCTTAGCTTACTCTTATCAAACCCACCATTAAATTGGAAAGAAAGATAAAGTAAGTAGACCTGACCCCTTGAATGATGCCTCTATCCGCTATTCTGATATATATCGATGTGGATGAAATTGTTGTATAAGCACATTTTTTGTATTTCCTTAGACTTAGACCGCGCAAGGCAAGAATATTTCGCTATTTACCATTTCATATTCTTGTTCCTAGACGTTCTATAGGAATAAGAAGAAATTGCAACTCTTTTTCTTTTTTTCAGCAAAAATTCTATGACAAGGTTTGAGGCCTTGTATTTGTATCTATAGATTCCCTCTGGATTCTTGTCAAACATTTTTCAAAAAGCTACTTGAAATAGTATAGCCCAAATTCAAGGTATGTTTCCGGTCCGCCGCTCCCATTGTTCGTGGTGTTGCAAGGAATCGTGGGGTGACGAGCCTTTAGCATCCAGATTGGGCAATACGAGATAGATTTGCTATCCATCATTTTTCATAGTAATGAAGATGCTCTTGGCTCGACATAGTTTGTTCTATTTTTCCATAACCTAATTTGTGTTGGGTTCTTTGTAAGTAAATAGTACATGATGGAGCTCGAGAGGACAGAATTGAATTTTCTCAAGGGAAAGAATCAGTTAATTCAGTATGCATGATGATGGGTCTAGCAAGGATTGAGTGGACATACTAGTCAGTAAAAGCTTTTCTTTGGCTGCCAATTGGATAAGTTTGGTGCTCTGGTAGATAGCGGTAAGAAGGGGTTTCATTCTAGCGCCCAGAAATAATATTCCAAAGCCTTTGTATACTACCAGTCCCCTTACGAAACTTTCGTTATTGGGTTAGCCATACACTTCACGTGTTTCTAGCGATTCACATGGCATCATCAAATAATACATGTCTTGGATAAGAATCTACAACACACTAGAACACCCTTGTTGGCGATTCTTTAGTTACTGCTTTCACTTCTCCCCTCTCTGTTTCCACTTATGTCCACATCAGCTGCTTTTTTTAGCTCCTTTCTTACAAATAATGGTGAGCCATCAGCCGGACAGAGTTTAACGTAAAGCTACAAGGGAGTGTCAACAGTCTTCTCATCATTGAGTTGAGCTCGAGTGATCAAGTCATGACGTTATTTGATCTGAGATACCAAATATCCACGAGGAGAATGTGCGACCTCCAAGCCAAGAAAAGGCTTAGGGCGCGTCAGCGCCTTCATAGCAAATAATTGATGAAGGCGACACTTGATCAGAGATATGGTAATGGAGTGCAAAATGCAAAATCTAAGACTACTAAGAAAATAAGAAAAAAATTCGAACGATTAAATTACTTCTCCCGAATATCAAACTGACTTATTAATTTCTTATAACGTACTCTAATATAGGACTCTAGAGAAAGACTCGGAAGAAGAATATGGGAACCCAGAGAATGCCACCCCTGCAAGAAATAAATGAATTCCAAAGATCTTGGGCAAATCCAAAGAGGGTTTTCTCGTCCAATCATCGGAGAATATTGCTAGGTCCCAATATACCCAATGCCAGATAGCTACCAGGAAACACAAGCCAGAAAACACAATATGTGCACCTGCCACACCTTCATAACCCCAAATACCCAGATTCATTATAGTTCCTCCTGAAATACTCCAACCACCCCACCCAATCGAAAAACAATATTATCCAAACGCATTTCAAGTAATTGTAGTAAAACTTGACCTGTTGATTTTTTTTGCTTTTCCAGCAATGATGACATGTGGACTCCACAGTCAAACAAGAAACGCTTCATCCACAATGTCACTTGCCCTAGGTTGCATGGGCTTGGTCGAAAGGTGGGAATCCCAACAAGCGATTGTGGGATATCTTGGATCTTGAATGCTCTTTAAGTTTCTTGTCCTTGGCCAAGAGCTTCATGTAAATGTTGTCTTGATTTCTTGCTTGACCATGGACAAGATAATTAAAAGTAGACTAGTTGAACTTAAGTCCATTGAAATCCTCATAGCCTCCTTAATTATAAGGGTGATATTGATTCCACCCTTCACCTCCTTGTAGGTGATATCCATTGGAGTTGTGTTGAAAGGAATAATCCTCATGGGTCTTAGGAAAATGATTCCCCAACTGACCCATGTTAGCACGGATTTTCACAAATCATGTGAATATTCATGGCTTGGATCATCCAAACACTTCTCCATTGGCTTGATCTTCATGATACTTCAATGGGAGGTGTAGTTCCTTAGCTAGCATTTGCACCTTGTTAAATGGTGTGCATGCCAAGCTAAGGGAACTAGAGAACTCTTCAATCCACCCTTGAATAGAGACCATATTCTCATCCATGATGAATGGGAATAGGACTCCTTCAACTCCAGCACAAATGTGTTCATGGATTGGTGGAGCCAACCCATGACATGAGTGTTGGATGAAGAGCCAACTATCCACCCCATGATGGTGGCAAACTAAGAAGAACTCTTGGATCCTCCCCCAAGCTTAGGGATAGATGACTTTGGTTCCTACTGGAAGCTGAAATTCTTCCGCAAAAGGCAATAGTGTTGCCTAGCGGACATTTGTTGAGGTACGCCTTCAATCATCTTGCAGTTGAGCACTAGCATCCTCATTGGCCATCCCATGGAATGGGCTAGCCAACACTACCTTATTTTCACCACGAAAGGAGAAAATAAACAGGGGTAGTCCTATATAATAACTATTAGTACCTATAGCTTAATCACATGTGAAAATCTATCCTTCACTTCCTTTGCCTTCCCCGGCAACAGCGCCAAAAATGCTTGTTGATAGTTCTTAACAAACACCAACAAATCATCCCCGTCAACGGTGCCAGAAATGCTTGTTGATAGTTCTTAAGAAATACCAACAAATCATCCCCACAACGGCACCAGAAATGTTTTTTGACGTTTCTGTGAGACCTATGTATGGAATACATTGGCAATTATGTTAAACATAAAGGTTTACACACTAAGTTTTGAATATACTTGAAAAACACGCTTTGCACTGTCCGAACTTTTGCTGCACGTGAGCTACATGTGTTCTGCTTTTTGAAATGTCTGAACTTTTATTGTACAATACATAGTTGTTGTTTTGGACTGTCCGATCTTCCTATGTTCTGAAATAATTGTTTGGCTGCTATATTTTTCATTTGCAATGTTTTAAACTTGCTTTACACTTATGAGAAGATTTGCTTAGTACTTTTGAACTAAGTTTTTTATGTGTTTTGACTGATCATGGTGGACATTATCTTGCTATATTTGCAACATGCTTATGTGAGGTGCTCATGTAAGGTGTTGTGGTTTTTGAACTAATGAGAGTCAAGTCGAGGACTTGTGCTCGGAAGAGTTGGTTGTTTGTTCATGTGTAGGTGTTGCTTGAGGTCAAGACATGGCTGGTGATAGGATCCATTGAACTAGTCTTAGGGAGAAGATGAGGTTCAACAACCAAGTTCGGGAGGAATTGTAGTTGAGTTGACTGGAAGGTCGCGCAACATGTTTGGGTCAAGAATAATGCATATGAAGGTATCATAAACGTAGTTGGAAGGTGTTTGCACATGTGCAAGGAGTGCATGGACATGGCAACATGGTTCCAAAGTGTGATGAAGAGAAGTGGACGTAAAAAATTGGTAAGAAAGGTCCAATCGGCTGGATTATGCCTCAGGCTGCGACTGAGGTGGTTATGGTTCGTTTATGGAAAGTTTCGAGTTTATTTTGGTCAGATTTCATGTGTGTCACGAAGTTGAGTTTTCTTAGTAATGTTTAGGTGGTTCATAAGGTGTTTGGAAGTCTTATGATTGCTTCTATCTACGTATGGAATAGTCTTGAGCAGTTATGGAAAGTTTCGGTTGAAATTGAGTAGGATTAGAGTCTTAGTTTCGATTGGGTTGGCCTTAGGGCTGGTTGTAAAAGCAAGGGAGGCTAGAGCTCGTGATGACTTTGGGCTGTTACTCTTGTGTTCTAATCAATAAAATTCATTTTTTTAGAGGAGCTTTTGTGCCTTGTTCGTCTGACTTGTCTTAGATATGTTTTTCTCGTCGAGTTTCTGCACAACACTACATTGCTTCGGTGTTTTTATCATAACTCAAGTTTATAGATCAATTGACATGATTCTTTTTGGGTTGTCTTCATAACTTGATTATCTATCATCTGTAAAAATTACACGATCATTGGATTTGTGGTTTCTGATCTACATGAGTTTCTTTTCAGTATTGCAGATCTGATTTTTTACTCAGGTAGAACAGATTGACCTTTGTTCAATCTTTTGATCATAACTTGAGTTTTTCTCGACGTTTTTTCGTGGTTATTGTTGTCGTGCCTTCGTGACTTGATTATCTATAATATCTACTACTTTTGTCACAGTTGAACATGTTTAGATTAGTCGCACACATTGTTTCTTGATCAAATTGTTTTTCTGCTGAGGGGTTTTGTTGCTTCCGCTGAAAAAGTTTTAATCTACCATTCACCACCCCCCTATGGTAGCTTTTTACATGATCTTCGATCCTACAATTGCTATAAGAGCCACGATGCTCTAATCTATGTGATTTGCACGTGTTTTGACTAATCAACATGGAAAAATACTCTGCAAAATCTTGTGTGTTTGGTGGCATTGTTTTTCAGGTTTGGAAGGCACGTGTGGAGGCTTTCATCCAGATGCAAGGCTTCGCAATATGGGAAAAGAAGTACAATCCTTACAACGTGCCATCAAACGATCAAGTCACGGCTATGAACATGAGATGTCGACAACAATAACAAACTCGCAACTTGATCATACAAGGATTGACTCAAAGCGACTTCGATCATGTTGCACACCTCCAATCAGCGTACGATGTGTGGAAGGCACTTTGCAACTACCATGAAGGATCCAACACGACCAAGGAGGTAAGGCAATATATGTTCAAGAAAGAATATATGCGCTTTGAGATGTAACCAGGTGAGTCCATCGAAGATTTATTTGCTCGCTTTAATAAAATTCTCAGCAACTTGCGTAGCATCAATGTTAATTTTTTAGATGCTGAGAATGCTAGCAATTACTAAATGCATTAGGCATGTCAATTTGGGAGATGAAAGTTACATCTTTTGTGAATCCACTGTCATGAGTACACTTACATTAGATGTGTTATATTCCAAGTTAAAAACTCATGAAATTGACATAATCTCACGTAAAAACCCCAACAAGTCTATTGCATTTGTTTATCAACGTGACATGCCTAGTTCTAGCAAATATTCATCAAGTGGAGCACTTGCTTTGCTGTCTTCTCTAACCCTTGAACAGATTGAAGAATTTCCAGAAGAGGAGCTGGCACTTCTCGCCACTCGGTTCTCAAAAGCAATGCAAAATGTGATAACTAGAAGGAGAGGAAGTGGTGGTTTTTAACGATGCTTTGAATGTGGCAAGACAGGACATTTTTGTACAGATTTCCCTAACCTTTCAAGTCCTCCTACTCGTGATGAAAAGCAAAATAAGTTCAAGTCCTCTTTTGGCAACAACAACAAGAAAAAGAATACTTTTACAAAACATCAAGTGGAAGACCATATCCGCTCCGCTATACTAGACAACAACTTGAGCGATGTGGACTCCAGAAGTCATGACTGGCAACTCAAGATCAAGTATGGAGGAAGCAGAACAGAACAACGATGATGAAGAGGTATGTTCCACTTGCAAAGAAATGTGTGATGCTATTTCTCGTGCCACTGTTATACTTAGGAAAAAGGGCAAAAACATAGGGATAATGTTGTTAAAATTGAATCACTAGAATTTGAAATTAATAATTTGAAATCTTTAATTCCTAGTGATGATTCTTGTTCCTCATGTGAATTAATATATGAACAATTGTCCTCATTAAGAAGTGCGCACACCACCACTCTTTATAAACTTCAACTTGAAATTGAAAAGAACAAAAAGTTGCTATACTTAATGATAAAAACGTGATAGATGCTTGTTGTTCTACAATTGATTTGCATTGTTCTACTTGTGTTGATCTTGATAAGAAACATCATGATGCCTTGAATGAGATTTCTATACTGAATAATGCTTTACATTCTCATGAAGTTAAATATTTTTCTAATTGTAAACTAAAAGGAAAAACTTCATGTAAAAACTAACTAGACTTGTCTAAGAAACTTGATAACATGAATAGGACACTAGAGCAGTTTTGTTATGGGAATAAAAATCTGAACTTGCTGTTGAATTCATCTAAATCTTGCAATGATAAAACTGGTTTGGGTTTTGATTCCCATGCTCATGCTAAGACACATCCACCTAAAATTGTAAAATCATTAGGAAGTGGTTTAATTCAAATAGTTCCTAAACATAAAGGAGTGGTTTTCAAATCTGTAAGGGGTGTTGTCTCATTCAGTTTCTAATAAACATGTTGCTTGCTCATCTAGACATGAACACAAAGTTAAATTTCATTGTACCTACCATGATCGATATGGTCATGTCATAGATTTTTGTTATAGACTAGCTAAACAACAGAAAAAAAAGAAAGAATGCAAGCTAGATCTCATAACTCTCATGCAAAATTTGTTGCACATGATGAATCGGAAGTTAGAAACATGCAACATGCTATAACGAGTCAAAAACATGCAAAGTTTGCTCCCAAACCTACTGTTTTTCGTGCTACACATGTAACACCTCGTAGGTCAGTAGTTGGGTACAAGAATTCTCAAACTTTGGCTTATAAACCTGCTATTTTATCTCAGCTTTCGCGTGTTATTCCTGCTGAACGTCGTGTGACTCAGTACTGGATTCCTAAATGCCATTTGACTAACCCCAGTATTGAGTCATCAACGTATTGTGATTCTATGTAGGTTACACACTTGATGAAGGAGAACATTTGGATTGTGTATTCAGGTTTCTCACGCAACATGACCGGTAACAAAGATTGGTTCTCCTCCCTCTCTTTTGTGTCACGTGTAGAGAATGTTATTTTTGCCAATAATTCTTTAACTCCTATAATTGCTAAGGGTTCGGTTAGAGTAAATAATCACTACACTTTGAAGGATGTGGCACTTGTTAAAAATTTGAAATACAACTTGCTTTCTGTTTCACAATTGCTAGATGAAAATCTGGAAATTATTTGCACTAAAAATTGCTACAAGGTTGTAGATTCAAATAGTGAGCTCATTTTTAACATGTCTCGGTTTGGAAGAGTTTTTAAATCAGATTTTGATATGTCATCCTCTAAGCATAGGTGTCTTGTTGCTAATGATACAAAAGACTTATATTTTGGCATCGTAGACTTGGTCATGTAGGCTTTGATCAACTCACTCGTGTTAGTGCTCTTGATCGCATACGTGGGCTACCTAAGTTAAAAGGGGACAAAGAAATTGTGTGCTCTTTTTGTAGACATGTTAAGATGGTTGCAGGTTCACATGCTCCTCTCACAATAACCATGAGAACTGAACCGGGACAACTTTTGCACCTTGATACCGTAGGTCCTTCACTTGTTCAATCTTTTGGAGGTAAATGGTATGTTCTTGTGATTGTTGATGATTATTCCAGATACTCTTGGGTTTACTTTATGGCATCTAAGAATGAAGCTTTTAGTCACTTTAGAACTTTATTCTTATATTATCAATTGATCACCTTGGATCTTTAAAAGCAATTAGAAGTGATAATGGAACTGAATTTAAAAATCAATGGTTTGATCACTTTTGTGCTGAAAATGGAATACATCATCAATTTTCTTCACCCTATGTACCTCAACAAAATGGTGTCATAGAAAGAAAGAACAGGACCTTAGTTGAGATGGCTAGGACTATGCTTGATGAATATCAAACTCCTAGGAAATTTTGGGCTGATGCAATTGCAACCACTTGTTATATCTCAAATCGTGTTTTATTGTGTGCTAAGCTAGGAAAAACACAATATGAACTTTGGTTTGGGCATATGCCTAGTGTCACACACTTTTGGGTCTTTGGTTTAAATGTTTTGTTAAGAAACATGGTAATATTGATAAATTTGAACCTAGATCTATTGATGACATGTTTCTTGGTTATCCATCTGATACAGAAGGCTACCGTGTGCTTTTACGTGACACTAACAAAATTGTGGAATTTTGTGAGGTTTCTTTTGATGAAGCTAGGTACCAGCTCTAATATTGTAGGTCCAGATATATATCTGCAGCGGGAGAGTATTTTCATCGAAGAAGACGAAGAAGTGGTGCTACTGCCCGAAAATTCAGAAGCAAATGATGTTGATCACGCTGCTTATTTTGCACCACTACCTGCACCAACAACTACTGCAGCTGGTACAAATTGTCCTCAAGCCACAAGTTCTCCAATCTGTGATGAACATGAAGAAGAAGGAGCTTGTGAAGTGTCTACTCCCCTCCGCATCCTCAAAAATAATCATCCACAACAAATCATTGGAAGCTTGCATGAACGAGTTACATGGTCCAGGTTTTGCGAACCAAACTCTCATGCTCATCCTGCTTTTGTTGCTTCTTTTGATCCTAAAGATATATCACACGCACTCACTAATAAATCTTGGATTATTGCCATGCATGAAGAGTTAGAAAATTTTGAAAGAAATAATTTTTGGAAACTTGTACCTCCACCTAAAGGTCACACTTTAATTGGAACTAAATGGGTGTTTAAAAATAAACAAAGTGAGGATGGGGTTGTGGTTAAGAATAAGGCTAGGTTGGTTGCTCAAGGTTTCACACAAGTTAAAGGTCTTGATTTTGAAGAAACTTTTGCTTCTGTTGCTAGATTAGAAGCCATAAAAATTTTGTTATCTTTTGTTACATCTAATGGTTTCAAGTTATATCAAATGAATGTTAAAAGTGCTTTTCTTAATGGCTACATAGATGAGGAGGTTTATGTCAAGCAACCATCGGGTTTTGAAAATCCAAATTTTCCTAATCATGTTTTCAAATTGTCCAAAGCCTTGTACGGTCTCAAACAAGCTCCTAGAGCATGGTATGATAGGTTAAAAACATTCTTACTTGAAAAGGGGTTTACCATGGGCAAGATTGATAAAATTCTTTTGTACTTAAGCATGGCAATGACTCATTATTCGCTCAAATGTATGTGCATGAAATTATCTTTGGTTGTGCTTCTCATGATCTTGTGTCCAAGTTTTCAGCTATGATGAGTTCAGAATTTGAGATGAGTATGATGGGAGAACTCACGTACCTTTTGAGGCTGCAAATCAAGCAAACCAAGGAGGGTACTTTTGGGCGTCAAACAAAGTATATGAAAGACCTTCTTAAGCGCTTCAACATGGACAAAAGCAAGCCTCTTTGTGCACCAATGGGAACAGCAATGACACTTGAACTTGATGAAGATGGTGAACCCGTAGATCAAAAAGAATATTGAAGCATGATTGGGTCACTTTTGTACCTCACGACATCAAGACCGGACATACAATTCATCGTATGTCTTTGTGCATGATTTCAAGCTTCTCCACGTGCTTCACATCATCAAGCCATCAAAATAATTCTCAGGTACTTACATGGAACTCAAGAATTTGGCATTTTTCTTCCTTCTTCCTCAACCGTTACTTTGAAAGCTTTTATGGATGCTGATTCTGGGGATTGTAGGATTGATAGAAGAAGTACTTCGGGTGCTCCTCATTTTCTTGGTAATTCAGTTGTTGCTTGGTCCCCTAGAAAACAAAATTCAGTTGCACAATCCACAACTAAATCTGAATATGTAGCTGTTGCTAGCGCTTGCTCACAAATTCTTTGGACTGTTCAAACACTTAAGGACTATGGGGTTGATCTAGATAGTGTTCCACAGTTTTGTGATAACACTAGTGCCATTTGTATCGCTAAAACTCAGTGCAATATTCTAGAACAAAGCACATTGACACTAGGTATAACTTTCTCCGTGATAATGTTGAAAATTAAACATTGTGCTTCACCATGTAGATATCGAACAACAATTTGGCTGACATTTTTATAAAACCACAGGATTTTACTTGTTTTTGTTTCATTCATAGAGAAATAGGGATTATGCATCCTCATGGCTTAAATTGAGGGAGAGTTTTGAAACTTGGGAAGTTTATGTGTGAATCTAAAATTAAAATATTATGAGCATAGTATTTCATACATATATGACTTTGTGATTCCTTTTACATGCTGAAAGTTCTTACTACATTACTCGTGTTATACATTTTGTAGTTTTTGGCATGACTAGTAATTGGAATAATTACTTACACTAAATCTGGTCATGATCAAACTTACTTGCTGTTTTGAACTTGTTGCATGCTCGCAAGTGCTTTTAATAATGAAAAATTGATTAATCAATTATCCACATGTTGAGCTTTTATGATCAAATAAAAAAATTATAAAATATCAAGAGAATATGCATGCATCGCACTTCTTCTTTTGAGATGGCTTATCATTGCACTTAGATATGAACTTGGAAGAAGTTGTGTATGAGTAAAATCATGTCCTTAAGCTTCTGATTGTCAAATGACATAGGCTTGGCTTGGTTGGTTAGAATAAGGCTAATGCGGCATATAATCTCTTGCAAATGTCATAAGATTATTTTTTTCCTTAAAAGAAAATAAAAATACTGCAACAAGTGTCATGCTTTCAGGTCTTGAAATAGTTAAGTTTGTGAGATCATGACTTGCTTAAATTGAAAATTCACTTGCTCTCTAGCATGACTTACACTACTTTATGTATCTCATTGATGTGATAGTGTAAGTTACTTGATAGTATGACTTGGATGAACTTTGTTTTATATGTATATGTTATAATATGCTCATAAATATTGATATTTCTCTTTTGAACCTTGCTTAATACATTGTCAAAGGGGGAAATATGTATAGGGGGAGAAATATTTGTTTGTGAAATTTCTTTCTTGATTGATTTTCAAAAGGGGAAAAAATTGTTTTCAAAACTTTTCATGTGAACAAGCCAATGTTCGGATTTTAGGTGGTGTTGCCAATGCATTCATCAAGAGGGGGGGGGGGGTTATGAGACCTATGTGTTGAATACATTGGCAATTATGTTAAATGTGAAGGTTTACACATAAAGTTTTGAATATACTTGAGAAACACATTTTGCACTGTCCAAACTTTTGCTGCACATGAGCTACATGTGTTTTGCATTCTGAAATGTCCAAACTTTTATTGTACAATACATAGCTGTTGTTTTGGACTGTCCGATCTTTCTATGTGCTGAAATAATTGTTTGGCTGCTACATTTTTCATTCGCAATGTTCCAAACTTGCTTTACACTTATGGGGAGATTTGCTTAGTACTTTTAGACTAAGTTTTTGATGTGTTTTGGCTGATCATAATGGACATTATCTTGCTATATTTGAACATGCTTATGTGAGGTGCTCACATAAGGTGTTGTGGTTTTTTAACTAACGAGAGTCAAGTTGAGGACTTGTGCTCGGAAGAATTAGTTGTATGTTCATGTGCAGGTGTTGATTGAGGTTAAGACATGGCTGGTGACGGGATCCATTGAACTAGTCTTAGGAAGAAGATGAGGTTCAACAACCAAGATCGGGAGGAATTGTGGTTGAGTTGATCGGGAGGTCGCGCAACATGTTTGGGTCAAGAACAATGCATATGAAGGTATCGTAAACACCGTTGGAAAGTGTTTGCACATGTGCAAGGAGTGCATGGACGTGGCAACATGGTTCCAAGGCGTGATGAAGAGAAGTGGACGTAAAGAATTGGTCGAAAAGGTCCAACCGACTGGATCATGACTCAGGCTGCGGCTGAGGTGGTTATGGTTCGTTTATGGAAAGTTCCGAGTTTGTTTTGGTTAAATTTCGTGTGGGTCACGAAGTTGAGTTGTTTTTGGAATGTTTAGGACGTTCGTAAGGTGATTTGAAGTCTTAGGATTGCTTCTATATGTGTATGGAAGTGTCTTGAGTAGTTATGGAAAGTTTTGGTTGAAACTGAGTAAGATTAGAGTCCTAGTTTGAAATGGGTTGGCCTTAGGGCTGGTTATAAAAGCAAGGGAGGACAAAGATCATGGAGGAACGACTTTGGGATGTTCCTCTTATGTTTAGATCAATAAAATTCCTAGTTTAGAGGAGCTTGTATGCCTTGTTTGTCTGACTTTTTTCAGACAAGTTTTTCTCGTCGAGTTTCTGCATAGCACTATGTTGCTTCGGTGCTTTTATCATAACCCGAATTTTAGAGATCCAATTGATGTGATTCTTTTTGGGTTGTCTTCACAACTTGATTATATATCATCTGAGAAAATTTATGTTTGCTGATCTACACGAGTTTCTTTGCAGTATTGCAGATCTAGTTTTTTACTCGGATAGAACAAATTGACCTTTGTTCGATCTTTTGATCACAACTTGAGTTTTTCGCGACGGTTTTTTGTGATTCTTGTTTTTGTGTCTTTGTTACTTAATTCTCTATAATATCTACTATTTTTATCACGGCTGAACACGTTTAGATTCGTCACACACATTGTTTCTTGATTAGATTGTTTTTCTGCCGAGGGGTTTTTGTTGCTTCCGCTAAAAAAGTTTTAATCTACCATTCACCCCCCTCTAGTAGCTTGTCACGTGCTTCTCAATCTTACATTTTCTTAACGTCACAGATCATCTCTAGTAGATATGAGGTACGCAAGTGCACGGAAACTATCGTGTAGCATTTCACCCAAGAGTATTCCCAAGGGTATCATATTTATCCCAAAGGAAGGCAATAGAGTAAAGTAGACACTACTCTTATGATCAAGCTATGGGATAATAATCAATTATCAAGATAGGGGTAAGTTGATAATATGGATAGTGTGACACACATCCAACCAATCTATTCTAAAGGGTGAATGGGTCCTAATGGAGATTAGACTAAGAGTTAAAGAGTTGCTCCTACAATGCTTCTAATATACATATACATAGCCTAGGTTAGATACTAATGAGCATGTCAATGGTGAATACTTATGATAAGTTGTTCAACATATTAGGCACGGGTTTACCCCTAGCAATACTAGGACAACTCCCTCCAAGAGCTTGTGGCATAGCCGAACGTGGAGGATTACAAATGACAGATAGGACTGTGACCACCTACTGCCTACCTCTTCAACTCATGGTTCTATAAAACATCAAACGCTACTTAACTACCCTAGCACCATGCTAGCATATTAAGTAAATACCTTAGGATCCATGGCACAAGCCATCCTAAGGCAATGAGCTAAATCATCGTTGAACCAATGTTCATACATAACATAAGTTATTCATATTAACATGATTATATCATAACTAATTAGACTATAGTGGGGGTTTGTAGTGTTAATAGATTAAGAGTGATATGGTATAATCATAAAGACTACTCCTACCACATACATGGAATCCACAATCAAACAAGAAACGCTTCATCCAAGTATATGAATAAAAGAAGACTAAAGATAATATATTTATTATGCACAAAGACACAAATATAATAAAATATACATGAGCCATACCTTTCCCAACTTGGACTTGGGACTAGAGGCTCTCCTCTCTATAGCCTAACTCCACTAAGGACTAAGAGGACTAATATATACAATAGAATGATGCCCAAGTGGTGTGTGTTAAAGTGAGGGGTGAGGGGTCCTATTTATAGCTTGGAGAAGGGTTGGTTCCCGCCACCAAAAGCGCGCAAATCAGTCATCACTGACTTCTTCAAGCCGGGAAAAGCCAACCCGTGGCGTTTGGCCGAATTTGGCACTACTACCAGGGCGGCCAACTAGGGAGGTCGGCCGACCTGGTCAGAGCTCCGTTGGAGTTGTGCTTTCTCAAGATCTCTACGAGGTGGGTCCCCTTACTGATATAGGGTGTACACCATTGGATGGCCTCGGATACTTCTGTTTGTGTGCCATTTAATCCATGTGGTCCCACATGTCGGCACTTGATTGGCTGGGATGATATTTATAGGATCCATCCCCTTGTTTTACTTCAATTCTGTATAAAATACCTGCATGCAACAATTTCTCCAAGTACAAGTGGAAATAGGTTAAATAAAAAGGTGATGTTTGCAAGAAATGATATTTCTTTCACATAATTGAGTTATATTGACTTGTGAAATTGATATATAACAGCCATCAACAGATATGCAGAGAAGTGGAGTTATCTTTGGAAGTGTTCTATTTTTATTGATCGTACTTGTGAGTTGCAACATCTTGAGAAATGTAATATCACTCTGACATCGCAGTTCATTGCAAATAACATGTATGCTCATGTGGTTGATAATTTTTTTTTGAATCAAAATCAATTATCAACACCATTGAGCAAGTTTTAAGTATATCATAACGTATTCGAAAGCTTGGAAAGCCAAACAATAGGTTATTGGGGCTAGATTTGGTACTAATGAAGCATCTTATGATAATCTTCCAAAGTTACTTCATACCATAAGAAGGCAAAATATTGGCACTGTTGTGGACATCGTGGATGTTCCAAACCCTAGGCTTCGCGGAAAGGTGATTCTTCATCGTGCATTCTTTTCATTGGGTCAATGCATAAATGCATTTCGACAATGTAGGCTCATTCTTTGTATGGATGATACGTTCATAACTAAAAAGTACAAAGGTCAAATCCTTACAGCCATTGGAGTTGATGCAACAATCAAATTTTACTTCTAGCCTTTGCATTTGTTGAGAGTAAAAATGCTGACAGTTGGTATCGGTTTTTGTATCATTTTAAGTTGATTTAGTGCAAGGTCGACAAAATGTATGTATCATACATGACCATCATGTTGGTTTGCTAAAGTCAATAATGGATATCAAATATGGCTGCGCTGAGCGTGGTCTCTCACAAGTTTGACCGGATATACAATCAAGATGGTGCATGAGACACTTGAGTACAAACTTTTACAGTCACTTCAAGAACGAACAGCTTATGAACATGTTCAAGCGTTTGTGTTGTCAGAATGAAGAGAAAAATTCAAATGCTTTGTGGCGTCGTCTTGATGAGTTGACAAGGAAACAAACTGAGGAGGTACTTGGATGGGATAATAATGAAGATAATTTTGTACCTCTTACTAGTTTGCCATCAAATGATCATACAATTGCTCAAAGGATAGGATCATCTATTCGATGCTTCTCGCATTGGATCCATAATGAGCCGAAAGAGAAGTGGTCTTTGTTATATGACACACATGGTGCTAGGTACGGAATTATGACAACTAATTTAGCATAGGTATATAACTATGACTAGTAATTGAGGTATTTTTTGTACATAATAATATTCAAAATTAATACTAAATTGTTTTAGGTGTACATGAATTAACAATAATTCGTGATCGTCGCTAAATAAGGATGAACATGAAAATGTATTTTCGGTTCATTTCAAATTATGTAATATTAAAACTTAGCAAAATTATTTTGCTAAGATATTGTAATGAAGTATTTGCTTTATCAAAAACTTCACTATGTTAACGTATTTTGTCTTAACTTGATATTTTGTTATATGCTTACTGAGAAAGAGTTATAATGTACATTGTCATCACTAAGAAGTTACTATATTGTATTTCTGCAGTTATGGCTGCAAGTAGAGAGAGCACTCCAGAGCTTTTGGATGCTCAGTTAGACGTTCACCACCAATCGTGCCTGACCAGTGTTCGAGCTGCAGAACTTGACACGCTGTGAACGAGGGTGCCGAAGAAGTTGTTATCCATTGACGAGGGATGGATTCCACGGTACATATGTTTTAAATAAAATAATTGAAATAATGTTATATGATCTTCAATACTCACTTGTAATTTCATGATAAAATTTACGTGCAGTGGGGCATCTTCCACTATGTAGGATGTTGGAGCCTAATACAATTGAACGGTCTAAAAAGAAGTCCACGCATCTGACAAATGACCGTTCCCCACTTATGGCGTTGGTCGATCGATGGAGAACAGAGACACACACTTTCCACATGCCTTATGAGGAGATGATTGTGATGCTACGGGATGTGTTGTACCTCCTTGGTCTTCCTATCGCCGGCTGTAAAAGCCCACTTTGGAAAAGAACAAGAATTCAAAAATGAGAACTTAAAAACTATTTTTCAAGTTTAAATAGAATTTCAACCCAAATGAGGGTAAGATTATGAGTCCTAAAAACTTACTGTAAAACTCAGCTCAAGGATCCATTTAGAGGAAAAGAAATTTTAAATAAGAATAAAGTGCTAATGTAGTGTATGTACAGTAAAGCCTAAAATGGGAATTTCAAAATCAAATTGAATCTCAAATTGAAATTTTTCAAACTTCAAACTTGAACTCACCGATGTCTTTTGAGGTTTCAATTATCATCTCTACCAAGTTTGAAGATTTTTGAAACTCATTTGTCATATATTTGAATCTAGTCCTTGAGAGCATTCAAATCTGATTTCAAATTCAAACTTCATTTAAAAATCAACATGCTCAAAATCTCGATCAGATTTCACATTCGTGTTCCTCATATTTTAATTGACCATCCTGTTAAGTTTAATGAATTTAGGAAATCATTTGCTTTTTTATTTTGAAGGCTTAAACTGCTGTTGGGGGGATTTGAACAGTGGGACCCACTGTCCCCACAGGTCAGTGACAGAGCAATGCTCTGTTTTCTTCTCATCCTCTGGGTGAGCCACGGCAGCACATGCAAAACCCACGCAGCTGCTTGCTGCCGTGCGGTTCCAGCTCGATTGCAGCTAGCTCGTTCTCATCCTTTCCTCTGCGATATTTCCATTCCCATGCCGTCTTCACTCTGTTTACCATGCCCTAGCGCACAGCTTGGTTGCTCAGCTCACCACAGTTGCCGTTTCTGTTGGTGCAGCGCTGCAGCTCGCCGTCGCCCTGCTGGTGCGCCATGCCAGAGTTCAGCAGAGCTTGCAGCAAGGCATGTGGCGTCGCCTCTTCCTCTCCAAGCTGCCAGGACACGGCCTCTACCTCAGCGTCCGGCCCAAAGCGAAGTTCTTCATCGCCACTCTGTTTTTTCGGATGCCATCTCGCCGAGCTGTTGCCCATCCTCGTCTGGCCCTCACCTGCTCCACCACGGCGCCGACAAGGTGCGCAAATCTTCCACAACCATGCTGCTGATCGGACTTTGGCTCCTTCCCACGTGAAGCTTCTCTGCGGTCTGATGTTCCTCATCGCCGCGCGTTCAACGTGGATGTTCACCGTCGACCCACCCTCCGAGGCATCTCCGAGCCCAACCATCACCGATATAAGGTTCGTGAGAACCTTCTCTTTGTGTCTAAGTGCCCCGTTGCTCATACCTTAGCCCCTGCTTGCCAAATGGTTAAGTTTTCCCTTTGGTTTTTAAACAAACCTTAGCCATATGTCATTAAAATTCTTCTTAACTGTTGTTTCCCCTACAAATCCATTTACGCCATATAATCTACTTTAGCTGGCGCACCCACCCGAACTAACCTTGTGGCAAACGATGGAACAATCGCATGGGAAAATTAGATCTCGTAGCCACCGGTCCTTATACACTTTTTCCTCGCTGTCGCTCATGTCGTTCCAGGCATCTCCATCATGATTTGATTACTTGCCATTAATCTACCCCCTTCCCCGAATCTTTCGTACTTTACGGCGCCTGATTTAGTGCTTTGTGCAGCGAGAAAAACCTCACCGGGGTTTGCCGCACCGCCGCTGGCAAGCTCACCTCCGATTGTTTCCAGTCTGCTTTGACACCCTAGCCGAGTTCCCTATCGTGATTCACCTCCAGACGGCCATTTGGGGGCTGGGAGAAGCACGGGCAGGGCCGGCCAGCGAGGGCGCCGCGCACCTCGCCTGGGTGCGATGTTGGAGATGAGGGCGCCGGCCCAACCCGTCGGTCACACAGTTATTTCCCTTCGGATCTTCTACAACCTAGTGATCATTTGTGGCTATGGTAAAGAGTGGTGTGGCCACGGTGTGGCATATTTTCCCATTGGCTGGTTAAAAAACAGTGGACCCACCAGTAATTGGCTGCTGATTTATTTCGTCCAATTGCTGTTCAAAGAAAATACAAAAATATCTGAAACTTGCAAAAATCATAAGTAATAGTACAAAATCATAAAAATGTCAAATAAATTTATTTCGACTCCTCTCAACAAGTACTTTCCATTGGTGCAAAATACTTGGTTTGAAAACCCTTTTTATTTCCTGGATAATTCCAACTCCAAAAACAATTCGGGAATGATGGCAGGAGATTCTCTCATTGGAAAATTCCAATTTTTGCCACAATATTCTTCATATTATTCTTGAATACCAGTAAAAATTTCATCCTCATTAACCTTCAGTAAGGTGGTTAATTGTGAAGATTGATCTCAGGTTATTAGAAAATTTATAAAAGTCCAGAAACATTTTCAGAAATTTGTGGCAACTTGTAAAATCCATATCCCCCTGTAGAATGCTTATAAAATTATGAAACCAATTTTGATGGACTTCTATTGACCTCCCCTAAATAGAAAAACTACTGGTTTCTATGCCAAAGCTCCAGGTTTTGCATGAAAATTCTGAGAAGCATAAAGCCATCTTGAATTATTGTGATCACCTCTTTCCATCACCATACCTGGAATTTTAGTAGAATATAGCACAGATGCTATGTTATTTAATATAAAATTACCATGTCTATTGGAGTTGGTTTACTATGGATTTTATTTGTTCTTATGCTTTTCCATGAGAATGCCATAGAAGATTTTTGTGACCCTAATTCATCTTTAGAAGAAGCTGATAATTTTTCTGGCACTTCACCTGTGACCACAGGAAGTCTGAAAATTTTATAGCACCACTGGAGCTTTGAACCCATATAAGTGGATGATAACTGCCCTTGTTCCAAACAATGCCTATTTCAACCTCCTATGTTTCAATGCAATTCTCCCCTGTTACAATGCCATCCAGTAGTAGCCCTTCCACTCTCATCCAGTTACTCCTTTTTGAGTTATACACATCATAATTTATTAATTTGTAAGTTATATCTCTTATGTGTATACTCATTTTGATAGTGAACGCGATGAAGGCGACTGTCAAAGTATTCCAACAACACTTTCCCCAGTACTACTAAGAAGTAGACCGCGGAGGTTCGTATTTAGGCAGGGAGCAAAATCAAGATCCAAGAGCAAGGTGACACAAGGAGTTTTACGTGGTTTGGGCCTCCTGAGCCTAATACCTACTCCATGGGGTGTTTGTGTATTGGATTGCTTTGAGCGAGTATGCTGGTGAGCTAGTCTTAATGACTTGTGTTTACTATGCAGTGCAGTCCTTTTATATGCCAAGGACTGGTTGTTACAATATGTGCCGTGGCCCGACACGTGGCCCCGGCTGTAATAACCACTCTATACACAATCTACGGGTGTTAAGGGGGGGTTAATAGTGTGATAACATGTCTTAATAGCAGCGTTATCGGTCTTGATAGTCCTCTCATTGTGCATCATTAGTATGGCATTAATGACACGTTAAGAGTTATTGTAATGGACAATTGATGGCCCTTGAATGTCCGCACCGTTGAAGATCCCAGAGTCTTCCCGTTGTAGATATAGATCTGGACATGTGACACGTGGTAGCTCTGGAGCTTCCCTCTATAGGGAGGTAGGTCCGGAGCTACTGGACATGTGGTAGCACTGGAGCTTCCCTTGTTGGGGAGGCAGGTCCGGAGCTACTGGACACGTGGCAGCGCCGGAGCCACCCTAAGGAGGAAGGCAGGTCCGGCACTGCAGGACACGTGGCAGCACTGGAGCCAGCCTAAGGAGGGAGGCAGAGGTGGAACTCAACGTGTCTCCTTCTGGTACGAAGGGATATCTGGTATGCAGGGTATCGATAGTGGCCCTCGGGCCCACCTCTGGTGAGATTGTGAGGTTTTGATGCCGGAGGTGGGGCCATTATCTCTCCCGCGATGTTGCTTTAGTTTTCCTTTTGAGACACGTGTCCCTTCTTGTTTTGGTAGGTGAGATACATGACGTGCGGATCTCACGCAATTAAAGGATGTCGGTTACCAATATGATTTTTGTATCGGTTCCCAACACAATCTTTGTAGCCCTGTCAGGCCGCTGCCCTCCGGCTTCCAACTTCTCATCATGACAACGGTTCACCTGGTGTGACTATTTTGTGAAGTGGACTGTGGCACTCTTGTCATTGACGAGGTAACTTTGTTGAGCATGATCAAGGTCCAGATGCAGTTGCCATCCACGTGTTGTAGAGGCTTAATAAAGGGAGAGACATTGTGAGGGGAGAAAACACTTACGCACTGATCTATTCTTGCTCATAGAGTTCTCCGCTTGAACCCTTGCATCGCGCTCTCACTTTTGCTCCACTTTGCGGCAGTGGGACTTGGACTTCCCTCTAGCAAGATTGTGAGCAAGAGGGATCTTACAAGAGTCCGGAAGCTGATGGGCTGGCAGAGCAACTCCTTTAACAATTAAATTTGCTGTGGTAGGCTCTCATTCAAGGAGTCCCCCAGTGACATTGCCTACTTCTCAGCGTATGCCATGGTTGGGTTGGTTCCACCAGTATCCAGCTTCTTGCTGATGTCGCTGGAGTTATACAGGCTCCAACTGCAACATCTCGAACCTCATTCGATCTTGCTGGTGTCAAACTTTGTCTAGTTCTGCGAGATGTAGGTAAGCGTGCCGCCCTACCTACCGCTATTCCGGACCTTCTTCACACTCTAGGCGACAGGCAAAGGTAACAACTTGTTGGGATTATGCTACTTTGTAAGACGTAGGAATCCCCCATACAAGTACATCAAGTCCTTTCCTTCTCGAAAATGGGAGACCTGGAAGACTGATTGAGTAGTTATCCAGGTGGACCATCACGACCAGCTGGAGCTGCCAAAAGGATTCCCGATGACGAAGTCTGACTCTTAGGAGGAGCTCCGAAGCTGACTAAAGAGTACAACCCTCTGCTATCAAGAATTCGAAACTTGGTCGATGGAGGATTGACGTCTCAGATGGTCCTCGGCAACTTCTTGACTAACCACTGGGCTTCACTCAAGGAGCGAGAATTTGCAGCTTGGTCATACTCCGGAGAAATGGATTTCCTCCGGATTGACATTGGGCGGGGAACCAACTTAGATGAGCATGCCTTGAAGCTCCATCTGGAGAAGTTGTACAGTGGAACTCTATCAAGAGATGACCTCTTACCTCCGGCAGAGTTCATGCCTCTGTGTGTAGTTTCGGAGGTCAGGAGGGAGCTGCAAAAGGTGATGTTGCTCCTTGACGATACATGTCTTGTAGGGCGACAAAGGAGCACTCCGCCAGCAGGGACTGTAATCCCCAGAGCTTCACCCCCTGCCCACATGAAGGGTATGACTCTGCACCTGTTAGTGGAAAGGGAAAAGCTCCTGCAGAACCAAGTCAGAAGAAGTCTGACTCAAGTTGGGGCAAAGGCAAGGAGCCCATCCATGCCTCTAGTCGGAAGAGGAAGTTGACGAGAACTGATGGCAGCTCTGTCAGAGCAACTCTGGCGCAAGCAGTGCCACTGCCTCGCCCAACCCTCAAGTCAGTGCTGGTTGTGCCTCCAGCAACAGAAACCCTGGCTATGACGGCCAAGGTGAGCTCCGGGCCCAGGAAATCATCTTCGGATCTAGTGCCTATGGCAGGCACTAGGTCCGGCAAGCCTACTCCAGTCTCGATGCCAGTGGCAGGATCTGGGTCCGGAGTGACATAGATCTCGCTTGTAGTGACGCCGGTGGCTGCCATGAGTCCTGGGATGAAGTCCGGAGCTTCTCCCTCGTCGGTGATGATAGATTATGACTCCGATTGTCCAAGAAAGAGGTTTTGTGCCAACTGGAGTGGTAGCGTTCCCAGGTAATGATGGGCACTTGAACTTGTGTTTTCTTTTTGTTTTTTTTGCTTTTCATTGAATTCTCTATTCCTATGTTTCCAGAGTATCGAGAGGAGGAGCTACTACTCTAGCACCTGCCAGCGCCACAGCCATAGACACCGCACCGAGCAGAGCCCCAGCTGATGGCTCGGCTTCTCCTATGGTCGTGGCAGACGACACGACAGTTTTGGCACCAACTGACGTCCAGATGACCTCAGTGTCAGCTACCAAAGAAGTTGTGGTTATACCGGACCATGAAGGATAAACGCCAGAGCAAGCTTCAGTTGCTCCAGAGCCAGCATTGGAGGTACCAGCATCAGTGCCGGGGATTTTGGAACCCGCAGTGAAAGTGTCAGCACCAGCACCAGAGGTACCGACGCTCCTGGCTAATGTCGCTATGCCAGAGGTTGCCATTCCTAAGCCGGCTCCTACCTCGGAAGCTACAGCAGATGCTGCACCAGAGCAGCCAGTTGACGTCGCTATGGTGCCTGAGTCGGTACCTGAAGATCCAGCTGCGAGACCTTCTACGTCTGTGCCAAAGGTCGATGAGCTCCCAGAACTCGACGCTGCAGACGTTGAGCTGTTGGAGTTCATGCTTGTGCTATGGACCTTGACAAATATTTCAGAAGACTCGGGGGAACTAGAGTAACCTTAGGCAGGTCCTAAGTCAATCCCCCTGGACATGTCGATTGAGAACGCCTGCTCGAGCCTCCGCCAAGTTTAGCTTGCCTTCGACTACGAGCGCAAGGCTCTAGAGGATGAGCATGACACTCTAAGGCACTGGCGCAAGCTGCTCTACTTCAAGACGAAGTTGACGCAGTCTCGGCTAGCGGACCTAAGAGATTGGCTCGAGGCCGATAAAGCTCGACAGACGCATCTGAACAAGGCGCTGGATGAAAGAGAGGCTACAATAAAATCCCTCGATGACAAGACTCGGGAGATCTATGAGCATGCGAAGAAAGTCAATGAATTGGCATATGATCACTCAGTGAGTCTCAACGCTTTGAGGGAACTGGATGTGGCTTAGAGGGGGTGAATAGGCTTTGAAAATTTTCTGCACACTTAATCAAAGGTTCAAAAACTTGATTGACCGGACTTGTCCGGTTATGTGTGTTGACTAGTCCGGTGTGCTTGGTGTATGTTGATTTGACTGAGTATTGAAACATGATTTAAATTTATTTTAAGGAGCAAAAATTTGAGCAACAGATAAGATTACTTGAATTTGCAATTGATGTCTGAAAGTTGCACTTGAAAAGCAATTTGCAATTCAAATTCTAATTTTGATCAACTATGTGCCCTAATCAATTAAGATGTAAAAATAAAGGAGCATGCAAGACACCGATTCTTACCGAGGTTCGATCTCACCAAACAGATCTACTCCTCGTTGAGGAAGCCCACACAGAGTCGGGTCTCTTCAAACCCTTTACCTCGTCAAGTCACCACACAAGGCCGACTTGATTCCACTATCACGAGCAATCACCGAGTTTATGGGGCAACCTCACACGTTGAGGGCTCCCACAAGAATTACAATGAGAAAATGATCAAATACGCTCGAAAATATTATAAGAGAGAGTACGAGTGTAAAGAGATCAAACCCCAAAGCTCAACGACGTGTAGACAACGATCTCCCAACCCCAAATCTGAATGTTCAATTGATTTTCACCTTTTTGGGACTTTAGATGTGTGAGGAGATGTGCTTTTGTGCTCTTGGGACAGGTGGCAGCACTAGGGTTTATGAGTTTGACAGTAGGAATCGTTAATTAATATTGTGGGGCTGTGGATATCGTATTTATAGGGTTTCCAAAAAGTTACCGTTAGAGATCCCGACAACCGGACTAGTCTGTACTGGGACCGGACTTGTTCGGTGTGCTGTGTAAAAGTCGGCGTGAAATGTGCAGCACACTAGAAACCCTAATTGTGTGTGGTATATCGGGCTAGTCCTGTTGGTGTCAAGACTTGTCTGGTGCCAAGTGAAATTTTACTCCACAGAGTCGAACATACTAGTCCTGTGCTGTGAACGGAATTGTCCGGAGTGTAGTGAAAAGGGTTAATAGAGATTTGAACGGACTAGTCCGGTCCAATATCGGACTAGTCCGGTGCACCTTGTTATTTGGTTTCAGAAAGTATATCGGACTAGTCCGGTCCATGGTCGGACTTGTCCAGTGCACAGTGCATTTGGACTACAGAGAGTTAAACGGACTAGTCCGGTCCATGAACGGACTAGTCCGGTGCTCAGTGAATTTTTAGGTGTTTTTTAATCCCTTACCCTTTTGCAAAGACTTGAGCTCTTGGGATTTGTCTCTCACACAGATCCTATACATTTAAATCTACTTTGCGCTTTTGTGTCAGTTGGGCTTTTCTATTTTGTACACCACTTCATTTTTCACCTTTTTTAGTGCATTAAACTATCTCATTTAGCTTAACCTGCAATCATCTCAATGAATTCATTAGGATCTCATTTGTTTGTCATCAATCGTCCAAAACCCACAAGGGGTTGCCTAGATGCACTTTCAATCTCCCCCTTTTTTGGTGATTGATGACAATCAATTGAGATTTCACAATTAAGAGTAAAAATTTTATTTTCATAAAGGGTGCATATATGAGAATAATAAATGAATAACAAGAATCTTCTCACATATATGCTCTGTTTATGGTGGGGTGTTGTAACACCCTCATTTTCATGCATCATGCATTGCATAAGTTCATATACATGTTTAATATAAATCCACATAAAAAGGACCAATTTTAAAATGAATTAGGAGCAAAACCGCACTCATAGGTTCTGAGAAGTGCGGACTAGTTCGTTTTTTATGCGGACTAGTCCGATTTCTCTCTGACCTCGCTTGGACATGTCCGTTTTCATGCGGACTATTCCAGTTTTTGCCTCTGTACAGTTTCGAACTTGTGCGGCTCCTAGCGGACTAGTCCGGTCATCCCAATTCATTGAAATTTTGCCAAGTCCCTGGATTTGTCCGGACTTGTCCGATGTCCAGCGGACTTATCCGTTTTCCCTCTGTCTAAAATCGGACTTTTACGGTTTTGGCCAGACTTGTCTGATTTTCCTCTGACCAAGTTCGGACTTGTCCGATATAGTCCGGACTTGTTCGATATCTCTCTGACTAACTTCGGACTAGTCCGTCCTTTTGCAGACTTGTCCGGTAAATCGTGATTCCGAGTTGATCTTCTGTTCCACGACTTGTTTTTGGGTTTTACCTTAAGTGGGTCTAAGGATGTCGTATCTAACTCTTTTTGGGGCCCATGTGGGACCCCACACTGGCCTCACCCACCCCAAACTCGAATCCATTGAAACCCTAGCTCTCCACCTCTATATAAACAACCCCACCCCTTGACTTTACATCCTTTTGCCTCAATTGAAAGACCACAAACCCTAGTTCGTGGGGAGCCACCGCCAAGGAGGGAGAAGGAGATACCGAGCAAGAAGAAGAGGAGGAAATGAATGAGGATCAAGATCTCCATCAAGTCTTCGTTCTTCATCAACAATCCACCATCAAGTTCTTCATCAACCGTAAATTGTCAAGATCCAAGTGTTGCCTCCAAAACCTTTGATTCATTGGAGTTCTAAACACCTGGTATACCTTCTACTCTCTATTTCTCACATGAATTCAACCCTGTTTCTCCAAATTCACATCGATCTAGAAAACCCTAGTTTGTTGTTTCTGCAAAGGGTGGACTAGTCCGGTCCCAAGCGGACTAGTTTGATTTTGCAATCTGTTTCTTGCCGAATTAATTCTAAATTTATTTGAATCAATTCCAAACTTGTCCAAACATGTTAAAAGCCATTAGAACTAGTTAGTAAACATCAAAATCAACTTATTAACTAGTTTTGCTTCGCATTTGCATTAATCATGCATGTCATGTCAATTGAGTAATATATGTGCACTTATTAATTGTGATTCTTGTCTTGTATGTTCGTTGCGCGGTTTAGACAGATTTGTGCTAGAGAGTGCTGCGGAGGACCTCCTGCACCAGGAATTTGAAGGCTTTGACCCGAACCAAGCCCAAGAGCAAGGCAAGTGTCCTTGAACATATTGATCCTATTTCGACAATAAATGTTTTATTTTCAAAACTGCATGTTTGTGTCAATTTGATGGGAATCCTATGATAGGAAGTTTACTAGCTTTGTTTAACCACCCTTGTCACCTGAATATATGGTAGAGAGTCGTGAAGGGCTTTTTACCTTTTTGCTTTGCTTAATTAATTGGGACAAGAAAACAACTATACCATTTAATTATGCATTAATGAGATTATGGTTAATATGAACTGGTCAATATGATATGGTAATGTGTGATCTAAGCAAGCATGGTATGTGGATGGGTTGGATGCTATGGTGGTTTTCTTGATTTGGATCTAAGGACCGGTTAATGCGAGAATAGGCCAGGACAACAATGCCACCACGAGGCCAAGTATGGGTGCGGCGTAGCTGATTAATTAGGGTATTACCAGTATTGCATGGATCATTTGGCGCACCGGGGAAGGGGAGTCGGATTGGGTTTGGATATGGTCGGCGGGACTCCCTGGGATCCGAATGGAACAAGAGGGGGCCCTTGGTTGAAGATGTGCTTGAGACATCGCCACCGGTGAAACCTCAGTGGGTCCGTACATGCTAGTAGTCCCTTTGTAAAGGCTATTTTGTGATCTCTTGGCCATACACCTAAGGAATTGTAATTGGCATAGGGGAGGTTCTTTAGTCGCCGACGGGTGATGAAATCACGAACACGTGGGTAAAGTGGTACAAACTCTGCAGGGTATTAAAACTATCATGATAGCCGTGCTCCCGGTTAAGAGCACCTGGATGACCTACATGATTAGAGTGGTTTCGGTATTGGAATGGTTTTGTACTGGTTTTGGGGTGGTATTATGGTTTATGGCAATGGATATGGTTAATGGTAATGAGAAATCTGGAATATGGATGATGGTAATGAAATATGGATTGGTATTATGGTAGCTACATGGTTTATGATGGGTTTACTTCATATACATATAATATATTGCTTTTCAAATGTTTTAATGTACTTTTCAGCACTTAGCCTTTATTATATTTGTCATTTGAATCAACTACATGTCATGCTTTCCACACTTGTTGAGTACGACATGTACTCACAGTTGCAGTTCCCCCACCAACAGTTGCATGTCAGGATTGGGAGTATAATGGTGATAATGCGTAGCTCTAGGCCGTGCCTGCCATCGGCTTGCCTGTGGTGTTGATTGGAGTTGCACTACCCTATTACTTAGTTTCTTTAATTAGTTATTTCTGCTGCATTAGTTCAAACTTGTCATTAATGTTCATTAGAGCTTGTATTCGAGGATATTATGAATTGTGTGATAAAAGTGCTTAATTAGTCTTGTTCTGTGGTAATTTTTTGTATATCCTTTGTGAATGCACTCGTGTATGTGTGTTGAACGTCCTGGGCACACATATGCGTTCACTTGGTTCATTTTCGAAACCAGGTGTCACAAATTGGTATCAAAGCCACAGGTTGACCGTAGGACGTAGCCTAGATAGAATGGACACTTAGAGCACATAGGAACACTCAGGAATCGATGTGTTTTTGCTTGGTGTGTTGTTTGCTTTGTATTGTTGCTTGTGTGCTTAGTAGAGGATTTTGGGATGCTTTAGCATTGCCATGTCCACATAGGCTAGAATAGGTATTTGCTTAGTTTAATATCCCTTGATGCATATAGCTGGGGACGTTTTCTAAATTCCTATCTCTTGCTTTTGTTCAGATGGTGAGGACTCGCAACCAGAGAGATGGCAATGATGAGGAGGAGAACAATGGAGCACCTCAGAATAACAATGGACAAGGACCTGCTCAGGGAGCTATCAATATTGAGCAGCTATTGGCCATGCAAAACCAGCTCATGCAGACCATGATACAGACAGTAGGACAGTTGCAGGCTGGCAACATCAACAATCAGCCCCACATGCCTCCACCGCCACCCCCGCCTCCTCATAACCGATTGGAAGAGTTCATGAGGACTAGGCCACCGACCTTTGCTCAAGCTGCTGACCCTATGCATGCTGATGATTGGATCAAGTCCGTGGAGAAGAAACTTGTAATAGTCCAATGCAGTGACCAGGAGAAGGTGCTATTCGCGTCTCATCAACTTGTTGGAGCAGCTGCCGATTGGTGGGATTCGCTATGCAACACCCAAGAGAACCATGAGAGGATTACTTGGGCAGAATTCAAGGAGAACTTCTGTTCTCATTATGTGCTCGAGGGTGTTATGATTTTGAAGAGACAAGAATTTGAGAACTTGAGGCAAGGAAGATCAAGTGTGGGTGAATACCTCAATAAATTCACTCAACTCTCAAGATATGCGCCTGAGGATGTGAGCCGGGACAGCCGAAAGCAATACTTGTTCATGAGGGGCTTGAACAATGAAATTTAAGTGCAATTGTTGAATTGTGATTATTCCAACTTTCAGAAGCTTGTGGACAAAGAAATTGTGGTTGAGAACAAGGTCCGTGAGATGGAGCAAGACACCAAGAGGAACGCGCAGGGGCAGACCTACAGGGTATGTCGGGTGGGCCCCGGCATACCCTGGGCCCAGACGAACATGAGAGTATATGGTACCTTTTTTATCTTCGGTCTTTGCTGCTATCGGGAGCTACCGAGTGCTGTACGAGAAAAACGAGGCCCGACCGAGTCTAGCGCCCGAAGCCAGAACTAAATCCAGCTGCGCCGGAAACAATAAAATAAGATGCCCTGGGCCCAGCCCCGGTCATGCCGGTACCAGGGACGGAACAGATAACAGATGCACCTACGCACGCACACGATCTCGCGTTCTCGCGTCTCGCCGAGCGTCGTCTCCATCAGTCGATCTCGATCTCGATCTCGCCGTAAAGGGTAAAGGCAGTGCTGTCTCGATCTAGGCACCACATCGGCACATCCAGATGTCGACTGATAGCAGTAGGTACCACGGCCAGGCGCCAGGCGGTTTAGCAGTCCATCCCGATGCCCGATTGGATGCACAGATAATACATCGACCTCTTTCTATCAGACAATTATAGTGTGTCGACAACTCTGCGTATGTGTTTTTTATGTGATTAGACAAATTTTTATTTTTTATACTTCTTACTGATTTTCATACTTACATAATTTTTTTATATCAGTTCAATTATGAAAAGAAGTGGGGATATTACGTCTCTTTTTCATAAACATGCGGCCAAGAAAGCAGCCGCCGCTTCAAATCCTATCCCATGTATGGACGAAACAGTTGCGGAAGAACAGACTCAAGAGCAAGAGAGAGTGATCGAAGAAATTGTGAATTCTATGCCTTTGCCCTCGCCCCCGCCCCCAACCCCAACCCCGCCAGCATCATCATAATCAGTTTATGATATCAATCGTCTTCCACATGATCCAGGTGAAAGGAAGCCCATTCAAAATTATTCTGTCAATGATCAAGATGCAGTCCGAAGAGCGTACATTATCAAAGGTCCATTCCAACCATATGGACATGATTTTCCTAAAAGAAAGATTGGAAATAGAAATCATCAATTCAATTATCTTTGGATGTACAAATATGATTGGGTTGAATATAGTATCAAGAAGGATTTTGTATTCTGCTTTATATGCTACTTGATCAAGAAAGGTAATGGGTCTGATACATTTACTGCTGATGGATGGAGAAATTCGAATATTGGAGAGAAAGCACTTCACAAACATATGGGTTCTAAGGCACATAGTGCAGCTCAAGAGAGATACATTGGCTTTAAAAATCCAAAGCTAGCAATTGATTATCACATTGAGAAGTGGACTGATGAGGATCTTTGTCTTTACAAGAAAAGGTTAACTTATTCCTTTAGATGTATCAAATTTCTTCTGCATCAAGGATTGGCATTTCATGGACATGATAAAAGTGAAGAGTCTGGCAATAGAGGTAACTTTATTGAGCTATTGAAGTTTCTTGCAGAAAATTCTGAAGAAGTCAACAAGTATGTCTTGAAGAATGCGCCAGGTAATTGTACCTTATCTAGCCCAAAGATACAAAAGCAAATTATTCACTGTTGTGCCATAGAAACTAGAAAAATTAAGAACTTGGTGATGAACCCTACGCAATTTTAGCTGATGAGTCTAGTGACATATCACATAAAGAACAACTAGCTCCTTGTTTACGTTATGTTGATAAATTGGGAAGACCATGTGAGCATTTCATTGGAGTTGTCCATGTAGATGATACTACATCTTTATCACTTAAGGATGCTATTGAAGGTTTACTTGTTAGCCATGGTTTGACTATGACTCAACGCGGTCAAGGTTATGATGGAGCTAGCAACATGAAAGGAGATATTAAAGGATTAAAAACATTGATCATGCAAGAATCACCTTCTGCTTATTATATTCATTGTTTTGCACATCAATTACAACTAGTTCTTGTTGCTGTTGCTAAGGGCAATACTGATTGTAAGAGTTTTTTTGATCAAGTATCTATTCTTTTGAATATTGTTGGAGTTTCTTGCAAGCGTCATGGTATGCTTTGAAATGCAAGACTACAAAATATTAAAAAAGCACTTGATTGTGGTGATCTTGAATGTGGGACTAGATTGAATCAAGAGATGAGTTTACCTAGACCAGGCAAAACTCGATGGGGATCTCATTATAAAACGGTATGCAATATTATTACTATGTTTTCCATAATTCATGATGTTCTTATCAATCTTGGTGATGACACCTCACATAAGGATGATTGGACAAAAATACATTTTGTACTTGGAGCATTTGAGACATTTGAATTTGTTTTCTTTGCACATTTAATGTATGTTATTCTTGGATATACGAATGAGTTATCCGAATGTTTGCAACAAAGGGAGCAATATATTCTTAATGCAATTTCACTTGTTAATGTGGCAAAAAATAGAATGCAACAATTAAGGTCTGATGGTTGGGTTCAATTTTTCGAGAAGGTGGCCTCATTTTGCATTAAACATGGTGGTGAAGTTCCTTCTATGGATGGTGATTATGTACCTTATGTAAAATCAAAAAGGTATGCTCGTGCTCGCAATCAGACAAATGATGATCATTTCAGAAGAGAAGTATATATTGGTGTTATTGATCAAATTATCCAAGAACTTGATAATATAATTTGATGAGATTAATATGGAGTTGCTCTCTTGTATGTCAGCATTCAATCCTTCCAACTCATTTGCTTCCTTTAATGTGCAAAAGGTATGTAGATTGGCTGAGTTCTATCCTAAGGATTTTTCGAACAATGATTTGTTAAAACTTGAGTTGCAACTTGATAATTACATTGATGATATGAGGCAAGATGATAGCTTCAAAGGTTTAGACAACATCGTTGACCTCTCAATTAATCTTGTTGAAACACAAAGGCATAAAGTATATGAAAGCATCTAGGTCCCATGAGGTATGGTTTCGGTGATTAATGATAACCATTGGATTTTACTAATGAATTTGTGGATGCAAGGTCTCCCATATCACTCATCACAATCAAATGAAATCTATATGAATATCATCTACTACACATTGGATATAATTGGAGACCCCTAAACAACCATTCTATGAGATCAATCGATGTTTATGAAGCTTAGAAGTAAAACCTCATGTCAAAATTATTCAACCAAAATTGACAGCACTCAATGCTTGATAATCATCAGAAGAATATTTCCAACCAATGCCTAAGAGGTCAATCGAGCAAATTCCAAAAGAATCACTTAGAACAACTCGAAGCAAACAAAATCAACTCACCAGATCAACCGATGTTTCCAGAAAACAACACATCGGTCGAGTTGGTTTAGCAGAAGAAGAAGACCTCAGAACTAAGTACTCACCGGATCATCCGATGCTAAAGGGATATTACATCGGTCCATCAGTACAGTAAGCAATCTCCCTGGACCAAGTGTAACACTGGACCATCCAATGTACAACTATAAACACATCGGTCAATCACTCCAGTAAGCATCAATTCTGAACCAATTCTGGATGAAGTGCCGCCGGATCATCCGATGAGAAGGCAAGGGTAACATCGGTCTAACAATGGTCATATCTGACACAGTGACATCAGCTAATTTGTATTTGACCGATGATAACTGAAGGGGGAACATCAGATCAACCGGTGTTTGCAGAACAGTGATGTCAGCCTACTTTTCCAACGGCTATTTCGTGGAGGCTGGCTATTTATACCCCTTCAACCAGTCTATTTGATAAGTCTTGATAACCAGAGCTACTCTACACATTCTCAAGCATTCAATACGTTGAGCTAACACTTCTACATCATCTACACCACTTACACACCAAGAGATAGGCTAGAACTTGCTAGAGATAGTGCTTGTGTGCTTCCATTCTTGGTGATTGGAATCTCTAGTGTAGTGAGAGCTGTAAGGGAGTGTCCCTTGGTGATTGTATTGGAGAGAGCCTTCCGGAGCTTGCCAAGACGGTTGTGGAAGCCCGGAGGATCCAACTTGTACAAGGCTTGAGCTCCACCTTGCCGAGGTTGGCGAACGGAGAAGTATAGTGAAGATCCCTGGTCTCGGTGACTTGGGAGTGGCTATACTCTTTGGTGGGTGCCACAATGTGGATGTAGGAAGATCTTGACGATCTTGCCGAACCATGGGATAAATCTCCGTGTCTTCGTGTCTCCTCGGGAGTTTGCGCTTTCTTCCTCTCCCCTTACACTTATGCATTCCTTATACCGCAAAGTTACTATTCACTTGAATGCATAGGCTGTTTGCATAGGGAATTGGGCTTTTAGTAATTAAGTTTAATTGCTTTAATTTTTGAAAAGAAGCCCAATTCACCCCCCCCCCCCTCTTGGGCATTCGATCCTTACAATTAGTATTAGAGCAAGGTTGCCCATTGGATCATTCTAGCTTCACCGCTAGAGAGCTAAAATGGCCAAGAATGGGGGTTCGGTTCCTATTTTCGAGGGCAAGAACTTTGCCTATTGGAAAGCACGCATGTGTGCTTATCTATAGGCTATTGCTCCCGAGGTATGGGAAGCGACCCATGCGGGGTTTGGTGAGCATAATTATGTTGGTGATCAAATCAAGTGGGATGCTAAAGCTAGAAATGCAATTTATGAATGCATTAGTCAAGATGTATTTGCTAGGATTGCTAGCAAAGAGAAAGCGTGTGAAATTTGGGCTTGCTTGATTAAAATCCATGAGGGTTCTTCTCGTGTCAAAGAACTAAAATATCATATGCTTAAAGCCAAATATGACGAGTTCAAAATGCTACCTCATGAAAATGTCAATGGAATGTTTTTTGGCTTGAATGTGCTTATTGAGGAAATTAATGCTCTTGACATTGCTTCTCTTGGCAAGGGACTCATCAACCGCAAGATTCTTATGCTCCTTCCTATGCCAAAGTACAACATCATCAACTCCATGCTTCAAAAAGAATCTCTTGACCACATTGAAGTTTTAGAACTTATTGGAGAGATTCGCGCTCATGAGATGAGTGTACTTGGGATGATGGAGCAATCATCTTCAAAGACAATTGCTCTAAAGGCCTCCACCAAGAAAACAAGTCTCAAGAAAAAGAAAGTGGTTGAGCCCAGCTCAAGTGAAGAAGAGCAAGCATCAAGTGAAGATGACGATGATGAGCTTGCTTTGATGATGAGAAAGTTCTCGCTCTTGAACTCCAAAATTGCCAAGAAGGGATACACCTTTGATCCCAAGAAGAAAGCTTTTCTACCAAGGAGAGATTATAACAAGACTTGCTACAATTGTGGTGATCAAGGCCACATCTCCTATGATTGTCCAAAACCGGACAAAAGAAGAGAGAACCACAAGGGCAAGCATCGCAAGCTTGAAGATAGTGAAGATCATGAAGAAGAGGTCAAGCCCAAACCAAGATCCTTTCGGAAGAAGAAACATGACAAGGGCAAGAAGGAAAAACTCTTCCCAAAGAAGAGAAAAGGACCACAAAAGGTGTTCATGTGTGAGGCAAATGAATGGATTACCGACGAAGAATCAAGTGATGAAGAGAGTGAAGCGGAAGAAGAAAATTTGGCCGGCCTTGCCATTGCCAACAATGATGACTCATCTCTTCATCCACCTCCCATGTGCCTCATGGCTAAAGGTAACACCAAGGTATGTGATGACTCTAGAGATGATGAGCTTTCCCCCGATGATTTAACTTCATTAATAAATGAATACCACACTATCATTAAGAGGGAAAAGAGTAAGGTCAAGGCCCTTGAAGAAACGCGTGCTAAGCTTGAGAGTGCTAACCTTGATTTGCTTGACAAGTATGAAAGCATACTTAAGGAGCATGACACGCTCAAATCTCATGTCAAGCAAATTGAGAAGGATAAGGCTCAAATCAAGCTAGATCATCATGAGCTTGACTTAGCCCACCAAGCACTCTTGGGAAAGCACAATGAGTTAACCCAAGAGCATCAAGTACTTAACCTTGCTTATAAAGCTCTTGATCAAGAATTGAAAATATAAAGAAACAAACTCTTAATGATAAGGTATCTATTAATTCTCATGCCACTAATGTCTTGCATAAGTCTTTGCCTTTGAAAGAGAATGCTAGGGAGAAGGACTTGTTGGAAGAAATTGAAGGTCTCCGCACTAGTGTGGAAAGACTATCTAAAGGAGAAGTCAAACACAAGGAAATCCTCTTCCAACAAGCAAAGGCCTTCAACAAGAGAGGACTTGGATCCTTCCCTGTGCCTAACAAAGGAAAGGTGCCCTCACCGGAGCTTAGAACAAGCTTCATCAAGGAAGTTGGTTCCTATTGCCAACATTGTGAGGTCACCGGTCACCATACAAGGGAGTGTCCTCTTCCTAACCGGCCTTCTCCAAAATTGCCTACTAACTACAAGTCTACTTTCAATGATCATTATTATCTCTTGAGTAAAGTAGATGGCAAGGTGAAGGCAAGGTTCATTGGCAAGGACATAAAGGGCATGAAGGGGAAGCTCCCCAAGCAACTTTGGGTCCCAAAAACACTTGTATCACACATACAAGGACCTAAGTTGGCTTTGGTGCCTAAAGTCAAAAATTGAATTCATGTGTGTAGGTGAACTACAAAGCCGGAGGAAAGCATTGGGTACTCAATAGCGGGTGCACTCAATATATGACCGGCAACGATGGTATGTTCACCACCATAGAAAACCACAGCAATCATGAACAAGTCACCTTTGGTGATAACTCTAAGGGGAAGGTAATTGGTTTAGGTAAGATTGCAATTCCAAATGATTTATCTATTTCCAATGTATTGTATGTTAAGTCACTTAGTTTAAATTTGCTTTCTATTGCACAACTATGTGATCTTGGACTAGCGTGCACCTTTAGCAAAAATGATGTTGTTGTGACTAGTGAAACAAGCCAAGAACTAATCTTCAAAGGATTTCGGCATGGACATCTCTACCTTGTAGACTTCACCAATAAGGATGCTAGCTTGACCACTTGTTTTTTCACTAAGACAAGTTTGGGTTGACTATGGCATCGACGCATAGTGCACATTGGAATGAGCAAGCTCAAGAAGTCATTCAAGCTTGGGATGGTGACCGGCGTGAAGGATGTCACATTTGAGAAGAACAAGCTTTGTAGCGCTTGTCAAGCTGGGAAGAAAGTTTCTTCACACCACCCGATGAAGACAATGGTGTCAACCTCCAAGCCACTTGAGTTACTCCACATGGAACTCTTCGGACCATCCACATATCAAAGTCTTGGCGGTAATCTCTATTGTCTTGTTATAGTTGATGACTACTCTCGCTATGCTTGGACTTTGTTTTTAGGTGACAAGAGTGAAACTCCGGAAGTGTTCAAGACCTTCGCTAACCGTGCTCAAAGAGAATTTCAACTTCCCATCATCAAGGTCCGGAGTGACAACAGCACCGAATTCAAGAACTACAACATTGGGGAGTGGTGTGACCGTGAAGGCGTGAAGCATGAGTTTTCGGCCACATACACTCCTCAACAAAATGGTGTCGTTGAAAGGAAGAACAAGACTCTCATCACTCTTGCACGAGCAATGCTTGATGACTATGGCACGTCCGAGAAGTTTTGGGCCGAAGCAATCAACACGGCGTGCCATGCCGCAAATAGGGTCTACCTACATCGACTACTTCAAAAGACCCCATATGAACTTCTCATTGGGAGAAAGCCCAACATCTCCTATTTCCGAGTCTTCGGGTGCAAGTGCTACATCTACCGCAAGAAAAGGCTCGGTAAGTTTGAAAGAAGATGTGATGTTGGTATATTTCTTGGTTATGCATCAAACTCAAAAGCATATCGAGTATTCAACCAAACCTCCGGTTTAGTTGAGGAAAGTTGTGATGTTGAGTTTGATGAAACTAATGGCTCCCAATAGGAGAGTTTTGGTCATGATGAAATAGATGATGATCCTCTACGAGAAGCTATGAAGAACATGACCATTGGAGACATCAAGCCTAAAGTTGAGGAGAGCCATGATCAAGGGGGAGCTTAAAGTTCCAACATCAACACATCTATGGCACCTCAAGTTGATGAAGAAGAAAAGGATGATCCATTGCCGACTCAAGATTCACAAGCCACAGAACATCAAGAAGAAGAAGAAGTCCATGATCAAGTCCAACCACAAGATGAGCAATACGCATCACCACCGCCAAGTGCTTCACAACCACTCAGGAGGCATGGACGTATCTCCAAGGCGCATCCGATTGACCAAATCATCGAAAGTCCATCAAGTGGAGTAAGTACACGTTCTCGCCATTTCGCTACGTTTTGTGAGCACTACTCGTTTGTTTCATGTGTAGAACCCACTCACATTGAGGAAGCACTCCAAGATCCAAATTGGGTGATGGCCATGCAAGAAGAACTCAACAACTTCATCCGCAATGAAGTTTGGGTGTTGGAGGAGCGACCCAAGGACAAGAACGTCATTGGAATGAAGCGGGTGTACCGCAACAAACAAGAGGAGAACGGCGTTGTGGTCCGCAACAAGGCAAGACTTGTGGCCAAGGGTTTCTCGCAAGTTGAAGGACTAGACTTTGGGGAGACATTTGCTCTGGTCGCCCGACTAGAAGCCATATGTATACTTCTTGCCTTTGCATCACATCATAACATAAAGCTTTATCAAATGGATGTGAAAAGTGCCTTTCTTAATGGTTATATTAACGAGCTTGTCTATGTTGAAAAATCTCCTGGGTTTGAAGATCCGAGGAATCCTAATCATGTGTTTAGGTTGCACAAGGCGCTCTACGGGCTCAAGCAAGCACCTAGGGCGTGGTATGAACGACTACGAGATTTCTTGATCATGCAAGGATTCAAGATCGGGAGGGTGGACACTAAACTCTTCACCAAAGACATCGACGGAGAATTATTTATTTGTCAAATTTATGTCGATGATATTATTTTTGGTTCAACTAACGAAGCTCTTAGCCATGAGTTTGGCAAAATGATGTCTAGGGAATTCAAGATGTCGATGATTGGAGAGCTCAAATTCTTCCTTGGATTTCAAATCAAGCAACTTCGAGAGGGAACCTTCATCTATCAAGAAAAGTATACCAAGGACCTCTTGAAGAAATTTGAGATGGGAGATTGTAGCTCAAGAAGCACTCCAATGGCAACAAATTTTCATCTCAACGCGGATAAGGACGGCAAACCTATTAACCAATCTAATTACCGTTCTATGATTGGTTCATTGCTCTATCTTACCGCATCTAGGCCCGATATCATATTTAGTGTATGCTTGTGTGCTCGCTTTCAAGCGGCACCTAAAGAATCGCATCGGAAGGTGGTCGTTAGGATACTTTGGTATCTCAAGCATACTCCAAGTGTAGGCATGTGGTACCCTAAAGGTGCTAAATTCAATCTCTTGGGTTACTCGGATTCGTACTTTGCCGGATGCCGTGTGGATCGCAAGAGTACCTCCGGTGGGTGCCACTTTCTTTGGCGTTCCCTAGTATCTTGGTCTAGCAAGAAGCAAAATTTTGTTGCCTTGTCCATGGCGGAAGCGGAATATATTGCGGCCGGTGCATGTTGTGTCGAAATTATTTATATGAAGCAAACCCTTTTGGACTTTGGTTTTGAACTTGGTTGTGTGCCTCTCCTTTGTGACAATGAAAGTGTGGTTAAGATAGCTAAAAACCCCGTTCAACACTCCCGCACAAAGCACATTGATATTCGTCATCATTTCTTAAGGGACCATGAAGCTAAGGGAGACATCTACTTGCGAGGTGTTAGGTCCGAAGAACAATTGGTGGATATCTTCACTAAGCCACTTGATGAGAAAACTTTTTCAAAGCTAAGAGGTGAGTTAAATGTGCTAGATGCATCGAACGTCATGTAAGTTGCCATGATCATGTAAGAATGCATATCATATAGGTCTTGTCTATCTTTCAAAGGATAGGGGTGAGCAAGGGTTAGCTTGGGATGGAGGATCCTTTGGGTTTCCCCAAGGCTTGGAGAGTGGCTCTCCCTGAAGAAGCCTTTGAAGGGTTCAAATTTGGCAAGATAGATTTAATTTATGTCTTGCATAATGCCTGCCATATATACTTGCACTCACGTTTAATTTCTTGCATTATAAATTGTTTGGCATTGCATACGGTAGATTGTCACAAAGGGGAACCCACTTCATGAGAAAGAGACTTGTTTGAAATGCAATATCTCAACTCATATGATGTGGAAAGAACAAAATGTTAGGTGCGTTAATGCCTAAAGGAATATGCTTTAAAGAGGTAGAAGTATTAATCCTCTAGCTCACAAAGCATGGGCCTTACATTTTATTTGGATTTATTCCTTGTTTTCTTCGGTGTTCTATTTGCTTTAGGGCTTAGCCAAGTTATTGGCAACTAGTCTTTTTGAGGGGTAAGGGGTTGCCCAAAAAGTCCTAAGACTTGTGTTTCTCGTTGTGTGTTTAAGTCAAAGGACATATATGGGATGTTGCTGTTTTGTAGTCATCGGATTATCCGATGCTTAGGGCAGAACCATCATCGGATCAGTTTGTGTTCAAGAGCCAAGGGTCAATTCAGTCAGAAAGACAAATCAACCAACGAGTTCATTCTGAGAAACATCAGTGCATCCGATGTTCACATTTCTAGAGTTGTGCCACATTCAACCGATGCTTATCCTTTCCTCATCGGATCATCCGGTGTCAATGGTACTTTTGGAATACCCTTATTGTACCATTCGACCGATGCTCCTATCATCTGACGTCGGTTCATCCGGTGTTAAAATTTGAGCTAGGGTTTGGGCCCCACCTTTTTAGTGTGTGCCTTCACTCCCTTTTCTCTCTCCCCGACTCCGCCGCTCAGAGCCCGACGCTTCACCTCCGCCGCCGCCGCTCCCTCGCCCTGCCACCGCCCTCCGGCCACCGCCGCCTACCGGTCGCCACCGCACTGCCGCAGCAGCGCCGCCGCCGCCGCTGCCCTCCAGCACCGCCACCCTCTGGCCGCCGCCGCTGTCTAGCCGCCACCACCCTAAGCGTCGCCGCCACTACTCTCCACGCAGTGCCGCCGCACCTCTGCCGCCGCCCACACCGCACCACCGCCCTCTGCGCCGCCGTGGTACCCCCCTACGGTCGCTGTCGCTTCACTGCTAGGGTTCCCCGGCCGCGACAACCTTTGCGTCGCCATCTCGTGTGCCCGAGCTCGTTGTCCCGTGTGCTCACCTCCGTCGTCGTCATGGGCCATGACAAGAAGGGAAAGGGCAAGGCTATTGAGGAGCCGGCCACCAAAAAGCAGAAGTTGTCGAAGGAGGCGAAGAAAGCCCTAATGGCCGCTCGCGCCGCTGAGGAGCGAGAGCATGGCCGAGGAGGATCGTTGAGGATCCGCAAGGCCCGACAGAGGCAGCCTCCCGTGCCAGAGGAGTCAGAGGAAGAAGAGGAGCCCGAAGTGCCACTTGTTCGTCGGCGCTCAGCCAGGACCCATGGAGGTCATCCAGCTGCAGCCCCGAGATAGAGACCGTCTGCAGCTGACCTTCGAGAGGACAGGGCGGCCCAGGGAGCCGTCTATGAGATGGACACCAACGTCCATGTCGCTGAGGGTGTCCGCCTGACCGATTACAGGAAGATGAAGGCCAAGCAGCTCAGGAAGCTCAGGTGGAGAATTTTACTTGAGGAGTGGTTCTTGTAGCCCAGAGAGGCACTTGTGGACAACGGCTTTTGGACCCTGACACAGTCGTCGCTGTATGAGACTTACAGACGTCGGGGCCATAAGATCTTCCAGCAAAATTTCGTGGATTGGGATCAGCTTTCACTTGCAGCTGGGACAGAGATATGCCCCTACTTTGAGAGGTATAGAGGGCTAGTGGAGCTGATGTCTTATGAGAGGAGTGCCTACGTGGAGGATTGGGTCCAAGTATTCTATGCCACACTCTACGTCTTTGAGGGCCGCAGATCCATTGATTTCATGTTCATGGGCCAGCATCATCACTTGACCAGGCAGACTTTGGGACAGCTGCTAGGAGTGGATCTCCATGACACTTGCCTGCACGAGAGGGTGTATGGACAGGCTGACCCACCGAGGAGGCCACTCACTGGAGGTGTGGCACCACCGCTTGAGGAGATACGCTCACTATTCGCTCAGCCTTTCTCTCCAGACCAGCCAAGGGTACCAGCACTACTCACTCCAGCTGCGCGCACTGTGCACCTTGCCTTGCGCCGCACACTTTTGCCGAGGTTCGGATACCTTGAGGGGTTCACAAGCTTGCAGCAGACTCTCCTATTCTATGTCATGAACGGGATGGAGTTCGACATTGTGGACATTCTCATTTGTGAGATGGAGGACGTAATCACTGATGGAGTTGGGATGATGAGGCAGCTTGTGTTTGGTCACTGGATCAGCTACTTGCTCTACATGGTAGCTCCAGAGGGGTCCACCGTGCGTGACAGTCTCACCGATGAGAGCGTCACACGATTCGGCCACTACCGTGCTCCAGCTCCTGGAGACCGCCGCCTTGGCCGTCCAATTGAGCGTCAGGTCCGTGCCTGTCTCTCAGAGGAAGACTGGTCAGACCTGGAGAAGGAAGACGAGAGACTAGCACAGGCAGAGGCTCAGGGTGAGGATCTACAACATATTTGGTCCGAGAGTGACACCAGCGACAGTGTCGAGGAGTACTTCCCACCTCCTCCCTCACCCAGGCAGCACGGCGCGGAGGCTGGAGGCTCGACTGTGCCACCTCCTACTCCACCTCCGGTGTCCGAGGCACAAGTTTCTCAGCCATCTGAGCTTACCTCCCTACTCCAGCAGATGGTTGAGCAGCAGCGCCTGGACCGGCTTGCAGCTGAGAAGGCCCGAGCTGAGCAGGTTGCACGTCTCTTGGAGCTCCAGCAGCAGCAACAGGAGATGCAGCGACAGATCGCCCGCGAGAGGCGAGAGGACACTGACAGGTGAATGGGCTGATTGATCAGATGCACCAGCGCTCTCTCGACCAGCAGCAGCAGACGCAGCAGGCGATGATGGGCATCTTGGGGTTGATCACCAACCTCTACACGTAGACCGGGATTGCCCTCCCGTCGCAGCTTCCGGGCCTAGCTCGAGGTCCGCCTGTGTTGGCACCAGCCTCAGCACCAGTGCCGACTACGCTGATCCCGACGATCAGTATGTCCCCTCTGCTAGCTCCAGGTGCTCCTATTCACTCTCCCCTGCCGGCTACGACGCTTTTCCAGCAGACGCCAGCGTCCGTTGTCAGTGCCCCGTTGCCAGCAGTTCAGACTCAGCAGGCACCAACAGCAGCTCCCGCAGCCCCCGTCTCCTCCACTCCAGCTTCGGCAGCAGCAGACAGCAGCTCCAATGACAGCACCCCCGACGGTGACCAGTTCGTCATCGCCCCGAGCGCTCAGGGTCATTAGGCACTCAGCTTCCTTTTTTGTGTCTTGATGCCAAAGGGGGAGAAGAGTCAGAGGAGGATAGCTTAGTCTCAGGGGGAGTCCTAGCTGTAGGGGGAGTCTATCTTTTTGGAAGTTCATTTGTAATTTGGAGATTTGCTACTCTTTTGCTATTTATTGAATATCCGTGTGCCACTTAATTCTCTTGAGTTATTGGTCGTTGAGCTTTTGAGTTATTGATCGTTTTTTAGCCTTCAAGTTTAAGTATGCTAAATCTTGTACTTATTGCATATCCTTTTGAGTATCGTATTCTCAAATTCATTACTATTATGCTTTACTTGTTGTGTTGTCATCAATCACCAAAAAGGGGGAGATTGAAAGCATCTAGGCCCCATGAGGTATGGTTTCGGTGATTAATGACAACCATTGGATTTTACTAATGAATATGTGGATGCAAGGTCTACCATATCAGTCATCACAATCAAATGAAATCCATATGAATATCATCTACTGCTCATTGGATATAATTGGAGACCCCTAAACAATCATTCTATGAGATCAATCGATGTTTATGAAGATTAGAAGTAAAAGCTCTTATTGCAAAATTATTCAACCAAAATTGACAGCACTCAATGCTTGATAATCATCAGAAGAATATTTCCAACCAATGCCTAAGAGGTCAATCGAGCAAATTCCAAAAGAATCACTTAGAACAACTCGAAGCAAACAAAATCAACTCACCAGATCAACCGATGTTTCCAGAAAACAACACATCGGTCGAGTTGGTTTAGCGGAAGAAGAAGACCTCAGAACGAAGTACTCACCGGATCATCCGATGCTAAAGGGATGTTACATCGGTCCATCAGTACAGTAAGCAATCTCCCTAGACCAAGTGTAACACTGGACCATCCGATGTACAACTATAAACACATCGGTCAATCACTCCAGTAAGCATCAATTCTGAACCAATTCTGGATGAAGTGCCGCCGGATCATCCGATGAGAAGGCAAGGGTAACATCAGTCTAACAACGGTCATATCTGACACAGTGACATCAACTAATTTGGATTTGACAGATGATAACTTAAGGGGGAACATCGGATCATCCGGTGTTCGCAGAACAGTGATGTCAGCCTACTTTTCCAACGGCTATTTCGTGGAGGCTGGCTATTTATACCCCTTCAACCAGTCTATTCGATAAGTCTTGATAACCAGAACTACTCTACACATTTTCAAGCATTCAAGACGTTGAGCTAACATTTCGACATCATCTACACCACTTACACACCAAGAGATAGGCTAGAACTTGCTATAGATAGTGCTTGTGTGCTTCCATTATTGGTGATTGGAATCTCTAGTGTAGTGAGAGCTGTAAGGGAGTGTCCCTTGGTGATTGTATTGGAGAGAGACTTCCGGAGCTTGCCAAGACGGTTGTGGAAGCCCGGAGGATCCAACTTGTACAAGGCTTGAGCTCCACCTTGTCGAGGTTGGCGAACAGAGAAGCATAGTGAAGATCCCTGGTCTCAGTGACTTGGGAGTGGCTATACCCTTTGGTGGGTGCCACAACGTGGATGTAGGAATATCTTGACGATCTTGCCGAACCACGGGATAAATCTCCGTGTCTTCGTGTCTCCTCGGGAGTTTGCGCTTTCTTCCTCTCCCCTTACACTTATGCATTCCTTATACCGCAAAGTCACTATTCACTTGAATGCATAGGCTGTTTGCATAGGGAATTGGGCTTTTAGTAATTAAGTTTAATTGCTTTAATTTTTGAAAAGAAGCCCAATTCACCCCCCCCCCTCTTGGGCATTCGATCCTTACAGTATGATATGGTATACTTGCTTCTCAAGTTGGTATTGCTTCTACCAGTGGCAACAGCGAGTGTTGAAAGGGTATTTTCTGCAGTGACTTTGGTGAAAACAAAGTTAAGAAATAAATTGGGTGATAGTCTTCTGGATGATTGCTTGGTCACATTTATTGAGCAGGATGTTTTCTTACGAGTAGAAGAAGATGCTATAATCAATACATTCATGTCATTTAGAAAGCGACGTCTAAATAAGTCGAACAAGTAGTATCGTAAATTTTTCTCATGACTAATTTTATAGTGTACTTCATTCACTATGATATTTTGCATTTTATTTATTTTTATATCAATTTGTACTACAATATTTATCTTTATTGAATTAATAACTAATTCTATAAAATCACTTGCAAAAATTTTTTTGGCATACCCTGTACTTAAATCCTGGGTCCGCCACTGGGAAGGCGCCATATCAAGGACAACAACAAGGAAGTAATGTGCGCCCTTACTTTGCACCGCCCAATGCGTCCTATTACAACTCTTATGTGCCTACTTATCGCCCTGGTTATGCACCGTGCCCGGCTCAATTTGTGCAGCAATGCCCTGTCATGCAAGCACCTAGGCCTCCAATGCCTTTGCACCTTGTGCCAACTTTCCTGGAGCAAATGTTCAGAATCAAGTTTGTCCCAATAATTCCGGTGCAGTTAGGAAGTGCTATACATGTGGAGAAGCAGGAAACTTTTCACATCAATGTCCTAAGTCAGGCCTTGGTCAAGGAATCAATGCTCAAAGACAAAATCCAAGACCCAATGGAGGACAGCCGCAAGGGAACCGTGGACAGTAGAATTTTGCTCGTGGCAACGTGAACCATGTCTCTACGGAGGATGCTCAACAAGCGAATGACGTGGTGATTGGTATGTTTCTCGCAAACTCCAACCCGACGACTATGTCATTTGATTCTGGAGCATTGCATTCATTCATTGCATTGAAATATGTTGCCAAGTATAGTTTGCCTATCTCTCATATGAAGTTTACTCTATTGGTTGAGTCTCCTGGAGGAGAGATGAGGACAAATATAGTATGTCCAAAAGTAAGCCTTAGAATAAGGGGGTAGACTTCTTTGCCAACCTCATTGTCTTGGATTCTCAAGGATTGGACATTATACTTGGTATGGACTGGTTGAGGAAGCACAATGGAGTCATTGAATGTGCCACGAAGACGGTGAAGTTCAACAATGAGGAAGGGATCACCATAGAGTTTGAAGCATCTCAACACGCACCGAAGCAATTGGAGTTGAACCACATGGATGGTGCCGCAATTGAGGAGATTCCAGTGGTGTGCGAATTTTTGGATGTGTTTCCGGACGAGTTGCCAGGTATGCCACCTGATCGAGACATTGAGTTTGTTATTGATTTAATACCTGGAACTGCACCTATATCTAAGAGGCCATATAGGATGCCTCCTGAGGAATTAGCGGAGCTCAGGAAGCAGATTCAAGAGCAACTAGAGAAGGGTTTTATTCGCCCAAGCTCTTCACCTTGGGGAGCGCCCGTACTTTTCGTGGGTAAGAACGATAGATCACAAAGGATGTGTGTGGACTACCGAGCTCTCAACAAGGTGACAATCAATAACAAGTACACCTTACCACGCATAGAAGACTTGTTTGATCAGATGAGGAGTGTTTGTGTTTTCTCCAAGATTGATTTGAGGTCGGGATACTTTGAAATGAAGATTAGACCATCGTACATACCCAAGACAACTTTTTGGACACGATATGGATCTTATGAGTATACAGCGATGTCCTTTGGATTGACCAATGCACCTGTGTACTTTATGTGCCTCATGAATAAGGTCTTCATGGAGTATCTGGATAAGTTTGTAGTGGTGTTCATTGATGACATTATGATCTACTCGAAGGATGAGAAGGAACATGAGGAACGTTTGAGTCTCACGTTGCAGAAATTGAGGGAGCATCAATTGTATGCCAAGGTCAGCAAGTGCCAATTTTGGTTGAAAGAGGTGTCATTCTTGGGTCATATCATATCAGGAGGAGGAGTATCAGTTGACCCAGGAAAAGTGAGAGATGTGTTGAAATGGGAACGCCCGCAGAACGTAAAGGAGATTCAGAGTTTCCTTGGAATGGCTGGATATTACTGTCGATTCATCAAGGACTTTTCCAAAATAGTCAGGCCCATGACGGAATTGCTAATGAAGGGGAAAGCATTCCAATGGACTCAAGCTTGTCAAGGAAGTTTTGAGGAGTTGAAGAAAAGGTTAACAATGGCCCCAGTGTTGATATTGTCGGACGTGAGCAAGAGTTTTGATATTTATTCTGATGCATCAAGACAAAGACTTAGATGTGTGCTTATGCCAGAAGGACAAGTGGTTGCATATGCATCAAGACAATTGAAGAAACATGAGCAGAATTACCAAACACATGATTTGGAACTTGCAGCCTTGGTACACGCATTAGAGATTTGGAGACATTATATCCTTAGACATAGGTGCGAAATTTATACATATCACAAGAGTTTAAAGTACATTTTCACACAAACGGACCTGAATTTGAGCCAACGAAGATGGTTGGAGCTCATCAAGGATTATGATGTGGGAATTAACTATCATCCAGGGAAGGCTAATTTAGTGGACGATGCTTTGAGTAGAAAAGGAGTAAGTCACCATCTCACAGTTCGAGAGCTGCCATCTGAGTTATGTAAGGAGTTTGAACGGATGAACCTTGGATTTGTGAATGAGATGGGGATGTTGGAGTTAAATTCGACCTTGGAGCAAAAAATTTGAGAAGGTCAGATAAAGGATGAGGAAATCCAAGAAATCAAGGAAAGGACTCAAGAGGGAAGGGAATTCGGGTTTGATGAGGATGACCATGGTACCTTATGGCTTAGAAAGAGGATTGTCGTGCCTAATGTGGAGCACATTCGGGAGACAATATTAAAAGAGGCACATGACTCACCATACTCGATTCACCCGGGCTGCACAAAGATGTACAAAGACTTGAAGACATGTTATTGGTGGGCCAGCATGAAAAAGGACATAGCTGAATACGTAGCATTGTGTGATGTGTGCCAACAAGTCAAGGCGGAACATCAAAGACCAGCTGGATTATTGCAACCATTGAATATTCTGGAATGGAAGTGGGAACAAATTGGTATGGACTTTATAGTTGGTTTACTGTGTACCCAGTCTGGTTATGACTCAATTTGGATTATTATGGATCGTTTGACCAAGTCAGCTCACTTCATCCATGTCAAGACCAAGTATACTACAATACAACTGGCAGACCTATATATGCAGCATATTGTGTGCCGACATGGAGTTCCAAAGAGGATAGTGTCGGATAGAGGTTCTCAATTTACCTCCAGGTTTTGGCAGAAATTGCATGAAGCATTGGGAACAAGGTTGAATTTTAGCTCAGCATATCATCCTTAAAAGGAAGGACAAACTGAGAGGATTAATCAAATTTTAGAGGACATGTTAAGAGCTTGTGCTTTGAAACATGGGAAAAGTTGGGACAAGAGCTTGCCATATGCAGAATTTTCATATAACAATAGTTACCATGCAAGCTTGAAAATGTCACCCTATGAAGCACTATATGGGAGGAAGTGTAGGACACCTTTGCACTGGAATGAGACGGGATAAAAACAGATATTTGGACCTGAGATGTTGCAAGAAGCTAAAAAACAAGTTCAGATTATTCGCAAAAATTTCAAAGCTGCTCAAGCAAGGCAAAAAGGCTATGCAGACAATAGGAGAAGGAAACTAGCCTTTGAAGTGGGAGATTTTGTTTACCTCAAGGTGTCACCAATGAGAGGTCACAAGAGGTTTAGCATAAGAGGCAAGCTAGCACCTCGATACATTGCACCATTCAAGATTTTGGACAAAAGAGGAGAAGTGGCATATAAGTTGGAGATGCCAGCTCCTCTTTCAGATGTCTATGATGTGTTTCATGTTTTCCAGCTCAAGAAGTGCTTAAGGGTACCGGAAGAACAAGTGTCAATGGAAGAATTGGAACTATAGGCAGATTTGACTTATGCCAAGCAACCGGTCAAAATATTGGAAACCAGGGAGAGAGTCACAAGGAACAAGATGATTTGATGGTGTAAAGTTCAATGGAAGCATCACACAGAATCAGAGGCAACTTGGTAGCTGCAGGATGATCTCAAGAAGGATTTTCCCTATCTCTTCTCTTTCGCGTCGAATCTCGAGGGCGAGATTCATTTTAAGGGGGTAGGTTTGTAACACCCCCAGTCTCATGCATCATGCATTGCATATGTTCATATACATGTTCAACATTAATCCACATAAAAAGGAATGGGTTTAAAATGAATTTAAAGCAAAATCGCACTCAAAAGCTCTGAGGAGTGCGGACTAGTCCGTTTTTGGTGTGGACTTGTACGATTTCTATCTGACCTTGCTCAGACATGTCCATTTTCGTGCGGACTATTCCGGTGTTTGCCTCGGTATTGTTTCGGACTTGTCCGGCCCCTAGCGGACTAGTCCTGTCATCCTAATTCATTGAAATTTTGCTAAGTCCCTGGATTTGTCTGGACTTGTCCGATGTCCAGCGGACTTGTCCATTTTCCCTCTGTCAAAAATCGGACTTGTCCGGTATTGGCCAGACTTGTCTGATTTTCCTCTGTCCAAGTTCGGACTTGTCCGATATAGTCCGAACTTGTCCGATATCTCTTTGACTAACTTCGAACTAGTCTGGCCTTTTGCGGACCTGTCCGGTAAATCGCGATTCTGAGTTGATCTTCTGTTCCACGACTTGTAAGTGGGCCTAAGGACGTCATGTCTAACTCTTTTTGGAGCCCATGTGGGACCCCACACTGGCCTCCACCCACCCCAAACTCGAATCCATTGAAACCCTAGCTCTCCACCTCTATATAAACAACCCCACCCCTTGACTTTACATCCTTTTGCCTCAATTGAAAGACCACAAACCCTAGTTCGTGGGGAGCCATCGCCAAGGAGGGAGAAGGAGATACCTAGCAAGAAGAAGAAGAGGAGGAAATGAAAGAGGATCAAGATCTCCATCTAGTCTTCATTCTTCATCAACAATCCACCATCAAGTTCTTCATCAACACTAAATCGTCAAGATCCAAGTGTTGCCTCCAAAACCCTTGATTCATTGGAGTTCTAAACAGCTGGTATACCTTCTACTCTCTATTTCTCACGTGAATTCAATCCCGTTTCTCCAAATTCACTTTGATCTAGAAAACCCTAGTTCGTTGTTTCTGCGAAGGGCGGACTTGTTTCCTGCCGAATTAATTCTAAATTGATTCGAATCAATTCCAAACCTGTCCAAACATGTTAAAAGCCATTAGAACTAGTTAGTAAACATTAAAAACAACTTATTAACTAGTTCTGCTTCGCATTTGCATTAATCATGCATGTCATGTCATATTGAGTAATATATGTGCACTTATTGATTGTGATTCTTGTCTTGTATGTTTGTTGCGCGGTTTAGACGGATTTGCACTAGAGAGTGCTGCAGAGGACCTCCAGCACCAGGAATTTGAAGGCTTTAACCCGAACCAAGCCCAAGAGCATGGCAAGTGTCCTTGAACATATTGATCCTGTTTCGACAATAAATTTTTTGCTTTCAAAACTGCATGTTTATGTCAATTTGATGGGAATCCTATGATAGGAAGTTTACTAGCTTTGTTTAACCACCCTTGTCACCTAGAATATATGGTAGAGAGTCAGGAAGGGCTTTTGACCTTTTTGCTTTGCTTAATTAATTGGGATGGGAAAACAACTATACTATTTAATTATGCATTAATGATATTATGGTTAATATGAACTGGTCCATATGATATGGTAATGGGTGATCTAAGCAAGCATGGTATGTGGATAGGTTGAATGCTATGGTGGTTTGCTTTTTTTGGATCTAAGGACCGGTTCATGCGAGAATAGGTCAGGACAACAGTGCCACCACGAGGCCAAGTATGGGTGCAGTGTAGCTGATTAATTAGGGTATTGCTAGTATTGCATGGATCATTTGGCGCACCGGGGAAGGGGAGTCGGATTGGGTTTGGATATGGTTGGCGGAACTCACTGGGATGCGAATGGCACAAGAGGGGGCCCTTGGTTGAAGATGTGCTCAGTTGGGGACATCGCCACCGGTGAAACCTCAGTGGGTCCGTACATGCTAGTAGTCCCTTTGTAAAGGCTATTTTGTGATCTCTTGGCCATACACCTAAGGAAGTGTAATTGGCATAAGAGAGGTTCTTTAGTCGCCGACGGGTGATGAAATCACAAACACGTGGGTAAAGTGGTACAAACTCTGCAGGGTATTAAAACTATCATGATAGCCGTGCTCCCGGTTAAGAGCACTTGGATGACCTACATGATTAGAGTGGTTTCGGTATTGGGATGGTTTGATACTGATTTTGGGATGGTATTATGGTTTATGGCAATGGATATGGTTAATGGTAATGAGAAATCTGGAATATGGATGATGGTAATGAAATATGGATTGGTATTATGGTAACTACATGGTTTATGATGGGTTTACTTCATATAAATATAATATATTACTTTTCAAATGTTTTAATGTACTTTTCAGCACTTAGCCTTTATTATATTCGTCATTTGAATCAACTACATGTAATACTTTCCACACTTGCTGAGTACGACATGTACTCACCCTTGCAATTCTCCCACCAACAATTGGAGGTCTGGATTGGGAGTATAATGGTGATAATGTGGAGTTATAGGCCGTGTCTGCCGTCAGCTTTCCTGTGGTGTTGATTGGAGTTGCGCTACCATATTGCTTAGTTGCTTTAATTAGTTATTTCTGCTGCATTAGTTCAAACTTGTCATCAATGTTCATTAGAGCTTGTATTTGAGGATATTCTGAATTGTGTAATAAAAGTGCTTAATTAATCTTGTTTTGTGGTAATTTTCTTTATATCCTTTTGTGAATGCACTCATGTATGTGTGTTGAACATCCTGGGCACACATATGCGTTCACTTGGTTCATTATCGGAACCGGGTAAGTGTGTGATCAACAGATGTGATGATCAACACATAAGCATTTGACAGTTATAGCAGCAACCATCACATTAACATTAACGAAGCATCACACATTGAGTAAATTAAGCACATCCAAAATAAATTACAATAGTTTGAAAACAAGTACATGTCCTTGATCACAAGTCCTTAATAGCTTAAAAACTACAACTAGTCTCAATCTCTCCTCCTTTGGCATCAAGGCACCAAAAAGGTAAAAATTGAGTGGAATCACTCATCATCACTGCCTCTCTCAATCTCAGTTCTCTCTTCATCTTCTTCTTCATCTTCGGGTGCTTGAGGAGGAGGAGAAGGAGCAGCAACACCAGCCAGTCCAAATGATGCCACCTCTTGTTCAGTTAAAGGAGGCATCTCAGTAATATCTTTTTCTGAGTCCTTTGAAATCTGAGGTGACCTCACTGGCTCAATCTATAGCTTGTCATGGATGGCTTTGATGTTGGCCTTCACATATCTTTGATGCTTCTTTCTGGCCAGACACTCTTTATGCTGCTTGATTTCCACTTTGCAACAAGAAGCAAAGATGGATGATAGCATCTGCAGAATTCCACTGGATGACTCTCTAGGAGGTGGTGGATTAGGAGCAGTAGCCTCAGATCTTGTGCCTTCTTGAGCCCTTTTGGATCTTTGTTCCTCTGCAGGTGAGGTGGGTACATATGGAACAGTGTAGATAGTAGTCTTATAGGGCCTGAGTCTGGTATGAGCCACATCCTTGACAAATTCCTATCTTGTCACCTTCTCAATCATATACATGATGTAAGGTGCGTAACCACAGGACTTGTCAGGGGTGATGGAGATGTTCACAATGTCATTGTACATGTACTCAAAGACATTGAAAGTCATTTTCCTGCTTATCACCTTCATCAATGACCTGAGGGTGCCTTGAATAGTCCCTGGATCTCCCTCCTTGGGAGCTATGGTCTTCCTTAGGATCCTATTAAGGACAGCATAGAAAGGCTTCAGATACTTAGTGGTTGGAGACTTAAATGGCATATTTGTATCATAAAGAAAGTCAAGCTGATCTTTCTCCAAAGGCTTCAGATTGTGGATAATGATGTCATTCTCCAAAGAATCTTCCAGGTGAAGAATTCTTGCAAACTCCTCATAAGTGACACTATACTGTGCTCCATGTGTCATCCAGATCATCTTGTCACTGTCCTCATGAGCAAAATAAAGAGTTGAGTAGAATTGAGTGATGACCTCAATGTTCCAGTCCCACTAGAAAGAGACTAGATCTTTTAGTCCATGCAGCTCCAAGGCTTCTAGAACCTCTTGATAGGCTTGACATCTTTTGGACAGGATTCCTCATCTTTAAATACACATGCTCATAATAGTCAGCATGGAAATTACTCCAAAATCCGGGATCAACTGATTGTTTGGGCTGATCATAGACTTCTACCTTCCTGAACTTGTCAGTTAGGTCACCACCTTTGCTAGTGAAATCAGCACTAGATGGATGTCTGATGCGATAAGTACGAGCTTTCATCTTCAATGGACCAATAGGGCCACTAGCAAGTCCTTTGCCCTTGTTAAGAGTTATCCTAGGCCCCAATGATCTCTCAGCAGTATTCTTGCCCAGAGCCTTCTTCACTACCACTCTCCTTCTCTTAGGAAGAGTGTCGTCAGAAGGAGGAGAGTGGACATTGACATCATGTCTTTTCTTCATCACATTCTCCTTGGCTCTCTACACTCGAGCACATTGTATATCTTCATCATAGTGAAAAGAACTATCCTCTAAACCCGAAGACATCGTGCCTGATAAGGAGGTTCAAGGACTAGATAAGAATCGATTTGAGACTAGTGCAAATTGGGATTTAGAAGCTCAAAATGTCAGGTACCGGACTTGTCCATTTTCAGAGAGCGGACTTGTCCGCGCCTGAGCACCAGACTAGTTTGGTATGGCATAAGAACCCTAAATTCCTATTTTCAACAGATCTAGCTCGAATCGATTCACAAGGACTAGGAAATAGTAGGAGTACGTCTAGATGAGTAATGTATGCCCTATGGAATCGAGTGAAATAAGCCAGAATGAAGAAAAGTTGAGAGTTAGGGTTTGAAGGGGATTTTAACGAAAACTTGAAGATCTGCGTTGAAGGAGCGAACTTGGGGCCAGATTAGTCCAGAGTGGACAAGCTCCGTGCCGAGGAGGAGATTTCCCGTGGAGAAATCCGAGTTTTTTTGGTGGCTAGATGTGGAAGTCGCCTTTGGAGCTCACGGAAGAGGAGAGAGAAACCAAATGAGGTTTTGAAGGGTGGAGGATGAGCTCCTAGCAGCGGATTAGGGTTAACCCCGACAAATCCGGACTAGTCCGATCGGCACCGGACAAGTCTGGTGCTTCAGACTCGGGCCGGACTAGTCTGTGCCAACAGACTAGTCCGGTTCTGGCGCCAGACAAGTCTGGTGTCAGCAGGACAAAACTAGATTGAAACAACTAGATTTTGGTTGTTTGATCTAATAGTGATTTGAAGGAGATTATTTCATAAATAATCTTGTTGAACATGACCAGTAAGCAATCAACAATCATACAATGGCCATAATTCACCAAGATTTACTCATTTAAATAGTTTTCAAGAGAAAATCGAGATAAGAGGCAGTTTTTGCAAAAATGAGTAAACTTTGAAATCACAATCAGGTATGCAATGTTTCAAGCCACATTTCTAGAGTCAAGTATATTTAGCTCGTTTCTTAGCTCACAAAACCTCTTTTCATCTAGTGGCTTGGTGAAAATATCTGCAAGTTGTTTTTCAGTCCTAACATGTGAAATTTCAATGTCACCTTTTAATGAATGATCTCTTAGCAAATGGTGACGAATATCTATGTGCTTAGTTCTTGAGTGCTCTACTGGGTTGTGTGCAATTTTTATAGCACTCTCATTATCACATCGGAGTGGAATATGGTTCAGATTGTAGCCATAGTCCCTTAGAGTTTGTCGCATCCAAAGTAGTTGTGCGCAACAACTACCGGCTGCAACATACTCCGCTTCGGCTATGGAAAGAGCAATGGAGTTTTGCATTTTAGATGACCATGAAACTAGGGATCTGCCAAGAAATTGACAGGTCCCCGACGTGCTCTTTCTATCGACTTTGCATCCTGCATAGTCGGCATCAGAATAACCTATCAAGTTAAACTTGGATCCTTTGGGATACCAAAGGCCCAAGTTGGGTGTGTGCACAAGGTACCTTAAGATTCTTTTTACGGCTGTTAAATGACACTCTTTAGGTGCGGCTTGAAATCTTGCACGCATACACACACTAAGCATAATAGCTGGCCTAGATGCACATAAATAGAGTAATGAGCCAATCATAGACCGATATACCGTTTGATCCACATTTGGACCATCTTTGTTGAGGTCGAGGTGTCCGTTAGTTGCGATGGGTGTCTTGATGGGCTTGGCCTTGTCCATATTGAACTTTTTGAGGATGTCCTGCGTGTACTTGGTTTGGCTTATGAATGTGACCTCTCTTAGTTACTTCACTTGGAATCCCAAGAAGAACTTCAATTCACCCATCATCGACATCTCGCACCTATCTGTCATAATCTTGCTAAACTCTTCACAAAATGACTTGTTGGTAGAACCAAAGATGATATCATCAACATAGATTTGACATACAAATAGATGATCACAAAATGTTTTGTGAACAGAGTATTATCAGTTTTTCCAATTTTAAAACCATTTTGAGTCAAAAAATCTCTAAGTCACTAATACCAAGCTCGGGGAGCTTGTTTGAGGCCATAGAGAGCCTTACATAGTTTATAGACATGGTTGGGGTACTCTTGATCTTCAAATCCTGGTGGCTGCTCCACATACACTTCCTCCTTAATCAAACCGTTGAGGAAAGCACTTTTGACGTCTATTTGATACAACTTGAAATTATGGTGAGTAGCATATGCCAATAAAATACGAATGACTCAAGTCTAGCTACTGGAGCAAAAGTTTCGTCGAAGTCCAAACCTTCGACTTGTGAGTAACCTTTAGCCACAAGTCTCGCTTTATTTCTCATTACCACTCCATGTTCATCTTGTTTGTTCCGAAGGACCCATTTGGTTCCAACAATGTTAGCCTTTGGTCTTTCCACCAGTTCCCATACTTCATTTCTCTTGAAGTTGTTCAACTCCTCTTGCATTGGCATCACCCAACATGGATCTTTTAAGGCTTCTTCTACCATGTATGGTTCAAGAAAAGAGACAATAGAGTAATATTCACAAAATTTGCAATGCGAGATCTAGTAGTTACTCCCTTAGCAATATCTCCAATGATGTTGTTGATCGGATGATCTCTTTGTACACTCTGATGTACTCTTGGGTGAGGGACTTGTGAAGTTCCTTGCTCTTCATTGTCTTCATGTTCATTGTCTCTCCCTAAATCATTGCTTCTGTGGTTACATGGATCTTCTTGATCTTCCTGATTTTGATCTTGTGCATGGGCTCCCCCTTGATCATTGCTTCCTTGTTGAGGTTCATCTTGTGCACTTGAGTCTTGTGGTTGCTCTTGAGGTAGAATATCACCAAGTGCCATTTTCCTCAACACTTCACATGGGGCTTCTTCTTGATCTAGCACACACTTATCAACTTGCTCCACTTGGGAGTCGTTAGTCTCATCGAACACTACGTCACGTGCTACTTCAACAAGGACAGAGACTTTGTTGAAGACATGATAGGCGTAGCATTCGAATCATAACCGAGCAAGAACCCTTCATCAGATTTCAAAGCGAACTTCGAAGTCCTCGATTTCTTGTTCAGAATAAAACATTTACAACCAAATACTTTAAAATATGAAACATTTGGTTTGTTACCAGTAAGAAGCTCATATGGTGTTTTCTTCAAGAGTCGATGAAGATACAATCGAGTTGTGGCGTGACAAGCGGTGTTCATTGCTTCAGCCCAAAACCGGTCCGATGTCTTGTATTCATATAACATTGTCCTCGCTGTTTCAATTAGCGTTCTGTTTTTACTTTCGGCCACCCCATTTTGTTGAGGGGGGTAGGGTGCCAAAACTCGTGCTTTATTCCTTCTTCATCAAGGTACTCCTCAACTTGTGTATTTTTGAATTCTGTCCCGTTGTCACTTCTAATATTCTTCAAGGTTGATGAGAATTCGTTTTGAGCTCTTTTTAGGAATTTCTTGAGTTTCTCGAGTTTCGCCGATGCTTATGTAAGCAATTCGACCAAAAAGATCCATGTGAAGAAGTGCCAGCGATCTTATAGTAGTCATCACGTTCCTGGTGGGGTGCGGTGCTCCAACTTATTTTCCCGCTTGGCAAGCGCTGCACGGTCTGTCTTTCTCAAAATAACATCCTTTAAACCTCGTATGTGACCACCTTTTAGATGTTTTTGCAGATTTCTCATCCCAACATGGGCTAACCGTCTATGCCACAACCATCCCATGTTAGGTTTAGCAACCAAGCAAGTGTTGAGTTCAGCTTTATCTTTGTTGAAGTCAACAAGATAGAGTTTTCCCTTCAACATTCCCTTGAATGCAATCGAGCCATCGTTTCTTCTAAAAATGGTCACACCCTCATTAGTGAATAAACAGTTATAACCTTTGTCGCATAGCTGAGATATTGACAGAAGGTTATAATCTAAATAATCTACATGTAAAACATTCGAGAGAGTATGTTGAGAAGAGATTTCAATTTTACCGCTGTTAAGGACCTTCCCTTCGTTGTTGTCTCCAAAGTATATCCCTTCACTTGGATTTGTGTTGCGCTCATACTCCACGAACATGTTCCTCTCTCTGGTCATGTGATTTGTGCATCCGCTTTCTAGCACCCATTTTGATCCACCGGAGGAGTAGGCCTGCAAAACAAGACTATTCCTTAGTTTTAGGTACCCAAGCTTGCTTGGGTCCTCTCAGGTTAGTCACAAGAGTCTTGGGCACCCACACACAAGTTTTCAAATTCTTGTGGTGTTGCCCTGCATATTTAGCAAATACATTTCCAAATTTGTCTTTCATAAGTACATATGAAGCATCAAAGTACGAAATAGTATTTGCAAGTCAGATTCATGCGATTTTTCCTTAACAAAAGTAATTTTTTTCTTAGCATGATCATTTGTGGACATGTGTTTGTTCTTGTTAAACCAATACCATCTTTGACGTTAGGAGGTCTAGTGACCATATATGCACTACGTGCATATTTGATCTTCTCCTTGTCAAAGATGCCACTTTAGGAAGGATGCTTTGCATGAGAAGTAGAAGAATCAGATTTGACAACATTTTTCTTAATAGTACATGTGCAAGTTGCAATAGCTGTCGAACTTACACCTTTGGAAGGTGATCTTTTGGAGGAGGAGGAGTGAATTTGCTTGAATGACTCAACTTGCACTTCAAGAATCTTGCTAACTTTTGACAAGTTAGCAAGTTCATCCTTGATTGCAAGGTGTGAGTCTTCTAGCTTTGAGTAAGTTTCCTTACTAAATGCTAGCTCATGCTCAAGTGACTTGCTCTTCTCTCATTCAAGCTCAAGGAGTTTCTCAACCTCTTTATACCTCTTCCTTTCACAGATCAGCATATCTTCTTGTCGATTGACAAGCTCCTCCTTCTCAAAGATTTCATCCGACAACGTTTTTATTTTCTTTGATGCAGTTTTACTCAATCCCCTAAGCATCTCCTCATTTTCACTAGAACTGACAAAATCATCAATAGAGGAATTTAGCGAGGGAGGGGTGAGTTGAACCTTTTTATTGCTTTCCTTAGCCATACGGCAGGTGTGATTGTGAGTCTCCCGTCCTCCCATGTTTGGAAAGAGTGTAGACTTCTTGATGGGCTTCTTGATGGCAATGGTGGCCATCTCCTCTTCTTCATCGGAGGAGGACTCGTCATTTGAGTCCCACTCCTTGCCAATATGTGCTTGATGAGTTTGCGTCTTTTTCTAAAGATCTTCCTTTCTTGAGGCTTTGTTTCCTTCTTTCTCTCGTTCTCTTCGTAGGTGCAGTCAACCATGAAGTGATCGTGCTTGCCGCAGTTATAACAAGTGCATCGATCCTTGGATTTTCCTTTCTCTTTGCTCTTCCTTTCATTTGAGTTGTTTCCATGTCTTCTTTTCATTATGCGCTTGAATTTCTTGATGAAGAGTACCATCTCTTCATCATCTAGGTCAGTGCTCATGTCTCTTGTATCTTCGTCGTCTTGAGCTTCATGAGTTTCCTTTCCTTTAGGCTTGCAAGTTGCTTTGAGAGCAACTTCCTTCTTTTTGGAGGAGGTGAGCTTAGCTAGATATTTGACGTATTGGGCTTCCTTCTCCATCATCTCATGGTTAATGATCTTGCCCAATAGTTCATCCGAAGTCATTTTGTGGAACCCGGGGCTTTCTCGGATCATTGAGCATAAGGTGACGTTTCTTGGTATAAAGGCTCGAATCATTCTTTTAACCACCTCATGGTCAGTCCACTTCTTGCTTTCATAGGCACATATCTTGTTGATAAGCGCCTTCATCCGGTTGTACCTGTCTTGAGGTGATTTGTCTTCCTCAATAGCAAATCTCCCCAACTCTCCTTCAAGCATTTCAATTTTGGCTTCTCGAACTGACCTATTTCCCTCGTGAGTTGTTTTAAGTGTATCCCAGATTTCTTTAGCTATTTCCAATCCATTGATCTTGGTGAACTCCTCTCTGCTCAGTGATGAGGTGATCACTGCAATAGCTTGTGCGTTGCAGTGGATTTCTTGTTCTTGTTCTGGAGTGAGCTCTTCGTCTGTATCTAGGATATCTACACCTGTGCACACAATATGCCCAAGACTAGGATTCAAAGAGATTAGATGTATCTTCATAGTGTATTTCCACATGGTGTAGTCGTTTCTGTAAAATTGCGAAGGCTTTCCCATCAGAATGGAAATATAACGATTATTTGAGTTATGATGATTATAATTGTAAGGATATCGGAAGTAGTCGTGATGACCACTCCCCGTTGTCTTCTCGTCCTCCTTTGCCTTTTGGCTCAGAAGTTTCTTCCTTAGAAGTGCCATCAGTTGATGCACTTCTTCATCATCATGTGGATTCTCCCTCAATACATCGAAGGCTTTAATATCTTGATCTTCCTCTATATTGAGCACCTTCGGGATCTCGTTGCTCTTCTCAACAGCCATTGATCTCTTCGAGCGGTGAGTCTCGTTGATAGAGAACCTGCTCTGATACCAATTGAATGTGTCCTAGAGGGGGGTGAATAGGCTTTGAAAATTTCTTGCACACTTAATCAAACGGTCAAAAACTTGATTGACCGGACTTGTCCGGTTATGTGTGCGGACTAGTCCGGTGTGCTTGGTGTATGTCGATTTGACTAAGTATTGATACAGGATTTAAGTTATTTTAAGCAGCAGAAATGTGAACAACAGATAAGATTACTTGAATTTATTATTGATGTCAGAAAGTTGCACTTGAGAAGCAATTTGAAATTCAAATTCTAATATTGATCAACTATGTGCCCTAATAAATTAAGATGTAAAAATAAAGGAGCACGCAAGACACCGATTTTTACCAAGGTTCAATCTCACAAAAGAGATCTACTCCTCGTTGAGGAAGCCCACACAGAGTCGAGTCTCTTCAAACCCTTTACCTCGTCAAGTCACCACACAAGGCTGACTTGATTCCACTATCACGAGCAATCACCGAGTTTATGGGGCAACCTCACACGTTGAGGTCTCCCACGAGAATTACAATGAGAAAATGATCAAATACACTCAAAAATATTACAAGAGAGAGTACGAGTGTAAAGAGATCAAACCCCAAGAGCTCAACGACGTGTATACGATGATCACCCAACCCCAAATCTGAATGTTCAATTGATTTTCACCTTTTTGGGACTTTAGATGTGTGGGGGGATGTGTTTTTGTGCTCTTGGGACAGGTGGCAGCGCTAGGGTTTATGAGTTTGACAGTAGGAATTGTTAATTAATATTGTGGGGCTGTGGATCACCTATATATAGGGTTTCCAAAAAGTTTCCGTTAGAGATCTCGACGACCGGACTAGTCCGTACTGGGGACCAGACTTGTCCGGTGTGCTGTGTAAAAGTCGGCGTGAAATGTGCAGCACACTAGAAACCCTACTTGTGTGTGGTATACCGGACTAGTCCGGTTGGTGTCCGGACTTATCCGATGCCAAGTGAAATTTGACTCCAGAGAGTTGAACGGACTAGTCCTGTGCTGTGAATAGACTTGTCCAGAGTGTAGTTAAAAGGGTTTATAGAGACTTGAATGGACTAGTCCGGTCCAATATCGGACTAGTCCGGTGCACCTTGTTATTTGGTTCCAGAAAGTATATCGGACTAGTCTGGTCCATGGTCGGACTAGTCCGGTGCACAATGCATTTGGACTACATAGAGTTAAACAAACTAGTCCGGTCCATGAACGGACTATCCAGCACTTAGTAAATTTTTAGGTGTTTTTTAATCCCTTACGCTTTCGCAAATACTTGAGATCTTGGGATGTGTCTCTCACGCACATCCTATACATTTAATCTATTTTGCACTTCTATTGTCAGTTGGGCTTTTCTCTTTTGTACACCTCTTCATTTTTCACCTTTTTGAGTGCACCAAACTATCTCATTTAGCTTAACTTGTAGTCATCTCAATAAATTCATTAGGATCTCATTTATTTGTCACCAATCATCCAAAACCCACAAGGGAGTGCCTAGATGCACTTTCAGGAACAGCTCCTCAAGCGCCGAGATGCATTAGAAAATAAGGAGCAAGAGCTCCAGGAGAGAGAAGACGAAATCTCTCAGAAGCTAGCACGCGGCGAGCAGGACCTGGCCATCTGCGAGGAAAAATTTATGTCCTGGCGCAAAGCTGAGAAGCAGCAAATATGGCTGAAGGGAGAAGGAGTCAGCAAGTGGGAGACTGTTGTCTCTTCCAGGGAAGCTAAGGTGAAAGCTAAGGTGAAGGACCTTGCGGAGAAGCAAGACCACTTGAACCTCCGAGAGAAGCAAATCACTGACTAAGAGAGACAGCTGGCTGAACGGATTTAGGAGCATGCTAAAGAGGTCGAGCGGTTCTCGAAGGAGGGCTCTGTGGAGCTATCATCCACAAGAAAGTCGTTGGAAGAGCTTCAAAGTACGAGGGCAATAGAGTCCCACCAGGTTTGGGACTTCCTTGGGCGAGCGGAAGATGCTCTGATGCCACTGGGGTTCAGTTCAGTCCGACCGGTTGACCACAAGCCAGAGATGGACAAAGCTTTGGTGGCGCTCAACTCTACTGGGGCTAAGCTGGATTCGCTGGAAGATGTGATCAGCGACCAACTTGAGACCGAGGGAAAATCCTTGGCGAAGAATGTTGCAGAATATGTGCTAACATACTTCCGCGGTCGGGATCCCTCTATGTCTGTAACTCCGGTAATTGACGGACCTATTGCTGAGGAGGAAGAAACTGCCAAGGCAAGCGTCCAAGAACCCGCCCAGAAGGTTGCTACTTACTTCCAGCGGAACTCCAGTAGCTAGGATCCTTCCCTTTTGTACCTTCACCTTGTAAATCTCCAAATATCGAATGAATGAAATCATTTAAAAATCCATTTTTATCTTGTTGGCCCCCTGGTAGATGTGCTAAATTGATGAGGACACCTACCATAAGGAATTCGCAATGTCTTGAATATTTTATTGCTCCAAACTCGTAGCTACTATGATAGCTCTAAGGTCTGAGTCTTGCATCCGAAATCTTAAAGGATCCTTTGCCACGTACATGACGTCGACGGCGGCCCCCTCGGAGTTGTCGAAGCTTAGTTGTTACAACAGCGCCCATTGTCAACATATGAAACATCAACAGCGGACCCCCTGGGAGTTGTTGGAGCTTATTTGCTTTGACGACGCCCACTGTCAACGTATTAAACGTCAACAGCGGGCCCCTTGGGTGATGTCGGTGCTAGGTGATCTAGCGGCACCCACCATCAATGTGAAAGTCGTCGACAATTATTCTTTTTTTCCTGCATATGAGAAACAAGAAAAGTAGTAAAATTCGTCCTCTTGCCTATAGCTTATTTGCGGCTTATTATCCTTCTTCAAATTTTAGGTCCTAATAAATTCATTGTGACAATATAAGTATACTGATTAAACTTCCATAGGTTTGTGTGCTCTCTGGACACGCCTTACTGAGACCCACCAGGATAGGTACAGTGGCGTACTTAGGGTGCTAAGTCGATAGCGCACTCCGGACCTATCATTGGCATTGGTTTTCAGGCGAGTAGGCCATCCAACAATACTAGGATCCAATATAAGATTACCAATAAAACTTATGTATATATCACATAAATCTTTAGGACTAACTTCAAGTGGATTGCACAACATCACTATTGACAAGAAGGTAAAATAAGGAAAAAAAATGAGCATGTGCAAAGTAAATGCACGTAGAATCAGTTTTCATATAAATGTATTTCATTATTGGTCCGAATAACTGGGGAAGGCAATGACGCACTTAAAGTACATGACCAAGTTAAGTGTGCTATTTATCTTGGACCAATCCGACTCTGTTCATAGACTCTATGAGATACATTTTATACAAATACACATTCATCTTTGTGCTACTAAGTATAGAACTTATGGAGAAGCTCAATATTCCAGGGATTGGGAAGTGATATCCCATGCTCTGTTGCCAAGCAAACGCAACCGGGGCAAGAAACTTTGATAACTCGGAAGAGACCCTCCCAGCTAGGGGAAAGTTTGTTCATCCCTTCTCGAGTGAGTATTCCCCGCAGCACCAGATTGCCTTCTTCTAAGTGTCGATTGCGCACATGCCTTTGTTGATAGCGCCAGAGCGCCTGGCAGTATCGCGCATTTCGGACAGCTGCTCGGCACCTTGCCTCGTCGACGAGGTCCAAATCATCCCCACGTCGGAGCTAGTCCAACATGGCTTCATCGTAGGTCCAGACTCAGAGAGACCCCATGACGATTTCCGGAGGAATGTCAGCTTCGGCTCCGTACACCATGAAGAAGGGTGTTTCTCCTATTGCCCGGCTGGGTGTTGTCCAGCTCGCCCACAATGCAGATAGAAGCTCTTCTATCCAGTTGGCATCATGCTCTTCAAGCGCTCATAAGTGCGCGTCTTGAGTCCCTTGAGAATTTCTGCGTTTGCTCTCTTGTCTTGGCCATTGCTTACCGGATGAGCTACTAATGTGTAGCTCACAGTTATGTTGAGGTCTTTGCAATACTCTTAGAACGCTAAACTTGTGAATTGGGTCTCTTGTCAGTGATGACTCTGCTCGGAACTCCAAGTCTGAACAATGGAGTTCAAGAACTTGATGAAAGATTTTTCGTTGATTTTCACAACTGGAGTCGCTTCCGGCCACTTTGTGAACTTGTCGATGGCGACGTATAAGAATTGGTACCCTCCAACAGCTTTTGGGAAAGGTCCCAAAATATCCATCCCCCACGCAGTGAATGGCCATGAGGGAGGAATCATTTGCAGTGACTGCACTGGTGTATGAATTTGCTTCACGTAGAACTGGCATGCCTCGCACTTCTTGACCAGCTCGACTGCATCCTAGAGTGTTGTTGGCCAGTAAAAACCATGCCGGAAGGCCTTACCGACCAGCGTGTGAGATGACACGTGACTTCCACACTCGTCTCTGTGGATCTCAACGAGAAGTTCGCAGTCCACTTCCTGAGAAATGAACCGCATTAGAATGTCGTTGGCACCACGTTGATAGAGATCCCCTTCTACCAACGTGTATCTTTTAGCCAATCTGACAATTCGCTCACTGAACACACAATCTTCAGGAAGGATGTTGTCTTTCAAGTAGTTTCAAACCTCCGAGATCCATGCATCAGAACTTACTTGAGCTTCTGGATCTTGCGTGCTTGGTTGCTGGAAGCTTCCTGTAGCGCCTACGATCCTTGGTGGATGCTAAGGTAATAGGGCCACCGGGACCGCTAGCTACGGGGTGTTGGTCTCGCACCCGTCACTCAGTTTGGCAGGCTGAGCGGAAGGTGCCGATAATCTCCTGACAAAAACTCTGTCGGGTGCCTGAGCTCCTGTTGAAGCTTTCGTCGAGAGATCGTCAGCTTCAACGTTGTTGAGACGCTGGACATGACAGAGGTCCAGGACTTGGAACTCCTTTTCCAACTTCTAGACTTCAAGCAAATATGCAGCAAGCTGAGAGTTATTACAACTACATTCACCTTTGACTTGTTTGATGATGAGTTGCAAACCTCCCTTCACTAGCAGCTGTCGGATGCCAAATGATAGCATCATCTTGAGTCCGAAGATGAGAGCTTTGTATTCTACCATGGTGTTGGTTGCCTTGAAGTCGAGGCGTACCATGTCTTGACCTTCTTGCTGGTTGGAGCGAGGAGAAGGATCCCAACTTCGGCCCCCTACTTCTGCATTAAGCCATCGAAGTAGAGCATCCATCGAGGCTCATTGAAGACTGGGACCTTAGGTTTAGGCTTCTGCTCGTTGAGGCCCCCAGGACTTGATGGAGAAGGTGTCCACTCCGCCATGAAGTCAGCCAGTGCCTCACACTTGATTGCATGTCGAGGCAGGAATTTGAGATCAAACTATGCCAGCTCTGCAGCCCTCTGGGCAATATTTCCCGTTGAATTGGGGTTATTCAAAATAGCACGCAGTGGATAAGATGTTACCACTAATATCTTGTGGGCTTGGAAGTAATGACGTAGCTTCCTTGAGGCAATAAGAACTACGTACAGCAGCTTATGCACCTCAATGTATCGAGTCTTGGCGTTATGAAGTACTTCACTAATGAAGTATACTAGCCGCTAAACAGTTCAGACTTTGCCATAGGGGTCCGAAGTTTCTTCTTTATCAATCTGGACCCTACCAAAAGGGTCTGGATCTTCTTTTTGAGCGGTAGATACTCTCTTAGATGAGAGAGGTTGATCCACAGGCATCCTACCTTTAGGATCCGTGCCTGGGGGCTGGGACCCAGACTCACCCTTAGGTAGCTGCGGACCTCCTTGTAGGGGTCTGAGCTCCTGAGTTGAAGATGTCTCTGGTCTTTCCGCAAACAGGATTATGCTGACAACTTCCGTAGTTGCAGTGATGTAAAACAGAAGAGGGTCATCAGGTTCTAGAGCTACCATTATTGGTAGTGTGGTAAGGAGCTACTTGAGCTCTTGGTATGCCCTTTTTGCTTCTACAGACAAAATGGAATGGCCCGAACTTCTTCAATAGTTTGAAGAAGGGAAGTGCTCGCTCTGCCAGCCTTCAGATGAACCAGCTGAGCAAAGCTAAATATCTAGTAAGCATCTGGACATTCTTGATGCGGGCTGGAGGCCACATTGCTGCAATGGCTTCAATTCTTCGGTGGGTCACCAAGAAACCATGAAGCTTTCCGGAGTTAACCCCGAAGACACACTTGTCAGGATTGAGCTTCGTGCGTGTCAGGCGCAGCTTGTCAAAGATGGATTGAAGGTTGTCTAGCAGTGAGTCTTTGTCCTTCACTTTGACAACGATGTCATCAACGTAGCCTTCCACTAGGTCCCAGATCAGCTCCCCAAAGGTTTTGTGCATAGCTCGCACAAAGGTGGAGAGTGCATTTTTGAGACCATAAAACATTGTTGTGTAACAATAGAGACCATCTACTGTAATAAAAGCAATTTGCTCTTTGTCTTCCTTAAACATTGGAATTTGATGGAAACCAGAATATGTGTCTAAGAAACATAAAAGCTTACAGCCAGAGGTAGAATCTACTATTTGATCTATTCTTGGTAGTGGAAAGGGATCTTTTGGACATGCCTTATTCAAATTGGTGTAGTCGATGCACATCCGATGCTTCCTGCCGACCTTTGGCACGATGATCGGATTTGCGAGCCATCGCGGATGATATACCTCCCGGATGAATCCAACATCAAGCAGCTTCTTGACTTCTTCTCGGATGAAGTTCTGTCGCTCAACAGATTGTTTCTAGGGCTTCTGTTGTATAGGTCGTGCATTGGGGTAGATCTTCATATGGTACTCGATCACCTCCCTGAGGATCCCAAGCATTTGTGACGGTTTCCATGCAAACATGTTGACATTTGCCCAGAGGAAAGTGACGAGCACGAGTTCTTATTTGTCATGTAGACCTCCCGATATACGAGTGGTCTGAGTGGCATTAGAACCGATTTGAATGACTTTGATGCGAACGTTGGTGTCGCCGCTTGGCTGCACACGAGGTGCAGTGGTTGAGCCGCGCTGGCGCGAGCTCGGAGGTTGTTGAGTAGATTGCTCCTTGTCGGATTCAGCTTCTTGCGCTACTGCAAGAGCATGAAGCTTTTGCAGTGCAGTGACCCAGCAATGCGATCCCTCGAATCCGGAGGACGCCTGATGGATTTGGCATCTTCAACACTAGGTATCCATAGTGGGCCACTGCCATGAACCTATATAGGGTTGGCCTGCCTAGGATGGCATTGAAGGGTAAGTTGATGTGTGCCACATCAAATACTAGCTTCTCAGACCGATACTTCTCAGGTGTCCTGAAGGTCATCGGGAGAGTAACAGAGCTAAGAGGTGTTATAGCTCTCGGACACACTCTGGAGAATGGGCGCGAGGGCCTCAGTTCTGAGAGGCTGAGCTGGAGCTTTACAAAGGTTGTAAAGCTGATCAAATTTGAGAGTCGCGCCACCATCCACCAAGACATGGAAGAGCTACATATTGTTGATAGTCAGGGATACCATCAGAGGCAATTGTTCAGCTCCTGCCATGTTCCTCGGACAATCCGAAGCATCGCAGGTGATAGTAGTGTCCATCCACTTCCGATGGGGTTCCACCTTGGCGGTGAGAGCAGCAACAACCATCTCCCGATGCAAATTTTCACAATGCACTGAGAGGTAATGTCCCAGGATCCTCCATACATCATATGGAGAGTCTTCCGAAGTTCATTGTCGGAGTTGGTGTCAGAGTCATCAATAGTATTGTAGACTGCCTTTAACGTCTTCTTGGCATCTTGGAATCCTAACTCCTGATCAGACGGAGCTTTGTCAACTTTTTGTTTTCCTTCCAGCTGGCGAAAAGGTGTGTCATCTTGACCCTTGCTGTTGCGTTCGGCAAGACTCTTGACCTCGCGACAATCTTCAAGCTTGTGGGCCGTAGACTTGTGGATAGAACACCACATCTCGTGGCCTTCTTCACACAATGGTAGAGGTCGCTTGTCGGGGCATGGCCCTCGGCCACCTGGTGTTGTGGCAGCAGCAGCTGTAGGTGTGCCGACAAGTGACTTCTTCTTGCCACTTGACTTCTTTTTCTTTTTGCCACTGCCATTGGCAGTAGCTCCGGCTTTGGAGGCAGACTTACTAGCCTCCACAACTGGTTTGGAGTGTATTTCACGGTCCTTCGCAGCCCTGGCACGTTTGTTAGCCAGGCTAAAGAGTTTTGAGACACTACTGACATCCTTGGTTGTCATCTTCTCCAGCATCTTCATGTCTCGAACTCCCCATCAGAAGGCGACAACCACAGACGTTTGAGATAGAAGGAATTGTATTACGTACGTGAGAGAATCTATGGATGAAGGATTGCAGTGACTCTCTCGACTTTTTCTGTATATCAAAAAGGTCCAACTCAGTGCCAGGTCAGGTGTAGGAACTCCCGAAGTTGGCGATGAACTGACGGCATAGTTCCCCCCAACTGTAGATGGAGTCAGGGGGTAGGCTCATAAACCAGGACCTAGTAGTCCCAAGCAAAGCCATTGGGAAGTAATTGGCCATGACAGCCTCATTCCCTCCTGTCGTGAGGATAGTGGTGGATTAGATTTGAAGAAACGCGACGGGATTGACTATCCCGTCATACTTCTCTGAAAATGAGGCTCGAACTTGGGTGGCCATTCAACCATGCGGAGATATAAAGCGAGGGACAAACAGCCACTCCAACTCCCAACGAAGAAGTGTTTTCACGAGCAAGTTGCCTCTCACGACTACGCTCAATGTTGACATGGCCATACTGCCTCATGTACCGGCGGTCGAGCTCCGACCGGAGACCTTGAGTTGGAAACCTCGATGTCGTATGAGTACAATGAGCCCCTAAGGGTAGAGACAACACGTGCTGATAGGGCGCACGTCTGCTGAGTTGTGATGCCATAGGACCAAGTCTTCCAGGCAAGGTCCTGTTAGGGAAGGTGCCTACCCAGCATAAGGCAGAGCCTGCTTGTTGAGTGTTGTGGTTGCGGCTACAACCAGATGCTCAACGTCAGCACACTATTGTTCTAGCCTGGCAAGAGGACCTCCCGGCACTGGAGGAGAGTTCGTGTTGCGTTCAGCGCGTTCTCTGAGTTGTTGGTCAATTCCGAGACCAACGCAAAGACACCATCCTGTTGTCCAGCGTTCGCTACTGCAGCAGGTGGTGGTGGTGGTATGACGATGTTGGCCGGCTGCTAAGTATTGGCGAGATTTCCACCAACCACTTGTTCAGCCGGTCCGTTCGAAGCGTCGGAAGAGTTCACCATCTTGAAGATCTAAAAGCCCCCCTACCGGGTGCACCAAATGGCGAAGTGTTCCAATGAAACTTCCCCGAGTACTACTTAGAAGTAGCTCGCAGAGGTTCGTATTTAGGCAGGGAGCAAAATCAAGATCGAAGTGCAAGGTGACACAAGGAGTTTTACGTGATTCGGGCCGCTTGAGCATAATACCCTACTCCACGGGGTGTTTGTGTATTGGATTGCTTTGAGCGAGTATGGTGGTGAGCTGGTCTGAATGACTTGTGTTCTACCGTGCAGCGTATTCCTTTTATATGTCAAGGACTGGCTGTTACAGTATGTGTCATAGCCCGACAGGTGGCCCCGACTGTAATAACCACCCTATACACAATCTACGGGTGTTGAGGGGGGTTAATAGTATGATAACATGCCTTAATAGTAGCGTTATCGATCTTGATAGTCCTATCATTGTGCATCATTAATATGGCATTAATGACGTGTTAACTATGTCTTGTAACGGCCATTTGATATCCCTTGAATGTTCGTGCCTTGAAGATCCCAGAGTCTTCTCGTTGTAGACATAGATCCGGAAGTATGACATGTGGCAGCTCCAGAGCTTCTCTCTACAGGGAGGTAGGTCCGGAGCTACTGGACACATGATAGCACCGAAGCTTCCCTTGTTGGGGAGGCAGGTCTGGAGGTACTGGACACATGGAAGCGTCAGAGCCACCCTAAGGAGGGAGGCAGATTCGGCACTGCAGGACACGTGGCAGTGCTGGAGCCAGCCTAAGGAGGGAGGCAGGTCCAGCACTGCAGGACACGTGTTGCCTCCGAAAGTCCATAACACTGGAAGGTGGAACTCAACATGTCTCCTTCTGGTACGAAGGGGTACCTGGTATGCAGGGTATCGACAGCGACCGACAAGGAGTCCAACTCGGAGGCGAGGATTTCCATATTGGAGCTTCCACGGATTCTTTGGGGGAAGATCAAGCCATTGACATATTATCATTTATCTAGTCACAACCCAAGACAAACCCCAGTTTGCATTTAAGTCTTTTTTGATGTTTTGCTTTTATCACTATGTTGACTAATATATGAATTGTGCATTAGGTCTATTGTGTTTGAAAACACGAAATGCATGACCCACAATCCTCTGGAGTGTATAGGTTTATATCTAAACGCGTAGAATTGCCATGCTAATGTTGTAGAGAATCCAATAGAAGTCGAGTAGATGGAATCTACTCGCGAGATAGCAGTATTGTTACATGGGATTGATTACTTTAGGGAATGGTTTATGAACTGAACATGAGATCGGGCAGCGGGATAGGATGCAGTGAACGTGGTCTCGGTTGCGTAGCCCTGCCTGTGTTGATTGAGGACCGCACCGTGTGTGGCCCTGTTGAGCAAGTTTGAGTTGTATTGGAGGCATACTGGATATATGGGACCCAGGAAACCGATGTAACTTGCTCACTTTGGCATCGAGGCATAACCCACCGTCTTATAGGTGTGGGTTAAGGGCAGCAAGGTGTATTACTGCCAGCTGGCACTTCACACTCTGTGTGGGGGCCTCCTGCCCATAGCGGTGGGACCGGTCCGACGTGTAGGTGGCAAGTGAAAGTTTGCTGCGTAAAACATCAGTGGAGCATGCCTTCATAGCTCTGAGTGTGGGTGTATGTGTCGTGTTATCCGGGTGTTTTTGATTCTAATCACCATCACTCGCGGTTGTGGATTGAGCATACTTGTTCACTGAGTCATGATGTAGTATTTAAGAGTAGTTGCAATCTTATGAATTATGCTTTCATGAATATAATTGTATTGCAACTTGTATGGATTAGAAATAGCACAATTAAGTTTATTATTTCCAAACATGTAACTTGTATGCAGCTTATGCAACTTTGGGCATATAACATCATAGATGAAGTGTTTCTTGTTTGATTGTAGAGTTCATGATGTGCCATGCCTATGGAATGTCATTTGCTACTTTAAAATTTGAGAATAAGGATCTACTATTAAGCGAGTCCTTTATGCAAATTTTAGCTTTTCTATATTATGAGTTCCCTGCATGTAGAGTTCCATGCTTAGTGGAGACGGTTAAGTCTTGTTGAGCCTTCATGCACACAATTGCTTTATATGTGATTTTGCAGGTTTACTTATATTGTTGTTGTTATGGGTGGTCTTTGAGACCTCGAACTACCGAGATGTATTTCTCACATGACACCATGTCGCTGCCTTATTGATCTTCGTGTTACTAGTGAGAAGCGTCCACGGGCATGGACGGCTTCTCAAGTGCTTAGATAGATTGAGAGTGTGAGTATGTACTTTCCGCTGCGTGTGTATCGTTGTTGTACACTATGTTGTAAACTGTATCTTCTTGTAAAATGGAAACTTTGTATCTTTACTATGCCTTTTCGTGTGTGATGTTGGGTGCCGCATCGCACGACACCATCCAATGTGATTCCTGAAATGTCGAGACCCTGGTCCTCATACCGGCGATGCAGTTTGTAGGCCAGACTTCGCGGACAGCTGTGTGAGGATATACTCGCTCGTTTCTCGAGTGTCGTCGTTCACCCGAGGTACACCCAAAGGAATAGTCTGATAAGATCGATTTCACAGAAACAGGATCACGTTCCATCGAAGAGTTGGTTGCAGCAGTATGAGGTATGTACTTTAAGAATTCTAATCATAAATTTCATATTTTAATAAGTATTAGTTACTAACTTTAATGTTTTTTGTTCGTTACAGTCGGAAAACATTCACCCGATGCGGATGAGTACACGGTCTCTAGACACTTGGAGGCGTAGTTTTTGTGGCTTTTTGGGTAGATAATGTTCACAGATTCACATGGGGACTCCTGCTACAAGCACTTGATCTACTTTGCTAGGGAGATAGTGGACACTCCACTTGAAGTACTACCGCAGTACAGTTGGGGTGCAGCGGTGCTTGCGGCTATGTATTGAGGTCTCTGTAATGATTGCACGAAGGTAATTTATACGAATCTAATATTTATGCATATGTTATATTACTATCTCATAATGATCTAATATGTCTTATTTCTATTGTATGAAGATCATGTCGGATGGAATTTTGTCTGGGTGTCCTATGTTGCTGATTTTTGTGCATACGAGCGATTTGCGATAGGTCGGCCGGTGGTTGACGTAACCCCGTATGGCGACACTTTGTACGGGGACACGGAGGAGGACAGACCGACAATAGGCACATTGTGAACTCGAAGAAGGGTAATTGAAATTGTTGTTCATATATGTTGAATGTCACATGAAAATGTACTAACTTAAATGTTATGTTTACTTTTTCAGCATGCATGGGGCGACGTCACATTGCATAGGAGGTACCCGGAGTACACGATATAGTTCGACCGCCTACACGTCGATAGCGATATCGTTTGGATGCCTTACTTGTACGAGACTGTGCAGCGACACACGCCCAGCGGGTTGTCCTTGTTGTGCACGAGAAATGCAGACTTTTGGTTCACACGAAAAGCTCTCGCGTACAATATTCGTGTGGATGAGTAGTCACCTCATCGGGTGATGCGTCAATTCGAGCTGCAGCAGGTTTTTCCAGTCCCAACAGATCTTGTGGTTCCAGCTTCTACTCACACGTAAGTTTCTTGTTTCATTTCCATATCCATCATAAATTAGCCTTTCTATTCCTCAATAACATTTACTGATACACGCAAGCACACATGCAAGGGTTTTGCCTCTACCTTGTTCTGACCTCACATGGAACCGTGGGTACAACAATGGGCAGGTGCTGTTTTAGACATCATTGAAGACTCTTTTCTGTTCACTCTGGAGTCGTACGCGGAGTACATGCAATGGTACGTGACTCGGACACATATCAGGATCACGTACACACCAGTTGAGCCAGAGGTACATGTTGCGTCTACTAGTGACACGTACCCTAGGTACCAGGATCGTAACACCTAAGTTGCAATAAGATTGCTCTTTCTTTAGTTATTCTATATACATTGCTTTTATTAGTACATACATAATTTAAATTTCATTGTTTGCAGTTTGAGATACTCTGCCATGTAGACTTAGAGTCTGCAGCAATAGATCGGGGGACTGAATTAGGATTGTAGGTACCTACGTCCGAGATGACGTCAACATGGAAGAAGGTCAAGACTTACATAAAGGACGCCATGAAGAACTTGGCTCTGTCGTGCACAAAGTCTTGTCATCAGGACTCTTCCGTGCAGCAGCCGAGGTTCACTTCTGCTACGACAGTTCCACCGTCTGCACCGGTTCCACCGTCTGCGCCTGTTGAGCCAGCAGGTAAGATTTTTTTGTACAATTCATTTTTCATATTTTCAGGACCGGCTCTATGTTTTGGAGGGCCCTAGGGCGAAATTGATGGCAATGGGCCCTATATATATTGCTACTTTTAATTTAAAATATCTAGATGCACATTCTGCTAGTATTATAATCTCAAATAAGAACTAGATTTCAATGACTTTGTATGACTTTAAACATTAGAAATGTGGCCATATAGTATTTAGATTAGATAAAACACCTTGATCAAGCAGCCCGGTAGGCACACTGAAGTTCCGGATAGGTGAAAAGGGAAAATTTATTAAATGTAAAATTGCTATCATAGTTGCAAACACTTCTTTACTAGATTGATATATCAAAACATAACAACAGTTCTAATGTTCTTCCACATTCCATGATCATGAGCTCACTCCTGTAATTATGCAACATGCTCAGGTAGCAAATGATACTTTGTTTGAAGTCAGAATAAATTGACAGATGCATGATAACACATAGTAGTCGCACAAGTAAGTTATGACAAATAAATTATAAAATACATATATATGAGCAGCAGCACTCTAGACTCTTGGAGATGACTGTTGCAATTAGAACCACCAACTAGTGGAGGATGGATGTGAGAGGAGAAACAGATGGTGGAGTCATATCTGAGGGATAGCATAGTACGCCACGGACAAGGCAGTGGCAAGTGGTGCAGCAGTAAGCACTTCGTGGTGGCTGAGTAGGGTTAGATTGTTGGAATGAAAAGTGGAGGCGAGATCGAGTAGAGACAATGGGGGGCGATAGTGTGAGGAGCAGTAACATCGAGAAACAAAAAAAGTAGCAACTGGAGAGGAGCAGAATCTGCGGTGGTCTAGTGTGGGCGCGTTGCGGCAGATCCGTGTTCTAGCGCAGTGGGGAGCAGGGAGCGGTGAGGGAAGCGCGCGGCAGCCGGTGCAAAAGGTGCACGGCGGCGGCAGGCCGGGGCGAGTTATACGAACGAAGCCAGGTTGCAATCAGGGGCCCCTCCCGAGCCTAGGCCCTAAGCGGTCGCCCCTCCCGCCTAGGCCTAGAGCCGAGCCTGCATATTTGTTGATGCTACTAATGTAATCTTTTATCATTATAGTACCAGCGATGTCGTACGTTTGTCCTACGCGTCCTGCTGATATTGTTGGTACGTCCAACTGGTGCAGTGGTAAGGGTTTCCGAGTTTTAAAATCAAGCTTTGTAAAGATTATTTTTTTTACTTATACTTGTAATAACAACAATATTTTGTAGGTTTCGACGATCCATCCTTCGGTTCCGATGCTGCTCAGCAAGACTTCGGAGACATCTTTGATTGTGCGAGTTATGCTGCCTCCACAGCACCAGACACGCTTCCTCGGACACAGGGAGCTCCAGATGTAACATCTATGAGTATGATCCCCTCATAGGACTGCACCATTTTTCCCAATGGTAGACGTCAGGTAACAAACGTACTTCGCGATTCTATCCATTTCATATTCACATTTCCATTCTATTATTTATATGACACATTTTGAATCATGCAGTCTCCACCATCTCTTTGTGAGTTCAGACATTATGTCAATCACAAACTATCACCAGAAGACATCGAGTACGTGTATAGCCCGTATAGATCTGCTATCAGGAACTTCCTCTATGAAATAGAGAGTGACGAAAGGGTTGAGAGAGATAGGAGGGAGAGAGTTGAACAGGAAGAGCGGTGTCGCAAGCGTCAAGAGGAGCGTGACGTGAGGAAGAAGAGTATCATCGCAAGGTTCAGGAGGAGGAACGGCAGGCAAGAGAGGCTAAGAGGGAGTGCATGCGCGAGAGAGCACATCATGCAAGGGAAGTCGGGCCAGATGCATTCTGCAAGGGAAAATATTCCTGTTGCACTCAGTAGGCTCTACATGAACCATGCTCGACTTTAATTTCAACTAAGGTGTGTTACACGTAGGTTGACGCACATAGGTTAGACATTAAGTGCATCATATACACATCATTTGTATCGTCAATTTTAATTTTCTGTTCATAAATATGTGTTGTATGCCTTATATATAATTGTAGTAGAGAGGCAGAGAACATGCACTTATTTGTGAACTTCGTAATGTATACAATCACCGAGTTTATTAATTAAATGCATGTATTTGTGTCACTTTGGTACTGTGCTCCTAATGCATATTTCAAAAGTACATAACAATTCATCCCATATAGCAAAAGTTTGTGTAATTCATTGCATGAAATCATAAACTACATTTACTTCCATAGGAACATCTTTCAAATTTGTCTCTAAGTATTTTTAAATCACTGTAATAAATTGAATACAATGGTGGCAAAAATTTTGAAATTCAACTGTGTGACCGTGATGCATAATCCAAAAGCACATAACAGTTCAATCCTGAGACCAAAAGTTTACGTAAGTCATTGCATGTAATAAGTGGTTGTAACGAGTATTATCATTTGTAATGATGAGTTTGTACATGAACTGCACAGAAAAGTATCCATTATGTGTTAAAGACCATCTAAACATATCGTCTCGTTCATTCAATGTAATATGTATTAATTTAATTACCAGCCTATTCCATTTGACTAGATTAACACATGTCAGACCTCTTCTAAAAGAAATATTTAGAGGAATAGTGCTAAACACTGTAGCCACAATAGCATGTTTATTCCTTGCAATATTATATAAAGAAGTGTGTCGATATTCTAAAGTTGTGTTCCCTAGCCATCTGTCTTCCCAGAATCTAGTATTTTTCCACTATTAATTTGTAAATAACCAAGTTTTAAATTTTTTCCTTAACATCCATCAAGCTCGACCAGAAATGTGAATCCCCCACCCTCTTCTGTACCTGTTCAACTGTTTTATTTTTCAAATATTTCCTTTTCAATAAATTATGCCATACTCCGTTCTCGTTGAGCACTTTGAATAGCCAACATTTCAAAAATATGTCCCTAAATATTTTTAAATCCATGTCCAAAACTGAACACAACGAGCCAAAGTCTTCAAATTCAATGTTCTGGGCAAGTGGGAGTGAGTGGCGTGGCAGCCACGGGGCAAACTGTCCACGATGTGTACGGCACTTCTGCCCATGTGGCGAAACTGTTCACATTGTGGACGGCTCTCCTACCATATGGGCTTGCCGTCCACAGTGTGAATGGCTTGGTGGCTAGTTTTGCAAAAAAAGAATTTGACGGCTATTAATATTAAATCATTAAATAATAATGCTAAAATGAAAAAAATACAAGAGCTAATCAGCCTCTATATGCGTAACGTACAGCCGGATACATGTACATATTTGCAACCGTAGACGTACGCATCATGTCAAGAACAATCTACTGTCCACTGATAGATGAAAAGTTATGGCTATATATAGACATGATCAGAATGACAACCGCAACTCACGCCACAGTTGTGGCGAAGCTAATGGTGCCTATATCACTCTCTCTCGGTTTCATGTGATGATTGTCTATTTATTGGTAAAGGCAGTGACCCTTGTGGCGTACTCCTTCTATCTCAAATTACTTGGCACTCTGTAGTTCAAAAATAAATTAGAGAGTAACAAGTAATTTTGGATGGAGACAGTACTTCATCAACGGCAAATATTGAATACGATACACGTACAAGCTGCAGTTTACATTCTAAAAAGCGTTGCGGGTCCTGACGACGCCTCCTGCTATACTAGCCATATCAGTATCACTACAGGAAAAACGATCATTTGCGACGGCTGGTTTTATTTGCGACGGCCAGCCGTCGCAAATAGATTAAATTACGACGGCCTGCCTTTGGCCGTCGCAAATAACGCGGCCGTCGCAAATAACACCTTATTTGCGACGGCCGACCATAAAGCCGTCGCAAATAACAACTTATTTGTGACGGCCAACCCTAGGACCGTCGCAACTAAGGTAGCTGTCGCAAATAAATGTTTATTTGCAACGGCTGCTAAAAATGCCGTCGCAAGTAATATTAATTGCGACGGCCGTATGGTGGGGCCGTCGCAATTTAATTGGCCGTCGCAAATAAGGGCTTTTATCCCGACCCCGATGGTTCATTCACGTAGGGCTGTCAACAAGCCGAGCTCGAGCGAGCTTGCCCTCCGAGGCTCGAGCTCGTTAAGAATTCGAGTCGAGCTCGAGCCGAGCCTGAAATTCGGTTGATCCTACGGTCAAGCTCGAGCTCGACTTGATAAGGCTCGTTTAAATAGTTAGGCTCGGTTGAAGCTCGTAAAAGCTCGAGTTCGAGCTCGGGAAGCTCGTTTAAACAGTAAAAATGAATAATAATCAAGAAAAAATATTAATAAATAATATTTATAAAACATAATTTATCTAGACGAGTCTTATCGAGCTTAACGAGCTTGAGCTCGTCAAGCTCGCGAGCTCAAGATGAAGCTCGAGTTCGGCTCGTTTATTTGTCGAGCCGAGCTTGAATCGAGCTTTTAACGAGCCGAACTCGAGTAGCTCACGAGCCTCGAGCTTCATTGACAGCCCTACATTCACGTCCACTCAACACACAGCCCCGCCGCCCTCCGCGCCCCGCCGCCTGCCCGCCGCCCTGCCGCGACCCGCTGCCGGCCCGCCGTCGCCGCCCCGCCGCCCCGCTGTCACCGTCCCGCTGTCACCGCCCCGCCGCCTCGCCGCCCCGCCGTCGCCGCCCCGCCGCCCCGGCTCGTCGCGGCCCCGGCCTCGCCGGCCCCGGACCGCCGCGCCCCCGCTGCTCGCGCCGCCCCTGGCCCCGACGCCTCCGAGGTGAGCTCGGTTTTTTTTTGTTAAATGTTAATTGGCTTCTATTAGTTGATTTGATTGTGTAGCTTCAATTGTTACCATCGTTCAAACCATGCTGACTGTTACTCACTTGAAAATACCTAGCCTACATGAGCACATTTAATTTCCGACCATTATAAAATCAAATCAAATCCAGTCAAGCACTGCACTGCATTGCATTGCATCGCATGCGTAATCTTGTTTTGACCACCAACTCTCCTTGAAATCGATCGCGTGCCCCAGCAACACAGAGACACTGAGTGGATGCCTGCCAAGTGTGAAAGAATTACTAGCAGGGGAACGGATTAGATTAGCAGTAGCAGATGGTCCGTTCAATCCGGAATCAACAAGGTCAAGTCTCGGTCCAACATGGCAGCGACCCACTGATGACGTGACGTGATGTGACGTGACGCGGTGTGGCTGGAAAAAGCATGTTGCTTCTTCGTTTGCGTGTTGTGGTGAGTCGCCGGATGCACGAGCAAATTCCACTCGTTTGGATATCCACGGATCATGTGACGCCGACAAAACATCAACGAGGTCAAGGCGCCCCCGTCCGATCACTTTTGAAGAATCGCTATCTTCTAGAGCAAGCGGAAGAGGAAGAGGAGGTGATGATCCCAATCTCTTGCTACTCCTCGAATAAAACATTTCGACGACGAGGACAACTGCTCGGATGTCATGTCGTTGTGCAACCGCAACTTGCCCTAATCCTTCTCTCCGCTCCTTAATATCACCTCCTGGCTAGCAAAGTCGAAGTTCCTCCGTTCTTGTGCTTCCTAGAGCAGAAACTCTGGCAGCCATCACCATTCTTCATTTTTCTGGCCGAAATCAAGCGTGTGGATCGGGACCGTTGGTTTAACTCTTTCTGACTTCCTTCCCGGTGCGGCCTGCTCCTTCTGCTCGATCTGACTGCGCCTCTTAAATCTGAAAATTAGCACTAGAGTAACCTCTTAAAGCTGAAAATTAGGTTATTAACCATTGTGTTTTAGCGAGTGGGGGACTTGCTTCTGGATCAACCAAAAGCATCATAATATGGTGATCTAGCTGGTCCAATTATATTCTGTTCTTTGAGTGTTCTAGCTATTTTTATCAAATCGGTCTTGACATAATGCATTTTCTTTACATTGCTTAGGTCCCCTCCCCACCGTGCACACTCAGATCCACTTCACTGCTCAGGTATGGCACCATCATTCTTCTCTTATTGTATAGTAGCTTCTCTGATATGTATAATGTTCCAACTATTTTTTATCAAATTTTTAATGATGTAACACATTTTATTTAGATTTGCATCACCATGTTACTAGTTCAGCCTATGTCAAGTGTGTGATCTAGATGTTGCTACATGATTATGTTTTTTTAGGTTTAGATAATTTTTTGTCATGCTTTGGTAAATATGTTTATTATGTAGGTTACTAGAATTAATAATTTTTTTCTCTTGTTCTTTTGATTGCGTGAGTGTTTAGAATTAATAGTTTTTTCTATTCTGTTTAGTGTATGTTTGGACTTTAGTGCATTCAGATAATGTTTTTGAGTGACTACTTAATATATATAAATAAAAGGGTTTTGGGCCGGCTCGGACCAACCCAGAAGGGCACGACACGCAATAAGTGTGATCGTGCCGTGTAGACCATAGTAGTCAAGGCGACATGGAAGCTAACGGGTTGGTAAGGACGTCAATGACCCGCGATTGCATGGACGGTGGAAATGGATGTGGAATTGTCATCTAAGACCAACTTTTCTCTCACTCTTTCTCTAGTTCTTTCCTCTCTCTTAAATGAGCTGAAAATGAAAATGAGCAACGTAACATATAGCAATGTATTACCCATTTCGGATCGGCGCGTCTCACATGCCATTGGCATGTGAGATGTGCAGGTTTGGAATTGTCCCTTTTTGGACAGCCTCGGAGTGACCGAGTGGGCGTGGCTTGTGACGAGACGCGGGTCCGGATTTGGACAAGATTTCGGTGGCGTAACCCTGTTGTTCTCTGCTGCACCATTTTCGGGCGTGCAGTGGAGAACAGCGGGGTTATGCTGCCGAAATTTCATTCGAATCCGGATCACGCGTCTCGTCATGAGCACGCTCCGCTCGGTCACTCTTGGGTGGGTTTAGGATCTATCTGCCTAGGTTGTAGGGTCGTGACATGACACAACAATACATTAACGACAATTTCTTTCGCGTTAAACTGCAGAGTCAAACATGGGTGAAGACCGCAGTTGGATGTATACTGGCTGGAAGAGCAGAACTGGTGGTCACTCCGATGAGTGGTTTATCAAGTTAGATCAATTTTTGGATCGAGCATTTTCGTTGTCAACGGAAGATATGGTGCGGTGCCCATGTACAAAATGTCGGAACACCAAGTTTTTGAGAAGATTGGAGCTTTCGTTTCACTTATGTCGAAACAGTTTCACTCCACATTATGAAGTGTGGACCTTTCATGGCGAGACTAATTCTCGAGTCATAGCCGAAGTGGATGAGGATGATGATATCACAAAGGTTGATAGGATGGATGAGATGCTAGAAGCTCTGGAAGCGGAGGATCCTCTTACAAATGAGGCAGAGAAGTTCTTCGAGGAGCTGAAGAAATCACAAGAGCTGTTGCATGAACACACGGTTGTGACCGTACTTGCTTTCTTGACTAGATTTATGGCAATTAAGTCCAAGTACTTTTTTCCATCAACTGCTACAATGATCTCATGAAATTGATCTGCGATATCCTTTCACAACCTCACAAAGCGCCACCAGATATGTATCAGTCAAAGATCATGATATCTGGTCTCGGTATGAAGTATGAGAAAATTGATATGTGCCCAGACAACTGCATGCTATTCTGGAAAGAGCACGCCAATGAGAAGATGTGCTTGAAATGTGGTAAATCGAGGTATGTCGAAGTTGTTAATGACAATGGCGATAATGTGATGACAGATGTCACACATAAGCAGCTTCGTTACTTGCCTGTGACACCTCGGTTGAAGCGGATGTTTCTTTCAAAAAGAACCGCAAGACACATGAGATGGCACAAAGAAGGTAAACGTGAGAACAAAGAATTCTTGACGCATCCGTCTGACGGTGATTCATGGAAGGCGCTTGTCGGTACCCTAAAAACCATACACCCCCTGAGGTTACAAAGATCTCAAGGGAAGGACATCTACTCAAATTGAAGACCCTCGGGGGCCCACTTGCCAGACGTAACCGGACCCGCTTCTCCAACATGGTTAGCCCCTAGGTTGCCACGTGTACTGTCAGACCGGAGTTATTACCCGCAAGGGTGAAGCTCCGGGCTAGCCACTGAAACGGCACCTCCGGACTTAACCCCTGACCGAGAGAAGCTCCGGACCTGACACGTGCCAGGCCGCCCCGGAGCTTCCCGCTTCCCACAAGCAAGCTCCGGAGCTGCCACGTGTCCATACGTCGGAGCTAGCCGCTTCAAACCCCCGGGAGACGTTGTAACGGCTCCGGATCTCCAAAGGACAGCTGCAGACTTCAAGACCCGATTAATTATCATTAATTCCACATTAATGACACTTAATCGGACAATCTTAACACCTGTAACGGCACTGTCGGAGCCGTTACAGGGTTATTAACAACAATTAATCTCGTGTATCAATACTAATAACCGTCAGGGCCACATGTCGGGCCAGGCTGACTTGTAACGGTTTGTCCTTGTGCTATAAAAGGACAAACCGACGATACACGAGGGGAGAACTCTCGAACACTCTGAAGCTCACAAGTTAATACAACACACACACACCCGTGGAGTAGGGTATTACGCTCAGGCGGCCCGAACCACGTAAACTACTGTGTTACTCGTGTCCAATCGCGTTTCATCTTATTGAGTCTCCGCGCGCCCAAACCGAACCACAAACTCCTTCAACACTTTCGTAGTGTCAGGGGATCTGCCGACTCCAACAGTCGACAGTTGGCGCGCCAGGTAGGGGCGCCTGATATCTTCAAGAATGGTGAATTCTGCGGCTGGATCATCCAACGGGCAACCTGCTGCTCAGGCTGTCGGAGGCAATCCCTCCAATATGCAGCCACCGGCAGGAGCCTCAGTTCCAGCAGGAGTCACACTCCCACCACCACCATCTTCTCCGGCAAGACATGCCGGACGACATGATGGTGCACCGGTGTCACATTCTGCGCCGGCAAGTCGTGACAACCCAGAACACGCGCTCCATGCAGCGCGTGCTCTCCTCCAGCGACCACCACCTCCGGATGCATCTCAAGGTGCCATGGAGCAATGGAGAGCTGATGTTGAGCATTTGGTCACAGCAGCGGCCGAACGCCTCAACAACCAGGGTCCACCTCCTTCAGGGCGGGCCCCGTCGCAGCGACAAACGTTGTCTGGAAGACTTGGTCCACATGTCTCCAACAACCGGAGAAGAGCTGCGTCACAGCAAGTGACGTCGTTGCCCTCTGGGGCACGACGCGCTCATACCGCATCTCGACTTTCGACACATGACCTCCGGGCGGAGCTTGATCGCCGATACCGCCAACAGGATGGCCGTGTCCACATCGAGCGAGCTCGAGAAAGACGAGATGCTCAAGACCTTTCTACTCTGGAAGGAGTAGGAGGAGGCTGTTCCGCCCTAGCCATGCACCTGCGCATGGTTAGATGGCCACAGAAGTTCCGGCCACACTTGCCGGAAAAATTCGACGGGACTGTCAATCCCGTAGAATTTCTACAGATATACTCCACTGCAATCTTAGCAGCTGGAGGAAACGAGGCCGTAATGGCCAATTACTTTCCAGTGGCCTTAACTGGGACCGCCAGGTCCTGGTTTATGAGCCTTCCACCCAACTCTATCGACAGTTGGGAGGAGCTGTGCTGCCAGTTCACCGCCAATTTCGGGAGTTCATACACCCGTCCGAGCACTGAACTGGACCTTTTTGCGGTCGTGCAAAAAGGAGGAGAATCTTTGCGGTCATTCATCCAGAGATTTTCTCAGGTACGTAACACAATCCCTTCTATCTCAAGCGCTTATGTCATTGTGGCATTCAGACAGGGTGTACGAGACAAGAAGATGTTGGAGAAGCTGGCGATCAAAGAGATCACCAGCGTCACGGAGCTCTTCAGCCTGGCTGACAAATGTGCCAGAGCTGCGGAGGGTCGTGAAATGCACTCCAAACCAACCTTGGAGGATCATAAAAAATCCTCCAAAGAAGAAGCCGCTACCTCCGGGAGTGGCAAGAAGAAAAAGAAGACCAACGGCAAGAAGAAGCCGTCGGCCGGCACATCCAACGTTGCAGCCACTGCAACTCCTGGTGGCCGGGGGCCACGCCCCGAGAAGCGACCTCAACCGTCTTCTGAAGACGGTGGCAAATCCAAGATGTGGTGCCCCATTCACAAAACGAGCAGCCACAGACTGGAGGACTGCCGGGAGGTCCAAAACCTTGCCGAGCGCTACCACAAGCGCCGGGAAGGGTCTCCCTTCCGACAGAGGGAGGGAAAACAAAAGGTCGATGAAGCTCCAGCTGAAGAGGAGTTAGGGTTTCAGGACCCCAAAAAGGTCCTGAAAGCCGTCTACACCTCCGTCGACGATGACTCCGACGTCTCCGACAACGAGCATCGAAAAACCATGAACACCATCTTTGGTGGATCATGGGACATCACTTCTCGTCGTGTCATCAAGACTATGCGACGGGATATGGCTGCTGTAGCTCCTACAGCTAGACCGGAGCCACATCGAAAGTGGATGGACACACCCATCACTTTTGATGCTTCGGACTGTCCTCAAAGCATGGTCGGAGCTGGCCAATTACCCTTGATGGTATCTCCCACCATCAACAACATCCAGCTCCATCACGTCCTGGTAGACGGAGGTTCGGGGCTTAACCTCATCAGCTTTGAAGCTTTCACTAAGCTTCAGCTCCGACCTTCGGACCTCCAGCCCTCTCGACCTTTCTCCGGAGTAGGTCCGGGGGCCATCACTCCACTCGGAGCTATTACTCTCCCCGTTACCTTCGGGACCCGGGAGAAGTATCGCACCGAGAAGTTGATCTTCGACGTCGCTCAGATCAACTTACCATTCAACGCCATCTTGGGTAGACCTGCCTTGTACAAATTCATGGCAGCTGCTCATTATGGATACCTGGTGTTGAAGATGCCAACACCAGTAGGCGTTCTCCGGATCCGCGGAGATCGCACTGCCGGAGTAACTGCTCTGGAGGAACTCCACGCACTCACCACAGCGCAAGAAGAGGACTCCAGACAGAAGCAAGCTCCACAACCTCCGAGCATTCGTCAACGAGGCTCGACCTCTGCACCTCGTGTGCAGCCAAGCGGCGACACCGACATTCCCGTCAAAGTCGTCCAAATTGGTTCCGATGTCACTCAAACTACCCGCATATCGGGTGGCTTGAACGACAAATAGGAACTCGCGCTCATCACTTTCCTCCGAGCTAACGTTGACGTGTTTGCTTGGCAACCGTCACAAATGCCTGGGATCCCCAGGGAAGTGATTGAGCACAATCTGAAGATTTACCCCGACGCTCGGCCTGTGCATCAGAAACCTCGGAAGCAATCTGTAGAGCGACAGAACTTCATCCGACAAGAAGTGAAGAAGTTGCTCGAAGCCGGATTCATCCGAGAAGTCTACCATCCAAAATGGCTGGCAAACCCAGTCGTTGTGCCTAAGGCCGGCGGGAAACTTCGGATGTGCATCGACTACACCACACTGAATAAGGCATGTCCAAAAGATCCATTCCCACTACCTAGAATAGATCAGATAGTGGATTCCACCTCCGGGTGCGAGTTACTGTGTTTTCTAGACGCATATTCTGGATATCATCAAATCAGGATGTCTAGGGAAGATGAAGAACATACTTCATTCATCACAGTGGATGGATTGTATTGTTACACAGCCATGCCTTTTGGTCTCAAGAATGCAGCTTCAACTTTTGTACGAGCTATGTACAAAACTTTCGAAGAACTCATCAGAGACATAGTGGAAGTGTACGTCGATGACATCGTGGTCAAAGTCAAAAACAAGGAATCCCTCTTGGACACCTTGCAGGCTGTCTTCGATAAGCTGCGGGCCACCCGCACGAAGCTAAACCCAGACAAGTGCGTCTTCGGGGTTAGTTCCGGAAAGCTTCTTGGTTTCCTGGTAAGTCACCGGGGCATAGAGGCTAATCCGGCGAAGATAAAAGCCATTGAAGACATGCGGCCACCAACCCGCATCAAAGACATCCAAAAATTAACTGGATGTCTAGCAGCCCTCAGCCGGTTCATTTCAAGACTGGCGGAAAGGGCACTTCCTTTCTTCAAGTTACTGAGGAAGTCCGGACCATTCCAATGGTCTGAAGAAGCAGAGAAGGCATTCCAGGAGCTGAAATAGTTCCTCACCACCCTACCAGTCTTGGTAGCTCCGAACCCCGGTGAGCCTTTACTGCTTTACATTTCAGCTGCTGACGAAGTCGTCAGTATGGTTCTGGTTGCGGAGAGACCGGAACTACCCAATACTCAGGAATCCAGACCCCTTCGGGAGGGTCCGGAGGTTCCTGAAAGCGGGTCTGGGTCCCAGCTCCCAGACTTGAACCCACAAGAAGCCACTTCAGAGGACCCTGATTCCTCCGAGAGGATCCAGGTCATTCCTGAAGAAGCTCCGGGTTCTTCCACCCAGAACCCGGAGGTCCCCGAAGATAGTCTGGACCCCTCCGAGAGGGTCCGGATCAATGAAGAGGAAGCTCCGGACCCCTCCGGGAGGGTCCGGACCATTCAACGCCCGGTATACTTCATCAGTGAAGTGTTACATGATGCCAAGACTCGATACCTAGAGGTGCATAAGCTGCTTTATGCAGTTCTTATTGCCTCAAGGAAGCTTCGACACTATTTTCAAGCTCACAAAGTCTCGGTGGTAACCTCATATCCACTTCGAGCGATCCTGCATAATCCCAATTCAACTGGGAATATTGCAAAGTGGGCAGCGGAACTGGCTGAATTTGACCTTGAATTCATTCCAAGACAAGCAATCAAGAGTCAAGCGTTGGCAGATTTCGTGGCAGAATGGACTCCCTCTCCATTAAACCCTGGGGGCCCCAGCGAGCAGAAGACGGAACCACAAGTTCCAGCCTTCACTAAGCCTCACTGGACCCTTTACTTCGACGGCTCCATGCAGAAGCAGGGAGCCGGAGCTGGAATCCTTCTCCTCGCACCAACCGGGGAGAAGGTGAAATACATGGTGCGTCTTGACTTCAAGGCAACCAACAACATGGCGGAGTACGAAGCACTCATCTATGGGTTAAAGGTGGCACTATCATATGGTGTCAAGCAGTTGCTGGTCAAAGGAGATTCACAACTTGTCATCAAACAGGTGAAGGGTGAATGCTCCTGCAATAATCTCCAGCTGGCTGCTTATCTCCTTGAAGTCCAGAGGCTTCAGAAGGACTTCGAAGTCCTAGACCTTCACCATGTTCAGCGTGCTCACAACGCTGAAGCTGACGAACTCTCGACCAAGGCGTCAACCGGAGCTCCGGCTCCTGACGGAACCTTTGTCCGGAGGTTGTCAAAACCCACAGTTCAGCCTGCCGAACTGAACGAAGGGGGCGAGATCAGCATCCCGAAGCTGGCGGTCCCGATGGCCCTGTTACCATGGCAGCCATCAAGGGTCGTAGGTGCTGCCGGAAGCTCCGAGCAACCCAGCACGCAAGACTCAAATGCTCAAGTCAGTTCTGATGCATGGATCTCGGAGATCCGGAACTACTTGAAAGACAACATCCTTCCTGACGATGATGTATCCGCTGACCGGGTAGTCAGATTGGCTAAAAGATACACGTTGGTAGAAGGGGATCTCTACCGGCGCGGTGCCAACGGCATCCTAATGCGGTGCATCACAAGGGAAGAAGGCTGCGAGCTCCTCGCAGAAATCCATGGAGGTGAGTGTGGGAACCACGCATCTTCCCGCACGCTGGTCGGAAAAGCCTTTCGGCACGGCTTCTACTGGCCTACAGCGCTCCAGGATGCTACTGAGCTAGTGAAGAAATGCAAAGCATGCCAATTTCATGCAAAGCAAATTCATACACCTGCTCAGTCCTTACAAATGATACCTCCTACATGGCCTTTCGCTGTGTGGGGGATGGACATCTTGGGACCCTTCCCAAGAGCCGTCGGAGGTTACAAGTTCCTGTACGTCGCCATCGACAAGTTCACCAAGTGGCCGGAAGCTACTCCTGTTGTGACGATCAACAAACAATCTGCAATCAATTTTCTACAATCTATCGTGAGCAGATTCGGAGTCCCAAATAAGATCATCACTGATAATGGGACTCAGTTCACAAGCTCCGCATTTCAAGGATATTGCGAAGACCTCAGCATACAAGTTTGCTACGCTTCTGTAGCTCATCCTGCCAGCAATGGACAAGCCGAGAGAGTAAACGCAGAGATCCTTAAAGGACTCAAAACGCGCACTTATGAGCGTTTGAAAAAGCACGGAGCCAATTGGATCGAAGAGCTTCCGCCCACTCTATGGGCCAACAGGACTTCTCCAAGTCGGGCAACCGGAGAAACACCCTTCTTCCTGGTGTACGGAGCTGAAGCGATCCTTCCTCCGGAAATCACCTTGGGTTCCCCCCGAGTCCGGACCTTCGACGAAGCCGCGCAGGACCAGTTCCGGCGTGAAGACCTAGACCTCCTCGAGGAGGGAAGGTGCCAAGCAGCTGTTCGGAATGCCCGATACCGCCAAGCTCTACGGCGTTATCACCAGCGGCATGTACACAACCGACAGCTCGAGGAAGGCGATCTGGTGCTACGGAGAATACTATCCAGAGAAGGGCAAAACAAACTCTCCCCCGGCTGGGAAGGGCCCTTCCGAGTGATCAAAGTATCCCGTCCCGGAAGCGTTCGCTTGGCTACTGAGGATGGGACACCTCTCCCAAATCCTTGGAACATCGAGCACCTCCGTAAGTTCTACACTTAATTCCACGGAGGTGAGTCTTAAGTAACTTGAAATGTATGTTATAGAGTCATTGTACAGAGTCGGGTAGTTCCTCCGGGAGAGCAGCCGGATCTTTCCCGAAAGGTTTGAAAAGCTCATGCAACACTTGATACAGTCTCCGGACTAGAAGTGTGGCTAACTACCCTGGGTCAAACGAGAAACCAAACACACTTAGCCTGGTTCCGTACCCTAAGAGTGTACTTGTTTCCCCTGTACCCCGGACCTATAATGAAAGACATCTTCATGTGAAATAGACTCCACGTGCATTCATTTTTGCATAAGGCTCGACATTTTTATTTTTCTCTTTCTTGTCTATAACAGAAACGTGCAATTCTTAAGAAGTTCTAGTTTAACCGGTTTATGTACGATTTGAGTTGAATTGTCGGATTTTTTAGATTTAAATGTCGTCTGTGGCCAACTCGCCTGAAAGCCGCCAAGCCATTCTAGGGCCGGAGTGCGCTATCGACTTAGCCTGGTCAAGCACCCTAAGTACGCCACTCTACCTACATCCCGGCAGGCCAAAGTAAGGTGGGTCCATGGACAATTGGATCTAAAAGAAAAGACAATTCATCTAATTGTACTAAAAATCGTGTTCAACTTGAAATTCTCTTGAGAACCGTAAGCCGCGACGAAGTTATAGATAAGGAACGAATTTTACTGTTTTTCTTGGCTTAAGTGTGCAGGAAAAATGAACCCAAAGTTGAGGGAGAAAAACCGGAGCTAACCAAGCTCCGACTCCCACCAGGGCGTCAACCGTCGGAGTTGACTTAAAGATGGTGAGAAGACCCTACCACTAGAGTCTGTTGCCAACAAACCAGGCGTGGCAAGGGTCACTGCCGGAGCTACTAAGCTCCGACACCTTGAAGTATTAACTATCGACGCTCAACGTGTTGGTAGAGGCTATTGCCGGAGCTACTAAGCTCCGATGATGGACAGTGCCGGAGCTTCTAAGCTCCGACGACTTCAAGGGACCTTCACTATCGAAAACTTCGAACCTAAATTATACGAGTTCGAAGCAAATTTGTCTTCAACAAAATTCAACATCTTTTTGGTACATGTCCACAATCAAATTGTGCACATCTACCAGGGGGCCAAGTGAAGATAAAGATGTTGAAGACAAAAAAAAATGAAATTCACGAAAAATTGGGGATTTCATTTCATCAGAAGACCGGAGATTACATCTGAAGACAAGGGATTACAAAATTGAGGAAGAAGAGAAGATACAAGTAAAGGCTAAGAGAGACAGTCCTAGACCCTATGGAAGAATTCGGCGACCTTCTGAGCGACCTCCGACACGCTGGCTCGGGTAGCTTCGCCTTCTCCTTCGACGGGGCCTTCAAGCACCGGGTCCAGAGGGAATCGAGGGTTCCGGCTAGTGTAGCACGTCAACACATACTCTGTGACGTTCCTAGCCAGGGATTGCCCCTCGACTTCCAGCTGGTCCGCGATGACGTCGCCCACCTTGGAGAGCTTGCTGCCCGCAGCGCTCAGCGCTTGCAACGCAAGGTCCGGCTCCGGCTCCGGATCATCCGGAAGCACGGGGCTGAAACCCATCAGCGCTAGCGCATCGTCGGCCTTGCTCAGGAACTCCCAAATTTGTAGGGAGTCCGTCTTCCTCAGGCCCTTCATCTCTTCCAGGGATCTCCGGGCCGCCGCCAGCTCCGAATTCTCGCGGGAGAGACGCTCAACTTCTTTGGCGTTTTGCTGAATCTTCGCAGCAACCCGCTTCTCAAGTCTTCCGAGCTCCTCCTCCCGGAGGTGGATCTTGTTCCGGCGGTCAACCAGGTCTTTCTCCCTAGCCTCTATTTTCTTCTCCCGGGCGACAAGGGCACACTCGTACTCGTAGAGTTCCTGCCCCCGCACCCAGGTCTTCTCCTCCTCCTCGAGGCAGCGCTCTTCCAATTTTTTAGTGCGCTCCTCGAGGCCCTTGTCCGCCAGAGCTGTTTTCTCGGCGAGCTCATCCTCCCGTCGCAAGACGTCATCCCGTAGCTCCAGGAGTTTTTGCTCCTCATCCTCGAGCCGCTTTTCCCTTCCCTCAAGTGCCTCTCGGTGCTTGATGAGTGCGGTGCTGATGGCCTCGAGTTGATCGAACCGAGCGTTGGCCGCGTCGTTAGCAGCCTTAGCTTGGTCATGGAACTCCCGGGATTGAGCGTCGAGGGCGTGAGTCATGCTCTCCCTCTCGTCCAGCAGCTCACCCCAGAGCTCCAGGCGGACCTTCTCCCGCCTGATCCATTCCTTGTCATCAGCAATCCTCGACTGCGCCAGCTTAGTCTCAAAGTGGAGCCGATTACGCCACCTCCTAAGGGTTTGGCGCTCCTCTTCAAGAGCTTTGCTGTCGTGGAAGAAGGCCAGTTGAACCTGACGTAGACTGGAGCAGGCATTGTCGATGGACATCGACAGAGCGATGGGCTCCGGACCTGCTGGGATCTCCTCCGCTGGTTCCAGCGGGTCTTCATTTACAAAAATTGGGTCCCACTCTACGAGAGTGGAACCCCGAGCTTCCAAAGCACTAGGGCACTCCTCCGGGATGGCCTCAGTCGCCACCGAAGAAGGTCCCGCCACCAAGTCTTCATTTGCCCCATCAGGCTGGGGGCCGGCGACTTCGTTCAGGCACTCTGGCTCCGCCACGGGTACCATCGACGTCGTCGCCTCCACTGGCTCCGGCCGGGACACTTCTTTTGAGGGAGGCTCAAGCTCCCTCGCCTCTTCGACCACCGGCTCTGCGGCCGGCGCTCCAGCAATCACCGGCTCTGCGGTCGACGCCTCCACAATCACCGGCTCTGCAGCCGGCGCTCCAATAATTACCGGCTCTACGACCGGAGCTTCGGAAGTAACCGGCTCAACTGCCGGAACCACTTCAACTTCCGGCTCGCATGCCGGGGCTTGAGCTACCTCCGGCTCAACCGCCGGGGCTTCAGCACTTTCCGGCTCCGAAGCCGGGACCGCTACTTCCTCCGACTCAACAGCCGGAGCTTCTACTTCTGCAGCACCAGGACCCGGAGCTTCAACCTCCGGAACGGGTGCCGCTGGCGCATCTTCAATCCCGTGGTCCGGCGCTACCACGGGAACTTCTGGAGACGAGTCGAGGTCCATGACCACGACAGCCGGCGCCGGAGCTGTCGCAGCCTCCGCTTGGGGCGGCACCGGAGCTGGAGCAGAAGCCCCCGCAGCCTCAGACACTGTGGCCGAGGGCGGAGCTTCACTCCCCTTTTTGGGAACGCTGCAGATAAAGAACGAAGAAATTGAGCAAATAGATGCTACAATTAAAAGTTAATCGAGGTAAGAAAGAAAAATTACCTTGGGAGGCTCACGCACCAACTTGCGCGGAACCTCTTTCCCGGACGTTCCGGGCTGGCCACGGTCGGTGTAGGAGCTCCGGGAGGACTCCCAAGACTTGCCGTGGCCGCGGGCGTTTCCCGGGTCGGAGCTCTCCTTGATCGGGAGGAACTCCTGGACCTGGAGGCCCTCACCGCTTCACGTGCCGGAGTCGCCTGCCCGGAACTGGCACCTCCGGAGGGATCCACCACGGGGACAGTCGCACTCCGGGAGGAACCCACTGCCGGAACAGTAGCGCTCCGAAAGGACCCCACCACAGGGACAGCCGCTACGGCGGTGGAGGATCTTCCTTCCTGAGGACGGGGAACTGGGGGGGAAGTAGCAAGCCCGACGGACCTTCCGTCAGCATGTCGCAGCTTCCTCTTCCGGCTCTCCGGCTCCTCCGCCAGCTCCTTGCCCTTGCCGGTGACCTCAGCTCTTGGCTGAGAGACAGGGGCGGAGCCGCCTTCCGACAACCCGGGGATCGCCAACCGGGCGGTTGATCTTCTCTCGACGACGCCAAGGTCGTCAAGTGCGGCCATCTTCCGCCGGAGCTCCCTACTGAACTCCACTTCCACGTTCAGGGGGAGGAAAGCCGGCGGCGGAGTCAAGTACTCTCCGTCAACATCGATGCCGTGCTGGAATTTCTTGAGGTGAAACTCCAAGGACTTCCCCACCATGCTGGACTTCAACCCGGTCTCGACCCGGTCCTCGTCCATCACGCTGTTGAGGGCCCAGGCGAGCTTCTCCCTCCCCTTCAGCGGTGCCCACCTGTTGGACAGGAAGTTGCAGAACACCGCCTGGGGAGTCAATCCTCCCTCCACACATTGGCGGATCCTGGACAGGACGGGGTCGAAAGCTGCCGCCAGCACCGGAACTTCGCTCCACACCGACGTATCAATGCCGGGCAGACCGTCTGGCAACTCCAACCGCTCGTGCTCCTCCACCCGGACGACTACCCAATCCTTCTTCCAGTCATCCCACTTCCCGGAAGGGAATGATCGGAGGTACTTGAACGGGCACTTCTTGCGCTTCACAAAGTAGTAGAAGCCAAGGTACTCGTCGCTTCGGCCGGTGGTTTGGACGGTGAAGAAGGTTCGGAAAAGCTCGATGCAGGGAGGGATTCCCACCCACATCTCGCAGAAGTGGACAAAGATGGACACAAGGAGGATGGAGTGAGGGCCAAGGTGGTATAGCTGCAGACCATAGAAGTCCAGCAGCATCAAGAAGAAGGAAGAAAACGGTGGGATCAGCCCCACCATGGCGTACGATGAAAAGTACACCATCTCGCCGGAGTGCTCCTTTTTAAAGGGAAGCTCTCCGCCAGCGCGGACTGAACGATTGAAGAAGTCCGACGACCACCCCATGAGGGCTCGGACCTTCTTCAGATCGCTTTCCGTCTTCAAACGACTCTCACGCAGACCCAACTCCATCGCAGCACAGCAAGGCAAGAGAAGAGGAGCAAAGCACGAGTTGGGAGTTTGAGCGCAAGAACAGATGAAAAGCGTAAAGAACTCCCGACGGTGCGCTTTCCTTCTTAAGTAAGCCCTCGCAACGCTTGGATGGAAACTGCAGGGGAGTCAAGGATACTACTCAAGAATTCAACCCAGCCGATGACAAGAGGGCCCGGGACCACCCTGACGATCAAGTCGAGGTTCTTACCCAGGCGAACAGTTGTCATCACGAGGCGGGAAACCCAAAGGCGGCGGACTGACAAGGCGCGCGGAACCGATACGGTTTTCGTATCGGGAACCGGCGACCTTCAATTGCGAGAGATCCGCACGTCAAAGATCTTATCTGCCGCCTGAGGTGCGCCACGCGTCGGGACTTAACCGTAAAGCCCCGCCAAAGGCACCTCCGAAGACCCTTGAAGACCCAGTTCAAGAGTCGCAAGTGTGGACCCACCTCCGGCGGAATGACTTCATCCCGTTGGCCTTCCCCGGAGGTAGGTCCAGAGGGCCACTGTCGGTACCCTAAAAACCATACACCCCCTGAGGTTACAAAGATCTCAAGGGAAGGACATCTACTCAAATTGAAGACCCTCGGGGGCCCACTTGCCAGACGTAACCGGACCCGCTTCTCCAACATGGTTAGCCCCTAGGTTGCCACGTGTACTGTCAGACCGGAGTTATTACCCGCAAGGGTGAAGCTCCGGGCTAGCCACTGAAACGGCACCTCCGGACTTAACCCCTGACCGAGAGAAGCTCCGGACCTGACACGTGCCAGGCCGCCCCGGAGCTTCCCGCTTCCCACAAGCAAGCTCCGGAGCTGCCACGTGTCCATACGTCGGAGCTAGCCGCTTCAAACCCCCGGGAGACGTTGTAACGGCTCCGGATCTCCAAAGGACAGCTGCAGACTTCAAGACCCGATTAATTATCATTAATTCCACATTAATGACACTTAATCGGACAAGCTTAACACCTGTAACGGCACTGTCGGAGCCGTTACAGGGTTATTAACAACAATTAATCTCGTGTATCAATACTAATAACCGTCAGGGCCACATGTCGGGCCAGGCTGACTTGTAACGGTTTGTCCTTGTGCTATAAAAGGACAAACCGACGATACACGAGGGGAGAACTCTCGAACACTCTGAAGCTCACAAGTTAATACAACACACACACACACCCGTGGAGTAGGGTATTACGCTCAGGCGGCCCGAACCACGTAAACTACTGTGTTACTCGTGTCCAATCGCGTTTCATCTTATTGAGTCTCCGCGCGCCCAAACCGAACCACAAACTCCTTCAACACTTTCGTAGTGTCAGGGGATCTGCCGACTCCAACAGTCGATAGCGCTAGACCGTTTTGATCCAGACTTTTCTCGTGATGCGAGGAATGTTCGCATCGGATTAGCGACAGACGGATTCTCACCGTTCAGTACGAACGCCACGCCATACTCATGTTGGCCTGTCTTTGTCATTTCGTACAACCTGCCACCTGCTTTTTGTACGAAGAACGAGTTCATGTTTCTCAGCCTCATTGTACCTGGACCTGATCATCCCGGTTCACGTCTCAATGTGATGTTAAAACCGCTGATCGAAGAATTGAAAGTATTGTGGACAAGAGTCGAAGCGTACGACAGTTACAAGAAGCAGAAATTCAACCTTCGAGCTGCTTATTTGTGGTCCGTCCATGATTTGTCGGCATACGGCATGTTTTCCGGATGGAGCACTCACGGTCGTCTGACGTGTCCGATATGTGCTTCAGACACGGATTGCTTTCAACTAACTCATGGAGGCAAAATATCTTACTTCGATTGTCACAGACGTTGGCTGCCCTCGAATCATATATTTAGGCAGCAGAGGCATGTCTTTCGAAAGAACACTGTTGTCACTAAAGGACCACCGAAGCATCTCAACGGGTCAGAAATTTCTGATATGTTGGACAAACTGGTGCCTGATGCAGGTCGTCCTGTATATTTCGTAGGTTATGGAGAGGAACACAATTAGACTCACATATGTGGACTTTGGGAGCTACCATATGTGAAGTCGTTGATTCTAATGCACAACATTGATGTCATGCATCAGGAGCGTAATATGAGCGAAAGTATCATAAGCACTTGCATGGATATGCCTGGCAAAACGAAAGACAATTATAAAGCTAGACTAGATTTGGCAGACATTTGTCACCGTCCAACTCTTGAAATCTCTGAAAGTGGTGGAAAGCCACGTGCTTCTTTCTGTCTTCGATCGAAAGAAAAGAAAGAAGTTATGAAATGGATGAAAACTTTGAAATTCCTAGCTGGTTACGCAGCTAGCCTGAAACGAGCCGTAAATGTTAACACAGGAAACCTCACTGGGTTCAAGAGTCATGATTATCACATTATAATGGAAAGACTCCTACCTGTTATGTTCTGAGGCTATCTAGATGATGCGGTGTGGAAGGTTTTAGCCGAGCTCAGCTATTTCTATAGACAGCTTTGTGCCAAAGAAATCAAGATCGGGATGATGGATAAGTTAGAGAAGGAGATACCCATACTTTTATGTAAGATGGAAAAAAATTTTCCATCGGGTTTCTTCAATCCAATGCAACATCTGCTTATCCATCTTCCATTCGAAGCTAAAGTTGGCGGTCCTGTGCAATATAGGTGGATGTATCACATTGAAAGAGCACTACAATATGTGAAACCAATGGTTGGCAACAGGGCAAGGGTGGAAGGGTGCATCGCTGAAGCATATGAAGTAGGATACTTTTCAAGTGTCTACTTTGCGGAAGAAAACAATATCAATACTTCAGCGATGCGGTACAATGTGGACGAAACACCCCCTCTAAGCGACCTTTCCATTTTTCAAACGAGAGGCGCCACTGTTGGTAGCTACACGACCTACGTGCTATCCGAACAGGAAAGGATTGTTGCTTTACTCTACATGTACGCAAATATAGAAGGCATGCAGAAATACTTCGAGTAAGTGTTTCTCCTACGTTTATGCTAACCGACATATTTTGCTACACATGTACTCTAAAAGATGTTTTTTCATGTTCAGCGAGTTCCACATACAATATTGGCCACATAGGTATCAACCTACAGCCAAACAAGTAGAAGCAATGCGAAAGGAAGGAATAAATGGGGGGCAGAGTTTTCTATCTTGGTTTCGAGAATATGTAATATTCTCTCGTCTTCTATGTATTATAAATTACTATTATTAAAGAAGTATTATGTAATATTCTCTCGTCTTTTATAACAGCGTCGGACTCACAATGTCCATGAAGATTTGCGGCAGCTATGTTATGGATTGGTGAATGTTAGAAGCTATGGTCGATATGACGTAAATGGCTTCCGATTCTGTACAACTCATTTTGAAGCTCATCGTCCTCTCGCGACAACATCAAATTCCGGTGTTGTGACGAGAGTAATGGACACTCAAGGGAATTTAACCGATTATTATGGTATCATTAACAAAATTCTTGAATTTACTTTTACCGGAAATAAGACCCTTCGAGTTGTCTTCTTTGACTGTGACTGGTTTGATCGTACTCATGGAACTCGAGAAAACCAATTTGGAATGGTGGAAGTGAAACATAAGGACCGACTACGAGGTTACGATACATTTGTTCTTGCGCATCAAGTTGAACAAGTGTATTATCTACCTTATCCATGTACGAAGCTCAGTGCTTGGTGGGTGGTATATAAGGTGAATCCTCGTGAGCGGCTATATACTCCTGGGGATGATGGTTACCATGATAGCGAAGACGTTGGAGAAGTGTACCAAGAAGAAGAGTTGCTAGACACTTTTATCGTCGAGCTTGGTGCATGACTCGATCAATTAGTTGGAGATGTTGAAGACGTTGAAGATGTAGAGGCAGATGATACGCGAAAACGAAAATTAGAACAGGCCACGATGGAAGATCGTTGGGCTATTTTAAGGAGTAGGGCACAGGCACATGCCAATGTTGTTGATGAATTTTGAAAGTGACTACAAGTAATGTTTTCTTGAAGATAGTAACATGAATTTGTATATTTTATTTGCATATTTACTAGTTATCTAATTACAACTGGATGGCGTCAAAGAAGGGTAAGAAGGTACCGCCGACGAGGGGGTTCTACCCCTCTAGACCTGAGGACGCTTTCGTTGGTGCCTCGTCGACTGGCAGTAGACGCTCTCAGCTGCTGGGGCACGTTCAGACCAGCTCTAGAGCTTCATCACAGGTAAATGTCACTCGTTTTTGACAAATTCTTTAAATTCAAATTCACATTAAACTTATTTATGAATCATTTGAATATTGTAGTCCTCACCGGCTGACTCAGAGTCTGCGGCGCCTTCGGTGAGCCAGCCCTCGGCGAGGCAGCCCTCGGCCAGCCAGCCCTCGGCGAGCCAGCCCTCGGCCAGGCAGCCCCCGGCTGGCGATGAGTTTGTTCCTGAGGCCTTTGACTCGGCTGATGAGGAGCCGTCTGGGTCACCTGACGTGGCGCCCCAGCAGACGCGAAGGACGAGAAGGACTCACTTTGTCAGTCCTCCCGTGGTCCCTTCACACAGTTCACAGAGGATCGTGATTCGTCCAGTCGGAGACAGGTAATAAAAATTATAGTGTTCAATTTTAGTTTCTTTTGATTACTTAAGTAATGAATGAATAAATATCTTACAGGGCTTGGGACGACAAGTCTTTCACCGGTGAGAGACACCACAGACCGGTGAACAGTGTCCTCGGGTCCATAGTGCGTTTGCACTATCCCGGGGTCATCGACGGGGTGCCTCCTCTTTCGTGGGAGGACTACGCACGCGTCCATCACTAGGAGCACGGCAACCTTCAGGAGGCCGTATGAGCCGATTTTATGGTAAGTATGTTAAAAAAGTTTCTAAGTTTCAACTCTTAAACTCTTTTAGTGAACATCTCTTCAATATATTCTTTATCGCAGGCAAGATATACTTTAGAGGACCCGAACGACAGTCGCCAGTTTGAGTATGCGAGGCGAGTGTTTCACTTCAACGCTGCCAAGGCGCTTCGACAAGCTTTGTCGAACGCCCGTGTTCAAATTATTAATGAGCACTTGAAGGCGAACCAGCAGCACGTGCTACACTTCCGGCAAGAGAGCGAGAGGCACCTGACGGAGGAGGAGTACGCGCAGGTACGTGGAGTGTAGTAAGTATTTTTTTCTGATAATTTCCTCGATGATATTTTTAACGACTTCCAACTATGTGCAGGGCCACGTGAGCTGGTTGCAGGGTCGGACCGATGCATTTCGGGCCCTTTGTCGCTACTAGGCTAGCGATGAGTTTAAAGCTAAGTCTGAGAAGGCTTGAGACTGCAGAGGGGTCGAGGGGAAGAGCAGGCACAGGCAAGATAACCACTTGCGTTTAGCTAAACGCATGGTAAGTGTGTGTAACTTATATTTATATATTAATAATATATTGTTCGTACTAACACGTATTGACAGGAGCGCGAGACGGGGGTGCCGCCCACCCGTGCTGAGGTCTAGAAGAGAGGTCACAGGGACCCTTCTCAGCCGACGGGGTGCAGTCAGGCTGCAGCCGAGCAGTTGGTAAGTTTAGAAATCATTCATATTAAATATAACTATATAGATTGTTGAACTTACACGGTTTTCTTGTTTTGCATGCTAAGTACGGGGAGGAGGCTAGGAAGATACACGGCGAGGATTTCAATTGGGAACGTCAACCGATCGATCCTCAAGCCGCGTATGCAACCGGTGGTGGAAAAGCACACGGAAGGTGAGTTTACAAGTCATTTTATCGTTTTCAATTCAAAGTATTCAAGATATTTTAATTTCATATTACTGACTCTCTTTTTTATAGGCTCGCCATATTCGACGGAATTCTCGACTCGAGGGCGGGGAGACCTGCGAGAGGCAGCTCCACGCAGGCTTCGTCGGTGGGCACGACAGGTCGCCGCGTATCGCAGAGGGACATTGAGATGCAACCCCTCCGAGAAACTGTAGAAGAAAATGAAAGGCGACATGAGGAGGAAAGGAGGGAGGCGGAACGCCAAAGGATCGCGATGGAGGCCACGATCCAAACCCAAGCAGCAGCGTTGGCGCAGTTGCGGGAAGCAATGGAGGTAACAAAATAAAAACTAAAATTCTCATTAATTCAGCGTAAATGACTTACTAATAGGTAACATTTAATGTTTGCAATGACAGACTATGGCCCGGGCGCAAGGTCTGGGAATCCAGCTACCGGTACTACCACCGGTCCTTCCAGGTGATCCTTCTTCGGCGGGTCAGGTAAGTTTCTATATAATCCTTCTTCTCCAGCGTAATAAGATTGAGATAGATGAAAGAGAGAGATAATTAGATAGAAGAAAATGATTGAGATAGAAAAAAGATAGAGATAGAAGAAAGAGAGACAGAAGAAAGAGTGAAAGATAGATAGAGTAGGATGGAATGAAGAGAGAGAGTAAGATGTAGATGGAGATAGAGAGAGGGGAAGACAGAGGGAGGGAGATGTAGATGGAGATAGAGGGAGGAAGATAGAGAGAAAAGGATAGCAATAGAGAGATAGAGTGAGAGAGAAAGATAGAGTGAGAGACAAAGAGAGAAATGAAAAGAGAGAGGAAGAGAGGGGGATCAAGATGAAGATAGAGGGAGAGGAAGGGAGGGAGAGAGATGTTGATGCATTTATATTCTAACTCTAAGTTTTATTAATTACAGGGATCCGCGATGGCTGCACAAACGCCGTCGCCGTCGCTACCGCCGCCTGGAATGAGGCGCGACGACGACTTCGACTTCGGAGGTGGCTCCGGAGGTCAGATGAGCGAGTGAGCCCTTTTGTTTGCTTTGTTGATGACGATGTGAGATGTATCGAAACTTATTAGTTTGTGATTGTGATGATGTTTGTGTGTGTATATACTGTGTGTATTGTATCTGTTCTGTGATTCTGGCCATCGAGCCGGGTAGTATTTTCTGTTTTTTTAAAAAATAAAAAACCTTATTTGCGACGGCTTTTTATACAGTACCGTCGCAAATAAGGTTCCAGGCCGTCGCAATTAATCCGCTGTTATTTGCGACGGCCTGGCCGTCGCAAATAAGGTTTAATTGCGACGGTCTGGCCGTCGCAAATAAGCTTTAATTGCGACGGCCGAGCCGTCACAAATAATGTTGCAGGGCCCACCGGCCCACGACAATAACTTGCGACGGCCCCTCCTAGCCGTCGCAATTAAGCTTATTGCGACGGTGGCCGTCGCAAATAAGCTTAATTGCGACGATTTATTTGCGACGGCAAAAAACCGTCGCAAATAAGGAAAGCCGTTGCAAATCGCTTATTTGCGACGACATTTCCTGTAGTGTATACATGGCAAAGCAAGCACCAAGTCAACATGCATACATATCATCACAAGAAAGCTAAATCAGCACCTGGCAAAAGGGTTGTGTTATGATCTCAGAAGCTTAAGTAGTATATCACTTTGAGGGGGCGCCCGACAAGCGGGATTTACTGCCATAGGTGTGTCATGTGCGATGCATATTTTCCGTTGTATTGCATTGCAGTAGAAGTCGTTGACATGTGAATTTGTGAGAATGCGGATTGCATGTCAATAATTCCGACTCCATGTGCAGTACAACATAGATTTGGACGTCGTCACGCGTGAGCAAGTAAAATCACTATACAAACCGTTCCAAATAAATTGAAATAATAGTTGAGGGGGAGTAGTCCATTCCGATTTTACTTGCAAGAGAAAACAGAAACTCTAATACTAATTAAAGGAGATAATTAGAATGCAAATATTTTTTGATGTAATCATGCATACAACTCTTATACTTTTTTCACTTAAATCACTCCAGCTAGCAATGCAAATTTTAAAAAATAAATTGTAAACACTTGGAAGAGATTACACGAAAAAAACAACGGTTGAATAAAAATTATATGGTCCAGAAAAACTATTGTACGATTACACAGCTAGTTAGTAGTTATAGTGTGTTTGGTTCAGCCGTGATTTTTTGTAAATACGATTTTAGCTGTGAGCTAAAAAAACTGTTGTAGTGAGAAAACATGAAGAAAACAATTCAGATTTGAGTGGATAATTTTTTTAATAGTCGAAGGAGATTTAATTTTCGCTAGTTAACAAGTCAAATAGAACTTATACGAGTCAGAAACTGGACCTGACCGCGTGGCTAGGCCCAAGAGGACTCCCAGATTCGGGCCCGCATCCTGTCGCTTCCCTCGCCTCGTGCGCTCCGCCGAGTCTGCCGGGCGGCGCATCGTCACTCTCCTCGCCGAGCTTTCCAAAGCCCCTCCTCCTCCAAACCGGCAGAAGAAGAAATCCTCCGCCCCCACTTCCCGCTACGGCTACAAATACCGCGCCCGCCTTGCCCTCTGGCTTCCCGCCTCCTCTCCGCCACCTCCGCCCTGGCCCACGCCACCCCCTCATGGCCACCGCCGCCTCCGCCGTCTCCTCCCAGGCCGCCGTCACCCTCTCCGCCCGTGCCGCCCCGCGCCGGGTTTCGTCGCGTTCGGCGATGGCGCTCGCCCTGTCGCGCTGCGATCCGGCCGCGGGTTCTCCGGTGAGTTCAGTTCCTTCCCCGCTCTCTGATCTCCGTCCGCAGGTGCCGGGGGGTCAGTGGTGTGGTCGTGGCGCCATGTTGTCTGTCGTGCTGGACTGGAATTCCGATCTCAGCATCCATTGGGAGGAGCGGAATGCTTGCTCATGCGGTGAAGGTTCCTGTGGTGGAATGCTCGCTTGCGTCTCGGATCCACTCCCGCTTGGCGAAATTTGGTTTTCGCACATCGTGTGGATAAGTAGTGTACTCTACACTGTACTCATTTGGTGGTTTGCTGCAGGCGCTGCTTGAGTGAGTGAGTGAGTGAGTGACTGGAGTTAGTGTAGTCTCGGTTATACTCTGTATTGGACGTTAGAACTTTTCATACTTTCCCTTCGTTTTCATGGAGTTTTTTGGTCTAATTATTAGTATTTACAGTGAAGTCCTCTTTCCGGTGTTTCAATACTAAGCAATGCTGCTATATGCAGGTGTGCAAACACATGTGGCAGCTGTCGAACAAGCACTCGTAAAAGATGCTACCAAGCTGGAATCTCCAGTTGTCGTTGTTACAGGTGCATCCAGAGGAATTGGAAAGGGCACTGCATTAGCTCTTGGAAAAGCTGGCTGCAAGGTTGGCCACTTACCTGTTTAGTAAAATCATTGTACACAGAGAAGACGTTTATAAATGCAGAATAAGTCAGTAGCTTGTCATTTGTCAAAAAGTCAGTAGGACTTCTGTGTGAATGCATGTGTTTGTGTGCAGCTGCATATGTGGTGACATGTCTTTTCATTCGTGTTTTCTTATTCATCAGTATATGAATGTTGTAATTGTTGCATTCTACTAATACATTGGCAGTAGCCTTTTCTAGAAGAACAATCATATCATACTAATCGCCTGCTTGTCGATGCATAATGCCATATCGTCTTCTTTCCCAGTTGATGTGCAGTTAACCTAACTTTATTGTGTTTATTCTGGCTTGACTTTTAGGTCCTGGTGAACTATGCCCGGTCCTCAAAAGAGGCTGAGGATGTCTCCAAAGAGGTGAGCCTCTTAATTAACAATTTAGGATTTTTGAAATACACTTCGTTAATTTATTATTTGGATGTCCTTCAGTTCATCTACGGAACTTTCTAAGGTCTAGCTCAAAGATATCTCTGGGACTTTCAAGGTCTAGCTCAAAATACGATTCACATGCAGTGCTTGGCCAATTATCAATAGTAGTTACTAGTTAGATGCTTTGGTTTTCATTGCAACACCAGAACCCTTGCACAACATGGACCCTGTTATCTCTCTCTCTCTCTCTCTCTCTCTCTCTCTCTCTCTCTCTCTGAACCTTATCCAAATCCTTTCTCCATTGGTTTTTATGCTTAGCGTTGAAAGGGTGCACACAACTACTGTGGTATCCCATTTGAGTAAGCAATAACATTGTTATAATGACTCTAGTTGCCATTTGTGAGACTGAAATTTTATAACATTTGTCTGCCTGCAGATCACACTATACAGTGCCCACTGTTGGTCTCTGTTGAGAGTTGAGACCAACATTTGGCTATCTTTTTCATAATTTTATTTTTCTTATTTCCCCTCTTGTGCATGGATTTTTTCTGACGCTTACAGTGCTACTATTGTAGATTGAAGAATCCTGTGGTGAGGCTATCACTTTTGGCGGAGATGTTTCAAAAGAAGCTGATGTAGAGTCCATGATGAAAGCAGTATGTGTAGTTGTTTACAGAAGTTTTTATTTTTATTTTTTTCGCAGCATTCTTCAATCAAACTTGCTTACAATTTTTTTTCTAAATCAATTAGGCTCTTGAGACATGGGGAACGATAGATGTGCTGGTAAATAATGCAGGTATGTTTTCATGGCAGTTTGCATACAGGCAGATCCCTGTTTCATACTTTCATGCAAATAAAACAATGCTTGTTATTAGGGATTACACGGGACACATTATTGATGAGGATGAAGAAAGCTCAGTGGCAGGATGTAATTGATCTGAACCTTACAGGTGTCTTCCTGTGCACACAGGTTTGTTTCTATCGACTTTGTTAAAATTCAATTGAAATATTTGTGCATCTCAATCTTACAGGTGTCTTCCTGTGTAAACAGGCTGCTACAAAAGTAATGATGAAGAAGAAAAAGGTACAGTCTGTTTGCTCTTTGAATTGGCACGCACTTCGGCTGTGTGCTATGATTTTCTAGGTGATACTTATAGTAGTAGCAACTGGGCCGTCAGCCAGGGTTCTGAAAGTACATCTTGAAGAGCTTCAAAAAAAAAGTACATCTTGAACCTAGAAACAGATTTGTATTGTGCCAACTGCCAAGCTGGTTGCGTATTAATTATACATGCACAGAGTCCAGTCAGGTTTCAGAATGAATTTCTCAATACCCCTATATTGTGGGGCCTCTTCCCATGACTTCAAGCAGAAGTCTTCACTTTTATAATTTCCATGCAGATGCACAAATAAATGAATGCCTCCCTGAGTTGTTTGTTTAACATGTGGTTTTAAAATTATATATAACTGAAAGATAACTACTGGTTTATGCCTGACTAAATACGCAAATTCTCACGTGAGGCAACGGTTTAGTGGATTGTTGTTATTTGGCTACATGTTTATATTTTGTTTCATACTAGGCTAAAAAATCGTCATGCTCAAATGTTGTGATAGTAAATCATGTGCCGTTTTTGTTGGTATGCAGGGAAGAATTATCAACATAGCATCAGTGGTTGGCCTTACTGGCAATATTGGGCAAGCTAATTACAGTGCAGCCAAGGCAGGAGTAATTGGCTTCACAAAAACAGTTGCTAGGGAGTATGCAAGCAGAAATATCAATGTCTGATCTCTTATCTTTCAGTTGTTAGCTCACTTGTACTCCTTTGCAGTTTTGTTTTCTTGACGTAAGACAAAGGTGCTAGTGCAAAAATGAACTAGCTTCGTTGTACAAGAAATAGAATGGGAGACTAGTCTGACCACTAAAAGAACTTTGAATCTTCATGCAGGTGAATGCTATCGCACCAGGATTCATTGCATCAGATATGACTGCTGAACTTGGAGAGGAGCTTGAGAAGAAAATCTTGTCAACTATTCTGTTAGGTATGCATCTTAACTGAGTCTTCATAACTGTGCCCTTCAATTAGTGTCCTAAGCTGCACCCTAGGCCAGGTACCACTACTATTTTGTTTGCTATACCTTTAGTGATGCTTAATTCACAGTTTATTTTATTTAAACCTTTTTTAATTAATACTTTTAAAATAACACGAACAAAATTTTATTAGCAGTATCTAGACCATCTGGTCATGCCAGTTCGATTGGCTGTGATCAATAGCCACGTTAATGTAGCCCGTTACATAGGCGGCGGAGCTTCAGTTGGTTGGACCCCCCCTCCCCCCTCCACCCCACCCGAGTCACATCAATTTTATGGAGCCTCATCAGCTAATTTGGCATAGTATGCAAATAGTGTGTTGCCATTTTCAGATATGTTAGTTCATGATCTTGTTGGAAAATTTATATGATATGCAATTAATTTGATGAACCGAAATATCAAAGCAACTAGAATAGTTCTACTTGCAGTCAAAATAATCAGTGCTAGTATCAGTGTTATCCTAGACGGTAAACGGTAGACGGTCGGTAGAGCTCTGTTTACCGTTTAGAAGGTTTAGACGGCGTTTAAACGGTGTTTAAACGGATAAACGATGTGTACTGTAGCAGCAACAACAACAACCAAGCTTTTGTCCCAAACAAGTTGGGATCGGCTAAAAATGAAACCTAACAATTTTGAAGAAAAATAATAGAAAATAAGATGAAAAGTAATAAAAAAGTAATAAAACCTAATGATGTGTACCGTAGCAGTAAGAAAAAATATTTTTTACTGTCTTGTGTTACGGTAGATGTTCAAATCAAGTTCAAACTCATATTTGAGATCAATTTAACTTCAATATCATATAAAATTAAAGAGACGATCGCAATACCACACCACCAAATAATAATATCGAGACTAAAAAAAGTACATGTAGTGTCTTAAACAAATATTTTAAACTTCTGCTGCTAATGGTTGTTTTATTATATTTTTTGAAACGCATGTAATATTACTTCTGATGTGTTTAAGTGGAGCTTAGAAAATAGACTGATTCTAATCAATTAGGTGATATTAATTTTAAACTTGCATCTGACTTAGAAGTGTAAGTTCACTTTGCCTAAACGGTTCTAAACACGTTTAAAATATGTTTCGTTTAGCCTGTTTAAACGGGTTAACCGTTTAATCCACCATTTAGGGGCTAAACTGTGCAGTTACCGTCTGTTTAGCGTTTAAACGCGTTCAAATAGATCGTTTAAGTCGTTTAGGATAACATTGGCTAGTACTACTCAAAAAGTTAACTAAATCATAGAAATGAACATATGTGAACAGATCGCACCACTTGAATGACATCATATCAAAATAATCACAGATCGAATGATTTACTTACGGAGTGTCCTGCTATGAAGTCGGTATGAAGTACAACAACAACAACAACCAAGCCTTTGTCCCAAACAAGTTGGGGTCGGCTAGAAATGAAACCCAACAATTTTGAAGAAAAGTAATAGAAAATAAGATGAAAGTAAAAAAAAATCTACATTTTATTTATTCTAGAAATGGGTTAAAAAGGAAGAAGATAAGAGTAACAAATTACGAATAAACTAAGATTCTGGCACATGAATTGCTAATTTCCATGCAGTCCTATCATGAGCCAAATCTCTAGGTATGTCCCACTCCTTTAAATCTCGTTTCACCGCCTCCTGCCATGTCAACCTTGGTCGACCTCTACCCCTCCTAAAATTTTCTCCACTTTTTATAATCCCACTGTTAACCGGTGCGTCTGGAGGTCTCCGCTGGATATGCCCAAACCACCGTAGGCGATGTTGGACTAGCTTCTCCTCAATCGGTGCCACCCCTACCCTATCACGTATTACTTCGTTCCTAATTTTGTCTCTTCTTGTGTGACCGCACATCCACCGTAGCATGCGCATCTCCGCAACACTCATTTGTTGGACATGTTGCCTTTTAGTTGGCCAACATTCTGCTCCATACAGCATCGCAGGCCTGATCACCGTCCTATAGAATTTTCCTTTCAATTTTTGTGGAACTTTCTTATCACATAAGATTCCAGATGCTTGTCGCCACTTCATCCACCCGATCTTGATCCTGTGGCAAACATCTTCGTCAATATCACCATTGCTTTGTAACATTGATCCTAAATATCGAAATGTGTCCCTCCTAGGTACTACTTGTCCTTGTAAACTAACATTACCATCCTCGCACCCGACATCACTAAAGTCGCATCTCATATACTCAGTCTTGGTTCTACTAAGTCTAAACCCCTTAGACTCTAAGATCTGCCTCCATAGCTCCAATTTTCTATCAACACCATCCCTAGTTTCATCTACCAACACTACATCATCAGCAAAGAGCATACACCAAGGGATATCCCCTTGTGTATCCTTCGACACCTCATCCATCACTAAGGAAAAGATGTAAGGACTTAAGGCTGATCCTTGGTGTAACCCTATTGTGATAGGAAAAGTGTCGGTCTCACTATCTCTTACGCGCACACTTGTCACCACATTATCGTACATATCCTTGATAAGGTTAATGTACTTTGTTGGGACTTTGTGTTTCTCTAGTGCCCACCACATGACCGGTCTTGGTACCTTATCGTATGCCTTCTCCAAGTCAATGAACACTAAATGTAGATCCTTCTTTTGCTCCCTATACCTCTCCATAAGCTGACGGAGTAAGAAAATCGCCTCCATAGTGGACCTCCCAGGCATAAAACCAAACTGGTTTTTAGTGACATTGGTCACTTTCCTCAAGCGGTGTTCAATCACTCTCTCCTAGAGCTTCATAGTATGACTCATGAGCTTAATTCCTCGGTAATTAGTACAACTTTGAACATCTCCTTTATTTTTGAAGATGGGTACTAAAATACTTTTCCGCCACTCTTCAGGCATTTTGTTTGACTGAAAAATACGGTTGAATAGTTTAGTGAGCCATACTACTGCTACATCCCCTAGACATCTCCACACCTCAATGGGGACATCATCGGGGCCGTGGGCCTTTCCTCCTTTCATCCTTTTTAAGGCCTCTCTAACCTCAGACTCTTGTATCCTCCGCACGAATCGTCTGTTGATGTCATCAAATGAGTTATCCAACTCGAACCTAATACTCTCATTCCCGTCATTGAATAGTCCATTGAAGTAGTCCCGCCATCTGTCCCTAATTTCTTCCTCCTTCAATAGAATTTGGCCTGCCTCATCCTTAATGCATTTGACTTGGTTGAGATCTCTCACCTTTCTCTCGCAAAGTTTCGCCATCTTGTATATATCCTTTTCGCCTTCTTTTGTCCCTAGCCTCTCATATAGCGCATCATAGGCCTGCCCCCTTGCTTTACTCACAACACGTCTAGCATTTTTCTTAGCCTCTTTATACTTCGCCATGTTACTTGCACTTCTCTCATGATGCCAACCCTTATAAGACTCCTTCTTCTCCTTAATAGCTTTTTGTACATCTTCATTCCACCACCAAGTGTCTTTATCTACAAGTTTCTTACCTTTTGTCCATCCAAGCACCTCCCTAGCCGTCTTCCTAATGTAAGTCGCCATCTTCTCCCACATACTATCTGCATCTTCCTCTTCGTTCCAAGGTCCTTCTGCGATCATCCTCCTTTTGAATGATTGTTGCGCTTCATCCTTTAACTTCCACCATTTTGTTCTCGTGGTTTTAACACCTTTGTCTCGTGACACACGCACGTGGAAACGAAAGTCGGCTACCACAAGTTTATGTTGTCGAACAACACATTCTCCAGGAATCACCTTACAATCTAAACATGCCCCTCTCTCCCTTCTCCTGGTGAGGATATAGTCGATTTGACTAGAATGTTGGGCACTAGTAAAGGTCACTATGTGAGATAGTCTCTTTTTAAATAGGGTGTTAGCTACCAATAGGTCATAGGCTACGGCAAAGTCTAGGATATCCTTACCCTCCTGGTTTCTATCGCCACACCCAAAACATCCGTGTACCCCCTCAAAACCTACGTTAGTTGTACCTACATGACCATTGAGATCTCCTCCTATGAAGAGCTTCTCGCTTACCGGTACACTACTAACCATATCCTCCAAGTCCTCCCAAAATTGTCTCTTAGTGCTCATGTCAAGCCCAACTTGTGGGGCATAAGCACTAATGACATTCAAAATAAGATCCCCCACAACTACCTTGACTAAGATGATCCTATCCCCTCGTCTACAGACATCCACTACTCCATCCTTGAGGCTCTTATCTATTAGGATGCCTACGCCATTCCTAGTTCCCGTCGAGCCAGAATACCAAAGCTTGAAACCGGTATTCTCAACCTCTCTCGCTTTTTGACCTGCCCATCTAGTCTCTTGTACACAAAGAATGTTTACACGCCTCCTAATCGCAACGTCCACTAACTCTCGTAGCTTTCCCGTCAAGGATCCTACATTCCAACTACCCACCCGAAACCTAGTTTCCTCGGCTAGCTTCGTTACCCTTCGCATCCGTCGAGGAAGATGCAAAGACCCTTGCTCACTTAACACTACATTCGGGCGATGATGTAGCGCGCCACTAAGGTGATGGCGATCCGGCCCTCGCTCATTTAACACCACATCCGGGTTCCGATATGGCGCGCCACTAAGGCGGTGGCGACCCGGCCCTCGCCCACTTAACACCATACCCGGGTTCCGGTATGGCGCGTCGCTAAGAGGGTTACGCCCCAACGAATTTCCAATGAGTTTCATTTCCATGAGAATGGCTAAGTTTAGTTGCTGGCTCGCCAAGCCTATCACAACCCCCTCCTCCTTTACCCGGGCTTGGGACCGGCTATGTCATTACAACATAGGCGGAGTTGAAGTCGGTATGAAGTAGAAGATGAAAATTGTTGAGAAAGATGGAAGTACAGCGAGTGGCCGTTCAAGCGTACTTTCCAGAGATCTGATCGTCGGCACCTATGCAGATGTTCAGATCACTAGCGTCGGTTCAGAGATACTGCACTCTCTCGAGTGTACGACGGACGGAGGAACGACTAGGCAAAAAAAGGGCAGCGTAGAGCAGTTTTTTGGAGGCGAGTTTGTGAGTACGTTCTCAAGTATCCAGGACGTTTCTTATATATTCGAGCCTGCCAACCGTTTCAGATTCGATCAGTCATAATTCCAGGAAACCGCCAGTTGTGGGCATTCGCGGACATTAAACGTGTGTAGGCAGTTATGTCTCAAATTACTTCACATGTTGACTCGACAGTCTAGGTGATGAAATATTCTCTTTTATATGCGTGGCAGAAAAATAACTGCTTAGTAGAACACAACTTGTCGCGAACGTGCAACGTCGCAAGTCACAAGTCACGCGATAAATACACGTAAAATCGTGAAACGCGTGCGCTTGTGTTTGTGTTCATAGCAGCAACCTTCATCTTCCTCGTTGTTCTCATGTTGAGAACCACTATAAAGGCCACTATATATATTGGGGATTACCTATCTAGGTGAGCAATATAGGATTAAACATCCCAATTATCTCTCCACACTACAACTTGGCTTTATACCAGTGGATTTGGTTCAAATAAGTCAGCCTAGGAAGTGGGCTCTCGTAGGCCAATTCGGACCAAAAGTCAAGGTTTACAAGTAACATTTTTGTACTTTTATATACCAATTTTGTAGTGCAGACCCATTACGGGTTGAACTGCATCTAGTCTTACATGATTCACATACTCACTATTTTGCAATGGACACAACTTTGAATTGCTAGTTTTGTGTAACCAAGTTTCAATTGAAAGCATCGTTGATACTAGGCCGCCTAAAGTCATGTCTATGGTTGGAGCATTACATTTTTTCTCCTGTGTCTGTTTATGAGTTTATTTGAAATTATTCACATCTCATAGACTGCAACTTCACATTCACACTCACACATGTGTGTTTTTAAAAAAGTATACACTGCAGAACTTCACATTCACACTCACACAGGTGTGTTTTTAAAAAAGTATACACTGCAGGACAGTACCTTGTCAAACCTTGAAACATATTAAGACATTAACGCCAACCTTCCATGCAGTACTGAGAGTACGCATCTGGTAGTGGAAATGAGTAATAACTAGTACTCTTCAATTATTTATACAATTTGTTTTTTTTCAAGATCTACTTCACAGGATTTCAGATAAAATAGTTTGACCATTGTATGATAACATCACGTGGGTTTCAGATCTATATATTTCCCTTGACGCTTTTTCAGTTATAGCACGTGCTAATCCTTTAATAAAAGGGTTTGCAAGATCTCTTTTAGTATTAATATACTCAACGACAGTCTTTTTCGTATTTCTCAAATGTCTCACGGTTTGGTTTGCCGTTTCACATGCGTTGAGGTCTTTAAATTTTCTTTTGCATTGCCAACAGTTGTGATCACACTTTGATTATCACAATGCAAAAGAATGGACGGCACAGGTTTATCGACCAATGGCAAGTCCATCAAGAGCTGTTTCAGTCACTCTATCTCAGTTGTGGTTGTCTCAAGTGCTACAAGTTCTGCATCCATAGTAGTCTTGTCAATATAGCCTGCTTGCGAGATCTTTGTGAAACTGCAACACTACCAATATTGAATATGTATTCACTAGTGGTCTTGATCTCATCAACATTTGAGATCCAATTTGAGTCACTATACTCTTCTAGTACAGTTGGATATCCCGTATAATCAAGGGCACGTTTGGTTTAACGCCGAACTTTGCCGCACCTAGGCGTAGGCTGCGCCTACAATGCGGCGTGCTTTTTGGGCGCCACACCTGCGGCGTTTGATGGCGCAGAAAATGAACTGGCGAGCGTGGCAGTTATATGCGGCAGCCTACGGTAAGGCAGGAAAACAAACGGGAGCGAAGGCGCCGCAGCTGCGGCGTTGACCGCGTGTGGCGAGCTGCGGCGCCAAACCAAACAGGCCCCAAGTTCATATGTTGAAGTACCTCTCAAGTATCTTATTACGCGTTTTAGTGCATACCAGTGATCTCTTTCAGGATTGGAAGTAAATCTGCTCAATTTGCTTACTGCAAATGAGATGTCAGACTTGGTTGCACCAGCAAGATACATGAGAGAACCAATGATCTGAAAATATCTCAACTGATTAATCTCTTGTCCTCTGTTTTTGTGAAGCTTTAGACTGAGATTATGTGGCATTGAAAAAACTTTAGCATCTGAGTACCCAAAGCAACTCAAAATATTCTTTATATAATGAGATTGTTTTAAAATAATTTCATTCTCGCACCTATCAGTTTGATGTTTAGAATAACATCAGCCTCTGTCAAATCCTTCATATTATAATTTTGGAACAAGAATGATTTTACATCGTTTATTACATTGATGCTAGTCCTAAAAATTAATATGTCATCAAAATATAAGCACAATATTACTCCTTTACCCAGTGTTCAGGAAGGCGTTACTAGGCGGTCGCCTCCGCGCGCCTGGGCGTGAGGCGCGGCCCTCCCGCCTCGCCTAGGGGGGTAGGCGGTCATTCCGCGGCGCGGTGGGGGGGGGGGGGGCAGATCTGCGCCATGGCAGATACGGAGAGGAGCGGCGGCGGAGGGGCGTCGGGGCTGCTGGATGCGGAGAGAAGCGGGCGAAGGAAGGGTAGCGAGAGGGGGCGGGGATTCGGAGGTGAGCACTTAGAGGAGCGGGGCCGTTGGATCCGGAGGGAGCGGGGCCGCTGGATTCGAAGAGGAGCGACAGCGGAGAACTGGTGCGTACCTGAAGGAGCCGCGATCTGAAGCAGATCTGAAGCAGGCAACGTACATGTAGGATGGGTTGGGCTGTTGGTCAAGACTCTACGTGGGCTGGGCTGGGCTGTTCGTTGGGATAGCAGAAGTTAAAGCTCCAGACTAAGGGGATGCAAAAAATCAGCCCATATAGCAGAAATATGAAGATACTTTAGTATTTTTAAATGTTTTAAAACTCATTACTGCTGCAGTGCCCAACGCCTTGAAACGCCTAGGCGGCGCTTTGCTTAGGCTCTAGACGGAGGGTCACCGCCCGCCTAGCGCCTAGCGCCTTACTGAACCCTGCCTTTACCCCTACCAAACTGATAGTACACACGTGTCAACATCCTTTACCACAAAGCCTATTGAGGTCATAATTTTGTCGAACTTCTCATGCCACTGCTCTGGTGCCTGCTTGAGGTCATACAAGGATTTTCGTAACTTATATACTTCTTTTCTTGCCCAGGCATCACAAAATCATCAAACTGCTTCATATAAATCTCCTTATCGAGCTCGCTATTTAGAAATGTCTTCTTCACATCCATTTGATAGATGAGCAGATCATAATGTGCAACAAGTGCAATAAGTACACGGATTGCCTAGCAACAAGTTAATAAGTATCGAAAAAATCTACGCCTTCCTTTTGGATGAATCTGTTGGCTACAAGTCTAGCCTTATATTTATCGACTATACCATCTAGTTTGAGCTTCTTTTTGAATATCTATTTACACCCAACAACTTTACACTTAACTGGACAATCACATGTTCCCCAAGGTTACAAGTTCTATTTGTTAAAATGGACTCTATTTCATTATGTACTACCTCCTTTCAGCTCTTCGAATCTGGCGATGCATGTCTTTGAAAGTGTTTTGGTGTATCATCAATGAGGTAGTGGTAAAATCATCATTAAAGGATTTTTGAATCCTTTGTCTCTTGCTCCTTCGAGGAGCAATCATAATTATCAAGGCGTCGCTTTAGCGGTAAAGCGGACCGACAGCCTAAGGCGTCCCCGTTGCCTTGCTTTCCAAGCTAAGGCGGCGACAGCGGGGGAAGCCAGCGGCACAGGAGAGGGAGAGCTGGCGGTGCGGGAGCAGGGAGACGTCAGACGGGGGCCTGACGACGGCAGATCCAGACGGCAGGGGCGGCGGTCGTTGGACAGCCGAAGCTAATAGAATGTGGCAGGAGGAGGCTGCGGGTGCGGCTGTGACGGGAGCAGGGGAGGCGGCGGGATCTAGAGGAGCAGGGGGGTGACGGGGATCCGGAGCAGCACATTCGACGTGGGATCGGAAGAGTAGGGGCAGCGGAGTGTGGGAGTCGAGCTCCTCCCGGTCGAACAGCGGCGGCTGATGTATGGGTGTAAGGATCAAATGCCCAAGAGGGGGGGTGAATTGGGCTTCTTTTTAAAAAATAAAAGCAATAAAAACTCAACTACTAAAAGCCCAATTCCCTATGCAAACAACTTATGCATTCAAGTGAATAATAAGTTTGCGGTATATGACATGCATAAGTATAACGGTAAAGGAACAGTATGCAAACTTCCGAGAAGACACGAAGACACGGTGATTTATCCCGTGGTTTGGCAAGATCATCAACACCTTCCTACATCCACGTTGTGGCACCCGCCAAAAGGTGTAGCCACTCCCAAGTCACCAAGACTAGGGATCTTCACTAAGAGTCTCCGTTCACCATCTCCGACAAGGTGGAGCTCAAGGCTTGTACAAGTTTGATCTTTCGGACTTTCACAACCGACTTGGCAAGCTCCGGAAGAATCTCTCCAATCACCGACTGATACACGGTGAATGCAATCACCAAGAGACACTCCCTTACAGCTCTCACTAGACTAGAGACTTCAATCACCAAGAATGGAAGCACACAAGCATCATCTCTAGTAAGTTCTAGCCTATCTCTTGGTGTACAATTGGTGTAAATGATGTGGAAGTGGTTTTCAACGTCTTGAATGCTTGGTAATGTGTAGAGTAGCTCTGGGCATTAAGACTTGTCCAAGTGACTGGTTGAAGGGGTATAAATAGCAAGCTTCCACGGGATAACCGTTGGAAAAGTAGGCTGACATCACTATTATGCAAATACCGGATGATCTGATGTTCTCCCTTCAGCTGTCATCGATCGAATACAAATTAGCTGAGGTTACTGTGTCAGATATGACCGTTGATCGACTGATGTTATATACACATGTACATCCGTTAATCCGGTGACACTTGGTCCAAGATGGTCCAGAAATAATGCTTACTGGAATGATCGATTGATGTGGCATATTTGTACATTGGATGGTCCGGAATTGCTTTCTGGAATGATCGACCGGTGTAACACACACTTCCACATCGGATGATCATGTGTATACCCAAGACTGAGGTCTTTTTCTGCTGCAGAGCCAACTCAACCGATGTAGTCTTTTCTAGATATATTGGATGATCTGGTGAGTTGATTTTGTCTGCTTCGAGTTGGTCTAAGTGATTCTTTTGGAATTTGTCCGATTGACCTCTTAGACATTGGTTTGGAATGATCTTCTGATGACGACTAAGTCTCGTGTGCTATCAATTTTGATGGAATAATTTTGACATGTATGTTTTTCTTTCAGCCTTCATGAAAATCGATTGACCTCGTAAAATAGTTTGTTGAGGGGTCTCCAATTGTATCCAATGAGCAGTAGATGATATAAATATAGAGTCTATTAAATGTGATGAGTTATGTGAGAGACCTTGCATCCACAAACTTATTAGTGATATCCAACGATTGTCATTAATCACCGAAACCATACCTTATGGGGGCCTAGATGCTTTCAATCTCCCCTTTTTGTGATTGATGACAACACAACAAGTAAAGCATAACAGTAACAAAATTTAGAATACGATACTCAAAAAGATATGTAACAAGTACAAGATCCAGCACACGAAGCTCGAAGGCTAAAAAACGATCAATAAAACATAAGAGAATTAAGTAGCGCACGGATACTCAAGGATAGCAAAAGAGTAGCAAAGCTCCCAAATTACAAAAGCTTCCAAAATACTCCCCCTACAACTAGCTAGGACTCTCTCTAAGACTATGCTATCCCCCCTGACTCTTCTACTACTTTGGCATCAAAACACCAAAAAGGAAAGCCGAGTGCCTAAGGATCCTGAGTGATTGGTGCAATGACGAACTGGTCGCCGTCGGGGGTGCTGTGGTCGGAGCTGTTGCCTGCTGCTGCTGAGGCTGGAGTGGAGGAGACTGGGGCTGTGGGAGTCGTTGTCGGTACTGAGGGTGCCTACTGCGTCGGGACTGCCGGTAGCGGGGCACTGACAATCGAAGCTGGAGTCTGCTGAAAGATGGTCGTAGCCGGCAAAGGAGAGTGAATCGGTGCGCTTGAGGCAAGCAGTGGTGAGATGCTGATAGTCGGTATCGGCATGGTCGGCACTAGAGCTGAGACTGGTGCTAGGACAGGTGGACCTGGAGTTAGACCAGGAAGCTGTGAGGGCAGGGCAATCCCGGTCTGAGTGTAGAGGTTGGTGATCAACCCCAGGATGCCCATCATGGCCTGCTGCATCTTCTGCTACTGGTCAAGAGTACGCTGATGCATCTGGTCAATGAGTCCAGTGAGCCTGTCAGTGTCCTCTCGCCTCTCGCGGGCTATCTGACGCTGCATCTCCTCCTGCTGCTGCTGGAGCTCCACAAGACGTGCAGCCTGCTCAGCTGCAAGCCGATCCTGTCGCTGCTGCTCAATCATCTGCTGCAGTAGAGAAGTGAGCTCGGATAGCTGAGAGACCTGTGCCTCGGACACCGGAGGTGGGGTAGGAGGTGGTGGTACAGTCGAGCCTCCAGCCTTCGCGTTGTGCTGCCTGGGTGAGGGAGGAGGTGGGAAGTACTCCTCGACACTATCACTAGTGTCACTCTCTGACCAGATATGTTGTAGATCTCCTCCCTGAGCCTCAGCCTGTGCTAGGGTCTCGTCTTCCTTTTCTAAGTCTGACCAGTCTTCTTCTGAAAGTCGAGCTCGGACTTGACGCTCAACTGGACGGCCAAGGCGGCGGTCTCCAGGAGCTGGAGCACGGTAGTGTCCGAACCGAGTGACGCTCTCGTCGGTGAGACTGTCATGCACGGCTGATCCCTCTAAAGCCAACAGGTAGAGCAGGTGAGTGATCCAGTGGCCAAACACGAGTTGTCTTATCATCCCAACTCCATCTGTGATGACATCCTCTATCTCACAAATGAGGATATCCACGATGTCAAACTGCATCCCATTCATGACATAGAACAGGAGGGTCTGCTGCAAACTGGTGAAACCCTCAAGGTATCCTGATGTGGGTAGTAGCGTGCGGCGCAAGGCAAGGTGAACAGTACGCGCACCCGGAGTGAGTAGAGCAGGTACCCTAGGCTGGTCAGGTGAGAAGAGCTGAGCAAATAGTGACCGAATCTCCCCAAAAGGTGGTGCCACACCTCCAGTGAGCGGCCTCCTCGGTGGGTCAGCCTGTCCATATACTAACTTGTGTAGGCAGGTGTCATGGAGATCCACGCCTAGCAGCTGTCTCAAGGTTTGTCTAGTTTGTCTAGTCATATAGTGATGCTGGCCCATGAACATAAAGTCAACAGATCTGCGGCCCTCTGAAACGTAGAGTGTGGCATAGAAAACTCGGACCCAGTCCTCCACGTAGGCACTCCGCTGGAAAGACATCAGCTCTAATATCCCTCTGTACCTCTCAAAGAAAGGGTGAATCTCAGTGTTGGCTGCAAGTGCGAGCTGATCCCTGTCAAGGAAGTTGTGCTGGAAAAGTTTATGGCCCCAACGTCTGTAAGTCTCATACAACGACGCCTGTGTCAGGGTCCAAAAACGGCTGTCTACAAGTGGCCCTCGGGGCTGCGGGAACCACTCCTCAAGCAGAATGCTCCATCGAAGCTTCCTGAGCTGCTTTGCCTTCAATTTTCTGTAGTTAGTCAGTCAAGCGAACACCCTCACCAATCCGTACATTGGTGTCCATCTCATAGACGGCTCTCTGGGCCGCTCTGTCCTCCCGAAGCTCAGCTGTAGATGGTCTTTGACTCGGAGCTGCAGCTGGACGACCTCCACGGGTCCTGACTGTGCGCCGGCGAACAAGCGGCTCCTCCTCAGACTCCTCTATCGGTTGTGGCTGCCTCTGTCGGGACTCCCGGATCCTCAGAGATCCTCTTCGGCCACGTTCAAGCTCCTCAGCGGTGCGAGCGGTCATCTCAGCTTGTCGAGCTTGCTTCATCTCTTTCGACAGCTTTTGCTTCTTAGCTGCCAACTCCTCAATGGCCTTTTCCTTTCCTTTCTTGTCACGGCCCATCTTGAGGAGAAGAGTGACGGCGAAGATGAGATTGCAGGCTAGGATTGACGACGGCGAGTTCGAAGAATGTGTGACGGCGTGCGGCCGGGCGAACCCTAGCAGCGAAGAGGAGCGCGGCGGCTGGGCACGTGGAGTGGCGGCGCGATGAGCGGCGGCGCAGGGCGGCGGCGGTGAGGGCGGCGGCGGCGCTTAGGGCGGCGGCGGAGGTCCGGCGGCGGTGAGGGCGGCGGCGGTGCTGAGTCGGCGGCACTGAGGGCGGCGGCGACGCTTAGGGCGGCGGCGGTGGTGCGGCGGCGGCCGGAGCGCGACGGCGGATGGCGGCAGGGCTAGGGGCGCGGAGCGGCGGCGGCGGAGAGAAGAGGCGCGACGGTGAGTGCGGCGTCGGGGAGAGAGAAAAGAAAAAAATGGAGAGGCGCTAAATAGGTGCGGCTCAAATCCTAATTCGATTTTTAACATCGGATGATCCGACGTCAGTTGAGATGGTGCATCGGTCGAGTGGTACAGTAAGGTTATTCCAAAGGCACCTTCAGCATCGGATGATCCGACGTGAAAAGTTTATCATCGGTTGAATTTGGCACAACTCCAGAAATGTGAACATCGGATGCTCCGATGTTTCTCAGAATGAACTCATCGGTTGATTTGGCTTTCTGTCTTAACTGACCGTTGTACTTAAGCATAAACTGATCTGATGATGCTTCTACCCTAAGCATCGGATAATCCGATGACTACAAAATATCAGCAACAGCCCATATATGTCTTTTGACTTAAACAAACAAAGAGAAACACAAGTCTTAGTACTTTTTGGGCAACCCCTAACCCCTTAAAAAGACTTTAATGCTAATTGTCAATAACTTGGCTAAGCCCTAAAGCAAATAGAACACTAGAAAAGAAACAATGAAAAAAAATCCAAACAAAATATAAAGCCCATGCTTTGTGAGCTAGAGGATGAAGACTTCTATCTCTTTAAAGCATGTTCCTTTGTATTAACACACCTAACACTTTGTTCTTTCCACATCATATGAGTTGAGATATTGCATTTCAAACAAGTCTCTTTCTAATGAAATGAATTCCCCTTTGTGACAATCTACCATATGCAATGTCAAACAATTTTTAATGCAGGATATTAAACGTGAGTGCAAGTCTATATGGCAGGCATCATGCAAGACATAAATTAAATCTATCTTGTCAAATTTGAACCTTTCAAAGGCTTCTTCAGGGAGAGCCATTCTCCAAGTCTTGGGGATACCCAAAAAGAAACCGCCATCCCAAGCTAACCCTTGCTTGCCCCTATCCTTTGAAAGTTAGACAAGACCTATATGTAATGCATTCTTACATGATCATGACAACTTACATGACGTTCGATGCATCTAGCACACTTAATTCATTCCTTAGTCTAGAAAAGGTTTCTTCATCAAGTGGTTTAGTAAAGATATCCGCTAATTGTTCTTTGGACCTAACACCTTGCAAGGAGATATCTCCTTTAGCTTTATGGTCCCTCAAGAAATGATGGCGAATATCAATTTGCTTAGTGTGGGAGTGTTGAACGGGGTTTTTAGCAATCTTAACCGCACTTTCATTGTCACAAAGAAGAGGCACACAACCAAATTTAACACCAAAGTCCAAAAGGGTTTGCTTCATATAAAGGATTTGGGCACAACATGCACCAGCCGCTATGTATTCCGCTTCCGCAGTGGACAAGGCAACGAAGTTTTGCTTCTTGCTGGACCAAAATACTAGGGAACGCTCAAGCAAGTGGCACCCTCCGGAGGTACTCTTGCGATCCACACGGCATCCGGCAAAGTCCGAATCCGAGTAACCCAAGAGATGAAATTTAACACCTTTGGGGTACCACAGGCCTACACTTGGGGTATGCTTGAGATACCGAAGTATCCTAAAGACCGCCTTCCGATGCGATTCTTTAGGTGCCGCTTGAAAGCGTGCACACAAGCATACACTAAACATGATATCGGGCCTAGATGCGGTGAGATAAAGCAATGAACCTAACATGGAACGGTAATTAGATTAATCAACAGGTTTATCGTCCTTATCCGCGTCGAGATGACAATTTGTTGCCATTGGAGTACTTCTTGAGTTACAATCTTCCATCTTAAATTTCTTCAAGAGGTCCTTGATATATTTTTCTTGATAGATGAAGGTCTCCTCTCGAAGTTGCTTGATTTGAAATCCAAGAAAGAAGTTAAGCTCTCCAATCATCGACATTTCGAATTCTCTAGACATCATTTTACCAAACTTATGGCTAAGAGCTTTGTTAGTTAAATCAAAAATAATATCATCGACATAAATTTGACAAACAAATAGTTCTCCATTGATGTCTTTGGTGAAGAGTGTAGTGTCCACCCTTCCGATCTTGAATCCTTGCATAATCAAGAAATCCCGTAGTCGTCCGTATCACGCTCTAGGTGCTTGCTTGAGCCCGTAGAGCACCTTGTGTGATTAGGATTCCTCGGATCTTCGAACTCGGGAGGTTGTTCAACATAGACAAGCTCGTTAATATAACCATTAAGAAAGACACTTTTTACATTCATTTGATAAAGCTTTATATTATGATGTGATGCAAAAGCAAGAAGTATGCGGATAGCTTCTAGTCGAGCGACCAGAGCAAATGTTTCTCCAAAGTCTAGTCCTTCAACTTGCGAGAAACCCTTGGCCACAAGTCTTGCCTTGTTGCGGATTGTAACACCGTTCTCGTCTTGTTTGTTGTGGTACACCCACTTTGTTTCGATGATGTTCTTGTTTTTAGGTCGCTTCTCCAACACCCAAACTTCATTGCGGATGAAGTTGTTGAGTTCTTCTTGCATGACCATTATCCAATTTGGATCTTGGAATGCTTCCTCAATGTGAGTGGGTTCTACACATAAAACAAACGAGTAATGCTCACAAAACGTAGCAAAATGGCGAGAACGTGTACTTACTCCCCTTGACGAACTACCGATAATTTGATCAATCGGATGTGCCTTGGAGATGCGTCCATGCCTCATAAGTGGTTGTGAAGCACTTGGCGGTGGTGATGCGTGTTGCTCTTTTTGTGGTTGGACTTGATCATGGACTTGTTCTTCTTCTTGATGTTGTGTGGCTTGTGAATCTTGTGTCGGCAATGAATCATCTTTTTCTTCTTCGGAGGTGCCATAGATGTGTTGATGTTGGAACTTGAAGCTCCCCCTTGATCATGGCTCTCCTCAACTTTAGGTTTGATGTATCCAATGGTCATGTTCTTCATAGCTTCTCGTAGAGGCTCATTATCTATTTCATCATGACCAAAAGTCTCCTCTTGGGAGCCATTAGTTTCATCAAACTCAACATCATAACTTTCCTCAACTAAATCGGAGGTTTGGTTGAATACTCGATATGCTTTTGAGTTTGATGCATAACCAAGGAAAATACCAACATCACATCTTATTTCAAACTTACCGAGCCTTTTCTTGTGGTAGATATAGCACTTGCACTCGAAGACTCGGAAATAAGAGATGTTTGGCTTTCTCCCAATGAGGAATTCGTACGGGGACTTTTGAAGAAGTCAATGTAGATAGACCCGATTTGCGGTATGACACACCGTGTTGATTGCTTCGGACCAAAATTTCTCGGACATGCCAGTCATCAAGCATTGCTCGTGCAAGAGTGATGAGTCTTGTTCTTCCCTTCAACGACACCATTTTGTTGAGGAGTGTTTGTGGATGAAAATTCATGTTTCACGCGTTCACGATCACACCACTCCCCGATGTTGTAGTTCTTGAATTCGGTGCCGTTGTCACTCCGGACCTTGATGGAAGTTGAAATTCCCTTTGAGCACGTTTAGCGGAGGTCTTGAACACTTCTGGAGTTTCACTCTTGTCACCTAAAAACAATGTCCAAGCATAGCGAAAGTAATTATCAACTATAACAAGACAATAGAGATTACCACCAAGACTTTGATATGTGGACGGTCCGGAGAGGTCTATGTGTAGCAACTCAAGTGGGAGGTCTATGTGTAGCAACTCAAGTGGCTTGGAGGTTGACACCATTGTCTTCATCGGGTGGTGTAAAGCAACTTGCTTTCTGGCTTGACAAGCGCTATAGAGCTTGTTCTTCTAAAATGTGACATCCTTCACGCCAGTCATCATTCCGAGCTTGAATGACTTCTTGAGCTTGCTCATTCCAATATGAGTGATGCATCGATGCCATAGCCAACCCAAACTCGTCTTGGTGAAAAGACGAGTGGTCAAGCTAGCATCCTTGGCGCAGAAGTTGTGACGCTCGGTTCCGAAAAAAGAACCAAGCTAACGCATATGTGTGCCCAGGTGACAAGGGTGGTTAAACAATGCTAATAAACTTTCTATCATAGGATCCCAATCAAATTGACACAAGCATGCAGTTTTGCAAACAAAACATTTATTTTAAAACAGGATCAATATGCTTCAAGGACACTTGCCTTGCTCTTACTGTTGATTAGGGTCAAAGCCTTCAAACTCTTGGTGTTGTAGATCCTCTGCGGCACTTTCTAGCGCAAATCCGTCTAATCTGCACAATAAACATACAAGACAAGAAACACAATCAAAGAGTGCACAAATATTACTCAATATGTCATGACATGCATGGTTAATGCAAATGCAAGGTGTGCACAAATATTACTCAATATGTCATGATATGCATGATTAATGCAAATGCAAGGTAGAACTTGTTAATTGATTGTTTTTAAGGATCACTAACTAGTTCTAATAGATTTTAACAAGTTTATACAGGTTTGGAGTTGATTAGATCAGTTTTTGGAATTAATTCAACACAATTTATCTAGGGAAATCGGACTAGTCCGCTACGGACCGGACAAGTCCGCCCTCTGCGAGATCAGCGGATTAGGGTTTTTTAGATCGACGTGAATTTGGAGATTAGGGGTTGAATTCACGTAAGGAAAAGAGAATATAAGGTATGTCAGGTGTTTAGGACTCCAATGAATCAAGAAATTTGGAGGTAGCACTTGAATCTTGATGATCTAGGGTTGGTGATGAACTTTGAGGTGAATTGGTGATGAAGAACGAAAGCTTGGTGGAGATCTTGATCCTCTTTTGTTTCCTCCTCTTCTTCTTCTTGCTTGGGATATTTTCCTCCCTCCTTGATGGTGGCTCTCCACGAACTAAGGTTTGGGTGGGGTGGAAAAGTGGCAAATAGATGTCAAGCCAAAGGGTGAGGTTGTTTATATAGAGGTGGAGGCTAGGGTTAAATGAATTTCGAGTTTGGGATGAGTAGAGGCCGGTTTAGAGTCTCACACGGGCTCTAAAAGAGTTAGGCATGACGCCCCTAGGCCCACTTAACGTGAAACCCAAAAAACAAGTCGTAAAACAAAAGATCAATTCGAAGTCGCGAAATATCGAACAAGGACTGGACTAGTCCGAAGTCGTCCAGAGAGAAAATCGGACAAGTCTGGCAAAAAATCGAACAAGTCCGACTTTTAACAGAGAGGAAATCGGACAAGTCTGGCCAAAAATCGGACAAATCCGACTTTAAACAGAGAGGAAATCGGACAAGTCCGCTGGAACACCGGACTAGTCCGGAAAAGTCCAAGGACTTAGCAAATTTTTAAGGATTCTTGGAATATCGGACTAGTCCGCACAAAATCGGACAAGTCCGTTTTTAGTCAGAGAGAAATCGGACTAGTTCTCAGCAAAATCAGACTAGTCTGCACTTTCTTGCATTATAAGTGCGGTTTTGCTCCAAATCAATTTTAAATGCTCTGAATCAATTTTAAACTCGTTCCTCTTGTTGTGAATTAATGTTAAACATGTATATGAGTGTATGTAGGGCATGATGCATGAAAATAAGGGTGTTACAGATGTCTACTAAGTAGAGGTGTCCATGCCGAAATCCTTTGAGGATTAGTTCTTTGCTTGTTTCACTAGTCACAACAACATCATTCTTTCCAAAGCTTGTTTCACTAGTCACAACAACATCATTCTTGGCAAATGTGCACGTTAGTCCAAGATCACATAATTGTGCAATAGAAAGCAAATTGAAACTAAGTGACTTAACATACAACACATTGGAAATAGATAAATCATGTGAAATTGCAATCTTACCCAACCCAATTACCTTCCCCTTAGAGTTGTCACCAAAGGTGACTTGTTTATGATTGTCGGGGTTCTCTATGGAGGTAAACATACCATCGTTGTCGGTCATGTGTTGAGTGCACCCGCTATCGAGTACCCAATGCTTTCCTCTGGCTTTGTAGTTCATCTACACACATGAATTCAATTTTTGATTTTAGACACCCAAGCTAACTTAAGTCCTTGTATGTGTGATACAAGTGTTTTTGGGACTCAAAGTTGCTTGGGAAGCTTCCCCTTCATGCCCTTCATGTCCTTGCCAATAAACATTGCCTTCACCGTGCCATCTACTTTACTCAAGAGATAATAGTGGTTATTAAAGGTGGACTTGTAGTTAGTAGGCAATTTTGGAGAAAACCAGTTAGAAAGAGGACACTTCCTTGTATGGTGACCGGCGACCTCGTAATGTTGGCAATAAGAACCAACTTCCTTGATGAAGCTTGTTTTAAGCTCCGGTGAGGGCACCTTTCCTTTGTTAGGCACCGGGATTGTTGAAGGCCTTTCCTTGTTGGTTCTTTGTGTTTGACTTCTCCCTTAGATAGTCTTGCCACACTAGTGCGGAGACTTTCAATTTCATCCATCAAATCCTTCTCCCTAGCATTTTCTTTCAAAGGCAAAGACTTATGCAAGACATTAGTGGCATGTGAAACAATGGATATCTTATCATTAAGGGTTTCTTTCTTTATGGTTTTCAATTCTTGATCAATGAATTCATAGGCAAGGTTAAGTACTTAATGTTTTTGGATTAATTCATTGTGCTTTCCCAAGAGTGCTTTGTGTGCTAAGTCAAGCTCATGATGATCTAGCTTGATTTGAGCCTTATCTTACTCAACTTGCTTGACATGAGATTTGAGCGTATCATGCTCTTTAAGTATGCTTTCATAATTGTCAAGCAAATCGAGGTTAGCACTCTCAAGCTTAGCACGAGATTGTTCAAGAGGCTTGACCTTACTCTTTTCCCTTTTAATGATAGTGTGGTATTCATTTATTATTGAAGCTAAGTCATCGGGGAAAAGCTTATCATCGCTAGAGTCATCACATATCTTGGTGTTACCTTTTGTCATGAGGCACATGGGAGGTTGACAAAGAGATGAATCATCATTGTTGGCAATGGCAAGGTCGGCCATGCTCTCTTCTTCAACTTCACTCTCTTCATCATTAGATTCTTCATCAGTGATCCATTCATTTGCCTCACACATAAACACATTTTGTAGACCTTTTCTCTTCTTTGGAAAGAGTTTTGCCTTTTTGCCTTTGTCATACTTCTTCCCAAAGAATCTTAGCTTGGTCTTGACCTCTTCTTCATCATCTTCACTATCCTCAAGCTTGCGATGCTTGCCCTTGTGGTTCTCTCTTCTTTTGTCCGGTTTTGGACAATCATAGGAGATGTGGCCTTGATCACCACAGTTATAGCAGGTCTTGTTGTCATCTTTCCTTGGTAGAAATGCTTTCTTTTTGGGATCAAAAGTGTATCCCTTCTTGGCAATCTTGGAGTTCAAGCGAGAGAATTTTCTCATCATCAATGCAAGCTCATCATCGTCATCTTCACTTGATGCTTGCTCTTCTTCACTTGAGCTAGGTTCGATCACTTTCTTTTTCTTGAGATCTGTTCTCTTGGTAGAAGTCTTTAGGGCAATTGTCTTTGAAGATGATTCCCCCATCATCCCAAGCACACTCATCTCATGAGCACGAATCTCTCCAATAAGTTCAAAAACTTCAATGTGATCAAGAGATTCCTTTTGAAGCATGGAGTTGATGATGTTGTACTTTGGCTTAGGAAGAAGCATAAAAATCTTGCGGTTGATGAGTCCCTTGCCAAGAGAAGCAATATCAAGAGCATTAATTTTCTTAATAAGAACATTCAAGCGAGAAAACATTTCATTGACATTTTCATGAGGTAGCATTTTAAACTCATCATATTTGGCCTTAAGCATGTGATACTTTAGTTTTTTAACACGAGAAGAACCCTCATGAATTTCAATCAAGCAAACCCAATTTGACAAGCCTTTTCTTTGCTAGTAATCCTAGCAAACACATCTTGACTAATGCATTCGTGAATAGCATTTCTAGCCTTGGCATCCCACTTGATTTGATCACCTATGTAGTTATGCTCACCAAACCCCGTATGGGTCGCTTCCCATACCTCGGGAGCAATAGCCTCTAAATAAGCACGCATACGTGCTTTCCAATAGGCAAAGTTCTCGCCCTCGAAGATGGGAACCGAACACCCAATCTTGGCCATTTTGGCTCTCTAGCGGTGAAGCTAGAATGATCCAATGAGCAACCTAGCTCTGATACCAATTGTAAGAATCGAATGCCCAAGAGGGGGGTGGATTGGGCTTCTTTTTAAAAAATAAAGCAATAAAAACTCAACTACTAAAAATCCAATTCCCTATGTAAACAATCTATGCATTCAAGTGAATAATAAGTTTGCAGTATATGAAATACATAAGTATAACGGGAAAGGAAGAGTATGCAAACTCTCGAGAAGACACGAAGACACGGTAATTTATTCCGTGGTTCGGTAAGATCATCAAGACCTTCCTACATCCATGTTGTGGCACCCACCAAAGGGTGTAGCCACTCCCAAGTTACCAAGACCAGGGATCTTCACTAAGAGTCTCCGTTCACCATCTCCGGTAAGGTGGAGCTCAAGCCTTGTACAAGTTTGATCTTCCGGGGCTTTCACAACCGACTTGGCAAGCTCCGGAAGGATCTCTCCAATCACCGACTGATACACGGTGAATGCAATCACCAAGAGACACTCTCTTACAGCTCTCACTAAACTAAAGACTCCAATCATCAAGAATGGAAGTACACAAGCATCATCTCTATTAAGTTCTAGCCTATCTCTTGGTGTACAAGTGGTGTAAATGATGTGGAGGTGGTTGCTCAACGTCTTGAATGCTTGGTAATGTGTAGAATAGCTCTGGACATCAAGACTTGTCCAAATGACTGTTTGAAGGGTATAAATAGCCAGCTTCCACGAGATAGCCGTTTAAAAAGTAGGCTGACATCACTGTTCTGCAAATACCGGATGATCCGATGTTCTCCCTTCAGCTGTCATCGGTCGAATACAAATTAGTTGAGGTCACTGTGTCAGATATGTCCGTTGATCGACCGATGTTGTATACACCTGTACATCGGATAATCCGGTGACACTTGGTCAAGGATGGTCCAGAAATAATGCTTATTGGAGTGATCGATTGATGTGGCATATTTGTACATCGGATGGTCTGTTGTTACTTGGTCCAAAGTTGCTTTCTGGAATGACCGACCGATGTAACACACGCTTCCATATCGGATGATCCGGTGTATATCCAAGACTGAGGTCTTTTTCTGCTGCAAATCCAACTCGACCGATCTAGTCTTTTCTGGATACATCGGATGATCCGGTGAGTTGATTTTGTCTGCTTCGAGTTGTTCTAAGTGATTCTTTTGGAATTTGTCCGATTGACCTCTTAGACATTGGTTTGAAATGATCTTCTGATGACGACTAAGTCTCGTGTACTGTCAATTTTGATGGAATAATTTTGACATGTATGTTTTTCTTTCAGTCTTCATGAAAATCGATTGACCTCGTAAAATAGTTTGTTGAGGGGTCTCCAATTGTATCCAATAAACAGTAGATGATATAAATATAGAGTTCATTAAGTGTGATGAGTTATGTGAGAGACCTTGCATCCACAAACTTATTAGTGATATCTAACGGTTATCATTAATCACCGAAACCATACCTTATAGGGGCCTAGATGCTTTCAACGGGATGCTGTCTGCTAGGGTTTTGTGGTTGCTGCCTGCTGGGCCTAATAAAGACTGGGCATCTGGGCCTTTGTGGTTGTTGTCTGCTGCCTGCTGGGCCTAAGAAAGACATGTTGCCTGCTGGGCCTAAGAAAGAGAAAGACATGCTCCCTGCTAGTGTTTTCACGAGAAACAGAACAGATGAAGTGATCTAATTGGACTGAGTTACTTTTATTCTAATATATTTCACATTTTATTTTATATTTTTAAATATTATTAAGGCGTCGCCTCGCCTTACGCCTTATCGCTTAAAAGGTAAAAGGAGATTCGTCGCCTTACCACCTTAATAACTATGGGAGCAATATTTGTACTATCATTCCTAGTGGATTTTTCAGTGTAAGAACAAGGTGCGGGTATTGGAAAAGGATCAAGAGGTAAACTAGTAGATGCCTCGCTACCATATGCAACTCTATCCTCCATTGGAAAAATATCCTCGAAGAATGTAGCATCATGAGATTCAATCATGATGTTAATGTGCACATCAGGAATCTCGGATTTAATCACTGTTGCATTATGTTGTCGTATCCTAAAAAGACACAATCCACAGTTTTTTTTTTCAATTTTTGTTTCTTACATGCAGGCGCATTCACTTTGGCCAAACAACTCCATGCACGTAAGAAACTGACATTTCCATCTTTCAAACGGAGTTATTTCATCTTTGAATGATGGAACTCAATTTAGCACAAAATATACGGTCAAAATAGCTTCTTTCATCATGAGTTGGATAAACTCGAACTGTTCAACATGGTATTAACCAAGTCCGTAAGTGTTTGATTGGGGCAAGTAGAGTGCCGATGTCTCATGGATAATTTCATGTTCTGCACAATATTTGCCAAAATCATCAGAAAGATACTTTCCTCCTATATCAAATCTAGCGCGTTTGATTATCCTTTCTAGTTGATTTTCTACCTCAGCCTTACAAATTTTAAGACGATCTAGTGTCTCATCTTTCGTTTTAATAAGCTAGAATTGACAATATCTTATAGCCTCATCAATAAAGATATAAAATATTTCTTTTTTGTTCTAGTAAAAAATTCATTCATTTCAAAGAAATCTGAGTGAATAAGATCTAGTGCTGACAATTTTTTTCCACGCTTTAAAAAGTTTATGTGGCTGTTTAACTCGCACACATGCATGACACTCAAATCTTCTTTCAACAGAAATTTCTGGAATCAAATTAAGTTTGGACAATCGAATGGTGCGATCATAATTAATGTGACAAAGTTAAAAGTGCCAAACGGCAGTCTCTCTTCTAATGCATTCAAAACTAGAATAAGCAACTGAGTTCATAAGATTATTACAATCTTTAACAATTGAAAGACGGAACAGACCACCGTTATCATAGCCTTTTCCGAAAAATAAATCAAACTTCGAAACAATAAATTTGTTCGACTCAAACACTAACTTATAGCCATCACGACACGAAAGAGGAATCAGGCTCTTGTTTATTCCAGGGACATGTTGCGTATTCTTCAAAGAGTCTTTTCGTAGATTAACTTTAAATCGACTCTTCTAATTCCACGTACAACAGTTCTAGACCCATTGCCTATCAAGACAGAGCAACTGTCGGTAGCCTAATAAGAAAAAAAAATTATAGTCAGAACAAACATGCACATTAGCTCATTTGTTTAGCCACCTTTCGGCCTCGCTAATTGTGACATTCTCAGATTTCTGATCACCACTTTTCTTGCCTTTTCTATTGCGGCATTTTCTGGCTATGTGGTCAAGCTCACCGCACAGAAAGCAAGTTAGATCTTCTTTTTTCTTCTTGAAGTTAGTGTTTTGTTTGGCTTTTTTTTTAGTTCTTGTTGTTCTTATTGCCGCCACCAGATTTAATTTCAATCATATTGGCATTAGAGGAAACCCCTTCCCGCGGGACAAAATGAGATACGTGATAAAACGAGACACGTCCTTGGATCTTGCTTTTTCTCCAACATCAAGAGTAGCGATCAGACTTTTAACGGTCATGATCTCTTTCTTGTGTTTAAGGCTCGTGGAGAAACTCCTTCAAGATGGAGGTAGTTTGGAAATAATTCCACCAATCACTAACTTGTCGGACAAGACAGTATCAATATTTGCAAGTTTCCCTACTAGAAGTTGGATTTCATGAGTTGGTTCCACGATAGATCGGTCATTGACCATCTTGTATTTGTGGTACTGGTCATTAATGTATAGTTCGTGTTTAGCATTTGATTCCGCATATTTGCGATCTAGGACGTTCGCGTCCAGCATTTGATTCCGCATATTTGCGATTTAGGACGTCTCATAGTTCCTTTGCCAAGGTGTGGTTTATATAAATATCACAGAGCTGATCTAACAAATGTGACAATAGGCAGACAAGTTGAATTGTCCAGATCATAATCACGGTTTTGCTTCTCAGTGAGAGGAAGACCTTTAGAAATCACTTCCAGATCTTCATCGACATGAGCCAGAACTTATCCGTGTCTACCATCTTTTAAAATTGTCACCTGCGGCAAATCGTCCGGGTTTCAATGCATCAGTAAGTCTAGCCATGTTAATTTTATCTGGTTTCTAAATTGTTAGAAAATTTACATAGCATGCAATTAATTTGATGATCCGAAATAGCAAAATAACTAGAATAGTTCTACTAGCAGTCAAAATAAACAGTGCTAGTATTACGCAAAAATTAACTAAATCATAGAAATGAACATACACGAACAGATCACACCACATGAATGACATCGTATCAGATAATCACAAATCCAGTGATTTACTTACGGAGTGTCCCGCTATGAAGTAGAAGATGAAAATTGTTAAGATAGAAGTGCAGCGAGCAGCTATGCGAGCGCACTTTCTGTAAACCTGATCGTCGGCACCTGTGCAGATCTTCAGATCACTGACGTCAGTTCGGAGACACCGCTTTTCCTCGATCCGCTGCACGACGGATGGAGGGACAGCTAGGCAAAAAAACAGAGGCACATTCTACGGTATTCAGGACCTCTCCTATATATTCGAGTTTGCTAACCGTCTCAAATTCGATCTGTCATAATTCCAGAAAACCGCCCCTTGAAATCTCTCAACGTGCAACTAATGAGAGCAGTTATAGGGGCATTCGTGCACATTAAACATGTGTCTGCAGTTATGCCTCAAATTACTTCACATGTTGATGTGGCAGTCTAGGTGTGAAATATTCTCTTTTATATTGTGGTAGAAAAATAACTGCTCAGTAGAACACAACTCGGGCGCGTCAACGCGTAAAATCGCGAAACGCTCGCGCATGCGTGTGTCTGTGTCCATAGCAGCGGCCTTTATCTCCCTCATTGTTCTCACGTTGAGAATCACTATAAGGGTCACTATATATATTGAGGAATACCTATCTAGATGGGCAATGTGGGACTAAACATCACAATCATCTCTACACACCACACCTTGGTTTTATACCGGTGAATTTGGCCGTAATAAATCAGCCCAAGAAATGAACTGCTGCTCCCGTAGGCCAAATTCCAACAGATCCATGATGTCCAAATTTTCTTTTCTTCTCTGTACTAAACCCAACATCATGCAACCTCTCTGTAAAGTAGGGGAAGGCTGATTAGAAATAACCCTTTCCTAGACTCTACAATGTGTGGGAGATTTATGCACTGGGTACGCCCTTACTAGACCCAACATGTACTAACATTTCATGTTATCACGCAACTTCCAGGGAGATACGGACAGCCAGAGGAAGTTGCGGGATTAGTGGAGTTTCTGGCCCTTAATCCTGCGGCTAGCTACATCACCGGGCAGGTATGTGAAGGAAACAATGAAACATACCCAGTCCTCAGAGAGGAAAAAATGCTTTTGAAGACTTAACTAAACTCTCTGACGGTGCAGGTGCTTACAATTGATGGCGGGATGGTAATGTAAGATTTTGCAAGTGGCGCGCTTGGCGCTCTGTGCTGTGTACCCGGTGTTTTTTTCAGATACAAAATCATTTTAATTTCTCTTTATTTGATTAGAGGTTGAGACTTGTATGGAATAAATAGGGCATGGGAAAGTTGAGATGTATTTTAGTGTCATGATGTGTGTTATTTTATCAAGGCTAATAGATTATCTAGTTATCAGTGACCTGATCGATGTAGAGGCTGAAAATATATTCCCTATTCCAAAAATGTTATCTGCAACCAGCCTCACGCATTTGCCTTCTAGTCTGCACCCACTTGCCGTCGGATACTTTTTGGTTGGAAATATTATTCGTGACATAAAGTCGTTTGCAAATTAGGATGGAAATGTGGGGATGCTTTGATTCTGCTGCTTAGGTTTGGTTGATAACATTTCGAATATACCAATCTCCCGTCGTGTCCTGCTCCTGGCTTAGCATCGCCAGATGCCACATCGGGCTCTCGTGGCGAGGCTGTTCCACCTACATATTTTGGAACAAAAGATTGTTTGTCTTCTCAGTGCATTTGGTTTTCCACAAGCGTCGAAGAGGGCAAAACTGCGATGAGATAATCTATGATCTGTGTGCTTATTGCGGTCTTCTCTCACCCCCTTTACTTTAAATTTTTAGACAATTACTTATATTCTTTCTTCCATTGCTTAAAATATGAGATACCACACCAGCCCTCTCCCGTACAGAGGCGATGAAAAATACTAGCACGAGCAACGCGAGGAAACAAAACTTATGGAGGTTACCGGCAGCAATTCAAATACTCCAGCAACACAATCCCCTGACGAGATGAACACTCAACTGCCCAGCTAAGATTTGCGTCCATGGATTCAAACTAGAGGCTTTGAAAATCATAACCCAACAAGAAAATACGAGCAGTACATCACAGCAGTTGATCAGCTACATTGTACTTGGATAACAACGGATGTTCAGTACATCGAATTTAGGGAACTTCTGGGCGAAACTTGACATTTTCTTTTCTAATCTAAGCCTTGATAGCGTACTTCCTCATGGGGAAATACTTCTCTCGCTTCTTCTCCCTCTCGGTCTTCAAAGAGAGCTGCACAACAACAAAAACATCATCAAACATGGATATTTTAGTACCTAGATAGGCAACTACAGTTCATGAAGGACCGCAGATAAATCAGCAAGGATTTCATCTCAGAGTGTCTAATCCAATCAACAAATCAATTGTATGGTATAAGACCTGTCAAGATGGGCTGGAACGTGCCAAGTTCAGGAAACAATCAAGACCTATAAGTTAAATTCAATGTTCAAACCCTTTCTTTTTCTAACGAATTTCCTACAAGCCACTGTGGACGTTTCTGAAGACGTTTCATGCAAACAGTAGGCAGTAGCCAAAATATGAACAATTACAAACAGGATTATAATACAAGAAAAAACTCTAGCTAAAATAACAACATACAACACCAAAAGTATATAACAATGACATTAAATGAACACAGGAATTCACAAAACTATATAGAAGTTTAAAGCTACAGCTTTCATCATCCCTGCTATATATCACATAGCACGTTTAACTGCATATAGCCATAATAAGGCTGCCCGCGGCGGGGGCCTCTAAAGGGAGCGCTACCGCATTTAGCGTGTCCAAACTGCCAGATAACGCCCGCACCGGCGCCTGTAAAGGCGTCGCTACTTTAGCGACTGACATCCGAGGACGCCACAGGTAGAGGTCACGGGAAAGAGCCGGGAAGCAAAAGAAGAAGAGAGAAAAAAAGAAAAGAGAAGAAAAAATTAATAGAATAAAGGAAGAAGAGAGAAAAAAAGATACAGAGGTTAGATTTAGAGGTGAACAAGTGCGGAGAATGAAACTGTAAAGTTGGGAATATTTTAGAGATGATGGTATAGAGGTCCGATATAGAGGTTCACGAGTGCGAGCAGCCATTTTCCATCCAGTTGCTTCATGAAAGTGACTATTGAATAAGGCACATCTAAATCGAACTTGTGTAAACCACCAGTTCTACGGTGTTCTAGGCTAAAGGATGCTCAACTCTTCACCAAACTATTCGAACAAAAAGAAATAGAAAAGATGCATCTTGAGTTGATGAATGTCCATTTGACACCAATTTACGTTGGGCCGTAATAGGCACATAAGTTTTAATACGCACAAGCATAACCTGAATGGCCTAACCACATAGCACAAATTGGAGTTTCAGAAGTGTTACATCTTGATACAATTAGTCGCACAGGAAGGAGTAGTGTACCTCGTGCTTGGTGAGGCGCCTGCGGATGGCGCGGGTCTTCTTGGGGCGGAGGTCGAGGGGGAGATACTTCTTGCTCTTGTACGCCTCCCGCAGCGCTGCCTTCTGCTTCTGCGAGATCACGGTGAGCACGCGCGCGATGGAGGTGCGCACTACCTTGCTGCATGGACAGGCAACGCGGTTTCAGATTGGCGAACAAGGGTAGATCGAAGCCAAGAAACGGGAGGAGATTGGTGGGAGAGCACAGAAATTACATCTTGGAGAGCTTGTTGGGGGCGCCTCCTGTGACCTTGGCGACACGGAGGAGGGAGAGCTCGGACTTGAGCTCCTTTAGCTGCGCCTGCAGCTCCGCCTTGTTCTTCCCCCGCAGCTCGTGCACCTTGATCCGGGCTGCCATCGTCACAAAAACACGTCAGATCTAGAAGAATTCACGAGCAGTAGCCCACACAGAGGACGGCGAAGGAGAGATTTTCTTGAAGCTTACCCATGGCGATCGGCGAGCTGGGACTGCGGCGGCAGCTGCGGCGTGCGAGGAGCAAAAATGGAACAAGGGAAGGCGGCTGCGTGCGGCTTATATATGTGCTAAAACCCGTCGGAGAGAGGAAACCCTACTTGTGTTGTGGGCTTATGGGCCGTGTCTGATAACAGGTCTTGATAAAAATTCATTTTGTAGTTCTGGCCTTTTCCTGCTGATTAGTCATCTCAAAGAATACATTCCCTCGATTTTCCATGCCTATGTGCTAATGTCATTTTAAATTCAAAGTGAGTTACAGCTCACTGTACAACTGTTGAGACGAAGATCTCTAAAAAATACGAGGCAATTTACTAAAAAAAAGACGCGAAAAACAACAGCGATTAATACCGACTGACAAACGTGACAAGAAATATCGCGTACGAATTTGAAGCCCGAGAAACCGTTGTAGATCTGACGACGAACAACCACTGCAGATGTTGGTGGAGATGTTGGGACGCATTACTTGCTCTCCTCTGTAGACGACCCGTGGTGAAGAACACGAGTAGTCGCGTGAAGCGCTTTTTAAAAACCTTATTCGCCCTCTCCCAGTGCAGGATCACAAGGGCGAGCGGTTCCAGAGACCGGCTCTCCCGATTGCCGCTGGCGTTTGGAATAGAGTAGACTAGACGACGACGCAAGAATCACGAACATGAGAATGATCTGATCGTGGGATAATCAGCTCGCCGCGCACGCCTGTATTTATAGAGTCCCGCAAAGGCGGTTTGGTTGTGATGCGGAGGACTCGCATACGAACCGACTTTGTGGTCGTAGACTCGTCCGTCTCTAATGATTTGACTCAATTTCACAAGCTCAAAATTCAAAAGCCCAAAAGCACAATTAAATTTTGGGGTCGGCTCGAGACTCGAAATCACACGAACACGCGCGCGTGTACGGGGCGGGACGGGGCGAGGCGTGGCGTGGCGAGGCGAGCGAGCAAGGAGGAGGGGGAGGAGGAAGGCGCATGGGACACCCCTTTCTTCTCTTCTTCTCTCTCACTTAAGGAGTGGAAGAACAACCTCCCTTATATGGAGAGGTTGCTTCCCTCCAACTTTCCATGTAGAACTAAAAATTTAGCACCACCCTCTCTTGCCCTAATAAGCCTTTGAGATTTATTGGAATTAATTCTAAAATAACTATTAGCATAATCCATTTATTCTAGCAATCCTCCACCAGATCTCAAAGCCATTAGAAGAGACAACATTCTCGTTCCTTGTTTGATATATTAGTGTTTCGACAGAGACTATTAAGTTGAACTTTTGTCTAGATCCTTAAGCTACATCAGTTCACAACTTGAACAATGGACTATGCCTTGAATTACAAGTTTTGTGCAAACCGACTTCATCTAAAGACCATTATTAGTACTTGACTAGCAGTAGTCTACCTCGCGGGTAGAGCATATGCATCATACTCCCTAGTCTCTTCATGAGCTTTCTAGAGATCATCCGAATCACACAGACTGCGGCGTTAGACAGTCGAAGCTTATATAAGTGTGTTTCTTTCAAAATTGCCCAATAGGATGACATTTTGCTACACATAGCCAACAGAAACACATTAAGACTAATTGCCAACCTGCCTTACAACTTAAGAGTACAAGTGTGCATCTTCACATAGAGAGGGTCTAAGGGAAGTACTATCCTTAGTGAAGCACTAGCTTGTTTTCCCATATCCTAATTCACCAGATCTCCGATCACATAGGCTGGATTACTACTATGGTGTCACATAAATAGGTCTCAAACCCATCTCTCTCGATGCACTTTCTATCACATTACGTGATAGACCCTTCGTAAAGGGATCTGCCAGACTTTTATCTGTTTGTATGTACGAAACAGTAATAACTTCAAAGTTGCTCATTTTTCTGACAGATTTTAAATGTCTCTTGACATGTCTTTATGATTTTACATTATGCTTAGAACTGGTCACTTTAGCAATCACCGTTTGATTGTCACGATTCATATGGATTGCCAGCAATGGTTTATCAACCAGAATCAAATCCATCAAGAGCTCTCGCAGCCATTCTTCCTCAACAGTTGCTGTCTCTAAAGCAGTGAATTCTGCTTTTATGGTTGACCTCGTGAAAATTGTTTGTTTACAAGACCTCCATGATATAGCGCCACCAACTCGAGTGAACACATATCCATCATGACATAGAGTTTATCAACACCAGAGATCCAATTCGAATCGCTATAACTCTCAGGCACGGACGGATGCCCAGTATAGTGAATTCCATAACTTATTATACCTCTCAAGTAGCGCATTACCTTTTCAAGTGCATGCCAGTAATCTATACCCGGTTTGACATGACCTGCTCAGTTTGCTGACAGCGAACGAGATATCAGGATGGGTTGCACTTGCTAAGTACATGAGTGAACCAATCATCTGAGAATATTTAAGTTGATCTCTTGACTCTTTCTTGTTCTTTCTAAGTATCACACTTGTCGATACCCAACATATCGGGTACCCTCGTGCACAGGCTAAAAGCACCTAAGTACCCTGCCTCCCTCCTGAGGCAGGGTCCAATGGCGCTACATGTCCAGAAGGCTCAAACCCCGGGCTTCCTCAGGTCCTGGTTCCGGTGCTGCCACATAGACCTCAATATGGGGTCCAACTCCTCCGAAGAGACGGGCTTCTGAGCTACCACGTATCCAGCGGAATGAGATCCCGCTCCTTTATAGGAGTGGGCTCTGGTGCCGCCACGTGGTACAAAGCACCAGTTCGGCCACCTCCCACGGAGGCGGGCTTCGGCTCTACCATGTGTCCTGCAGTCCCGGGTCTCGAGCTCACCTCAGGGGTGGGTTCCGGGGCTACCACGTGGCCCGTAGTATAGGACCCGACCTCCCCCGTAGAGGCTAGCTCCCGTGCTGCCACGTGCCGTGCAACTTGTCCTGGACGGTGGGTTGCAGGAGTTAAGGGGTGGTGCGCTTTGTCTAAATCGAGCATTCAAGACACGCGTCTTCCCCAGACGCATGACGCAGTGTACGCCTACTATTAGGTACAAATACGCCCAATAGTATCGCAGTGAAGATGTTGCAAGCCTATCTCGCTCTGCCAAGTGGGTAGCTTACAGCGACAAGACAGTTGGACGGGACATCTCCTGCCATCATCAACCACTACGCATGGGCCACTGGCGTCTGAGGCGGCAAGACGGTGGGTCTTCAAGCCACAATTAGAGTAAGCTTATACGAGGAGCCTTAGATCTTAAGAATAAGATCGGCACAGGGTTACCTGTTAGGCCCCGGACCCACTTGTAAGGCGATTAACCTTGTCTATAAAAGACCGGGTAGCAATTGTTACAAAGGGTACTCACACACGCATTCACACCAAGAGAGCACACTCTCTAGCAATACAGCACACACCGTGGAGTAGGATATTACGCTTCGGCGGACCGAACCACGTAAAACCACAATCTCACCCAACTCACATACGAGCAACCTCGCCTGAGGACTAATGTGGGGATCGGGGTCCACACATTCCGAGAATCGCATTAGGTGGTGCCGTGCGATGCGACACCCAACAACACACAAGAAAAACCATACAAAATAACCAACACAAATATTTAATTTCACAAGGTGATTGTCTTTTACAACATAATATACAATGCAACAAAATATTTATACTCACACTCTCAACTGACAATGCACATGAGAAGCCGTCCATGCCCGCGGATGCTTCTCACTAGACACACGAAGAAGAGAGCAGTGTCAAGGTTTCCGTGAGAGATACATCTCAACAAGCTTGATGTCTCACGGACAACCACAACATAAGCATAAGCTAATGATACTTGCAAAAACCACAATAGAGCAACCGTGATCTTGATGCTCAGCAGGACTTAATCGTCTCACCTAAGGCATGAAACTCTACATGCTGGAAACTCTAAATAACGGAAGCTGAATTTGCATAAAGGACATGCCTACAAGTGAATCCTTACTTTCATCTTTTTAGCATCAAGTTAAAGCTTCATAGAAAGTAAATTTAGTTTGCACTATAACTACTACATACAAGTTTGCAATAAGATTATATATCAAGAAGTATCAAATTGCAATAAACCATGTTCATTTCTTACTACGTCAAGACTCAGTGTCCAAGTATGCTCAAATAACCACGAGCGACGGTGATTGCAACCAGTAGACACCCGGACTGCACGACACATACGCCCATACTCAGAGTTGCGACGGCACACTCCACTGATGTCGCACGCAGCCACCTTTCCCAAAATTCAACTACATCAAAATAGTTCAATCGACCCGAACAGTGAGCTCCCTCAAGGTGCACCTCCGCTATGAGATGTTCATGAGTGAGTTGACTCCCACTGTACTAACAGACGACAACTTAAGCTGATTAAAAAGGTTCCAACATAGGATCCTCAAGGTACATCGGTTTCCCGGGTCCCATATCGACAGTATGCACCTGGTACAATTCAAACTTGTCTAACAAGGCCAGGCACGAGATGGGCCTTAATCGACACAGGCAGGACTACGCGCCCAGGATCATGTCCTGTTGCATCCTATGCTCCTGCCCGATCTATAATTCATTAAAGTGAATCCTCACAATTAATCTCATAATCCCAATCCGATATAGAGCCAAGTGCTAGTCTCGCGAGTAGTTTTAAACCACTCGACTTCTACTGAATATTTTACTAAACAGTTAAGCATAACATATAGAAACGTGGAGTGTTAATCTACCCAAACCACTCTCTGGATTAATCTGGTCATGCAATTGAGTTTCATTACACAAGACCTAATGCACAATACATCTCATCCATATAGTGTGTATAAATGAAAACTTTGCAAGGTTTCTTAAATGCAAATCGGGGCTTGCCTTTCGGTTGAGATTAAAAGTCAGCAACGATCACTTAGTACACTCCATCGAGAAATCATGCCACAACAGATCCAATAGAGAATTCCACTCGTCCAGATTGTGCTTCTCGTCCACCTTCATCACGATCACTATCATCATGCATATGCATCAAATAAAAGAATGCAATTTAGCAAAGTAACAATTGAAGTTGATTATAATTCAAGAAGGATTAATACTAGCTAGGACTGAAAGTTCTATTGCTGGGAATGCACAGCAACATCGAGGAAATAAGATGAACTTAGGCAATGGAAATATGAAGTAAAATAGATATTGTTTTGGACATAGAGATGTGATCTCAATTTATATAGGTTCAACAGATCCCTTGAGCCTGAGAAAATTACAGTGAGTTCATATGGTCATTGAGGAATAATCACGTAGTTTCAGATACAACAATGGAATATGTTGGTCTACAAAATTTCTTAAGTGTTTATCCTTCTCTGAATTTTCATGGACAAACAGAGGCTTCTGTATAGGTCAAACTAGGTTTTCTATATAGAGGTATTCATATAGAGTCCAACAATTGGCTTGACATTTTTTATAATCATTCTACAGGGACATATGTAATTTACAAGTTCTTACAATATTCTGAAAATGTCTCTGTTGTTTTTCCCATTTTCAGGAACATAGGAGAATGAATCACAATTTTATCCAGTAAATGAAGTCAAATAGTTCTGAAATTTTTACTGGACATCAAAGATACTAAAATGAAGATTGTGGCCAAGTTTGATAATTTTCCAATGAAGGGAGCACCTGGAATAAATTCCTAATTATTTAACTTGTGGGAATTATTGGGGAGAAACCAGGAACTTTCATAGAACATAATCTGCACCACTGCAAATTACTTACTATGGGGAACCCAACAAAATTTATTTCATAATTTTTGGACATTTCTACAGTGAATGGTGAATTTCCAAAGATTGGGTAGTTTCTGCAACTATTTTTCTACTGGAAATTGGCTGAACCGTTGACAGTGGGCCCTACTATTTAAAATGGGGCCATTGGCAATGAAGCAACACAATGGGCCGCAAAAACATCCGTGCAGCCACACCCGATCGGTGCCACAATGGATCCGGCGAATCTCATTGACAGGTGGGGCTCGACCTCCTTCTTCCTCCTTCGGCCCAGGGCGAGCGGGCGGCGCGTTGCGCCGGCGCACGGCAGCGTCCCTTGCCGGCTGCCCTCCCCCCTGCGCCTCCCCACCTGAAAATGGCCGCCAGGGCCTAAATCCGTCTGGGGAGATTGCTGGCGCGGTCAGAGAAGGTCGAGGCTGGCCGGATGTGGCCTCCCCGCGGCAGCGGCGGACGACACAGCTCTGGTGAGGTCGCTCGGTGCACAAACTGCAGTATTCCCTTCGGAAATTGATCGGGGAGCACAAGCCATCGATGAGGAGCATGATTTTGGAACCAAATTTTGGAGAATAGGGCTGGAATTGGGATTCCACCTTTGACCTTGGTTCAAAGGTACGAGACGACGAGAACTCGGAGAATGGTGGATATAATTGATCATTTTCTTTGTTTATTGATCCAGGATGAACTTAGGGGCATGAGTAAGATATTTCATAACTTGATCAAAAAATAAATACACGTAAAATCTGAATTGCTTAGCCAAAAATGCTCTGTTCTTTTGAACGGCCGAAGCAAAAATTCGAACTCCGGCTAAACAGTGCTACGAACGGACTAGCAACCTTAAGAACATCATGGAATGGTTGGTGCGGACCTTATTGCGGCCGGAGTGAGTCGGGAGCAAGCCCAAAGTTCTAGAGCACCATGGAAATCACCGTGATGGGTTGAAACAGAGGAAGAAACAAATCACCTGCCGGGGTGGCAGCAGAGCGGCGACGAGGAAGCAGTGGCGACTTGCTGGAGAGGTAGGGAGGATGCTTTCGCAGCTTATAGAACATTCGCCCGAGCTGCAACGCCGAGGAAGAGAGCTGTCACCATGGACCAGAGAAAGTGGCAAGAAAAGAGAGCACTGGTTGCTACCGTTGAGCAGAGCAAAGGAGGGAGTCAATGAATAATTTCTTAGTGATGATAAGGGCAAAAGGTTCTGCTATCTGGGACCAGGCTGGTTGATGAGGATGTGGCACATGCAATAGGTGTGGTGACGCCATGGGAAGAGCAGAGAAATGGAGCACACTCTATTGACCTCTTTCACTGGATGACATGTGGGTCTCACCCCACTCCTCCTATCCCCTCCCTTTCCAGTGTAAAATATCTCCAGAACAACACTGTCCATTTTAGGTTAAATTTGACAGGGCATAAATTTGAGTTTGAGAAGAATTATGATGCACTAAAATTTAAAATTCTTGCCATGCTGAATTTGAACATTCGAATATGATTTTTAATACATCTGTAATGTCCTTGCTTTAAACCTTCACTGTATTTTCCAAAGACAGCAACGACCTCAAATGAACTACATTAATAAATTTCTGGTTTAAAGTCTTACATTTGCTGAGTTAGACTTGAAGTTGAATTAAGTTTGACATTTTTGGCTCTATACAATATAATTCTTTTAAAACATCACTTGAGTGAATCCTAGTTTTATTTCCTTCTCTGCATTTTTTTCAAGACTGAAATGCACACTTGTAGTTAGGCTTTTACAACTAAGCCCCGCCGATCAAGAACCTCTACGGGCTGCTCTCAAAGCAGGTCCGAGAGAAGTATCACAAGAACACTTTCGATATTTGGCGTGCCAGGTAGGGGCTTTTTCCTCTAAAAAGTGGTAGTGCTTTCACCATAATGATGAACATCAAGCCCATAGATGACGGTTCCCGTGGCCATCGTCCCGTGACCAGATCCCACGCCCGAGCGGCGCAGTCTGGTCCATCACGCCCCCGCATAGATGCAACTGACTAGGGCATCATATCCCGGTCATCCCAGCCTATTCGGCGCCCCTAGAGCAACCGCTAGCAAGTCCAGAGAGCGCTCTGGCAGCAGCTAGGGCCTTCTCCACCACCCACTATCCATGAACGCTTCCCAGGGAGCGGCTGAATCGTGGGTTCACGACATCGACCACCTCGTCGTTGCGGACATCAACTCCCCCGTTAGAGGGAGACATCATGTGTCGCTGTTGTGCACGCTATCCATCGACCGTTACTCCTTTGACTTTCGCTCCACCAGGCTTACTAGCGCTGGCAGGATCCCCACAGTCGACCTAAGGGCCGAGCTCGACCGCCGTAGAGCTCATGAAGACAACCGTGTCATCATCGATCGACAGCGGGAGAGATGGTGCAACCTTGAGGCCGAGTACGGTCCTCAAGGGCCTGAGCAGGAGGCGTCCTCCGTCCGAGGTGCACCACAGGAACACCCTCCGCCACCTCCTCATCAAGATTATACTGGGTCGACCGCCCACCAGCAGTACTCTGCACAGCAGGTGCAACAACAATAGTACTCTGCGCAGCAGGTGCCATAGAAGCAGTACTTGGCGCAGCAGGTTCCGCGGCAGGTTCTGCAACAGCAGAAGCCTCCGCTGCAAGCTCCACAGTAGCCGCACGTCGTGCAGGCTGCAGCACCGCATTCACCGTACAGTGCACAGAGGAGCCCCCAAGGGTATGCCGCACCGTTCGCTTCTTCGATGAAGGCCATCGGAGTGTGCACAACGCTGGCTTCGTAGCTCCGTCTGACGACGTGGCCACACAACATCCAGTCACACCCGCCGGAGAAGTTTGACAGATGCATCAACCTTGCCGAGTTCCTACAGATCTACACAACAACACTCCTTGCTGCACGAGTGGATGAGCTCACCCTGGCGAACTACTTCCCCGTCGCCCTGACCGGCTCGACTTGGTCATGGCTCATGAACCTGTCCGAGGGGTCTATAACCTCTTGGGAAGAGCTCTACCTGCAGTTCATGACAAACTTCGGCAAACTCCTACACGCGCCCCGGCTTCGAGCTCGACCTCCACGCCATGCGTCAGCAACCCAAGGAGACGCTGTGTTCGTTCATCCAGCGGTTCTCCCAGGTACGATACTCCATCCCAAACATCCCAAATGCTTCTGTCATAGTGACATTCCGGCAGGGAGTGTGATACAATAAGATGCTTGAGATGTTAGCCACACATAACGTGCAAGACGTCTCCGAGTTCCTCTCCATCGACGACCGGTGCGCTTGGGCGGCAGAAGGTCGTGACTGTCACTCACAGCCTACCTCCGGGGCGGGTAGAACCGACTAGACCAGTGAAGGTGCCGCTACCCAGGGTAGCGGCAAAAGAAGAACTAGAACCGGGGCAGAAAGTCGACCCCAAGGTCGACGATTACGAGGAAATGGAGTACCAGAAGCCTGAACGGGCTGCCAAGGCGGTCCACCAGGACGAATAATCTAACGCTAGCAGTGACCACAAACGTCGCAAGACACTCCACGCCATTTTTGGGAGGTTTTCGGATCCTGTGTGCCGGAACCACGGTCAAGACCCTGCGCCGAGCGATGGCCTCGATAGCTCCTACCCCCAGTCTGGCACTGCACCATAGGTGGAAGGAGACGCCGATCAGCTTAGATGCCTCCGACTGCCCCAAGAACATGGTGGGAGCCAGGATCCTACCTCTCTTGGTCGCCCCCACTGTCGCCAACGTCAAGCTCCACCACGTCTTGATAGATCGCAGGGCTGACCTCAACCTCATCAGCCGTGCGGCCTTCGACCAGCTACAAATACCGGTGTCCAAGCTCACCCCCTAGAGCCCGTTCTCAGGGGTGGGACCATGTAACATCATCCCATATGGAAACATCCACCTCTGGGTGACCTTTGGGACACCCTAGAACTTCAGGACGAAGAACATCTTGTTCGACGTCGCAGAGGTCTGCCTCCCCTTCAACGCCATCATCGAAGGACCCGCCTGTATCGATTTATGGCTGTAGCCAACTATGGCTACCTCGTCTTGAAGATACCAACTGCCTCTGGCGTCCTCAAGATCCGTGTAGACCGCACTACTGCAATATTAGCCTTGGAGAAGCTCCAAGCACTTGCAGCAACCCCAACACCTGCCCCGGGCGGCGCAAGACCAAGGCAGCCTCCGCCGAGCTCGCATCAGCGCGACTCGACCACTACACCCCGTATGCAATCCCCCGACACCACCGGTGTTCTCGTCAAAGCTATCAAGATCAGTTCTGGTTCTGCCCAGACCTCCCGCAAAGCGGTGGGCCAAGACAACAAGTAGGGACACCCGCTCTTCGCCCCTTGGTAGCTAGTGACAACAAGTTTCCCGAGAACTGTCACAGTTACCCTCGGAGCATTGAGCATCCCTGTAAGTTATCCTTAGCTTATTAGTGGGACAGTGTAAGGTTTCATAGAGTCTAGGAGTAGAATTTAGGACAACCAAGCTCCAGGAGGGTCAGGCCCAGAGTGCATAGTCAGCTTAGCCTGGTCCCAAACCCTAAGCCTGTGCACCCTGCCTCCCTCGTCATTTGGAAGCGAGTCGTTGCCTTCTTTTGTAAAGCATGTATCCTCCTATGAATGCCAATATAACACCCTCACTTTCATGCATAATTCACTGCATACATCCTCATCCATGTTTAACATTAAGCAATATAAAATGGAACAATATTAAAATGAATTTAGGTCTAATCAAGAATTTTAGTCTGTCAGGGTACGAACTTGTCCGGCCCCAAACCCAGACTAGTACAGTTTCCCTGTTCCATTTCAGAAAATTCAGTCTTCTTCAGAGCCCGGACCTGTCCGGGACACTGCACGGACTAGTCCGTTTGAGGTTTCTGATGTTTTTCCGAACTTGTCTGATTTCCAGCGGACTAATTCGATCTCCCTCGATTTTCAGTCCGAGTCAGTCTTTTCCTTGCAACCCCGGACTTGTCCCGCCATGAATACGAACTTGTCCGAGAATCTCTGTGTTGCCAAACGGACTTGTTCGATCCGTATTGCAGACTATTTCGACCTGCAGAAACCAACTCGGATTCTGTTATTGCTCCACGATTGGTTATTGGGTAATTGCCTTAATTGGACCCAAGAACTTCGTGCCCAACCCTAGAGGAGCCCAAGTGCCACCATCAAGAAGGAGTCCAGAAGCAAGGAGGAGGAGGAGAAGAGGGAGAAGGTCCAATCAAGATTGATCTTCATCAACTTTTTGACAGTTGATGTTTGTCGAAGTGTTAATGTGACACTTCCCCTGGATCTGCTAAGGAGCAGCCCGCGAAGGTTCTTGCTCGGCGGGGCTTAGGCCTCAATCGAGTGTTCGCGCGTATAAGAGTTTATGAGACGGTTGTTTTTACATGGTTTGGGCCGCAAGGAGCATAACACCCTACTCCACTATGAATTGTATTGCTAGTGTGTGTGAATGCATGTATGTATCGGGGATTGGATGTTCGATGTTGGATCCTTTATAATGGTGGCGGTTGGGTCCTTTTATAGACAAGGCCATACGCCTTACAAGTGGGTCCTGGTCCCGACAGGTGGCCCTGGGATGATCTTATCCTAAAGATGTAAGGCTTCCTGCACAAAGCGTCCTCTAATTGTGGCTTGAAGACTTGCTGTCTTTCCTCCTCTGTTGTGAGTGGCTCATGCGCAGTCGCTGACGGTTGTCAAGGTATGTCCCATCCATCGGTCTTGAGCTGCAAGCTACCCACTTGGCGGAATGGGGTAGGTCTGCAATGTCTTCACTGTGATGTGATTGGTTGTAGCCGTCCCTGACTGTTGGCGTGCTCCGCGTTATCAGCCGGGGTGGGTCCCTTTCTTCAATGCTGGATTCAGATAGGGCGCACCATCCTTTGACTCCTGCATCCCACCGCCCAGGGTGAATCGCTGGACACGTGGCAACTTCGGGGCTGGCTACCGCTGGGGAGGTCAAGCCTGGTTTATCAAGGTATGTTGCAGCTTCGGGGCTCTTCAGGACACGTGGCAGCTCCGAAGCCCCCCTCCGTGGGAGTCGTACGGCCTGGTACTTCATACCACATGGTTGCACTAGAGCTCACCCTTGCAGTAGGGTGAGGTCCCGCCCAAACACGTGGTAGCTCTAGAGCCCTTCTCTGCGGGAGGCGTCCGGTCTGGTACTTCGGGCCATGTGGTTGCGCTAGAGCTCACCCCTGTAGTAGGGTGAGGTCCCACCCAAACATGTGGCATTTTGGGAGCCCGTCTCATCGAAGAAGTCGGGTCCCATCTTCGTGGTCCACATGGCGGTGCCAGATCTCGTACATGAGATTGGTTGGGGTCTGGTACCTTCTGGACACATGGCACCACCAGACGTACCTAAGCGCTTTCAGCCTGTGTGCGAGGGTACCCCGTCTGCGGGGTACCGACAGTGGCCCCTGGGTCCACCCTGGGGGGGGGGGTGATGAGCCCGAGGGTGGAGCCCTATCCATGTTTTCCTGCAATGTTCTTTGAATTTTGTCTTAGTTAGCCGAAGCACTGGGCGCTTCTGCTCACGTAGCCACTCGTCTTCTCGTGGTTGAGAGTTCATGGCGAAGAGATCTTTTCTTGATGTAGTATCTCTGTCTTCTGCGGCGCCTTTAACCACGGCGGTTCCCAGTGCAGCCATAACACTTACATTTGCTCTACCTTTATGGGAACCGCTTCAGCTATTCGTGGGGTCTCAAATGCTAGTAATCACTTTGTAAAGGCTATTTTGTGATCTATTGGCCACACACCTAAGGAAGTGTGAGACGGCATGATTGAGATTCCTTAGTCATCGAAAGGTGATGGAGTCACGAACTTGTGGATAAAGTGGTATAACCTCTGCAGGGTGTGTCTAAAACTATCACGATAGCCGTGCTCCTGGTCATGAGCAACCTGGACCCTCACATGATTAGAGTATTGGACTTTAACCTGTGATTAATGGATAGAATTGAAATGGGAGTCAATGTTGGTTTAATAATTGGCTTTGGCATATGGAGTTGATGGAATTGAGACAAATGAGCAGTTATGAGTTGTATATGGTTTATTGTTGCTGGAATTGGATATTTAAGTTGAAATTGATGGTATATGGGTCACTTGGGAAGGACCACATTTAATGATCATATAATTGCATTTTTAACTGTTTTGAATGTGCTTTTATGCAGATAGCCATTGTTTATTATCACTCCTTGTTTAAGCTACATGTCATACTTTCTCACACTTGCTGAGGATGACATGTGCTGTAACACCCTCATTTTCATCCATTATGCATTTCATACATTCTAATACATGTTTAAAATTAAGTAACATAAAAAGGAGCAAGTTTAAAATGAATTAGAAGCAAAAACGCACTCAAAAGTTCTGAGAATTTCAGACTTGTCCGTTTTTGGTGCGGACTGGTCCGATTTCCCTCTGGCCTCTCTTCGGACATTTCCGTTTTTCCTGTGGATTAGTCTGTTTCCTCTCTGTACCGATTTCGGACTTGTCTGGTCCATTGCGGACTAGTCAGATAATCCCATCCTTTGAAAATTTTGCTAAGTCCCCAAACTTGTCCGGACTTTCCGATTTCCACTGGGCTTGTCCATTTTTCCCTCTGACTAATATTGGACTTGTTCGATTTCATCCGGACTTGTCCGATTTCTCTCTGACTAGCCATCGGACTAGTTTGATCTTGTGCAAACTTGTCCAGTGTTCACGACTCTAATTCAATCTTTTCTTCTGTGACTTGTTATTTTGTATATTTACCCTAATTGGGCCCAAGAACGTCGTGTATAACCTCTTTGGAGCCCTTGTGGGACCCCAACCCGGCCTCCACTCGACCCTAACCCTCCACCCCTATATAAACAACCCAACACCCCACTTTTACATCTCTTTGCCACAATTGAAAGCACCACAAACCCTAGTTCGTGGGAGCCGCCGCCAAGGGGAGATCCAGCAACAAGGAGGAGAAGGAGATCACGAAGAAGGATCAAGCAATCAAGATCTTCATCGACTTTGTGTTCTTCATCACCAATTCACCCTCAACTCTTCATCACCAGTCCTAGATCATCAAGATCCAAGTGTTGCCTCCAAACTCTTATTCTTTGGAGTTCTAAACACATGGTATACCTTCTACTTTCTCTTTCCCATGTGAATTGAACTCCAATTCTCCAAATTCTCGTAGATCGAGAAATCCTAACTCGCTGGTTTGGAGTAGGGTGGACTAGTTCGGCCCCTAGCGGACTTGTCCGACCTCTAGATTAGTTTAATGTTGAATTAATTCCAGATTGATATAAATTAACTTGAAACCTGCATAAACTTGATAAGAACCACTGTAACTGCTTAATAAACATCAAAAGCAACTCATTAGCTAGTTTCACTTCGTAATTGCATTAATCATGCATGCCATGACATGTCATATTGAGTAATATATGAGAATTTATTGATTGTAATTTTTTTGTATGTTTGTTGCGCAAAATAAAAGGATTTGCTCTAGAGGGTGCTGCTGAGGGCCTGCAACACCAACATTTTGAAGTTTTTGACCCAAACCAAGCTCAAGAGCAAGGCAACTGTCCTTGAACATATTGATCTTAGTTTTTAAATGTTTTGGTTTTCAAAATTGCATGCTTGTGTCAATTTTATGGGACTCCTATGATAGGAATTTTACTAGACTTGTTTAACCACCCTTGTCGCTTGGAACACATAGTAGAGAGTTGGGAAGGGCTTTTTACTTTTTGCTTTGCTCTAATTAATTGGGATGGGAAAACAACCAAGTTACTTAATTATAAATTATTGAGATTATGGATAATGTACATTAATGAACATGGTTAATGGTAACATGGTAATGGGTGATCTAAGCAAGCATAGTATGTGGATGGGTTGGATGTTATGGTGGTTTGCTAGCCTTAGATCTAAGGACTTGTTCATGCGAGAATATGCCAGGACAATAGTGCCACCTTGAGGCCAAGTATGGGCGCGACGTAGCTGATGAATTAGGGTATTGCTAGTATTGTGCGGACCATTTGAAGGAGCGGGGAATGAGAGTCAGATTGGGTTTGGATTTGTGGCGGGACTCCCTGGGATCCGAACGGCACAAGAGGGGGCCCTTGGTTTAGGATGTGCTCAGTTGGAAGCATTGCCCCTGGTGAAATCTCAGTGGGTCCGTACATGCTAGTAGTCCCTTTGTAAATGCTATTTTGTGATCTATTGGCCACACACCAACAGAAGATTGAGATGACATAATAGAGGTTCTTAGTCAGCGAAAAGTGATGAAATCACGAACACATGGGTAAAACGATAGAACCTCTGCAGAGTGTTAAAAATATATCATGATAGCCGTGCTCCCGGTTAAGAGCACCTGAATAACCTACATGATTAGAGGGAACTTGGGATTTGGGATGGTTATGGTTATGGTTATGATTATGGATTGAGTTATGATAAATGGACATGGATGATGATGATGGTAATAATCTGGTGTATGGATGGATAATTGATGATGGTTTCATATTATGTTAATTACTTGGGATATGATGGGATTACTTCACATATATATAATATAATGCTTTTCTACATGTTTTAAATGCACTTTCAGCAACTAGCCTTTATTTATTGTCGTCATTTGTTAAGCTATATGTCATACTTTCCCACACTTGCTGAGTACGACATGTACTCACCCTTGCAATTCTCTCACCAACAGTTTCAGGTGATGTCTGGAGTATCGTGATCATAATGTGGAGTATTAGGCTGTGTGCTGCCGTCGACTTGCGTGTGGTGTTGATTGGAGCTGCGCTACCCTTTGCCCAGTTTGCTTAATTTATTTAGCCCAGATTTGGTTTATTTCTGCTGCATTAGTCTCAGACTTGTCGTTGATAATTATCAGAGCTGTAATTTGAGGATATTATGAATTCTGCAATAAAAGGTGCTTAATTAACTTGTTCTGTGGTAATTTTCTGTATATCATTTGTGAATGCACTCGTGTATTTGTGTTGAACGCCCTGGTCACACATATGCGTCACACTTGGTTCATTTTCTGGAACCGGTATCAAAAATTGGTATCAGAGCCACAAGTTGACCGTAGGACTCAACCTTGATAGAATGGACACTTTAGAGCACATAGAGGCACTCAGGGAGCATTGTGATTTGCTTGGTGTGCTGATTGCTATGTAATGTTGCGTGTATGCTTGTGTGCTTAGTAGAAGATGGTGGGATGCTTTAGCGCTTGCCACATTTATATAGGCTAGTATAGTTGGTTGTTTAGTTTCATATCCCTTGATGCATATAGTTGGGGACATTTTCTAAATTCTTCTATCTCTTGCTTTTCTTCTGGTGGTGAGGACTCGCAACCAGAGGGATGCCAATGATGAGGAGGAGAGCAATAGAGCACCTCAGAACAACAATGGACCTGGACCTGAGGCTATCAACCTTGGGCAGCTATTGGCTATGCAAAAGCAGCTCATGCAGACCATGATACAAACTATGGGATAACTGTAGGCTGGTAACAACAACAATCAACCCCACATGCCTCCACCGCCACCACCCCCACCACCTCATAATTGGTTGGGAGAGTTTATGGGGACCAAGCCACCCACCTTTGCTCAAGCTATTGATCCTATGGAGGCGAATGATTGGTTGAAGTCTGTGGACAAGAAGCTTGCTATTGTCCAATGCAGCGACCTGGAGAAGGTCCTATTTGCTTCTCATCAACTAGTTGGAGCAGCTGCGGATTGGTGGGATTCTCTATGCAATGCCCATGAGAATCAGGAGAGGATCACTCAGGCTGAATTCAAGGAGAGCTTTCATTCTCATTTTGTGCCGAAAGGTGTTATGATCCTAAAGAGGCAAGAATTTGAGAACTTGAGGCAAGGAAGATCAAGCGTGATTGAATATCTTGGTAAATTCACTCAACTTTCAATCTATGTGCCGGAAGATGTCAGCCGGAATAGCCAGAAGAAATATTTGTTTATGCGGGGCCTTAACAATGAGATCCAAGTGCAATTGCTCAACTGTGATTACGCCAACTTTCAGAAGATTGTGGACAAAGCAATTGTGGTTGAGAACAAAGTTCGTTAGATGGAGCAAGAAACTAAGAGGAAATCACCATATCAACGAGATCCGCAAGGAAGCAATGTTCGCCCCTGCTTTGCACCACCAAATGCACCATACTACAACCCCTCGACTCCTACATATCGTGCTGCTATTCCACCGCGTCCAGCTCAACCAATGCAAGCACCTCGTCGTCCAATGCCTCAAGCGCCCTGCGCCAACTTTCCTGCCAATGCCCAAAATCAAGTTTGCCCTAACAATACTGGTGCAACAAGGTCGTGTTATACTTGTGGAGAAGTAGGATACTTTGCATCTTAGTGTCCTAAGTCAGGCCTTGGTCAGGGAAACAATGCTCTAAGACAGAACCCAAGACCGAGTGGAGGAGCACCACAAGGCAACCGTGGATAGCATAATTTTGTTAGTGGGAATGTGAACCATGTCTCTACGGAGGAAGCACAACAAGCGGATGATGTGGTCATTGATATGTTTCTCACAAACTCCAACCCGACAACTATGTTTTTTGATTCTGGAGCATCACATTCATTCATTACATCGAAGTATGTTGCCAAGTATAGTTTGCCTATCTCTCATATGAAGTATACTTTGTTGGTTAAATCTCTTGGAGAAGAGATGAGGAAAAATATAGTATGTCCAAAAGTAAGCCTTAGAATAAAAGGGGTAGACTTCTTTGCCAACCTCATTGTTTTGGAGTCTCAAGGATTTGACATTATACTTGGTATGGACTGGTTAAGGAACCATGATGGGATAATTGAATGTGCCACAAGAATGGTGAAGTTGACAAATGAGGAAGTGGTCAACATAGAGTTTGAAGCATCTCAACACGCACCGAAGCAAGTGGAGCTGAATGAAATGGACAATGCAGCAATTGAGGAAATTTCAGTGGTGTGCAAATTTTTGGATGTGTTTCCGAATGAGTTGCCAAGTATGCCACCTGATCGTGACATAAAATTTTTTATTGATTTGATACCTGGAACTGTACCTATAGCTAAGAGGCCATATAGGATGCCTCCTAAGGAGATAGCGGAGCTCAAGAAGCAAATTCAAGAGCAACTAGAGAAGGGTTTCATTCGTCCAAGCTCTTCACCTTGGGGAGCACCAGTTCTTTTTGTAGGATCGAAGAGCACGTGAAAAGCTACCAGAGGGGGGGGGGGGTGAATGGTAGATTTAAAAATATTATGCAGCGGAAACAATTAAACCCCAAACCCTTTCGGCAGAAAAACAATCTGTTAAAGAAATCGTGTGTGAGACTAATATAAACGTGTTTCACCGTGACAAAAGTGATAGATATCAGAGAGAATCAAGTCACGAAGACAACACAAAAAGAATCACCCAAATCCGTCGAGAAAAACTCAAGTTATGATCAAAAGATCAAACAATGGTCAATCTGCCCTACTCGAGAAAAAACAGTTCTGGAACGCTGTAAAGAAAATCGTGTAGATCATAGAACACAAATCCAATGACCTTGAAATTTTGAAATATGATAGAAAATCAAGTTTTGAAGACAACCCAAAAAGAATCACGTCAATTGGATCTGTAAAACTCGAGTTATGATAAAACCACCGACGAAAGGTAGTGCTGTCTAGAAACTCGACGAGTAAAACTTGTCTGGAACAAGTCTGACGAACAAGGCACAAAAACTCCTTCAAACTACGAATTTTATTCAATAGAACACAAGAGGAACATCCCCAAAGTCGTGCCCCACGAGCTCTGGGCTCCGCTGCTTATATAACCAGCTCGAAAGCCAACTCAACTCAGATCAAGAACCTAATCCTACTCTGTTCACGAATTGTAACTTTCCATAACTACTTAGGATTCTTCTATACGCAGATAAAAGCAATCTTAAGACTTCCAAACACCTTAGGAACGTGTCCCACATTCCTAAACAACTCAAATTCGTGACCCACACGAAATCCTATCATAACCAACTCAAATCTTTCCATATTTGAGTCAAACCCGACTCAGCCGCAGTCTGAGTCCATAACCTAGTCGGTTGGACCTTTCCGACCAAATCTTTACGTCCACATCTCTTCATTACGTCTCGGAACCATGTATCCACGTCCATGCACTCCTTGCACACGTGCAAACATCTTCCAATGATGTCCACGATACCTTCATATGCATTGTTCTTGATTCAATGATGTTGCGCAACCTCCTGATTAGTTCAACCACAATTCCTCCCGAACTTGGTTGTTGAACCTCATCTTCTCCCTAAGACTAGTTCAATAGATCCTGTCACCAGCCATGTCTTGAACTCAAGCAACACCTGCACATGAATAAACAACCAATCCATACGAGCCCAAGTCCTCGACTTAACTCAAGTTAGTTCCGAACACAACACCCTACGTGAGAACCTCACATAAGCATGTTGCAAAACCACAGTAACACGATATCATCCATATCAACCAAAACGCACCAAAAACTTAGCAAATGAATACTAAGCAATCTTTCCAACAATGTAGAGCAAGTACGAAACATTACAAATGAAAAGCAGAAGCACTACGGTCAAGTTCTGGACCTTGCCAGAGCAACCCGAACCTTGAGCCGGAGCTAACAAAAGCTAGTAGGACCTAGCGCCGGAGCTTACCAAAACTAGTACAACCAAGCTCCCATCGGAGCTTACAAAACTAGCAGGACCTAGCGCCGGAGCTAACCAGAACTAGTCGGAACTAGTAATCCCAAAAGCCGGAGCTAGAAAAATCAACTCGGAGCTTAGCAAAAACACGTCGGAGCTATCAAAAACATGTCGGAGCTATCAAAGACATGCCCGAGCTAAAGACCAAACTTCACCGGAGCTGACCAAAGCTAGTCGGACTTTGCTGTAGCTCGGAGCTAGAGTCGGACCTTGATAAAAAAGTGTTTTGGTGATATTAAAAACTTTTATCATCAAGACAAGTGTATTCACGAAAAGCCAATGTATTCAGCACACATAGGTCTCACGATCTCCCCCTTGATGAATGCATTGGCAACACCATTTAAAATCCGAACATTGGCTTATTCAATTAAAAGTTTTGAAAACAATTTCTTCCCCTTTGTAAATCAAAAGTAAAATGAGAAGAAAATCCAAAATTATATCTCCCCCTTTATTATCTCTCCTTATGCACGTATACTCTTTCTCTTCATGCTTATCTCTCCCCCTTTGACAATCTATTCAGCAAGTCATGAGCATATAAACAATTTATCTCTCCTCCTTTAGTTGTTATGAGCATATTATAACATATACATATAAACAAATCTCATCCAAGTCATACTATCAAGTACCTTACATTATCACATCAATGAAATACATAAAGTAGTGTAAGCCATGCTAGAGATAAAATGTAATTTTCAATTTAATCAAGTCATGATCTCACAAACTTAACTATTTCAAAACCTGAAGGCATGACACTAGTTGCTGCATTTTATTATTTTTCAAAGCATAAATTTAGATCATATGATATTTGCAAGAGATTATATGCGCATCTGCCTTATTCTAACCAACCAAGCCAAGCCTATGTCATTTGACAATCAGAAGCTTAAGGACATGGTTTTAGTCATACACAACTTCTTCCAAGTTCATATCTAAGTGCAATGATAAGCTATCTCAAAAGAAGAAGTGCGATGCATGCATATTCTCTTGATCTTTTCTCAATTTATATTTGTTCATAAAAACTCAACATGTGAGTTGATTACTTGATTAATTCTTTATGATTAAAAGCACTTGTGAACATGTAACAAGCTCAAAATAGCAAGAAAGTTCGACCATGACCAGTTTTAGTGTAAGTAATTATTCCAATTACTAGACATGGCAAAAACTACAAAATGTATAACATGAGTAATGTAGTAAGAACTTTCAGCATGTAAAAGAAATCACAGAGTCATATATGTATGAAATACTATGCTCATATTATTTTAATTTCAGATTCACACATAGACTTCCCGAGTTTCAAAAACTCCCCCTCAATTTAAGCCATGAGAATGCATAACCCCTATTTCACTACGAATGTAACAAAAACGAGTGAAATCCAAAGGTTTTGTAAAAATGTCAGCCAATTGTTGTTCGGTATCTACATGGTGAAGCACAATGTTTCCTTTTTCAACATTATCTCGGAGAAAGTGATACCTAATGTCAATCTGCTTAGTTCTAGAATGTTGCACGGGGTTTTTAGCAATGCAAATGGCACTAGTGTTATCACAGAACAATGGAACACTATCTAGATCAACCCCATAGTCCTTAAGTGTTTGAACAATCCAAAGAATTTGTGAGCAAGCACTAGCAGCAGCTACATATTCAGATTCAGCTGTGGATTGTGCAACTGAATTTTGTTTTCTAGAGGACCAAGCAACAAGTGAATTACCAAGAAAATGACAAGCACCGGAAGTACTTTTCCTATCAATCCTACAACCCCCAAAATCAGCATCCGAAAAAGCTTTCAAAGTAATGGTTGAGGAAGAAGGAAGAAAAATGCCAAATTCTTGAGTTCCATGTAAGTACCTGAGAGTCCTTTTGACGGCTTGACGATGTGAAGCACGTGGGGAAGCTTGAAACCGTGCACAAAGACATACGCTGAATTGTATGTCCGGTCTTGATGCCGTGAGGTACAAAAGTGATCCGATCATGCTTCTATATTCTTTTTGATTCACGGGTTCACCATCTTCATCAAGTTCAAGTGTTGTTGTTGTTCCCATTGGTGTCCGAAGAGGCTTGCTTTTTTCCATGTTGAAGCGCCTTAGGATGTCTTTGGTATACTTCGTTTGATGCACAAAGGTACCCTCCTTGGTTTGCTTGATTTGCAGCCCCAAAAAGTAAGTGAGTTCACCCATCATACTCATTTCAAATTTGGAACTCATCATTGCTGAAAACTTGGACACAAGATCATGAGAAGCACAACCAAAGATAATATCATCCACATACACTTGAACGAATAATGAGTCATTGCCATGCTTAAGCACAAAAAGAGTTTTATCAACCTTGCCCATGGTAAACCCCTTTTCAAGTAAGAATGTTTTTAACCTATCATACCCATTTAATTCTAATTAAAGTGTGACCTTGAGGTGGAGGTACAAGTTTCCAAACATTATTTCTTTCAAAATTTTCTAACTCTTCTTGCATGGCAATAACCCAAGATTCATTAGTAAGTGCGTGTGATATATCTTTGGGTTCAAAAGAAGCAACAAAAGCAGATTGAGCATAAGAGTTTGGATCGCAAAACCTAGACCGTGTGACTCGTTCATGCAAGCTTCCAATCATCTGTTGTGGGGGATGATCTTTGTAAAATCGTAGGGGAACAGATGTCTCACAAGCTTCTTCTTCATTAGGTTCATCGTAGATTGATGAGCTTGTGACTTCTGGACGATCAGGACCAGCATAGGTGATAGCCGGAGCTTGCTCAATGTCCGGAGCTGGACATGTGTCAACTTCAGAACTACCAGGTAGTATCACCGGCTCTTCTTCATCTTCTAAAATACCCTCCCCCTGAGGATACGGATCTGGTCCTGCAACACCGGAGCTAGTACCTGGGCTAGCTTCATCAAAAGACACTGCACAAGTCTCCACAATTTTGTTAGTGTCAAGTAAAAGCACACAGTAGCCTCTAGTATGAGATGGATAACCAAGAAACATGCCATCAATGGATCTAGGTTCAAATTTATCAAGATTATCATGTTTCTTAACAAAGCATTTGCAACCAAAGACTCGAAAGTGTGTAACACTAGGCCTATGTCCAAACCAGAGCTCATATGGTGTTTTACCTAGCTTAGCATGCAAGAAAACACGATTTGAGACATAACAAGCGGTTGCTAATGCATCAGTCCAAAATTTCCTAGGAGTTTGATATTCATCAAGCATAGTCCTAGCCATCTCAACTAAGGTTCTGTTCTTTCTGTCTACAACACCATTTTGTTGAGGTACATATGGTGAAGAGAATTGATGATCTATTCTATTTTCAGCACAAAAGTGATCAAAAGATTGATTTTTAAATTCAGTTCCATTATCACTTCTAATTGCTTTTAATGATCCTGGGTGATCAATTGATAATCTAAGAAATAAAGTTCTAAAGTGACTAAAAACTTCATTCTTAGATGCCATAAAGTAAACCCAAGAGTATCTAGAATAATCATCAACGATAACAAGAACATACCATTTACCTCCGAAGGATTGAACACGTGAAGGTCCTACGGTGTCAAGATGCAAAAGTTGACATGGTTCAGTTGTCATGATCATTGTGAGAGGAGTATGTGAACCTGCAACCATCTTAGCATGTCTACAAGAAGAGCACATAATTTCTTTGTCCCCTTTAAGCTTAGGCAGCCCACGTATGCGATCAAGAGCACTAACACGCGTTAGATGATCAAAGCCTACGCGACCAAGTCTACGATGCCAAAAATATAAGTCCTTTGAATCATTAGCAACTAGACACCTATGATTAGAGGAAGACATATCAAAATCAGCTTTAAAAACTCTTCCAAACCGAGACATGTTAAAAATAAGCTCACTATTTGAACCTACAACTTTGCAGCAGTTTTTATTGAAAATAATTTCTAGATTTTCATCTAGCAATTGTGCAACATAAAGCAAGTTGTATTTCAAATTTTTGACAAGTGCCACATCCTTCAAAGTTTAGTGATCATTTACTCTAATCGAACCCTTAGCAATTATAGGAGTTGAAGAATTATCAGCAAAAGTAACATTCTCTACACGTGACACAAAAGAGAGGGAGGAGAACCAATCTTTGTTACCGGTCATGTGGCGTGAGCAACCTGAATCCACAATCCAAATGTTCTCCTTCCTCAAACGTGTAACCTACATAAAAGCACAATACGTCGATGACTCAATACTAGGGTTAGTCAAAAGGCATTTAGGAATCCAGTACCGAGTCACGCGACGTGCAGCAGGAAAAACACGCGAAAGCTGAGACAAAACAGCAGGTTTATGAGTCAAAGTTTGAGATTTTTTATTCTTGACTACTGACCTATAAGGTGTTACTTGTATAGCACAAACATCAGTAGCTCTGGAGGCAAAAACAGAAGGTCCGGAGGTAAACTTTGAATGTTTTTGACTCAAAACAGCAGGTTGTACATTCGGTTCAATGTGTGCAGCAAATTTTGCATGAAAGTTATGAGATCTAGCAACCATTCTTTCCCTTTTCTGTTGTTTAGCTAGTCTATAACAAAAATCTATGACATGACCATCTCTACCACAGAAGGTACAATGAAATTTAACTTTGTGTTCATGTCTAGATGAGCAAGCAATATTTTTATTTGAAACCGAATGAGCCAACACACCTGCAGATTTGAAAACCACTCCTTTTTGTTTAGGAACTGTTTGAATCAAACCACTTCCTAATGACTTTACAATTTTAGGTGGATGTGCCTTAGCATGAGCATGAGAATCAAAACCTAAACCAGTTTTATCATTGCAAGACTTGGAAGAATTCAGCAGTAAGTTTAGGTTCTTATTCCCATTACAAAACCAATCTAATGTCCTATGCATGTCATCAAGTTTATTTGACAGATCAAGGGAATTTTCACATGAAGTTTTTCCTTTTAGTTTGCAATTTGAACAAAATTTAACTTCATGAGAACGTAAAGCATTGTTCAATATAGAAATTTCATTCATAGCATCCTGTAGTTTCTTATCAAGATCATCACAAGTAGAACAATGCAAATCAATTGTAGAACAGCTAGCATCTTTCAAGTTTTTATCATTAAGTGCAGAAAGCTCTTTGTTCTTTTCAATTTCTAACTCAAGTTTATCAAGTGTGGAGGTGTGCGCACTTCTTAATGAGGACAATTGTTCATATATTAAACCACATGAGGAACATGCATCATCACTAGGAATCAAAGTTTTTAAACGGTTGATTTCAGATTCTAGTGATTCAATTTTAGCAGCACTATTCCTAAGCTTTTTGTCCTTTTTCTTAACAATAATAGTGGCACGAGAAATAGCATCACACATTTCTTCGCAAGTAGGACATACCTCTTCATTGTCGCTGTTTTGTTCTGCCTCCTCCTGACTTGATCTTGATCTTGTTTTGCCCGCCATGAAGCATAAGTTGGCCAGATCGTCATCATCTTCATCACTTTCAAAGTCTACATCACTTGAACTAAGTTCTTGAAGTGCGGTGATGAAGCTGTTAATCATCTTGCGTCCTATGGTACCCTTCTTTTTCTTCGTATCTTTTGCAGAGGAGTGCTTCATTCTTGTTTTCTTTTCATCCCGGGAAGTAGGACCTGAAAGGTTAGGGCAATCTGAACGAAAATGTCCTGTCTTACCACATTCGAAGCATCGTTGAGGTTCGGAGCTTCCTCTCCTTCTAGTTCTCACATTTTGCAATGCTTTTGAGAACCTCGTAGAGAGAAGTGCTAGCTCCTCCTCTGGAAACTCCTCAATCTGTTCAAGGGTTAGAGAGGACAACAAAGCAAGTGTACTACAAGATGAAGATTGACTGGAGCTAGGCATTTCACGTTGAGAAACAAAAGCAATAGACTTTTTGGGGTTCTTACATGATATTATATCAATTTCATGAGTTTTTAGCTTGGAATATAGCACATCTAAAGTAAGTGTACTCATGACAGTAGATTCACGAATAGATGTAACTTTCATCTCCCAAATTGACATGTCTAATGCACTTAACAATTGCCTAGCATTTTCAGCATCTGAAAAATTAACATTGACGCTACGCAAGTTGCTGAGAATTTTATCAAAGCGAGCAAAGAGATCATCAATTGACTCACCGGGTTGCATCTCGAAGCGCATGTATTCTTTCTTGAACATGTCTTGCCTTAACTCCTTGATCGTGTTGGATCCTTCGTGGTAGTCACAAAGTGCTTTCCACACATCGTATGCAGATCAGAGGTGTGCAACACGGTCGAAGTCGCTTTGTGTTAATCCTTGTATGATCAAGTTCCGAGCCTTGTTGTTGTTGTCGACATCTCTCAGATTTGTAGCTGTAACTTGATCGTTGGATGGCACTTCGTAAGGCTTGTATACCTTCTCCCATATTGCAAAGCCTTGTGCCTGGATGAAAGCCTCCATGCGTGCCTTCCAAACCTGAAAATCAATACCAGCGAACACACAAGGTTTGGCAGAGTACTTCTCCATGATGATTAGTCAAAAAACACGCGCAAATCACAAAGATTAGAGCAACGTGGCTCTTATACCAATTGTAGGATCGAAGATCACGTGAAAATCTACCAGAGGGGGGGGGTGAATGGTAGATTTAAAAATCTTACGCAGCGGAAACAATTAAACCCCAAACCCTTTCGGTAGAAAAACGATCTATTAAAGAAATCGTGTGTGAGACTAATCTAAACGTGTTTCACCGTGACAAAAGTGATATATATCAGAGAGAATCAAGTCGCGAAGACAACACAAAAAGAATCACTCAAATCCGTCGAGAAAAACTCAAGTTATGATCGAAAGATCAAACATTGGTCAATCTGCCCTACTCGAGAAAAAAACAGTTCTGGAATGCTACAAAGAAACTCGTGTAGATCATAGACCACAAATCCAATGACCTTGAAATTTTTACATATGATAGAACATCAAGTTGTGAATACAACCCAAAAATAATCATGTCAATTGGATCTGTAAAACTCGAGTTATGATAAAACTACCAACGGAAGGTAGTGCTGTCCAGAAACTCGACGAGTAAAACTTGTCTGGAACAAGTCTGACGAACAAGGCACAAAAGTTCCTTCAAACTACAAATTTTATTCAATAGAACACAAGAGGAACAGCCCCAAAGTCGTGCCCCACGAGCTCTGGGCTCCTTGCTTATATAACCAGCTCGAAAGCCAACTCAACTCAGATCAGGAACCTAATCCTACTCTGTTCACGAATCGTAACTTTCCATAACTACTTAGGATTCTTCTATACGCAGATAGAAGCAATCTTAAGACTTCCAAACACCTTAGGAACGTGTCCCACATTCCTAAACAACTCAAATTCATGACCCACACGAAATCCTATCATAATCAACTCAAATCTTTCCATATTTGAGTCAAACCCGACTCAGCCGCAGCCTGAGTCCATAACCTAGTCGGTTGGACCTTTCTGACCAAATCTTTACGTACACATCTCTTCATTACGTCTCGGAACCATGTAGCCACGTCCATGCACTCCTTGCACACGTGCAAACATCTTCCAATGACGTCCACGATACCTTCATATGCATTGTTCTTGATTCAATCATGCTGCGCAACCTCCTGATCAGCTCAACCACAATTCCTCCCGAACTTGGTTGTTGAACCTCATCTTCTACCTAAGACTAGTTCAATGGATCCCGTCACCAGCCATGTCTTGAACTCAAGCAACACCTGCACATGAATAAACAACCAATCCATACGAGCCCAAGTCCTCGACTTGACTCAAGTTAGTTCCGAACACAACACCCTACGTGAGAACCTCACATAAGCATGTTGCAAAACCACAGTAACACGATATCATGCATATCAACCAAAACGCACCAAAAACTTAGCAAATGAATACTAAGCAATCTTTCCAACAATGTAGAGCAAGTACGAAACATTGCAAATGAAAAGCAGAAGCACTACGGTCAAGTTCCGGACCTTGCCAGAGCAACCCGAACCTTGAGCCAGAGCTAACAAAAGCTAGTAGAACCTAGCGCCGGAGCTTACCAAAACTAGTACAACCAAGCTCCCACCGGAGCTTACAAAACTAGCAGGACCTAGTGCCGGAGCTAACCAGAACTAGTCGAAACTAGTAATCCCAAAAGCCGGAGCTAGAAAAATCAACTTGGAGCTTAGCAAAAACACGCTGGAGCTATCAAAAACATGTCGGAGCTATCAAAGACATGCCGGAGCTAAAGACAAAACTTCACCGGAGCTGACCAAAGCTAGTCGGACTTTGCTGTAGCTCGGAGCTATAGTCGGACCTTGATAAAAAGGTGTTTTGGTGATATTAAAAACTTTTATTATCAAGACAAGTGTATTCACGACAAGCCAATGTATTCAGCACACATGGGTCTCACACTTTTCGTGGACAAGAAGGATGGATCCCAAAGGATGTGTGTGGATTACCGAGCTCTCAACGAGATGACGATTAAGAACAAGCATATTGTCGAAGCGTACTAACGACACTTCCCCCGGTACTACTAAATGTAGCCCACGGAGGTTCTTGTATTGGTTTGGGTGCGCGGAGATCAGGAACAAGATGATGACACGTGGGATTTACATGGTTCGGGCTGCCTTAGCGTAATACCCTACTCCACGGGGTGTGTGTTTTGTATTGAGTGTTCAGTATAGCTTGTGTGCGTCTGAGCTTGGATCAGATCAGATCAGATGTCCCTGTATCATGCGGTGCAGCCCTTTTATAGTCTAAGGACTGATCGTTACAACATTTTCCTGGCCCGACATATGGCCCTGGCGTATTTAATAACCTAATACATAGTCTATGAGTATTAAGTGTGGTTAATAGTGTGATAACGTTCCTTAATGGAAGTGTTATCCCTATTAACAACCCATTGATCGTGTGTCATTAATACAGTATTACTTCGTGAAGCAATAACTGTCCTATCAAGTACCTGAAGTCATTCCCCTCTGGCAAATGGGACGACTGGAAGAAGGATTGGGTTGTCATTGCAGTGGAGGAGCATGACAGGTTGGAGCTGCCCCAAGGACTCCCCAAAGTTGACACCGACGCCTAGAATGTGGTTCCAAAGCTGTTGGATGCATTCAAACCTGTCCTGACCAGGATCCAAGAGTGTGTGGAGGGTGGAGTGACCTCCCAGATGGTCTTCGGGAATTTCTTGGTGAACATGTGGGCTCCGCTAAGTAGGAGGGAGAAGCTCGCATGGGCTTTCAACAGCGTGATGGATGATGACCGGAATGAAACCGGATTGAAATCCAACTTGGATGACAAAGATTTGAAGCTCCATCTCAAGAAATTCCAACATGGGCTTGTCGACGACGATCGCCTTAGCTCCGCTGGCTGCTTTTCTGCCTTTAAACATGATTCCAGAGATCAGTAGGGAGCTCCAAGATGCTGGTGCTAGACGACCTTGGCGAGGTGGAAAAACACTGGACCTCCAGGGTCGTAATCCATGGTGCTTCCGAGGAGGTGGCCGCCCCTGCTCCGAGCCAGAGGGTTGAAGACATTGGCAAGGGCAAGGGCAAGGAGCTAGCTGAATCTTCTAGCCAGAAGAGGAAACTAAAGCATGCTGATGGGAGGTCCGTCAGGCCTGCTCCATCTACAACAACCCCTTCTCCCCGGCGATGGAGATCTTCTTCGGCTACAACTCCTCCGGTGCAAGCGTCCTCGAGAGGCGCCAGTTCTGGACAGTCGACTCTGATCCTGGTGCCAGCGAGGGGCTCCAAGTTCGGAGGTTCTTCCCAGCCGAGGGAGACCTCGACTGGGGCAACACCAACGACGACGGCAGGCTCCGAGCAACATTCCAGATCTCCCTCCGTGCCAACCATGGAAAGCTCCGGCTCCGAGCCTCCAGCGAAGAGATTCTGTGCCGATTGGAGCGGTAGCTTCCCAAGGTAAGCTTTGCTTTTTCACCTTGATTTGCCACTCTAATTTTTGTCATGTTTTGAATCTCCCAATTTTTTGATTGCAGGGCGTCAAAGTCGGGGTCTAAAGCTCCGGCCTCTGTCGCAACTGCCAAAGCAGTGCAGACGGAAGGTCCAGTTTCAACCCCAGTGCCTCCTCCAGTGGGGGCTGAGGTCACGGCAGCTCCGGCGCTAGCTGTCATGGATCTAGATTCAGAGTCATCGCCAGAAGCTCCCGTGGTAGCGCTAGACCACAGGGGAAAAATTGAAGATGCACCACCGACAACAGCGTTGGAGGTTGAGGCTCCAGTGTGTGAGTTGGAGATGTCGGAAGCTCCGACGTTTGAGCCAGAGGTTGCTGAGGCTCCGGTTCCTGCACAAGAGGTTGCAGGACCGATGGTGCCAGAAGCTCTGGTCCTTGAAACGGAAGTCGTTGAAGCCTTGGCCATTGAACCGAAGATGATCGAAGCTCCGGTCGCTAAGCCGAAGGTAGTTGAAGCTCCAACCCTCGGGCCAGAAGTTGTTGAAGGTCCGGTTGCTGAACCGAAGATGGTTGAAGCTCTGGCTGCAGAGCGGGAGTTGGTTGATGTATCGACACTTGAGCCGGTGATGGAAATGGCTTCGGGTGAAGCCCCGATGACCACCCCAGAAGTAACTGCTCTGGAGGTGCCCACGCTCGAGGCAGAGCGCCATGAAGAGGCGGAGGCAGACTCTTCTCCTGCCGAGCCAGCGATTGAAGTTCCTGTAGCAGGACCTTCGGTGTTGGCCCCGGAGGTAGGAGTTCCCCCAGTGGGTTCTTCCTCTACTGCAGCCGAAGAGCTTCATGAGGGCGGCCCCAGTGCCGCAGAAGCTGAGGGTACCTCACTTGTAGAGTGAGACCCTATTTTTGTTATGGAGAATCCCCTGGAACTGGCAGAGATGACCCCAATAGGTCCGGAGCCTATCCCCTTGGCATTGTCCATAGACAATGCCTGCTCGAGCCTCTGACAAGTTCAGCTCACCTTCGATTATGAGAGCAAGGTCCTTGAAGAAGAGTGCCACACCTTGAGGCATTGGCGCAACATGCTCTATTTTGAGACCAGGCTTGCTCAGACGAGGCTTGTTGATCAGAAGGAGTGGGTCAATTGGGAAATGGCCCAGTGGCATACTGGGGCAGGCTGCTGGAAGAGAAGAAAAATGCAATCAGGGCGCTCCATGCTAATTCTTGGGAGATCCTCGAGCAAGCCAAGGAAAGGCGTGATGCTGCTGATGAGCGTCACGAAAGCCTCAATGAATTAAATGAGGTCCTCTTGAAGCGTCGAGCGGACCTTGATGCGAGAGAAGAGAATCTCCTGGAACAGTAGGAGGATGTTTTGAAGAGAGAGGAGGAGTTCACCCAGAAATTGACTCTGGCTGAGCAAAATTTTGTAGAGCGCACTAAGAAGTTGGATCTTTAGAGCACGAAAGAAAAGGAGAAGTACTGAAAGCTGGGGCAAGAGCTCTCGAAAAGAGAGACTGATATTGCCGCTAGAGAAGGGAAGGTGAGGGGCAGGTAGAAGGACCTGGCCGAACGGCGGAACCGTATCCACCTCCAGGAGACAAAGCTAACCAACTGTGAAAATCAAGTTGCCGAGAATATGCACCAACACGCCAAAGCGGTTGAGCGCCTCGCTCGGGAGAGTTCGAAGCTAGCGGTCGCCCGGAGGTCACTGGAGGAGCTGCGAAGCTCAAGGGCGACCGAGTCCTTGATGCCGTGGGATTTCGTGGGACGTGCGGCCAAGGCCCTTGTGCCTCTTGGCTTCAGTCCAGTATGCCCGGAGGACCCAGTGCAGGAGCTGGACCAGACGCTGGTGGCACTTGGCGCTGCTGGCAGCAAACTCGATGCAATGGGTAATGTCATCTCTGATCAACTGGAGACAGAGGGGAGATCTATAGCCAAAAACGTCGCCGAGTATGTCTTGGCGTGTTACAAAAGCCGAGATCCCTCTTGATCCAGTCTTTGAAGGACTCATTGCCGAAGAGGAGGATGCCGCCAAAGCTAGTGTCCAAGAGACTGCTGAGAAGGTTGCTTCGCTTTTCCATAGAACTTAGATCCTCCAGTAGCTAGGTCTTTTCCTTTTGCCCTTTGCTGTAATCCTGATTTTGTAATCCAGTACTTTGAATTAATGAAATCCACTTTTTCTGCCATGAATTTCACTTTGTCTTCAATATACTGTGTACTGTCTTGTTGGCCCCCTGGTAGATGTGCACAATTTGGTTGTGAACATATACCAAAAGGTTTTAACAGTATGTTGATGACTTGAGCGCTTTGAGCTTGTATATTTTAGGTCCGAAGTGATTAACTCCTATACTTCTGGAAACCCTTTATTGCATCGACAGCGGGCCCCCCTGAAGTTGTCGGAGCTTGTTAGGTCCGACGTCACCAACTATCAATGTGTAAAACGTCAATGGCGGGGCCCACTTGGAGGTTGTCGGAGCTTGATAGCTCCGACATTGTCCACCATCACTGTGTTTTTTCTGTACATTAAAGACAAAAAAAGAGTAAAATTTGTCCTCTTGTCTATAAATTGTTTGTGACTTATTGTTCTTATTTCAGTTTTAGATCCGAAGAAATTCAATATGATAACAAGCACATTGATGAGGCCTGCCGGGATGTAGGTAGAGTGGCGTACTTAGGGTGCAGGACCAGGCTAAGTCGATAGCGCACTCCGGACCTATGTTGGCTTGGCGTTCAGGCAAGTAGACTATGCAGCCATGTTCAGATCCAAAAATATTAACAATATAACTTGTAACATATATAAATAACTTGGATTAAAACTTAAAAAGAATTGCACAACTTCATTATAGACAAGAAGGATAAAAATAATAATTCAAAATGTCGAGCCTTGTACAAAAACAAATGCACATGGAGCCTGTTTTCACACAACAATGTCTTCCATTATAGGTCCGGATTACAGGGGAGGCAAGGACACACTTAGGGTACAAGACCATGCTCAGCGTGTTATACATCCTATGCTAGCCCAGGGCAGGTAGTTACACTTTTAGTACTGTGACTGTATCAAGTGTTATTTGAACTTTCCAGACCCTCCCGGAGGGGTCCAGATGCTCCCCCAGAGGACCTACCCGATTCTGTATATTGACTCTATAACATACATTGTGTGTAATTATAGACTCACCTCCATGATTCTAAGTATAAAACTTATGGAGGTGCTCGATGTTCCAAGGATTAGGAAGTGGGGTCCCATCCTCAGTTTCCAAGCGAACGCATCCGGGACGGGATACGTTGATCACTCGGAAGGGACCTTCCCAGCTGGGGGAAAGTTTGTTCATCCCTTCGCGAGTTAGTATCTTCCACAGCACCAGATCGTCTTCCTCGAGCCGTCGGTTGCACACACGCCTTTAATGATAGCGCCGGAGCGCTTGGCGATAGCGTGCATTCTGAACAACTTCTTGGCACCTTCCCTCGTCGACGAGGTCAAGGTCTTCACGCCGGAGCTGGTCCTGCGCGACTTCATTGAAGGTCCGGATCCGGAGCGACCCCATGAGGATCTCCGGAGCAAGGTGTGAGACCTATGTGTGCTGAATACATTGGCTTGTACTGAATACATTGGCTTTGATGATATATGTTCTGAAATTCTGCCAAAATACCCTTTTAAGCAAGGTCCGCCTCTAGCTCCGAGCTTCTACAAGGTCCGACTTGCTTTGTCAAGGTCCAACATGTTTTTGGGTAGCTCCGGTGAGCTTTGTCTTTTGATCCAGCATGTCTTTGATAGCTCTGACATGTCTTTGTTAAGCTCCGATATGTTTTGCTAGGTCCGACTTATGTTGGTTAGCTCCGATATGTTTTTTCTAGCTCCGGTTTTTGGGTTTTCTAGTTCCAACCAGCTTTGGTAAGCTCCAGCGCTAGGTTGTACTAGCTTTGGTAAGCTTCGCTGCTAGGTTGTACTAGCTTGGGTAAGCTCCAGCGCTAGGTTGTACTAGCTTTGGAAAGCTCCGGCGCTAGGTTGTACTAGCTTTGGTAAGCTCCGGCTCAAGCTCCGGTTAGCTTTGGCAAGATTCAGAGCTTGATCGCAATGTTCCTATTTTTACTATGAAATGTTTAGAACTTGCTTTACATTGTTGGAAAGATTGCTTAGTATTCATTTGCTAAGTTTTTAGTGCATTTTGTTTGATATGGATGATATCGTTTTTGCTATGCTTTGCAACATGCTTATGTGAGGTGCTCACGTAAGGTGTTGTGTTCGGAACTAACTTGAGTCAAGTCACGGACTTGGGCTCGTAGAATTGGTTGTTTGTTCATGTGCAGGTGTTGCTTGAGTTCAATACATGGCTGGTGACAGGATCCATTGAACTAGTCTTAGGGAGAAGATGAGGTTCAACAACCAAGTTTGGGAGGAATTGATGTTGAGTTGATCGGGAGGTCGCGCAACATGTATGAATCAAGAACAATGCATATGAAGGTATCGTGGATGTCGTTGGAAGATGTTTGCGCGTGTGCAAGGAGTGCATGGACGTGGCTACATGGTTCCGAGGCGTGATGAAGAGATGTGGACATAAATAATTGGTCGGAAAGGTCCAACTGACTAGGTTATAGACTCAGCCTGCGACTGAGTCATGTTTGACTCAAATATGGAAAGTTTTGAGTTGGTTATGATAGGATTTCTTGTGGGTCACAAATTTGAGTTTTTTTAGGAATGTGGGATACATTCTTAAGGTGTTTGGAAGTCTTAAGATTGCTTCTATCTGCGTATATAAGAGTCTTGAGCAGTTATGGAAAGTTTTGATTCGTGAATTGAGTAGGATTAGAGTCCTAGTTGAGTTTGGGTTGGCCTAAGGGCTGGTTATATAAGCAAGGGAGGATAGATTCGTGGTGCACGACTTTGGGTCTGTTTCTCTTGTGTTATATTGAATAAAATTTGTAGTTGAAAGGAACTTTTATGCCTTGTTCTTCCAACTTGTTCCAGACAAGTTTTTCTCGTCGAGTTTTCTCCACAGCACTGCCTTTCTTCGGTGGTTTTATTATAACTCGAGTTCTAAAGATCCAATTGACGTGATTCTTGTTGGGTTGTCTTCACAACTTGATTATCTATCATCTATCAAAATTTCACGGTCATTGGATTTTTGGTTTTTGATCTACACGAGTTTCTTTGCAGTATTACAAATCTGTTTTTTACTTGGAAGAACAGATTGACCTTTGTTTGATCTTTCAATCGTAACTTGAGTTTCTCTCGACGGATTTGAGTGATTATTGTTGTGTCGTCTTCGTTAATTGATTCTCTATGATATCTATCACTTTTTTCATGGTGAAACACGTTTAGATCACTCTCACATACGAATTCTTTAACATATCATTTTTCCGCCGAGGGGTTTTCATTGCTTCCGCTGAAAAAGTTTTAATCTACCATTGACCCCCCCTCTGGTAGCTTTTCACGTGCTCTTCGATCCTACAATTGGTATCAGAGCCACAATGCTCTAATCTTTGTGATTTGCATGTGTTTTGACTAATCATCATGGAGAAATACTCTGCAAAACCTTGTGTCTTTAGTGGTATTGATTTTCAGGTTTGGAAGGCACATATGGAAGCCTTCATCCAGGCTCAAGGCTTCACAATATGGGAGAAGGTATACAAGCCTTACGAAGTGCCGTCAAACAATCAAGTTACAACTATAAATCTGAGAGATGTTGACAACAGCAACAAAGCTTGAAATTTGATCATACAAGGATTAACTCAAAGCAACTTCGACCGTGTTGCACACCTCTGATCTGCATACGATGTGTGGAAAGCACTTTGTGACTACCACGAAGGATCCAACACGATCAAGGAGGTAAGGCAAGACATGGTCAAGAAAGAATACATGCACTTCGAGATGCAACCCGGTGAGTCTATTGATGACCTTTTTGCTCGCTTTAATAAAATTCTCAGCAACTTGCGTAGTGTCAATTTTAATTTTTTCAGATGCTGAAAATGCTAGGAAATTGTTAAGTGCATTAGATATGTCCATTTGGGAGATGAAAGTCACATCTATTCGTGAATCTACTGTAATGAGTACACTTACTTTAGATGTGATATATTCCAAGTTGAAAACTCATTAAATTGACATAATCTCACGTAAGAACCCCAACAAGTCTCTTGCGTTTGTTTCTCAACGTGATATGCCTAGCTCCGGCCAATCTTCATCTCGTGGTACACTTGCTTTGTTGTCCTCCCTAACTCTTGAACAGATTGAGGAGTTTCCAGAGGAGGAGCTGGTACTTCTCTCTACTAGGTTCTCAAAAGCATTGCAAAATGTGAGAACTAGAAGGAGAGGAAGCTCCATACCTCAACAATATTTTGAATGTGGTAAGACAAGACATTTTCGTTCAGATTGCCCTAACCTTTCAGGTCCTACTTCCTGGGATGAAAAGGAAACAAGGACGAAGCATTCCTCTGCAAAAGATATGAAGAAAAAGAAGGGTTTTACAAGACGTCAATTGGTGAGAAATTTTATCTCCGCACTTCGAGAACTTGGCTCAAGCGATGTGGACATTGGAAGTGACAAACATGAAGATGATTTGGCAAACTTGTGCTTCATGGCGGGCAAGTCAAGATCAAGTATTGAGGAGGCTGAACACAACAACGACAATGAAGAGGTATGTCCTGCTTGCGAAGAAATTTGTGATGCTATTTCTCGTGCCACTATTATAGTTAAGAAAAAGGACAAAAAGCTTAGGGACAATGCTATTAAAATTGATTCACTAGAATCTGAAATTAATCATTTGAAATCCTTGATTCCTAGTGATGATTCTTGTTCCTCATGTGATTTAATATATGAAGAATTGTCCTCATTAAGAAGTGCGCAAACCTCCACACTTGATAAACTTGAGTTAGAAATTGAAAAGAATAGAGAGCTTGCTGCACTTAAGGATAAAAACTTGAAAGATGCTAGCTGTTCTACAATTGATTTGCATTGTTCTACTTGTGATGATCTTGATTAGAAACTATAAGATGCTATGAATGAAATTTCTATATTGAACAATGATTTATGTTCTTATGAGGTTAAATATTGTTCCAATTGCAAATTAAAAGAAAAAACTTCATGTGAAAATTGCCTTGATCTGTCCAATAAACTTGATGACATGCATAGGACATTAGATTGGTTTTGTAATAGAAATAAGAACCTAAACTTGCTGCTAAATTCTTCCAAGTCTTGCAATGATAAAACTGGTTTAGGTTTTGATTCTAATGCTCATGCTAAGGCACATCCACCTAAAATTGTAAATTAATTAGGAAGTGGTTTGATTCAAACAGTTCCTAAACAAAAAGAAGTGGTTTTCAAATATGCAGGAGTGTTGTCTCATTCGGTTTCAAATAAAATGTAGCTTGCTCATCTAGACATGAACACAAAGTTAAATTTCATTGTACCTACTGTGGTAGAGATGGTCATGTCATAGATTTTTGTTATAGACTAGCTAAACAACAGAAAAGGGAAAGAATGATTGCTAGATCTCATAACTTTCATGCAAAATTTGCTGCACTTGCTAAACCGAATATAGGAACATGCAATCTGCTGTAATGAGTCGAAAACATACAAAGTTTGATCCCAAACCTACTGTTTTTCGTGCTACACTTGTAACATCTCGTAGGACAGTTGTTGGGTACAATAATCCTCAAGCTTTGGCTCATAAACCTACTGTTTTATCTAAGCTTTCGCGTGTTATTCCTGCTGGACATCGTGTGATTCAGTACTAGATTCCTAAATGCCTTTTGACTAACCCCAGTATTGAGTCATCGACGTATTGTGCTTCTATGTAGGTTACACACTTGAGGAAGGATAACATTTGGATTGTGGATTCAGGTTGCTCACGCCACATGACCGGTAACAAAGAATGGTTGTCCTCCCTCTCTTTTGTGTCACATGTAAAGAATGTTTCTTTTGCCGATAATTCTTCAACTCCTATAATTGCTAAGGGTTTGGTTAGAGTAAATGATCACTACACTTTGAAGGATGTGACACTTGTCAAAAATTTGAAATACAACTTGCTTTCTGTTTCAGAATTGCAAGATGAAAATGTGGAAATTTTTTTCAATAAAAATTGCCGCAAAGTTGTAGGTTCAAATAGTGAGCTTATTTTTAACATGTCTCAGTTTGGAAGAGTTGTTAAAGCTGATTTTTATATGTCTTCCTCTAAGCATAGGTGTCTAGTTGCTAATGATTCAAAGGACATATATTTTTGGCATCATAGACTTGGTCACGTAGGTTTTGATCATCTAACGATTGTTAGTGCTCTTGATCGCATACTTGGGTTGCCTAAGCTTAAAGGGGACAAAGAAATCGTGTGCTCTTCTTGTAGACATGCTAAGATGGTTGCAGGTTCATATACTCCTCTCACAATGATCATGAAAATTGAATTGGGTCAACTTTTGCACCTTGACACCGTAAGACCATCACGTGTTCAATCCTTCAGAGGTAAATGGTATGTTCTTGTGATTGTTGATGATTATTCTAGATACTCTTGGGTTTACTTTATGGCATCTAACAATGAAGCTTTTAGTCACTTTAGAACTTTATTTCTTAGATTATCAATTGATCACCCAAGATCTTTAAAAGCAATTAGAAGTGATAACAAAACGAATTTAAAAATCAATCTTTTGATCACTTTTGTGCTAAAAATGGAATAGATCCTAAATTTTCTTCACCATGTGTACCTCAACAAAATGGTGTTGTAGAAAGAAAGAACAAAACCTTAGTTGAGATGGCTAGGACTATGCTTGATGAATATCAAACTCCTAGGAATATTTGGACTGATGCGATTGCAATCGCTTGTTATGTCTCAAATCGTGTTTTCTTGCGCACTAAGCTAGGTAAAACACCATATGAGCTCCGGTTTGGACATAGGCCTAGTGTTACACACTTTCAGGTCTTTAGTTGCAAATTCTTTGTTAAGAAACATGGTAATCTTGATAAATTTGAACCTAGATCCATTAATGGCATGTTTCTTGGTTATCCATCTCATACTAGAGGCTACCGTGTGCTTTTACTTGACACTAACCAAATTGTGGAGACTTGTGAGGTGTCTTTTGATGAAGCTAGCACATGTACTAGCTCAAACATTCCAGGCCCGGAACCATATCTGCAGGGGGAGAGCATTTTCGTTGAAGATGAGGAAGAATTGGTGCTGCTGCCCGAAAATTCAGTAGCTAATGACATTGTTCCAGCTCCTGATTTTGATTCACAGCCAGCACCGACGACCACCATTGCTGGTCCAGATCCTTCTCAAGTCACAAGCTCATTGATTTGTGATGAACATGAAGAAGAAGAAGCTTGTGAAGTGTCCACTCCCCTCCGGATTCTCAAAAGTCATCCTCCACAACAAATTATTGGAAGCTTGCACGAACGAGTCACACAGTCCAGGTTTTGCGATCCAAACTCTCATGCTCATTCTGCTTTTGTTGCTTCTTTTGAACCCAAAGATATATCACACGCACTCACTAATGAATCCTGGTTTATTGCCATGCAAGAAGAGTTAGAAAATTTTGAAAGAAATAATGTTTGGAAACTTGTACCTCCGCCTCAAGGTCACACATTAATTGGAACTAAATGGGTGTTTAAAAATAAACAAAGTGAGGATGGGGTTGTGGTTAGGAATAAGGCTAGGTTGGTTGCTCAAGGATTCACACAAGTTGAAGGTCTAGATTTTGATGAAACTTTTGCTCCTGTTGCTAGATTAGAAACCATAAGAATTTTGTTAGCATCTAAAGGTTTTAAGCTATATCAAATGGATGTTAAAAGTGCTTTTCTTAATGGCTACATAGATGAGGAGGTTTATGTCAAACAACCACCGGGTTTTGAAAATCCAGATTTTCCTAATCATGTTTACAAACTGTCCAAAGCCTTGTACGGTCTCAAACAAGCCCCTAGATCATGGTATCATAGGTTAAAAACATTCTTACTTGAAAAGGGGTTTACCATGGGCAAGGTTGATAAAACACTTTTTGTGATTAAGCATGTCAATGACTCATTATTCATTCAAGTGTATGTTGATGATATTATCTTTGGGTGTGCTTCTCATGATCTCGTGTTCAAGTTTTCAGCTATGATGAGTTCATAATTTGAGAATGAGTATGATGGGAGAACTCACATACTTTTTGGGGCTGCAAATCAAGCAAACCAAGGAGGGTACCTTAGTGCATCAAATGAAGTATATAAAAGACCTCCTAAGGCGCTTTAACATGGACAAAAGCAAACCTCTTCGAACACCAATGGGAACAGCAAAAACACTTGAACTTGATGAAGATGGTGAACACGTGGATTAAAAAGAATATAGAAGCATGATGGGATCACTTTTGTACCTCATGACATCAAGACCGGACATACAATTCAGCGTATGTCTTTGTGCATGGTTTCAAGCCTCCCCACGTGCTTCACATCGTCAAGCCTTCAAAAGGATTCTCAGGTACTTACATGGAACTCAAGAATTTGGCATCTTCTTCCTTCTTCCTCAACCGTAACTTTGAAAGCTTTTTCGGATGCTGATTTTGGGGCTGTAGGATTGATAGGAAAAGTACTTCCGGTGCTTGTCATTTTATTGGCAATTCACTTGTTGCTTGGTCCTCTAGAAAAAAAAACTCAGTTGCACAATCCACAACTGAATCTAAATATGTAGCTGCTACTAGTGCTTGCTCACAAATTCTTTGGATTGTTCAAACACTTAAGGACTATGGGGTTGATCTAGATAGTGTTCCACTATTTTATGATAACACTAGTGCCATTTGCATTGCTAAAAACCCCGTGCAACATTCTAGAACTAAGCACATTGACATTAGGTATCACTTTGTCCGTGATAATGTTGAAAAAGGAAACATTGTGCTTCACCATGTAGATACCGAACAACAATTGGCTGACATTTTTACAAAACCTTTGGATTTCACTAGTTTTTGTTTCATTCATAGTGAATTAGGGGTTATACATCCTCATGGCTTACATTGAGGGGGAGTTTTCAAACTTCGAAAATCTATTTGTGAATCTGAAATTAAAATAATATGAGCATAGTATTTTATAAATATATGACTGTGATTCCTTTTACATGCTAAAAGTTCTTACTACATTACTCGTGTTATACATTTTGTAGTTTTTGCCATGTCTAGTAATTGGAATAATTACTTACACTAAATCTGGTCATGGTCGAACTTTGTTACTGTTTTGAACTTGTTGCATGCTCACAAGTGCTTTTAATCATAAAGAATTAATCAAGTAATCAACTCACATGTTGAGTTTTTATGAACAAATATAAGTTGAGAAAAGATCAAAAGAATATGCATGCACCGTACTTCTTCTTTTGAGATGGCTTATCATTGCACTTAGATATGAACTTGGAAGAAGTTGTGTATGACTAAAATCATGTCCTTAAGCTTCTGATTGTCAAATGACATAGACTTGGCTTGGTTGGTTAGAATAAGGCAGATGCACATATAATCTCTTGCAAATATCATATGATCTAATTTTGTGCTTTGAAAAATAATAAAATGCAGCAATAAGTGTCATGCTTTCAGGTTTTGAAATAGTTAAGTTTGTGAGATCATGACTTGCTTAAATTGAAAATTACATTTGATCTCTAGCATGGTTTACACTACTTTATGTATCTAATTGTTGTGATAGTGTAAGTTACTTCATAGTATGACTTGGATGAGCTTTGTTTTATATGTATATGTTATAATATGCTCATAACAATTAAAATTTCTCTTTTGTACCTTGCTGAATACATTGTAAAAGAAGGAGAGACAATATATGAATTTTTAAAAAAGATAAGTATGCAAGGTGGAGAAATTGATTACACATCACATATTCACAATTGTTTTGGCACGATTCTTCTCAAGGGAGAATTTTTTTCTTCTCTTTTTATTTCTGTTTTATAAATAGAGAGAAATAGTTTTCAAAACTTTTAACGTGAATAAGCCAATGTTCGTATTTTAAATGGTGTTGCCAATGCATTCATCAAGGGGGAGATTGTTAGACCTATGTGTGCTGAATACATTGACTTGTACTGAATACATTGGCTTGTTGATATAAGTTCTGAAATTCTGCCAAAATACCCTTTTTAGCAAGGTTCGACTCTAGCTCCGAGCTTCTGCAAGGTCCGACTTGCTTTGTCAGGGTCCAACATGTTTTTGGGTAGCTCTGATGAGCTTTGTCTTTATCTCCGACATGTTTTTGATAGCTCCGGCATGTCTTTGTTAAGATCCTATATGTTTTGCTAGGTCTGACTTATGTTGGTTAGCTGCGATATGTTTTTTCTAGCTCTAGCTTTTTGGTTGACTAGTTCCGACCGACTTTGGTATGCTTCGGTGCTAGGTTGTACTAGCTTTGTAAGATCCAGCGCTAGGTTGTACTAGCTTTGGTAAGCTTCGGCGCTAGGTTGTACTAGCTTTGGTAAGCTCCAGCGCTAGGTTGTACTAGCTTTGGTAAGCTCCGGCTCAAGCTCCGGTTAGCTTTGGCAAGATTCAGAGCTTGATCGCAATGTTCCTATTTTTACTGTGAAATGTTTCGAACTTGCTTTACATTGTTGGAAAGATTGCTTAGTATTAATATGCTAAGTTTTTGGTGCGTTTTGGTTGATATGGATGATATCGTTTTTGCTATGCTTTGCAACATGCTTATGTGAGGTGCTCACGTAAGGTGTTGTGTTCGGAACTAATTTGAGTCAAGTCGCAGACTTGGGCTCGTACGAATTGGTTGTTTGTTCATGTGTAGGTGTTTCTTGAGTTCAAGACATGGCTGGTGACGGGATCCATTGAACTAGTCTTAGGGAGAAGATGAGGTTCAACAACCAAGTTCGGGAGGAATTGTGGTTCAGTTGATCGGGAGGTCGCGCAACATGTATGAATCAAGAACAATGCATATGAAGGTATCGTGGACGTCGTTGGAAGATGTTTGCACGTGTGCAAGGAGTGCATGGACGTGGCTACATGGTTCTGAGGCGTGATGAAGAGATGTGGACGTAAAGAATTGGTCGGAAGGGTCCAACCGACTAGGTTATGGACCCAGTCTGCGGTTGAGTCGTGTTTGACTCAAATATGGAAAGTTTTGAGGTTGTTATAATAGGATTTCATGTGGGTCACGAATTTGAGTTGTTTTAGGAATGTGGGATACATTTCTAAGGTGTTTGGAAGTCTTAAGATTGCTTCTATCTACGTATAGAAGAGTCTTGAGCAATTATGGAAAATTTCGGTTCGTGAATTGAGTAGGATTAGAGTCCTAGTTGAGTTTGGGTTGGCCTAAGGGCTGGTTATATAAGCAAGGGAGCCCAGAGCTCGTGGTGAACGACTTTGGGGTTGTTCCTCTTGTGTTATATTGAACAAAATTCATATTTGAAAGGAACTTTTGTGCCTTGTTCGTCCCACTTGTTCCAGACAAGTTTTTCTCGTCGAGTTTTCTGCACAACACTACCTTTCTTTGGTGGTTTTATCATAACTCGAGTTTTATAGATCCAATTGATGTGATTCTTTTTGGATTGTCTTCACAACGTGATTATCTATCATCTATCAAAATTTCACGGTCATTGGAATTGCGGTTTTTGATCTACACGAGTTTCTTTACAGTATTACAGATCTGTTTTTTACTTGGAAGAATAGATTGACCTTTGTTCGATCTTTCGATCGTAACTTGAGTTTCTCTTGACGGATTTGAGTGATTCTTGTTGTGTCATCTTCATGACTTGATTCTCTCTGATACCTGTCACTTTTTTCACGATGAAACACATTTAGATCAGTCTCACACATGAATTCTTTAACAGATCATTTTTCTACCGAGGCGTTTTCATTGCTTCTGCTGAAAAAGTTTTAATCTACCATTCACCCCCCCTCTGGTAGCTTTGCACGTGCTCTTCGATCCTACAAAAGGACCACTTCAGCTCCTTTCACCAAGAAGAAAGATGTCTCTCCAGTTGACCAATTAGGTGTAGTGCTGCTTGCCCACAGTACAGACGGAAGCTCTTCGATCCAGTTGGCTCCATGCCTTTTTAGGCGCTCATATGTACGCGTCTTGAGTCCCTTTAAAATTTCCGCATTTGCTCTCTCGGCTTGACCATTGCTTGCTGGGTGAGCTACTGATGCGTAGCTGACTTGAATGTCGAGGTCTTCACAATATTCTTGGAATGCAACACTTGTAAATTGGGTTCCATTATCAGTTATGACTTTGTTCAGAACTCCAAATCTGCATATTATGGACTTCAAGAACTTGATAGCTGATTGCTTGTTAATTGTCACAACTGGAGTTGCTTCCGGCCACTTGGTGAACTTGTCGATGGCGATGTACAGGAACATGTAACCTCCGATGGCTTTTGGGAATGGTCCCAAGATGTCCATACCCCACACAATGAATGGCCATGTAGGAGGTATCATTTGCAGTGATTGAGTCGGTGAGTGAATCTGTTTTGCGTGGATCTGGAATACTTCACACTTTTTCACTAGCTCTGTCGGTACCCTGCGTACCGAATACCCCTTGGGACTGCAAAAAGATCAAAGGAACTTCACCTGTCTAAGTTGAAGACCTCCGAAGGCCTCACGTGTCATCGGGACCGGACCTGCCTCCCTTCTATGGTTAGTCCCAGTGCTGCCACGTGTATCCTGCAACCGGAGCTATATCCCACACATGGGATAGCTTCGGGCTAAATACCTGTGCGGCACCCCCGGACCTAACCCCCGACAGAGGGAAGCTCCGGTACTGACACGTGTACAACAGCACCGGTCCTACCCGTCCCAGACGTAAAGCTCCGGAGCTGCCATGCGTCCAACCGTCGGACCTTCAACTTCAACAAGCAGACTGGTGGACCCCCAACGACTTGGACCTTCAGGGGACAGTTAAATACTTCAAGACCCGGTTAAGTTTCATTAATACCATCTTAATGACACACGATCGGAGGGCCCTTAATACCAGTAACGGCACTGCAAGGCGCGTTACCACACTATTAAGGGTAATTAAGCTCATTAATTGTGTATTAAGCATCAGTAACCGCCAGGGCCACATGTCGGGCCAGGCTAACGATGTAACGACCAGCCCTTGTATTATAAAAGGACTGGCTGAGCGATACACACGGGAGACTTACACACAAGTCTACACATGCACACAAGTGCTCAGACTCTCAATACAACAACTACACACCCCGTGGAGTAGGGTATTACACTTAGGCGGGCCCGAACCATGTAAATCCTCGTGTCAACTTTCCATCATGTCCTGAATCTCTGCGCGCCCACAACCGAACTACAAACTCTGCGTGATGCCAACGGTAGTACCGGGAGAATTGCCGGAACCAAACTCCGACAGTTGGCGCGCCCGAGATTCAAGGATGGTGAACTCTGCTGTTGGATCGTCCAACAACAACCCTGTTGCGCAACCTGCTGGAGGCAACCCCTCCAACATGCGGCAACCAGCAGGTGCTGTGGCTCCAGCAGGAGTCATGCCACCGCCGCCACCGTCCGCACCAGTGAATCAAGCTGGACAGCGAGATGTGGCGTCTGTAACGGTCACTGCATTGGCGAATAACAACCCCGAACATGTGCTCCATGCTGCGCGTGCTCTTCTCCAGCGTCCACCACCTCCAGGAGCATCCCAGGGTGCAATGGAGCAGTGGAGAGCTGATGTGGAACATTTGGTTGCAGTAGCAGTCGATCGCATCAGCAACCAAGGTCCTCCCCCCTTGGGGCGGGCCCCATCGCAGCCTCGGACTGTGTCAGGTAGACTTGGTCCGCACGCTTCACAACACAGGAGGCGTGTTGCGTCTTAGCAGGCGATGTTGCTACCTTTCAGGGCGCGATGTATCCACACGATAAAAAGGCTTTCGACTCACGACCTCCGGGCGGTGCTTGATCACCGTTACCGTCAACAGGACGGTCGCGTCCATATCGAGCGCGCTCGCGAGAGGCGAGAGGCTCGGGACAGTTCTGCTCCCGAGGGAGTAGGAGGAGGCTGTTCTGCCCTGGCCATGCACCTACGCATGGTCAGAAGGCTACAGAAGTTCCGGCCTCACCTGCTAGAGAAATTTGACGGGACTGTCAATCCTTGCGGCTGGAGGAAATGAGGCCGTGATGGACAATTATTTCCCTGTGGCTTTGACTGGGACCGCCAGGTCCTGGTTCATGAGCCTTCTGCCCGACTCCATCAATAGATGGGCGGAACTGTGCCAACAGTTCGCCGCCAATTTTGGGAGTTCATACACCCGACCAGGCACCGAACTGCACCTTTTTGCTGTCAAGTAGAAGGGGGGAGAGTCCCTGCGATCCTTCATCCAGAGGTCCTCCCTGGTACGAAACACCATACCTTCTATCTCAAGTGCTTCTGTTATTGTAGCATTTAGACAGGGCGTACGAGACAAGAAGATGCTGGAGAAGCTGGCGACCAAGGAAGTCACCAGCGTCATGGAACTCTTCAGCTTGGCATACAAGTGCGCCAAAGCTGCGGAGGGCCGTGAAATGCACTCCCAACCACCTCCGAAGGACAACAAAAAGTCCTCCAAGGGTGAAGCCACTACCTCCGGGAGTGGTAAGAAGAAGAAAAAGTCCAACGACAAGAAGAAGCCGTCGGCCGGCACACCTACAGTCGCTGCTGCCGTAGCTCCAGGTGGCCGGGGGCCACGCCCCGAGAAACAACCTCAACCATCGTCTGAAGACGGTGGTAGCTCCAAGATGTGGTGTCCCATACACAAGTCGAACAACCACAACCTGGAAGGCTGCCGAGAGGTCCAAAACCTTGCCGAGCGCTACAACAAGCGCCGAGAAGAAGTTCCTTTCCGTCAAAGGGAAGGAAAACAAAAAGTCGACGAAGCTCCAGTTGAAGAGGAGTTAGGCTTTCAGGACCCTAAAAAGGTCCTGAAGGCTGTTTACACCTCCGTTGACGACGATTCCGACATCTCCAACAACGAGCGTCGGAAGACCATGAACACCATCTTTGGTGGTTCGTGGGACATCACCTCCCGTCGTGTCCTCAAGACCAAGCGACAGGACATGGCCTCAGTTGCTCCCACTGCTAGGGCGGAGCCGCACCGGAAGTGGGTGGACACTACCATCACTTTTGATGCTTCGGACTGCCTTCGGAACATGATCGGAGCTGGCCAACTCCCATTGATGGTATCTCCGACCATCAACAACATCCATCTCCACCATGTGATGGTGGACGGAGGTTCGGGGCTGAACATCATAAGCTTCAAAGCTTTCGTCAAGCTTCAGATCTGACCTTCTGATCTTTGCCCCTCCCGACCTTTCTCCGGAGTAGGTCCGGGGGCCATAACTCCACTCGGTGCTGTTACTCTCTCGGTGACCTTAGGGACCCGGGAGAATTACCGCACTGAGAAGTTGGTCTTTGATGTGGCGCATATCAACTTACCATTCAATGCCATCTTGGGCAGACCAGCCTTGTACAAATTCATGGCTGCTGCTCATTATGGCTATTTGGCGTTGAAGATGCCAACACCAGCAGGTGTTCTCCAGATCCGTGGAGATCGCACCGTCAGAGTTACTGCTCTGGAAGAACTCCACGCGCTTGCTACAGCGCAGGAGGAAGAATCTAGAAAGGAGCAAGCTCCGAGACCCCCGAGCATTCGTCATCGAGGCTCAACCTTTGCACCTCGTGTGCAACCAAGCGGCGACACCGACATTCCCGTTAAAGTCGTCCAAATTGGTTCCGATGCCGCTCAGACCACCCGTATATCGGGAGGTCTGAATGACAAATAGGAACTCGCGCTCATCACTTTCCTCCGGGCTAATGTCGATGTGTTCGCCTGGCAGCTGTCACAAATGCCTGGGATCCCTAGGGAAGTGATCGAGCACAATGTTAAGATTTATCCCGATGCTCGACCTGTACATTAGAAGCCTCGGAAGCAATCAGTAGAGCGACAAAAGTTCATACGTCAAGAAGTGAAGAAGTTGCTTGAAGCTGGATTCATCTGAGAAGTCTTCCACCCAAAATGGCTGGCAAACCCAGTCGTTAAACCCAAGGCCGGCGGGAAGCTTAGGATGTGTATCGATTACACTACACTGAATAAGGCATGTCCAAAGGATCCATTCCCATTATCTAGAATAGACCAGATAGTGGATTCCACCTCCGGGTGCGAATTACTGTGTTTCCTAGACGCATATTCTGGGTATCATCAAATCAGAATGTCTAGGGAAGACGAAGAGCATACTTCCTTCATCACAGTAGATGGATTATATTGTTACACTACCATGCCATTCGGCCTCAAAAACGCTGCTTCAACGTTTGTACGAGCTATGTACAAAACTTTTGGAGAGCTCATCAGAGATGTAGTGGAAGTGTACGTCGATGACATCGTCGTCAAGATCAAGGAGTCATTTCTTGACACCTTGCAAGCTGTCTTCGACAAGTTGCAAATCACACGCACGAAGCTGAACCCAGAAAAGTGTGTCTTCGGGGTTAGCTCCGGAAAACTTCTTGGCTTCTTGGTGAACCACCGAGGAATAGAAGCAAATCCGGCGAAGATTAAAGCTATTGAAGACATGCGGCCACCAGCCCGCATCAAGGATGTCCAGAAGCTGACTGGATGTCTAGCTGCCCTCAGCTGGTTCATCTCAAGACTGGCGGAATGGGCGATACCCTTCTTCAAGTTATTGAGGAAGTCCGGACCATTTCAATGGTCTAAAGAAGCAGAAAAGGCATTCCAGGAGCTGAAGCAGCTCCTCACCACTCTACCCACCTTGGTAGCTCCGAATCCTGGTGAGCCACTTCTGCTTTACATTTCGGCAACTAACGAAGTTGTCAGCATGGTCCTGGTTGCGGAAAGACCAGAACCATCTTCAGTTCAGGAATCCAGACCCCTTCGGGAGGGTTCGGAGCTACCTGAAGACGAGTATGGGTCCCAGCTCCCAGACCCGGATCCTCAAGGCGAGATGTCAGAGGATCAACTTCCTTCAAATGAAGAAGTTGCTGTTGCTGAGCAACAAGATCCGGACCCCTCTGGGAAGGTCCAGGTCACTGCAGAAGTAGCTCTGGGTTCTTCAAGCAAGAACCTGTAGGTCCCCGACGAAGGTCCGGACCCCCCGGGAGGGTCCGGGTTGATGAGGAGGAAGCTCTGGGCCTCGGGAGGGTCTGGACAGTTCAACGCCCAGTGTACTTCATCAGCGAAGTACTCGCCACGACTCAGTACCTGGAGGTGTATAAACTGCTCTACGCAGTTCTTATTGCTTCTAGGAAGCTCCGACACTACTTCCAAGCTCACAAGATTTCAGTGGTAACTTCTCATCCATTGTGTGCAATCTTGCATAACCCCAACCCTACTGGGAACATTGCAAAGTGGGCAGCGGAATTGGCCGAGTTCGACCTTGAATTTGTCCCAAGACAAGTGATCAAGAGTCAAGCATTGGCGGACTTTGTGGCGGAATGGACCCCCTCTCCATCAAATCCTGGGGGCCCCAGTAAGCAGAAGATGGAACCCAAGGTTCTGGTTTTCACCGAGCCTCACTGGACTCTCTAGTTCGACAGCTCCGTGTAGAAGTAGGGGGCAGGAGCTAGAATCCTTCTCCTCGCTCCGACCGGGGAGAAGGTTAAATACATGGTTCACCTTGACTTCAAGGCGACCAACAACATGGCGGAGTATGAAGCACTAATCTATGGGCTCAAGGTGGTACTATCATATGGTGTCAAGCAGCTGTTGGTAAAGGGTGACTCGTAGCTTGTCATAAAACAAGTCAAAGGTGAATGTTGTTGCAACAACCCTCAACTAGCTGCATACCTACTTGAAGTCCAGAAGCTTCAAAAGGACTTCAACATCCTGGATCTTTGCCATGTACAACATCTCAACAACACTGAAGCCGACGAACTCTCAACGAAAGCTTCAACCGAAGCTCCAGCACCCGACGGAACCTTCATCTGGAGATTGTCAAAACCAACAGCTCAACCTTCGAATTGAGTGAAGGGGGCAAGACCAGCACCTCGAAGCTGGCGGTCCCAATGGCCCTGTTACCATGGCATCCATCAAGGGTCGTAGGTGCTACAGGAAGCTCTGAGCAACCCAACACGCAAGTCTCAAATGCTCAAGTTAGATCCAATGCATGGATCTCGGAGATCTGGAGCTACTTGAAAGACAACTTCCTTCCTGAAGATAATGTATCCGCTGACCGGATAGTCAGATTAGCTAAAAGATACACGCTGGTAGAAGGGGATCTCTACCGGTGCGGTGCCAACGTCGTCCTAATGCGGTGCATTACAAGGGAAGAAGGCTGCGAGCTCCTCACAGAAATCCATGGAGGCAAGTGTGGGAACCATGCGTCTTCCTGCACGCTGGTCAGTAAAGCCTTCCGGCATGGTTTTTACTGGCCTACAGCACTCTAGGATGCAACTGAGCTAGTGAAGAAATGTGAAGCATGCCAGTTCCATGCAAACCAAATTCACACACCAGCTCAGCCTCTACAAATGATACCTACTACATGGCCATTCACTGTGTGGGGGATGGATATCTTGGGACCTTTCCCAAGAGCCGTCGGAGGTTACAAGTTCCTGTATGTTGCCATCAACAAGTTCACCAAATGGCCAGAAGCAACTCCAGTTGTGACAATAAACAAGCAATCAACTATCAATTTCTTGCAGTCCATCGTATGCAGATTTGGAGTCCTAAACAAGATCATGACTGATAATGGGACCCAATTCACAAGCTCTGCATTCCAAGGATATTGCGAAGACCTCAGCATTCAAGTCAGCTATGCTTCTGTAGCTCACCCGACAAGCAATGGCCAAGATGAGAGAGCAAATGCATAAATCCTAAAAGGACTCAAGACGCGCACATATGAGCGCCTGAAAAAACATGGAGCCAACTGGATTGAAGAGCTTCCGCCCACCTTGTGGGCAAACAGGACAACTCCAAATCGGTCAACTGGAGAGACACCCTTCTTCCTGGTGTACGGAGCTGAAGCAGTCCTTCCTACAGAAATCACCTTGGGGTCGCTCTGAGTCTGGACCTTCGACGATGCCACGTAGGATCAGCTCCGGCGTGAAGACCTTGACCTTGTTGAAGAGGGAAGGTGCCGAGCAGCTGTTCGGAATTCCCGATACTGCCAAGCTCTTCAGCGCTATCACCAAAGGCATGTTCACAGCCGACAGCTCGAGGAAGGCGATCTGGTGCTATGGAGAATACAAACTCGAGAAGGGTTAAACAAACTCTCCCCCAGCTAGGAAGGACCTTTAAAAGTGATCAAAGTATCCCGTCCCGGATGCGTTCACTTGGCAACCGAGGATGGGACACCTCTCCCTAATCCTTGGAACATTGAGCACCTCCGTAAGTTCTACGCTTAATGTCACAGAGGTGAGTCTGTAGTTACATGTGATGTATGTTACAGAGTCATTGTACAGAGTCGGGTAGCTCCTTCGGGAGAACAGCCGGACCATCCCCGGAAGGTCCGCAAAGTTCAGGCAACACTTGTCACAATCTTAGAACTTCCTCTTACGGCTCGAGGGCTTGGCCAATTCTTTGCCCTTGCCCACAACTTCAACTCTCTGTCTCGGGGCGGAAGGGGGACCACCCTCGGAAGCTCTGGGGATTGCCAACCTGGTGGTCGAACGCCTCCCAACTTCATCAAGGTCATCAAGCACCGGCATCTTCCGCCGGAGCTCCCTGCTGAACTCCACCTCCATGTTCAGAGGGAGGAAAGCTGCCAGTGGAGACTAGTCATCGCCCTCGACGTCGATGTTGTGCTGGAACTTCTTAAGGTGAAGCTCCAAAGCTGCTCCTTCTAGGTTGGACTTCAAACCGGTCTCGATCCAGTCGTCGTCCATCACGCTGTAGAGGGCCCAGGCGAGCTTCTCTCTCCTCTTCAATGGAGTCCACCTGTTGACCAGGAAGTTGCAGAATACCGCCTCAGGAGTCACCCCTCCTTCCACACATTGGCGGATCCTGGTCAGGGCAGGGTTGAAGGCATCCGATAGCACCGGAACTTCGCTCCAAGCTTCAGTGTCGACATTGGAAAGGCCTTCGGGCAGCTCCAGCTTCTCGTGCTCCTCTACCGTGATCAAAATCCAATCCTTCTTCCATTCGTCCCACTTGATAGAAGGGAACGACCTCAAGTAGTTGTACGGGCACTTCTTGCGCTTCACAAAATAATAGAAGCTAAGGTACTAGTCACTCTTGCTGGTGGTGTGGATGGTGAAGAAGGTGCAGAAGAGCTCGACGCAGGGGGGAATACCCACCCACATCTCGCAGAAGTGGACAAATGTCGACACCATAAGAATTGAGTGGGGGCCAAGGTGGTACAGCTGCAAACTATAGAAGTCTAGCAGCATCAAGAGAAAAGTGGAGAAGGGTGGGATCAGTCCCACCATGGCGTACGCGGAGAAGTACACCATGTCGCTGGTGTGCTCCTTCTTGAACGGAAGCTTGCCGGTGCGGGCCAGGTGGTTGAAGGAGTCATTGGACCACCCCATGAGGGCCCGAACCTTCTTCAAATCACCGTCAGTCTTAAGATGGCTCTTGCGGAGACCCAACTCCATCGCAGCATAGCGGGGCGGGACATGAATAGCAGGCTAAAGTTTGAAGGATTTGAGCGCAAGTTCAAATGGGGGCATAAAGAATACCCAAACAGTGCGCGCTTCCCTTCTTAAGTAAGCCCCCACAAAGCTTGGATGGAAACCGCAGAGGGGCCAACGATACAGTTCAAAAACTTCACCCTGCCAATGACAAGGGGGCCTGGGGCCACCCCGATGATCAAGTCGAGGTCCTTACCCCAGGCGAACAGTTGTCATGATGAGAAGCGAGAAGCCCGAGGGCGGTGACCTGACAGGGTGCGCGGAACCGATACGGTCTTCGTATCGGGAATCGGCGACCTTCAATTGCGTGAGATCCGCATGCTCAGATCTCACCTGCCGCATCCTGGATATGCCACGCGGTGATGGTTTAACTGCGAACTACCCCCAACGATACATCCAAAGATCCTTGAAGACCTGACTCAAAAACCGAAGGATGGACCCACCTCCGGTAGAGCGACTTCATCCAAAAGGTCTTTCTGAGAGGTGGGCCCAGGGGGCCACTGTCGGTACCCTGCGTACCGAATACCCCTTGGGACTGCAAAAAGACCAAAGGAACTTCACATGTCTAAGTTGAAGACCTCCGAAGGCCCCACGTGTCATACGGGACCGGACCTGCCTCCCTTCTATGGTTAGTCCCAGTGCTGCCATGTGTATCCTGCAACCGGAGCTATATCCCACACATGGGATAGCTCGGGGTAAATACCTGTGCGGCACCCCCGTACTTAACCCTCGACAGAGGGAAGCTCCAGTACTGACACGTGAACAACAGCACCGGACCTACCCGTCCCAGACGTAAAGCTCTGGAGCTGCCACGGGTCCAACTGCCGGACCTTCAACTTCAACAAACAGACTGGTGGACCCCCAACGACCCGAACCTTCAGGGGACAATTAAAGACTTCAAGACTAGGTTAAGTGTCATTAATACCATCTTGATGACACACGATCAGAGGGCCCTTAATACTAGTAACAGCACTGTCAAGGCACGTTACCACACTATTAAGGGTAATTAAGCTCATTAATTGTGTATTAAGCATTAGTAACTGCCAGGGCCACATGTCAGGCCATGCTAACGATGTAACGACCAGCCCTTGTACTATAAAGTACTGGCCGAGCGATACACACGGGAGACTTACACACAAGTCTACACACGCACACAAGTGCTCAGACTCTCAATACAACAACTACACACCCCGTGGAGTATGGTATTACGCTTAGGCGGCCTGAACCACGTAAATCCTCATGTCAACTTGCCATCATGTCCTGAATCTCTGCGTACCCACAACTGAACTACAAACTCTATGGGCTGCCAACGGTAGTATCAGGAGAATTGCCGGAACCAAACTCCGACAAGCTTGACTGCATCCTAGAGCGCTGTAGGCCAGTAAAAGCCATGCCGGAAGGCTTTACCAACCAACATGCGAGAAGAAGCATGGTTCCCACACTCACCTCCATGGATTTCCGCGAGAAGCTCGCGGCCTTCTTGCCTTGCAATGCACTGCATCAGGACGCCGTTGGCACCACGCCAGTAGAGATCCCCTTCTACCAGTGTGTATCTTTTAGCCAACCTGACAATATGGTCAGTGGATACACCATCTTCAGGAAGGACATTTCCCTTCATGTAGCTCCAGATCTTCGAGATCCATGCATCGGAGGTAACTTGAGCTTCCGAGTCTTGCGTGCTGGGTTGCTCGGAGCTTCCAACAGCACCTACAACCCTTGGTGGATGCCATGGTAACAGGGCCACCAGGACCGCCAGCTTCGAGGTGCTGGTCTCGCCCCTTTTGCTCAATTCGGCAAACTGAGCTGTTGGTCTTGATGACCTCCGGACGAAGAATCCGTTGTGGGGCAGAGCTCCAATTGAAGCCTTCGTTGAGCATTCGTCAGCTTCAGTGTTGTGAAGACGCTGAACATGGTGGAGATCCAAGACTTTGAAGTCTTTGTGAAGCTTGTGGACTTCATGGAGATAAGCGGCTAGTTGGGGATTGTTGCAGCAGCATTCACCTTTGACTTGTTTTATGATGAGCTGCTAATCACCCTTCACCAATAGCTGTTTGACACCGTAGGATAGTGCCACCTTGAGCCCGTAGATGAGAGCTTCATACTCCACCATGTTGTTGGTTGCCTTGAAGTCAAGGTGAACCATGTATTTGACCTTCTCCCCGGTCGGAGCGAGGAGAAGGATTCTAGCTGCGACCCCCTGCTTTTGCACAGAGCCGTCGATGTAGAGGGTCTAGTGAGGTTTTGTGAATACCGGGACCTTGGGTTCCAGCTTCTTTTCACTGGGGCCCCCAGGGTTTGATGGAGAGGGAGTCCATTCCACCACAAAATCAGCTAAAGCCTGACTCTTGACTGCTTTCCTTGACATGAATTCGAGATCGAACTCGGCCAGCTCCACTGCCCACTTTGCAATGTTTCTAGTAGAACTAGGGTTATGCAAAATAGCACGCAATGGATAGGAAGTTACCACTGATATCTTCTGGGCTTGGAAGTAGTGACGAAGCTTCTTTTAGGTGATAAGAACTGCGTAAAGCAGCTTATGCACCTCAATGTATCATTTCTTGGCATCATGGAGTACTTCACTGATGAAGTACACTGGGCGCTGGACCATCTGGACTCTTCCGAAAGAGCCTGGAGCTTCCTCTCCATCGACCCGGACCCTCCCAGAGGGATCTGGGCCTTCTTGTTGAGCTTCCTGGACCCTTTTGGAGGGGTCCAAATCTTCTTCGTGTTAACCCGGACCCTCTCTGATGGGTCCAGATCTTCTTGAACAGCCGTTAAAACTCCCTCAGATGAGAGAGGTTGATCTTCTAGAACTCTGTTTTGAAGATTTGTGTCTGGGGGCTGGGACCCAGACTCGCCTTCAAGTAGCTCTGGACCCTCCCGTAGGGGTCTAGGCTCTTGAACTAGATGTGGCTCTGGTCTTTCCGCGACCAGGACCATGTTGACAACTTTTGTAGTTGCAAAAATATAAAGCAGTAAAGGCTCACCAGGATTTAGAGCTACCAAGATCGGTAGGGTGGTGAGGAGCTGCTTCAGCTCTTGAAATGCCTTTTCTGCTTCTTCAGACCAATGAAATGGTCCAGACTTCATCAAGAGTTTGAAGAAGGGTAGCACCCGCTCTGCCAGTCTGGAGATGAACCGGCTGAGCACAGCTAGGCATCCAGTTAACCTCTGAACGTCTTTGATGCGGGCTGGAGGCCACAAGTCTTCTATAGCCTTGATCTTTGCCGAGTTTGCCTCAATTCCTCGGTGAGTTACCAAGAAACCAAGGAGTTTCCCAGAGCTAACCCCGAAGACACATTTGTCCGGGTTCAGCTTGGTGGGCATGATGCGTAGCTTGTCGAAGACGGCTTGCAAATTATCAAGGAGTGACTCCTTGTTCTTGATTTTCACGATGATGTCATTGACGTACACCTCCACCAAGTCTCTAACTAGCTCTCCAAATGTTTTGTACATAGATCGCACAAAGGTTGAAGCATCATTTTTGAGACCAAAGGGCATGGCAGTATAACAATACAATCCATCTACTGTTATGAAGGCAGTATGCTCTTCATCTTCCTTAGACATTTGGATTTGATGATATCTAGAATATGCATCTAAGAAACACAATAGCTCACACCCAGAGGTGGAGTCCACTATCTGATCTATTCTAGGTAGTGGAAATGGATCATTTGGACATGCCTTATTTAAGGTGGTGTAGTCGATACACATCCGAAGCTTCCCGCCAGCCTTTGGCACCACGACTGGGTTTGCCAGCCATTTTGGATTGAAAAACCTCCCGGATGAAACCAACTTCAAGCAACTTCTTGATCTCTTGTCGGATGAAGTTTTGCCGCTCAACTGATTGCTTCTGGGGCTTCTGGTGTACAGGCCATGCGTCAGGATAATTCTTCAGATTGTGCTCAATCACCTCCCTTGGGATCCAGACATTTGTGACAGTTGCCAGACAAACACGTCAACATTCACCCGGAGGAAAGTGATGAGCGCTAGTTCCTATTTGTTGTTCAGACCTCCCGATATACGGGTGGTCTGAGCAGCATCGGAACCAATTTGGATGACTTTGACAAGAACGTCGGTGTCGCCACTTGGTTGCACACGAGGTGCGGAGGTTGAGCCTCAATGACGAATGCTCAGAGGTTTCGGAGCTAGCTCCTTACCAGATGCTTCCTCCTGCGCTGTAGCAAGCACGTGGAGTTCTTCCAATGCAGTGATTCCTGCAGTGCAATCCCCGCAGATCTGGAGAACGCTCGAAGGTGTTGGCATATTCAACACCATGTAGCCATAGTGGGCGGCGGCCATGAACCTGTATAAAGCAGGCCTGCCCAGTATGGCGTTGAATGGTAAACTGATATGCGCCACGTCGAAGACCAACTTCTCGGTTCTGTTGTTCTCCCGAGTCCTGAAGGTCACCGGGAGTGTAATGGAGCCGAGAGGGGTAATGGCCCCCGGACCTACCCCATAAAAGGTTCAAGAGGGGCAAAGGTCCGAACGTTGGAGCTGGAGCTTGACGAAGGCTTCAAAGCTTATGAAGTTCAGCCCTGCACCTCCGTCCACCAATACATGGTGGAGTTGAACATTGTCAATGGTAGGAGACACCATCAACGGGAGTTGGCCAGCTCCAATCATGTTACGAGGGCAGTATGAAGCATAAAAAGTGATGGGAGTGTCCATCCACTTCTGATTTGGTTTTGCCCTAGCGGTGGGAGCTGCAGCAGCCATGTCCCACCGCATTGTCTTGAGGATGTAGCGAGAAGTAATGTCCCAAGAACCACCATAAATAGTGTTTAGGGTCTTCCAACGCTCGTTGTTAGAGATGTCAGAGTCGTCGTCGACAGTGTTGTGGACAGCCTTCAGAACCTTCTTGGAGTCCTGAAAGCCTAGCTCCTCTTCAGCCAGAGCTTCGTTGATGTTTTGTGTTCCTTCCCGCTGGCAGAAAGGAGCTTCTTCTCAGCGCTTGTTGTAGCGCTCGGCAAGGTTCCAGACCTCTCGACAGTCTTCCAGACTGTGTTTGTCCGTCTTGTGGATCGGACACCACACCTTGGAGCTGCCGCCATCTTCTGACGAAGTACGAGGTTGTTTTTTGGGGCGTGGCCCCCAGCCACCCGGAGTTGCAGCAGCCGCAACAGTAGGTGCGCCGACCGACGTTTTCTTCTTGCTATTGGACTTCTTTTTCTTTTTGCCACCCCCGAAAGTAGTGGCTTCAGTCTTGGAGGATTTCTTGTTGGCCTCCGGAGGTGGTTTGGAGTGCATCTCACGTCGCTCCACAGCTTTCGCACATTTATCTGCTAAGCTGAAGAGTTCCGTGACACTGGTGACTTCTTTGGTCGCCAGCTTCTCCAGCATCTTTTTGTCTCGAACGCTCTGTATGATGGTAATGATAACAGAAGCACTCGAGATTGAGGGGTTGGTATTGCGTACCTGAGAAAACTGCTGGATAAAGGATCACATTGATTCCCCTATTGTTTGTTTCACAGCAAACAAATCCAGTTCAGTGCCGGACCGGGTGTAAGAACTCTCAGAATTGGTAGTGAACTGTTGGCATAGTTTCGCCGAACTATTGATGGATTTGGGTGAAAGACTCATGAACCAGGACCTTGCGGTCCCAGTCAGAGCCACTGGGAAGTAGTTGGCCATCAGCCTCATTGCCCCCCCCCCCCCCCCCCCCCCCGCTGCAAGTATAGCAGTGGAGTAGATTTGAAGAAACTCAGCGGGGTTGACATTCCCGTCAAATTTCTATGGCAAATGAGGCCAGAACTTCTGTGGCCATCTGACCATACTTAAGTGTATGGCAAGGGCAGAACAGCCTCCCCCCTACTCCCTGAGGAGCAGGTTTGTCCCTAGCCTCTCGTCTCTCACGAGCTTGCTCGATATGGACGCGGCTGTCCTGTTGCTGGTAACGACAATCAAGTTCCAACCGCAGGTCATGAGCCGGAATCCTGGTGATGGTGTGGGTGCGTCGTGCCCCGGAAGGCAGCAAAGTCACCTGCTGAGATATAGCACGCCGTCGGTGCTGTGATACGTGAGGACCAAGTCTTCCACACAAGGTCCTACATTGAGTTGTTGCTTGCCCCGAAGGGGGAGGACCTTGGTTACTGATGGCATCAGCCGCGGCTGCAACCAGATGCTGCACATCAGCACGCCACTGCTCCATTGCACCCTCAAGTGCTCCGAGCGCTGGTGGGCACTCAAACAGAGTTCGCACAACAATTAGCACGTTCTCGGGGTTGGTTTTTGCCGATGCTGTGACCGACACAAGTACCCCATCCTGCTGTCCAGCATTGTTTGCTGGGGCAGATGGTGGTGGTGGTGGTGGCATGACACCCGCTGGGACTACGGCGCCCGCTGGCTACTGCATGTTGGAGGGATTGCCTCTAGCAAGCTGTTCAGCATGGTTGCCGTTGGAAGATCCTGCGGCGGAGTTCACCATATTGCGATCTCGGGCGCCCCCTACTTGGCATGCCAAATGTCAAAGCGTACTAACGACACTTCCCCTGATACTACTAAATGTAGCCCGCGGAGGTTCTTGAATTGGTTTGGGCACGCGGAGATCAGGAAGAAGATGATGACACGTGGAATTTACGTGGTTCGGGCTGCCTTAGCCTAATATCCTACTCCACGGGTGTGTGTTTTGTATCGAGTGTTCAATATAGCTTGTGTGCGTCTGAGCTTGGATCAGATCAAATCAGATGTCCCTGTATCGTGCGTCCCAATCTTTTTATAGTCTAAGGACTGACCGTTACAACATTTGCCTGGCCCGACATGTGGCCCTGGCATATTTAATAACCTAATACACAATCTATGAGTATTAAGCGTGGTTAATAATGTGATAACGTGCCTTAGTGGCAGCGTTATCCCTATTAACAGCCCACTAACCGTGTGTCATTCATACAGTAATAATGACACGTAATCAGGTCTTGTAACTGTCGCTTTAATTGTCCCTTGAATGTCCGTGCTGTTGAAGATCCTCCAGTGTTCCAGTTGGTGTTGTAGGCCTGTAGGCTCTACACGTGGCAACTTCGGAGCTTCCCCTTGCGAAGAGATGGGTCCGATGCTGTTATACACGTGGCGGCACCGGAGCTTCCCTCTACGGTGGGTTAGATCCAGGGTTATTATCCACGTGTCGTCTTCGGAGCTTCTTTCTATTGGGAGTTCAGCTCCAGTCTTATATTACACGTGGTAGTCCCGGAGCTACCCAAATGAGGAATACGGGTCCAGTGCTGTGTGATGTGTGGGGCCTGAGGGAACCTTCAACTCTGACAGGTGGAACGCTCTTGCACTTCTTGCGGTATCATGGCGTACCCGGTATGCAGGGTACCGACACATACATTGCCCCGTATAGAGGATTTGTTTGATCAAATGAAGGGTGCCTGTGTTTTCTCAAATATCGATTTGAGGTCAAGCTACTTCCAAATTAAGGTTAGACTATCGGATATACCCAAAACGGCTTTTCGGACACAGTGTGGGTCTTATGAGTACACCGTTATGTCTTTTGGATTGACGAATGCGCCTAAATACTTTGTGTACCTCATGAATAAGGTCTTCATGGAGTACTTGGATAAATTCATTGTGGTGTTTATTGATGACATTATGATCTACTCGAGGAACGAGGAGGAACATGAGGAACACTTGAGGCCCTCGTTGGAGAAGTTGAGGGAGCATCATTTGTATGCCAAGTTCAGCAAGTGCCAGTTTTGGTTGAAGGAGGTGTCGTTTTTGGGCCATATCATCTCCGGAGGAGGAGTATCAGTTGACCGAGGAAAAGTGAGAGATGTGCTAAAATGGGAGCCACCACAAAATGTAAAGGAAATAAGGAGTTTTCTTGGGATGGCAGGATATTACCGTCAGTTCATCAAAGACTTCTCCAAAATAGTCAAACCAATGACTGAGTTGTTAATGAAAGGGAAAGCATTCCAATGGACTATGATACCCGGTTCCAAAAATGAACCAAGTGAACGCATATGTGTGCCCAAGATGTTCAACACACATACACGAGTGCAATCACAATTGGATATACAGATAATTACCACAAGACAAAATTAATTAAGCACTTTTATTACACAATTCATAATATCCTCGAACACAAGATCTAATGAATGTTAATGACGAGTTTGAACTAATATAGAGGAAATAAACTAATTAATCAAACTAAACAGCTAGGCAGCATAAGCAATAGGGTAGCGCAGCTCCAATCAACACCACAGGCAACGCTGACGGCACAAACATCAACAAACCCAATCCGACGACCCTGAAAGTGCATCTTAGCATCCCTTGTGAGTTTTGGTTGATTTATGACAAACAACTGAGATCCTAACCACATTATTGAGATGAGCGCAAGTTTTAATGAAAGAATGAAGAAAGCGCCAAAAAGAAAGGAGAATGAGGATCAATTTGGAAAAGTTCTCAAGAGCTCAATAGAATATATCATTGTGTTTGGAGTGTGTTGGTGTAACACATCCCAAGAGCTCAAGTGCAAAAAATCCTCACACACTTCACATTTCACAGGAAAAATGGACTAGTTCGATACACACCGGACTAGTCTGATATCCTCTCTGTATAGGTTCAGATAAGTCCTGCCAGTCCGGACTTCTCCGCACCGGACTAGTCCAAAAAATGTCTGCACTAGTCCGATAATGCCTCTAACTAAAAATGGACTAGTCCTCCCTTGTGCAGACTAATCCTCAATTATTCACATTTGCACGAAAACGGACAAGTTTGATCTCTTCACGGACTAGTCCGAAAAACCCTCTGAATAAAATCGGACATGTCCTCCAAGTGCGGACTTGTCCTCTATTCACTAAGAGTATCACCACACCAAACTAGTCCGGTATCACCACGGACAAGTCCGAAAACCTTTCTGACTAAAATCAGACAAGTCCGCTCCTAGCCGGACAAGTCCGATATTCCTGGACACTTAGGGTTTCCTACACACCGCACACCAGACTAGTCCGGACTCCACTACGGACTAGTCCGGACCCTCGAAACCCTAACGGTAACTTTTGGAAACACCCTATAAATAGATGTGCACGGCCCAACTATCAACTCTCTTGACCCCCTGCGCCATCACACCCTCCAAGAGCTTAGAAAACACATCTCTCCATGCAATCCAATGCAAGAAAGATCAATCCCTTGAGGATTTACTTTGGATCAAAGGAGAGACACGATTCCACCTGTTTGAGCTCTTGGGTTTGATCTCTAACACACTCCTGTTGTTTCATTGTTGATCTTAAGAGTGTGTTCTTGGTGGTGTTCAACTTTGTAATCTTGGGGAGCCCTCAACTTGTGAGAAGGCCCCTTGAACTTGTTGATTTACCCGTTGTGATAGTGGAAGAGAATTGGCCTTCGTGGTGATTCGACGAGGTTCGGGTTAGTGAAGACCCGGTCCTTTCGTGGACTCCTCAATGTGGACATAGGTTTCCTCTGTGGGAACCGAACCACGAGAAAAAAAATCGTGTGTCAAACTTGTTCTTAAGTTTTTCATATCATATTCTAGGGTTTGCTTGATCTTGTCCATCTTACGTTGAAACATTCAAATCTAAGTTAATTTGTACTACACTTAATTTCATTGACTCAATACTTTCAATTTACATACTATATTCCGCTGCGTACTGTGCTTGTATTGAAATCATTGATCGAACTTGATCAATCTAGTCCGCACTCACCGGACTAGTCCGCCCAATATCAGACTAGTCCGATATCTCAGGATTTGATCAGTCTGTTAAGAGTTGCAGGTTCCGACTAAATTTCAAAAAGGCCTATTCACCCCCCTCTAGGCCACATTCAATTGGTATCAGAGCAGATTTCTTCACAAGAGACTAATCGCTCGAAGAGAACATGTTGGACATGAAGGATGTGCACAAGAGTCTCAACCAAGAGAAGGTTGAAGACGAAAAAGCTCAAAAACTGGAGAAGCTCCTCGACGCCATTCATGACTTCGAGGATGACGATGAGGAGATGCTTGAACTCAAGGCGCTGCTAAGGAAGAAAGCCCTCTCCAAAGGAAAAGTGAAGATCGAGGACAAGAAGAAGGGGAGTAGTCACACCGACTACTCCCGATATCCTTTCAACTACGATCGATTAAATTCTAATAATAACTATTATTTGTCTATTGCCCTAGGAAAATCTCCACATTTTGACGGCAATGATTACTCAATGTGGAGGCAAAACATGAAAATGCACTTAATCTCACTCAATCAAAGTTTATGGCACATTGTGTGTACAGGAATAGATATCCCGAACGACGATGAAGAGCTTACACCAAGTCAAGAGCAAGCAATTCATAGGAGTGCTCAAGCTGCAGCAGTCATTACATCCTCTCTAAGTCGGGACGAGTTCACCAAGGTGGATGGGCTCGAGATTGTGAAAGAAATCTGGGATACATTGCAAACTGCACATGAAGGCGATCGTCATGTGCGAGAAGCGAAGATCGAAATGATCGAAGGCGAATTGGGAAGATTCGCCATAGAAGAAGATGAGTCGCCACAAGACATGTATAACCAGTTAAAGACGCTCATCAACAAGGTTCGAGTATACGAAATAAAGAAGTGGAATGATCACGAGGTGGTGAAGCTGATCCTTAGAGCTTTCGTGCCTCACAACGTCACCTTGTGCTCAATGATCAGAGAAAGCCCCAGGTACAAGAAAATGACCCCGGATGAGCTGCTTGAGAAAATCATCAATTTTGAGATAATGGAAAAGCATGCAAAGCATGTCAAGGAGATTGCCAATTTTACCTCGGCAAAGAAGAAAGGGGTCGCTTTGAAGTCCACTTGCAAACCCTTGTCAAAAGAAGCTCGAGAAGCTCAACAAGAAGAGGACAACAATGATGAGAGCAGCGACATAGATGAGGAAGACATGATCCTATTCATGAAGAGATTCAAGAAAATGATGAAGAAAAGACAAGGAGGAAAATCAAGTGAAGGAAAATACAAAGAAAAATCAAGACCGAAGCTGAGGCGGGCATGCTATTGGTGAATATGACCACTTTATAGTTGTCTGCCCGTATGAAGAAAACAAGAAGAAGACCAAGGAAACAAAGCCTCAACCCAAGAAATTCTTCAAGAAGAAGAAGAAGCAAGCTGGACAAGAGCACCTAGGAAAGGAGTGGGACTAAAACGATGAGTCCTCATCCGAAGAGGAAGAGGAGATGGCTAGCATAGCCATCAAGAGGACAACTAAGAAGTCAACCCTCTTCCCAAATCTCAGCGCATGGAAGGGCAACGACAATTGCCTCATGGCAAAGGAAGGTAAACAAAAGGTAACAACCAAATTCTCTTCCTTGCATTCCTATTCTAGTGATAGTGAAGTCGCTAGTGATAATGAAGACATGCTCGTTGGCTTAGATAAGAAGACAACTGCGAAAATGAAATTTCTACTTGATCAGCTTGTTGAGAAGGAGAAGTTGATCAACCGTCAAGAAGATATGATTATCTCCCAAAAGGAGGAATATCTTGAACTTGACAAGCTTCTCGAACTTGAAAAGGAGCGAGGTAAGTCACCATAGCTTGAGTTAGCCTCAAGCAAGGAAGCTTGCTTGAAGTTAAGCGACTCAAATACCACCATCAAGGACAAACTTGCTAACTTATCCAAGGTTAACAAGATCCTTGAGGTACAAGTTGAGTCACTCAAACAAAGTGACCCCTCATCCTCTTCAAGCTCACCTTCTCAACCCCTTAAAACTGAAGCTATTATTACTTGTTCATGTGCTAAAATTGACACTAGCTTGAAGGAAAAGTCAACCTCTACCAAGGACAAGCATTCTTCCCAAAGTGGCATATTTGACAAGGAGAAGATCAAATATGCACGTAGTGCATACTTGGCCACAAGACCTCCTAATGTCAAATATGACATTGGGTCTTCTTATGGTGAAAAGCAATATGCTAGAAGCCATAAAAATAAAAAGGAGAGCATTGCCTTTGTGAAGGGAAACTCCTCTCAAGCTAGAAAGCCTAAAGTCAACACATATGAGTACCGGAGTAGTCTGGTATCTGCACGGACAAGTCCGGTCCTCCGGACAAGTCCGGTTTCTTGGACTAGTTCTGTTCATGAACAACAACAACTATTGTTTAGAACTTCTGATGCATCATACATTCTTATGAAAAGTTTTGGTAAAGTTCATGCTCATTATGTTGGGCCACGCCATGGGAACACCAAGTCTCATGTGTGGGTGACCAAATCTCTTGTAACTAACCTCAAAGGACCCAAGCAAGCTTGGGTACCTAAAACCAAGGCATGATTTGTTTTGCAGGCCTATTCCTTCGGTGGATCGAAATGGGTGCTAGACAGTGGTTGCACCAATCATAAGACCGGAGAAAGAAGGATGTTCGTTGAGTATGAAGAAAATGAGGATCCAAGAGAGGGCATCTATTTTGGAGATAATAGTCAAGGAAAGGTGCTCAGTACCGGTAAAATTGCTATATCATCTCAACATACTCTTTCTCATGTGTTACATGTCGATTCCTTAGATTATAACCTGCTGTCCATATCTCAATTATGTGACAAAAGTTATAATTGCTTGTTCACTAATGAGGGTGTGACCGTCTCTAGAAGGGGTGATGGTTCCATTGCATTCAAGGGTGTGTTAAAGGGAAAGATTTACCTTGTTGACTTCCACAAAGATAAAGCTATCTGCTGAACTTGACACATGCTTGATTGCAAAGACCAACATGGGTTGGCTGTGGCATAGACGGTAGTGCATGTTGGTATGAGGAATCTTCAAAAACTCCTCAAGGGTGATCACATCCGAGGTTTGAAGGATGTTGTTTTTGAGAAAGAAGGGCCTTGTAGCGCGTGCCAAGCCGGGAAGAAAGTTGGAGCACCTCATCCCGCGAAGAACGTTATGACTACAACAAGACCGCTCAAGTTACTTCACATGGACCTTTTCGGTCCAATTGCTTACATAAGCATCTGCGGTAACAAATATGGCTTAGTAATTGTTGATGACTTTTCGCGCTTCACTTGGGCTTTCTTTTTACATGATAAGACAAAGACTCAAGGAACCCTGAAGAAGTTCTTCAAGCGTGCTCAAAATGAGTTCTCATTGAAGATCAAGAACATTCGAAGCAACAACGGCATGGAGTTCAAGAACACTCAAGTTGAAGAGTACCTAGACGAAGAATGGATAAAGCATGAATTTTTAGCACCTTATTCCCCCCAACAAAACGGAGTTGCCGAAAGGAAGAACTGAACCCTCATAGAGATGGCAAGAACAATGCTCGATGAATACAAGACCTCAGATCGGTTTTGGGCAGAAGCGGTTAACACCACTTGCCACGCTCTAAATCGACTCTATCTTCATCGACTACTCAAGAAGACATCCTATGAGCTACTCGCCGGAGCAAGTTGATCCATGTGTTCTAGATAGAGAAGGAGCTCCTTGTCAAGCATTGAGAAGAATGGCGTTGGGTGATGTTCGACCACAAGAGCCACCTCTACATGTGCATGAGGAAGATGAACCACAAGTGGATGCCAATGATCAAGGGGGAGCTTCCACACAAGATCAACCTCAAGAAGACGAAGATGATCAACAAGTCAATGAGGGCAACCATCTAGGGTGAGAAGAAGAAGATCACGAGGATACAAGAACGCAAGTGCCACAGTCAAGTGTACACCAATGGGTCCAAAGAGACCACCCAATCGACAACATCATCAGTGACATCCAAAAGGGAGTAACAACTAGATCCCGCATAGCTAACTTTTGTGAGCATTACTCTTTTGTGTCCTTTTTGGAACCACGCAAGATTCAGGATGCATTGAAAGATATGGACTGGGTGGTGGTGATGCAAGAAGAACTGAACAACTTCAAACGGAACGAGGTGTGGGAACTCGTCAAAAGACCCAACGCGAACGTCGTCGGCACCAAATGGGTCTTCCGCAACAAACAAGACAAAAACGGGGTGGTGATAAGGAACAATGCACGACTTGTGTCCAAAGGGTATTCACAAGTCGAAGGTTTGGATTTCGATGAAACCTTTTCTCCCGTAGCTCGACTTGAATCGATTAGAATATTGCTTTCATATGCTACTCACCATGATTTCAAGCTCTACCAAATGGATGTGAAAAGCGCCTTCCTCAACGGTCCAATCAAGGAGGAGGTGTACATGGAGCAACCTCCCGTATTTGAAGATAAAGAGCTCCCCGACCACGTCTTTAAACTACGTAAGGCTCTCTACGGCCTCAAACAAGCTCCTAGAGCTTGGTATGAGTGTGTTAGAGATTTCTGAATTGATAATGGTTTTAAGATTGGTAAAACATATTATACTTCGACAATGATCTTTTTATCTGTCAAATCTATGTTGATGACATCATCTTTGGTTCAACTAACAAATCCTTTTGTGAAGAATTTAGTAAGATTATGACAGATAGGTTTGAGATGTCTATGATGGGAGAGCTGAAGTACTTCTTGGGATTCCAAGTGAGACAACAAAAGGAAGGGACATTCATAAGCTAAACCAATTACACTCAAGACATACTCAAGAAGTTTGGGATGGACAAGGCGAAGCCTATCAAGACTCCCATGGCAACTAATGGACACTTGGATCTCAATGAAGATGGACCAAGCGTGGATCAAAAGGTATATCACTCCATGATTGGATCCTTACTTTACTTATGTGCATCTAGGCCTGATATTATGTTGAATGTATGTTTGTGTGCAAGATTTTAAGCCAATCCTAAGGAGTGTCATTTGACAGCCGTTAAAAGGATCTTGAGATATTTGGTTCATATACCCAACCTAGGCCTTTGGTATCCCAAACGTTCCAAGCTCAATCTCATTGGATACTCCGATGCAGATTATGCCGGATGCAAAGTAGATAGAAAAACTGCCTCTGACACCTGCCAATTCCTAGGTAGATCCCTAGTTTCTTGGTCCTTCAAGAAACAAAACTCCATTGCCTTATCCACGACCGAAGCATAGTATGTTGCAACCGAGAGTTGTTGTGCACAACTCCTTTGTATGCGACAAACTCTAAGGGATTACGGTTACAATATGAGCCGTATTCCACTCCTTTGTGATAATGAGAGTGCTATTAAGATTGCCTATAACCCTGTTGAACACTCTAGGACCAAACATATAGACATCCGGCAGCACTTTTTGAGAGACCACTCAATGAAAGGATACATAGCCATTTCCCATGTCAACACCGAAAAACAACTAGCCGACATATTCACCAAGCTACTTGATGAAAAACGCTTTTGCGAGCTCCGAAATGAACTCAATATCCTTGATGCTCGGAATGTGGCTTGAAGACTTGCATACCTGTATGGGCTCTTCAAAATGTATTATTTGAGTTGCGAAAATCATCTTTCTCAAATTTTCTCCGAAAAACTATTTCAATTACTTGATCTTGATGAATTATGGTCATTGCTTGATTGTTGTATGCTTACTGATCATATTCATCAAGATTACTTGATTGTTTTGGCCCCCATATTTTCTTAATAAGTACCTTCGAATATATATGAATGGGCTAAGCATTTCTGTTCTGGTGACCACAGACTAGTCCGTGGTTACCCGGACTAGTCTGCCCCTGCAGACTAGTCTGCAGAGTGTCCAGTAGTCCGGACTAGTACGGACGACCATGAACTAGTATGATTTTTCGACTCCATAACCCTAGCCGCCACCAAGACCTAATCTTCTTCATCCTCACAACTTGCCCCATGCTCACTCTCCTCGCTCGAGTGCTCCCAAGGTGATTTCCTTTGTTCTCCATTGAATCCCTCCAAGTTTGTGTGGAAAACGACCTCCATTGCATAGGGATTGAAGACCACAGACTTGTCCGCTCCTTCAACCCCTCCATCTCCAAGAATCGAGGAATTTTGGACAATGTCGAGCTCCAACGACGAGATCTCCGATTTCGAGGCCGAGATGGACCAAGAAGCCTTGCTTTGGCCCTCGACGGGCCAAGGCAAGAAGCGCCAAGAGCGCCCATCCGAGTTGGCACCTTCTCCACCTCAGGCTTGACGCAAGGTTCTTGCCAAGAAGCCTGTCTCCAATGCTTCAGCAGGTGCTGGCCCTAGCTCGGTGGCCGTTCACCAAGCTAAGGGCAAGGGCTATCTCAGGACACTGGTGAAGGTGATAAGCAGCTCAATCGGCCCTCTCAAGATGACAGCTCCAAAGCAAGGGACCCAGGATCCCTCCGAGGAGAGGTTCAATGGCAGGGGAAGCGACACGACTTCCAAATTTGGAAATGTGGACTGCTACAGCCGGTCCAAGAAGGCAGCCGATGGTAGATTCTGGAGCAACGTCCATGCGGACTTCTATAAGTCCGTGTACCTCACAATGAAGACTCCAGTGGTGCGCATCCAATGGATTGATTGGGCGCACTTTGAAAGGAAGAGCTGCTCAACCTTTGATGAGGTAGTTCAGGTAGTGGAGAAGCATGGATTGAAGGATCTGTTTGCCTTCAGGAACAATTGGAACGACAAAGTCATTGCTCAGTTCTATGCTACATGCTACTTTGCAAGTGATGAGGAAGAGCGGGTGACTTGGATGACTCATGGATCCAAGTACACCATTACCTATGAAAAGTTTGCAAGGCTGCTACATCTTGAGAGCTCCAGAAGCGACAACTTGATCATTCACCACATAGGTGTCCTTGAGAAGGACAAAATGAAGTTTCTTTATGACATCTGCTCGACTTTCAACCCTCCTTCCACCAAGAATATGAAGCCATTCTTTGTGGTCCTCAATAGGGTCCTGAGGAAGGCTATTGCCCCGAAGGATGGGGATGCAGGGAGTGTCCAAGGCTATCTCAGGACACTGGTGAAGGTGATAAGCAAAGACAGGAAGTTTGATGTCTTTGACTATATGTGGAATGACATGGTCAACATCTCCTGCACCCTGAACAGATCCTGTGGCTATGCCCCTTACTTGATGTTCATGATTGAGAAGGTCACAGACATCGAGTTTGTGAAGGATGTGGAGCACACTCCATTGAGGCCCCAGAAGCCTCCCCAAGCCTCTATCCAAGCTGCCCCTTCTCCTACATTCAGTGAAGAAGCTCTGAGGAGAGCTAGAGGGGATGCAAGGACTGCTCCCGCCACTAGGGCCCCTCCTCAAAAAGGGTCTCCTAGTGGAATCCCGAAGTACTTGGCAGCAATCTTTGCCTCATGCAAGAAGTCCAAAGTGAATACTCACAAGCTGAACAAGGCGAGAAAGGAAGATATGAGATATGTCAAAGAAAATGTCAATCATATTTGCTAGAAGCTGGAGATCGAGCCTATTGGATCCCCAGTCATCTCTAATGATTCAACCTCTGATTTCACTGAGCTCGGGCCTTTGACTCCCTCCGAGCTTGCCTACTTTGGCGTTGGGGGCACCTCGAGTGGATCCGTTCCTCCTCCTTCTCAGCCCAAGAATGAAGATGAAGATGATGAGAGGACCGACAACAAGTATTGAAGATCTTAGATCCCTCCTCTCCTTCTTTTTGGTAGCCAAAGGGGGAGAGATTGAGGGGGAGTCACTAGGTCTTAGTTGTAGGTTGAGAGATGAGAGCTTCATTTATGCATCTTTTATCTCTTTTGGGTTGTAAGACTTCATAATATTCTTTTTGATACTTTTGGTCTTGTGATGTAATGCTATGAACTATTTATGCTCATATTTATGAAATCTGTGATTTTGCTCTAAAATTGACATTTATGCTTGTTGTTGATATATTGATGTCAATTATTTCACTGTCATCATGATTACTGCTCGCACTCACTTAGTTTTGCATCCCACCATAAAGAGTGCACATATGCCTTATGTTGTCATTGCTAAATATGTTTCAAGCTCATATGTGCACACTTTATGAAAATCTCAATTTTTATCGTACTTTGTGAAATCTCAATTGGTTGTCATCAATCACCAAAAAGGGGGAGATTGAAAGTGCATCTAGGCATCCCTTGTGGGTTTTGGTTGATTTATGACAAACAAATGAGATCCTAACCACATTATTGAGATGAGTGCAGGTTTTAATGAAAGAATAAAGAAAGGGCCAAAAAGAAAGGAGAATGGGGATCAATTCGGAAAAGAGCACAAGAGCTGAATAGAATATATCATTGTGTTTGGAGTGTGTTGGTGTAACACATCCCAAGAGCTCAAGCACAAAAAATCCTCACACACTTCACATTTCGCAGGAAAAACGTACTAGTCCGATATACACCGGACTAGTCCGATATCCTCTCAGTATAGGTTTGGACAAGTTCTGCCAGTCCAGACTTGTCCGGATCGGACTAGTCCGATAATGCCTCTAACTAAAAATGGACTAGTCCTCCCTTGTGCGGACTAATCCTCAATTATTCACATTTGCACGAAAGCGAACAAGTTCGATCTCTTCACAGACTAGTCCCAAAAACCCTCTGACTAAAATTGGACAAGTCCTCCAAGTGCGGACTTGTCCTCTATTCACTAAGAGTATCACCACACCGGACTGGTCCGATATCACCACGGACAAGTCCAAAAACCTTTGTGACTAAAATCGGACAAGTCCGCTCCTAGCCGGACAAGTCCGATATTCCTGGACACTTAGGGTTTCCTACATGCCGCACACTGGACTAGTCCGGAATCCACCACGGACTAGTCCGGACCCTCAAAACCCTAATGGTAACTTTTGGAAACACCCTATAAATAGATGTGCACGACCCAACTATAAACTCTCTCGACCCCCTACGCCGTCACACCCTCCAAGAGCTTAGAAAACACATCTCTCCACACAATCCAACGCAAGAAAGATAAATCCCTTGAGGATTCACATTGGATCAAAGGAGAGACACAATTCCACACGTTTGAGCTCTTGGGTTTGATCTCTAACACACTCCTGTTGTTTCATTGTTGATCTTAAGAGTGTGTTCTTGGTGGTGTTCGACTTTGTAATCTTGGGAAGCCCTCAACTTGTGAGAAGGCCCCTTGAACTTGATGATTTAACCTTTGTGATAGTGGAAGAGAATTGAGCTTCGTGGCGATTCGACGAGTTTAGGGTCAGTGAAGACCCGGTCCTTTCATGGGCTCCTCAACGTGGACGTAGGTTGCCTCTGTGGGAACCGAACCACGGGATAAAAATCGTGTGTCAAACTTGTTCTTAAGTTTTCATATCATATTCTAGGGTTTGCTTGATCTTGTCCATCTTACGTTAAAACATTAAAATCAAAGTTAATTTGTACTACGCTTAATTTCATTGACTCAATACTTTCAATTTACATACTATATTCCGCTGCATACTGTGCTTGTATTGAAATCATTGATCGAGCTTGATCAATCTAGTCCGCCCACTACCGGACTAGTCCAATATCTTGGGATTTGATCAGTCTGTTAAGTGTTGTAGGTTCCTACTAAATTAAAAAAAGGCCTATTCACCCCCTCTCTAGGCCACGTTCATATCCCTTCCCCGAGCATCCTTAATGGTCCAAATAGCACTAGCAAAACCCTAATTAATCAGCTACGCCGCGCCCATACTTGGCCTCGTGGTGGCACTGCAGTCCTGGCTTATTCTTGCATGAACCGGTCCTTAGATCTAAAGCAAGCAAACCACCATAACAACTAACCCATCCACATACCAGGCTTGCTTAGATCACCCATTACCATATCATATTAACCAGTTCATGTTAACCATAATCTCATAAATGCATAATTAAATTAAGTGGTATAGTTATTTTCCCAACCCAATTAATTGATCGAAGCAAAAAGGTAGAAAGCCCTTCCCGACTCTCTACCATGTATTCCAGGTGACAAGGATGGTTAAGCAATTCTAATAAACTTCCTATCATAGGATTTCCCATCAAATTGACACAAGCATGCAGTTTTGCAAACAAAACATTTATTTGAAAACAGGATCAATATGCTTCAAGGACACTTGCCTTGCTTTTGGGATTGATTAGGATCAAAGACTTCAAACTCTTGGTGCTATAGATTCTCCGCGGCACTCTCTAGCACAAATCCGTCTAATCCGCACAATAAACATACAAGACAAGAAACACAATCAATAAGTGCACAATTATTACTCAATATAACATGACATGCATGATTAATGCAAATGAAAGGTGGAACTTATTAATGAGTTACTTTTAATGTTTACTAACTAGTTCTAATAGCTTTTAACAAGTTTATACAGGTTTGGAGTCGACTAGATCTAATTTTGAATTAATTCAACAGAAATTAACCAGGAAAATTGGACAAGTCCGCAGGAGGCCAGACTAGTTCGCACTACGCAAGAACACCAGATTAGGGTTTTATAGATCGACGTGAATTTGGAGATTTGGGGTTGAATTCACATAACGAAAAGAGAATAGAAGGTATTCCAGGTGTTTAGAACTCCAATGAACTAAAGATCTTGGAGGAAACACTTTGGATCTTGAATGATGTAGGGTTGGTGAAGAACTTGACGGTGGATTGTTGACGAAGAACGCGAACTTGGTGGAGATCTTGATCCTCTTTCATTTCCTCCTCTTCTTCTCCTTGCTCTAGATCTCCTTCTCCCTCCATAGTGGCGGCTATTCACGAGCTAGGGTTTGGGGTGGGGTGGAAAAGTGGCAAATAGATGTCAAGCCAAGGGGTGTGGTTGTTTATATAGAGGTGGAGGCTAGAGTTGGATGGATTTCGAGTTTGAGATGAGTAGGGGTCAGTTTAGAGTCCCACATGGGCTCTAAAAGAGTTAGGCACGACGTCCCTAGGAACACTTATTGTAAAACCCAAGAAACAAGTCGTAAAACAAAAGATCAACTCGGAGTCGTGATATATCGGACAAGTCCAAAAAGGGCCGGACTAGTCCGAAGTTGTCCAGAGAAAAATCAGACAAGTCCGGACTGGACAATCAGACAAGTCCAAATTTATCCAGAGGGGAAAAACAGACAAGTCTGGCCTAAAATTGGACAAGTCTAACTTTAGTCAGAGAGGAACACGGACAAGTCCGCTAGAGTATCAGACTAGTCTGGACAAGTCCAGGGACTTAGCAAAATTTCAAGGATTCTTGGAACACTGAACTAGTCCGCATAGGACCAGACAAGTCCGAAAGTGTCCAGAGGCAAAAATAGACTAGTCCGTAGAAAAACACGGACAAGTCCGATCGAAATCATAGAGAAATTGGACTAGTCCGCACCAAAATCGGACTAGACTGAACTTTCCAGAATTCTTAAGTGCGGTTTTGTTTCTAATTCATTTTAAACTTGTTCCTTTTTATGTAGATTAATGTTAGACACATATTAGGATGTATTCAATGCATGATGGATGAAAATGATGGTGTTACAAACCTACCCCCCTTAAAATGAATCTCGCCCTTGAGATTTAACGCGGAAGAGAAGATATAGGGAAATTCCTTCTTGAGATCATCCTCCAACTCCCATGTTGCCTCTGATTCTGTGTGATGCTTCCATTGAACTTTGCACCATCAAATCACCTTGTTCCTTGTGACTCTCTCCTTGGTTTCCAAGATTTTGACTGGTTGCTCGGCATAAGTAAAATCTTCCTCTAGCTCCAATTCTTCCATTGACACTTGTTATTCTGGTACTCTCAAGCACTTCTTGAGCTGGGAAACATGAAACACATCATGAACACGAAAGATGAGTTGGCATCTCCAACTTATATGCTACCTCTCCTCTTTTGTCCAAAATCTTGAATGGTCCAATATAGCGAGGTGCTAGCTTGCCTCTTATGCTAAACCTCTTATGACCTCTCATTGGTGACAGTTTGAGGTAACCAAAATATCCTATTTCAAAGGCTAGTTTCCTTCTTCTATTGTCCGCATAGCCTTTTTGTCTTGATTGGGCAGCCCTCAAGTTCTCGCGGATACCCTGAACTTGTTTCTTAGCTTCTTACAACACGTCAGGTCCAAATACTTGATTCTCCACTGTCTCATTCCAAAACAAAGGTGTCCTACACTTCCTTCCATATAGGACTCCATAAGGTGACATCTTCAAGCTTGCTTGATAACTATTGTTATAGGAAAATTCTACATATGGAAAACTCTTGTCCCAACCTTTCCCATGCTTTAAAGCACAAGCTCTTAACATGTCCTCTAAAATATGATTGGTCCTCTCAGTTTGTCCATCCGTTTGAGGGTGACATGCTGAACTAAAATTTAACCTTGTTCCCAATACTTCGTGCAATTTCTGCCAAATCTGGAGGTAAATTGAGAACCTCTATCCGAGACTGTCTTCTTTGGGACTCCATATCGACACACAACATGCTCCATATACAATTCTGCTAGCTTCGTGGTGGTATAGGTGGTCTTGACAGGAATGAAATGAGCTGATATCTCCTCAAGTAACTCATTTACCATATCACACTAGTCAAATACTTATATGACATGTTTTCCTACTATGCTTGTGGGAATCATAAACAGGGCAATAAATCGAAATATAAAGTATTCAAAAATTCAGCTCAAGCAAATTTTGACTAACAAGTTCTAAATGTTAATTGTTGAGTTGAATTGTATTCAAATATTCAGTATTAAATATCAAATCAACTCAAACAGTAACGTGGCATGTATATTTAGGGGTAGGAGATCCAAACCCATTTTGTGAAGGGAAACGAAGCCGTGTGGGGCCCACACGAGGTCATCCGACTAGGGGGTTCGGCGGACCCCCTTCTGGCCTCTCTGTTGCTCTGTTTCAGCATGTTGAGTCGTATAATCGTTTGCGAAGTGTTTTGAGATGCAACACTAATTTTGTACGTCGGGATTTCGCGAACTTGGGGTACTCCCTCACACTTGTTCCTTGAATTCTTTATTCGCACTAAATAAACTAAAGATGGAACTTTATCAGGTTAGATGAACCGGTAAGTTCACTTTATTAAACTCAAATATTGGGATGCTTACATTATTCAGCCTAAATTTAATGAAATAAAAATTTAGAATAAAACTAAACCTAAACTAGTAAGCATCCTACGCGGTCGGGACATCTACACTAAGGATCGTTGTAGATGTCAGGCTTCCTGATGGCATTGCATAAGCGCCGCAGCTTGGTGCTCATGCCACAGCGAACACCATCAACCTCCTCCATGAGGGATAAGAGTTTATCCTTCAGTTCTGCCCTCTCGATGCGTCCTTCAGCCACTAAGTTCGATAGCTTCTTGTTCTCCAAATGGAGAGAAGCTAACAACTTAGAAAGCTGTGCCACTTTAGGGGCACGAGGAGATTTCCCATCGCTGTCCTCAAATTCGCCAGGTGGCCCTCTGATAGCAGGCGACAAGAGGTGACGCCTAAGTTTGGAGGGTGACAAGCCCGTCGATTCTTCCATCGCCAAATTATCCACTTGCTTGAAAAAGCCTTTTGCATAGCCTCCATCAGGCTGGCGCACCCCGTGGATAATTAGGCGATCTCTCACACGCTCAGGCGAGGTACGCGGGGGTGACTTGTAGTGGTGGCTCACTACGTCACCGTCCTTGGTCTTCAGAGTGTACATGAACTCCTCGCTAGGCTGCAACATTGGGAGAGAATCGTCTTTTTCAGGAAAAAGAGTGGTCTTGACTGACTTAAGGCCAGCCATAGTCGGACGGCGTGCAGGTGTCATCGACTTCATGGGCGTCCTTCGAGGGGAGAGCAACCGTTCAGCACCACGAGGTGTGGTGCTACGCCCATGCGAATTCTTCGTTGGTGGTGGGATCATAGCGAGGGGCATGGCATCCAATGCCATGACAGAATCCAAAGCAAGGGGGGACTTGTCATTGGGCGGCATAATGTCTCCGCTCAGGTTGAAGGTTGAAATAGAGTGGGGATGAGGCACATTCTTCTTGTCGGCCATGACTTGGAACATGAGATAAATTTTCTATGTGGTGCAAGGTTCCCTTCTCTGTTCCCGTCAATAAATAGGCTGGAGAAGTAAGATGGAACCGAGAGTCTTGTTGAGATGCATCAGGAGAGTCGGCACACAAAAACAGAAGGCTGACGACGCAAGGGGAGCATCGGCCGACCCTAGGGTTCAGTTGACCCCTTCCTAGCTCCGTTTGGGCCAAGTTTTCGTGGGTTGGCTTAAGATTAATTTGATGGGCCCACTAAATGGACACGGAGGATTTAGACATAATTTAAAGAAATGGCGTGAAAATCAATAATATTTATCACGTAAATTTCTTTTTTCGTCTCATCCTCATGGGATTTGAGAAATAATTTGAGTTGATGCCCATTCACTTTAAATAGATGATCATCATCACCTTGGAGTGTGATTTCTCCATGGGATGGGGTTTCTACTACGGTGAAGGGTCCTTCCCATTTACATTTGAGATTCCCATGTTCAAAGAGTTTTACCCTGGAGTTGAAGAGTAGGACTTTGTCTCCAAGTTTGAACTCTTTAGGCGTAATCCTCTTGTCGTGCCATCTTTTAGTCCTTTCCTTGTAGATTTTGGCACTATTGTACGCCTTATCTATCCATTCTTCCAACTCGGTGAGTTGCTTCAATCGGTGCTTTCCTACTTCGTGAAGGTCCATATTCCACCGCTTGATGGCCCAATAGGTTCTATGTTCCAACTCTACGGGAAGATGACAAGTCTTCCCATAGACAAGTTGGAATGGAGACATGCCGATGGGAGTTTTGTAGGTAGTACGGTATGCCCACAATGCATTGGGTATCTTATGCTTCCATCCCGTTCCCATTTCCAAGATGGTATTTTGCATAATATTCTTTATTTGCTTATTAGATGTTTCTGTTTGACCACTTGTTTGTGAGTGGTATAGAGTAGCAATATTATGCTGGACACCAAGCTCCCTCAAAAAGCTCCGGAAGGTCTTATCTATGAAATGAGACCCTCCATCACTTATGGAGTGCCAAAGAATGGAAAAATAATCTCATGGAACATTTTCCTAGCTTGCTTGGAATTAGAATTTTTGCATGCCAAAGCTTCTACCCCATTTTAACACATAATCTGCGGCCACCAGGATATACTCGTGTGAGACCTATTTGTGCTGAATACATTGGCTTGTGCTGAATGCATTTGCTTTGAAGATAAAAGTTTTGAATACTACCAAAACACCTTTTCAACAATGTCCGACTTTAGGTCCGAGCTCTTGCAAGGTCCGACGATAGGTCCGGCTTGTTTTGAGTAGCTCCAGTAAGGTCCGACTAGCTTTGGTAAGCTCCGGCGCTAGGTCCGACTAGCTTTGGTAAGCTCCGGCGCTAGGTCCGACTAGCTTTGGTAAGCTCCAGCGCTAGGTCCAACTAGTTTTGGTAAGTTCCGGCGTTAGGTCCTGCTAGCTTTAGTAAGCTCCGGTTTAAGGTCCGGTTAGCTTTGGCAAGGTTCGGAGCTTGATCGCAGTGGTTCTGTTTTGAACTTGCAATGTTTTGAACTTGCTTTTTGGATTATGGAAAGTTTGCTTAGTATTCTTTTACTAAGTTTTTGGTGTGTTTTGGTGGTTATGACTGATATCAATTTGCTATGTTTGCAACATTCTTATGTGAGGTGCTCACGTAAGGTGTTGTGGTTTCGGAACTAACGAGAGTCAAGTCGAGGACTTGTGCTTGGAAATATTGATTGTTTATTCATGTGTCGGTGTTGCTTGAGTTCAAGACATGGCTGGTGACAGGATCCATTGAACTATTCTTAGGGAGAAGATGAGGTTCAAAACCAAGTTCGGGAGGAATTGTGGTTGAGTTGATCGGGAGGTCGCGCAACATGTTTGAATCAAGAACAATGCATATGAAGGTATCATTGAAGTCATTGGAAGATGTTTGCATGTGTGCAAGGAGTGCATGGATGTGGCTACATGGTTCCGAGGCGTGATTAAGAGATGTGGACATAAAGAATTGATCGGAAAGGTCCAACCAACTAGGTTGTGGACTCAGCCCGCGGCTGAGTCGTGTTTAACTCAAATATGGAAAATTTTGAGTTGGTTATCATAGGATTTCATGTAGGTCATGAATTTGAGTTGTTTTTGGAATGTGTGATACATTCCTAAGATGTTTAGAAGTCTTAAGATTGCTTCTATCTACGTATAGAAGAGTCTTGAGTAGTTATGGAAAATTTGGATTCGTGAATTGAGTAGGGTTTGGGTTGGCCCAAGGGCTGGTTATATAAGCAAGGGAGGCCAGAGCTCGTGGTATAAGACTTTGGGGCTGTTCCTTGTAAGTTTTGGTCAATAAAATTCGCAGTCTAAAGGAGCTTTTGTGTCTTGTTGGTCCGACTTGTTTTCGTCAAGTCTTTCTTGTCGAGTTTCTACATAGCACTACCTTTCTACGGTGGTTTTACCATAACTCGAGTTTTACAGCTCTGATTGATGTGATTCTTTTTTTGGGTTGTCTTCATAACTTGATTTTCTATCATCGATGAAAATTTCACGGTCATTGCATTTGTGGTTTCTGATCTACATGAGTTTCTTTGCAGTGTTCCAGAACAGTTTTTCTCGGGTAGGAGATATTGACCTTTGTTCGATCTTTGGATAGTAACTTGAGTTTCTCTCAACGGATTTTCGTGATTCTCATTGTGACGTCTTCGTGACTTAATTCTCTATAATATATACTAGTTTTGTCGCAGTTGAACACATTTAGATTAGTCGCACACACGGTTTCTATCGTTTTTCTGCCAAGGGGTTTTTCATTGCTTCCGCTGAAAAGTTTTAATCTACCATTCACCCCCCTCTGGTAGCTTTACACGTGCTCTTCGATCCTACAATTGGTATCACAGCTACGGTGCTCTGATCTTTGTGATTCGTATGTGCTTTTGACTAATCCTTATGGAGAAATACTCGACAAAACCTTGTGTGTTGTTTGGTATTGATTTTCAGGTTTGGAAGGCACACATGGAAGCTTTTATCCAGGCACAAGGCTTTGCAATATGGGAAAAAGTGTACAAGCCTTACGACGTGCCACTGAATGATCAAGTCATGGCTACAAACATAAGAGATGTTGACAACAGCAACAAAGCCCGCAAGTTGATAATCCAAGGACTAACTCAGAGCGAGTTCGACTGTGTTGCACACCTCCGATCGGCGTACAATGTGTGGAGAGCACTTTGTGACTACCACGATGGATCCAACACGATCAAGGAGGTAAAGCAGGATATGTTCAAGAAAGAATACACGTGCTTCGAGATGCAACCTGGTGAGTCCATTGATGACTTTTTTGCTCGCTTTAATAAAATTCTCAACAACTTGCGTAGTGTCAATGTTAATTTTTCAGATGCTGAAAATGCTAGGCACTTGTTAAGTGCATTAGACATGTCAATTTGGGATGAAAGTCACATCTATTCGTGAATATACTATGATGAGTACACTTAAATTAGATGTGCTATATTCTAAATTGAAATATCATGAAATTTACATAATCTCACGTAAGAACCCCAACAAGTCTGTTGCATTTGTTTCTCAATGTGATATGCCTAGCTTCGGCTAATCTTCATCTAGAAATACACTTTCTTTGCTATCTTCACTAACTCTGGAACAAATTGAAGAATTTCTAGAAGAGGAGCTAGCACTAATCTCTACTCGGTTCTCAAAAGCATTGCAAAATGTGAGAACTAGAAGGAGAGGAAGCTCCGGACATCAACGATGCTTTGAATGTGGTAAGACATGACACTTTTGTATAGATTGCCCTAACCTTTCAGGTCCTTCTACCCGTGATGAAAAGCAAAATAAAGTCAAGTCCTCTTCTGGCAACATCAACAAGAAAAAGAATGGTTTTACAGGATGCAAACTGATAAACAGTTTTGTCACTGCACTTCAAGAACTTGGCACGATGATGTAGACATTGGAAGTGGCGAAGATGAAGATGATCTGGCAAACTTGTGTTTCATGGTGGGCAAACCAAGATCAAGTATGGAGGATGCAGAACACAACAGTGACAATGAAGAGGTATGTCCTACTTGTGATGAAATGTGTTATGTTATTTCCCGTGCAACTGTTATTGTTAAGAAAAAGAACAATAAGCTTAGGGACAATGCAGTTAAAATTGAGTCACTAGAATCTGAAATTAATCATTTGAAAACCTTGATTCCTAGTGATGATTCTTGTTCCTCATGTGATTTAATATATAAACAATTGTCCTCCTTAAGAAGTGCACACTCCTCCACTCTTGATAAACTTGAGTTAGAGATTGAAAAGAACAAAAAGCTTGCTGCACTTAATGATAGAAACTTAAAAGATGCTTCTTGTTCTACGATTGATTTGCATTGTTCTACCTTTAATGTTCTTGAAAAGAAACTAAAAGATGCTATGAATGAAATTTCAATACTGAACAATGCTTTATGTGCTCATGAAGTTAAATATTATTCTAATTGCAAATTAAAAGGAAAAACTTCATGTAAAAACTGCCTAGAATTGTCTAAGAAACTTGATGACATGAATAGGACAGTAGAGAAGTTTTGTATTGCGAACAAAAATCTAAACCTGCTACTGAATTTATCCAAATCTTGCAATGATAAAACTGGTTTAGGTTTTGATTCTCATGCTCATGCTCAAGAACATCCACCTAAAATTGTAAGGTTATTAGGAAGTGGTTTGATTAAAACAGTTCCTAAACTAAAAGAGGTGGTTTTTAAATCTGCAGGAGTGTTGTCATGCTCGGGTTCAAATAAACATACTGCATGCTCATCTATATATGAACACAAAGTTAAATTTCATTGTACCTATTGTGGTAGAGATGGTCATGTCATAGATTATTGTTGTAGACTAGCGAAACAACATAAAAGGGAAAGAATGCAAGCTAGACCTTATAACTCTCATGCAAAATTTGCTGCACATACTAAACTGTAGGATCAAAGAGCATGTGAAAATCTACTAGAGAATGGTAGATTAAAAAATCTTACGCAGCGGAAACAATTAAATCCCAACCCCTTCGGCAGAAAACAATTTGTTAAAGAAATCGTGTGTGAGACTAATCTAAACGTGTTTAACCATGAAAAAAGTGATATATGTCAGATAGAATAAAGTAACGAAGACGACACAACAAGTATCACTCAAATCCGTCAAGAGAAACTCAAGTTACGATTGAAAGATCGAACAAAGGTCAATCTGTCCTACCAGAGAAAAATAGTTCTGGAACGCTGCAAAGAAACTCGTGTAGATCAAAAACCATAAATCCAATGATCGTGACATTTTGACAGATGATAGATAATCAAGTTTTGAAGACAACCCAAAAAGAATCACGTCAATTGGATCTGTAAAACTCGAGTTATGATAAAACCACCGAAGAAAGGTAGTGCTATGCAGAAAACTCGACGAAAAAAACTTGTCTGGAATAAGTCGGACGAACAAGGCACAAAAGTTCCTTTAAACTACGATCTTTATTCAATAGAACACAAGAGGAACAACCCCAAAGTCGTCTACCACGAGCTCTGGCCTCCCTTTCTTATATAACCAGCCCTTAGGCCAACCCAATCTCAACTAGGACTCTAATCCTACTCAAATCATGAATCAAAACTTTTCATAGCTACTTAGGACTCTTCTATACGCAGATAGAAGCAATCTTAAGACTTCCAAACACCTTAGTAATGTATTCCACATTCCTAAAACAACTCAAATTCGTGACCCACACGAAATCCTATCATAACCAACTCAAAACTTTCCATATCTGAGTCAAACCTGACTCAGCCGCAGCCTAAGTTCATAACCTAGTCGGTTGGACCTTTCCAACCAATTCTTTACATTCACATCTCTTCATCACACCTTGGAACCATGTAGCCACGTCCATGCACTCCTTGCACACGTGCAAACATCTTCCAACGACGTCCACGATACCTTCATATGCGTTGTTCTTGATTCATACATGCCGCGCGACCTCCCGATCAACTCAACCACAATTCCTCCCGAATTTGGTCGTTGAACCTCATCTTCTCCCTAATACTAGTTCAATGGATCCCGTCACTAGCCATGTCTTGAACTCAAGCAACACCAGCACATGAATAAACAACAAATACTACCGAGCACAAGTCCTCGACTTGACTCTCGTTAGTTTTGAAACTACAACACCTTACGTGAGCACCTCACGTAAGCATGTTGCAAACCATAGCAAAATGATATCATCCATAACCACCAAAACACATCAAAAACTTAGTAAAAGACTACTAAGCAAACTCTCCATAAGTGTAAAGCAAGTTTGAAACATTGCAAGATAAAAGCAGAACAATTGCAATCAAGCTCTGAACCTTGCCAAAGCTAACCGGACCTTGAACTGGAGCTTATCAAAGCTAGTCGGACCTAGTGCTGGAGCTTACCAAAGCTAGTACAACCTAGCGCCATAGCTTACCAAAGCTAGTACAACCTAGCGTCGAAGCTAGAAAACATGTCGGAGCTAACCAACATAAGTCGGACCTAGCAAAAACATATCGGAGCTTAACAAAGACATGCCAGAGCTAAAGTCGGACCTTGCTAAAAAGATGTTATGACAACACTCAAAACTTTTATTGTCAAAGCCAATGTATTCAGCACACATAGGTCTCACAATCTCCCCCTTGATGAGTGCATTGGCGACACCATTTAAAATTCGAACATTGGCATGAAAAGTTTTGAGAACAATTTCTCCCCCTATTCGAAAATCAAATGAGATAGAAATAAATTTCTCCCCCTATACATATTTCTCCCCCTTGCATACTTATCTTTAAAAATTTACCATATTATCTCTCCCCCTTTGACAATGTATTCAGCAAGGTTGAAAAGAGAAATTTTAATTATTATGAGCATATTATAACATATACATATAAAACAAAGCTCATCCAAGTCATACTATCAAGTAACTTACACTATCACATCAATGAGATACATATAGTAGTGTAAGCCATGCTAGAGATCAAATTAATTTTCAATTTAAGCAAGTCATGATCTCACAAACTTAACTATTTCAAGACCTGAAAGCATGACACTTGTTGCTGCATTTTATTATTTTTCAAAGCACAAATTTTGATCATATGATATTTACAAGAGATTATATGCGTATTTGCCTTATTCTAACCAACCAAGCCAAGCCTATGTCATTTGACAATCAGAAGCTTACGGACATGGTTTTAGTCATACACAACTTCTTCCAAGTTCATATCTAAGTGCAATGATAAGCCATCTCAAAAGAAGAAGTGTGATGCATGCATATTCTCTTCATCTTTTCTCAACTTATATTTGTTCATAAAAACTCAACATGTGAGTTTATTACTTGATTAATTCTTTATGATTAAAAGCACTTGTGAGCATGCAACAAGTTCAAAACAGCAAGAAAGTTCGACCATGACCAGATTTAGTGTAAGTAATTATTCCAATTACTAGACATGGCAAAAACTACAAAATGTATAACACGAGTAATGTAGTAAGAACTTTCAGCATGTAAAAGGAATCACAAAGTCATATATATATATATATATGAAATACTGTGCTCATATTATTTTAATTTCAGATTCACACATAGACTTCTCAAGTTTCAAAACTCCCCTTCAATGTAAGCCATGAGGATGCATAACCCCTATTTCACTACAAATAAAAAAATGAGTGAAATCCGAAGGTTTTGTAAAAATGTCATCCAATTGTTGTTCGATATCTACATGGTGAAGCACAATGTTTCCTTTTTGAACATTATCACGGAGAAAGTGATACCTAATGTCAATGTGCTTAGTTCTAGAATGTTGCACGGGGTTTTCAACAATGCAAATGGCACTAGTGTTATCACAAAATAGTAGAACACTATCTATATCAACCCCATAGTCCTTAAGTGTTTGAACAATCCAAAGAATTTGTGAGCAAGCACTAGCAGCAGCTACATATTCAGATTCGGCTGTGGATTGTGCAATTGAGTTTTGTTTTCTAGAGGACCAAGCAACTAGTGAATTATCAAGAAAATGACAAGCACCAAAAGTACTTTTCCTATCAATCCTACAACCTCCAAAATCAGCGTCGGAAAAAGCTTTCAAAGTAACGGTTTAGGAAGAAGGAAGAAAAATGCCAAATTCTTGAGTTCCATGTAAGTACCTGAGAATCCTTTTGACGGCTTGATGATGTGAAGCACGTGGGGAGGCTTGAAACCGTGCACAAAGACATACGCTGAATTGTATGTCCGGTCTTGATGCCGTGAGGTATAAAAGTGATCCGATCATGCTTCTATATTCTTTTTGATCCATAGGTTCACCATCTTCATCAAGTTCAAGTGTTGTTGCTGTTCCCATTGGTGTTCGAATAGGCTTGCTTTTGTCCATGTTGAAGCGCCTTAGGAGGTCTTTTGTATACTTTGTTAGATGCACAAAGGTACCCTCCTTGGTTTGCTTGATTTGCAGCCCCCAAAAGTACGTGAGTTCTCCCACCATACTCATCTCAAATTCTGAACTCATTAAAGCTGAAAACTTGGACACAAGATCATGAGAAGCACAACCAAAGATAGTATCATCCACATACACTTGAACGAATAATGAGTCATTGCCATGCTTAAGCACAAAAAGAGTTTTATCAACCTTGCCCATGGTAAACCCGTTTTCAAGTAAGAATGTTTTTAACCTATCATACCATGCTCTAGGGGCTTGTTTGAGACCGTACAAGGCTTTGGATAGTTTGTAAACATGATTAGGAAAATCTGGATTTTCAAAACCCGGTGGTTGTTTGACATAAACCTCCTCATAGATGTAGCCATTAAGAAAAACACTTTTAACATCCATTTGATATAGCTTAAAACCTTTAGATGCAGCAAAAGCTAATAAAATTCTTATGGCTTCTAATCTAGCAACAGGAGCAAAAGTTTCATCAAAATCTAGACCTTCAACTTAAGTGAAACCTTGAGCAACCAACCTATCCTTATTCCTAACCACAACCCCATCCTCACTTTGTTTATTTTTGAACACCCATTTAGTTCCAATGAAAGTGTGACCTTGAGGTGGAGGTACAAGTTTCTAAACATTATTTCTTTCAAAATTTTCTAACTCTTCTTGCATGGCAATAACTCAAGATTCAATAGTGAGTGCATGTGATATATCTTTGGGTTCAAAAGAAGCAACAAAAGCAGAATGAGCATGAGAGTTTGAATTACAAAACCTGGACCGCATGACTCGTTCATGCAAGCTTCCAATAATTTGTTGGGGAGGATGACTTTTGAGAACCCAGAGGGGAGTGGACACTTCACAAGCTTCTTCTTCTTCATGTTCATCACAAATCGATGAGCTTGTGACTTGAGGAGGATCTAGACCAGCAATGGTGGTCGTCGGTGCTGGCTGTGAATCAAAATCAGGAGATGGAACAATGTCATTAGCTGCTGAATTTTTGGGCAGCAGCTCCATCTCTTCCTCATCTTCAACGAAAATGCTCTCCCCCTGCGGATATGGATCTGGACCTGCAATGTTTGAACTAGTACCTGGGCTAGCTTCATCAAAAGACACCTCGCAAGTCTTCACAATTTTGTTAGTGTCAAGTAAAAGCACACGGTAGCCTCTAGTATAAGATGGATAACCAAGAAACATGCCATCAATGGATCTAGGTTCAAATTTATCAAGATTACCATGTTTCTTAACAAAGCATTTGCAACCAAAGACCCGAAAGTGTGTAACACTAGGCCTATGTCCAAATCGGAGCTCATATGGTGTTTTACCTAGCTTAGCGCGCAAGAAAACACGATTTGAGACATAACAGGCGGTTGCAATCGCATCAACCCAAACTTTCCTAGAAGTTCGATATTCATCAAGCATAGTCCTAGCCATCTCAAACAAGGTTCTGTTCTTTCTTTCTGCAACACCATTTTGTTTAGGTACATATGGTGAAGAAAAATGATGATCTATTCTATTTTCAGCACAAAAGTGATCAAAAGATTGATTTTTAAATTTGGTTCCGTTATCTCTTCTGATTGCTTTTAAAGATCCTTGGTGATCAATTGATAATCTAAGAAATAAAGTTCTAAAGTGACTAAAAGCTTCATTCGTAGATGCCATAAAGTAAACCCAAAAGTATCTAGAATAATCATCAACAGTCACAAGAACATACCATTTTCCTCCGAAGGATTGAACACGTGAAGGTCCTACGGTGTCAAGGTGCAAAAGTTGACCCGGTTCAGTTGTCATGATCATTGTGAGAGGAGTATGTGAACCTGCAACCATCTCAGCATGTCTACAAGAAGAGCACACAATTTCTTTGTCCCCTTTAGACTTAGGCAGCCCACGTATGCGATCAAGAGCACTAACACGCGTGAGATGATCGAAGCCTACGTGACCATGTCTACGATGCCAAAAATATAAGTCTTTGGAATCATTAGCAACTAGACACCTATGCTTAGAGGAAGACATATCAAAATCAGCTTTAAAAACTCTTCCAAACCGTGACATGTTAAAAATAAGCTCACTGTTTGAATTTACAACTCTACAACAATTTTTAGTGAAAATAATTTCCAGATTTTCATCTAGCAGTTGTGAAACAGAAAGCAAGTTGTATTTCAAATTTTTTACAAGTGCCACATCCTTCAAAGTGTAGTGATCATTTACTCTAACCGAACCCTTAGCAATTATAGGAGTTGAAGAATTATCAGCAAAAGTAACATTCTCTACACGTGACACAAAAGAGAGGGAAGAGAACCATTCTTTGTTACCGGTCATGTGGCGTGAGCAACCTGAATCCACAATTCAAATGTTCTCCTTCCTCAAGCGTGTAACCTACATAGAAGTACAATACGTCTATGACTCAATATTGGGGTTAGTCAAAAGGCATTTAGGAATCCAGTACTGAGTCACATGACGTCCAACAGGAATAACACGCGAAAGCTGAAATAAAACAGCAGGTTTATGAGCCAAAGCTTGAGGATTTTTATACCCAACTACTGACTTACGAGGTGTTGCATGTGTAGCACAAAAAACAGTATGTTTGGGAGCAAACTTTGCATGCTTTTGACTCACTACAGCAGATTGCATGTTCCTATCATTCGGTTTAGCAAGTGCAGCAAATTTTGTATGAAAGTTATGAGATCTAGCAATTATTCTTTCCTTTTTTGTTGTTTAGCTAGTCTATAACAAAAATCTATGACATGACCATATCTACCACAGTAGGTACAACGAAATTTAACTTTGTGTTCATGTCTAGATGAGGAAGCAACATTTTTATTTGAAACCGAATGAGACAACACTCCTGCAGATTTGAAAACCACTTCTTTTTGTTTAGGAACTGTTTGAATCAAACCACTTCCTAATGACTTTACAATTTTAGGTGGATGTGCCTTAGCATGAGCATGAGAATCAAAACCTAAACCAGTTTTATCATTGCAAGACTGGGAATAATTCAGCAGCAAGTTTAGGTTCTTATTCCCAATACAAAACCGATCTCATGTCCTATGCATGTCATCAAGTTTATTAGACAGATCAAGGCAATTTTCACATGAAGTTTTTCCTTTTAATTTGCAATCAGAACAATATTTAACTTCATGAGAACGTAAAGCATTGTTCAATATCGAAATTTCATTCGTAGCATCTTGTAGTTTCTTATCAAGATCATCACAAGTAGAACAATGCAAATTAATTGTAGAACAGCTAGCATTTTCTAAGTTTTTATTATTAAGTGCAGCAAGCTCTCTGTTCTTTTCAATTTCTAACTCAAGTTTAACAAGTCTGGAGGTGTGCCCACTTCTTAACGAGGACAACTGTTCATATATTAAATCAAATGAGGGACATGCATCATCACTAGGAATCAAAGTTTTTAAACGGTTGATTTCAGATTCTAGTGATTCAATTTTAGCAGCACTATCCCTAAGCTTTTTGTCCTTTTTTCTTAACTATAATAGTGGCACGAGAAATAGCATCACACATTTCTTCGCAAGTAGGACATACCTCTTCATTGTCGCTGTTGTGTTCTGCATCCTCCATACTTGATCTTGATTTGCCCGCCAAGAAGCACAAGTTTGCCAAATCAACTTCATCTTTGTCACTTCCAATGTCCACATCGCTTGAGCCAAGTTCTTGAAGTGCGGTGATGAAGCTGTTTATCATCTTGCGTCCTATAGTACCCTTCTTTTTCTTGTTGGAGTTTCTAGAGGTGGTCTTGACATTGTTCTGCTTTTCCTCATGGGTAGAAGGACCTGAAAGATTAGGGCATTCTATAAAAAAGTGTCTTGTCTTACCACATTCAAAACAGCGCTGAGGTCCGGAGCTTCCTCTCCTTCTAGTTCTCACATTTTGCAATGCTTTTGAGAATCTAGTAGAGATGAGTGCTAACTCCTCTTGTGGAAATTCCTCGATCTGCTCTAGAGTTAGTGAGGACAGCAAAACAAGAGTATTGCAAGATGATGATTGGCTAGAGCTAGGCATTTCATGTTGTGAGACGAATGCAATATACTTAATTGAATCCTTTCATGATAAAATGTCAATTTCATGAGTTTTTAGTTTAGAGTAAAGTACATCTAATGTAAGTGTACTCATGACCGTAGATTCACAAATAGATGTGACTTTCATCTCCCAAATCGACATATCTAATGCACTTAGTAATTGCCTAGCATTTTCAACATCTAAAAAATTAACATTGATGCTACGCAAGTTACTGAGAATTTTATTAAAGCGAGCAAAGAGGTCATCAATAGACTCACCGGGTTGCATCTCAAAGCGTATGTATTATTTTGTGAACATATCCTGTCTTACATCCTTGATCGTGTTGGATCCTTCGTGGTAGTCACAAAGTGCTCTTCACACATCGTATGCCGATCGAAAGTGTGCAACACGGTCGAAGTCGCTTTGATTTAGTCCTTGAATGATCAAGTTGTGGGCTTTGTTGTTGTTGTCAACGTCCCGTAGGTTCGCAGCCGTAAATTGATTGTTTGACGGCACTTCATAAGGCGTGTACACCTTTTCCCATATGGCGCAGCCTTGTGCCTAGATGAATGCTTTCATACGTGCCTTCCAAACCTGAAAATCAATACCACTAAACACACAAGGTTTGGCGGAGTATTTCCCCATGATGATTAGTCAAAAACACGTGCACATCAAAGAGATTAGAGTACCGTGGCTCTGATACCAATTGTAGGATCGAAGAGCACGTGAAAAGCTACCAGAGGGAGGGTGAATGGTAGATTAAAAAATCTTACGCAGCAAAAACAATTAAATCCCAACCCCTTCGGCAGAAAAACGATCTGTTAAAGAAATCATGTGCGAGACAAATATAAACGTGTTTCACCATGACAAAAGTTATATATATCAGAGATAATAAAGTCACAAAGACGACACAACAAGAATCACTTAAATCCGTCAAGAGAAATTCAAGTTACGATTGAAAGATCGAACAAAGGTCAATCTATCCTACCCGAGAAAAATAGTTCTGGAACGCTGCAAAGAAACTCGTGTAGATCAGAAACCACAAATCCAATGACCGTGAAATTTTGAAAGATGGTAGATAATAAAGTTTTGGAGACAATCCAAAAAGAATCACGTCAATTGGATCTGTAAAACTCGAGTTATGATAAAACCACCGAAGAAAGGTAGTGTTGTGCAGAAAACACGACGAGAAAAACTTGTGTGGAACAAGTCGGACAAACAAGGCACAAAAGTTCCTTTAAACTACAATATTTATTCAATAGAACACAAGAGGAACAACCCCAAAGTCGTCTACCATGATCTCTAGCCTCCCTTGCTTATATAACCAGTCCTTAGGCCAACCCAATCTCAACTAGGACTCTAGTCCTACTCAAATCATGAATCGAAACTTTCCATAGTTGCTTAGGACTCCTCTATACACAGATAGAAGCAATCTTAAGACTTCCAAACACCTTAGGAATGTATTCCACATTCCTAAAACAACTCAAATTCGTGACCCACACGAAATCCTATCATAACAAACTCAAAACTTTCCATATCTGAGTCAAACCCGACTCAGTCGCAGCCTGAGTTCATAACCTAGTCGGTTGGACCTTTCTGACCAATTCTTTACATCCACATCTCTTCATCATGCCTCAGAACCATGTATCCACGTCCATACACTCCATGCACATGTGCAAACATCTTCCAACGATGTCCACGATACCTTCATATGCATTGTTCTTGATTCATACATGCTGTGCGACCTTCCGATCAACTCAACCACAATTCCTCCCGAATTTGGTTGTTGAACCTCATATTCTCCCTAAGACTAGTTCAATGGATCCCGTCACCAGCCATGTCTTGAACTCCGGCAACACCTGCACATGAATAAACAACCAATACTTCCGAGCACAAGTCCTCGACTTGACTCTAGTTAGTTTTGAAACTACAACACCTTACGTGAGCACCTCACATAAGCATGTTGCAAACCATAGCAAAATGATATCATCCATAACCACAAAAACACACCAAAAGCTTAGTAAAAGACTACTAAGCAAACTCTCCATAAGTGTAAAGCAAGTTTGAAACATTGCAAGATAAAAGCAGAACAATTGCAATCAAGCTCCGAACCTTGCCAAAGCTAACCGGACCTTGAACCGAAGCTTATCAAAGCTAGTCAGACCTAGCGCTGGAGCATACCAAAGCTAGTACAACCTAGCGCCATAGCTTACCAAAGCTAGTACAACCTAGCGCCGGAGCTAGAAAAATATGTTGGAGCTAACCAATATAAGTCGGACCTAGCAAAAACATATCAGAGCTTAACAAAGACATGCTGGAGCTAAAGTTGGACCTTGTTTTAAAGATGTTATGGCAGCATTCAAAACTTTTATTGTGAAAGCCAATGTATTCAGCACACATAGGTCTCACATAAACCGAATGTCAAGAACATGTAACCTGCTGTGTTGAGTCAAAAACATTCAAAGTTTACCTCCGGAGCTTCAGTTTTTGCCTCCGGACCTTCTGTTGTTACCTGCAGAACTTCTGTTTTTGCCTCCGGAGCTACTCATTTTTGTGTTACACAAGTAACACCTTATAGGTCAGTAGTTAAGAACAGAAAATCTCAAACTTTGACTCATAAACCTGTTGTTTTATCTTAGCTTTCGCATTTTTTCCTGCTGCACATCGTGTGACTCATTACTGGATTCCTAAATGCCTTTTGACTAACCTCGATATTGAGTCATCAATGTATTGTTCTTCTATGTAGGTTACACACTTGAGGAAGGAGAACATTTGAATTGTGGATTCTGGTTGCTCACGCCACATGACCGGTAACAAAGAATGGTTCTCCTCTCTCTCTTTTGTGTCACGTGTAGAGAATGTTACTTTTGCCGATAATTCTTCAACTCCTATAATTGCTAAGGGTTTGGTTGGAGTAAATGATCACTACACATTGAAGGATGTGACACTTGTTAAAAATTTAAAATACAACTTGCTTTCTGTTTCACAACTACTAGATGAAAATCAGGAAATTATTTTCACTAAAAATTGCTGCAAAGTTGTAAATTCAAATAGTGAGCTTATTTTTAACATGTCTCGGTTTGGAAGAGTTTTTAAAGCTGATTTTGATATGTCTTCCTCTAAGGATAGGTGTTTAGTTGCTAATGATTCAAATGACTTATATTTTTTGCATCGTAGACTTGGTCACATAGGCTTTGGTCATCTAACGTGTGTTAGTGCTCTTAACCTAAGCTTAAAGGGGACAAAGAAATTGTGTGCTCTTCTTGTAGACATGCTAAGATGGTTGCAGGTTCACATACTCCTATCACAATGATCATTACAACTGAACCGGGTCAACTTTTGCACCTTGACACCATAGGACCTTCACGTGTTCAATCCTTCGGAGGTAAATTGTATGTTCTTGTGATTGTTGATGATTATTCTAGATACTCTTGGGTTTACTTTATGGCATCTAAGAATGAATCTTTTAGTCACGTTAGAACTTTATTGCTTAGATTATCAATTGATCACCCAAGATCTTTAAAAGCAATTAGAAGTGATAATGGAATCGAATCTAAAAATCAATCTTTTGATCACTTTTGTGCTGAAAATGGAATAGAGCATCAATTTTCTTCACCATATGTACCTCCACAAAATGGTGTTGTAGAAAGAATGAACAGAACCTTGGTTGAAATGGCTAGGAGTATGCTTGATGAATATCGAACTCCTAGGAAATTTTGGTCTGATGCAATTGCAACCGCTTTTTATGTCTCAAATTGTGTTTTCCTCTGTGTTAAGCTAGGTAAAACACTATATGAGCTTCAGTTTTGACATAGGCCTAGTATTACACACTTTCGGGTCTTTGGATGCAAATGCTTTGTTAAGAAACATGGTAATCTTGAGAAATTTGAACCTAGATCCATTGATGGCATGTTTCTTGGTTATCCATCTCATACTAGAGGCTACCGTGTGCTTTTACTTGACACTAACAAAATTGTGGAGACTTGTGAGGTGTCTTTTGATGAAGCTAGCCCAGGTACTAGCTCAAACATTGCAGGTCCGGATTCATATCCTCAGGGGGAGGATATTTTCGAAGAAGAAGAATCGGTGATATTGCCTGATAGTTCCGAAGCTGACACGTGTCCAGCTCCAAACATTGAACAAGCTCCGACCACCATCTTTGTTGGTCCTGATCGTCCAGAAGCCACAAGCTCATCAATATGCGATGAACTTGATGAAGAAGAAGCTTGTGAGACATCTGTTCCCCTACAGATTTACAAGAATCATTCCCCGCAACAGATAATTGGAAGCTTGCATGAACGAGTCACAAGATCCAGGTTTTCCGACCCCAATTCTCATGCTCATTCTGCTTTTGTTGCATCAAAGATATATCACACACACTCACTAATGAATCTCGGATTATTGCCATGCAAGAAGATTTAGAAAATTCTGAAAGAAATAATGTTTGGAAACTTGTACCTCCACCTCAAGATCACACTTTAATTGGAACTAAATGGGTGTTTACAAATAAAAAAAGTGAGGATGGGGTTGTGATTAGGAATAAGGCTAGATTGGTTGCTCAAGGTTTCACACAAATTGAAGGTCTAGATTTTGATAAAACTTTTGCTCCTGTTGCTAGATTAGAGGCCATAAGAATTTTGTTAGCTTTTGCTACATCTAAAGGTTTCAAGTTATATGAAATGGATGTCAAAAGTGCTTTTCTTAATGGCTACATAGATCATGAGGTCTATGTTAAGCAACCACCTGGTTTTGAAAATCCAAATTTTCCTAATCATGTTTTCAAACTGACTAAAGCATGTATGGTCTAAAACAAGCCCCTAGAGCATGGTATGATAGGTTAAAAGCATTCGTACTTGAAAAGGGTTTTACCATGGGCAAGGTTGATAAAACTCTTTTTGTGCTTATGCATGGCAATGACTCATCATTCGTTCAAGTGTATGTGGATGATATTATCTTTGGTTGTGCTTCTCATGATCTTGTGTCCGAATTTTCAGCAATGTTGAGCTTAGAATTTGAAATGAGTATGACGGGTGAACTCACTTACTTTTTGGGGCTACAAATCAAGCAAACTAAGGAGGGAAGCTTTGTGCATCAAACAAAGTATACAAGAGACCTTCTTAAGCACTTCAACATGAACAAAAGAAATCCTCTCGGGACACCAATGGGAACAACATCAACACTTGAACTTGATGAAGATGGTGACCCGTTGATAAAAAAGAATATAGAAGCATGATCGGATCACTTTTGTACCTCACGACATCAAGACCGGACATACAATTTAGTGTATGTCTTTGTGCACGGTTTCAAGCTTCCCCACGTGCTTAACATCGTCAAGCCATCAAAAGAATTCTCAGGTACTTACATGGAACTCAAGAATTTGACATTTTTCTTCCTTCTTCCTCAATTGTTACTTTGAAAGTTTCTCGGATGCTGATTTTGGGGGTTGTAGGATTGATAGGAAAAGTACTTCCGATGCTTGTTGTTTTCTTGGTAATTCACTTGTTGCTTGGTCCTCTAGAAAACAAAGTTAAGTTGCACAATCCACAACCAAATCTGAATATGTAGCTGCTGCTAGTGCTTTCTCACAAATTCTTTGGATTGTTCAAACACTTAAGGACTATGGGGTAATCTAGATAGTGTTCCATTATTTTGTGATAACACTAGTACCATTTGCATTGCTAAAAACCCCGTGCAATATTCTAGAACTAAGCACATTGACATTAGGTATCACTTTCTCCATGATAATGCTGAAAAAAGAAACATTGTGCTTCACCATGTAGATACCGAACAACAATTGGCTAACATTTTCACAAAACCTTTGGATTTTACTCGTTTTTGTTACATTCGTAGTGAAATATGGGTTATGCATCCTCATGGCTTAAAATGAGGGGGAGTTTTAAAACTTGGGAAGTCTATGTGTGAATCTGAACTTAAAATAATATGAGCATAGTATTTCATACATATATGACTTTGTGATTCCTTTTACATGCTGAAAGTTCTTACTACATTACTCATGTTATACATTTTGTAGTTTTTGCCGTGACTAGTAATTGGAATAATTACTTACACTAAATCTGGTCATGATCAAACTTTCTTGCTATTTTTAACTTGTTGCATGATCACAAGTGCTTTTAATCATAATGAATTAATCAGGTAATCAACTCACATGTTGAGTTTTATGAACAATATAAATTGAGAAAAGATCAAGAGAATATGCATGCATCACACTTCTTCTTTTGAGATGGCTTATCATTGCACTTAGATATGAACTTGGAAGAAGTTGTGTATGACTAAAAGCATGTCCTTAAGCTTCTGATTGTCAAATGACATAGGCTTGGCTTGGTTGGTTAGAATAAGGCATATGTGCATATAATCTCTTGCAAATATTATATGATCTAAGTTAGTGCTTAAAAGAAAATATAACTGCAGCAACAAGTGTCATGCTTTCAGGTTTTGAAATAGTTAAGTTTTTGAGATTATGACTTGCTTAAATTGTAAATTACATTTAATCTCTCTAGCATGGCTTACACTACTTTATGTATCTCATTGTTGTGATAGTGTAAGTTACTTGATAGCATGACTTGGATGAGCTTTATTTTATATGTATATGTTATAATGTGCTCATAACAAATTAAAATGTCTCTTTTGTACCTTGCTGAATACATTGTCAAAGGGGGAGAAGTATGCAAGGGGGAGAAATATGTATAGGGTTAGAAATTTATTTCTATCTCATTTGATTTTCAAAAAGGGGGAGAAATTGTTTTCAAAACTTTCATGTGAATAAAGCCAATGTTCGGATTTTAAGTGGTATTGCCAATGCATTCATCAAGGGGGAGATTGTAAGACCTATGTGTGTTGAATACCTTGGCTTGTGCTGAATACATTGGCTTTGACGATTAAAGTTTTGAATACTACCAAAACAACTTTTCAACAAGGTCCGACTTTAGGTCCGCGCTCCTGCAAGGTCCGACAATAGGTCCGACTTGTTTTGGGTAGCTAAAGCAAGGTCCGACGCTAGGTCCTACTAGCTTTGGTAAGCTCCGGCGCTAGGTCCGACTAGCTTTGGTAAGTTCTGGCCCTAGGTTCTGCTAGCTTTGGTAATGTCTGGTTCAAGGTCCGGTTAGCTTTGAAAAGGTTTGAAGCTTTATCGTAGTGGTTCTGTTTTTAACTTGTAATATTTCGAACTTGCTTTTTGGATTAGTGAAAGTTTGCTTAGTATTCTTTTACTAAGTTTTTGGTGTGTTTTGGTGGTTATGACTGATATCAATTTGCTATGGTTTGCAACATACTTATGTGAGGTGCTCACGTAAGGTGTTGTGGTTTCAGAACTAACAAGAGTCAAGTCGAGGACTTGGGCTCGTAAGTATTGGTTGTTTATTCATGTGCAGGTGTTGCTTGAGTTTAAGACATAACTGGTGACAGGATCCATTGAACTAGTCTTAGGGAGAAGATGAGGTTCAACAACCAAGTTCGGGAGGAATTGTGGTTGAGTTGATCGGGAGGTCGCACAACATGTTTGAATCAAGAACAATGCATATGAAGGTATCGTAGACGTCGTTGGAAGATGTTTGCATGTGTGCAAGGAGTGCATGGACGTGGCTACATGGTTCCGAGGCGTGATTAAGAGATGTGGACATAAAGAATTGGTCAGAAAGGTCCAACCGACTAGGTTATGGACTCAGGCTGCGGCTGAGTCGTGTTTGACTCAAATATGGAAAGTTTTGAGTTGGTTATGATAGGATTTCGTGTGGATAAAGAATTTGAGTTGTTTTAGGAATGTGGGATACATTTCTAAGATGTTTGGAAGTCTTAACATTGCTTCTGTCTGCGTATAGAAGAGTCTTGAGCAGTTATGGAAAGTTTCGATTCGTGAATTGAGTAGGATTAGAGTCCTAGTTAGGTTTGGGTTGGCCTAAGGTCTGGTTATATAAGCAAGGAAGCCTAGAGCTCGTGGTAGATGACTTTGGGGCTGTTCCTTGTAAGTTTTGATCAATAAAATTCATAGTCTAAAGGAGCTTTTGTTCCTTGTTCGTCCGACTTGTTTTTGTCAAGTCTTTCTCGTCGAATTTCTGCACAACACTACCTTTCTACGGTGGTTTTATCATAACTCGAGTTTTACAAATCCGATTGACGTGATTCTTTTTCGGTTTTATTGAAAAATTGATTTTATATCATCTATGAAATTTTCACGGTCATTGGATTTGTGGTTTTTGATCTACACGAGTTTCTTTGCAGTGTTCCAGAACTGTTTTTCTCGAGTAGGACATATTGACCTTTGTTCGATCTTTCGATCGTAACTTGAGTTTCTCTCGACGGATTTTCGTGATTCTTGTTGTGACATCTTCATGACTTGATTATCTACAATATATACTAGTTTTGTCATAGTTGAAAAAATTTAGATTAGTTCCACACATGGTTTCTTTAACCGATAATTTTTGTGCCAAGGGATTTTTCATTGCTTCCGCTGAAAAGTTTTAATCTACCATTCACCCCCGTTTGGTAGCTTTATTCGTGCTCTTCGATCCTAAAAATCGCAGTCATAAGACCTAGGGAAAGGTCTCATGAAATTAATACCCCAGACATCAAATAATTCCACTTGGAGATTATATGTTAGGGGCATCGCATTGCAAGTTGAGATTCCTCCATGCTTTTGGCATTTCCAATATCTGTGAATGAATTCTTTTGTATCTTAGTACATAGAAGGCCAATAGAATCCACATTGCCAGATCTTTGCCTGGGTACGGTAAACACCTAATGGCCACCATAGGGGCTAGCATGACATTTCTCAATAATCTTGGTGCCTTCGACTGATGGGACGCACCTTCTAAAAAGGCCATCAGCACAAACTCGATTGAGATATGGGTCATCCCAAAGGTGTCTTCAACTCTCATAGATGAGTTTCTTTTTGTTTTCCCCTGGAGGTACGTATCCTGTGACCACGAAGTTCATGATGTCCGCATACCAAGGGTGAGAGTCAGTCACCTTAAGAAGCATATCATCTCATGGGAAGTCATTGATAGGGATGTCCATGGTTTGGGTGACTTCCATACGTGAGAGATGATTTGCCACGAAATTCTCTACTCCTTTCTTATCCTTGATTTCTAGGTCAAACTCTTTGAGTAGGAGAATCCAATGGATTAGCCTTGGTTTAGCATCCTTTTTGGTGAGCAAGTACTTCAAGGCAATATGGTCTGTGTAGACTATGACCTTGACTCCAACCAAATAGGACCTAAACTTATTGATAGCAAAAACTACCGCCAAGAGCTCTTTCTCAGTTGTGGCATAATTGAGTTAAGCTCCTGTTAGAGTTTTGCTAGCGTAGGCTATTGCAATATGCTTTTTATCTTTGGTTTGGCCTAGGACCGCACCAACAACAATATCACTAGCATCACACATGATTTCGAATGGCAGCGTCCAATAAGGAGGTTGAATGATTAGAGCTGAGATGAGTGCCTTTTTTAGTGTATCAAATTATTTAAGATATTCATCATTGAAATCAGAGGGAGCTTCCTTAGCTAATTGGTTAGTGAGAGGTCTAGCGACTTTTGAGAAGTCTTTGATGAAACACTGATAGAACCCTGCATGACCTAAACTGTTGCGGATTCCCTTAACATTGATAGGAGGTGTATGTTTTTCAATGACTTCAATCTTTGCTTTGTCTACCTCTATCCCTATCTCGGACACTAAGCGTCCAAGAACGATGCCTTCACGGACCATGAAATGGCACATTTCCCAATTAAGTACAAGGTCCTTCTCTTGGCATCTTTGTAAGACCTTGTCTAAGTTTTCCAGACAATGATCAAATGTTTTCCCGTAGACGGAGAAATCGTCCATGAAAACTTCCATGATCTCTTCAATCTTGTCGGGGAAGATAGACATCATGCATCTTTGAAAAGATGTAGGAGCATTGCACAGTCCAAAAGACATACGCTGGTAGGCATAAGTTCCATATGGACATGTGAATGTGGTTTTACTTTGATCATCGGGTTGGATTGGGATTTGATGATAACCTGAATACCCATCAAGGAAATAAAAGTAGGAGTGTTTTGCCAACCGCTCTAACATCTCATCCATAAAGGGCAATGGAAAATGATCCTTCCTTGTGGCCTTGTTAAGTTTTCGGTAATCAATGCATGTCCTCCAACCCGTGACGGTTCATTGAGTAATTAATTCATTCTTTTCATTTTGAATGATCGCCGTACCTCCCTTCTGGGCACTACTTGAACTGTGCTTACCCATTCACTATGAGAAACAAGGTAGATAATTCTGGCATGCAGAAGTTTCAAGACTTCCTTCTTGACAACTTCCCGCATCGCATTATTCAATCTCCTTTGAGGTTCCCTTGAGGGGACACTCTCATGGTCAATAGGAATGCGATGGGTGCATAGCGTAGGGCTAATCCCCTTAAGATCTTTCAGTGAATAGCCAAAGACAGCTCTATGCTTTTCTAACATGGCAATGAGTTTGAGTGTCTCATCATCTGAAAGCTTGTCACTTATGATGATAGGGGCTTCCAAATTGCCATTTAGAAAGGCATAACGTAGGCCTGGAGGTAGAATTTTTAACTCCACAGGAGGTTTTGGGAAGAACTTTTCTTTTGGCAATTCAATTGCCTCCTGAAATTAATCCTCCTCTTGGATTTCTTCTCCTTCTAGTTCAGGGGGAGCTAAGAATTGAAGATTATAACCTCCTCTAATGGTTCATCTTGGGCGGGAGATTCTATAGATGTGTTCTTGGCATGCAGGATAGGAATAGAGAATTTTCTCACTCCAAGGTTGACATTGAGGTTTCCTTCCAAAGGAATTTTCATGAGAAATTTCTCAATGGGAATCCTAATCATAATGTCAAAATATTGGATTTTGAACACATGGAAATCTAGGATTGCCTCAATATCATTGTGTCTTGCAGACACCTGTTGCAATGCCTCGCATACTTCAAGGATGTTTCTAAAAGAACCTCAGAAGGATTTACATGTTGGCACCAATGGAACATCACCAAGAATGGCGAGAGCACAAGAATCAGAAATAAGATTTGCTCTAATAGTGGGGTAGTATAGGACCTTCATTGGTGTTCCTCTAATAAAGCATAGAATAGTTGCCAAAGGTGAGATCATCCAAAGGATTTTGGGCGACAGCTCAACTTCTGCAGTCCATTCCCTACTTAAAATAGAGGTTAACTTCTTGACTGTCTACTGGACGAACAATCCATCAGGTGGGTCAGGTGGAGTTAAAGGCAATGATGGTTTCCTATGGCAACAGTTCTTCGAGGTATTTCCAAAATCTTCAAATATCTCTTCCTCGAAGTAGAATGGAAACTCCGAAGGTTGAATTTCTTCTTCCATCGTGGTTTCGAGTTCGGGAGAGGATTCCTCTGACAAGGTGTGGGATAAGCAAAAGATGGGTTCTTCCTTGTCGATGGATTCATCCTCGAATCTTGACACTACTTCCTCTTGAGGAGGCTCATTAAGACCCATAATGAAGGAATAATTTTCTAGAATTTGGTCTAGAAGATCCTTGCCTTCCTCCGGCATCTTATGGAAAAAAGATCCTCCAACCGTAATGTCAAGATGTAGGGCAGTCTCTTTGTTCAATCCCATATAGAAGTGTTGCAGAAGCAATGGATCAGGGATGGACAAATCTGGGTTGGAATTTCTCAAAGGAGAAAATCTATCTCAAGCTGCACCCATAGATTCCTTCTCCATCTGCTGTAAGTGATGAGAAGGTTGATTCCCGATCTTCCAAAAGGTAATGGATAAGTTGATTGATTGAGATCTCGACGTTGGTGATCCGAGGCTCTTCGAGTAGAACACAAACAACCCCTGCAATCACTACACCACCGCTCCATTGGTTATCAACCGTGGTTCACACGCTTGACCTCGCCACGAAGGCTAACCCCTGCAAGTGCATCTGAGAACACAGGAAAGAACATAGAAGACATGACCTAAAATCGCGAAGTTGCAGTTTTACAAACCGTAGAACGGCGATATTATTAATCTAAGCAAAACTCTATTGTTCATGACGGCTACTGTGGAGTATATATAGGTGAGAGGACGTCCAAGGGGGTGTTGGGGTCGTGACCTAACCCTAAGATACTAAAATAATGGACTTAGACTTGATACAAGGCCCAATGGCCCAATACGGTGGCGCAACACCCTGACAGATTCTGAACTCGATTTTGTTTCAACAATTCCCGTCGACTCCAAAGGAATTTTGAAATGGTACCAGCGCTATTGTAAAGGTTATCCTCTGCCTTTTTCGTGCATATGTAGAATGTCCAAAGCGGAGTTCGTATGCGTCCTAGGCGTCCGTTTCAGTGCGTACTGCTCCTGGACTCCGAGTTGGACACGATTTTGAGTTGGGGTCGGTTTCCGTCTTCTTTGAACGTATCCTCTGGTCCTCCAAGCCTCTAAACCTTCCCCCAATTACTTCTTGAATCACTCCATGTATCCTAATCACAATTAAATTATTAGGTAGTGTAGGATCGAAGATCACGTGAAAAGCTACCAGAGAGGGGGGTGAATGGTAGATTAAAAAAATCTTACGCAGTGGAAACAATTAAACCCCAAACCCTTCAGCAGAAAAACGATCTTGTTGAAGAAATCGTGTGTAAGACTAATCTAAACGTGTTTCATCGTGACAAAAGTGATAGATACCAGAGAGAATCAATTCACGAAGATAACACAAAAAGAACCACTCAAATCCGTCAAGAAAAACTCAAGTTATGATCGAAAGATCATACAATGGTCAATCTGCCCTACCCGAGAAAAACAGTTCTGGAACGCTGCAAAGAAACTCGTGTAGATCATAGACCACAAATCAAATGACCGTGAAATTTTGACATATGATAGACAATCAAGTTGTGAAGACAACCCAAAAAGAATCACGTCAATTGGATCTGTAAAACTTGAGTTATGATAAAACCACCGACGAAAGGTAGTGCTGTCCAGAAACTCGACGAGTAAAACTTGTCTGGAACAAGTTGGACGAGCAAGGCACAAAAATTCCTTCAAACTACGAATTTTATTAAATAGAACACAAGAGGAACAGCCCCAAAGTCATCTATCTCGAGCTTTGACCTTCCCTCACTTATATAACCAGCCCTTAGGCCATCACAATCTCAACTAGGACTCCAATCCTAATCCGATCACAATCGGAACTTTCCATAACTGCTCAAGATTCTTCTATACGCAGATAGAAGCAATCTTAAGACTTCCAAACACCTTAGGAACGTATCCCACATTCCTAAACAACTCAAATTCGTGACACACACGAAATCCTAACATAACCAACTCGGTATTTCCATACCGAGCCATAACCGACTCAGCTAGTAGCCTAAGTCTTCAACCGATACGATCCGATCCTTCCGATCAGATCTTCCTTCCATAATCCGTCTCTAGAAGCATATTGCCACGTCATGCACCTCATGCATACGTGCGAACACCTTCCTTCGACCTTCATATGCACTGCCCTTGATTCAATCATCCTGCGCGACCTCCTGACCCGCTCAACCACAGTTCCTCCCGAACTTGGTTGTTGGAACCTCATCTCCTCTTGAGACTAGTCCAATGGATCTTTCACCAGCCATGACTTGAACTCAAGAAACACCTGAACATGAACAAACAAACAATCCATACGAGCCCAAGTCCTCGACTTGACTCAAATTAGTTCCGAACACAACACCTTACGTGAGAACCTCACATAAGCATGTTGCAAATCCACAGTAGAAACGATATCAACCGTATTCAACCAAAACGCACCAAAAACTTAACAAATGAATACTAAGCAATCTTTCCAATTATGTAAAGCAAGTACAAAACATTGCAAATGAAAAGCAGAAGCACTGCGATCAAGTTCCGGACCCTGCCAGAGCAACCCGGAGCTTGAGCCGGAGCTAGCAAAAGCTAGTAGAACCTAGTGCCGGAGCTTTCCAAAACTAGTACAATGAAGCACCTGCCGGAGCATACCAAAACTAGTAGATCCTAGTACTGGAGCTTACCAAAAACTAGTCAAAACTAGTCAACCCAAAACCGGAGCTAGACAAAGTACGTCGGAGCTTAGCAAAAGCATGCCGGAGCTATCAAATATATGCCGGAGCTATCAAAGACATGCCGGAGCTAGAGATAAAGCTCACCGGAGCTAACCAAAGCTGGTCGGACCTTACCAAGAAGTCGAACCTAGCTTCGAACAGAGCCGGAGCTACCCAAAACAAGCCGGACCTACCGTCGGACCTTATTGTAGCTCGGAGCTAAAATCGGACCTTGATAAAAAGGTGTTTTGGCGATACTCAAAACTTTTATCGTCAAAGCAAGTATATTCACTACAAGCCAATGTATTCAGCACACATAGGTCTTACAGGTAGCAATCTATTCTCAAAAATATATATGGAAACATATAAAAACGAGCTCACCTCTAAAATTAATTGTTTTGTGTGAATTCTATTGATTGCATCTTCTATGTTCAATGGAGTGTTGTGTAGATCCATAGGTGTGATGTCCTCATCATCCTCCCCTTCTTGAATTGGATTCATCCTCGACTCAAGTTCTTCTTCTCTCATATGTGGGTCCATATGTGCAATGCCATCAAATCTTCTTGTATGCATGAAACGAGAAGGCCAAGGTGGTGGACGACATAGTGCACAATCTCCATGTTCTTCATCAAATACGCATGCACATTCACTCGAGCCAGGATCCAATACAAATAAACATCATTCCATGCTTGTATGTGCATGACAATGTGCTTGATCTCATCATTCTCCCCTTGTTTATGACAAGCTGTCCTCGGTTTGCTCGTATGTCTAGCAAAGAGGCTTGCTTTGGAGGTATAATGAGTGCTGTCCATATTGAACAACCGCAGCGAACAATGCTCCTCCATTACATGTTGTCCCTGCTGCAAGAAAAAAATACTAGAAAAACTTGACAAAAAATTATTAGTGTTAGTGCATCCATTCATTTCACCATGTTGTTGCAGTAAAAAATGGGATTTCTCATTTTAAGCATATGTAAACTTTATGCACCATAAATTCACCACTATGTTCACATTTTCCTATTGCATGAAAATTATTTCTTGTAAACAAAGATAATTCAATTTTCAAAAATATTCTTCTCTCTAGAGTGTCTAGATCACAAAGATTGTCAAATTCAATATAACCCAAAGTATTTAGGGAAGACAACGATTTCAGCTCATCTCTTTCACATGTAATTGGAATGAAATGATTAATTTCAGCAAAAGTGGCTGATAAAGTATCAAATTCATTCACTTGTTCTAGCATAGGTACAATATAATTATCAGCACAAAATGCATTTTTGTCGTAAGGATCAGTAGGAAACTCAACTAGTGGTAAATGAGTTTTCAGAAAAGGCTCCTCAAATTGTTGCTCTCCAATAGAATGATTGAGGGAAACATTTGAAACATTCAATAACTTCTCAACATTGATAAGTGTAGTGCGAGATACATTACCTTCATTCTCATATTCAACAGTAACTGTGGGTGAAATAGGAATTGAAAGATCCAAATTTTCACAAAATATGTTGAACACCTCATTCTCATTTGAATTTTCTATATTTATTTGTTCATCTTCCTGCAAAAGGTTAGGCATAGGAGGAGGTACAACGAGAACATTCTTCTGAAGTTCATTTATTTTATCTTTGCAATTAGATATATTGGCAAAAGTTTCTCGCATGAGAAATTTCATATCTTTCCATGTTCGTGGTTTTTCTAAATCACTTAAGTTGTTCCACCAAGTTAATGCCCAATCTACTAATGCACTCGTAAACTTTCTAATCTTTCTCCTCTCGCACATATGACATTGTCCAAAATTTTTATCTAACTCTATTTCCCAAGCAATATATTCATCATAACCAAGACCATCAAAAGAAGGAAAAGATGGGAGAATGTAATGACTTATTGTTGAAGGAGGTTTAAAGGTGGTCTGAACGTCACGTGCAATCTTGGTTGATGTTTGATTTTTAGTGAGCAACTCCATCGTCGTCTTCATCATGTCAATCATCTCAGAATATAATGCATGATTCTTGCTTTTACCTGACATTGCTAGTAGCAAACGGAAGACAACAAAAAAATATGTTATCCCTATCAACTACAAAGTATAATGGAAAAGTGGAAGTAGAATCACACACTCTCAAACGTCTTACCACACTCTTACAAGTGTTCTTACCGACACTGCAGGTGACAAATGGTGGTCGGTATGATGAAACCAATGAAGCGTGGGATGATTGCATAGGTGTAACGATTCTGCTAAAGAGTAAAGTGTAGCTTGGATGACACTTTATATGTAGCAAGGATTAGCAACAATAAAATCAGATAGTAAAGTTGAATAGGTGTCCAAAGTACTTGTCAAAGTTGCTGGCCTAAATGTGTTCCTAGTAGTTCAAGCTAGCAAGACATGAGAGAAAACTAGATGACACAAAGAATGCAAACACTTCTGTTTTTTTTGTTGTTGTTTTTTTCTCCTTTTTTTGTGCGGATTTTGTATATTGTTTTGCACTTTCCTTTTTCTTTTTTCTTCTTTTTTTTTTCAGAATGTGCCGCAAAAGAAGAACACAATAAAAAGCAATCAAAGATACCTCGTGGGTCTGTCACATATTTTCTGCTTAATCATCCAAGGACAAATAGGTATACTTAGAGGCTTCAAATAGAAAAACATTCAAAATCAAGATTGTAGATATATCTCTCCTCTTTAATTTCAATATATGGAAGAACTATTTTAGACAATAACAATAGGAGATATTACCCCCGAAATGTAGACTGTTCAGAAATTCTAGGTCGAGAATAGATTCAGATCTAATGAACCTTTGACCATGATAACTCCATTTTCTGGAAAACCTATGAATACGAAAGTTGTATAGAACTTCTTAATATTTATAGAAAGTACAAGAACTCAAAATTCCAAGTTCGTATGTCTGAGATATGATCAAAATACCGAACTAGACATAGATGAATCTAATCTAGGCGTGATGACGTGATTCAACAAGATGAATCAACAAAATGCAAAACTCAAACTAATACCAAAAACACTTTCTAAACCAGCAATATGACTCAAAAAAGAACACAAACTCAACAAAACCAAACTGAAAACGAAAGTTGCAAAGGCTCAATGGTGGTTTGGACAAAGTAATGAACAGATCTACTAAACTGCAAGTTTTTTGCGACTTTTTTGTGGACTCTAGGTATGAAAAACAAAAGTAATGTAATAGATAGATGAATCACCTAATGGTCAACCTGCATCTGATACCAATTGATGAGAAGTTTGAGTCTCGATCTTCCGAAAGGTAATGGATAAGTCGATTGATGGAGATCTCGACGTTGATGATCCGAGTCTCTTCGAGTAGAACACGAACAACACCTGCAATCACTACACCACCGCTCCGTTGGTTATCAACCGTGATTCACACGCTTTACCTCACCATGAAGGCGAATCCCTGCAAGTGCAACCGAGAACACAGGCAAGAACATAGAAGACAAGATCTGAAATCGCGAAGTTGGGGTTTCACAAACCGTAGAACAACAATATTATTAATCTAAACAAAACACAATTGTTCATGACGGCTACTATGGAGTATATATAGGTGAGAGGACATCCAAGGGGGTGTTGGGGTCGTGACCTAACTCTAAGATACGAAAATAATGGACTTACACTTGATACAAGGCCCAATGGCCCAATACGGTGGCGCAGCACCCTGACAGATTCTGAACTCGATTTTGTTTTGACAATTCCCGTCAACCCCGAAGGCATTTTGACATGGTACCAGCACCATTGTAAAGGTTATACTCTCAACTTTCCGTGTATATGAAGAACGTCCAAAACGGAGTTCGTATGCGTCCTGGGCGTCCATTTTAGTGCATATTGCCCTTGGACTCCGAGTTGGACATGATTTTGAGTTGGGGTCGGTTTCCATCTTCTTTGAACGTATACTCTGGTCCTCCACGCCCATAAACCTTCCTCTAATTACTCCTTGAATCACTCCATGTATCCTAATCACAATTAAATTATTAGGTAGCAATCTATTCTCAAAAATATATAAGGAAACATATAAAAACGAGCTCACCTCTAAAATTAATTATTGTGTGTGAATTTTATTGATTGCATCTTGTATGTTCAATGGAGTGTTGTGTAGATCCCTAGGAGTGATGTCCTCATCATCCTCCCCTTCTTGAATTGGAGTCGTCCTCGACTCATGTTCTTCTTCTCTCATATGTGGGTCCATATGTGCAACGCCATCAAATCTTCTTGTATGCATGAAAGGAGGAGGACAAGGTGGTGGACGACATAGTGCACCATCTCCATGTTCTTCATCAAATACGCATGAACATTCACTCGATCCAGGATCCCAAACAAATAAACATCGTTCCATGCTTGTATGTGCAATGACAATGTGCTTGATCTCATCAGGAAGCATAATAATTCCTTCCCTAAGGACACAATTCGGGCAGTTGGAAAGAAAGCAAGACAAAATATGTCTGGTAATTCATTCCAATTTCCGTTTGTCTTCACAACGTTGTGTTCGTACCATTGTTTGGATTTTTCCTTGAGGGAAAAAGAAAACAACTTCCATTTGAGGGTTTCTTTTGTCATACCCTTGATGAGAAGGCATGAACGCAACTGTTCGAACTCTCTTAGATGGTGGTAAGGGTTTTAACAATCCATTCCTAAGAAGGATTACTGCAGAACCATGGCTATAAAGCTAGGGCAAAGTTCATAGCTAGTAGAACAAATGGGTTCCGCTGACGGCGGTGGCTCACAGAACTTTCCCTTTGGGGCAGAATCTGAAAGAATGGTGGGCTGCTCCATATAAGTGGCGGTGGTAAGAAAAGGAAAGATAAGATAAGAAGATAGATATGAGGGTGAATAAGGTTCGAAGATTAACAACAACCATTCCTCGGCGACCGCGCTAGAAATGCTTGTTGACGTTTCTTACGTCACAGATAAAAAATCCCCAAGCACATGGAAACTGTCGTGTAGCACTTCCCCTTAAGAGAGTATTCCCAAGGGTATCGAATTCAAGTAATAGGTGTGTAATATTACAAACTAATCCACCCAAGGACACAAAGTTGTTTGGTAGGTAAGAAAGAGAGAGGAATCCAAAGTATTGATTCTAATTCAAAGGAATTTACAGTAGCTGCTTGATTCAGACACGGGTTTACCCCTAGCAACACTAGGCGGCTCCCGCCAGGAGCCTATGGCATAGCTGAACATGGAGGATTACAAAGGACAGATAGGGCTGTCACTACGTACTGCCTACCTCTTCAATCTGTGGGTCTACGAGATATTCACTGGTGATTTCTAACCTAAGCACCAAGCTTACGTTCTAAATCAAAGCTCTAGTTGTTTCGAACACAAAGATACAACTAGAGCCTCTAATTAATTAAAGCAATGAACCCACAAGTAACTACTTGTGCAGACTACTATTAATTAAGAATCAAACTTGAATTGAATTCACAAAGTCTTACTTGATTTGAATAAAAACTTTGTAGGGGTACAAGTGTAGAAGAGGGACTTGACACGCCCAAGCCTCCTTTTCCTAGACTCTTCACGACACTCTTCTTCTACTTGGCAGCCTCTAGTACTACTCTAATCCTTTGGACTGGCATTCTATTCTCAATGTTTGGTGTGTGATGTGAGGTTCTATTTATAGGAGGGAGAAGGGTCGGTTCTCGGCACAAAATGCGCGCGAATCAGTCACCCATGACTTCTTCAAGCCGGGAGGAGCCAACACGTGGCGTTTGACCGCTTTTGGGGGCAAGAACAAGTCGGCCGACTAGGGGGGTCGGCCGACCTGGTCTTGACTCCGTTGGGGCTGTGCTTTCTCCAGGTCTTTGCCAAGTGGGTCCCCTTGACAGATATTGGTGCTACATAGTTGCAATGCCTCGGGTACTTCTGTTTGTGGGTCATTTGATACATGTGATGACATGTGGCATCACTTGATTCGTCGAAACCCAGTTTTATAGGTTACTCGCTGCATGTCTTGGTATTTTGGGTCTTAATTCACCTGTATACAAATAAACACCAACACATGTAGAATTGGTTACATTTTAACCCAACCACTACGTTATGTTTCTCTTTTGTGCACATTATGAGGTGAATTGACGGTCTAAATATGGCACTTAAGGACCGTCAACACGGAGCAGCCAACTATGGTACCTCTCAGGGGGCCTGTCGTCGATGTCTCTGCAACGATGGTGGGCGACGCCAGAGCAGGCAGCTCCAACACCTCCGAGGGGGCCTACGGTCAATGTCACTGCGACAATGGTGGACGACGCCAGAGCAATCAGCTTCGACACATCCCAGAGGGCCTGCTTTCGACGTCCTTGTGACAATGGTGGACGACGCCGGAGCTATCAGCTCCGGCACCTCCGAGGGGGCCTACCATCGACGTCCCTGCGACGATGGCAGGCGACGCCGGGCCAGCCAGCTCCGGCACCTCCTAAGGGGCATGCCGTCGACGTCTATATGATGATGATGGGTGGCGCCAGAGCATCCGACCCAACCAAGAGTTTCAAAATAAAAGTTTGGTGCCCCTAAAGGGGCCCGCCAACATCAACTACTCAACTACTTATGCCGTCGTAGACATTTGATGATCAAGTGGTAGGCATGCCCAATCAGTTGGCCACATCTACCAGGAGGCCTTTAAGTGGGTTCCATAGGCAGGACGTCAACTGACACAGATCGGCTAGGTCAACTGTGCAATCATTGGTACCTAAAAAACTATCGAAGTCGGCAAACTTCTTTAGGCCCTTACGCTACTAAGAGCCCGGGTGAACAAGATGGGAAGCACAAGACACAGCCAAGAAGCCAAACATGAATTCAAATTCATTGAATGTTATTTACAAAGGGGCGAGCCCCGGATACAAAGGTGCCCCCACCTAGGGACCGCCAGCCTCAATCTCTCGCGAATTGTGCGGCGACATGTTTGGCGGCGTCCTTGACTTCTGCCATTGCTGCCTCTTCACACGCTGTGAGAGGGCCGTCGACTACCGGTCCAGAGGTATATTGGGGTACCAACTTTGGTAGCACACCAGATCATGGGTTGCCACTATCTTTGCCAACGCTCTACCATCGTCTTCCAGATGGAGGGCCAGCTGTCACTCTTGCAGATTGAGCTCCCGGACCGGTGCTCCGAAGTCTGCTCTTGAGCTCGGATGTCAAGCTCTAGCAGGAGGAGTTCCTGGTGCTTAGCTAGGTGCTGCTCCTGATCCCGTGCTAGGTTTCTCTCACAATCTTAAGATCTCCGATGTGTGACTACAGTCTGTCCCGATCTACCTTAGCCCGAGTATTCATCTCCAGGGTCGCTACCTCTTGCTCAGTAACAGCAGCCTCCCGCTCAGCAATTGTAGCCTTGCAGCGTCCTAGGGTCACTCGAAGATCTTCAAGGGAACTAAGGTGGGCATCATCCGCCTGACTAGTCACCTTGTGTCGTCCAGAATCTTCTGGGATACCGCATCCATGGAATTCGCCAAGCGGCGCCTCAACCCCAACTCCTCATCTTCCTTCCGGTGCTTCTCCTTTGCCTCATCAATCCTGGACCTCAGAAGGTCCACCCAGGCCTGGAGGCGTCCGTCCTCCGCTCGCAGCTTCTCCCACTCTGTGGCAAGGGCGCGCTGCGCTCTGCGGAGGTTGTATTGCACCAAGTTGATACTAGACTGTGCCGAGTCGATGATGTCGAAGAGGCGCTCTAGTTATGCCAAAGCTATGGAGGGCCACCCGATGATCATCTCAAGAATCTCTCTCCCCTGCGGCAATGAGGGTAAGTCTACTAGCGCCAGAGACCTCACCATCGGGAGCCGATTAAAAGTTGCAGCGCCACCCGAAGTGGCAGCACCACCGTCGCCCGAGGTGCCACCTACTGGAACAGTAGTCTTGGGTGCCGGACCCTCTGCTCGCTGAGCGGACTCCAACATTACCTCCGGCACGACAATCGGAGGTGCTTCACTGCTCATACCAAGCACAGGCACCGGAGAGACGCTCTCTTGTACCGGCTTGGCGGTCTGCTCTGCGGATGTAGATATGACCTCCTGTGTCGACTTGGAAGCACTCCATACCACTACCCTCGGCAGTAAGGGTGTAACCACAGCTTAAGAAGACAAGCAGATTGGAATCAAAGTCTGTTCAAATAAGAGAACAAATGGAACAACAATGCAGGATTAGGTAAAAATGCCTTACCAATGTCCCTGGAAACTAGAGCGAGCCTCGAGTTTCGGCGACTCTGAGGCTGTGGGCTTCGTTGTCGTTACGGCAGGTGGGATCAATCCGACTGGGCCTCCACCAGAACCGCCAACGCTGCTGCCGGCACACATTGGTGTGTCTCTACTGACCCAAACGGTACCACTTCTGGAGCCCCCTACAGAGCTGCCGCCGACATCTATCGCCAAGCCCGTGGCAAGACGGCTAGCGGCTTGAGGCCTCTTGGCCTGGGGCTCCATGGATGTAGCACTCCCAGAGCTCTCACCGTCACCTTGGACTACAACAGTAGCGGAGACGGTGGCTGGTGCGCCGTCCCCGGTCGATAGAAGACTTGTAGCTTGGTGAGCGGGGCCTAAGGTCGAAGAACTGCCAACATCCGAGGCAGAGGATGGGTGCTCCATCGGACGTTGGCTTGGGACAAAGGCTGCCCTCAATTGTGCCCTCGGCGGTGACCGAGGACGTTTGTCCTTCACAACCTCGACCACCAGCGACTTTCCCTTCCTCGTATAAGGGCCAGCACAATGCCTTTCTCCTTGTCAGAGGACAGGTCTTCCACCCTCAGCACTTCGGTACCCGGAGTGGGTGCAGACTCCTGCGGAGAGTTGGGGATGATCATCCCATGGTCCGCGTCCCCAACCCTCTGCAGCGCAAGACCGATTGTGTCCAGGTTTGGTATCTCCCTCAGGATCTTTGTCTTGAGGTCTCGGTCCGTGCAAAGCGGCGGACAAGGCTGCGGGAGGGTGAAGACGTTGTAGGACAATGGGTCATCACACTCCTTGGTCATCACATCAAACACCTCTTGATGGGTCATCTCTGTGTGACGACCCCTCGCCAGCCTGATGTTGTCCTGCAGCCCGAAGTATTGCCACACTGCGTGGAAGCGATGCAGAAGGGGGGCCAGGTGTCGACGCACGAAGTCCGCCAGCACCATCAACGACGACAAACCATGGTCCGCAAGGTATCAGATCCTCTCCATCATTGAGGTGTACTCCGGCTCCAACTCCGGGCGCTCCTCCTAGGTTGTCTTTTGTAGCGCTGGCCAGTGGGTGAGCAGGACCATGCGATCATGGGCATCAGCGTGTAGGATCACCCATTCACCCCTCTAGCCATCCCACATCATGATGGAAAGTGTGGTGATGTACTTGAAGGGAGTGATGGCCCACTGCTGGAAGTTGTAGGCGCCGAGGAAGTTCGTCTTGCTCTTCCCAGTCTGCTTCAACATAAAGAACTGCAGGAACACCGACACGGACGGGTACACTCCGACGAACATCTCACAGAAGTCCGAGAGCACTGTCGCCACCATCCAAGAGTTCAGCGATAGGTGATGAAGTTAGAGTCAGAAGACCTCCAAAAGCGTCAAAAGGAAGGAGGAAACGGGTGGACTCAGATTACGTGTACGAGGTGAAGAAGATGATCTCTTCCTTCTCCAACTTGAGAGGTAGGGAGTTGGGGTGGATCAGATTTCACAGCTTCTCGTCCTACTAGCCATGTAGCCGCCTCACGGGCGCTACGTCCATCATGTGGGAAGGAGGCAAGTTTAAGGCCATTGAAGCAGGGGTCAAGAACTTTACAGGTGGGGGAAGCTAGGGTGCTCAAGGAAAAGAGGAAGGCTCAAGCGTTGGGGTGCGAGTAAGGAAGAACTACCTTTGCCCTCAAAGGTTCCCCTTTAAAAACCCCGGTGACACTTGAGCACATCGTGTGAGTTACCTGGGCCCGAAACCCGCTGCTCAACCCACAACGTTCATGACAGTGGGGCCAAGGTCCCCTGTCAAAAAGACTAGCCCGAGCAAGCACCCACTTGAGAAGTCAACTCGTTGGTTCTTATAAAGGCGGAGCAAGAGCTGCGGAAGCGCTACAGCCACATTGGGAACCGTCGCGATAAAGATACTATGGCAAGTAAAGATCCCATCGCCATGACCCCTCAACCAGAGGGGGACAGCGCGCATCACTTCGGCCGACCAAGACGAAATTAAAAGACAACGAGGGAAAGCAAGGATAGGGATCCACACCCGGGCTCATCACCTCCCCCGAGGGTGGATCCAGGGGCCACTGTCGGTACCCAGGATACTGGGTACCCTCGCGCACAGGCAAAAAGCACCTAAGCAGAGTCTGATGGCGCCACGTATCCAGAAGGCCCCAACCCGAACCTTCCTTACGTACGAGTTCTAGCGCTGCCACATGGGCCTCAAGACCGGCCCCAGCTCACTCGAAGAGATGGGCTCCCGAGCTGCCACATGTCCGGGAGGATGGGACCCCGCTCCTCCATAGGAGTGGGCTCCGGTGCTGCCACGTGGTCCGAAGCACCAGGTCGACCACCTCTCGCAGAGGTGGGCTCCAACTCTACCACTTGTCCTGCAGTATCGGGTCCCCAACTCACGTTAATAGTGGGTTCCGAGGCTGTCACATGGCCGAAGTATAGGACCCCAACTCCCCCGTAGATTCTAGCACCCGTGCTGCCATGTGCCCTACAACTTGCCCTGGACATTGGGTTGCGGGAGATAAGGAGCGGTGCGCCTTGTCTATATTGGGCATTGAAGACACGCGCCTTCCCCAAGCGCATGACGCGGTGGCGGCGCACGCCTACTGTCAAGTACTTCTGTTGACGGCTGTTATATACCAATTTCATCCGTCAATATAACTCAATTATGTGAAGGAATTATCATTTCTTGCACACATCACCATTCTATTTAACCTATTTCCACTTGTCTTTGAAGAAAGTAGTGCATGCAGGGATTTTATGCAAAAATGAAGTGAAACAAGGGGATGGATCCTATAAAATATCATTCCAACCAATCAGGCGATGCCATGTGGCACCACATTGATCAAATGGCCCACAAAGAAAAGTATCTGAGGCCATCCAACGGTGTAGCACCCATGTCAGTCAATGAGACCCACCTGTCAGAGACCTGGAGAAAGCAAACCGCAAAAGGGGCCAGGACGAGGTCGGCCGACCCCCCTAGTCAGACGACTAGTTCCTGGCGCCTTTCTCGGTCAAACTCCATGTGGTGGCTCCTCCCGGCTTGAAGTGGTCATGGGTGACTGATTCGCGCGCTTTTGTTGGCGGGAACTGACCCTTCTCCAAGCTATAAATAGGACCCCTCACCCCTCACTCCAACACACACCACTTGAATATTCATCCTTTATATCCACTACTGTCCATAGGTTTAGAGGAGTATAGGCTGTAGAGAGGAGAGTCTCTAGTCCATAGTCCAAGTAGGAGAGGAGTAGATGGAATCTCTTCCCAATTGGGAAAGGTATGTCTCCCATATTCCTATTTGTATTTGTGACTTTATTCATAATAAAGATGATATCTTTAGTCTACTATTGTTCATATACTTGGATGAAGCATTTCTTGTTTGATCATGGATTCCATCTATGTGGTAGGAGTAGTATTTATGATTGTGCTATACCATGTTTATTAAATTATCATGAACATTATAAACCTCCACTATAGTCTAATTAGCTATGATATGATTACGTTACCATGAATCACTTATGCTATGAATTAACATTGGTTCAACGATGATTTAGTTCATTGCCTTAGGATAGCTTGTGCCTAGGCTCTTAAGGTAATTACTTAATATGCTAGCATGTGATAGGATGTTGAGTAGCAATGAATGTCTCGTAGGCCCACAGATTGAAGAGGTAGGAAGTAGGTGGTGACAGCCCTATCTGTCCTTTGTAATCCTCCACGTTCAGCTATGCCACAGGCTCTTGGCGGGAGTCGCCTAGTGTTGCTAGGGGTATACCCGTGCCCGATGTGTTAATCCACTTAGCATAAGAATTCATAATTAATATAATCATTAGTAACAAACTTAGGCTATGTATATGTACACTAGAAGCATAGTAGGAGTATCTACCTAACTCTTAGCCTAGTCCCTCTATTACCTCATTTTTCCCCTTAGGATAGGATGCTCTTGTGTGTGTCACACTAACCCCACTTATTAATTAACCCATCCTTGCTTGAATCCTACCTAGACCAACCTAGCCTCTCCACTTGATGATTGCTTTGCTTCCACCTAGCCTTCCTTTGGGAAAATATAAATGACACCCTTTGGGAATACTTTTAAAGGGGAAATGCTACATCGATAGTTTCCATGCGCTTCTGGACGTTCATTTAAGAATCAAAACCTACCAACAAGCATTTCTGGCACCACTTCTAGAGACGAATTGTTAGTAGTGTGTAGGAAATATTAACAAGCATTTCTGACGCTGTTGCCAGAGAAGGCAGCCGAAGTATTACATGATTGAGCGAATAGGATAGGATCCTGGTAGGTTTTAGTAGGATGACCCTTCATTATTTTTGCATTTTTATGTGAAAACAGGGTAGTGTATGTCTGGTTTCCACTTGTTGAAAAACTTTGTTGAAGAATCCGAATCCTTTCTGAGAGATCGACCTCGTGTCGTTACTCCTCAGAAGCTTCGAGAGGCAAAGCAAGCCAACACAACCACACCAACAATGGAAACACCAATGGCCCAGAAGACACTTGATGAGTTTTTGGCTCTGTCTACTAACAATGTGCATATTGGGCCTACTGTTAACACGGGAGACGTAAACCTCAAAATAAAGACTGGCCTGATCACTATGGTGCAAGCTAACACATTTTATGGGAAGGCTAACGAGGATTCAAGTGCTCACCTGCAAAAATTCCTTGACATCTGCATCACTTTTAAGATTAAGGACGTATCCCCTGATGCTGTCCGTCTTAGGCTATTTCGGTTGTCTCTTCTTCTGAGAGTGAAACAGTGGTTCTACGCGAACCGAAGTGCTGTAGATACTTCGGAGAAATGTTCTAAGGCATTCCTTGCCAAGTTTTTCCTGTTGGGCAAGACCAATGCCCTACATGGAAGAATTTCCAACTTCCAGCAGGATGCCAAGGAATCTATTCCCGAGGCTTGGGAGAGGCTGCAGGAGTATATCCTAGCCTGTCCACACCATGGGATGGATGACTGGCTCATCATCCAAAACTTTTACAATCCTTCCGCCCGTGACCATGTTGATGCTGCTGCTGGAGGTGCCTTCTTCATTACAGTTCCCAAAGCCAAAGATTTGATTGAGAAGATGGTGTCAAATATGGGTTGGAGCGACGAGCGTTTCCATACCCGCCAGCGAGGCATGCACACCTCGAAGGAGGTGGGCATGATCGCTGCCAAATTGGACCTCCTTATGAAGAAGATTGATGGACAAGGCAATGGTGATGTATGTGGCAATGCCTTTGCCTTAGACCCTCACATCACTTGTGAAGTCTGTGGCAACATGGGCCATTTGGGCAATGAGTGCCCAAAAACCCGTGAGGATGCACAATGGAAGCAACAATGGCTATCGTCCAGGAGGTCAAGGGTGGGGCCAACCACACCCATTCTTTCAAGGAGGGTACACCAACAATGGCAACACTGGAAATCAACCCATCTTGAGAGAACTTGCCATTGGCCAGCTAAAGATCAATGAGGCTATATCCCAAAAGCTATCGGCCAATGAAAAGACCCTAGAAAGCATTAATGCCAAGATTGAAGAACTATCCTCAGCCTTCAAGAATCAATTGAGTTTCAACAAGATGTTGGAGACTCAATTGGCTCAACTGGCAGCTTCTGTTCCTCCAACGGAGAATGGCAAGATGCCAGGACAGCCCGAATCTCCCGTGGAAAGTGCCAACATGATCCCTATACAAGGAGGCAACTGGCTGAAGGACCCTGGATGTCCCACAATCTAATGCTCAATTGGGGCACACCATTTTGACAAGGCCCTTTATGACCTTGGAGCAAGTGTGAGTGTGATGCCGAAGGTGGTTTTCAACCAGCTGAACTTTACGAAACTCACTCCAACACCAATGCAACTCTAACTGGCTGATTCCTCAGTCTATTATCTGGCGGGTATTGCGGAAGATGTCCTGGTGAAAATTCAGAACTGCTTCATACCCGTGGATTTCGTGGTGCTCGACATGGATACGCCACTCATTCTTGGGCGCCCGTTCCTAAGCACCACGAAGGCTCGCATAGATGTGGGAGCAGGAGAAACCCACTTCCATATCAATGGCAAGGAGGAAATGTTTAACTTTCGCCCAAAGTTGTAGCAATGCTCCATGATCCGTATAAAGTATGGGACGAATGTTAAACACATTCAAGAGGTCGAAATCACACCTCCAAAGGTGGACCCGCTCATTGCATCCATGAGGAATTTGATCTACATGGAAAACCTGTATTATCGTCCATGCCAACACCCCAAGAAGACGGAGAAGTCCGGGCCTCCCCAAAGGCCCAAGTCCACCAAGCCCCCAAAGAGGGAATGGTGGAAGAAGCAAGACAAGCCATCCGAGCCCATCCCTCCGAGCCCAGATGTCAAGAAATGAAGAAGGAGGAATGCCCATCTCATCGGACAGTGGTGACACCTAGCCAATAGGTTAAATTGGTAGTTATCCTCTTCTTTATTTTTCTTTTCTCTTTATTTTATTTTCCCCACTGCATATTTGGTTTTCCTAGCAAGTTGAGAATCTTATACTCTGAAATATCATTTTTATTTCTTTTTTTCACAAAAAGAAAATTGTTGGGTTTTGAAAATGTGTTTTTATTTGGAAAACAATTTTTATGAGTTGCAAAAGTGGTATTTCACCAAAGTGCCGATTCCATAGTCGTTGGGAATCCACCCGCCAAAAGGGAGAATACGGGGTCCCACCTCAAGTCGGCCAACCCCCCTATTCGGCCGACTAGGGGAAAGAGCCAATTTGGCTCTATCTCCTCCAACGGCTACATTTGGCTCCCTAGTGATCGTTGGGGATTGTACACTATAAAAGGTGGCCGTGAGGAGCATTTCTCTTCACACTTCACCTCATTTCTTACATCCCCAAAGCCACTCTTGCTCACATTGTTTTTCTTGCTCGTCATTGAAGTACTCTTGCTCAAAATCCAACTAATTTTATTTTCTTTTGTTTGCATTTGCAATTTGCTCTAAGGTTCTTCAAGGGAAAATTCGTCGGGGTTTTGTTTTCACTAACATCACCTCTTTCGAGTTTTTGCCTTGTTGTGTTCTTGCTTGTTGTGGCCACGAAAAGAATGAAAAGGTTGTTTGGAAAGATCAAGGAGGCCGCAAGCTCAAGCCATGGTGGAGATTCAAGTGCACGCCCCTCTTCCGTTGCTACATCAAGTTCATGGAGGAGGAGTGTAGGAGAGGACACTCCCATGGCTGAGAGGAGCAACTCACACTAACTTCTTCATTATGACGACCTCGACATCCGAAGGGAAGTTGAAGATCAAGCATGCAAGCTCCTCCAAGATCGTAAGTTTTCTCATATGAAAGCTTAAGATCCGGATTCGATCTCCAAAATAGGTATGGATTCCAACTTCTTTTCCATTTGGCTTGCATTAGGATGGGAAAATTTTGCTCACATAGAGGAGAAAGGTTCACGCCTTCTCTCCATACAATTCCTTTGCACAATAAAAATAGGATTTGATGGTATTACTTTTAGATTATTTCAAAAAGAATACAATATCCTATGGAAAGAATTAAGTGAAATCCTAAGCTTCCATAAATGTTGTTTGCTATATTTAGACACTTTGCCTAAGTTTAACAGACAAAGTTTTTGGCAAGATTTAACTGGTGAGGTCAGATGTAGTGCATCTAGGAATAGCCACTTGCACAACGTTACTTTACGCTTCATGCATAGATGGGTGGCTATGACTATGTTCCCTAGAGGAGATATAAGGATAATGCATGATGATGAGCTAAAAATTTTATTTGCCATGATTAAAAGATAACTGTTGCTCCAGTTATTGCCATGATGACACAATGGTTAGATTACATCCCAAGGGTAGGCCCAATTGAATGCACTTCATTGATTACCCGCATTGCTACTAGGTTAGGAGCACTAGAATATTCTTCAATTGGGTATATTGGAAATGAAAGAGAATTAATTGATGAAGATTATTTATTGCAAGGACATACCCTTAAGCATGATCAAGATGGCTCTTTGATATTTTATTATCCCAGCTTTGTCAATGAAATTTGGTCACCTAACCCGGATTATCATTTGTACAAATGCCAGAGGCTAACCATTTACCTACTTCCCATCGAGGAAGCCATAACAAGTAATGTTTCTAGCAGTGTAACTAGGATTCGTACAAGGAGAGCGGTCATGCCCCCGACAACCTCCACGGTCCATGAGGACGAAGAGGAAGAGAACCCAATGGGTGATGCACCCGGATGGACTCAACCTCCTTCGTATGAGACGGAAGGTCTGTCTTGGCATGGGTTGCCAGGTGCTACATGGGAGACACCCCTATCCACTTCAAGCTCTAGCAGCTTTCCTCCAACATCTATGACAAGATGTCATTCCACTTCAGCTAGAAGTCATCGTGACTATAGCAAAAAATAACGGACCTCTCTAGACGTATGGAGGAGCTTGAAGTGAGGATGGGTGACATATACAACACTCTCCAAGGGCATGTCCAAGTTCCCCAAGACTGGCAACAACACATGGATGCTCAATTCACCAACTTCAACTCCATGCTACAACAACAACAAGAAGATCTCGCGACATACTTCCGTCATAAAGGGTTCAACCCTCGACACAGAGGTGACTGATGAACAAGCTTGGGGGAGGACCCCCACTTGAGGTAAATTGTATCAACCCCTTTGCATATTTATTTTCCACATCATCCACCTTGCATTTTAAAAAATAAGATTGATTTTTTTCCAATAAAATAAATGATGTGCGGTAAGAATGACTTGGAATTCACATAGATGAAATGATGAATAGTTGCTCTATTTTAATTTTCCCAAGTCCCTAGTTTACAACTTACTACTCTCCAACATATTGCTCTCGTTGTCTAAAATTTCTTTTGCCTTTATTTGAAAATTGTGGGTAGCAAAAGCTTAATCCATTCTAAGTTGTTGTGAGATATGATATAGTGATATTGCTTATATTTCTAGTTTGATAGAGAAACTCTAGCTTAGATTTCCGGAGAAATTCTAAAAAGATTTAAGTTACTCTCATTTGATTGGAAATACCCACCAAAGCCATATGATATATTATATTGATAGACCTTATGCATATGCTATTTGTCTTTACATTGAGCTTTGTCAAACTAGTATAGATCTATGTGAGATTTCTTTCATTACTTTTTGAATTCAAGACTTCACTTGCACATGCTATACTTCTACACTAGAAGTAAACAAATTTCTATCATACCACCATTTCACAATAAAAAGAGAAACTCCATATCATTCATGCTTAGTACTCTCTCCAAATTTCATTGCGGGAGTAGAAAACATGGCTACAAGAAAAAGAAAAAGAAAAAGAAAATGCATGCTTACATCATAAGCATGAAAAAAAGTAGCCATGTTTCATCCTTGCAAAACAAGAGAGTCCACTCAAAAAAGGAGTCATCTCAAGATCCACATCCACTCCATTCCATCACACATGCACAAGTGTTGAATCATATTGTTTTGAATTGATTTCTCATAAGGCTTGCTCTTTTGACTTAGCAATATTATGTGTTGCAAATATGCATACTATATTCCCTACCAAGCCCCACATACAAGCCTTATGTAGAGGTAGGATGAACTTAGGCAAAATGCCTCGCTGAGGATATATTTCCACTACACACAAAGGAGAGACTTGAGAGAATAAAATTGAGGCACTTAAAATCTAAATTGAACTCTTCGGAATTTGAGTGTAACTTGATTTCTAGGGTATGTGTGCTCCATTTGTTGTTCTATCTTTCAACCACCCATGAATAGGAGATGACATAATCCCCATAATGAATTAAGCTGGGTGAAGTACCGTGCCAATATTTGCAATACTAGGTCGAGTATTTTATTGTGCACATGGTACTTTTGAAGAATAGAACATAGTAGCAACTTCTGATCATCAACCTAAAGTATTGACTTTGCTCAGGACGAGCAAAGGATAAGCTTGGGGGAGTTTGTTAACGGCCGTTATATACCGAGTTTACCCGTCAATATAACTCAATTATCTGAAGGAATTTTCATTTCTTGCACACATTACCTTTCTATTTAACCAATTTCCACTTTTCTTTGGAGAAAGTAGTGCATGCAGGGATTCTATGCATAAATGAAGTAAAACAAGGGTATGGGTCCTATAAAATATCATTTCAACCAATCAGGCGATGCCATGTGGCACTACATGGATCAAATGGCCCACAAAGAGAAGTATACGAGGCCATCCAATGGTGTAGCACCCATATCAGTCAATGGGACCCACCTGTTAGACATCTGGAGAAAGCACACCGCAAAAGGGGCCAGGACCAGGTCGGCCAACCCCCCTAGTCAGCCGACTAGTTCCTGGCGCCTTTCTCGGTCAAACTCCACGTGGTGGCTCCTCTCAGCTTGAAGTGATCATGGGTGACTGATTCGAGCGCTTTTGGTGGCGGGAAGAAACCCTTCTCAAAGCTATAAATAGGACCACTCACCCCCTCACTTCAAAACACGCCACTTGAGTATTCATACTTTGTATCCACTACTCTCCATAGGCTTAGAGGAGTATTGGCTATCGAGAGGAGAGTCTCTAGTCCATAGTCCAAGTAGGAGAGGAGTAGAAGGAGTCTCTTCTCAATTGGGAAAGCTATTTCTCCCATGTTCCTATTTGTATTTGTGGCATTATTCATAATGAAGATAATATCTTTAGTCTATTATTGTTCATATACTTGGATGAAGTGTTTCTTGTTTGATTGTGGATTCCATGTATGTGGTATGAGTAGTATTATGATTGTGCTATACCATGTTTATTACATTATCATAAACACTATAAACCTTCACTATAGTCTAATTAGATATGATATGATTATGTTAACATGAATCACTTATGCTATGAATTAACATTGGTTCAATGATGATTTAGTTCATTGCCTTAGGATGGCTTGTGCCTAGGCTCTTAAGGTAATTACATAATATGCTAGCATGATGCTAGGATAGCGAGTAGCGTTGAATGTCTCGTAGATCCACAAATTGAAGAGGTAGGTAGTAGGTGGTGACAGACCTATTTGTCCTTTGTAATCCTCCACATTTGGCTATGCCACAGGCTCTTGGCGTGAGTCACATAGTGTTGCTAGGGGTGAACCCGTGCCCGATGTGCTAATCCACTTAGCATGATAATTCATAATTAATATAATCATTAGTAACTAACCTAGGATATGTATATGTACACTAGAAGCATAGTAGGAGTATCAACCTAACTCTTAGCCTAGTCCCTCTATTACCTCATTTATCCCCTTAGGATAGGATGCTCTTGTGTGTGTCAGACTACCTCCACTTATCAATTAACCCATCCTTGCTAGAATCCTACCAAGAACAACCTAGCCTCTCCACTTGATGATTGTTTTGCTTCCACCTAGCCTTCCTTTGGGAAAATATAAATGATACCCTTTGGGAATACTCTGTAAAGGGGAAATGCTTCATCGATAGTTTCTGTGCACTTGCGAACGTTCATTTAAGAATCAAAACCTACCAACAAGCATTTCTGGCACCACTGCTAGAGATGAATTGTTAGTAGTGCGTAAGAAATATTAACAACCGCTACGCCCAATAGCATTGCAGTGAAGACGCCGCATGCCTACACCGCTCCGCTAAGTGTGTAGCTTACCACAAAAGAATAGTTGGACGGGACATCTCCTGCCATCATCAACGACTACGCATGGGCCACTAACGTCTGAGGTGGCAAGACAGCAGGTCTTCGAGCCACAGCAAGAGGAAGCTTATGCAAGAAACCTTAGATATTTGGGATAAGATCGCAACAGGGCCACCTGTCGGGCCCCTAATCCAACTTGTGAGGTGATCGACCTTGTCTATAAAAAGACTGGGTAGCCATCGTTACAAAGGGGGCTCACACACGCATTCACACCCAAGAGAGCACACTCTCTAGCAATACAACACACACCGTGGAGTAGGGTATTACGCTCCAGCGACCCGAACCACGTAAAACCACCATCTCACCAAGTCTCATACGCGCAACCTCGCCTGAAGACTAGGCCCTGTCGATCAAGAACCTCTGCTGGCTGTTCTCAAAGCAGGTTTGGGGGAAGTGTTGCAAGAACACTTCGACAACACTAGGTTCATAAGGCGTTGGAGAAATATTGCTATCTATAAAGCCGAACCAGCTCAAGATTTTCTCAACAGAGTGAGATTGACTTAAAGTAATCCCACTCTCATCCTTATTTAGCTTAACGATCAAAGTAACATTAGCTTCTCCCAGATCTTTCATATCAAACACTTTGATAGAAACGACTTGACCTTAGAAATTATATTAATGCTCGTACCAAAAATTAGTACATCATACACATACAAGCATAATATAACGCTATCGCCCTCATCATTGTGATATTACATGCACCGATCAGCCTGATTAATGACAAAGTCCGCAGACGTCAAAGTATCGTCGAACTTCTCATACCATTGCTTAGGTGCTTGTTTCAGGCAACACAATGATTTTTCAACAATTTGCACACCTTTGTCTCTTCACCTTTTACTACGAACCCATCAGGCTATTCCAGATAGATCTCCTCTTCTAACTCTCGGTTAAGGAAAGCTATCTTCACATCTATTTGATGGATGATTAGACCATAAGAGGCAGCCAAAGAAAGTAGTACATGAATTGTCATCATTCTGATGACAGGTGAATAGGTGTCAAAATAGTCTTCACCTTCTTTTTGAGTATTGCCCTTTGCAACTAGCCTTGACTTGTACTTTTCAATAGCACCATTAGGCCTGAGCTTCTTCTTGAACACCCACTTGCAACCTACTGGTTTGCACCCATACGACCATTCAGTTAACTCTTAGGTTCCATTAGAAAGAATTGAGTCCATCTCACTATGAGCTGATTTTTCTAGTCATCTGCATCAGGTGATGCATACGCCTCTGCTATGGATTTAGGAGTATTGTCCACAAGGTATACAATGAAATCATTGCCGAAGGATTTTGCAATCCATGATCTCTTACTCGACTGAGTTATTTTATTGTGTTCCTCCTCTGGGACACTCTCAAACGGTGTATCAAGAAAGTCGCTAGTTGTGGTGGATTCAGGACAAATTTCAGAAGAGATCCTAGCAGTGCTATGCATATCTTTCATAGGAAATTTATTCTCAAGGAATGTTGCATCACGAGATTCTATAATAGTATCAACATGCATATCAGGTACCTTTGATTTAATTACTAAAAATCTATATGCGATGCTTCGATGAGCATAGCCTAGAAAGATTGAATCCACTGTCTTTGGTCCAAGCTTGCTTTTCTTGGTAATTGGAACATTGACCTTTGCCAAACATCCCCAAGTACACAAGTATGAAAGTGATGGTTTTCTCCCAACCCACTCCTCATTCGGGGTTTTCTCTTTATTCTTATCTGAAACACAGTCTAAGACATGACATGAAGTTAATAGAGCCTCGCCCCACCATGCCTTAGATAAACCGGATGTGTCTATCCTAGCACCATGCTAGCATATTAAGTAATTACCTTAAGATCCTAGGCACAAGCCATCCTAAGGCAATGAACTAAATCATCGTTGAACCAATGTTAATTCATATCATAAGTGAATCATATTAACATAGTCATATCATAGCTAATTAGACTATAGTGGACGTTTATATGGTTTATGATAATGTTATAAGCATGGTATAGAACAATCATAAATACTACTCCTACCACATACATGGAATCCACAATCAAACACGAAACACTTCATCCAAGTATATAAACAATAAAAAACTAAAGATAACATCTTTATATGAATAAAGTCACAAATACAAATAGGAATATAAGAGCCATACCTTCCCAATTGGGAAGAGACTCCTTCTACTCCTCTCCTACTTGGACTATGGACTAGATACTCTCCTCTCTACATCCTATACTCCTCTAAACCTATGGAGTGTAGTGGATACAAAGGAAGAATACTCAAGTGGTGTGTGTTGAAGTGAGGGGTGAGGGGTCAAATTTATAGCTTGGAGAAGGGTCGGTTCCCACCATCGAAAGTGCGCAAATCAGTCACCCACGACCTCTTCAAGCTGGGAGGAGCCAACACGTGGCGTTTGACCACGAAAGGCGCCAGGACCTAGTCGGCTGACTAGGGGGGGGGGGGGGTCGGCCGACCTGGTCTTGGCTCCTTTTGTGGTATGCTTCCTCTAGGTCTTTGCCAGGTGGGTCTCATTGACTAATATTTGTGCTACACCGTTGGATGGCCTCGGATACTTATATTTGTGGGACATTTGATCCATGTGGTGCCACGTGGTGTCGCCTGATTGGCTAGAATGATATTATATAGGATCCATCTCCTTGTTTCACTTCATTTCTACATAGAATCCCTGCATGCACCGTTTTCTGCAAGGACAAGTAGAAATAGCTAAAATGGAAAGGTGTTTTGTGCAAGAAATGACACTTCCTTCACATAATTAAGTTATACTGACGAGTAAAATTGTATATAAAAATCTTCAACAAGCTCCCCCAAGCTTATCCTTTGCTCGTCCTGAGCAAAGTCAAGACTTTAGGTTGATGATCAGGAGTTGCTACTATGTTCTACTTTTCAAAAGTACCATGTGCACAACAGAATACTCTAACTAGTATTGCAAAAATTGACATGGTACTTCACCCATTTCAAGTCATTATGGGGCTTATGTCTTCTCCTATTCATGGGTGGTTGAAAGATAGAATAGCAAATGGAGCACACATACTCTAGAAATCAAGTTCCACTCAAATTCTGAAGAGTTCAATTTAGAATTTAAGTATCTTAATTTGATTCTCTAAAGTCTCCCCTTTCTGTGTAGTGGAAATATATCCTCATCAAGGCATTTTGCCTAAATTCATCCTACCTATACATAAGGCTTGTATGTGGAGCTTGGTAGGGAATATAGTAGGCATATTTCCAACACATAATATTGCTAAGTCAAAAGAGCAAGCCTTAGGAGAAAATCAATTTGAAACAATATGATTCAAGACATGTGCATGTGTGATGGTCATGGAGTGGATGTGGATATTTGAGATGACTCCTTTTTGAGTGGACTCTCTTATTTTGCAGGGATGAAACATGGCTACTTTTTTTTCTCATGCTTATGATGTAAGCATGCATTTTCTTTTTCTATTTCTTGTAGACATGTCTTCTACTCCATTCCTATGCAATAAAATTTGAAGAGAGTACTAAGCATGAAGGATATGGAGTTTCTCTTTTTATTATGGAATGGTGGTATGATGGAAATTTGCTTACTTCTAGTGTAGAAGTATAGCATATGCAAGAGAAGTCTTGAATTCAAAAAGTAATGAATGAAATCCCACATATGTATATACTAATTTGACAAAGCTAAATATGAAGGCAAATAGCATATGCATAAGGTCTATAAATTTAATGTATCGTATGTCTTTGGTGGGTATTTCTAATCAAATGAGGATAACTTAAATCTTTTTAGAATTTCCCCGGAAATCTAAGTTTCACCTTCAAACTAGGAGTAGCAGCCCTATCACTATATCATATCTCACAGCAACTTAGAATGGATTAAGCTTTTGCTACCCACAATTCCAAATCGAGGCCAAAGCAATTTTAGCCAATGGGAACAATATGTTGGAGAGTAGTAAGTTGTAAACTATAGACTTAGGAAAATTAAAACATAATAACTATTCATCATTTCATCTATGTGAATTCCAATTCATTCTTGCCGTAAATATTTTATTTTATTTGAAAATAAACCTATCCTTCTTTTTTTTTAAAAAAATGCAAGGTGGATGATGGTTGAATGGAAAATAAATATGCAAGGGGTTGATACAATTTAACTCAAGTGGGGGTCCTCCCCCAAGCTTGTTCTTCACTCACCTCCATGATGAGGGTTGAATCCTTGATGACGGAAGTATGCCATGAGATCGGCTTGGTGTTGTTGTAGCATGGAGTTGAAGTTGGTGAATTGAGCATCCATGTGTTGTTGCCAGTCTTGGGTACTTTGGACATGCCCTTGTAGAGTGTTGTAGATGTCACCCGTCCTCACTTCAAGCTCCTCCATACGTCTAGAGAGGTCTGTGATCCCTTGGCTATAGTCACAATGACTTCTATCCAAAGTGGAATGACATCTTCTCATAGATGTTGGAGGCAAGCTGCTAGAGCTTGAAGTGGATAGGTGTGCTTCCCATGTAGCACCTGGCCATCCATGCCAAACCGGACCTTCGGTCTCATATGATGGAGGTTGAGTCCATCTAGGTGCATTACTCGTTGGGTTCTCTTACTGTGGGATCGAAGAGCATGTGAAAAGCTACCAGAGGGGGGGGGGGGGCGAATGGTATATTAAAAAATCTTACACAGCGGAAATAATTAAATCCCAACACCAGCGGAAGCAATGAGAACCCCTTCGGCAGAAAAATGATCTGTTAAACAAATTGTGTGTGAGACTAATCTAAACATGTTTCACCATGACAAAAGTGATATATTCATAGATAATCAAGTCAAGAAGACGACACAACAAGAATCACTCAAATCCGTCAAGAGAAACTCAAGTTACGATTGAAAGATCGAACAAAGGTCAATCTGTCCTATCCGAGAAAAACAGTTCTAGAACGCTGCAAAGAAACTCATGTAGATCAAAAACCACAAATCCAATGACCGTGAAATTTTTAAAGATGATAGATACTCAAGTTGTGAAGACAATACAGAAAGAATCACGTCAATTGGATCTGTAAAACTCTAGTTATGATAAAAACCACCAAAGAAAGATAGTGCTGTGCAGAAAACTCGACGAGAAAAACTTGTCAGGAACAAATCTAACGAACAAGGCACAAAAGTTCCTTTCAACTATGAATTTTATTCAATAGAACACAAGAGGAACAGCCCCCAAAATCGTCTCCCACGAACTCTGACCTCCTTGCTTATATAACCAGCCCTTAGGCCAACCGAATCTCAACTAGGACTCTAATCCTACTCAAATCACGAATCGAAACTTTCCATAACTACTTAGGACTCTTCTACACACATATAGAAGCAATATTAAGACTTCCAAACACCTTAGGAACGTATACCACATTCCTAAAACAACTCAAATTCGCGACCAACACAAAATCTTATCATAACCAACTCAAATCTTTCCATATTTGAGTCAAACACGACTCAGCCGCAGCTTGAGTCCATAACCTAGTCGGTTGGACCTTTCTGACCAATTCTTTACATCCACATCTATTCATCACGCCTCGGAACCATGTAGCCACGTCCATGCATTCCTTCCATACGTGCAAACATCTTCCAACGATGTCCATGATACATTCATATGCATTGTTCTTGATTCAAACATGCTGCACAACCTCCCGATCAACTCAACCACAATTCCTCCCGAACTTGGTTGTTGAAACTCATCTTCTCCCTAAGACTAGTTCAATGGATCCCGTCACCAGCCATGTCTTGAACTCAAGCAACACCTGCACATGATTAAACAATCAATACTTTCGAGCACAAGTCCTCAACTTGACTCACGTTAGTTCCAAAACTACAACATCTTACGTGAGCACCTCACATAAGCATGTTGCAAAACATAGCAAAATGATATCAACCATAACCACCAAAACACACCAAAAACTTAGCAAATGAATACTAAGCAATATTTCCATCAATGTAAAGCAAGTACGAATCATTGCAAGATAAAAGCAGAACCACTACGATCATGCTTTGAATCTTGCCAAAGCTAGTACAACCTAGCACCGGAACATTCCAAAGCTAGTCGGACCTTGACAAAGCAAGTTAGACCTATTGTCGGACCTTGCAGAAGCTCGGAGCTAGAGTCGGACTTTGCTAAAAAGGTGTTTTATCAGAATTCCAGAACTTTTATCATCAAAGCCAATGTATTATGTACAAGCCAATGTATTCAGCACACATAGGTCTCACACTTACTCTTCGTACTTATTGACCATGGAGGTTGTCGAGGGCATGGCCACTCTCCTCGTACGACTTCTGGTTACCCTGCCAAAGACATTACTTCGTCCGGCTTCCTCGACAGGAAGTAGGTCAATGGTTAGCCTCCGATATTTGTACAAATGATAATCCGGGTTAGGTAACCGAATTTCATTGACAAAGTCAGGATAATAAAATATCAAAGAGCCATCTTGATCATGCTTCAGGGTATGTCCTTGCACTAAATAATCTTCATTATTTAATTCTCTTTCATTTTCAATATACTCAAATGAAGAATATTCTAGTACTCCTACCCTAGTAGCAATACGGGTAATCAATGAAGTGCATTCAATTGGCCCAACTCTTGGAATGTAATCTAACCATTGTGTCATCACGAAAATAACTGGAGCAACTTTTATCTTGTTAGTCATGGCAAATGAAATTTTTATCTCATCATCATGCACTATCCTTGCATCTCCCCTAGGAAACATAGTTATAGCCACCCATCTATGCATGAAGCGTAAATTAGGGTTGTGCAAGTGGCTATTCCTAGGTGCACTACATCTGACCTCACAAGTTAAATCTTGCCAAAAACTTTGTTTGTTAAACTTAGGCAAAGCGTCTAAATCTAGAAAAGAACTTTTATGAAAGCCTAGGATTTCACTTAGTTCTTTCCATAGGATGTTGTATTCTTTTTGAAACAATCTAAAAGTAATACCATCAAATCCAATTTTGAGTGTGCAAAGGAATTGTATGGAGAGAAGGCGTGAACCTTTCTCCTCTATGTGAGCTAAATTTTTCCATCCTAATGCACACGAAATTGAAAAGAATTCAAAATCATACCTATTTTGGCAGTCAAATCCGGATCGTAAGATTTCGTATGAGAAAACTCACGATCTTGGGGAAGCTTGCGTGCTTGATTTTCAACTTTACTATGGATGTCGAGGTCGTCGTCATGAAGAAGTTGGTGAGGATTACTTCTCTCACCCATGGGAGTGTCCTGTCCTGCACTCCTCCTCCGTGGACTTGGTGTAGCAACAGAACAGGGGCGTCCACTTGAATCTCCACCATAGCTTGAGCTTGCAGCCTCCTTCCTCTTTCCAAACAACCTCTTCATTTCTTTCATGGCCACAACAAGCAAGAACACAACAAGGCAAAAACTCGAAAGAGGTGATGTTAGTGAAAGCAAAACCCCAACGAATTTTCCCTTGAAGAACTTGAGAGAAAATGAAAAACGCAAGCAAAATCAAATCTTTTTGAGTTGAGAATTGATCAAGAGCACTTCAATGAAGAGAAAGAAAAACAATGTGAGCAAGAGTGACTTTGGGGATGTATGAAATGAGGTGAAGTTTGAAGAAAAATGCTCCTCACGGCCACCTTTTATAGTGTGCAATCCCCAATGGTCACTAGTGTACCAAATGTAGCCGTTGGAGGAGAGAGAGCCAAAATGGCTCTTTCTCTTAGTTGGTCGAACAAAGGGGTCGATCGACCTGAAAGGTGGGCCCCCCTGTTCTCCCTTTTGGCAGGTGGATCCCCAACGGCTATGGAATAAGCCCATTGGTGAGTTACCACTTTTGCAACTCAGAAAAATTGTTTTTCCAAATAAAAATTCTTTTTTCAAAGCCCAACATTTTTATTTTTTATGGAAGATAAAGAAAAAATGATAGTTGAGAATATAAGATCCTCAACATGCTAAGAAAAACCAAATATGCAGTGGGGAAAATCAAACTAAGTGGGGAAAAATCAAATGAAGAGAAAAATCAAATAAAGGATAACTACCAATTTGATCTATTGGCTATGTCTCACCACCGTCTGATGAGACGGACATTCCTCCTTCCTCATTTCATGACATCCGGGCCCGGAGGGATGGGCTCGGACGGCTTGTCTTGCCTCTTCCGTCATTCCTTCTTTGGCGGCTTTGTGGACTTGGACCTTTGAGGAGGCCTGGACTTCTCCATCTTCTTGGGGTGTCGTTGTGGATGAAAAGACAAGTTTTCTGCATATATTAAATTCCTCATGAATGCAATGAGCGGGTCCACCTTTGGAGGTGTGATTTCGACCTCTTGAATGTGTTTAACATTTGGCCCACACTTGATACGGATCATGGAGCATTGCTCCAATTTTTGGCGAGAGTCAAACTTCTCCTCCTTGCCATTAATATGGAAATGGATTTCTCCATCTCCCACATATAAGCGAGCCTTCGCGGTGCTTAGGAATGGCTGCCCAAGAATGAGCGGTGTATCCTTCTCGACCTCCATGTCGAGCACCACAAAATCCACGGGTATAAAGCAATTCCGGATTATCATTGGGACATCTTCAGCGGTACCTGCCAGGTAACAGACTGAGAATCAGCCCGTTGGAGCTGCATTGGTGTTGGAGTAAGCTCCGTGAAGTTCAGCTGGTCAAAAACCACCTTGGGCATCACACTCACACTTGCTCCAAGGTCACAAAGGGACTTGTAAAAGTGGTGTGCCCCAATGAAGCATGAAATTGTAGGATATCCGGGGTCCTTTAGCCAATTGCCTCCTTATATAGAAATCATGTTGGCACTCTCCACAGGTGGTTCAGGATGTCCTGGCATCTTGCCATCCTCCACTGGAGGAACAGTAGCTGCCAGTTGAGCCAACTGAGTCTCCAACATTTTGTTGAAACTCAATTGATTCTTGAAGGCTGGGGATAGTCCTTCAATATTGGCATTAATGCTCTCTAGGGTCTTGTCATTGGCCGACAGCTTCTTGGATAGGTACTATCGGTACCCGGCATACCGGGTACCCTCGCGCACAAGCTAGAGCCGCCTAGGTACCCCGCCTTCCAGCAGAGGCGGGGTCCTAAGGCACCACGTTGAAAGCATCTAGGCCCCATGAGGTACGGTTTTGGTGATTAATGACAACCATTCGATATTACTAATGAATTTGTGAATGCAAGGTCCCAATAATCAGTCAATCAAATGAAATCAAAATTACATTGGAGACCCATATAAAATCAACTAATTAGATCAAATCGAATCATATGAAGACAAGAAGTGAAAACTCTAAATTGAAATCACTCAATGCTTGAAGACTATCAAAACAACATTTCAAACAAGTGTCAAAGAGGTCACAAGTTCAAATTCCAAAAGAACAACTCAAAACAACTCGAAGTCAACAAGTTGAACACACCGGATCATCCAACGTTCTATGAGTTGACTACATCGGTCGAGTTGGTTCAACTGAAGAAGAAGACCTCAGACAAATGCACTCACCGGATCATCCGATGTGAGTGGCTCAGTGACATCGGTCCATCAGCACAGATTGCAATACCATTGGACCAATTGCAGCACTGGATCATCGATGTACATACTTACATACATCGGTCGATCACTCCAGTAAGCTTCAAGATCAAGCAAATTCTGGAGGAAGAGCCACCGGATCATCCGATGAGAAGACAGGTCAACATCGGTCTAACAACGGTCATATCTGACACAGTGACATCAGCTAATTTGGCTTTGACCGATGATAACTGATGGGGAGACATCGGATAATCTGGTGTTCGCAGAGAAGTGATGTCAGCCTACTTTTCCAACGGCTATTTCGTGGAGGCTGGCTATTTATACCCCTTCAACCTGTCAAATCAAAAAGACTTGAAGCCCAGACATACTCTACACATCCTAGAGCATTCAAGACATAGATCTACCACTTTCACATCATTTGTTCATCATTTGTACACCAAGAGATAGGCTAGAACTAGCTAGAGATAGTGCTTGTGTGCCTCCATTCTTGGTGATTGGATTCTCTAGCGTAGTGAGAGCCATAAGGGAGTGTCCCTTGGTGTGTGTGACTTCCGGAGCTTGCCAAGAGGATTGTGGAAGCCCGGAGGATTCAAAGTGTACAAGGCTCGAGCTCCACCTTGCCAAGGTTGGCGAACGGAGAAGAATAGTGAAGACCCCCTTGTCTCGGTGACTTGGGAGTGGCAAAACCCTTCGGTGGGTGCCACAACGTGGACGTAGGAAGATCCTTGTGATCTTACCGAACCACGGGATAAACTCCGTGTCCCTTGAGCGTTTGCATCCCTCTCCCTTTTACATTTATGTAATCTTCATTCCGCAACTTCAATTTACATTGATTGCATAGTTTAATCGCATAGGGAATTGGGCTTTAAGTTGTTAGTTTTTAAATTGCCTTAAAATTTGAAAGAAAGCCCAATTCACCCCCCTCTTGGGCGTTTCGATCCTTACAATTGGTATCAGAGTGAGGTTGCTCATTGGATCATTCTAGCCTCACCGCTAGAGAGCTAAATGGCCAAGAATGGGGGTTCGGTTCCTACCTTCGAGGGCAAGAACTTTGCCTATTGGAAAGCACGCATGCGTGCCTACCTAGAGGCTATTGCTCCCGAAGTTTGGGAAGCGACCCATGCGGGGTTTGGAGATCTTAATTATGTTGGTGATCAACTAAAATGGGATGCTAAGGCTAGAAATGCTATCTATGAATGCATAAGTCAAGACGTATTTGCTAGAATTGCTAGTAAAGAAAAAGCTTGTGAAATTTGGGCATGTTTAATTGAAATACATGAGGGCTCATCTCGTGTTAAAGAACTCAAATATCACTTGCTTAAATCCAAGTATGATGAATTCAAAATGCTTCCTCATGAGAATGTTAACCAAATGTTTTCTCGTTTAAATGTGCTCATTGAGGAGATTAACGCACTTGACATTGCTTCTCTTGGTAAGGGACTTATCAACCGCAAGATCCTCATGCTTTTACCCAAGCCCAAGTACAACATTATCAATTCAATGCTCCAAAAAGAGTCACTTGACAACATTGAAGTTTCAGAGCTCATTGGAGAAATTCATGCTCATGAAATGAGCGTACTTGGAATAATGGAGGAGTCATCATCAAAAACCATTGCTATCAAGGCTTCAACCAAGAAGACAACTACCAAGAAGAAGAAAGTGGTTGAGCCTAGCTAAAGTGAAGAAGAGCAAGCAACAAGCGAAGATGACAATGACGAGCTTGCGTTGATGATGAGAAAATTCTCACGTCTAAACTCCAAGATCGAAAAGAAGGGATACTCATTTGATCCCAAGAAGAAAGCCTTCCTCCCAAGAAAAGATGAAAACAAGACATGCTATAATTGTGGTGATCTAGGCCACATGTCATATGATTGTCCAAGACCGGACAAGAGGAAGGACAACCACAAGGGAAAGCATCGAAAGCTAGAAGAAAGTGATGAAGATGAAGAAGAGGTCAAGCCCAAACGCTCCTTTGGAAAGAAGAAATTTGACAAAGGCAAGAAGACCAAGCTCTTTCCAAAGAAGAGAAGAGGGCCTCAAAAAGTCTTCATGTGTGAGGCCAATGTGTGGATCACGGATGAAGAGTCAAGCGATGAAGAGAGTGAAGATGAAGAAACCTTGGCGGGGCTTGCCATCGTCAACAAGGATGACTCACCTCTTCGTCCACCTCCTATGTGCCTCATGGCGAAAGGTAACACTAAGGTACGTGACGATTCTAGCGATGATGATGATGAGCTCTCCCCCGATGAATTAGCATCTATGATTAATGAATACCATGTCATCATAAAAAGGGAGAAGAGCAAGGTTAAGGCACTTGAACAAACTTGTGCTAAGCTTGAGAGTGCGAAGCTCGATTTGCATGACAAGTATGTAACCATACTTAAAGAGCATGACACGCTCAAATCACATGTCAAGCAAATCGAGGAGGAAAATGCTCAAATCAAGCTTGATCATCATGAGCTTGACTTAGCAAACCAAGCACTCTTGGGAAAGCACAATGACTTGGTTCAAGAACATAAAGTGCTTAACCTTGCTTATGAAGCAATTGAACTAAAATTGAAAAACATGAAAAAGGAAACCCTTGATGGCAAAGTATCAACTACTTCACATGCCACTAATATTTTGGATGAGTCTTTGCCTTTGAAAGCAAGCCTTAGTGAGAAGGAGTTGATGGACGAGATTGAAAGTCTCCGCACTAGTGTGGCAAGACTCTCTAAGGGGGAAGACAAGCACAAGGAAATCCTCTACCAACAAGCTAAAGGCTTCAACAAGAGAGGACTTGGATCCTTCCCGGTGCTCAACAAAGGGAAGGTGCCCTCACCGGAGCTTAGGACAAGCTTCATCAAAGAAGTTGGTTCCTATTGCCAACATTGTGAGGTCACCGGACATCACACGAGGGAGTGTCCTCTTCCCAACCGTCCTTCTCCCAAATTGCCTCCTAACTACAAATCTACTTTCAATGATTACCACTATCTCTTGAGCAAAGTAGGTGGCAAGGTGAAGGCAAGGTTCATCGGCAAAGACATTAAGGGCATGAAAGGGAAGCTCCCCAAGCAACTTTGGGTCCCAAAATAACTTGTATCACACATACAAGGACCTAAGTTGGCTTGGGTGCCTAAACTCAAAAACTAACTTCATGTGTGTAGGTGAACTACAAAGCCGGAGGAAAGCATTGGGTACTCGATAGCGGGTGCACTCAACATATGACCGGCAATGATGGTATGTTCACCACCATAGAGAACCCCGAAAATCATGAACAAGTCACCTTTGGTGACAACTCAAAGGGGAAGGTAATTGGCTTAGGTAAAATTGCTATTTCAAATGATTTGTCCATTTCTAATGTACTATATGTTAAGTCACTTAGTTTCAATTTACTTTCAATTGCACAACTATGTGATCTTGGACTAACGTGCACCTTTGACAAGAATGGTGTTGTAGTAACTAGTGAATCAAGCAAAGAACTAATCTTCAAAGGTTTTCGGCATGGACATCTTTACTTGCTGGACTTCTCCAACAAGGATGCTAGCTTGACCACTTGTCTTTTCACTAAGACAAGCTTGGGTTGGCTATGGCATCGACGCATTGCTCACATTGGGATGAGCAAGCTTAAGAAGTCGTTCAAGCTTGGGATGGTGACCGGCGTGAAGGATGTCACATTTGAGAAGAACAAGCTTTGTAGCGCTTGTCAAGCCGGGAAGCAAGTTTCTTCACACCGCCCAATGAAGACAATGGTGTCAACCTCCAAGCCACTTGAACTACTTCACATGGACCTCTTCGGACCGTCCACATTCCAAAGTCTTGGTGGTAACCTCTATTGTCTTGTTAACGTTGATGATTATTCTCGATATGCTTGGACTTTGTTTCTAGGTGACAAGGGTGAAACTCCGGAAGTCTTCAAGACCTTTGATAAACGTGCTCAAAGGTAATTTCAACTTCCCATCATCAAGGTCCGGAGTGACAACGGCACCGAGTTCAAGAACTACAACATCGGGGAGTGGTGTGATCGTGAAGGCGTGAAGCATGAGTTTTCGGCCACATACACCCCTAAACAAAACGGTGTCGTTGAAAGGAAGAACAAGACTCTCATCACCCTTGCTAGAGCAATGCTTGATGACTATGGCACGTCGGAGAAGTTTTGGACCGAAGCAATCAACATGGCGTGCCATGCCGCTAATAGGGTCTATCTTCATTGACTACTTCAAAAGACCCCATATGAGCTCCTCATTGGGAGAAAACCCAACATCCCCTACTTCCGAGTCTTCGGGTGCAAGTGCTACATCTACCACAAGAAAAGGCTTGGTAAGTTTGAAAGAAGGTGTGATGTTGGCATCTTTCTTGGTTATGCGTCAAACTCAAAAGCATATTGAGTATTCAACCAAACCTCTGGGTTAGTTGAAGAAAGTTGTGATGTTGAGTTTGATGAGACTAATGGCTCCCAAGAGGAGAGTTTTGGTCATGATGATATAGATGATGAGCCTCTACGAGAAGCCATGAAAAACATGACCATTGGAGACATCAAGCCCGAAGTTGAGGAGAACCATGATCAAGGGGGAGCATCAAGTTCCAACATCAACACCTCCATGGCGCCTCAAGTTGATGAAGAAGAAGAAAAAGATGATCCATTGCCAATGCAAGATTCACAAGCCACACAACATCAACAAGAAGAAGAAGTCCAAGATCAAGTCCAACCACAAGATGAGCAAGATGCTTCACCACCGCCAAGTGCTTCACAATCACTTATGAGGCATGGACGGATCTCCAAGGCGCATCCGATTGATCAAATCATCGGAAGTCCATCACGGGGAGTAAGTACTCGTTCTCGCCATGTCGCTTCGTTTTGTGAGCACTACTCTTTTGTTTCGTGTGTAGAACCCACTCATATAGAGGAAGCACTCCAAGATCCAAATTGGGTGATGGCTATGCAAGAAGAACTCAACAACTTCACCCGCAATGAAGTTTGGGTGTTGGAGGAGCAACCGAAGGACAAGAACGTCATCGGAACGAAGTGGGTGTACCGCAACAAGCAAGACTAGAATGGCATTGTGGTCCGCAACAAGGCAAGACTTGTGGCCAAGGGTTTTTCACAAGTTGAAGGACTAGACTTTGGAGAAACATTCGCTCCGGTCGCTCGGTTAGAAGCTATTCGTATACTCCTTGCTTTTGCTTCACATCACAATATAATGCTTTATCAAATGGATGTTCAAAGTGCCTTTCTTAATGGTTACATTAACGAGCTTGTTTATGTTGAGCAACCTCCCGGGTTTGAAGATCCAAGGAATCCTAACCATGTGTATAGGTTACACAAGGCGCTCTACGGGCTCAAGCAAGCACCTAGGGCATGGTATGAACGTGTAAGGGATTTCTTGGTTATGCAAGGATTCAAGATCGGGAGGGTGGACACTACACTCTTCACCAAGGACATCGACGGGGATTTATTTATTTGTCAAATTTATGTTGATGATATTATTTTTGGCACAACTAACAAATCTCTTAGCCATGAGTTTGGCACCATGATGTCTAAGGAATTCGAGATGTCAATGATTGGAGAGCTCAACTTCTTCCTTGGATTTCAAATCAAGCAACTTCAAGAGGGGACCTTCATATACCAAGAGAAGTACACCAAGGACCTCTTGAAGAAATTTGAGATGGGAGATTGTAGCTCAAGAAGTACTCCAATGGCGACAAATTGTCATCTCAACGCGGACTTGGATGGTAAACCTATTGATCAATCTCACTACCGTTCCATGATTGGTTCATTGTTATATCTTACCGCATCTAGGCCCTATATCATGTTTAGTGTGTGCTTGTGTGCTCGCTTTCAAGCGGCACCTAAAGAATCGCATAAGAAGGCGGTCTTTAGGATACTTCGGTATCTCAAGCACACCCCAAGTGTAGGTTTGTGGTACCCCAAGAACGCTAGTTTCCACCTCTTGGGATACTCGGATTCGGACTTTGCCGGATGCCGTGTGGATCGCAAGAGTACCTCCGGTGGGTGCCACATACTTGGGCGTTCCCTAGTATCTTGGTGAAGCAAAAAGCAAAATTCCGTGGCTTTGTCCACCGCGGAGGCGGAGTATATAGCGGCCGGTGCATGTTATGCCCAAATTCTATATATGAAGCAAACCCTTTTGGACTTTGGAATTAAATTTGGTTGTGTGCCTCTCCTTTGTGACAATGAAAGTGCGGTTAAGATAGCTAGAAACCCCGTTCAACACTCCCGCACTAAGCACATTGATATTCGCCATCACTTCTTGCGGGATCATGAGGCTAAAGGAGACATCTCTTTGCAAGGTGTTAGATCCGAAGAACAATTGGCGGATATCTTCACTAAACCACTTGATGAGAAAACCTTTTCTAGACTTAGAAGTGAATTAAATGTGCTAGATGCATATAACGTCATGTAAGTTGCCATGTTCATGTTAGGATGCATAACATATAGGTCTTGTCTAACTCCCAAAGGATAGGGGCGAGCTAGAAATAGTTTTCCCTGAGGAAGCCTTTGGAAGGTTTATACTTGGCAAGATAGATTTATTTTATGCCTTGCATGATCCCTGCCATATAGACTTGCACTCATTTAATTTCTTGCACTATAATTTGTTTGGCATTGCATACGGTAGATTGTCACAAAGGGGAACCCACCTCATGAGAAGGAGACTTGTTTGAAATACAATATCTCAACTCATATAAGGTGGAAAGAACAAAATGTTAGGTACGTTATTGCCTAGAGGAACATGCTTCAAAGAGATAGAAGTCTTCATACTCTACCTCACAAAGAATAGGCCTTACATTTTATTTTGGATATTTTTCCTCCATTTTTCTCGGTGTTCCATTTGCATTAAGGCCTAGCCAAGCTATTGGCATATTAGCTTTTTGAGGGGTGAGGGGTTGCCCAAAAAGTCCTAAGACATGTGTTTCTCTTTTATTGTTTGTTTGGTCAAAGGACATATATGGGATGTTTTCGTTCTGTTGTCATCGGATTATCCGATGCCTAAGCCAATCCCTCATCGGACCAATATGTGTTCAATCTTCAAGGGCCAGTTCAGTCTGAATTTCAAATGATCCGACACGTTCATTCCGAAAAACATCGGTCCATCCGATGTTCACCCCTTTGGAGCTGTGGTCAATTCAACCGATGTTTACTTCCTCCAACGTCGGACCATCCGGTGTCTACATCACTCTTTTGAACACCCTTACTGTGATATTCGACCGATGATCAAAACCCTAGACGTCGGTCCATCCGGTGTCAACAGCAATTCTTGAATATCCTTTCTGTGGCATTCGACCGATGTTCATTTTACCCAGCATCGGTCCATCCGGTGTTAAAATAACGGCTAGGGTTTGGGTCCCACTATTTAAACCCGCGCGCCGCCGCGTCTTTCTCTCTCCCCAACGCCTCGCTCCCCCGTGCTCTCGCCGCCGCCGACCACGCCCTAAGCGCCGCCGCCTAGCGCCGCCACCGCTCACAGCACCTCCAACCACCGCGCCGCCGCCGCTCCCTAGCGCCGCCGCCGCACACCCGTGCCACCGCCTCCACCCTCGCGCCGCTCGCCGCATTGCCCCTCACCACCGCATCCAAGCACCTCCACCACTCTTCCCTCCATCGCAGCGCCTCCACCCGAGCGACACCGCCATCTCCGGTCAACTCCCCATCGCTAGGGTTTCCCGGCCCGTCGATCTTCATGTCCCGTCGTCGACTCCGTGCAATCACGCGATCGCAATGGCTCGCGACAAGAAGAACAAGGGCAAGGCCATCGCGGAGACCGCCGCAAAGAAGCAGAAGCTATCCAAGGAGGAGAAGAAGGCCTTGATGGCCGCTCGCGCCGCCGAGGAGCGTGAGCGTGGCCGAGGAAGGTCTCTGAGGATCCGCGAGGCTCGTCTGAGGCAGCCTCCAGTGATCGACGACTCCGAGGCCGAAGAGGAGCCAGTTGAGCCTCTCGTCCGCCGGCGCTCAGCCCGGACACGTGGAGGTCACACCGTGGCTGCTCCTCGTCCGAGACCGATGGTTGCCGACCGTCGTGAGGACAGGGTGGCCGAGAGGGCCATCTACCAGATGGACACAGCCGTCCGTGTTGGTGAGGGAGTCCGTCTCCCGGACTAACGGAAGATGAAGGCCAAGCAACTCCGGAAGCTCAGATGGAGTGTGTTGCTTGAGGAGTGGTACCCGCAGCCCCGGGAAGCATTGGTGGATAGTCGCTTCTGAACGGTCACGCAGGCGTCTCTCTACGATACCTACAGACGCCGTGGCCACAAGCTATTCCAACACAACTACATGGATTGGGATCAGCTTGCCATAGCTGCAGGGACAGAGATCAGGCCGTTCTTTGAGAGGTACAGGGGCCTGGTATAGTTGCTGTCCTATGAGCGGAGTGCCTACGTAGAGGATTGGGTCCGCGTGTTCTACGCCACCCTCTACGTCTCTGAGGGCAGACGATCCATTGACTTCATGTTCATGGGTCAGCACTACCACCTAACGAGGCAGACGCTGGGACAGCTGCTTGGAGTAGACTTGTGTGACACCTGCTTACATGAGAGAGTCTACGGTCAGGCAGACCCGCCGAGGAGGCCGCTCACTGGAGGAGTGGCTCCTGCTCTGGAGGAGATCAGATCACTCTTTGGACCCACTTTCTCTCCAGACCATCCGAGAGTACCGGCCTTGTTGACTCCTGCAGCGCGCACGGTGCACCTTGCCCTGCGTCGCTCTCTCCTGCCGAGGTCCGTCTATCTTGAGGGATTCACCAGCCTCCAGCAGACGATCCTGTTCTACATCATGAACGGGATGGACTTCGACATAGTGGATGTCATCATCTGCGAGATGGAGGATGTCATCACAGACGGTGTGGGCATGATGAGGCAGCTAGCATATGGGCACTGGATCAGCTACCTGCTCACTATGATGGTTCCAGAGCAGTCCGCCGTGCACGACCGTCTCTCTGACGAGAGTGTGACACGGTTCGGACATTACCGTGCCCTCGCTCCTGGAGACCGCCGCCTTGGCTGTCCAGTTGAGCGCCAGGTTAGGGCCCGACTGACTGAAGAGGATTGGTCTGACCTTGAGAAGGAGGATGACCGTCTAGCTGAGGCAGAAGCTCAAGGAGAAGACCTGCAGCACATCTGGTCCGAGAGCGACACAGACGAGAGTGTCGAGGAGTACTTCCCTCCTCCTCCACCCTCACCGAGGCAGCACGATGCCGAGGCAGGAGGATCAGCTGCTCCACCGCCGACACCACCCCCTGTGTCCGAGGCGCAGGTGTCACAGCCGTCAGAGCTGTCGACACTACTTCAGCAGATGATAGAGCAGCAGCGCCAGGACAGGCTTGCTGCTGAGCAGGCCAGAGCAGAGCAGGCTGCTCACCTGGCACAGCTCCAGAGGCAGCAGCAGGAGCTTCAGCTGGAGATCGCCCGATAGAGGCGAGAGGATACGGATTGGTTCACCAACTTGGTTGATCAGATGCACCGTCGTACCCTCGACCAGCAGCAGCAGACTCAGCAGGCCATGATGGGGATCCTAGGGTTGATCACCAACCTATACACTCAGACCGTGATTGCCCTTCCTCCACAGCATCCTGGACTAGGACTGGCTCCGGGTGTAGCTCAGGTGCCTACTACTCCAATTCCTTCTATCAGTATGTCACCACTTCTGGCACCCAGCGCACCGATCCACTCACCTATGCCGGCGACGACTCTGTTCCAGCAGACGCCGGCATCCGTGGTCAGTACCCCGCTTCCTCCAGCTCCAGCTCCACCGGCGCCTCCGTACCTGCTACGTCCTCTCCAGCACCGGCAGCAGACCCCCCCAGCTCCCTCCGCTCCAGCAGCTACGACCGGCGACTCCAGCACCGACGACAGCGACAGTGACCAGTTCGTCATCGCGCCTAGATCTCAGGGTCAGTAGGCTCTCTGATCCCTTTTTGGTGTCTTGATGCCAAAGGGGGAGAAGAGGTAGAGGAGTCAGGGGGAGTAGTAGTAGTAGTCTCAGGGGGAGTTTGAGTTTGTCCTTTGTATTCGTGCTTGAGTACCTTTTGTAATTTTAATTAAGCACTCTTCCGCTTGTCTCATTTGCTTATGGTTTTAATCAATTGAGCTTTTCGCGCCATTAATTTCATTTGTTTTCTACAAGCTAAATGTGTCATATCTTGTATTCATTGCATATCTATTTGAATATTGTACCATCAAATTCATTACTATTGCGCTTTAAATTATTGTGTTGTCATCAATCACCAAAAAGGGGGAGATTGAAAGCATCTAGGACCCATGAGGTACGGTTTCGGTGATTAATGACAACCATTCGATATTACTAATGAATTTGTGAATGCAAGGCCCCAATAATCAGTCAATCAAATGAAATCAAAATTACATTGGAGACCCATATAAAATCAACTAATGAGATCAAATCGAATCATATGAAGACAAGAAGTGAAAGCTCTAAATTGAAATCACTCAATGCTTGAAGACTATCAAAACAACATTTCAAACAAGTGTCAAAGAGGTCGCAAGTTCAAATTCCAAAAGAACAACTCAAAACAACTCGAAGTAAACAAGTTGAACACACCGGATCATCCGACGTTCTATGAGTTGACTACATCAGTCGAGTTGATTCAACTGAAGAAGAAGACCTCAGACAAATGCACTCACCGGATCATCCGATGTGAGTGGCTCAGTGACATCGGTCCATCAGCACAGATTGCAATACCATTGGACCAAGTGCAGCACCGGATCATCCGATGTACAGACTTACATACATCGGTCGATCACTCCAGTAAGCTTCAAGATCAAGCAAATTCTGGAGGAAGAGCCACCGGATCATCTGATGAGAAGACAGTTCAACATCGGTCTAACAACGGTCATATCTGACACAGTGACATCAGCTAATTTGGCTTTGACCGATGATAACTGAAGGGGAGACACCGGATCATCCGGTGTTCGCAGAGAAGTGATGTCAGCCTACTTTTCCAACGGCTATTTCGTGGAGGCTGGCTATTTATACCCCTTCAACCTGTCAAATCGAAAAGACTTGAAGCCCAGACATACTCTACACATCATAGAGCATTCAAGACATAGAGCTACCACTTTCACATAATTTGTTCATCATTTGTATACCAAGAGATAGGCTAGAACTAGCTAGAGATAGAGCTTGTGTGCCTCCATTCTTGGTGATTGGAGTCTCTAGCGTAGTGAGAGCCATAAGGGAGTGTCCCTTGGTGTGTGTGACTTCCGGAGCTTGCCAAGAGGATTGTGGAAGCCTGGAGGATTCAAAGTGTACAAGACTTGAGCTCCACCTTGCCAAGGTTGGCGAACGGAGAAGAATAGTGAAGACCCCCTTGTCTCGGTGACTTGGGAGTGGCAAAACCCTTCGGTGGGTTCCACAACGTGGACGTAGGAAGATCCTTGTGATCTTACCGAACCACGGGATAAACTCCGTGTCCCTTGAGCGTTTGCATCCCTCTCCCTTTTACATTTATGCAATCTTCATTCCGCAACTTCAATTTACATTGATTGCATAGTTTAATCGCATAGCGAATTGGGCTTTAAGTTGTTAGTTTTTAAATTGCCTTAAAATTTGAAAGCAAGCCCAATTCACCCCCCCTCTTGGGCGTTTCGATCCTTACACACGTGTTCTAGGGACCCGTACCCATCAGTCTCAGATAGGAGGTCCAGGACGTCCGCAAGAAACCCGAGGGAGAAGCTCAGCACCCCCCCTTGGAGATGAGCCCCCAAGTAACCCCGTGTCCAGCAGGTAAGGATCCCTTCTCCTGGTGAGATAGGGCTCCAAAGTTGCCATATGGACCAAGACATCAGACAGGCCACCTCCCATATGGGTGGGTTCCGGCGCCACCACGTGTCACTCAAGGCGGGGCCAAACCTCCTCCGCAGAGGTGAGCTCCCAGCACCGACACGTGTACAGCAGGACGGGGCCTAGCCTTCCCCGTAGAGATGAGCTCCCGAGCCCCCACGTGGCCCGCAAGGCGGGACCTGACCTCCTTGACAAAGGTGAGCTCCCGAGCTGCCACGTGGTCCGCCAGGCGGGACCTGACCTCCCCCGCAGAGGTGAGCTCTCGAGCTGTCAAATAGTCCAGCCACTTTCCCTACAGGGAAGGACGCAGGAGTTAAGAGGATGGTGCGCCTTGTCCCTCTCAAGGATTGAAGATATGCGGCTTCCCCAGACGCATGGCGCGGCGCACGCCTAATGTTAGGTACCGCTGTGACCAATCGCATCACTGTGAAGACACTGCAGGCCTATCCAACTACACCAAGTGGGTAGCTTAAGGCGACAGAGACAGTTGGACGGGACATCCCCTGCCAATGTCAGCAACAGCGCATGGGCTACTAACAGGACATCCCCTGCCAATGTCATCTTGAAAACTGTAGTCACAGCAAGCTTACGGAAGAAGCCTTAGATCTTTAGGATAAGATCGCCCCTGGACCTCCTGTCGGGCCCCGGAACACCACTTGTAAGGCGTCCGACCTTGTCTATAAAAGGAACAGACCGCCACCGTTACAAAGGACCCCACATCGAACATCACACACACACATACCAGCAATACCACTCACCAGGGAGTAGGGTGTTACGCTCCTTGCGACCCAAACCACGTAAAAACCACTGTCTCGTACTTCCATCCGCTAGAACACTTGATTGAGGCCTATGCCCCTCCGAGCAAAGAACCTCCACGGGCTGCTCCTTAGCAGATCCGGGGGAAGAGTCCCTCTAACCTTTCGACATTTGGCGCGCGAGGTAGGGGCTTTTTCCCTCAAAAAAGTGACAGCGCTTTCGCCACCATGGTGTTCATCAGGCCCGTGGAAGGCGATTTCCGCGGCCGATGTCCGGTGACCAGATCCATCACTCGAGCGGCGCTCTCTGGTCCATAACGCCCTCGTGCAGGTACAGCTGGCTAGGACGGCACGTCGGGACACATCCCGACTCAGTCGGCCCCACTGGCGCCACCAAATGCAAGCCCGGAGAGATCCCTAGCAGCGGCCAGGGCCCTTCTCCAGCACCCACCATCGCTGAACGCTTCCTAGGGAGCGGTTTAGCAGTGGGTCCAAGACATCGACCACTTCATCATCACAACCATCAACTCCCCCAACAGGGGAAGGCACCTTGTGTCGCTGTCACGAACACTGTCCACTGACCGTCGCACAGCCAACTCACGCTCATCCAGGCCTACGATCATCAGCCGGCTCCCCACGGAGGACCTATGGGCTGAGCTTGACAATCATCAAGCTCACATGGACAGCCGAGTCATCATCGAGCGACAGCGAGAGAGGCGGCGCAACCTTGACGCCGAATATGGCCCCCTGAATGCCCTATTCACGAGGCGTCCTCCATCCAAGGTGCACTGCAGGTAAACCCTCCCCCACTTGACCAGGAGTATGTCGGTTCGACAGCCCCCCTGCAGTACTCGCTGCAGCAGGACATGTAGCAATAGTACTTGGCACAACCGATACCATTGCAACAACGCATGGCACAACCAGTGCCACAACCGTAGGTTCCCCATGCGCTGCACGTCGTGCAGTAGACCCCCTTGGGGTATGCTACCTCGTACACCTCTCCAACGAAACCCATCACGGGATGTGTAGCGTTGGCTCCGCACCTCCATTTCGTGACGTGGCCATGCAAGTTCCGGCCACATATGCCAGAGAGGTTCGACGGGAGCATCAACCCGGCCGAGTTCCTACAGATATACACCACGACATTCCTTGCTGCAAGAGCGGATGAGACCATCCTGGCGAACTACTTCCCAGTCACCCTGGCTGGATCGGCCCGCTCGTGGCTGATGAACCTGCCTGAGGGGTCTATAACTTCTTGGGATGAGCTATGCCGGTAGTTCACGGCGAACATCGGTAGCTCCTACACTCGCCCCAGCACCGAGCTCGACCTCCACGTCGTGCGACAACAACCCAAGGAGACGCCGATGTCATTCATCCAGCGTTTCTCCCAGGGACGCAACACCGTCCCCAACATCTCAAATGCCTCTGTCATAGTATCATTCCAGCAGGGAGTGCGTGACCACAAGATGCTCGAGAGGTTAGCCACACACAACGTGAAAGACATCTCCGAGCTCTTCTCTATCGTCGACCGGTGCGCCAGGGTGGCAGAAGGCCGCGACTGGCACGCTCAGCACGCCCCCGGGGTGGGCAGGGCCAGCCAGACAGGGGAAGGAGCCTCTACCCCTAGCAGCGGCAAGAAGAAGAACAATAACCAGTGTGGCGTCCAGAACAAGCCGCTACATGGGTCCCCCATTGAGGCAACAGCCGCGACCGAAGGTGGCAAACCCCCACGCCTGGAGAAGCACCCACGTCATCCACCTAACGTTGATGAAGGCGTGGAGCCGTGCACAAAACTCGTGACCACACCACGAGCGCGTGCTGGGAAATAAAGAGATGCACCAAGCACTACCAAGATCAGGCGCAGTAGCGCCCAGACGACGCCCCCTTCAGCCAGCGGGAGGGCAAGCAGAAGGTCGACCCCATGGTCGACGATGACGAGGAGATGGAGTACCAGAAGCAAGAGCGGGCCGTCAAAGTGGTCCACCAAGATGAGGACTCCGACGCCAGCAGCGACCAAGAGCGTCGCAAGACCATCCACGTCATCTTCAGAGGGTCTTGGGATCCCACGTCCCGGAATGTGGTCAAGACCCTTCGTCTTGCAGTGGCTTCGATAGCCCCTATACACACTCCGGTGTGGCACCACCGCTGGAAGGAGACGCTGATCGGCTTTGACGCCTCTGACTGCCCCAAGAACATGGCTGGGTCGGGGGTTCTACCCCTTCTAGTCGCCCCCACCATAGCCAACGTCAAGCTCCACTAGATGGCAGGGCCGGCCTCAACCTTCTCAGCTGTGCAGCCATCGAGCAGCTACAGATCCCGGTGTCCAAGCTCACCCCCTTGAGCCCATTCTTGGGGGTGGTATCAGGGATCATCATCCCATATGGCAACATCCATCTTCGGGTGACCTTCGGGACACCTGATAACTACAGGACGGAGAGCATCCTCTTCGACGTAGCCGATGTCAGCCTCCCCCTAAACGCCATCATCGACAGGCTGGCCCAATACCGATTCATGGCTATATCCCACTACGGCTACCTCATGCTAAAGATGCCAACACCCTTCGGCATCCTCAGGATCCGTAGAGACTGCACCGCCGTGGTGTTAGCCTTGGAGCAGCTCCAAGCCCTCTTAGTAGACCCGACACCCACCCCGAGTTAGCCCCCGACGAGCTCACGTCAACGCGGAGCACCCGCTACACCCCGACTACAGCCATACGGCAGCACCGACATCTCTGTCAAAACTGTCGAGCTAAGTCCTAGCACTACTCATACAACCCGCAAGACGGGCGGCAAGGGCAGGAAGTAGGGACGCTCGCTCATAACCCCTCTGGTAGCTATCAACAGCAAGGTTGCACCACAACCTTCACAACTGCCTTGGAGCTTTGGGAACCCCTATTGTAAATAGTAAGATTAGTAGAACAGTGTAAAGGTCTTCGTAGTGCTTAGGAGCAGCACTAAGGACAACCGAGCACCGGGAGGTTCAGGTCCAGAGTGTGCAGTTAGCTTAGCTTGGTTCCAAACCCTAAGCCTGTACATCCTGCCTCCCTCATCATTCAGAAGCAAGCTATAGCCCTGTTTTGTAAAAGCTTGACGCCCCCTACAAACTTTGATAAAAAAGAATCACTATTTTACTTAATACTTTCTTGAAAACATTGCCCATTTAATTACTCATTAATTTTATGATCATACCATACTAGCCTCATTTATTGTATATTATCTTCATATACACGGTTGTATGCTCTGTAACTCACCTCTGCTGAAGTCATGCCGTACAGCTACAGGCGGGTTCACTTTAGGTACCTACAGTGTGTGAGGGGTTCTCCTGGCTGCTCTCGCCATTAGGGTCCCGTGGCACTGGAAGGCTTCCCAGGAAAGGTTTATGCCAAGCAGGAGGCCCAGGGGGTGTAAATTACTTAGCCTAGTCCTGCACCCTAAGCATACACACCCTGGCTCCCACCGCTACAACTGAGTAATGGAACTAGAAAGCTCACACCCTAAAGTGGGCAGGAGCCGGACCCCGGAGCACCAACGCATTGAATTACCCAATCCCTGTGCGTCAGTCCGGGACAGTAAGACATGACAGTGCTAAGGAGAGGAACAGGTATGACCGACGAGCGAGACTAGTCCCCCCTATTTCTTTGGTAGGACAAACCGCCAGAGCATCCAGATCCGGCACCCCCAGGTGGATGAATGCTCCAGCCTGCCGTCCGCGACTCTACGACGATGGTGGGCGACGCCAGAGCGTCCAGCTCCAGCACCTCCCAAGGGGCCTACCGTCGACGTCCCAAAACGTCAACGTCAGCACCAAGTGTAGATAAGTGCATAAACTCTCCTGCCCCGCACTTGTTGCTAACAAGGTTCCCTTGCAATTGCCTGTACACCAGGGGCCTTCCGTCGACGACTATACGACGATGGTGGGCGACACCAGAGCGTCCAGCTCCGGCACCTCCCAAGGGCCTGCCGTCGACGTCTCTACAACGATGGTGGGCGATGCAAGAGCATCCAGCTCCGGCACTTCACAAGGGGCCTTCCGTCAAAGTCCCAGAATGTCAACCTCAGCACCAAGCGCGGATAAGTGAGTAAACTCTCCTGCCCCGTACTTGTTGCTAACATGGTTTTCTTGCGATAGCTTGTACACCAGGGGCCTGCCATCAACAACTCTACGATGATGGTGGACGATGTCGGAGCGTCCAGCTCTGGTACCTCCCAAGGGACCTGCCGTCGACGACTCTACGATGATGGTGGGCGACGCCGGAGCATCCTGCTCCAGCAACTCCAAACGGGCCTACCGTCGACGACTCTACGACGATGGTGGGCGACGCTGGAGCATCCAACTCTGGCACCTCCCAAGGGGCCTACCGTCGACGGCTCCATGACTATGGTGGGCAACACCGGAGTGTTCAGCTCCAACACTTCACAAGGGGCGTGCCGTCGACGTCCCCGAACGTCAACATCAGCACCAAGCGCGGATAAGTTAGTAAACTCTCCTGCCCTGCACTTGTTGCTAACAGGGTTCTCTTGTGATAGTCTGTACACCAGGGGACTGCCGTTGACCACTCTACGACGATGGTGGGCGACGCAGGAGCGTCCATATCCGGCACCTCCCAAGGGGCCTACCATCGATGTCTCTACGACTATGGTGGGCGACGCATGAGCATCCAGCTCCAGCACCTCCCAAGGGGCCTGTCGTCGACGTCTCCACGATGGTGGCAGGCGACGCTAGAGCGTTCAACTCCAGCACTTCGCAAGGGGCCTGTCGTCGACGTCCCAGAACGTCAACGTCAGCACCAAGCACGGATAAGTGAGTAAACTCTCCTGCCCCGCACTTGTTGCTAAGAGGGTTCTCTTGCGATAGCTTGTACACTAGGGGTTTTTCGTCGACGACTCTACGACGATGGTGGATGACACCGGAGCATCCAGCTCTGACACCTCCCAAGGGGCCTGCCATCGATGACTCTACGACGATAGTGAGCGACACCTGAGCGTCGAGCTCCGGCACCACCCAAGGGTCCTACCGTCGACATCTCCATGACGGTGGTAGGCGACGCCTGAGCGTCCAGCTCCGACACTTGGCAAGGGGCCTGCCGTCAACTTCCCAGAACATCAATGTCAGCACCAAGCGCGGATAAGTGAGTAAAGTCTCCTGCCCGCACTTGTTGCTAACAGGGTTCTCTTGCGATACCCTGTACACAAGGGGCCTGCAGTCGACGACTCTACGACGATGGTGGGCGACGCTAGAGCGTCCAGCTCCAGCACCTCCCATGGGGCCGTAAGAGCCCTAATTTCAATAATTCAAAGTTCAGTTAGGACAAAATTTTTTGATTAATAAAAAGCAATAGAAAGGAAATGATAAAAACAAATAAATTCAAACTCCACATGAGGGAATTCAAAAAAATAAACTTAGCTAGTGTTCAATGAAATTCACATGAAGATTTGAGCTGACCAACGTATTCCAAATATTTCAATTAGCCTCCCTGCAAACTTTCATAATTTTTTATGCAAGTTTGCTATTTAATTCAATGGCTACATTGAATTCAACTCAAACTCAAATTCAAGTTTGCATTTAAATGAAACCTTGTCAAATCAACTTTGAGAATTCAAAATCAAATTCTATATGATTAATAAAGCCATCCCACAAATATATAGCAAATTTTGGAATGAATTAGGTGGTAGAATTGATGGGGAAACGATGAGGATGAGGTGGGGCCCACTTGTCATCCAAAGCAAAGTGCTGTTTTTGCTCTCCAAGTGACACCACATGCCATGCAAAGTCCAGACAGCTGCTTTCACTATTGAGGTTGCCTCCAGCTGCCCCCAGCACGACCTGGCCTCCTCCTTATCTACCATCCATTGCCCTGAGCTGACCATTTCTTCACCTTCAAGTTTCCAGCGCCATATTTGCTTCTCTCCATATTCCTCCTCTGTCTAACCGATTTGCAGCAAAGGTACTCCGTGTTGAGCTCTTTTCTTTGCATCTATTCACTCCCCAATCTCTTGTGCTGCTTTGTGATCAAGTTCTTGCACAGCTAGGACATCCCCGAAGCTGTTAACTTCGAAACCGAGGCCGCCGGGAATCTCACCTATTCTGCCGCGCCTCTGCTCATCATCGACCCGACGATACAGCCATCATCTCGCCTCGGTCCTAGAAGCAAAAAGGTTCACCTACTCATGTTATAGCAGCTCGTAAAATTTGAGCCCATGCCATGCCTCCTAGCCCCCGTATTTCCATTCCTTCCGACGAGCTCCGAGTATGAGTAGAGTTGCTTCGCGCGCGAAATTCCTGGAATGTGTGGACTCCGGTCCCACAGCCTGGTATCAGAGCCGCATTGGGAATATCACGCTTAAAAAGGATCGTACTACGAGAAAAATTTAGGGTTCGGTGAGGAATCGATAGTAGCCCACATAAGGATTCTTAATAGCATAGTTAGTTAAGGTGGCAAAGCTAACTTATGTGTTATTATATTCTGTAACAACGCTCCGACGTCAAGTGAGAGGTAAGGTATGCCACCGCAAGTGGATCAATTGTGGTAAGCTCACCATGCGAGAGGTAGCATGTGATTGTTTCTGTGGCTTGGCACGGAAATGTCAATACAAGTCTGTGAAACTTTCCATGTTTCTGAGAACATATGACACGCGGTACACCAGCATGCTTCAAAGTGAGTGGAAGCCCCCGTCGGTTGGGACATAACCCGATGCGCCTCCTACTAGTGCAGCACTATGCAAAGACGTGGGACCCTGTCGGGTGGTAGAAAACCAGTTCATGTACCTCGAGACGTGGCTTAACTCGGGGAGACCCGTATGGAATGATACGGCACGGATGTTTTTTTTTTACTTTCATACATATTATTGTGAACTGTTCGCCCGTGCGGGCTGTGTCGTACAACACCATATGATTGATATACAGTTTGTGTGTAGTGACAGATACACTGACCACGTGATCGTATTGCGTTTAGAAATCGTTTGCGAGTGAACGTCATTAAGGCCACCGTTGAGACGTATGCCGGAATACCGGCTTAGAATTTTTACTTTGTGAGGCACGTAGTACCGACATATACTCTTTTAATGCATTACCCACATTTCTGTAAAACGGAACTTAGAAGATGTAAAACTACTTATATTGGCTATCGAGCTCTGAGTTTGAACTAAGTTTTCAAATTTGGAGTAGGCTTTGAAGTCACCAAATCAAAAAAATGAGTGTTCTGTTTTCCGCCAGAACAATACCTGACTTTGAGAAACCATATCTCCCAGAATAAAACTCCATGAAGGTGTACCATACATGGATGTAAATTTTAGGAAGTACTTTAAAACTTTTATGTTCAACTCCAGAACTGAATTCCCCTCTAACCTGTTCAAAATTTCAAAGTTCCAAAACCTGCCAAACTGGACAGAAACTGGAACCCTCTCTGGACTCCATACTGTTTTGACCATATCTCACTCTAGAAAAATCGAACAGGACCGTGCAAGAGATTTCTAGGATCCCTGTAATATTTTTTTAAAATTTTGAAATTGTGGCTTTTGTAAATTCAGTTGTTTTATATCTGGAAATTGTGGCCCAAAATCAGCATAAACAAAGGAGATGCTGTCAAAATTTCCAGAAAACTGTCAGGTTTACAATGCCATATCTTCTCAACCAGAAACGACATGAAGGCAAAACAATACTTTTTGGAATGGTCTTGAAGGGTACTTCCACTTTGTAGTTCACCTCAAGACTAATTCTGCCATTTACTGGGATAAATTTGTGTTTGGGTACAAACTGGTCAGGTTTCAACAGAAACTTCATCGGTTTGGCATAATTTGGTCTTGTTATGAATCTGGTCCTCGATTTCACTTCGAGAAGTGTCGTAACGGACCAGTTGTCGATACTCAACCATTTACCAGTGGAATTTTGGGTTCAACCCACTCGAACCTCTTTTCTTTTATGGCCATGTTTGTGTCATATTGAAGATAAAAATGTGTATTTGCACGATAACTCGCATAATGTCCCGTCGCGATCAACAATAGTCGAAATGAACTTCAATCCACGAAGTTCATTATTTTGGAACTCGCTATTGTAACATTGGTCCAGGGATGATGTATTTTGTATAAAGTTTATACTTTATCAATATATGTTACCGTTATGCAAGTTGGTTATTAATACACACACTATTGTTTTGATCTTGAGTGATCTCACAATATCACGTCTCATGTTGGATTCATGGTTCTGAATGCATCATGGTGTGCACCCGTAACACGCTCGAGATTGGTGGCACGAGCCAGGGAGGTGATGACTCCCAGCAGCCGAGATCTCAAGATCAGCAACGGCCGACACCGCCACCGCCACCTCCTCCTCCGCTTATGTTGGCGGATGTGATTGCAGCTATGTTGGGTTCACGCGACGAGCCAACCGAGCTGCTGCAGACCCTCGTGCAGAACACGTCCCATCAGCAGGGGCATCCAGACGGAGACAATCATCAGCCTCAAAAATCCACCTACTCGGATTTCTTGTCAAATCATCTACCGGCCTTCACGGAGGCTTCAAGAATTTCTTGAACTCAAGCAGGGTGGGAGGAGTTCTCACGAGTACTCCAAGGCCTTCAACCACTTGGCACAATATGCGCCAGATCATGTGAACACGGAGGAAAAGAAACGGGACTGTTTCTGTCGAGGTTTGAATGCAAAGATGAAGGACAAGCTCGCTTTGATCAATCGCGGCACGTTCAATGATTTTGTCAACACGGCGATTGTACAAGAGGATGCAACACACGAGTTGGTCATGGAGAAGAAGAGGAGTGCTCCGCAGGGCAGCAGTGGTGGAGCTCCACAAAAATACCGAATGGTGTACCGATCACCGTCCGGTCAAAGGTGGCGGCCACCAGCATGGCCACCCATTCAATGCACCGAGCTTCCGACCACCCCTGCCACAGAAGCAACATCAGAAGCAACAGAGGATGATACCCTGTACACCACCAACACAGCAGTGTGCACCGGGTTTCCATCCTCCGGTCTTTGGTGGTCCGACACAATACACGTGCTACAACTGTGGACGTGTCGGACATCTCTCCTACAACTGTCCAGACAAGCAAGGCAGCGGACAAGCATCATATCACGGTGCTAATCAACCCCGCAACCATCCCATGAAACCAAATCCCAAACCCGGCAACGTCCACCACATCGCCATTGCGGACGTACCGGAAGGCGAAGCCGTACTCACGGGTACGTTTACTCTCATTGATCACCCATTATCATACTTTTTGATTCTGGAGCCACCCACAATTTAATTAGTAGTTCATATGTTGTCAAGCACCAACTACAAATATTTCCTACTAAATATCCATAAATGATTTGTTCTCCCGGTGGGAAAATATCAGCTCATAGTATGATTCCTAAAGCACCATTGTGCATGGGTGGAAAAATATATCCAACCACTCTCATTATCTTAGATGGCCAAAAGCTCGATGTCATATTAGGTATGTCGTGGTTACATCACCACGGTGCTGTTTGGGACATCGTTCGTCGAACCGTTCATTTGGATTCTCCACTACACAGTCCACATACTCTCACTCTTGATCGACCCATTCAAGAAATCACAGCAGCGTACCACTCTGAATCACTTAAGTTGGAAGACATTCCAGTAGTCCGTGAATACCCCGATGTGTTTCCCGATGATCTGCCGGGCATGCCGCCCAAACGTGACATCGAGTTCAAGATTGAACTTGCGCCGGGAACCACACCAATCTCTCGAAGACCTTATCGAATGGCGCCCAATGATCTAGCTGAATTAAAAGAACATCTCAAGGACCTGCTGGTCAAAGGATTTATTCGCCCAAGCTCCTCACTATGGGGCTGCTCCGCGCTGTTCGTTAAGAAGAAGGACGAAACGTTGAGGTTATGTGTGTACTATCGTCCGCTAAATGCCGTGACTATCAAGAACAAGTATCCACTACCTCACATCTACATTCTCTTCAATCAATTAGTGGGTGCTAAGGTATTTTCCAAGAGGGATCTTCGGTATGGATATTATCAAATAAAAATTTGGACGAAAGATATACCGAAGACGGCATTCTCGACACGATATGGACTATATTAATATCTCGTCATGTCATTTGGTCTCACCAACGCTCCGGCCCACTTTATGTACCATATGAACTCGGTGTTCACGCCGGAATTGGAAAAGTTCATCGTGGTCTTCATCGATGACATTTTGGTTTATTCCAAATTGGAGGAAGAACACGACGAACACTTGCATATCCTACTCCAACGATTGCGAGACCATAAGCTCTATGCAAAATTCAGCAAGTGTGAATTTTGGATCAGTCAAGTGCCGTTCTTGGGACACATTATTTCAGCTGAGGGCATTGTTGTGGACCCAAGTAAAATTGTTCAAGTGCTGAAATGGCAATCTCCAAAGTCCGTACATGAAGTACGAAGCTTCCTCGGTTTTTCTGGATATTATCGGAGGTTCATACCGAGCTTCTCGAAAATTGCTGAAAAATGGTACCAAATATATTTGGAGTGAATCATGTGAGGATGCATTTCTAACATTGGTGAAAAATCTCACAACAGCCCCAGTTTTAGCTCAACCGGATACGACAAAAACGTTCGATGTTTATTGCGATGCATCCGGCAACGGTCTTGGCTGTGTTCACATATGGATCATGGCAGCTCTGCAATCATGAACAGCACTATCCGACTGACGACTTGGAGCTTGCTGCTGTGGTGCTTGCTCTAAAAATGTGGAGGCATTATCTGCTTGGAAATTTGGTTCACCTCTACACCGACCACAAAAGTTTGAAATATATCTTCACTCAGAAGGAATTGAACATGAGGCAACGAAGGTGGCTTGAGTTGATCAAGGATTATGAGATTGAGATTCATTATCATCCCGGCAAAGCTAATGTGGTTGCCGATGCGCTAAGTCGCAAAACTTATGTCAATTACTTGACCATCAAACCTATGGAAGAGGATGAATCGAGTGTATACTTGGTTCCATATGGAGCTTTATACAATATTGCTCTCGTCCCGACAATCCGGTATGATATTATTGAAGCTCAAAAGAAGGACAAGGGTATGTCTCACATAGTCAAGAGCATGGACAGCAGTGACATGAAATGTTTTAGAAAATATGAGCAGGGTGCTCTATGGTTCAAGAATCGGATTGTAGTGCCCCGTGACATGGAACATCGAAAGAAAATTTTGGACGAAGCTTATTTGTCCAAATATGCCATTCATCCGAGCAGTAATAAAATGTATCAAGACTTGAAGACTAAGTTTTGGTGGACACGAATGAAGCGTGAGATTGCTAAGTACGTATCCGAGTGCGATACGTGTCGGCGAGTGAAGGACGACCATATGAAGAAAGCGGGACAGCTGCAACCACTGAGTATTCCGGCATGGAAATGGGAGGATGTGAGTATGGATTTTATCATCGGATTGCCACTCACATTCCGGAAGCATAATTCGATTTGGGTGATAGTCGATCGACTAACAAAATCAGCGCATTTCATTCCGGTAAATTTTGGATTCAATGCCAAGAAATATGCGGAGTTGTACATATAGAGAATCGTGTGCCTACACGGCATTAATCACACGATTATTTCAGATCGAGACTTGCTGTTCATTGCTCGTTTCTGGGAGCAGCTGCATGCCTCGTTGGGTACTAAACTGATTAGAAGCTCCGCCTATCACATGCAGACTGATGGACAAACTGAGCGGGTGAATCAAGTACTTGAGGACATGTTGTGAGCGTGTGCCATCCACCACGGTAAAAATTGGGACGATCATTTGCCGTTGGTGGAATTCTCGTACAACAATGGTTATCAAGCGAGTATCAAAATGGCACCATATGAAGCCCTCTATGGCTGAAAATGTCGCACCCCGCTTAATTGGTGCGAGTCTGGCGAAAGAGTGACCTTCGGGATTGATCTAGTCAATGAAGCCGAGGAACAAGTTCGGATCATTCAAGCAAACTTGAGAGCGGCTCAATCTCGACAGAAGAATTATGCAGACAAGTGGCATCGACCGCTGCACTTTGATGTCGGGGATCACGTGTACCTCCACGTGTCTCCGATGAAAGGAGTTCACCGGTTCGGAGTAAAAGGAAAGCTAGCTCCCCGGTTTATTGGCCCGTTTGCTATCATGGGGAAGTACGGACCTGTGGCTTATAGATTGGAATTGCCGGCATCTCTCGCTGTATCCACGACATTTTCCATGTATCTCAGCTCCAGAAATGTCTCAAGTTCACAACTGCTGTCCACACAGATGAAACCGGCGAGTTGCGACCGGATCTCACTTACTCCGAACATCCGATTCAAATTCTCGACGAGAAGGCTCGAACAACGCCGAACCGCACACTGTGGTTCTATAAAGTGTTATGGAGCAACCATACTATTGAAGAAGCGACATGGGAATCCGAAGAATATCTCCGCTCCAACTATACGGATTTCTTATCGTCTCATATCCGGTAATTTCTCTCCTACTTTCGTCTCTTCATTGTAATCTCGGGACAAGACTCTTTTAAAGGGGGGGGAATGTAAGAGCCCTAATTTCAATAATTAAAAGTTACGTTAGGACAAAATTTTTTGGTTAATAATAAGCAATAGAAAGGAAATGAGAAAAACTAATAAATTCAAACTCCAAATAAGGGAATTCAAAAAAATAAACTTAGCTACTGTTCAATGAAGTTAACATGAATATTTGAGTTGACCAATGGGTTACAAATATTTCAATTAGCCTCCCTGCAAACATTCATAAATTTATATGCAAGTTTGCTATTTAATTCAATGGCTACATTGAATTCAACTACAATTCAAATTCAAGTTTGAATTTAAATAAAACTTTGTCAAATCAACTTTAGGAATTCAAAATCAAATTCTATATGATTAATCCAGCCATCCCACAAATATCTAGCAAATTTTGGAATGAATTAGGTGGTAGAATTGATGGAGAAAGAATGAGGATGAGGTGGGACCCACTTGTCATCCAAAGCAAAGTGTTGTTTTTGCTCTCCAAGTGACACCACATGCCATGCAAAGTCCAGCCAGTTGCTTGCACTGTTGAGGTTGCCTCCAGCTACCCCCAGCACGACCTTGCCTCCTCCTTATCTCCCCTCTATGGCCCTGAGCTGACCATTTCTTCACCTTCAAGTTTCCAGCGCCATATTTGCTTCTCTCCCGATTCCTTCTCTGTCCAACCGATTTGCAGCAAAGGTACTCCGTTTGAGCATTTTTCTTTGCCTCTATTCACTCCCCAATCTCTTTCGCAGCTTTGTGATCAAGTTCTTGCACAACTAGGCCATTCTCGAAGCTGTTAACTTCGAAACCAAGGCCATCGGGAATCTCCCCTGTTTTGCCACGCCTCTGCTCATCGTCGACTCAACGATATAGCCATCATCTCGCCTCGGTCCTAGAAGCAAAAAGGTTCGCCTACTCATGTTCTAGATGATCGTAAAATTTGAGCCCATGCCATGCCTCGTAGCCCCCGTATTTCCATTTCTTCTGACGAGCTTCGAGTATGAGTAGAGTTGCTTCGCGCCCAAAATTCCTGGAATGTGGACTCCGGTCCTCACAGGGGCCTGACGTCGACGTCTCAACGACGGTGGTGGGCGACGCCAGTGCATTCAGCTCCGGCACTTCACAAGGGTCCTGTCGTCGACGTCTCAGAACGTCAACGTCAGCACCAAGCGCGGATAAGTGAGTAAACTCTCCTACCCCGTAGTTGTTGCTAACAGGGTTCTCTTTCAATAGCCTATACACCAGGGGCCTACCGTCGATGACTGTACGACAATGGTGGGCGACACCAGAGTGTCCAGCTCAGGCACCTACCAAGGGGCCTGCTATCGACGTCTCTACGACAATGGGGGCGACGCCGGAGCGTCCAGCTCCGGCACCTCCCAAGGGGCATGCCGTCGACATCTCCATGACGATGGTGGGCAACGCCGGAGCGTTCAGCTCCGGCACTTCCCAAGGGGCCTGCCATCGATATCCCAAAACGTCAGCGTCAGCACCAAGCGCGGATAAGTGAGTAAACTCTCCTGCCACCACACTTGTTGGTAACAAGGTTCTATTGTGATAGCCTATACACCACGAGCCTGTAGTTGATGACTCTGCGACGATGGTGGATGACGCCGGAGCATCCATCTCGCGCACCTCCCAAGGGGCCTGCCATCGACGACTACGATGATGGTGGGTGACGTCGGAGCGTCTAGCTCCGGCATGTCCCAAGGGGCCTGCTGTCGATGAATCTACGACGATGGTGGGCGACGCCGGAGCATCCAGCTCCGGCACCTCCCAAGGGGCCTGCCGTCAAAGACTACACGGCGATGGTGGGCGACGCCAGAGCATCCAGCTCTGGCACCTCCCAAGGGGACTGCCGTCGACATCTCCACGACGGTGGTGGGTGACGCCGGAGCATTTAGCTCTAGCAATTGGTGGCTTTACGACACTCAACCTAACCTACTCTGTTGGGGGCACGTTGAAGACCTCCTGCAAATCAAATTGTAGATGTGTCCAACCAACTAACCACATCTACCAAGGGGCCTCTAAGAGGGTTCCAAAAGCAGGAAGTCAATGGGTAACATCTCGGTGATATCAATGGTGCAATCGTTGGTCCTCAAAAGCTAACGGGCTCGGCAAAGGTTCTACAAACCCTTACGCAACTAAGGACTCAGAGCAACAGTTGAGAAGCACAAAGACAAGCCAATAAGCCAAACACAAATTTATATTCATTAAAGAATATTTACAAAGGGGCGAATCCCGGATACAAAGTCGGGCTGCCAGCCTCAGTCCCTGGCGAATAGTGCGATGACATGTTTTGCAGCATTCCTGACCTCTGCCACGGCTGCCTCTTCGCACTCTTCAACAGAACCTTTAAAAACTAGCTCCAGGGGCAGATCAGGGTACTGGCTCCGGTAGCACACCAGGACATGGGTTGCCACCGTCTCCGCCACTGCACTACCCTCGGCTTCCAGGCGCTGAGCCAGCTGACGCTCCTGCAGATCGAGCTCCCGAGCGCGGCACTCCATGGAGCACTCCTGGGCTTGGACGTCAAGATTGTGTAGGAGAAGATCCTAACGCTCAGCTAAATGCTGCGCTCGATCCCGCGACAAGTCCCTCTCCTAAAGCTCAAGATCTTCAAGGCGAGACTGCAGCTTGTCCCTATCAGCCTCAGCACCAGCCATCATTGCCTAGGCTGTCACCTCTTGCTTGGTGACTACAACCTCCCTCTTGGCAATGGCGGCTTCTTGGCGACTCAGGGCCTCTCGACATTCTTCAAGAGCGCGCAGGCGAGCGTCAGCCGTGTCGTTGGCCACCTTGGCGTCAGCCATAATCTTTTGGGACAGGGCGTCCGTGGCCCTTACCAAGCGGTGCCTCACGTCCAGCTCCTTGCTCTCCTTCTGGTACTTTTCCTTCGCCTCGGTGATCCAGGACACCAAAAGATCCACCCAGCCTCAGAGATGCTTGCCCTCGGCACGAAGCTTCTCCCACTCTGCGGCAAGAGCCTCCTGCACCCGGCGAAAATTAGATTGCACCTAAAGGATGCTTGACTGCGTCAAGTCCATGATGTCAGAGAGGCGCTCCAGCTGGGCCGAAATCATGGGAGGCCATACGATGATCATCTCGGGGACCTCTTCCTCTCGGAGCAGTGAAGGCGAGGCCACCATTACCGAGGATCTTGCACCCGGAGATTGAGCAGAAGTTGTGGTGCCACCCGAAGCAGCAGTGCCACCATCGCTCAAGGAGCTGTCTATCGGCTCAGCAGCAATGGAGGCTAGGCCTTTAGCCCCCTGGAGCCAACTCCGACATTGCCTCTACCATGACGACCGGAGGTGCCCCTGGCGCGGCGGCTAGAGGTACCTCCCTCGCGACAGCTGGAGCTACCTCTAGCGCGACAACTGGAGATGCAGCCGGAGATGCTTCACCACCCGTGTTGGGCACAATGCCGGAGTAGTGCTCCCCTAGACAAGCTTGGCGGGCTGCCCTGCCAGCACAGCCGTAACCTCCTCATCCACCTTCAAATCGCTTCCGGGCACTACCCCCAGCGGTAAGGGCCTTACAACAGCTGATGTAGCCCTGCAAATCAAGAACAAGCCCTGAACAATCAACAAAGGCAAACGAGATAATAGAGCACGTGTTGGTAAGAATGCCTTATCGACGTCCTTGGAATCTCCAGCGAGCCTCCACTTTTGGCGACCCTGAATCCGCAAACCATGACAATGGCATAACAGGCGAGGTCATCCTAGCTGGGCCTCTGCCCAAACCACCAGCAACTCCGCCACCTTGCGCCAGTGTGCCTCCATTAACTCCGACGGAGCCACTCCCAGAGCCTCCCAAGCTGCTGACAATGTCAACTCGAGGCATTTTCGACTGAGGCTCCTTAGGTGTGATGCTGCCAGAGCCCCCTTTGGCATCCTGGACCGGCTAGCGACGGGGATGCTAGATGATGTGCCAATTGCCGATGCCGGCGGAGCCACCGTTTGACGGACCGAGCCTCCCCTTGAAGAACCGCCGATGCCCAATACTGAAGAGGGGCACATCGGGGGACGTTGACTTGGAGCGAAGGCCACCTGCGGTGGTTCCCTCAATGGGGACCAGTGCCTTCCCCTTGCCCGCGTCAAGGACTGGCGCCTTGCCTTTCCCTTCGATAGCGGGTGCCTCCTCCGCCCTGGAAGCTTCGGAGCCTGAAGAAGGTGTGGAATCTTCTAAAGAGTCGATGATGGCCAAGCCCCGACTCTCATCACCAACCTGCCGCGGCGTGAGACCGATCGTGTTCAGGTTGGGCATCTCCTTCAGAACCTTTGTCCAAAGGTCTCAATTCATGCAAAGTGGTGGGCAAGCCCGCAGGAAGTTGAAGACGTAGTCCGACAGCAGGTCACCGCATGCCTTGGACATTGTGTCGAGCACCTCTTTGGGGGTCCTCTCTGTGTCGCGACCCCGCACTACCCGAGTGCCATCCTGTAGCCTGAAGTAGAGCCATGCAGGAAGACAACAGCATTGAAGGGGAGCCAGGTGTCGATGGATGAAGTCTGACATCACCTTTAACTCCGACAAACCATGATCCGCCAGTAATTGGATCCTCTCCATCACCGGGGTGTAGGCCTGCTCAATCTCTGGCCGCTCCTCCTAGGTCTCCTTCTTGATTGTTGCCCATCTGGTGGGCATAACCAGGCGGTCGTGGGCGTCGACTTGTACGATCACCTAGTCTTTCCTTCAATCAGCCCACTTTGCCGAAGAGATTGGTGTGATGTACTTGAAAAGGTTGTTGGCCCGATGCTAAAAGCAGTAGCCGCCGAGGAAGTTGGATTTGTTCTTCTTCCCGGTCTGCCTCAACATGAAGAATTGCCCGAGCACCGGTACGCTCGAATTCACCCCGACGCGCATCTCGCAGAAATGCGAGAACACCGCCGCCACCACCAGAGAGTTCGGCGACAGGTGATGAAGCTCAAGCCCAAGGACTTCCAGGAGTGTCACCAGAAAAGAGGAAACGAGAGGGACGAACCCAGAGTATGCATACGGCTGGAAGAACGCGATCTCCTTCTCCCCAACTTTAGTGGCTAGGAGCCTTGTGACACCCGGTTCAAAAAATGAACCAAGTGAACGCATATGTGTGCCCAAGACGTTCAACACACATACACGAGTGCATTCACAAAAGGATATGCAGAAAATTTCCACAGAACAAGATTAATTAACCACTTTTATTACAAAATTCATAATATCCTTGAATGCAAGCTCTAATGATTATTAATGACAAGTTTGAACTAAAGCGGCGAAAATAAACTAATTAAGCAACTAAGCAGCTAAGCAGCATAAGCAAATAGGGTATAGCGTAGCTCCAATCAACACCACAGACAAAGCTGACGACACACACGACCTAGAACTCCACATTATCATTGTTATACTCCCAATCCTGACCTGCAACTGTTTGTGGGGAAATTGCAAGGGTGAGTACATGTCGTACTCACCAAGTGTGGAAAGTATGACATGTAGCTGATTCAAATGATGAATATAATAAAGGCTAAGTGCTGAAAGTATATTAAATCATTTGAAAAGCAATGTATTGTATGTATGTGAAGTAAACCCATCATAAACCATAATTAATAACATAGTACCGGTCCATAGTCCATATCCATCACCATTATACCAGATTTCTCATTTCCATTAACCATATCCATCTTTTCAAGCACACTGTTCCCAATGATGCTCTAAACCATGCTGTGGGGATCGGGGTCCCGACATCCAAGGATCTCATTGGGTGGTGTCATGCGATGTGACACCCAACAGTATAGAAGAAAAGAATGAGAATAAAATACAATACCAAGTCTTTTTTTATAAATACAGCGGAAGTTTTACAATACTAAGCAAAAGGGAAAGTGACCTATACATCATAGCTACGCTCTCGGCACTAGCTATGCAAAAGCAAAGTCAGCCATGCCCTAGATGCTTCGCACTAGCAACACCAAACTCACGGCGGCGTGCAATGCTCCCACTCGGCTGTGAACCCTAGAGGGGGTACAACCTCGTCATCGAACCCGTCATTAGTCGTGTAATCTGCAAAAACTTGTTCACTGCAAACAAGAGCTTAAGGTCAACAAGACTAACCCATCTCACTAGACATATGCAGGGTGATTACTAAGCATAGGTAAGGTAAAGCAGTAAAGGACTCACCTACAAGTGGATCCTTAGCTTTCAAGTTATTATCATCAGCTTACCAGTTTAATGGAAGTAAATTTAGTGATCATATTGGACAACAATCAAACTTCCAAACCAATTACAATTCAATACATTGTTTTCTCCTGACTTCTTTAGTATTTACTACATTACAGCGCAGTGAACAAGTGGTACTCTATTATCGCGAGGGACGGTGATTGCAATCAGGACACACTCGGACAACATGACACATATGCACTTTCGGAAGTGCCAGCGAGTACTTACAGTAGTAGCTATATAACACTTCAGTACTAGTCGTATATGGCCACCTTTGACCCAACACTTGAATGCCAAACCGGTTGATCCGTCACGGGCAGAAGGTCCCTGTGTGGGGCGTACTCTAATGTGCCCACCAGCTGATTTACACCTTGCTGCCCTCAACCTATGCCTTTAAAACGAAATGGTATGTCTTGACAAACCAGTATCAAGCTACGTCAGTTTGCTGGAGCCCATTTCTCCAGTATGTCGTCGGTACAATTCAAGCTTGTCCAGCAAGGCTGCACACGGATCGGTCCTCAATCGCACAAACAGGGCTACGCACGTGAGACCACGTCTTGCTGCATCCTACCCGCTGCTTCGTCTCAATTTCATATTCATAAACCATTTCTGGATCCAATTCATCCCGTGTGATAAAATCCTATCTCGCGAGTAGATTCCAACTACTCGACTTCTACCGGATTCCTATTAATATAAGCATGGCAGTTTCTACTCATCGGGCTATAGACATACCCAATACTCCATGGGATTTGTGGGTCATGCAAGTGGATGTCAAACACCTTAAATGTAATGCACAAACATCTGAAGACGTAAGGTGAATGAAAACTGCAAAGACATTGTAAGTAACTTAAATGCAAATCGGGGCTTGCCTGAAAATGACTCCGAGTCCAAGTTAGTGTCCGGTGATGGACTTCCCAGGCTTCCGGCTGCTCCTCAACTTCAGTTACTACACGATATGCATATACTATATATGAATGACTCTGAAAATAAATAATATGTTTAAGGTCACAAGCTAATATCTCGTGATCAAAATAAGATAATGATCTTAATTGGCTTTGGAACTTTTATGGTAGATACTAGGGACTATAATGGAGACTCTTGCAAAGAACAGGAGATGATCAAGGAAGTTTGTTGTCTCTAAAAATCATGGCAAGCAATAACATTTTCTGAATTTTGGTTGAAATGCTGGAGGTCTATCATGGCTACCAGTGGTTGTACCATGCAGAGGGGTCTCACTGGTTCTAGGAAAATTTGTTTCACAATTTTCTAAACTTCCTACAGGGAGAAATTAATTTTACAAGTTTGGGAGAATTTCTGAAACGTTTTCTGTATTTTCCCAATTTTTCAATTACATAGATATTTGGAACACTGATCAACCCAGTAAATGAAGTCCAATGAACTTAAAATTTTTACTGGAGATCAAGTGAATTTTGTAGAGTGTTCTGACAAAAATTAGGAATTTGCCAATTAACAGAACAGGGGTAATTAATTTCCCAAGGAGTTAAATCTATGGAATTAATTATGCAAATTATTGGTGTTTCATGTCCAACAAATTGCGCCACTGCAAAGTTGAGATCCAGAGGAGTCTACCAGAATTTATTTGGCAATTTTTGAGCAAATCTACTAGGAGTAATGAATTTTAGAAGTTTGATTGAATCCTAGAATTATTTTTCAATTGGAATATTTAAATAAAGCGGCCGGTCCCACTTCATTTGAATGGGCCAATCGCATTTGGGTGTGCACGGGGTTAAACCACACAGCCGCACCCGATCCGGTGCCGCAGCCGATCCCACGCGGTGGAGTCGTTGCTGACAGGCAGGACCCGCTGGGTCTTTCTCTACCTCCCGACGCGGGCGACACTCCTCGCCAGAACCGCGGCGGCGCTCACCGGACTTCGCTGCGTCGACCTCCACTCGGCTCGGATCTGACTGCCTAGCCTAAAAATCGACCGTGCAACACAATGGTTAGGTCCAACCGTGGTGGCGATGGCCAGAGATGGCGGTGCGACGGCGGCGGCGGAGCTAGGGTTTTGGCGATCGTCAGAATCGCTCGGGAATGGCGCAAGAAGCTCGGGGAAAGGTCAGGAATGTTCCTGGGAGCATGGGGAAGATAACTAGGGGTGCAAACGGGATGAAATCGCCGACAATGTCGACTTCGATGGTGGACCGACAGAGTTTCATTGGTGGCGGGTAAAATTGAATATCTTAGCATTTACTCGATGGCATTCACTGATTTTTGGCAGAGGGGTGCGCTAAGCGGTACAGAGTATAATCCTTAATTGCATTGAAGAAACATTACATGTAGAAACGGAATTAAACCGAGAAGTGAGCTAGTTCAAAGACAACAACCGAAAGCAATCATCACATCATTTGCTCGATATGGAATGAAACGAAGAACGGTTTGTACCGTGAGTTAGCAGGTGCAGAAGCGAAGCTTTTTTCTGCTGGAGTCCGGCCAAGAAACTGCTCCTAGCTTCGGCTCCAAGGTGGAACAGAGAAGGTCCGATGGCGGCACAACGACGATGTCCGCGAGACTTCAAAATATCGGCAAAACAGTGAGCAACAAGACGGGCTAAGGGGTGGAGAAGGTATAGCATAGCCTTGGCACAATCTTTGCTGTTTGCATCGAAAGGAAACAAGGAAAGGACAAGGCACTCACCGGGGAAGATCGGAGGTGGCTTGCTGTGCGACGGCGGTGCGAAACAGAGCAAAAAGGGGCGTTGGGGTTTACCACTCGGGTTAGGAAGGAAGATAAGGGCAAGGAGGAGTGATATAGATGCCAGAAACGCCACGCAGCTGCTTGCCGACGGTGAGGTGTTGGCTTCACCGAGCGTCGATCGGCGGGGACTCAGGGAAACAGAGCACTCACGTAAATGTCTCCCTAACCAATGGGTCCCACCGTTCTCATCCTCATCCCTTCTCTGCAACTTCAATTCTCTTAGCAAACTTGATCCAAAAATCCTAGATTTTTGTGGAGAGGCCAATTTAAATATGGAGATTCAGATTCTGTAATTGGATTTCAAATTTGGACTGGTTTCATGTGAAATTCAATTCAAATATGAATTTGACTCGAATTTGCTAAGCGTCTCAAATAAAATAGCAAATGGGATTCAAAATTCTTGAAACTTTGCAGGAAGGCTATTTGGAATATTATGAGGCCATGGAAAAATGTGTAGCCTCAGATTTGAATATTTTTGACAGTGCCTAAATGTACAGTAGCTATATTCAAGTTTTTGAAATAATTTGAATATATTTAGTACTGCATATTGTTTTGCCGTAGCAAAATTTCCATTCAATAAATTCCAAAATTTGCAGAAAGGTCACTTGAATTATCCTAGGGTCATTGGTGAAGTCCATTCCCCATGTTAATAAAATTTAAGTATGATTGAAAGAAAGATTTTTCATGAGATCAAGTTCATGTGCACAACCATAATTGATCTCCACTATGGATGATAACAAACTGGTAACTGAACTTTATATTAAGAAAAAACTGGGATTTTACACGTAGCGCTGGTATTTTCCGTTTTTCCCCGACGGCAAAACAGAGCATCGGGTCTAGGTCGTCCGCTCAATTCCGTTTCTATGTGCAAACTTTTTCTAATCCAGTTAGATATTATGTTCACCATCTCCTAGCGCACCCCTCTGCCAAGAATCAGCGGAAATCGTGTTTTCCCCACTGCCTTGGGAAATCCCGACAGTCCATTGTCAAAGTCGACGTTCCTGTCTATTTCACCCTTGTTCATCCCCCTATTCATCTTCCCCAGGGTCCTAGAAATGTTCATGAGTGATTTCTGAGGAGTTTAATCAATGGAGTGGCGGTTCCAACATTGCCGGAACCCTAGCCGCCGCCGCCGTTGTCGCGCCGCCATTTCCGGCCGTCACCTCTTCAATTCAACCCCACCAAAGTGTTCCTGGACCCTTAAAATGGTTTGAGGGAGATTCCCAGCAAGGGAGATGGCTGGGAGAAGGGAGCCAGTGAGCTCTTCGGCGCAGCGCAGCCGCGGCCGCATCGCGCGTGCGAGGAAGAACATGACCAGCGGGTCCCGCATGTCAGCTGCAGTTTAAACGCCCTCGGGATCGGCTGTGGCTGTTTGCTCCGGTGCGGCAATGAGGGTTAACCCCGTGGCCCTTGGTGCGGCCCAGCTCTGATTGGCCCATTTAAACGAAGTGGGGCCGGGCTGGATTATTTGAACTTTTCCCTTGGAAATTAATTCCAGAATTTGAGACAACTTCTAAATTCAATTTCTCCTAGCATACTTGCTCAAATAATTCCCATAACATTCTGGTAGACACATATTGATCCCAGCTTTGCAGTGGAGCAATTTGTTGGACATGAAACTCCCAGAATTTTCATAATTAATTCCCTTGATCTAACTGGTTGGGAAATTAATTACTCCTGTTATGTTAATTGGAAAATTCCAAATTTTTGTCAGAACACTTTTAAAACCATAATCGATCTCAAGTACAAATTTCAAGTTCATTGGACTTCATTTACTGGACCAAACAGTGTTCAAATCACCTATGTCCATTGAAAAATGGAAAATGTAAAGAAACATTTTCAACTTTTTCCCAAAATTGTAAAATCAATTTCTCCCTGTAAGAATCTCAGAAAAATGTGAAATAAATTTTCCTAGAACCAGTAAAACCTCCTCTACCAAGATAAGCTACTGTTATCTATGCTAAATCTACAGATTAGGTATCAAAATTCAGAGAAGCCTTTTAATTGTTGGAATTTTAGAGACAACAAGCTTCCTTGAACATTTCCAATTTTTGGTCCAGATCTTTCACATAGAACCTAGTATCCACTGTAAAAATTCCAAAGCCAATAAAAATAATTTAGTAACAGAAACTGTATTTAGAAGTTTATTTGTATAGTTCTATGTCACTTATATGCTTTCCTATTATGCACCTCATTTAGTGACCGAGATCGAGGAGGACCTAGAGCCCTTGGAGAGTATCCTTCCATAAGCTAATTATCACTCTGACTCGCAGCCAGGCAAGCCCTGGTTTGCATTTAAGTGCTATTTCAAAGTTTATATTTGTATCACTTATTTCTAGGATGAACTTTGTGCATTAGGGCTAAGGTGCTTGTTACTCCACTTGCATGACCCACAAATCCCATGGAGTATTGGGTAGGTCTACAGCCCGACGAGTAGAAAATGCCATGCTTAAGTTTTCAAGAATCCGGTAGAAGTTGAGTAGTTGGAATCTACTCACGAGATAGGATTTTATCACACGGGAAAGATTTGATCGAACAATGGTTTACGAATATGAAATTGAGACCGAGCAGCGGGTAGGATGCAGTGAGATGTGGTCTCACGTGCGTAACCCTGCTTGTGTCGATTGAGGACCGATCTGTGTGTGGCTCTGCTGGACAAGTTTGAACTGTACCAGATGCATACTGGGCATATGGAACCTAGGAAACCGATGTAACTTGATGACTTGGATGTCGAGGCATAGCCCACTGTCGATAGGGGTGGGTTGAAGGTAGCAAGGTGTAAATCGGCTGGCGGGCACAAACATGCTCCGTGCAGGGACCTTGTGACCACGATGGTCGGACCGCTTTGGCGTTTGAGTTTCTAGTGAAAGGTTGCTGCATATGACGTGGTGAGGAGCACGGCACGCTCCTTAGGCACGGGTGTACGTGACGTGTTATTCGGGTGTCTCCTGACCGCAATCATTTTCCCTCGCGGTTATTTGAGTACCGCTTGTTCACTGCGCTGTGGCGTAGTAAATACTGAAGAAGTCAGGAGAATATGATGTATTAAATTATAATTGTTTTGAAACTTTGATTGTTGTCAAATATGATCACTAAAGTTACTTTTATTAAACTTGTAAGCTATTGTTAATAACTGGAAAATTAAGGATTAACATGTGGGCGAGTCATTTACTGCAATATCTCTGCCTATGTTAAGTATCACTGCACGTAGAGTTCCATGTTTAGGTGAGACAGTTAAGTCTTGCTGAGCCTTTGTGCTCACGGTTGCTATATTAAGTTGTTTGCAAGTGAGACATAAGAAGAAGGGCCTGAGGATGAGGCGATGCCCCTGTCGGGGTATACCGCCGAATGGGATCCCTGCACGCCGTCATGATTGTTGTGTGCTGCTAGTGTGTAGCGTCCCTGGACTGGACGGCTACACTTTTGCATAGCTAGGATCAGAGTTTAGCTATGAATATTACTTCCGCTGTATATTAAGTATTGTAAAAGACTTCCGCTGTTTACATAAATAATATTTTGTCGTATTCTTTTCGTGTGTGTTGTTGGGTGCCGCATCGCACGGCACCACCCTCTGCGATTCCTGGAATGTGCGGACCCGGTCCTCACAGCCTGGTATCAGAGTCGCAGTGGGAATAGGACGCTCGAATATAGCCTATTTTGAATAACTTAAGAGTAGTCGAGTGAAGATTAGTTACTATGCCCACATAAGGTCTATTATAGTATTAGTTACCTAAGGTGGGAAGCTAACTTATGTGTTATTATATTATGTAACGACGCACCGACGTCCGGTAAGAGGTAAGGCACGCCACCGCAAGCGTATCAATTGCGGTAAGCTCACCATGCGAGAGGTAGCATGTGATGGTTTCCATGGCTTGGCACAGAAATGTTAATATGAGTCTCTGAAACATTTCATGTTTCCGAGAGCATATGACATGCGGTACCACAGCGTGCTTCAAAGTTAGTCGGAGCCCCCGTCGGGTGGGACATAACCCGATGCGCCCCCTACTGGTGCATCACTATGCAAAGACGTGGGACCCCGCCAGGTGGTAGAAAATCCGGTCATGTACCTCGAGACGTGGCTTAGCTCGGGGTGGACCGTATGGAAAGATACGGGACAAATGTTTTTACTTTCATATATATATTATTGTGAATTGTTCGCCCATGCGAGCTGTGCTGTACAGAACCATATGTTTGATCTATCATTTGTGTGTAGCCACAAGACAATAACCACGTTCCAAGTAGCTCGAGTAGAAAACGTTTGCGTGTGAACGTCATTACTGCCACCGTTGAGACGTATGCTGGAATACCGGCTTAGGATTTTCTTTGGTGAGGGCGTAGTACCTACATTGCATTCAAGTTTCATCAGGCACGTCAGCGACACTATCCGTGCTGGTGGTGTGACTCGACAACAAGTAAAAAAAATCCAACTTAGGACTAAGTTTGAATTTGTAATATCTGTTTTTGAGCGTGCTGGTCAGATTTACAATTAATCATGTGGGCGCTGTGGTAAGGAGGCATATGGTTTGGGAACTTGAGGAAGTCCTCCAAAAGTTTCATTTTCAGCTCCAAGGCAGATTTCAAGATTTAAAACTTGAAAACTTCATTTGAACTTAAGTTGCCTAGTTCCTGGTTCAAACTGTGAACGGGACAGAAAATTAACTAAGTTTTGAATAGCATAACTTATTTTCTAATTCACCCCTGAACGTTCACCACACATGGTTGGAAAGTTTAGGGGGTCCTTTAAAACTGTTATGTTCAACTCCAGATCAGAATCCCCCTGTAAACTAATGAAAAATTCAAATTTCTAAACTCTGTTAAATATGGACAGAGACTGGACAGTTTTTGTATCCTGTCACTGTCTTGATCATATCTCTTAATTGAATCGACGAATGACTTCATGTAATTCATTTCTGTAATCCTGAAGATGTATGCAACAATGTTACATTTTATGATTTTTGCATATATTGATGTTTTGTATCTGGAAAAATGTGGACAAAATCAGCCTTAAACAAAGGAGATGCTGTCAAATTTTTTCCAGAAAACTGTCAACTTGCAAAAATCATATCTCTTCATACAGAAATGATCTGGAGGCAAATAAATACATTATGGGGAAATATTTTAGTTTACTACAACTTGGTAGTTGACTCAAGTCCTGAATGTTCCTCTAACTGGATGAAAATTTCGAATTTCTCCAGACTGGTCAGAATGAACAGAAACTGAGACAAAATTCCAGTGTTATGTTTCATTTGGCATTTGAATTTGAATTCACTTTCATAATTCAATTTTCACATACATGATCTGTTTATCAACAAAGTTTGTTGAATTTGAGTATTTTACTCATTCAGTACTTCTTTTATAGATGACGGATGTGATGTTGTTGCCGGACGGATGGATATTTTCCACGTGTGCTAGCCGTCCGGGCTTCCCGATCATGCTGCGGGAAGTGCTCCAACAGTTTGGTTTCATCGAGATGCCATGCTATTGGGGTCAAGAGACGGTTGACAGAGGCGTACTGTCATGTACCGTCCTAATTGACATCCCGGCTAGTCCGCGTTTTTTATGGATGGGCTCCTTTTTTGGTTACTATCCAGGGAGCTCGTTTGGAGGACACGTGGGCCATTGCAGCGGGCGAAGCGCTTATGAAGCTTTGAGAGGTTCATCAAGATGCCATGGATGGGACACAATTTGCTCTTCTTCCGGTCTGTGGTGCTGCTGGTTTTGAATGGCAGCATCGTATGGTTGCGGCCTATCAACCATATGGCGACGCAACCTCGACAACACTTGGGACTTATGCTGCTGCATCAAGCATGGTGGTTCGTACACAAGGTGAAATCCTTCGGGAGCAGTTCGAAGCCTTGAGGCAGGAGATTGAACGGGGTGACACTATTGATTATATCAATGAGAACCTACGTTCGTTCCTGGCTCCGATGAATCACCGACTGAATCAATGCGAGGATCAGTTGCATCACACTCGCACTAGACTGTGGAAGGCTCGTGCTGAACTGCGGAAAATACGCAAAGATCTGCAGCAAGCTCGTGGTGAACTGCAGGCGAATCAGTTGGAGGTGCAGCAACAGCCAGATCAGCTGTTGGTAGTCACCGAGGCACGAGATGAAGCCGTCGAAGAAGCTCAGAATTGGGAGTTCGAGGCAGACCAACTTCGGGATGACTTGATTGAGGCCGAAGCACACTTACCACACCCAGTAATGTTTCCACCGGCTCATGACATGTCGCTGAACATGGGTGAGCAGGTGCCTTCAAGTCCTGAGGAGGAAGAAGATCCTGCGATACTCGAGTACATCAATGAGGATGCATCAGAATAGGATGGGGCAGCACTACTGTCATCACGGGGCAATGTATAGTTAGCGGTTGCTCGTGTTTATATTGTAGCCATGTTTGTGTCATATTATAAATAGTAGTGGGTGTGTAGGAGATGACAAGGTGTTTATGACGACTCATGGAGACCAAGTATAGTTGAGATGCACTTCCATAGAGGAAGTACGTCATTTTGGAGTTCACTACTGTAAACTTGCACTACAGGAAAAGCGATCATTTGCGACGGCTGAGTTTATTTGCGACGGCCAGCCGTCGCAAATAGATTAAATTGCGACAGCCCGCCTCTGGCCATCGCAAATAAGATGGCCGTCGCGAATAAGAGCTTATTTGCGACGGCCCTTTAACCGGCCATCGCAAATAAGCGGTTATTTGCGACGGCCAACCCTAGGACCGTCGCAAATAACAGAGCCGTCGCAAATAAACCCTTATTTGCGACGGCCGGTTAAAGGGCCGTCGCAAATAGGATTTAATTGCGACGGCCGTAAGTCCAGGCCGTCGCAATTAATACGGCCGTCGCAAATTAGGCCTTATATCGGGACGCTCCACCCCGACCCTTCATTTTCCTCAACACCCCGCCGCCGCGCCCCCGCCACCGCCGCCGCGCCCCCGCCGCCGCGCCCCCGGCTCCGCCGCCGGCCCGCCGCCCTCGGCCCCGCCTCCGCGCCCGCCGCCCTCGGCCCCGCCTCCGCGCCCCCGCCACCGCCGCCGCGCCCCCGCCGCCGCGCCCCCGGCTCCGCCGCCGGCCGCCACCCTCGGCTCCGCCTCCGCGCCCGCCGCCCTCGGCCCCGCCTCCGCGCCCGCCTCTGCGCCCGCCGCCCTCGGCCCCCACCGGCGTCGCCTCCGGCCCGCCTGCCTCCGCCTCCGGCCCGCCGCGCCACTGGCGTCGCCGCTGCCGGCCCGGACCGCTGCGCCCCCGACCGGACCGCCGCGCCCCGACCTTGAGGTCAGTGCTACTCCCCCCTGTTTTAGGGTTTTTTTTTCAGATGTAGCTAGCAATTTTGTTAAGAGGTAGTAGCAATTAGCTATAGTAGCTTAGAATAGCTTGTATAGTTTATTTAAGGATTGAATCACTTAATTATAGAAGATGTAATAAAAAGGGCATTTGCTAGTGCAGTTTTATGCATACGGCGAAAGAACTTGAGTGTGTGTATGTATGGGAACGATGCCATGTAATAGGCCCCCGGCCCCCCGCCGCCCCTGTGCCCCCGGCCCCGCCGCACCCTCGCCATCGGCCCGCCGCGCCCCGACCCCGCCGCCCCCAGCGCGCCCACCGCCCCCAGCCCCCCGCCGCCCCTGCGCCCCCGGCCCCGCCGCACCCTCGCCATCGGCCCGCCGCGCCCCGACCCCGCCGCCGTATGCTGTGTATATACTGTGTATATTGTCTATATTGTGTTTGTTGTGATTCTGGCCATCGAGCCGGGTAGTGTTTTCTGTTTTAAAAAAAATAAAAAACCTTATTTGCGACGGCTTTTTATACAGTACCGTCGCAAATAAGGGTACAAGCCATCGCAATTAAACCACAGTTATTTACGACGGCCTGGCCGTCGCAAATAAGGTCGTGGGTCCCGGAGGAGGACACGTGGGCCCTGCCCTCTGAACTTATTTGCGACGGCCTGGCCGTCGCAAATAGTGGAACTTAATTGCGACGGCTATGCCGTCGCAAATAAGCTTTAATTGCGACGGCCCAGCCGTCGCAAATAAGATGGCGGGGCCCACCAGCCCGCAGCAACAACTTGCGACGGCCTCACCTAGCCGTCGCAAATAAGTTTATTTGCGACGGTGGCCGTCGCAAATAAGCTTATTTGTGACGACATATTTGCGACGGCCGAAAGCCGTCGCAAATAAAGAAAGCCGTCGCAAATAGCTTATTTGCGACGGCTTCGGCCGTCGCAAATCGTCGGGATTCCTGTAGTGTTGGCCATGAGATAATATATCTTGTATAAAGTTTGTACTTTATCAATATATGTGAATGTTATGCAATTATCACATTGTCAATACTCGCATTACTAAGGTATGGGATGGATGAAGCAAACAAACATGTTGCTGATTTTAATTCATGTGGATGCAGAATGGTGCGTACGCGTTCTGCGTACGAGATGGGAGGCTCGAGCCGGGGTCGTGAGGATGAATCTCCGACCCGGGAGCAAACCGCGACACCACAGCAACCAGTTCTACCACCACCACCACCTGAACCTCCGATGACTCTCGCGGAGATTCTGGCTGCAATACTCGGCTCGCGCGACGAGCAAACCAGGTTACTGCATATGTTGGTACAAAATTCGTCCTGTCAAGGGGGGCGACAAGACAATGGGCAACTCCAGCCCCAACAGAGTTCGTACTCGGACTTCTTGGCGATGCATCGACCGGTCTTCGTGGAGGCCGAGGAGCCTCTGGAAGCGGACAACTTTATCCGCACCCTCGAGGCGAAGTTCGGTTTGCTGCGATGCACCGAACAGCAGAAGGCGCTGTTTGCAGCGCAACAGCTTCAGGGATCCGCCGGTGCTTGGTGAGCGAATTACGTTGCATCACTGCTGGCTTGTCATGCGGTCACCTGGACCGAATTCCGGGAGGCGTTCCGCGCCTATCATATACCTCCCGGTATAATGAAGAGAAAGCTTCAGGAATTTCTGGAGCTGAAGCAAGGCGCGAGGAGTGCCCATGAATACTCCCGTGCTTTCAACCATCTAGCGCATTACGCGCCGGATTATGTTGGGACAGAGGACAGGAAGCGAGATATTTTCTTCCGGGGTTTGAACCCCATGATGAAAGTCCAACTAGCACAATGCAACCGCGGCACCTTCAACGACATCGTCAATGCCGCGATTCTACAGGAAGATGCTCAGCGCGAGCTCATTTCTGATAAGAGAAAATGGAGCACGCCATCGAGCAGCAGCGGTGGTGGTCCGCAGAAGTACTGCATGGTGTATCGCTGACCACCCAGTCAGCGATGGCAGCCACCGGCGCGACCGCAGCAACTCCGTGGTCGTTCTTTCAATGCGCCGTGTTTCCAACCGCCATTTCCACAGCAGTAGCAGCAGCAGCAAAGGATGATCCCGCGTGCGTATCCACCTCCACCACGTGCACCAGGATTCCATCCGAAGCTTGGTGGGAACCCGACACAATACACATGTTACATGTGTGGCGTGTCGGGCATTTTTCGAGGGACTGTCCCAAACAGCGACAAGGCAGCGCGCAAGCGCCATATCGGGGTGCAACTCAGCCCCGCAACCATCCTAAGAAACCAGCACCAAAACCTGGCAACGTCCAACACATAGCCATCGAAGACGTGCCGGAGGGGGAACCCATCCTCGCGGGTACGTTTTCTCTACTCCAAAATCCCGTAGTCCTACTTTTGACTCCGGTGCACCCCATAATTTTATTAGCCAATCATATGTTGTCAAGCATCAATTACCTATCACTCCCACAGAAAGTCCATATTTGATTTGCTCTCCGGGTGGGAAAATAGCAGCGGACATGAAAGTCCATATATAAAGCCCAACTTAAGATGGGTGGGAATATCTATCTGACTTCTCTAATTATATTAGGGGTCAAAATCTTGATGTCATCTTAGGAATGTCGTGGCTGCACCGTCATGGTGCTGTTCTCGACATTGTTCCACGTGTGGTCCATTTGAACTCTCCACTATATGAACCACACACTCTCATTCTAGACCGCCTTATCCAAGAAATTCCAGCCACATACAACACAGAAGCCACAAATCTTGAGGAAATTCGTGCGGTCCGTAGATATCCGGATGTGTTCTTGACGACCTTCTGGGTATGCCACCGGATAGGAATATCGTGTTCAAGATTGAACTGATTCTGGGAACCACGCCTATTTCTCGAAGGCCGTACAAGATGGCACCAAATGAATTGGCAGAATTAAAGGAGCATCTGAAGGACCTGCTGGACAATGGTCTCATATGCCCAAGTTAATCACCTTGGGGCTGCTCCACATTGTTTGTGAAGAAGAAGGACAAGACGTTACGCCTATGTGTGGACTATTGTCCGCTCAATGCCGTGACGATCAAGAACAAGTATCCACTACCGCAAATCAATATCTTATTCGATCAATTAGTGGGTCCTAAAGTATTCTCGAAGATGGATCTTTGGTCCAGATATCAGCAAATAAAAATCCAACCGGAGGATATACCGAGGACGGCATTCTCGATGAGATACGGGCTCTATGAATATCTCGTCATGTCGTTCGGGCTTACCAATGCACTGGCTCACATCATGTATTTGATGAATTCAGTGTTTGTGCCAGAGTTGGACAAGTTTGTCATGGTCTTCATTGATGACATTCTAGTGTATTCAAAATCCGAGGAAGAACACGCCAAACACTTTCATATCGTGTTCCAACGATTGGGAGATCACGAGCTTTATGCAAAATTCAGCAAGTGTGAATTTTGGATCAGCCAAGTACCATTTCTTGGTCACATTATTTCAGTGGAGGGAACAGCTATTGATCGAAGCAAAATTGTGCAAGTGGTGAAATGGAAGTCTCCAACGTCCGTACAAAAAGTTTGCAGCTTCCTCGGGTTAGCAGGATATTATCGGAGGTTTATTCCGAGCTTCTCAAAAATTGCTAAACCGACGACGGAGCTGCTGAAAAAGGGGACCAAATATAATTGGAGCAAGGCATGTGAGGATGTATTTCAAGCATTAGTGAAGCATCTCACTACAGCCCCAGTGTTAGCTCAGCCGGATACGACCAAACCTTCAGACATTTATTGTGATGCGTCTGGCATCGGTCTCGGCTAAGTGTTAATGCAAGAAGGACGCGTGGTCGCGTATGGATCACGGCAGCTCTGAAATCATGGGCAACATTATACAACTCATGACCTTGAGCTCGCTGCCGTGGTACTCGCTTTAAAAATGTGGAGGCATTATTTACATGGAAATCTAGTGCACCTCTACACTGATCACAAGAGCCTGAAATATATCTTAACTCAGAAGGAGTTGAATATGCGACAACGAAGATGTTTAGAACTGATCAAAGACTATGAGATTGAAATTCATTACCATACCGGCAAGGCGAATGTAGTTGCCGATGTGCTGAGCCACAAGTCTCATGTCAATAATCTATCCATCACTCTGATGGAAGACGACGAGCCGAGTTTATACTTGGTTCGATATGGAGCGTTATATAATCTTGCTCTCATCCCTACTATACGAGAGGAGATTATGGAAGCTCAAAAGAAAGACGTGGGTATGTCGCACATTCGGAGGAGAATGAAGAATGGGGAAATGAAGTGATTCCAAAGTGATGAACATGGTGCTCTATGGATCAAAGATCGTATAGTGGTACCCCGTCATTTAACACTTCGGAAGAAAATCTTGGATGACGCTCACTTGTCTAAGTATTCTATTCATCCGGGCAGCAACAAGATGTACCAAGATTTGAAAACCAGATTTTGGTGGACATGGATTAAAAGAGAGAATGCAAAGTACATATACAAATGTGATACGTGTCGGCGGATGAAGGCCGACCACATGAGAAAAGCCGGACAACTGCAACCATTGAAAATTCCGGCATGAAAATGGGAGGACATTAGTATGGATTTCATAGTCGGATTACCTCTCACATCCACAAGCATGATTCGATTTGGGTGATAGTCGATCGACTAACCAAATCAGCTCATTTTATTCCGGTACATACAAAGTACATTGCCAAGAAATGTGCGGAGTATATATTGCAAGAATCATGTGCTTGAACGGAGTTCCCCGGACAATTATTTCAGATTGCAGTGCGCTGTTTATCGCTCTTTTTTGGGAGCAGCTGCACGCATCATTGGGGACGAAACTGATCCAAAGCTCCGCATATCACCCGCAAATGGATGGTCAAACTGAGTGGGTAAATCAAGTTCTGGAAGATATGCTACGCGCTTGTGCCATCAACCACGGTAAAAATTGGGATGATCATTTACCGTTGGTGGAGTTCTCATATAACAATGGCTATCAAGCTAGCATCAAGATGGTGCCGTATGAAGCTCTCTACGGCCGGAAATGTCGCACACCACTCAACTGGTGTGAATCTAGCGAGCGAGTGATATATGGTATTGATCTTGTGAAAGAAGCCAAAGAACGAGTGCGAGTGATTCAAGCCAATCTCAAGGCTGCTCAACCTCGTCAGGAAAGTTATGCAGATAAAAGACGTCGACCTCTCCACTTTGACATCGGAGACCATGTTTATCTACGTATCTCTCCGATGAAAGGGATTCATCCTTTCGGAGTGAAGGGAAAACTTGCTCCACGATTCATCGGTCCGTTCACCGTCATTGAAAATGCGGACCCGTGGCCTATCATTTGGATTTACCGCGTCACTTGCTGATGTTCATAATGTATTCCACATATCTCAGCTGTGGAAGTGTCTTAAATCCAAGACTGAAGTCCGCATCGGAGACATTGAAGCTCTCCAACCGGATCTCACTTATTCTGAGTATCCGATCCGGATTATCGATGAAAAGACTCGCGCCACCAGGAACCGGACTTTGTACTTCTACAAAGTCTTGTGGAGCAACCATACCGCTGATTAAGCAACATGGGAAAGCAAGGAATATCTCTGATCAAACTATCCGGATTTATTATCATCGCATATCCGGTAATCATTTTACCTCCGTCTCTTTTATTTGTAATCTCGGGACGAGATTCTTTTAAGGGGGAGGAATGTAAAAGCCCTAAATTCATAGTGCAAAGTTAAGAGAGGAGAAATTAAAATTTGAATGGGAAAACGGAATCAAATTGGAAACTGGAAAAACAAACCAATTCCAAACTTCAATGGAGGGAATTCAAAAATTCAAATTAGCTCCTGTTCAAACTTAGCCAAAATAAATATGTGAGTTCACCATTAAATTCCAAATATTCCAAATAGCCTCTCTGCAATGTTACAAAATTTTTGAAGCACGTTTGCTATTTAATTCAGTGGCTCCATTGAATATCATTCAAATTCAAATTCAAATTTTGAATTCCAATCAAACTTGGTCAAATCAGGGAATTTATTTCAGAATCACAATCTCTATATTTTAATTGGCCTCTACACAAAAATCTGGAATTTTTGGACAATTCTAGGTGGGAGAATTGAAGTACCAGAGAAGATAGAATTGAAAGGGCCAGTGGGGCCCACTGGCCAGCCTCTCCAACTCGATGGAACCGACTGAATGCTATGTTTACGGCTGTCCCCGCGCTTCAACGCCGGGAGAGCAAGCCACCGTGACAAGAGCATGCAAAGCAGGCAGATGTGTGGCCTAAATCCTCCTCTCCACTCTACTTAAGCCCCGGATGACTCCCCTTCGATGTTCACCGTCCGTTTCTTCCAAACACAAACCCCGGAGCCATTAGTGATCGCCTTTCTTTTTCTCACTTCGTCTGGCCATCTTATCCCACGGTGGATTTCACTCCTTGAAGCAAACTGAAGCACAACTTGATGCTACATCTTCCTCTGTCGATTCCCTACTGTTTCCTCAACTTGTGCGACCGTATTTTGCAGTTTCGCGACCGTCGCCGTTGAGCCACCAAGGTGAACGTCTCTGCCTCCCCTTTGCACCAGTGCTACAAGACTTGTCACGAGCTGCTCCCAAAAACAAAAAGGTGATCCTACCCAAGCTGCTTGTGCCCTCCAAGTTTCAGTTCGAGTCATGGACCGTAGCACTGGTATTTTCCGTTTTTTCCCCGACGGCAAAACAGAGCATTGGGTCTAGGTCATCCGCTAAATTCAGTTTCTATGTGCAAACTTTTTCTAATCCAGTTATATATTATGTTCACCATCTCTTAGCGCACCCCTCTGCCAAGAATCAACGGAAATAATCAAGTGAAGGCCAAGCTATTCGAGATTTCCCCGCCACCTTGGGAAATCCCGTCGGTCCACCGTCGAAGTCGACATTCCTGTCTATTTCACCCTTGTTCATCCCCCTATTCATATTCCCCAGGGTCCTAGAAACGTTCCTAAGTGATTTCCGAGGAGTCTGATCAATGAAGCGGCGGTTCCGACATGGCCGGAACCCTAGCCGCCGCCGCCGTCATCTCGCCGCCATTTCTGGCTGTCACCGCGTCGATTCAACGCTACCATTGTGTTCCTCGACCATTAAAATGGTTGGAGGGAGATTTCCAGCAAGGTACATGGCTGGGAGAAGGGAGCCGGCGAGCTCGCCGGCGCAGCGCCGCTGAGGCCGCGTTGCGCGTGCGAGGAAGAAGATGACCAGCAGGCCCCGCATGTCAGCCACTGTTTAAACGCCCTCAGGATCGGCTGTGGCTATTTGATCCAGTGCGGCAACGCGGGTTACCCCGTGGCCCTTGGTGCGCCCAAGCTCTGATTGGCCCATTTAAACGAAGTGGGGCCGGGTTGGATTATTCAAACTTTTCCCTTGGAAATTAATTCCTGAATTTGAGCCAACTTCTAAATTTAATTTCTCCTAGCATACTTGCTCAAATAATTCCCAATAAATTCTGGTAGACTCATCTTGATCCCAACTTTGCAGTTGGGCAATTGTTTGGACATGAAACTCCCAGAATTTTCATAATTAATTCCCTTGAGCTAACTGTTTGGGAAATTAATTACTCCTGTTATGTTAATTGGAAAATATCCAATATTTGTTAGAGCACTCTTAAAACCACAATTGATGTCCAGTACAAATTTAAAGTTCATTGGACTTCATTTACTGGACTAAAAAGTGTTCAAATGACCTATGTCCATTGAAAAATGGAAATTGTAAAGAAACATTTTCAACTTTTTCCCAAACTTGTAAAATCAATTTCTCCCTGTAGGAAGCTCAGAAAAATGTGAAATAAATTTTCATAGAACCAGTAAAATCTCCTCTACCAAGATAATCCACTGTTATCTATGCTCAAGCTACATATTTAGTACCAAAATTCATAGAAGCCTTTTATTGTTGGAATTTTAGAGACAACAAGCTTCCTTGAATATTTCAAATTTTTGGTCCAGATCTTCCTCATAAAACCTAGTACCCACTGTAAAAATTCCAAAGCCAATTAAAATAATTTAATAACAGAAACTGTATTTAGAAGTTGATTTGTATAGTTCTATGTCACTTATATGCTTTCCTATTATGCACCTCATTTAGTGACCGAGATCGAGGAGGACCTGGAGCTCTTGGAGAGTATCCTTCCAGAAGTTAATTATCCCTTTGACTCACAGCCAGGCAAGCCCTGGTTTGCATTTAAGTGCTATTTCAAAGTTTATATTTGTATCACTTATGTCTAGGATGAACTTTGTGCATTAGGTCTATGGTGCTTGTTACTCCACTTGCATGACCCACAAATCCCATTGAGTATTGGGTAGGTCTACAGCCCGATGAGTAGAAAATGCCATGCTTAAGTTTTCAGGAATCTGGTAGAAGTCGAGTAGTTAGAATCTACTCGCGAGATAGGATTTTATCACACGGGAAAGATTTGATCGGAGAATGGTTTACGAATATGAAATTGAGACCGAGCAGCGGGTAGGATGCAGTGAGATGTGGTCTCACGTGTGTAGGCCTGCTTGTGTCGACTGAGGACCGATCCGTGTGTGGCCCTGCGGGACAAGTTTGAACTGTACCAGATACATACTGGGCATATGGAACCCAGGAAACCGATGTAACTTTATAACTTAGTTGTTGAGGCATAGCCCACTGCTGATAGGGGTGGGTTGAGTGTAGCGAGGTGTAAATCGGCTGGCGGACCTTGTGCCCGCGATGGTCGGACCGGTTCGGCGTTTGAGTTTCTAGTGAAAGGTTGCTGCATGTGACGTGGTGAGGAGCATGGCATGCTACTTAGGCACAGGTGTATGTGACACGTTATTCGATTATTTGAGTACCGCTTGTTCCCTGCGCTGTGACATAGTAAATACTGAAGAAGTCAGGAGAATATGATGTATTGAATTATTATGGTTTTGAAACTTTGATTGCTGTCAAATATGATCACTAAAGTTACTTTTATTAAACTTCTAAGGTGCTGTTAATACTGGAAAATTAAGGATCAACATGTAAGCGAGTCATTTACTGCAATATCTATGCCTATGTTAAGTATCCCTGCATGTAGAGTTCCATGTTTAGGTGAGACGGTTGAGTCTTATGGAGCCTTCGTGCTCATGGTTGCTATATTAAGTTGTTTGCAGGTGAGACGTATGAAGAAGGGCCCAAGGATAAGGTGATGCCCCTATCTGGGTATACCGCCAAGTGGGAGCCCTGCACGCCGCCGTGATTGTTGTGTGCTGCTAGTGTGTAGCGTCCCCGGACTGGACGACTACACTTTTGGATAGCTAGGCTGAGAGTTTAGGTATGAATATTACTTCCGCTGTGTATTAAGTATTGTAAAAGACTTCCGCTGTTTATATAAATAAAGCTTTGTATTTTTTCATATTCTTTTCGTGTGTGCTGTTGGGTGCCGCATCGCACGGCACCACCCTCTGTGATTCCTGGAATGTGCGGACCCGGTCCTCTCAGTATGATAAATTAGAAACTCAGAGAATCCTAAAGAAATTCCTGAAAATAGCTCAAAACGAATTCTCATCAACCGTGAAGAATATTAGAAGTGATAACGGGACAAAATTCAAAAATACACAAGTTGAGGAGTACCTCGATGAAGAATGAATAAAGCACGAGGTTTCGGCACCCTACTCCCCTCAACAAGACGGGGTGGCCGAAAGGAAAAATAGAACACTAATTGAAATGGTGAAGACAATGCTTGATGAATAAAAGACATCAGACTGGTTTTGGGCTGAAGCAGGAACAACGTTTGTCACGCCACAAATCGGTTATATCTTCATCGACTCTCGAAGAAAACGCCATATGAGCTTCTTACCGGTAACAAACCAAATGTTTCATAATTTAAAGTATTTGGTTGTAAATGTTTTATTTTGAACAAGAAACCAAGGACTTCAAAGTTCGCTTTGAAATCTGATGAAGGGTTCTTGCTCGGTTATGATTTGAACGCCTACGTCTATCGTGTCTTCAAAAAGTCTTTGGCCTTGTTGAAGTATCATGTGACGTAGTGTTCAATGAGACGAATGGCTCCCAAGTGGAGCTAGTTGATGAGCGTGTGCTAGATCAAGAAGAAGCCCCAAGTGAAGCGTTGAGGAAAATGGCACTTGGTGATATTCTACCTCAAGAGCAACCATAGGACTAAAGTGCACAAGATGAACCTCAACAAGGAAGCAATGATTATGGGGGAGCCCATGCACAAGATCAAAATAAGGAAGACCAAGAAGATCCATATAACCACGAAAGCAATGATTTAGGGGGAGACAATGAACATGAGGACAATGAAGAGCAAGTAACTTCACAAGTCCCTCACCCAAGAGTACATCAGAGTGTACAAAGAGATCATCTCGTCAACAACATCATTGGAGATATTGCTAAGGGAGTAACTACTAGATCTCACATTGCAATTTTTTGTGAATATTACTCTTTTGTCTCTTTTCTGGAACCATACAGGGTAGAAGAAGCCTTAAAAGATCCAGATTGGGTGATGGCAATGCAAGAGGAGTTGAACAACTTCAAGAGAAATGGAGTGTGAGAACTGGTGGAAAGACCAAAGGCAAACATTGTTGGAACCAAATGGGTCTTTAGGAACAAACAAGATGAACCTGGAGTGGTAACGAGAAATAAAGCGAGACTTGTGGCTAAAGGTTACTCACAAGTCGAAGGTTTGGACTTTGACGAAACTTTCGCTCTCGTAGCTAAACTTGAGTTCATTCGTATGTTATTGGCATATGCTACTCACCATAATTTCAAGCTATATCAAATGGACGTCAAAAGTGCCTTCCTCAACGGTCCAATTAAGGAGGAAGTGTACGTGGAGCAGCCACCAGGATTTGAAGATCAAGAGTACCCCAACCATGTCTATAAACTGCGTAAGGCTCTCTATGGCCTCAAACAAGCTCCTCGAGCTTGGTATGAGTGCCTTGGAGATTTTATGACTCAACATGGTTTTACAATTGGAAAAGCTGATTATACTCTGTTCACAAAACACTTTGATGATCATCTATTTGTATGTCAAATCTATGTTGATGATATTATCTTTGGTTCTACTAATAAGTCATTTTGTGAATAGTTTAGCAAGATTATGACAGATAGGTTCGAGATGTAGATGATGGGTGAATTGAAGTTCTTCTTGGGATTCCAAGTGAAGCAATTACGAGAGGGCACGTTCATAAGCCAAACCAAGTACACGCAGTACATCCTCAAGAAGTTCAATATGGACAAGGCCAAGCCCATCAAGACACCCATGGCGACTAACGGACATCTCGACCTCAATGAAGATGGTCCAAATGTGGATCAAAAGGTATATCGATCTTTGATTGGCTCATTACTCTATTTATGTGCATCTAGGCCAGATATCATGCTTAGTGTGTGTATTTGTGCAAGGTTTCAAGCCGCACATAAAGAGTGTCACTTAATAGCTGTAAAAAGAATCTTAAGGTACCTTGTGCACACACCCAACTTGGGCCATTGGTATCACAAAGGATCCAAGCTTAACTTGATAGGCTTTTTCGATGTTGACTATGCTGGATGCAAAGTCGATAGAAAGAGCACGTCGGGGACTTGTCAATTCCTTGGTAGATCCCTAGTTTCATTGTCATCCAAAAAGAAAAACCCCATTATTCTTTCCATAGTCGAAGCAGAGTATGTTGCAGCCAGTAGTTATTGCGCACAACTACTTTCGATGCGACAAACTCTAAGAGACTATGGTTACAATCTGAACCATATTCCACTCCTATGTGATATTGAGAGTGCTATAAAAATTGCACAGAACCCAGTAGAGCACTCAAAAACTAAGCACATAGATATTCATCACCATTTCCTAAGAGATCATTCATTAAAAGGTGACATTGAAATTTCACATGTTAGGACTGAAAAATGACTTCCAGATATTTTCACCAAGCCACTAAATGAAAAGAGGTTTTGTGAGCTATGAAACAAGCTAACTATACTTGACTCTAGAAATGTGGCTTGAAACATTGCATACCAGATTGTGATTTCAATGTTTACTCATTTTTGCAAAAACTACCCCTTATCTCGATTTTCTCTTGAAAACTATTTAAATAAGTAAATCTTGATGAATTATGGCCATTGTATAATTGTTGATTGCTTACTGGTCATGTTCATCAAGATTATGTGTGAAATAATATCCTTTAGATCACTATTAGATCAAACAACCAAAATCTAGTTGTTTCAATTCAGTTTTGTCATGCTGACACCAGACTTGTCTGGCATCAGCACCGGACTAGTCCGTTGACACAAACTAGTCTGGCCCTAGTCCGACACACTGGACTTGTCCGGTGTCGACCAGACTAGTCCGAATTTATCGGGGTTAACCCTAATCCGCCGCCAGGAGCTCATCCTCCACCCTTCACGACCTCATTTGGTTTCTCTCTCCTCTTCCTTAAGCTCCAAAGGCGATTTCCACATCTAGCCACTAAAAATGTGGATTTATCCAAGAGAAATCTCCTTCTCGGCGCGGAGCTTTTCTACCCCGAACTCATGAGACACCAAGTCCGCTCCTTCAACGCGAATCTTTACTTTTCGGTAAAATCTCAATAAAACCCTAGCTCTCAACTTTCCTTGATTCTTGCTTAGTTTACTTGTCTCCTAGGGAATGAATTACTCTTCTAGATGAATTCCTACTAGTTCATAGTCCTTGTGAATTGATTCGAGTTAGATTTGGTTCAAATAGGAAAGTTAGGGTTCTTATGCCAGACCGGACTAGTCCAATGTTCATGTGCGGACAAGTCCGTTATACCGGACAAGTCAGCAATATGAAAACAGACAAGTCCGGCATCCGACATTTGAACTTTTAAATTCCTACTTGCACTTAGTCTCCAATTCTTTCCTATCTAATCCTTGAACCTTCTTGTCAGGCATGATGTCTTCAGGTTCCGAGGAAAGTTCATTTCACTATGATGAAGAAGTACAACGTGCTTGATTGCAGAGAGCCAAGGAGAAGGTGATGAAGAAAAGATATGATGTCAATGTCCACTCTCCTCCTTCTGACGACACTCTTCCTAAGAGAAGGAGAGTGGTAGTGAAGAAAGCTCAAGGCAAAAATGCTACTGATAACTCATCGGGGCCCAGGAGAAATCTTAACAAGGGCAAAGGACTTTCTAGTGGCCCTATTGGCCCATTGAAGATGGAAGCTCCTACTCACTACAACAGACATCCATCTAGTTCTGATTTCAGTGGCATTGGTGGTGAGCTAGCTGACAAGTTTAGGAAGGTAGAAATCTATGATCAGCCCAAACAATCAGCTGATCCCAGATTTTGGAGTAATTTCCATGCTGAATACTATGAGCATGTGTATTTAAAGATGAGGAATCCTGTCATTGAAAGTCATCGGGTTAATATCATTTATCTACAGTCCAAAAGATGTCAAGCCTATCAAGAGGTTCTGGAAGCCTTGGAGCTGCATGGACTGAAAGATCTAGTCTCTTTCCAGTGGGACTAGAACATTGAGGTCATCACTCAATTCTACTCAACTCTCTATTTTGCTTGTGATGACAGTGACAGGATGATTTGGATGACACATGGAGCACAGTACAGTGTCACTTATGAGGAGTTTGCAAGAATTCTTCACCTAGAAGATTCTTTGGAGAATGACATCATTATCCATAATCTGAAGCCAAAGATGCCATTCAAGTCTCCAACTACGAAGTACTTGAAGCCTTTCTTTGTTGTCCTTAACAAGATCCTGAAGAAGGCAATAGCTCCCAAGGAGGGAGATGCAGGGACTATTTAGGGCACCCTCAGGACATTGATGAAGGTGATAAGTAGGAAAAGGACTTTCAATGTCTTTGAGTACATGTACAATGACATTCAGAACATCTCCATCACTCCTAACATGTCATGTGGCTATGCAACTTACATCATGTATATGATTGAGAAGTCAAGGATGTGCCTTATACCAGACTCTGGCCCCAGAAGCCTACTATCTACACTGTTCCATCCGCACCCACCTCACCTGCACAGGAATAAAGATAAAAAAAGGGCTCAAGAAGGAACAAGATCTAAGGCTACTGCTCCTACTCCTCCACCTTCTAGAGAGTCATCTAGTGTAATTCTGAAGATGTTGTCATCCATCTTTGCTTCTTGTCGCAAAGTGGAAATGAAGCAGCATAAAGAGTGTCTGGCTAGGAAGAAGCATCAAAGATATGTGCAGGCCAACATCAAAGCCATCTGTAACAAGCTAGAGATTGAACCAGTGGGGTCCCCTCAGATTTCAGAAGACTCCAAAGAAGATATTACTGAGATGCCTCCTTTAACTGAACAAGAGTTGGCATCATTTGGATTGGATGGTGTTTCTGCTCCTCCTCCTCAAGCACCTAAATATGAAGAAGAAGATGAAGAGAGGACTGAGAATGAGAGAGGCAGTGACGATGAGTGATTCCACTCAATTTTTCCCTTTTTGGTGCCTTGATGCCAAAGGGGGAGAGATTGAGACTAGTTGTAGCTTTTAAGCCATTAAGGACTTCTTATCAAGGACATGTACTCGTTTTCAAACTATTGTAATTTATTTTGGATGTGCTTAATTTACTCAATGTGTGATTCTTGGTTAATGTTAATGTGATGATTGCTGCTATAACTGTCAAATGCTTATGTATTGCTCATCACATAGGTTGATCACACACTTGTTAGGCACCCCACCATAAAGAGTGCATATATGTGAGAAGCTTCTTTTTATTCATTTATTATTCTCATATATGCATGCTTTATGAAACTCAAATTTTTACTCTTAATTGTGAAATCTCAATTGATTGTCATCAATCACCAAAAAGGAGGAGATTGAAAGAGCATTTAGGCAATCCCTTGTGGGTTTTGGATGATTGATAACAAACAAATGAGATCCTAATGAATCTATTAAAATGACTACAGGTTAAGTAAAAATAACATAGTTGGGTGCACTAAAAAAGGTGAAATGAAGTGGTGTACAAAGAAGAAAAGCTCAACTATCAACGGAAGCGCAAAGTAGATTTAAATGTATAAGATGTGTGTGAGAGACACATCACAAGAGCTCAAGTCTTCGCGTAAGGGTAAGGGTTTAAGAACACCTAAAAATTCACTGAGCACCAGACTAGTCCGTTCATGGACCGGACTACTCCGCTTTACTCTCTGTTGTCCAAATACACTGTGCACCGGACTAGTTCGTTAACCTTTCTGGAATCCAATAACACGGTGCACCAGACTTGTCCGATCATGGACCAGACTAGTCCGTTAATGTCTCTGTAAATCCTTTTCAGTGCACTTCGGACATGTTCGTCCACAGGACAGGACTAGTCCGTTGAACTCTTTGATGTGCAATAACACATAGCACCGGACAAGTCCGTTCTTTTATCGGACTAGTCTATTCAACTGGCGTTCAATTTCACATGACACTGAATAGTCCGGACACCAACCGGACTAGTCCGGTATACCTCACACAATTAGGGTTTCTAGTATACTGCATTGCACGCTGACTTTTACATAGCACACCGGAGAAGTCCGGTACTCAGTACGGACTAGTCCAGTCATCGGGATCTCTAGCGGTAACTTTTTGGAAACCCTATAAGTAGGAGTTCCACGGCCCCACAATCATAACTTTCGATTCCTACTATTAAACTCATAAACCCTAGCGCCGCCACATGTCCCAAGAGCCCAAAAACATATCTCCCCACACATCTAAAGTCCAAAAAGGTGAAAATCAATTGAACACTTAGATTTGGGATTGGGAGATTGTCGTCTACACGTCGTAGAGCTCTTGGGATTTGATTTCTTTACACTCGTGCTATTTCTTGTAATCTTTTCAAGTGTATTTGATCATTTTATCATTGTAATTCTTGTGGGAGCCCTCAACGTGTGAGGTTGCCCCATAAACTCAGTGATTGCCCGTGATAGTGGAATCAAGTCGGCCTTGTGTGGTGACTTGACGAGGGAAAGGGTTTAAAGAGACCCGGCTGTGTGTGGGCTTCCTCAACGAGGAGTAGATCTCTTTGGTGTGATCGAACCTCGGTAAAAATCAGTGTCTTGCGTGCACCTTTATTTTTACATCTTAATTGATTGGGGCACATAGTTAGTCAATATTAGAATTTGAATGGCATATTTTTTCTCAAGTGTAACTTCACAACATCAATTGTTAATTCAAGTGACATTACTTGTTGTTCACATTTCCGTTGCTTTAAATGTTAAATCCTGAATCAACACTTAGTCAAATCGACAGTCACCTAGCACACCAGACTAGTCCGTACACACAACCGGACAAGTCCGGTCTATCAAGCATTTGACTACTTGATTAAGTGTTCAGGAAATTATCAAAAGCCTATTCACCTCCCCTCTAGACCACATTCAAAATCATTGTTGAACCAATGTTAATTCATAGCATAAGCGAATCATATTAACATAGTCATATCATAGCTAATTAGACTATAGTGAAGATTTTAGTGTTTATGATAATGTAATAAGCATAGTATAACACAATCATAAATAATACACTACAAGAAATGTGAAATAGGTTGTCAGGGATTTTATGATCATCGGGGTCATCGCTTTTAAATAAATCAAAAGTGTCGGTTTTACAAAACCGACGCCTATAAATTAAAAGCGTTGATTCCAGTGTGGGGACCGACACACATAATAAATAAGTCGGTCTTTCTGACAAACCAACGCACATAAAATAGTATGAGTGTCGGTTCAGTCCCACACCGACACCCATAATAAATTTGACCGGCCGCTGGCCGCCCTTCAAAAAAATTCCCATCCGCGCACGCTTCCCATACGAATTTTCCCGTCTGCGCACGCTCCCCATACGAATTTTTTAATTGAGCATTGTCTTTAAATGGACCTCTTCTCTTTCTCCCTACAATGTATTCTCTTTCTCCCCTGCGCACCCTCGGTCTCATCGACTGAGCCCACCGTCGCCCCAGCCGTCCCTCCGTGGCCGACGCAACATCCTCCTTGGCGCCCCGGCCCCCGCGCCCGCCGCCTCCTCACTACAAGAAACGCGATCATTTGTGATGGTTGCATTTATTTGCAACGGCCAGCCGTCGCAAATAGCGTAATTTGCGACAGCTTGTCGTCCGCCATCGCAAATAAAGAAGCTGTCGCAAATAACATATTAATTGCAACGGCCAACCCTAGGGCCGTCGCAAATAACCTATTATTTGCGACGGCCAACCCTAGCGCCGTTGCAAATAAGGAGACCGTCGCAAATAAGAGGTTATTTGCGATGGCTACAAAAAATGCCGTCACAAATAAACGTAATTGCAATGGCCGTGGACCGAGGCTGTCGCAATTAAGGAAGCTGTCGCAAATAAGGGCTTCTATCTGCCGCCCCCAACCCTGACGGTTCATTCACCTCCACTGCCTCACCCCCGCCGCACTGCCGCGACCCCGCCGCCGTCCCGCCGTCGCCGCCCCGCCGCCGCCGCCCCCGCTCCCGCCGCCGGCCTGCCGCAGACCCACCCCCGCGGCGCCGCCCTGACCCCGAGCCGCGCCCTCGCCCCGCGCGCCGCCCCGACCCCGAGTCGCCCCCATCGCCGGCCCGCCGTAGCCGCCCCGTCGCCCCCACTCCGGACGCCAGCCTGCCGCCTCCCCGCCCCCCCCGCACGCTGCTCCGACCCCGAGCCGCCTCACACCGCCGACCCGCCTTCACCGCCCCGCCGCCGCCTGCCCCGCCCCTGCAGTGCCGCCCCTCTGGCCGCCGGACCGCCTTCACCGCCCCGTCGCCGCCTGACCCGCCCCTGCAGCGCTGCCCCTCCGGCTACCGACCCGCCTTCACCGCCACGCCGCCACCTGCCCCGCCCCTGCAGCGCCGCCCCTTCGGCCGCCGGCCCGCCGCGCCATCGGCTCCGTGCCCTAGCCTCGAACAGCAGCGCCGCCGTCCCTCCGACACCACCGGCCGCCGACCTCCTCCAACGCCGTCTCCTCCAACGCCGCCGTCCCTCAATGCCTCCGCTGACTAGGTATGGGAATGCGTTTGAATGATGGAATGTGACGATGATGCAATGTTTAGATGATGGATGTTTGATGCAATAGTTAAATTTTCAAGTTTTGTTTGGTAATGCATGATGGACGTTTGAATGATGGAATGATTAGATGATGCAATGTTTAGATGATGCAATGTGGTAATGTTTAGATGATCCTACTTTATTGCTAGTTATGTTTAGATGATGCAATGTTTTAAATTGTGCATGCTCATATACGTGCTCATATATGATCATACATTGCTAGTTATGTTTAGATGATCCTTCTTCATTGCTACTTCATTGCCAATGATCATACACATGCTCATATAACATATTGTCTATTGTTTGATATTTATTTTTTTATTGGTGCTTATTGTTTATTGATATTTAATGTTTTTGAGTGACTACTTAATATATGTAAATAAAGGGGTTTTGGTCCGGCTCGGACCAACCCGGAAGGGCACGACACGCAATAAGTGTGATCGTGTCGTGTAGACCATAGTAGTCAAGGCGACATGGAAGTGAACGGGTTGGTAAGGACGTCAATGACCCGCGATTGCGTGGACGGTGGAAATGGATGTGGAATTGTCATCTAAGACCAACTTTCCTCTCACTCTTTCTCTAGTTCTTTACTCTCTCTTAAATGACTTGAAAATGAAAATGAGCAACGTAACCTATAGCAATGTATTACCCGTTTCGAATCAGCACGTCTCACATGCCATTGGCATGTGAGACGTGCAGGTTCGGAATTGTCCCTTTTTGGACAGCCTCGGAGTGACCGAGGGGGCGTGGCTTGTGACGAGACGCGGGTCCAAATTTGGACGAGATTTCGGTGGCGTAACCCTATTGTTCTCTGCTGCACCATTTTTGGGCGTGCAGTGGAGAACAGCGGGGTTATGCTGCCGAAATTTCGTTCAAATCCGGATCACGCGTCTCGTCATGAGCACGCTCCGCTCGGTCACTCTTGGGTGGGTTTAGGATCTATCTTCCTAGGTTGTAGGGCCGTGACATAACACAACAATATATTATCGACAATTTCTTTCGCGTTAAACTGCAGAGTCAAACATGGGTGAAGACCGCAGTTGGATGTATACTGGCTGGAAGAGCAGAACTGGTGATCACTCCGATGAGTGGTTTATCAAGTTAGATCAATTTTTGGATCGAGCATTTTCGTTGTCAACGGAAGATATGGCGCGGTGCCCATGTACAAAATGCCGGAACACCAAGTTTTTGAGAAGATTGGAGCTTTCGTTTCACTTATGTTGAAACGGTTTCACTCCACATTATGAAGTGTGGACCTTTCACGGCGAGAATAATTCTCGAGTCATAGCCGAAGTGGATGATGATGATGATATAACAGAGGTTGATAGGATGGATGAGAGGCTAGAAGCTCTTGAAGCGGAGGATCCTCTTACAAATGAGGCAGAGAAGTTCTTCGAGGAGCTGAAGAAATCACAAGAGCTGTTGCATGAACACACGGCTGTGACCGTACTTGCTTTCTTGACCAGATTTATGGCAATTAAGTCCAAGTACTTTTTTACATCAATTGCTACAATGATCTCATGAAATTGATCTGCGATATCCTTCCACAACCTCACAAAGCGCCACCAGATATGTATCAGTCAAAGATCAAGATATCTGGTCTCGGTATGAAGTATGAGAAAATCGATGTGTGCCCAGACAACTGCATGCTATTCTGGAAAGAGCACGCCAATGAGAAGATGTGCTTGAAATGTGGTAAATCGAGGTATGTCAAAGTTGTTAATGACGATGGCGATAATGTGATGATAGATGTCGCACATAAGCAGCTTCGTTACTTGCCTGTGACACCTCGTTGAAGCGGATGTTTCTCTCAAAAAGAACCACAAGACACATGAGATGACACAAAGAAGGTAAACGTGAGAACAAAGAATTCTTGACGCATCCATCCGACGGTGATGCATGGAAGGCGCTAGACCATTTCGATCCAGACTTCTCTCGTGATGCGAGGAATGTTCGCATCGGATTAGCGACACATGGATTCTCACCGTTCAGTACGAACGCCACACCATACTCATGTTGGCCTGTCTTTGTCTTTCCGTACAACCTACCACCTGCTTTTTGTACGAAGAACGAGTTCATGTTTCTCAGCCTCATTGTACCTGGACCTGATCATCCCGGGTCACGTCTCAACGTGATGTTAAAACCGCTGATCGAAGAATTGAAAGTCTTGTGGACAGGAGTCGAAGCGTACGACAGTTACAAGAAGCAGAAATTCAACCTTCGAGCTGCTTATTTGTGGTCCGTCCATGATTTGTCGGCATACGGCATGTTTTCCGGATGGAGCACTCACGGTCGTCTGACGTGTCCGATATGTGCTTCAGACACGGATTGCTTTCGACTAACTCATGGAGGCAAAATATCTTACTTCGATTGTCACAGACGTTGGCTGCCCTCGAATCATATAATTAGGCAGCAGAGGCATGTCTTTCGAAAGAACACTGTTGTTACTAAAGGACCACCGAAGCGTCTCAACGGGTCAGAAATTTCTGATATGTTGGACAAATTTGTGCCTGATGAAGGTCGTCCTGGATATTTCGTAGGTTATGGAGAGGAACACAATTGGACTCACATATGTGGACTTTGGGAGCTACCATATGTGAAGTCGTTGATTCTAATGCACAACATTGATGTCATGCATCAGGAGCGTAATATGAGCGAAAGTATCATAAGCACTTGCATGGATATGCCTGGCAAAACGAAAGACAATTATAAAGCTAGACTAGATTTGGCAGACATTTGTCATCGTCCAACTCTTGAAATCTCTGAAAGTGGTGGAAAGCCACGTGCTTCTTTCTGTCTTCGATCGAAAGAAAAGAAAGAAGTTATGAAATGGATGAAAACTTTGAAATTCCTAGATGGTTACGCAGCTAGCCCGAAATGACCTGTAAATGTTAACATAGGAAACCTCACTGGGTTGAAGAGTCATGATTATCACATTATAATGGAAAGACTCCTACCTGTTATGTTCCGAGGCTATCTAGATGATGCAGTGTGGAAGGTTTTAGCCGAGCTCAGCTATTTCTATAGACAGCTTTGTGCTAAAGAAATCAAGATCGGGATGATGGATAAGTTAGAATAGGAGATACCCATACTTTTATGTAAGATGGAAAAAAATTTTCCACCGGGTTTCTTCAATCCAATGCAACATCTGCTTATCCATCTTCCATTTGAAGCTAAAGTTGGCGGTCCTGTGCAATATAGGTGGATGTATCACATTGAAAGAGTGCTACGATATCTGAAACCAATGGTTGGCAACAGGGCAAGGGTGGAAGGGTGCATCGCTGAAGCATATGCTCTTAAGTAGGATACTTTTCAAGTGTCTACTTTGCGGAAGAAAACAATATCAATACTTCGGCGATGCGGTACAATGTGGACGAAACACCCCCTCTAAGCGACCTTTCCATTTTTCAAACGAGAGGCGCCACCGTTGGTAGCTACACGACATACGTGCTATCCGAACATGAAAGGACTGTCGCTTTACTCTACATGTACGCAAATATAGAAGGAATGCAAGAATACTTGGAGTAAGTGTTTCTCCTACGTTTATGCTAATCGATATATTTTGCTACACATGTACTCTAAAAGATGTTTTTTCATGTTCAGCGAGTTCCACACACAATATTGGCCACATAGGAATCAACCTACGACCAAACAAGTAGAAGTGATGCGAAAGGAAGGAATAAATGGGGGGGCCGAGTTTTCTATCTTGGTTTCGAGAATATGTAATATTCTCTCGTCTTCTATGTATTATAAATTACTATTATTAAAGAAGTATTATTTTAACTCACAATCATTTATGATAGTGTCGGACTCACAATGTCCATGAAGATTTGCGGCGGCTATCTTATGGATTGGTGAATGTTAGAAGCTATGGTCGATATGACGTAAATGGCTTCCGATTCTATACAACTCATTTTGAAGCTCATCGTCCTCTCGCGGCAACATCAAATTCCAGTGTTGTGACGAGAGCAATGGACACTCAAGGGAATTTAACCGATTATTATGGGATCATTAACAAAATTCTTGAATTTACTTTTACCGGAAATAAGACCCTTCGAGTTGTCTTCTTTGACTGTGACTGGTTTGATCGTACTCATGGAACTCGAGAAAACCAATTTGGAATGGTGGAAGTGAAACATAAGGACCGACTACGAGGTTACGATACATTTGTTCTTGCGCATCAAGTTGAACAAGTGTATTATCTACCTTATCCATGCACGAAGATCAGTGCTTGGTGGGTGGTATATAAGGTGAATCCTCATGAGCGGCTATATACTCCTGGGGATGATGGTTACCATGATAGCGAAGACGTTGAAGAAGTGTACCAAGAAGAAGAGTTGCCAGACACTTTTATCGTCGAGCTTGGTGCAAGACTCGATCAATTAGTTGGAGATGTTGAAGACGTTGAAGATGTAGAGGCAGATGATACACGAAAATGAAATTAGAACAGGCCACGATGGAAGATCGTTGGGCTGGTTTAAGGAGTAGGGCACAGACACATGACAATGATGTTGATGAATTTTGAAAGTGACTACAAGTAATGTTTTCTTGAAGATAGTAACATGAATTTTATATATTTTATTTGCATATTTACTAATTATCTAATCACAATAGGATGGCGTCAAAGAAGGGTAAGAAGGTGCCGCCGACGAGGGGGTTCTACCCCTCTAGACCTGAGGACACTTTCGTTGGTGCCTCGTCGACTGGCAGCAGACGCTCTCAGCTGCTGGGGCACGTTCAGACCAGCTCTAGAGCTTCGTCACAGGTAAATGTCACTCGTTTTTGACAAATTCTTTAAATTCAATTTCACATTAAACTTACTTATGAATCATTTGAATGTTGTAGTCCTCACGGGCTGACTCAGAGGCTGCGGCGCCTTCGGTGAGCCAGCCCTCGGCGTGCCAGCCCTCGGCCTGCGAGAGGCAGCTCCACGCAGGCTTCTTCGGTGGGCACGACTAGTCGTCGCGCCTCGCAGAGGGACATTGAGATGCAGTCCCTCTTCAGGCGTCAGGAGGAGTCAGAACGCCAAAGGATCATGATGGAGGCCACGATTCAAAGCCAGGCAGCAGCGTTGGCGCAGATGCGGGAAGCAATGGAGGTAACAAAATAAAAACTAAAGTTCTCATTAATTTAGCGTAAATGACTTGCTAATAGATAGCATTTAATGTTTGCAATGACAGACCATGGCTCGGGCGCAAGGTCTGGGAATCCAGCTACCGGTACTACCACCGGTCCTTCCTAGCGATCCTTCTTCAGCGGGTCAGGTAAGTTTCTATGTAATCCTTCTTCTCCAGCGTAATTAGATTGAGATAGATGAAAGAGAGAGATAGTTAGATAGAAGAAAATGATTAAGATAGAAGAAAGAGAGCGATAGAAGAAAGAGAGACAGAAGAAAGAGTGAAAGATAGTTAGATAGAGTAAGAAGGGAATGAAGAGAGAGAGTAAGATGTAGATGGAGATAGAGAGAGGGGAATATAGAGGGAGGGAGATGTAGATGGAGATAGAGGGAGGAAGATAGAGGGAAAATGATAGCAATAGAGAGATAAAGTGAGAGAGAAAGATAGAGTGAGAGACAAAGAGAGAAATGAAAAGAGAGAGGAAAAGAGGGGGATCTAGATGAAGATAGAGGGAGAGGAAGGGAGGGAGAGAGATATTGATGCATTTATATTCTAACTCTAAGTTTCATTAATTGCAGGGATCCGCGACGGCTTCACAAACGTCGCTGCCTTCGCTACCGCCGCCTGGAATGAGGCGCAACGACGACGACTTCGACTTCAGAGGTGGCTCCGGAGGTCAGAAGGAGTGAGCCCTTTTATTTGCTTTGTTGATGACGATGTGAGATGTATCAGAATTTTAGTTTGTGATTGTGATGATGTTTGTGTATACTGTGATTGTGTGTATATACTGTGTTTATTGTATCTGTTCTGTGATTCTGGCCATCGAGTCGGGTAGTATTTTCTGTTTTTTAAAAAAATAAAAAACCTTATTTGCGACGGCTTTTTATACAGTACAGTCGCAAATAAGGAGTGGGGCCGTCGCAATTAAGCAACTGTAATTTGCGATAGCCTGACCGTCGCAAATAAGCTTCAATTGCGAAGGCCCGGCCGTCGCAAATAGCGTCATGGGTCCCGGAGGAGGACACGTGGGCCCTGCCCACTAAACTTATTTGCGATGGCCTGGCCGTCGCAAATAGAGGCACTTAATTGCGACAGCCTGGCGGTCGCAAATAAGTTTTAATTGCGACGGTCTGGCTGTCGCAAATAATGTGGCGGGGCCCACCGGCCCCGCGGCAATAACTTGCGACGGCCTCTTCTAGCCGTCGCAATTAAGCTTATTTGCAACGGTGGCCGTCGCAAATAAGCTTAATTGCGATGACTTATTTGCGACGGCCAAAAACCGTTGCAAATAAAGAAAGCCGTCGCAAATAGCTTATATGCGACGGCATTTGGCTTATTTGCGACGGCCTGGCCGTCGCAAATCGTGGGGATTCCTGTAGTGCCTCCAGGGCAGACGCTGCCTCTGCCTGGCTCCCCGCCCCTACGCCCGCAGTCTCCGCCTCGACGCGCTGGCCCCAGTGCCCACCGCCTCCTCTGCAGCCGACGTCGCCTCGGCACCCCGAACCCCGCCGTCTCGCGCCTGCCGCCTCCTTCGCGCGCGTTGCCTCCAGCTCAGCTCCTCGCCCTCCGCGCCTATCGCCTCGTCCGTGCCCCTGCGCTCATCACCTCGAGCGCGCCTGCCTCGGAGACCGCTACAGACCGCCGGCTCCGACCACCATAAAACGGACGAACTTTCGCGTGCAAGGGAATTCTAAACGGAGTTTGTCTGCTGAATCCCGGTGTAAAAAAACAAAAAAAAACTCGGTGCAAGAGAATATCAGTGTAAAAAAATAGAAAAAAATGACTCGGTGTAAAAGAATCCCGGTGTAAAAAACAAAAAAAAGATAAGGGCGTCAGTTTCTGTGGCCGGCACACAAATGTCATTTAAATATGTCGGTTCACATAACCGACACATATAAATTTTAGGGGGTCGATTTTTCTAAACCGACGCTCATAAAAGATAAATGTGTCGGCCACGACTCACTTATAAGTTAAATGCGTTCAACGAATCTCGTCGGGTAAGAGCGTCGGTACACCGACACTTTTAGTTTATGAATGCCGATTTCTATATGCAACCGTCATTCATATGGCCAACACCCTTTTACTAGTTTCTTGTAGTGCTATCACCTTATAGCAACAAGATTAATTAAACAAACATGCACCACTCAATGTCCCACTGTTCTAGTGACGCGTGCTCCATACAGGACTTGGACTGTAGCCAGAGCTGAGCGGGAGATGTAGGCGGAGCTATCTCACCGCAGCATGCACATGTGTGCCTTGAGATTCGGCAAAGTGGAGGTGGTCAGGGCAAGGCCAGTGACCTCAGCCAGGTGCCAGCCTCATGCACGAACTCCGGTGCCACACCACTGTCGCTGTTGGGCTTCTGGGACGATGGAGGAGAAAGATCCGGTTGCACTTAAATTGGCTGCAATGCAAGAGTAGGAGGCAGCACTAATGATTGGCCGCATGTGTGCCCGTAATGACTTTGAGGATGGGGAGACACGGATGAGAAAGCAGTCATACAAATGGACATGGATGATGAAGATGAGGTTACCTTATCCTACTTCCCGCGGTCCACCCATCCCAGCGTTAAACCCTGCTATCAGTTGGTGATGGGAGATGATAGTTTACCAGGCTGAAACAATGGTTCCAAGTCCTTGTGTGCTGCCCATAATCAAACTAGTCTGTTGTTTCTAGCAGTTTACTGTTCTGTCTTGTGTGTCCATGATTGTAGTGTCATCTTATTAATCATGCTATGATGTTTTCTGTTCTTGGATTTTTGGTAGTTCTCCCTTCTTCTTCCAATACAATAATATCAAGCTACATACTACTAGAGCAGCTGACTACTCTTGCAACAGCACCGACTCGTAGGTGCTTTCATTGAGCCACAATAGTCACGCTTGAAAGATGCTTGGGCTCTTGTATATGATTGGATATGGATCTTTGTTCGGCCACTGCTACAATATTGTCCTTGGACTGCATCAAGGTAACAGGAACGAGGGCTGCCAAAATAGTATTTTTTTTCCCCTATTTGCTATCTTAATTAACCTGGAAACAGTCTGGCACCTCTTTGTTGAATGTCCCATTGTGCAACTGATCTGGAGCAAGATTTGTGTTCATTACAGTAAGATAGGATACAAAAAAAGTTTTCCATTGGGCGCTGAATCTAGCACTTACTAGAGAAGCAGTCCACCATTTCCCCTTACAAAGAAAAAGCTCACCATTTATCAAACCAGTGGACATTAAGTAGCATACTGGACCAAACTCAAGTGGAAACAAAACAGAATGACTAATGTCTAGTACACAATCTAAATAAACATATAAACACGAGCTCTTTAAAAATACAAAAAATGTCAAAAAGGGGTGGAACAAATTAAGAAGATATTTACATTGTCCTCATATTGCTCCTCGTCTTCTTCCTCTTCGTGCTCTTCCTTCTGCTCCTCTTGTCCTTCCACCTTTTTATCCTAGGCGCGGTACGCAAATGTAACAAGAAAACAAAATATATTTGGGCATCGAGTTCAGTGATTGAAATATAGAAAATGTATTAACCATTTTTTCTTTATTATATTTGATCACATACGCTATATTTGAAAATCTAGCACAAATACAAGTATGCATATGGCTAATAAGATTGCTACATCCTCTGTACGAGTGGAGAAGGACAAAGACCAATTGTGCGCTTGCATGTGTACTAGTGAGCACTTGCAATTAAATGAACTTTCTCTCTTCTTATTACAACCAGAATATATAACCTGTACTAACCCAAGCACAGTCCGAACGAAGAATATTCAAAAATACGAAAAGGATCAACATTAGAACAAAACTACACAAAATGGGTGTGCCTTACCGTTTCCTCCTGCCGCTATTCCTCTTGTTCCTCCTCGTGCTTCTTATAGGCATATTCCTCTTGCTGCCCTTCCTCCTCTTCATCCATCTCCTGTTGCTCACTGTTGTCCGTGACTGAGCTGAGCTTCCTCAAGAGACCAAACCATCACCCATCTCCCACACCATTAGGGAGAAGAGGGAGAAGGCGCCTAGGCTGGAAGGCTGCGGCCGAAATGGGTGAAAAGGTTGGCTATGGGAGAATTAAGGTTCCGGCCCAAACATATAATTTTATTCTTTTTGTTCTTCTCTTCTAATTCAAACTTGAATTCAAACAAAATGTTAGCAATTTTTCTATATTAAAATTTCACTTAGTAGCAAACACATGTATTCAGCTTGTAATAAAACATTTTTATAAAATTACTCATTATCACACAATTATACTTCTACATATTATTTTTTATTTTATTTCTTCCTTTTATATTCTGTTATATTATTTGAATTGGAATTTACTTGCATTTGAAAAACCGGGTGTTACAACTCTATTCCCCTTAAACGGAATCTCGCCCTGAGATTCAGAAATGTTGGGCCAAATAGAGGACTAGGTTTTAGCAAATCGGTAAACTACGCCTTTTCCAAATATTTTATTTTTGTTTCCATTTCGACTTTGGTTTTCAAACAATTATTCTAAAACATCCCAAATTTAAAATATCACACAAATGCGATAATAAAACTTAATAAATTTGTTCGAAATAATTTTAAGAAAATGTTTCACTACAACATACGCTTACACAATTCTCTTGGTTTCTCATTATTATATTCAAGTATAAATTTTATTACCAATACAATTATTATTTTGAACGGGTTATCACGAGGTCTGATTCTTTTTTTTTCATCTCTATATTTTATTTGAATTCAAACATATCTGTGACAACTAAAGTTTGCATTTTTCACATGGAGACGGTATGAATGAAATGTTGATTGATTTAATTTTTTAAATAATTATCACCTACTTCCAAACATTATGATTATAGTCTTCTACTTTCCCTGTATTTTGAATCTTGAGTTTGGTCAACATTTCTAGTGTGGTTTCAAAATAAAATGTGTCACTCAAATACATTAAAATGTTGAATACATAAATTCATTTTTTCATATTTTTTATTTTCAAATATACGAGTGTTACAATTCCTCCCCCCTATAACAAGGAATCTCGCCCCAAGCTTCAAGCGAGTTGGTAGGAAGAAAAGATTCAACTAGCGATCAGCTACCCCTTTAAACAATAAAATTGTTATCATTTTTATTGTTATTAATAGACAACGTTTTCTAATTCGTAACACAAGGCATTAACTTCACTCGTTAAATAGTATGGGGCCTAAACGAGTGAAATATAGCTTTCTTCAAGCACTCTTTGTCTCGCTTCCTAATATCTTCATTTGTTGATCTCGAAGCTCCCTGCGGATCGCTTGTAGTCTTCATCTTCACAGTTGGGGTCAATGGGAAGTCTTAGAAATCCATTCTAACTAAGGACGGGTTCCTAGAGTCGTCATATAGCTCTGATACCACTTTGTCATGCACCGTCTTACATTATATAAAATCGGACATAGACTACATGTATGGCAGGATCAGTTAGTCATACATGTAGGACAAATAGTGATAAACTATTCTATATCAAATAAAATCAACGATTTATACCTTTAAATGATTTTGAATAGCAACAGAAGAGGAAATGCAATAGACAATCCACAAGCAAATTGACTGGTAGCAACACAACCTTCTCTACACCGTCTTCAATTGATCTTCATTCCGTCGAGCAACATTTATAATAGATAAAATGGAAAGAGTCGTGAGTACAAAGAGTGCTCAGCAAGTGTGGGAAATAAATGACATGCAGGCAATGAACAAGAAAGGCTAGACACTAGTTTGCGCACTAAGCAACCTATCCTTAGTTTACCTTAGCTTCCTATTTACTAGGTGAATCATCCCAATATCCGAATACAATAATAAATATCGTCATGTTCCATCTACCTGACCAACAAGACCGTTCAGGTTCCATCCACCTGAACACCGAGATATTGGGTTCTATCCACCCGACTACCAACTCACCGGGTTCCATCCATTCGGCTACCAAGAACCAACCAAACCAACTAATCATGATAGAGTTACTATCCTGCTCTTGACCATGAGCATGACTGTCTAGAAAGTTTAATACTCTACAGAGTTTGTACCACCGTATCCACAAGTCGTGATTTTGTCCCCTGTTGTCAGGTGAACTAAAGCCTCCATTATGCCTGTGGCGGCCAACCACATTACACACTTCCATAGTGTGCAGCCAGAAGGTCACTATGATTCCATTACAAAGAGTCTCCAGACCCGTACAGAACCACTGAGGTTTCACCGCTAACAGCATATCTGGAGTACACCCTCCGCTTCTGAAGCCCCCTCTTGAACCTTGCGGATCCCGGAGCAGTAAATCCCTGAACTCATTCTCCGCACCGTCTAATGACCCATACTAAATCCGGTGGACATCTAATTAATTGGCCAAGCTGAGCCAAAACAGCATTGTGGTGGCACAGTGTAAGCTAGTTCACAAAGTCCCATGAACCGGTCCTTAGAATCTACACAGGCACTAACACAAAACTGAGTCTTGTGCATATTGCACCCACCAAAACAACCAGCCTACTAGATTCCTACCATCTACATCATCATCATCAATACCACATGTATAACTCATTAGTAATAAATTAAATATATCAGTAGCCCCTTCCACTTACTAATCATGGCTAAGCGTAAAACACATACCCAAACCCAACCATACCATCCAAACCCGGCTACAAGGAATAATGTGGAAATCTAGTAAATAACCTAACATGGGATTCAATTTTAAAGACAAGCATGCAACTACACTAGCTAATGTCCTAAATAGGTGCAACATGGTCAAGGGCACTAGCCTTTTCTTATATAGTTGCTCAGTCTTCTTGATTGAACTCTTGGTCTTCAAAGTCTTTATGTCGATAATCGATCGTGACACAAACACGTATAAACTACCATCAAAAGAGAGAACAAAATAAATCGACAACAGTACATCATAACTACAAAGTGCGTTATCAAAACTACTACACAGAGACTTTTTGGGAGAACGAAGACCTAGGCAGGATAATGACTTAAATCAGAGTTATGAGTATTTTAATATGTTATATTAAAGTCCCTAGTAATTTATACTATTTATTCAAGTGGCCAAAACAATTATATTAATTAATTATAGTTTTATAGAACGAAAAATATATATTATGTGGGTTTATACTATTTCATATTAATTTCTAGGGCTTTATATTTTTTTTAATGGATCCTAGTTGTTGAAATATATTTTACATTGGACTTTAGAATTTTTCTGAACTTAAATTACTATTTTATATGCTAATCTGAAATTTATTATATTTTTTATGACTACAATCATTAATATAATTTATTACATGCGCTAGAATGCTATTATAATAATATATAGTGATGTATATATAAATCTAACACTGTTTTAGTGGCTAAAGTATTATTTATAACATTTCTAGGGATTTAAATGATTTTTCAGAGCTTACAAGATTACAGTAACATCCATTTATTAACAGAGGCCTAAACGCTAAAACAGTGAACTATGGGGGTCTGAGAATAAATCTATCGCAAAAAGCATGATTACACGCAAAGATAAGGTCGATTATGTAAACGTGAGGGTTTGTTTGTAATTTAACGAAAGGGTCAAGGTGATTAAATGCTAACGGGCGAAAAGGTACATGGGGATGTAATGTGGAGCATCAGATTTAATTTGGATGGCCAGTATTTTTTTTATCGAAGGGGTACACTACTTCTAATCGAAACTGTTGCTAGATGATATGATGGCTAGGGATGCAAGAAGTACCGTGCTTCTTCTTCCCAGGGCTGGACAGCAGCGCCACCATGGATGGTAGGAGAAGCTCACCGGGAAACTCAATTTTGCGGCTAAGTCACGCTAATCACTATGCTAATCGCTTAAATTGATGTCGAGGATCTGTTCGAACTTATCGCGAGGTGTTTCGTAGTCTGGGGAGGCGCGGGAAGCTGTCCTCGATGGCGCAAGGCACTGGAGGTTGACGGACTTTGTCGTGCGGGCGTTACGGTGGCCATCCTTCGTCTTCTTCACAGGAGGGAGCTGCTTTGTTGCATGGCACAACCCTGTGACGTGCCAGTTTGGTGAGGCGACGATGGGGAAGACGCAGCATCGAAGAGGGGCGGAAGGAACTCACCGGAAATTGGCGAGCTAGGGTTTGGGGCGGCGGCTGGTGACGGGGGGATCAGGGAGGCTCTCTAGTGGACCTGCGAAGCATGAACACACTTTATTACATTCCACCAGCGACTAGCGCGGCCAAAATGTCAGGCGGCGGTGGCGTCTTACCAAGGGGAAGGCAGCGGCGATTGCTCGAGATTCTGGGGACGGCAAAAACCCTAAGCGGCGCGGGCGGTGGATTATATAAGCAGAGGTTCCATTTTGGAAGGGACATCGGCGAGGGAGTCAAGATTTGCAGCGAGGTTGCCGGTTTGCTCGGATGGGCGCTCATGCAGTGCAAGTCTAGCGCGGCATAGCTTGGTGGGGCAGAAGTTGACCCCGACGGGCAGACCCCATGAGACAGAGAGAGAAGAGGGAGAAGGCGTCTAGGCTGGCAGGCTGCAGCCCAGCGGGGTGAAGAGGTGGGCTACGGGAGAACTAAGGTTTTGGCCCAAACGAATAATTTTATTCTTTTTGTTCTTCTCTTCTAATTCAAACTTGAATTCAGACAAAATGTTAGCAAGTTTTCTGTATTAAATTTTCACTTAGTAGCAAACACACGTATTCAGCTTGTAATAAAACATTTTTATAAAATTACTCATTATCACACAATTCTACTTCTACGTATTATTTTCTTTATTTTATTTCTTCCTTATAAATTCTGATTTATTATTTGAATTGAAATTTGCTTGCATTTGAAAAATCGGGTGTTACAGCACCACTGTGGCATGAATCTATTTTGAAGCAAGGATCGATCGCATGGTTGTGATGAACAATGTGGCAGCAAGAAAAATGGTGGTTGCGGTGATTATGACACTATCTTGGGGAGCAGCAGACATGGCAAGAGTCGTTATCACAGAAGATGTTTCGATAGCAGTTAATGCGGTCACATGGTGAGAGATTGCCACCGGTAGAGAAATATTACAGTGCTGCTCGCTGATGTTTATGAATCTACAGCACTGCTGTGAATACCATGTCATGGTGTCATAGTTTATGGGGTGTTTCCTAGGTGTAAATATAGCAACCAAAAATTATGCCACATGTGTGCTACAAAAACCTCTCGGCAGAAAATCGATCTAATCAAGAAAATTGTGTGTGCGACTATTTTTGACCTGTTCAGACGTAACAAACTAGTAGAGATTATAGAGAATCAGGTAACAAAACTAATTCAATAAAAAATACATAAAACCTTGAGTAGAACTCAAGTTATAATCAAAAGATTGAGCAAAGATCAATCTGTTCTATCCGAGCAAAGAACATATTGTTATGTTGCAGCACAGACCTTTCCATGGGGTTTCTCAAGAAATTACAAGAGATGGCAGTTTGAAACCCCTTTTTTAAATTATTATTTAATGCTCGTGCCTGTGTTTAGTATGACCTTCTGAGTGAAACAAATAACTATATGATATGTCCAAATCATCGACATAAAACACTATAGCCAACACTCAATCATTAACGTTTTGATCATCTAGTAAAATATTAGACATAAATCTCAATAAAGTACGAGGAAATGGTTCCATCTTTCTATCAAAATCAATGTTCACTTGCAAAGTGCATAGTAGGTTACTCCATCCATTTTGTTTTATTTGACGCTGACTAATTCATCGTCAAATAAAATAAACAGAATGTTGTATAAAGTTTGGTAAAATCTGTAGCCTCAGCTCACTACTGCAAGATCACAACATAGACCAAAAACATATGAGTTAGCAGTGGGTCGCCTAATTCCTCTTTGGGTGCCTCCATCTTGTGGACTAACACCAGATAGCATAGGAGTGGTATTCAACATGTTTGGCTTTGAACTTGAGGGTATTTCACCTGTATAAAATGTTCTAAATATCATCAGATCAAAGTGCATTTTTGGATGATTTGACACCCCACGATAGCCATCATGATAGCATCAGGAACAGCCTGAGATATCGAAGCAAATGGTCCTTGATCGATGTCAATGTTGACCTGCCCTTGTCCCTCAATTGCTGACAAGCCACCAAGTGGTCAAAGAAGAACTTTCATCTTCACGGCCCATAAGGCTTAGTTGGTGTCTGTGAGCTGCGGATACTGGAGAGGCACACTGCTGCCCCCTAAAGACAAATGAACGATCATGGCTCCCTCACTGTTGTCCCAGCTGCCCTGACTTGGTTCCTCACTGTCGGTCTTCCTGCCCTCATCTCTGCTGCCAAGCTCCTTCAGTCAACGCCATATAAAACCCACCACCAGTCTGCGATTAGAGATCACTACTAGCCTTGCTATGATACGATTTGTTGTGTTTCAGGATCACATACACAAGAACATAGGAAAAACAGAATTCGCACACACATAAGAGATTAAGCAGTGCATTGGAAATGTTTTGAAGTGTCTTGTTTTTCACTGTACTGTTACAGTCTATGACAGACTTTTGAGCAAAATACAACCATTGTTTACAGATTCATACACCACACATTTTTAGAGCACAACACATTGCCGGTCTTGCCACTGTGATCCGAAAGGACCAGCACTACCCAATGTAGGCACCACCGGCGCTTAAGCTACCTGGTACACACTCCTAAGTGAGTAACTAACTCCACAACAAACACTCACAGCTAGCATGTGTACATACCGGAACAAAGATACACAAGTATGTGCTAAACACACTATGACTCAACAGAAATAAGACAACCAGCCACCGCATGAGTTAGCACGTTTAAGACTTTAACAAGTGTGTACACTGACATTTATTTTGAACTCCACTTACAGCAGCAGGATTAACTTAAACACACGTGCACCACTCACTGTCCCGTGGTACTAGTGGCGTGTGCTCCATACCGGACTTGGACTGTAGCCAGATCTGAGCGGAGATGTAGGCAGAGCTGCCTCACCGCAGCTTGCGCATGCATGCCTCGAGGATCTACGAAGTGGAGGTGGTCAGGGTGAGGCCAGCGACCTCAGCCAGGTGCTGGACTCATGCACGAACGCTCGTTCCACACCCCTGTCACCATCAGGCTGCAGGAACAATGGAGGAGAAAGACCCGGTGGCTCGGAGACTGGCTGCAATGCGAGAGTGGGAGGCAGCGCTACCCATTGGCCGCATGTGTGCCTGGAATGACTTTGTGTAGGACAAGGACGAGAAGGCAGTCATACAGATAGGCATGGATGATGAAGATGAGGTTACATCATCCTACTGCCCGCGGTCACCCAACCCCAGCATTGAATCCTGGTATCAGTCGGCCATGGGAGATGATAGTTCACCAGACTCGAACAATGGTTTCCTGTCCTTGTGCGCTGCCCATACATAGTCATGGCTTTAATAATCCCTTCTCTGTCTAGGTTTCCAGTCAGTTTATCATTTCAAAATAGTCCTTGATAGTCTAGGACCGGGAAAACTATGTTTTATCATTTTTATTTATCCTATCTTTCATCTTCAAATAATCCCTCAGTTTTGGTTGTTAGTTGGTAGATTCTAGCATTGTCCTGTTGTGTCTTGTGTGTCCATGATTGTAGTGTCATCTTAGTCATCATGTATCATGTTTTCTACTCTTGGATTTATGGTAGTTGTTCCTTCTTCTTACTATAAGAAACTATGAAATTACATACTACTAAGCTGCTGACTACTATTGCAACAGCACCAACACGTAAATCATTGCAATGAGCCATAACAGTCACACTTGAAAGATGCTTGTGCTCTTGTATATGGATCTCTGTTTGGCTCATGCCACAATATTGTCTTTGGACTGCATCAAGGTGACAGGAAAGATGATTGCCAAATTAGTATTTTTGCCCTATTTGTTATCTTAACCTGGAAATGGTCTGGCACTTCTTTGTTGAATGCCCGGTCATGCAACTGATCTGGAGGAAGATCTGTGTTCACTCCACAAATATAGGATACTAAAACATTACTAGTGGGCTGTTGAATCCAGAACTTACTAGACTAGAAATCCACCATTTTTCTCTCAGAAAGAAAAAACTCACCATTTACCAAACCAGTGGACAATGGGTAGCATACTGGGTCAAACTCAAGTGGAACCCAAATGGAATGGCTAATCATGACTAGTACACAATCTACATACAGATATAAACATGAGTTCTTTAAAAATACAGAAAATGTTAAAATCGAATAGAATAAATTAACAAGATCCTTTTCCTCCTGCTACTCCTCGTCTTTTTCCTCTCCGCGCCCTTTCTTATGCTCCTCTTGTCCTTCCACCTTATTATCCTAGGCGTGGTACGCAAATGTAACAAGAAAACCAATATATTTGGGCACCTGATCTAGTCATTGAAACATACAAAATAAGTTACCCAATTTTTATTTCTTGTTTTTAAGCGCATATGCTATATATTTCCAAATCTGCCACAAATAGAAGTATGGCTAATAAAATTGCTACATCATTTGGACGAGTAGGACTAACACGAATGGAGAATGACAAAGTCCAATTGTGCACTTGCAAGTGTACTAGTGAGCAATTGCAATTGCATGAACTCGCTCTCTTCTTACTACAACCGAAATATATAGCTTGTACTAGCTCATACACAGTCCGAATGAGGATTCTTCAAAAATAAGAAAAGGGGTGTGCCTCACTGTTTCCTCATCTTCTCGCTCGTGCTTATTCTAGGTATCTTCCTCTTGCTGCCCTTCCTCCTCTTCATCCATCTCCTATTGCTCGCTATTGCCCGTGGACTGAGCTTCATGAGATCCTGAAACATCACCCATCTCCATGTTGATGGAACATGATTCACCACCATGCTAGACCATTCCAGAATGAGATAGTAGCTCTCATCTATACCATGTGGGCTCCATCGCTGGCAGCACGTCTCGTCTGCTTCCGTAACAATCATGCCACATCTGGTAGCCGGGGTAGCGGTACCGTGTTGGTTGTAAACAACTCCACAATGTGTTCCGCGACATGTGCGTCGTGCACTCATGTGTGCTTTTGTGAGATGATCGTACATGGTCCAATCAGTTTGTTTCATGACACACCTGGACCAACAAGCAATGTGGTGCACAAACGAGCTTAGATCGAGGCACAAGGAGTGGGAGGTGGCACCAATTTCCTCAAAGAACACTACAATGGCCAAAACATATGAGTTAGTCACGACATTGTTGCTGAGCGTAAGAAGCAGATCATGGCCCGTAATTGTTGGTGTGATTGGTTCTATCTGTTAGCCCGACGTCTCCACGATCCACCGAATCGGGTCTATCTACATGATCGGCACGTTGTGCATGACTGGTTCCTGGCTCTAACACTCCCTCCGTGTATCTAGCATCTTCGGTTACAGGCGTAGACTACGATTCATCCTATTTATGTAATCTCAACAGATGTATTTTGGTGCGTGGACTGCTCAATAATATACTCCTACATGGTATCACTATACTGGCGTTCTCTTCTCCGCTGATCCTGTCACATGGAGTTCAATCCGATGTATTCCCCCACCACTAAATCTCCCTCCTCCACCTCCTCTCTCGGCGGCAACGACGACCGTCGCCACTTCTGTGCCACTCTTGCTGCTGATCTTCTCCAAGCTGTTAACATCAAGTCGCATATGACCATAACCTTGGAGCTCTCCAATCAGAACTACTCGAATTGGAGAATGTTTTTTGACTCTGTCATCAGCAAGTTTGGCCTCGCCGAGGACATCCCCCAACAACCTGCTCCTTCCATGGGACGATAATTGGCACAGGGTTGATCAGTCCTAGTCAACAGGATATATACGACTTGTGCGCCTGAAGTCTAGAAACTTATTCGGCAGTGTAACACCGATGCTTCCACCTTGTGGCAGTCCATTGATCGGCTCTTCTTCGACATCCAGCTCCAGCAGGCAGTGTCCTACAAATTCTGAAACCTCAACCAAGGTGATCTCTCCATCACCGATTACTACGCCAAACTGAAGACCTTGATTGACAATCTTAGGGACGTCGGCCAACCCATCTACGATCAATCCCAAGTACTCAATCTCCTCCACGGATTGAACCCCAAACGCCATGCCATTTTGGCGATAACGTAAAGACAACCTCCACACACATTTCTTAGCGCGCGCTCCAATATTCTTATGGAGGAGCTCTTCGACGTCCAGTGTGCAAACATAGTCTCCCAGCATGCTCCGGTGGCCAATGCCAACAACTCCACGACGAACCAACAACAGGCGCAGTCCGGTGCACTTGCTTCAGGACCTGGTCGCTCTGGCGGCCATGGTGGCCATGGACGCGGCCGCAGACGTGGACATGGGCGCGGTCTAAACAATAACGCGCCTTCCTGCAACAACAACAACACTCACTACAAGGATTCCGGTTTATCCCAATGAAAAAATTCATCACAATAGGTCATTTTTCGTTGCAATAGGTCACTTTTGCAACGAAAAAGAATGTGGCAATAGTTTTTATGAATCGTTGGCATAAGTCCGGTGGCGATAGGTTATTGCAACGACTTGACATCCGTGGCAAATAGTATTTTATTGCAATGATTTCACATCAATGGCAAATAGTATGTTATTGCAATGATTTCATGTATCGTGACGATTTAACGTATTGCAACAAATAGTACGGTATTGCAACAATTTCACATTCGTGGCAAATAGTACGGTATTGCAACAATTTCACATCGGTGGCAAATAGTATATGGTATTGCAACGATTTAACGTATTGCGATAATTTAATATTGCAACGAATAGCATGGTATTGTAACAATTTCACATTCATTGTAATAGAATGTTATTGCAATGATTTCACATTCGTGGCAAATAGTATGGTATTACAACGATTTAACGTATTGCAACAAATAGCAGGATATTGCAACGATTTCACATTCGTGGCAATAGTATGATATTGCCACGATTTATACAGCCGTGGAAAATAATATGGTATTGCAACGATTTAACGTATTGCGACGACTTAACATATTGCAACGAATATCACAGTATTACGACGATTTCACATTCGTGGCAATAGTATGGTATTGCAACCATTTCACACCCGTGGCAAGTAGTATGATATTGCAACGATTTAATGTATTGCGACAATTTAACGTGTTGCAACTCACGGTATTGCGATGATTTCACATTCGTGGCAATACTATGGTATTGCAAAGATTTCACATTCGTGGCAAATAGTATGATATTGCAACGATTACACATCCATGACAAATAATATGATATTGCGACAATTTAACGACCGTGGCAGATAGTAGGTTATTGCAACGATTTCACAAGCATGGCAAATAGTACAGTATTGCAACGATTTCATATCTATGGGAAATAGTATGGTACTGCAACGATTTCACATCCGTGGTGAATAGTATGGTATTGCAACAATTTCTTATCTGTGGCAATAGGTTCCTAAGGAAACGTTTCCTGATCGGTGGCAATAGGTTTGTAATGCAATATTTCCTGACTTGTGGCAATAGGTTCGTAATGCAGCGTTTTCTGATATGTGGCAATACAGTTTTAATGCAACATTTAATGATTTGTGGCGATAGAGCTGTAATGCAACATTTTCTCATCTGTGACAATAGCGTTATAATGCAACATTTTCTGAGTTGTGGCAATAGTAGTCTAGTGCAACATTTTTTGAGTCGTTGCCAAATGTTTATACTGCAACATTTTGTAATTCGTGGCAATAGCTTCCTATTGCAACATTTTTTTTATTCATGACAATAAATTCATAATACCACGTTTCATAATTAGCGGCAGTAGAATCCTAATGCACCAGGTTTGAAAATTAGTGGCAACTGACTAAATTTGTTCGCACACGATACGTATGTCGAGTTTAACAATAAACATCCATCAGTTGATGCAACAGACATAACAACACTCAAGAATTATTAACGCGACATTGATGCATGTTTAAAGTTTGCCTAAGAAGATCGGGACTAATTGGAATAGGTTCCTTTTGTTGACCCTTTTGTTAGCCCTTTTGTGGAGTAGTTGCTAGCTATTGTGTAACTCTTCATGGAATCTCCAACATTTTACGCATTTCAGCCATCATTGAGAGGCGCATGTCCTGCATTTCCTGAGCTCTCTTTTCACGATTAGCTGCTATATGACCTTCTAAGTTCTGCACTTGAAGGTTTAACTCTTCATTTTTACGGCTTATGCAGTCCATCTGGGTGGTTAAGCTACCATTTCTTCCTTCCAACTCCTACACTTAATGATTGAGGCTTGCATTTCTATCTTCTAAGTTTCAAACATGGTTGTTGAGGTGTTCAACCATCTTGATATGCATACATTCATGTTCAGAACCATTAGGGTTAGCCATATAACCACGCCTCCAAACCTGTGATACTGCACAACCGATTGAGGATCTATAACAACACTGGAAGATGTGGTTTCTCTCCTCATTTGGAATTGGGCCTCCCTGCTCAGCTCCTTGTCATTCCCTTGGGCACATGTCTGACTCTATATAGAAAAAAGAAAAGTCACAGGTACATTGCAAATATTTATTTAAACGGGGATTGTTTGAAGTGTTACTCATATGTACAACTTCTGCTTGCTTGTTTGCCCATTCACCATTCTTCAAATGGCTTGCCTCTCACAGTTGTATGTTATCAGGTTCTTCTCCGATCTCTGGGTCTTGCTACACAAAATACAAGTCAAATTCAACATGTAGGTATACATATTGATTGCAGCGCAAAGTAAAAGCATGATTTATTTTTCATACCTTCTCGTAACTAAGTTGGGCGTAGGATTTGGAGCCAAGCAAGTGTTTCGTCTTTTGTCTTGTTCGATTTTGAGAATTGGTCCTGCTTAATAACTGCAATGTTAAGAATTAATTTCACGAATGAATGTAAATCAAATAGTTTTTGTATGATGTGAAGCTATTAAAAAGTTAGCTGACCTTGAATCGCTCAGAACCAAAATATCCTATTAGGTGCAACCACCTGGGCGCCGGTACGTCATCAGGCTTGTTTCATATACGTTCTTCATCGGTCGAATAACTCTTATAGGTGGTATGCAAAGTCGAGCGCCACCCCTTGTAGCGCTCACCAACAATTTTCAAAAAATTTCCCGCGCTCTGCTCTGTGTCCTCCAAGTACCAGAAATTTTGTACATTGTATAACATGTTGGTGTAAACATACAAGATGGAGATTGCAAGAAAAAAATTACTTGTGTGGGGTGTGACAACACTAACCAGAATGTCTCGTACTATTTCTCTCTTGTTAGTATCGCCAACCTCTGCCCACTTCCTTGTACCACTGAGGGGTGCATGTTTTTTTGTAAACATAACCACATCATCGACAAAAGTGCTGCTGATTACTACCAACCGCAGCACCCAATCTACTAGAGAACTTAATTGGTAGCTTCACATTCTTCGTTCTACTAACTTGGGCTGCATAGCGTATGCTGGCAACCTTAAGTCCTTTAGCCACACCTCTTCCAAACTTCCTTCCTTCTGTTACATTGTAAGCTTGAGATGTTGCTTCCTCCCACTTTCTTTGATATCATGGTACATCTTCCAACCCATCTTGCCAAAGAAGCTCGCTTGAGTGGACATGTTTCTTACAGATAGATGTATCTAATTGAGAGGTACCTTGGTACATTGAAGAGGTATGTACGTAACAGAGCTCACTCGGAGGGTTCTATAGCTGAGGGATATATTATGGAAGAGTGTATGACTTTTTGTAGTTAGTTTTTGGATAACATCAGCACCAAGCTTAATAGGCCATAACGTCATGAAGCTGCAACTAGGAATGAACCTTCTCTTGAGTCTAATATATTTATAGAAGTTGATAATTCTAAAAAAAGGTTTAAATGGGGCCAACTTACTATGGTGGAACTACATAACATCAGGCATTATATTATTTATAATGTTGAGGAGGCCACTCCATGGATCAAGTACATATAACTCAGATGTTCTGTACTATATTGGATCATTCTTATCATAGATGGATAATTTAATTTTGTACCCTTTTTAGTCAGTATATTGAAGAACTGAAAAAGCTTCATTCTCATGATGTTGAAAACCACCATAGAGATGACTTTGTTTATTGGTTTCAGAAACAAGTAAGTACATGCAAGTTTTTACTTTGATGGAATATTGAACAAATATGTGTTCTGAAGTTGGTTTATCGATGACCCCTTTTATACTAATGTTTACAGATTATGATATTACAGGAAGAAGGTAAAGTAACCGATTATTTTTATGCATTATCTAGAGGACCTGATCGTTGGGCACATTTTTTTACTCAATCATTCATCAATGGCTTCTTCTTTCAAACTACTGGGGTGGAAAAAGATTTACGGACGCAAAACAGTGGTGTTGTTGTTCGGGATGGTGATCATTATTTGTTTGGAGTAATCAAGAAAACAATTTATGTTGATTTTGAAAAAAAAAAATCAAGAGGTTCTGTTGTTTGAATGAGACTGGTTTGATCGGCCTTTTCCGGTCAGAGCCAAAGCAGAGGCTACAAAAAGGATCAATACGGAATGATAAATGTTGACACTACTCTTTCTCGATTTAAGTATGAGCCTTACATTCTAGGCACACGGACAGAACAAGTTTTTTACGTTCAAAGTGTGAAGCAACCTAAATGGGCCACAAATGTTAAAACGAAGCCACGAAACCTTTGGGCCATGCCCCCTAGAGATAGTGAAAATAATGTCACTGAGATGATGGAGGGTGAGACATTTGATGATCGACTTACTAATATCAATATGCCACACATAAATGAGGATACGACTGCATGGGCTAGGAATGACATTGAGGGAGCAACACGTGATGCTTTCGCTCTTCAAACGAGAACAGGTGATCAGTTTGAGGCAGATGGAGTTGCATCAGGAAATGAAGATGATGACGACAACGACTATGATACATATATCAATGATGGTCATGCAGCTCTATTGGGGGAGGGGGCAACAGTGAAGATGATGATTTTTTTATATAAGTACTGTGTGAGCTGTGAACTATTTGTTTTTTTTTGAAAAGTTATAAGCCACTCTTCTATTTTAGCAACAAACTTAGAAGCAAGGCAGTTTCCAGAAGAGGGATTAAAGTCAGCGGGTTAGCGTCAGTACTCATCCCTTTAGCTTCCTTCTCCACTGCAAGCGGTTTTTGCACGAGAGGTAGTTTCCTTGAGAACCCCCCCCCCCTTCCCACCGCCTAGAGTTAGGGCTATTATGAAATTGGCGTATAACCAAAGTCCAGCTATCTTGCTCCATTTTTGATAAGCTTGTAACCAGTTTGGGCCACCATTTCTCCATAGGTGGCATGAAAAAGAACCAATTTTTTTCTGAAGATGATAGACAATCGTTGCATATGATAGATGAACAATCCCACCTCTTTAGAAGATACCCATATTTTGAAATAACGCTCCTGCAGAAATTCCTAATGCAATGAACTAGTGATTCATGGTAGCAGATGCTAACGCAACGATTGTGATCCATGGCGACAGATCCTAACGCTATGAAGTAGTGGATCGTGGCAAAAGTTGCTAATGCAACGATTGTGTTCCGTGGCGGTAGATCCTAAGACCACAAACTAGTACAATCATGGCAATAGATCCTAATGCAATGAATGTGTTCTATGGCGATAGATCCTAACGCCACGAACTACAGAATCGTGGCAAAAGTTCCTAATGCAACGATTGTGTTCCGTGGCGATAGATACTAAGGCCACAAACTAGTAAATTGTGGCAACATATCCTAATGCAACTGTTGGTGGTTTTGATCTGGCAGATCTCCCGACACTACTAAAAGTGTTTGTGGAGTTTGAAGTTCGGTGTGGGCGCGCGGAGATTCAAGAAGGTGAAATGTAAAATGACACAGGAGACACAAAGATTCACGTGGTTCGGGCCGGCTGAGCATAATACCCTACTCCACGGGGTGTGTTGGTGTTGTATTGGATGTATGAACTCAACTCAGGTGATGTGAGTTGAGAGCGCGTGTGAGCCGATCAGACTAGATGTTCTCTATGTATCGTTGGCCTGTCCTTTTATAGTACAAGGACGGGCCCTTACAAGTTGGCCTGGCCCGACATGTGGCCCCGGTGGCTACTAATATTGATACACATTTGATGCGCTTAATTACCCTTAATGACTGAGTTACGGGCTTTGATAGCGCCGTTACTGGTAATAAGGGTCGTCCGATCATGTGTCATTAACATAGTATTAATGACACTTAATCGGGTCTTGAAGTCCTTGATTCCCCTTTGAAGATCCGGAGCCGTTGTGGATTCTACCGGAGGTTTGAGGCTGAAGATCCGACGGTTGGACTCGTGGCAGCTCCGGAGCATACTGTGGAGAACAGATAGGTCCGGTGCCACCAGACACGTGTCAGTTCTGGAGCTTCCCTCGGTCTGGGGTTAGGTCCGGGGGTGCCATTATGGTACATAGCCCGGAGCTTCCCCCTTGTGGGCGGTAGCTCCGGTTTGATGGTACATGTGGCGACCCTGGGACTAACCATGTTGGGGAAGCGGGTCCGGTTATGTCTGACATGTGGGCCTCTGAAGGTCTTCAAATCAAGTAGATGACATTTCCTTGAGATCTTTGCAATCTCAAGAGGTATACGGTACTCAGGGTACCGACAGTGGCCCCTTGGGCCCACCTCTGGGGAAGACCCCTTGGGTGAAGTCATTTCGCCAGAGGTGGGTCCATCCTTCGACTTTTGAACCGAGTCTTCAAAGTCTTCAGATGTGCCGTTGGCGATAGTTTTGGAGTTAAATCCTCGCCGCGTGGCATATCCCGGGTGTGGCAAATGAGATCTTTGGCGTGCAGATCTCACTCAATTGAAGGTCGCTGGTTCCCGATACAAAAATCGTATCGGTTCCGTGCGCCTTGTCAGGCCGCCACCTTCGGGCTTCCCGCCTTTCATGATGACAACCGTTCACCTGGGTAAGAACCTCGACTTGATCGTCAGGGTGGTCCCGGGCCCTCTTGTCATCGGCAGGGTGAAATTTTTGAATAGTATCTTTGGCTTCCCTGCGGTTTCCATTCAAGCGTTGCGGGGGCTTACTTAAGAAGGAAAGCGCGCACCATCTGGGGTTCTTTACGCCTCTCATCTGAACTTACGCTCGAACTCCCAAACTTGTGCTTGCTTTTCCTCCCTTGCCTCGCTTTGCTTCGATGGAGTTGGGTCTCCGCAAGAGCCGCTTGAAGACCGAAAGTGACCTGAAGAAGGTCTGGGCCCTCATGGGGTGGTCCCCGAACTTTTTCAACCACCTGGTCCGCACTGGGGGAAAGCTCCCATTCGAGAAGGAGCACGCCGGCGAGATGGTGTACTTTTCTGCGTACGCCATGTTGGGGTTGATCCCACCTTTTTCCTCCTTTTTCTTGATGCTGCTAGACTTCTATGGTCTGTAGCTGTACCACCTTGGCCCCCACTCCATTCTTCTAGTGTCTGTCTTCGTCCACTTCTGTGAAATGTGGGTGGGCATCCCCCCTGCATTGAGCTTTTCCGGACCTTCTTCACCGTCCATACCACCGGAAGGGGTGATGAGTACCTTGGCTTCTACTACTTTGTGAAGCGCAAGAAGTGCCCATTCAAGTACCTCCGGTCATTTCCCTCTAGAAAGTGGGACGATTGGAAGAAAGACTGGATAGTCATTCGGGTGGAGGAGCACGAGAAGCTGGAGTTGCCCAAAGGCCTCCCCAACATCGACACTGCAGTCTGGAGTGAAGCTCCGGTGCTGTCGGATGCCTTCAACCCTGCTCTGACTAGGATCCGGCAATGTGTGGAGGGAGGATTAACTCCTCAGGCGGTATTTTGAAATTTCCTGGTTAACAGGTGGGCACCACTGAAGAGGAGAGAAAAACTCTCTTGGAGCCTCAACAGTGTGATGGACGACGACCGGGTCGAGACCGGGCTGAAGTCCAACATGGAGGGGGCGACCTTGGAGTTTCATCTCAAGAAGTTCCAGCACGGCATCGACGTCGCGGGTGATGACTTGATCCCGCCACCAGCTTTCCACCCTCTGAACATGGAAGTACAGTTCAGCAGGGAGCTCCGGCGGACAATGCCGACGCTTGACGACCTCGGTGTCATCGAGAGATGATCGACTTCCAGGGTGGTGATCCCTGGGGCTTCTGAAGGTGGTTCCGCCCCTGCCCCGAAGCCAAGGACCGAAGTCGTCGGCAAGGGAGAGGAGCCGGCGGCCGAACCCTCGAGCCGGAAGAGGAAGCTAAAGCATGCCGACGGAAGGTCCGTCAGGCCTGCACCCTCTGCAGCAGCTCCTTCTCCCCGGAGGGGGAGGTCTTCTACAACTGCGGCGACTGCACCTGCAGCAGTGTCTTCCCGGGGTGCTAGCCCCGGGCATGTGACTTCAGTACCAGGGCCAGCTGAGGTCTCTGGGTCAGGAGATCCTTCCCGGTCGAGGGGGGCCTCGACTAAGGAAATGCCCACGGCTACAACAAGTTCCGGAGGGCCTTCCAGAGCTACCACGCCGGCGGTGGCCATGGTCATTCCAGAACGCTCGGGAAAGAGATTCCGTGGAAGCTGGTGCGGAAGCCTTCCGAGGTAATTTTTAATCTTTACCTCAGACAGTTGTTTTGTTGTAGTAACTATTTTTTAAGTTTTTTCATCCATCATCTGCAACGTCCCCAAGAAGAGGAGTGAGGCTCCGCCCTTAGCCACAGTAGCTGAAGCTGTGAGGACAGAGGCTTCTGCTCCTGTCCCGGTGCCTCCCCAAGTGGTGGCTGAAGCTGCGGCAGCTCCGGTGCCAGCTGTCGTGGTCATGGACCTCGACTCATCCCCAGAGACTCCCGTGGTAGCACCAGACCATGGGAGAGAAGATGCGCCAGCGGCACCTGCCCCGGAGGTTGAAGCCCCGGGTCTTGATGCTGAGATGTTGGAAGCTTCGGCTGCTGAGCCAGAGGAAGCAGTGATTCCGGCCCCAGAGCTAGAAATTGTTGAAGCCCCGGCGATTGGGCCGGAGGTTATTGAAGTCCCGGCAAGCGAGCCGGATGTTGAGGAAGTCCCGGCGGTTGAGCCGGCTACCTCCGAAGCTCCAGCCTCAGAGCTAGTTGCAGTTGAAGACCTTCTGGCGCCTGAGCCGGTTGAGGTTGAAGCTCCGGCCTCAGGGCCGGTTGTTGTTGACCTTCCAGCGCCCGAGCCGGTCGTTGCAGAGGCATCAGCACTCGAACCCATGATGGTCTAGGCGCCAACACCCGAGCCACCAGCGGAGGAGGAGCCCAGGCTGGAGCCGGAAGTAGCCCCTGCTCCGGATGTGATGACGGCGGAGGTGCCTGCTGCTGAGCCAGGGTGCCCTGATGAAGTCGCTGGCCCCCTGCCTGAGGGGGCAAATGAAGACTTGGTGGCAGGGCCTTCAGAACCACTTCCGGAGGTCGGAGCTTCTTCTGCGGGACCCTCCTCGGTGGTGACTGAGGCTATCCCAGAGGACAGGCCTAGTGCCGTGGAGGCTCAGGGGACCACTCTTGTGGAGTGGGACCCAATTTTTGTAAGCGAGAACCCGCTGGAACCAGCAGAGGAGACCCCAGCAGGTCCGGACCCTATTCCCCTGTCGTTGTCCATGACAACGCTTGCTCTAGTCTGCGTCAAGTCTAGCCGGCGTTCTACCATGATAGCAAGGCTCTTGAAGAGGAGCGCCAAACCCTTAGGCAGTGGCGTAATCGGCTCTACTTCGTGACAAGGCTGGCGCAGTCGAGGCTGGCAGACGATAAGGAGTGGATCAAACAGGAGAAGGTCCGCCTGGAATACTGGGGCAAATTATTGGATGATAGGGAGAGCTTGACTCGTTTCCTCGACACTCAATCTCAGGCCATTTATGAGCAGGCCACGGCAGCTAATAGTGCGGCTAATGATCGCCAAGAAAGGCTTGAAGCCATTAACACTAGCCTCATCAAGCGCCGGGAGGCACTTGAGGAGAGGGAGAAGAAGCTCGAAGACGAAGAGCAAAAACTCCTAGAGCTGCGGGATGATGTCGTGAAGAGGGAGGAGGAGCTCGCCGAAAAGGTGGCTCTGGCTGACAAGGGCCTCAAGGAACGCACCAAGAAACTGGAAGAGCGTTGCGTTGAGGAGGAGGAGAAGGCCTGGGTGCGAGGGCAGGAACTCTACAAGCAAGAGTGTTCCATAGTTGCCACGGAGAAGAAAGTTAGGGGCCGGGAGAAGGACCTAGTTGACCGCCGGAACAAGATCCACCTCTGGGAGGAGGAGCTCGGAAAACTCGAGAAGTAGGTTGCTGAAAAGATTCAGCAAAATTCCAAAGAGGTTGAGCGCCTTGCTCGTGAGAATTTTGAACTGGCGGCGGCCAAAAGATCCTTGGAGGAACTGAAGGGCTTGAGGACTGCGGATTCCCCCACAGGTTTGGGAGTTCCTGAGCAAAGCCAACGACGTGCTGACACCAATGGGCTTCAGTCCCGTGCGTCCGGATGATCCGAAGCTGGAGCCGGACCTGGCGTTGCAAGCGTTGAGCTTGGCGGGTGACAAACTCTCCAAGGTGGGTGATGCCATCGCGGACCAGTTGGAGGTTGAGGGACAGTCCCTGGCGAAGAACGTCGCAAAGTATGTGCTGACGTGCTACACCAGCCGGGATCCCCAATTTACTCAGGACCCGGTGCTTGAAGGTCCCGTCGAAGGAGAAGGTGAAGCCACCCGAGCCAACGTGTCGGAGGTTGCTCAGAAGGTCGCCTAGTTCTTCCATAGGGTCTAGGATCATCTCTGTAGCTCCCACTTGTATTCTCTCTTTTTCTTCCCTAATTTTGTAATCCCTTGTCTCTAGATGAATGAAATCGACAATTTGTTAATGAATTTCATTTTTTGTCTTCAACACTTCTATCTTCACTTGGCACCCTGGTAGATGTACACAATTTGATTGTGAACATGTACCAAGAGGATATTGTATTTTGTTGAAGACTCGTCTGCTTCGGACTAGTAGAGTGTAGGTCCGAAGTCTTCGATAGTGAAGGCCCCCTGAGGTTGTCGGAGCTCAGAAGCTCCGGCATTGACTATCGTCGGAGCTTAGTAGCTCCGGCAATAGTCCCTATCAATGCGTAGAGCATCGATAGTTAGCCCTCCGGGGTGTCGGAGCTTAGTAGCTCCGGCAGTGACCTTTGCCAACGCATAGCTTGTTGGCAGCAGACCCTGCTTGTGGGGTCTTCTCACCATCTTTTATTCTGCGTCGACGGCTGGCCCCCCTAGCTTTTCTAGAGCTTGGTTGCTCCGGTAAAGCTCGTTTCCAATGTTTAACATCGATCACAAGCCACCTAGGGGGAGTCGGAGCTTTGTTAGCTCTGGCTTTTCTCCATCAACGTGGATTCTTTATTTTTCCTGCACACTGAAGCCAAGAAAAATAGTAAAATTCGCTCCTTGCCTATAACTTCGTCGCGGCTTATGATTCCAAACAAAGTTTTCGGTCAAACACAATTCTGAATACAACCGAATGTGTTGCCTTCTTTTTTCCAGATCCAATTGTACTTGGACCCGCCTTACTTCGACCTGTCGGGGTGTAGGTAGAGTGGCGTACTTAGGGTGCTTGACCAGGCTAAGTCTATAGCACACTCCGGCCCTAGATTGGCTTGGCGGCATTCAGGCGAGTGGGCCATGAACAATATTTGAATCCAAAAGAATTGACAATACAGCTCGAATTGTACATGAACTGGTCGAACTAAAATTTCTTAAGAATTGCACAACTTTGTTATAGACAAGAAAGAGAAAAATAAAAAATGTTGAGCCTGTACAAAATAAATGCACGTGGAGTCTGTTTCACATGAAGATGTCTTTCATTATAGGTCTGGGGTATAGGGGAAACAAGTACACTCTTAGGGTACGGAACCAAGCTAAGCGTGTTTCATTTCTCGTTTGACCCAGGGTAGCTAGCCACACTTTTAGTTCTGAGACTGTGACAAGTGTTGCATGAACTTTGCGGACCATCCGGGAAAGGTCTGGCTGTTCTCCCGGAGGAACTACCTGACTCTGTACAATGACTCTATAACATACACCTCAAGTTACTACAGAATCACCTCCGTGATATTAAGTGTAGAACTTACGGAGGTGCTCAATATTCCAAGGGTTTGGGAGAGGTGTCCCATCCTTGGTAGCCAAGCGAACACTTCCGGGACGGGATACTTTAATCACTCGGAAGGGTCCCTCCCAGCTGGGGGAGAGTTTGTTTAACCCTTCTCTGGATTATATTCTCCGTAGCACCAGATCGCCTTCCTCGAGCTGTCGGTTGTGTACATGCCGCTGATGATAGCGCCGAAGGGCTTGGCGGTATCGGGCATTCCGAACAGCTGCTTGGCACCTTCCTCCTCAAGGAGGTCTAGGTCTTCACGCTGGAGCTGGTCCTACGTCATTGAAGGTCCGGACCCGGAGTGACCTCAAGGTGATTTCCGGAGGAAGGATTGCTTCAGCTCCGTACACCAGGAAGAAGGGTGTCTCTCCAGTTGACTGGTTTGGAGTTGTCCTGTTGGCCCATAGAGTGGGCGGAAGCTCTTCAATACAGTTGGCTCCATTTTTTTTCAAGCGCTCATAGGTGCGCGTTTTGAGTCGTTTCAGGATTTCAGCATTTGCTCTCTCGGCCTGACCATTGCTTGTCGGGTGAGCTATGGAGGCATAGAAAACTTGAATACCGAGGTCTTTGCAATATCCTTGAAATGCAGAGCTTGTGAATTGGGTCCCGTTATCAGTAATGATTTTTTTTGGGACTCCAAATCTGCATACAATGGACTGCAAAAGGTTGATAGCAGATTGCTTGTTTATTGTCACAACTGGAGTTGCTTTCGGCCACTTGGTGAACTTGTCAATGGCGACATACAGGAACTTGTAACCTCCGACGGCTCTTGGGAAAGGTCCCAAGATGTCCATCCCCCACACAGCGAAGGGCCATGTAGGAGGTATCATTTGTAGAGGCTGAGCCGGTGTGTGAATTTGCTTTGCATGAAATTGGCATGCTTCGCATTTCTTCACTAGCTCAGTTGCACCTGGAGTGCTGTAGGCCAGTAGAAGCCATGCCGGAAGGCTTTACCAACCAGCATGCGGGAGGACGCGTGGTTCCCACACTCGCCTCCATGGATTTCTGCGAGGAGCTCGCAGCCTTCTTCCCTTGTGATGCACCGCATTAGGACACCGTTGGCACCGCGCCGGTAGAGATCCCCTTCTACCAACGTGTATCTTTTAGCCAATCTGACTATCCGGTCAGCAGATACATCATTGTCAGGAAGGATGTTGTCTTTCAAGTAGCTCCGGATCTCCGAGATTCATGCATCAGAGCTAACTTGAGCGTTTGAGTCTTGCGTGCTGGGTTGCTCGGAGCTTCCGGCAGCATCTACGACCCTTGATGGCTGCCATGGTAACAGGGCCATCGGGACCGTCGGCTTTGGGATGCTGATCTCGCCCCCTTTGCTCAGTTCGGCAGGCTGAGCTGTGGGTTTTGACAACCTTCGGACAAAAGTCCCGTCAGGAGCTGGAGCTCCGGTTGATGCTTTCGTCGAGAGTTCGTCGGCTTCAGCGTTGTGGACATGTTGGATGTGGTGGAGGTCTAGGACTTCGAAGTCCTTCTGAACCCTCTGGACTTCAAGGAGGTAAGCAGCTAGCTGGAGATTGTTGTAGGAGCATTCACCCTTCACTTGTTTAATGATGAGATGTGAATCTCCCTTGACCAGCAGCTGCTTGACACCGTATGACAGTGCCACCTTTGGTCCGTAGATGAGTGCTTCGTACTCTGCCATGTTGTTGGTCACCTTGAAGTCAAGGTGTACCATGTATTTTACCTTCTCCCCGGTTGGTGCGAGGAGAAGGATTCCAGCTCCGGCCCCCTGCTTTTGCATGGAGCCGTCGAAATAGAGGGTCTAGTGAGGCTCGGTGAAGATCGGAGCCTTGTGTTCCGGCTTCTGCTCACTGGGGCCTCCAGGGTTTGATGGAGAGGGAGTCCATTCCGCCACAAAAGTTGCCAATGCTTGACTCTTGATTGCTTGTCTTGGAATGAATTCGAGATCGAATTCGGCCAATTTTGCTGCCCACTTTGCAATATTCCCAGTTGAATTGGGATTATGCAAGATTTCTCGAAGTGGGTAAGAAGTCACCACTGAAATCTTGTGAGCTTGGAAGTAATGGTGAAGCTTCTAGGAGGCAATAAGAACTGCATAGAGTAGCTTATGCACCTCTAGGTATCGAGTCTTGGCGTCATGAAGTACTGCACTGATGAAGTACACTGGGCGCTGGATGGTCCGGACCCTCCCAGAGGGGCCCGGAGCTTCCTCTTCATTGACCCGGATCCTCCCGGAGGGATCCTGACCTTCTTCGGAGACCTCCAGGTCCTTGCTGGAGGGACCCGGAGCTTCTTTAGAAGCGACCTGGACCCTCCCGGAGGGGTCTGGGTCTTCTGAAGTAACTTCTTATGGACTCAAGTCTGAGAACTGGGACCCAAACTCGCTTTCAGGAACCTCCAGACCCTCCCGGAGGGGTCTGGATTCCTGAGCATGGGATGGTTCTGGTCTCTCCGCAACCAGGACCATACTGAAGACTTCGTCAGTTGCTGAAATGTAAAGCAGCAAAGGCTCACCAGGGTTCGGAGCTACCAGAGTTGGTAGGGTGGTGAGGAGCTGTTTTAGCTCCTGGAATGCCTTTTCTGCTTCTTTAGACCATTAGAATGGTCTGGATTTCTTCAATAACTTGAAGAAGGGAAGTGCCCGTTCTGCCAGTCTTGAAATGAACCGGTTGAGGGCTGCTAGACATCCAGTCAGCTTTTGGACATCCTTGATACGGGCTGATGGCCGCATGTCTTCAATGGCTTTGATCCTCGCCGAATTAGCCTCTATGCCCCGGTGATTTACCAGGAAACCAAGAAGTTTTCCGGAGCTAACCCCGAAGACACACTTGTTTGGGTTTAGCTTTGTGCGGGTGACCCGCACCTTATCGAAGACAGCCTTAAGGTGTCAAGGAGTGACTCCTTGTTCTTGACCTTGACCACGATGTCATTGACGTACACTTCCACTATGTCTCTAATGAGTTCTTCAAAAGTTTTGTACATAGCTCGTACAAAGGTTGAAGCTGCATTCTTGAGACCAAATGACATGGCTTTATAACAGTACAATCCATCTACTGTGATGAAAGAGGTATGCTCTTCATCTTTCCTAGACATTCTGATTTGATGATACCCAGAATATGCATCTAGGAAACATAGTAATTCACACCCGGAGGTGGAATCCACTATCTGATCTATTCTAGGTAGTGGGAATGGATCTTTTGGACACGCCTTATTTAGTGTTGTGTAGTCAATACACATCCGAAGCTTCCCGCCGTCCATGGGCACAACGAATGGGCTTGCCAGCCATTTTGGATGGAAGACTTCTCGTATGAATCCAGCTTCGAGCAACTTCTTCACTTCTTGTCGAATGAAGTTCTGTCGCTCCACGGATTGCTTTCGAGGCTTCTGATGCACAGGTCAGGCGTCAGGGTAGATCTTCAGATTGTGCTCAATCACTTCCCTAGGGATCCCAGGCATTTGTGATGGTTGCCAGGCAAACACGTCGACATTAGCCCGGAGGAAAGCGATGAGCGCGAGTTCCTATTTGTCATTCAGTCCCCCCGATATATGGGTGGTCTGAGCGGCATCGGAACCGATTTGGACGACTTTGATGGGAATGTCGGTGTCGCCGCTTGGCTGCACATGAGGTGCAGAAGTCGAGCCTCGTTGATGAATGCTCGGGGGTTTTGGAGCTTGCTCCTACCAGGAGTCCTCCTCTTGCACCGTAGTAAGCGCATGAAGTTCTTCCAGAGTGGTTACTCCATCAGTGCGATCTCCGTGGATCCGGAGAATGCCTACTGGTGTTGGCATCTTTAACACCAGGTAGCCATAATGAGCAGCTGCCATGAATTTGTACAAGGAAGGCCTACCCAAGACGGCGTTGAAAGGTAAGTTGATCTGAGCAACGTCAAAGACCAACTTCTACGTGCGATACTTCTCCCGGGTTCTGAAGGTAACAGGGAGAGTAATAGCACCGAGTGGGGTAATGACTCTCGGACCTACTTCGGAGAAAGGTCGAGAGGGGTGAAGATCTGAAGGTCGGAGCTGAAGCTTGGTAAAAGCTTTGAAGCTTATGAGGTTCAGCCCCGAACCTCCGTCTACCATAACATGGTGGAGCTGAATGTTATTGATGGTAGGAGATACCATCAAAGGTAATTGGCCTGCTCCAACCATGCTTCGAGGGCAGTCGGAAGCATCAAAAGTGATGGTTTTGTCCATCCACTTCCGATGAGGCTCCGCCCTGGCTGTAGGAGCTACAGCGGTCATGTCCCCACGCATTGTCTTGAGGACGCGGCGGGAGGTGATGTCCCATGATCCAACAAAAATGGTGTTCATGGTCTTCCGACGCTCGTTGTCAGAGACGTCAGAATCGTCGTCGACGGAGGTGTAGACAGCCTTCATGACCTTTTTAGGATCCTGAAAACCTAACTCCTCTTCAGCCGGAGCTTCGTCAACTTTTTGTTTTCCTTCCCTCTGTCGGAAAGGAACTTCTTCCCGGCGCTTGTTGTAGCGCTCGGCAAGGTTTTGGACCTCCCAGCAGTCTTCCAAACTGTGGTTGTCCGTCTTATGAATTGGACACCACACCTTGGGTTTGCCACCGTCTTCAGAAGATGGTCGAGGTCGCTTCTCGGGGCGTGGCACCCGGCCACCCGGAGCTGCAGCAGCTGCAGCATTAGATGCGTCGGCCGACGGCTTCTTCTTGTCGTTGGTTTTTTTCTTCTTTTTTCCACTCCCGGAGGTAGTGGCTTCACCTTTGGAGGATTTCTTGCGATCCTCCGGAGGTGGTTTGGAGTGCATTTCACGGCCCTCCGCAGCTTTGGCACATTTGTCAGCCAAGCTGAAGAGTTCTGTGACACTGGTGATCTCCTTGATCGCCAGTTTCTCCAATATCTTCTTATCCCGTACGCCCTGTCTAAATGCCACAATGACAGAAGCACTAGAGATAGAAGGGATAGTGTTTCGTACCTGAGAGAATCTCTGGATGAATGATCGCAGGGATTCTCCCCCTTTTTGCACGACTGCAAAAAGGTCCAGTTCGGTGCCTGGTAGGGTGTATGAACTCCCGAAGTTGGCGGTGAACTGTCGGCACAACTCCTCCCAACTATTGATGGATTTGGGTGGAAGGCTCATGAACCAGGACCGGGCGGTCCCAGTTAAAGCCACTGGAAAATAGTTGGCCATTACGGCCTCATTTCCTCCAGCTGCTAGGATAGCAGTGGAGTAAATCTGAAGAAATTTGACGGGATTAACGGTCCCGTCAAACTTCTCTAGCAGGTAAGGCCGGAATTTCTGTGGCCACCTGACCATACGCAGATGCATGGCTAGGGCTGAACAGCCTCCTCCTACTCCTTGAGGAACAGGAATGTCCTGAGCTTCTCGTCTTTCACGAGCACGCTCGATATGGACTCGGCCGTCTTGTTGACAGTATCGGCGATCAAGCTCCGCCCGGAGGTCATGAGTTGAAAGCCTTGATACCGTGTGAGTGTGTCGCGCCCTGGAGGGCAACGACGTCACTTGCTATGACGTAGCACGTCTCCTGTTGTTGGAAACGAGCGGACCAAGTCTGCCAGACAAAGTTCGTCGCTGCGACGGGGCCCGTCTTGAAGGAGGAGGACCCTGGTTATTGATGCGGTCGGCTGCTGCTGCATTCAAGTGTTCCACATCAGCCCTCCACTGCTCCATTGCATCCCGGGGTGCATCCGGAGGTGGTGGGCACTGAAGGAGAGCACGTGCTGCATGGAGCGCGTGTTCCGGGTTGTCATAATTCGCCGACGCATTGATTGATGCCGGTGCACCATCGCGCTGCCCAGCTTGATTTGCTGGTGGAGGTGGCGGTGGTAGAAGTGTGACTCCTGCTGGAGCTGAGGTTCCTGCTGGTGGCTGCATATTGGAGGGATTGCCCCCAGCAGCTTGAACAGCAGGATGACCATTGGATGATTCAGCAGCTAAGTTCACCATTCTTGAAATCTCAGGCGCCCCTACCTGGCGCGCCAACTGTCAGTGGTTTTGATCCGGCAGATCTCCCGACACTACTAAAAGTGTTTGCGGAGTTTGAAGTTTGGTGTGGGCGCGCGGAGATTCAAGAAGGTGAAATGTAAAATGACACATGAGACACAAAGATTTACGTGGTTCGGCCGCCTGGGCGTAATACCCTACTCCACTAGGTGTGTTGGTGTTGTATTCGATGTATGAACTCAACTCAGGTGACGTGAGTTGAGAGCGCGTGTGAGCCGATCAGACCAGATGTTCTCTATGTATCGTCGGCCTGTCCTTTTATAGTACAAGGACAGGCCGTTACAAGTTGGCCTGGCCCGACATGTGGCCCCAGCGGCTACTAATATTGATACACATTTGATGCACTTAATTACCCTTAATGACCGAGTTACGGGCTTTGACAGTGCTGTTACTGGTAATAAGGGTCATCCGATCGTGTGTCATTAACATAGTATTAATGACACTTAATCGGGTCTTGAAGTCCTTGATTCCCCTTTGAAGATCCGGAGCCGTTGTGGATTCTACCGAAGGTTTGAGGTTGAAGATTCGACGGTTGGACTCGTGGCAGCTCCGGAGCATACTATGGGGAACAGATAGGTCCGGTGCCACCAGACACGTGTCAGTTCCGGAGCTTCCCTCGGTCTGGGGTTAGGTCCGGGGGTGCCGTTATGGTACATAGACCAGAGCTTCCCGTGTGGGCGGTAGCTCCGGTTTGATGGTACACGTGGCGACCCTGGGACTAACCATGTTGGGGAAGCGGGTCCGGTTATGTCTGACATGTGGGCCTCCGAAGGTCTTCAAATCAAGTAGATGACATTTCCTTGAGATCTTTGCAATCTCAAGGGGTATACGGTACTCAGGGTACCGACAGCAACAATTGTGTTCTGTGGCGATAGATCCTAATGCCACGAACTAGTAAATCATGGCAAAAGATCCTAATGCAATGATTGTGTTCCGTGGCAATAGATCCTAAGGCCACAAACTAGTAAATCGTGGCAAAAGATCATAATGCAACGATTGCGTTCCATGGCGATAGATCCTAACGCTATGAACTTGTGAATTCTGGCAAAAGTTCCTAATGCAACAATTGTGTTCCGTGGCGATAGATCCTAAGGCCACGAACTAGTGAATCGTGGGAAAAGATCCTAATGCAACGATTGTTTTCCATGGCGATAGATCCTAAGGCTACAAACTAGTAAATCATGGCAAAATATCCTAATGCAATAATTTTGTTTCGTTGCGATAGATCTTAAGTCCATGAACTAGTAAATCGTGACAACAGATCCTAATGCAACGATTGAGTTTCGTGGCGATAGATCATAACGCCACGAACTAGTGAATCGTGGCAAAAGTACCAAATGCAACGATTGTGTTCCTGTGCGATAGATCCTAATGCCACGAACTAGTGAATCATTTCAAAAGTTCCTAATGCAACGATTGTGTTTCATGGCGATAGATCCTAATGCCATGAACTAGTACAATCATGGCAGCAAATCCTAATGGAACGGTTGTGTTCTGTGGTGATAGATCATAACGCCACGAACTTGTGAATCGTGGCAAAGAATCCTATTACAACGATTGTGTTCCGTGGCAATGGATCCTAATGCCACGAACTAGTGAATCGTAGAAAAAGTTCCTAATGCAACAATTGTGTTCCATGGCGATAGACCCTAATGTTACGAACTAGTACAATCGAGGCAACAGATCCTAATGAAACAATTGTGTTCCATGGCAATAGATCCTAACACCATGAACTAGTGAATCATGGCAAAATATCCTATTGCAACAATTGTGTTCTGTGGCGATTGATCTTATGCCACGAACTAGTGAATCGTGGTAAAATTTCCTAATGCAACGATTGTGTTCCGTGACGATAAATCCTAATGCCACGAACTAGTGAATCGTAGCAAAAGACCAAGCTTACTGCAACGATTTAGTATATGTTCCAGTACAATCATTGCAACAGGGCGAAATCTTTGTATGACTTCTTCACTGACTCCCCAATGGCATTTCGGGTTCAATCCTTGGACAAGGATGGTGCAAGCATGGACCATGCACCATCGACCGGTGTCCTCGGACCTCAACCAGGTCCGCAGCAGGCAATGTTCACGCAGCCCGGCGCCACCGACTACAATGCCGCGACATCTGCTATGTCCTTGCCTTGAGACATGCAGGTCCTCCTGACTATGCTCAATAGCTCCGCCATCACATTCATCACCTTATTGCTTCATCGACTCGGGCACTTCGTCCATCATGGCCGGTACTCACAATCCTCTTCCATCTACCCAACTCTTCCCTCATCACGCCTCTGTCACTGTCAAAAACAGTGCCAAATTGCATATTACAAGGATTCCTCATCTCCACCCACCAAGACCACCCCTCTCACTATCAATTATTTTACTCTCCCCATCACTTATGCATAATTTTATTTCCGATCGACAGTTAACCCATGATAATCTTGTCTCTATGGAATTGGATCCTCTTGGTTTTTCTATCAAGGATCTTCAAACCAATAAAGTGATTCTTGGATGTGACAGTCTGGGCGACCTCTACACCATTCGTCTACATTTACATCAAGCTTGCCACGCCACTACAGTCAATGTCGACCTATGGCATCTTAGACTCTGCCATCCCGAACGCAAGACTCTCATCCAAGCCTTGCGCATCTTCCCTTTCAGTTGTAATAAAGCACAGACTAATCTTTGCCAAGCATGCCAACTTTGCAAAAGCGTGTGCCTGCCTTTTCAGTTATCTTCTACAAATACATATTTCCCATTCCAGCTACTGCATGCTGATGTATGGGCATCACCAGTTCTAAATAAATATTTCTGGGTTCCAGTACTACCTCGTCATTTTAGACGATTTTTCTCATTTTGCATGGACCTTTCCGATGCGGCACAAATCTGAGGTGTTTGACATTTTCATATCATTTCATTCATATCTCCACACCCAATTCTGGCTACCAATTGTCGCTCTACGAACTGACAACGGCCGAGAATTTGACAACACCTCGTTTCGCTCATTCTTCTCTGCGCATGGGATACACCTTAGACTTTCATGCCCTCACACATCCTAGCAAAACGGCAAAGCAGAAATGATTATGCGCACCCTAAATGACTCTGTCCGGACCATGTTGCTTCACTCCAGCACCTCCCGTCCTTCTGGGCAAAAGCCCTTAATACCGCAACCAATTACTCAACAGAAGGCCCTGCAGATCCACCTCGTCAATAACATTGTATGAGGCTCTTTTCCTTCAGCACCCCACATATGATCACCTGCATGTCTTTGGGTGTCTTTGTTTTCCCAATTTATCTGCCATCTCAGGACACAAACTCAATGGTCGATCTGCGGTTTGTGCCTTCGTGGGATATCCCGCCGGTCACAACGGCTACCGGTGCTAAAATTTTGCCATGTGCAAGGTAATTACCTCACGGCACATCGTTTTTGATGAACGGCAATTTCCTTTCTCTTTCACCGCAAGAAATCCGGCTCCTTCCCGTCCAACCGGAACAACCAGCCACATCCTTCCACGCGTCTCGAATCCACCTCAAAATCCGCATGCGCCCCCATTTCCGAATCTGCAAGAGCATGAAATGCTGGCATTTCAACGCCCACTCCCACCAACCCCGCATCCGCCTCATGCCTCGCGCCTCAATCAGCGCGCCAGCTCTGCACCTATCCCACCACCTGCGGATCCGCCCGTCCCATCCGTAACTAACCCCACCAATCAAGGAAAACCACCACAATCCATTCTCGCCAACCAATCACCGGCTCCCACGCCTTTTGCTACTCCCATGCACATGCACGACGTGCAAGCCAACGCCAAGATTCCTCAACCTCTTCTGCTGCACGCTCCCCGCAATGATTCGATCTCTCGCCTCAGCCTGCACGTCCACCTCCCCGACAACAACATCTGATGGTGACCAGATCAAAGTCTGGTATTTCCTGCCCCAATCCAAAGTATGCGCTCGCCTCGCATACAGAGTCCACATCTCTGTTGCCTGTGCCTACCTCTGCCCGTGTGGCACTCAGATCCCAAATGGAGCCTGAGCCATGCAAGTAGAATTCGATGCCGTCCTCTCCAATAACACTTGGAACCTAGTTGAACCTCCTCCAGAAGCCAACATCATCTCCGAGAAATGGGTCTTCAAGCACAAATTCTTCCCCGGTGGCACATTCGACAAATACAAGGCACGATGGGTTGTTCGTGGTTTCCATCAAAGGGCCGGTGTGGAGTCTGCTGAGACGTTCGCTCCGGTCATTAAGCCCGCAACTACCCATGTCGTCCTTAGCATAGCGGCGGGGAAAAATCGGCCCGACAATCAGTTGTATGTATCCAACGCCTTTCTCCACCGTGATCTCCAGGAGAAAGTTTACTGCAAACAACCTACAGGCTTCACCAATCCACAACATCCTCATGCGGTATGTCTCCTAAACCGATCCCTCTATGGCCCTAAACAGGCTCCACGCACCTGGTTCCACCGTTTTGCATCTTATGCATTGCACACTGGCTTCCGCCCTTCCACTTCTGATTCCTCGCTCTTCATTTATCGACACAACCACGACATAGCCTACCTACTGCTTTATGTCAATGAAATAATTCTTACAGCCTCATCCACCACACTACTCGATGCCATCACCAACAGCCTGCACATTTAATTCACAATCAAAATTATGGGCGCGCTCAAGTATTTCCTAGGGGTCAACATCATTCGCACACCTGCTGGATTTTTCCTCCATCAGTAGGCCTATGCCAACGACATCCTGACCCGCGCTGGCATGCAAAATTGTCGCCCATCCTCCACACCGGTAGACACCAGCAGCAAACTTCCATCAGAACAAGGCTCAAGCATTCCTAATCCATCTGAGTACCGACAGCTCGCAGGCGGCCTACAGTACCTAATGATTACACATCCAGACATTGCCTACGCAGTCCAACAATCATGTCTACACATGCATGACCCTCGTGACTGTCACTTTAACCTTCTCAAAAGAATCCTCAGGTACATATGCGGCACTACAGATCTTGGTCTGCATCTCTCGGCTGCTACATCGACAGAATTGATGGCATACACTGGTGCCGATTGGGCCGGGTGCCCAGATACCCAGCGGTCCACGTCGGGCTACTGCATCTACCTTTTGGCAACACACTCCTGTCATGGTCTAGCAAGCGCCAACAGGCTATGTCACGTTCCAGTGCCGAGGCGGAATACCACGCCGTGGCAAACGCGGCGGCCGAATGCTTATGGCTTCGTAACTACTACGCGAGCTCCATTGTCTGGCGAACAAGGCTACACTTGTGGGGACCGTTGTCCACACTTTCCAGGAATCGCATTGGTGGTGCCGTGTGATGTGACACCAAACAGCACACATGTAAAGGAACACGTATTACATAAATCATTTGCTGAAATTTACAAAGATGTTCAGTTTACAAGTAGTTTATATAAAAATAAACTACAGCACAAGATAAGATTACAACTCTGGACTCAAGTCTAATAAGCAAAAGAGAAGCCGTCCAGCCACGGACGCGCCTCACTAGCCATGAAAACCAAACAGCAGCGGCATGGTTTCCACATGAGTATATCACTCGGAGAGTCCCGAGTCTCATCGGACAATCATAATCACAAGCACAGAGGTTAGTACCTGCAAAACAACTTATATAGCAATTGTGAGCATGAAGGCTCAGCGAGACTTAACTGTCTCACCTAAACATCAAACTCTACATGAGGGTAAAGACATAACAAAGGATGGCAGATTTGCATAACGGACTCGCCTAAATGTGGGTCCTTATTTTCAGATTCATTGCAGCAGCTTAAACCTTGTGCAGGGCAACATCGTAACTCCACAATCAAACAAGAAACGCTTCATCACGATGCTGCATCCCCAAGGTAGAAAAATAAATTTAGTGAGCACTATACTAATACATACAACATAGCAATACCATGATAATATAATGTTCATAACAGCAGCAATTAATTCTCATCTCAAGTGCAAGTATTTCTACATCACAACTCAGTGAACAAGTGGTACTCATATCCGCGAGCGATGGTGATTTGAATCAATGATACCCGGAATAAACGACACGTACGCCCGTACTGGAAGTCACGTTGGTGCACTCCACAGACGTCATACGCAGCCACCTTTCTCAAGTTCCACCAAAGTTGAATCAATTCAATCGTCTAGGACAGTATTCCAACTCACGGTGCACCCTTCTGCTGTGAAGATGTCGTGAGCGAGTTTCCATCTACTGTGTTGCAGCCGAAAGCCTGAGGCGATCAAAAAAGTCTCAACAAAAGCTTCCCAAGGTACATCGGTTTCCTGGACCCCATATATCCAGTATGAGTCTGGTACAGTTCAAACTTGCTCAGCAGGGCAGCATACGGATCGGTCCTTAACCGACACAGGCAGGCTATGCACCCAAGACAACATCTTGATGCATCCTACGCCCCTGCCCGGTCTCATTTTAAGATTACTAATCCATTCTCTTTGAACCAATCCCGTGTGAAAAAGTCCTAGCCATGCGAGTAGATTCCAACTACTCGACTTCTACTGAATCCTATACAACATTTAGCATAATCTACACAATGACTTAACAACTATCCAAATACTCTATGGGGTGATCTGTTCATGCAAGTGGATTTTCAATCACCTTAACCCTAATGCACATAACTCACCCTTGACATAGGTGATACAAATCAAAATTTTGTAATAGCGCTTAAATGCAAACCGAGGCTTGCCTGGTTGGGATACAGTGTCAAAGTTAATCTCCAGAGGGATGACTTCAAGTAGCTCTGGGATCCTCTTGAGCTCGGCAACTAATCGATATGCAAAGAATTATGCAAGTTAATCAATACCGGTATTATGATATAGCTTAATGGAAAGACATTTAAGTATACTAATTTAAGCCCAATGGTTCCAGAATTTTACAGGGGACACTAGGCGCCATGGGTGAGCATCTGGCCAAAATTGGGATCAATCCAATGAAATTACAGTTGTATAAAATTCAATGAATCTAAACAATTCCCAGAATTTTGAGGAATAATCGGTGGCTTTTACATGGCCAAAAGTTGGTGTTCTATTTATAGGATGTCAATAGTGACTCAAAAAAATTTATTTCATAATTTTATAAGCATCGTACTGCGAGATATTGAATTTACAGGTTTGGATAATTTACTGAAATGTTTCTGTTGTTTTTGGGGCATTCTATGACCAGTTAGGAAAATATTCAGATTTAACTACTTTAATAAAGTCCAATGAAGCTGAAATTTTTAAAGGAATTCTGAAACTTACTAGTAAACAATTTGGAAAAATTTCAGATTTTTCTATGAAGTGAATCATCAGATAAAAATCAAATATGATTTTGCTTTAAAAGGCTCTACAGGAAAATCTAGGGATTTTCATGAAGATTGGGTTGTAGTCCTGGTTAGTGTGGATAAAGATCAAACCAACAAAGTTAGTTTGACAATTTTTAAAGCTTTATACTAAGATATATTCAATTTAGAAGCTTGCACAATTTTCTGTACAAATTCTAAATGAATTTGGCTATTTTTATGTGCCTAGAGGATACACAGGTGATCAGACCATGTAAATGAAGTCTAATGACCCTGAAACTTGACTGAAGTTCAAGGATATTCAAATGAAGGTTGTGGAATAATTTGGTAATTTTCCAAAGATCAGAACTATAGAAATTAATTCTATAAGCATTTTTTTTATTTGAATTATGGAGAAATTCCGATGGACTTTCATACAAATACAAGTGCACCACTGGAAAGTATTCTTCATGCTGGTTCTAACAAAATTGACTTGGGAATTTTTGGACAATTCTACTTGGAGATATGGATTTTTAAAGTGGGAGCAATTTCTAAAATAAAGTTCCAATGGGAAACAGTTTGAATAATGGCTGGGCCCAAAGGTTTAAAATGGGCCAATCAGGTTGAAGCAACACGGGGCCGCAGAATTAAAGGGCGTAGCCACACACGATCCTTGGCCTCAGCTGATCCGGGGCGCGCCGCTTCTGTCTCTGACAACTGGGGCCCACCCCGAGTCGTCTTCTTCCTTGCGCCGGCGGCGCTCGGGCGGCGCCCGACGGTGGCAGGCGGTGGTGCCTTGCCGCAGCACGCACTAGGGCACCTCAGCCTCCCAGACTCGCTGCCCATGGGGATCTCAATGGTGACACTCCCGACAGCGATTGACGGCCAAAGAAGTGGTCTTGACGGCGGCGGGCAGAGCTAGGGTTCTGGTGACGTCGGCAAGCCTCAAACAATACCCGCACAAGCTGGAAAATGACCGGGAAAGCTTCCTGGAAGCCTGGGGAGGATGATTAGGGAACGCAAATTGGGTGGAAAGGTCGGCGACGTTGAGTTCGCCGGTGAGCCGACGGGATTTTCAAATGGCGGCTACGAAAACTTGACTCCCGGCTAAATTACTTGATGGTATGCTCTGAAATTTGGTCTTCGGCTGCATATGGGGGTCTAGTCCCTAATCCTTAACTGGATTGAAAAATGTTTGCACATACAAACTGAATTAAACGCAAAACCTAGCATCATCGCTCGGACTAGGCCGAAACAAAAAAAAATGGAATTTCTACTTCGAGGAGGAATGAAAATGGATGAGGTTTTCACCTTGATCAAGGGGGTGGACAGGCACTTCTTTTTGCTGTTGGGAGCAGCTCGTGACTCGGTAGGGATTGGTGGCTCCACGGGTGCAGAGAGGCGGCAAAACAGGGGAGCACGCCGGCGACCTGAAAATCTTCAAGTCCGTTGATGGGGAGGCTCTGACAGGCACCAAAACTACTCAGGGGGCAGCACAATCAAGCAAGTGAGATGAAAACGTCGAATACAAAGGCTAAAACGCACTTTGTGTCGACGAATTTGATCAGAGCAGAGAAGGGCGCTGATCGCCGGTTTCTTGCGCCAGGAAAAAGAAGAATGGTGGTGGCTCCATTTCGACGGCCAGGGAGGGATAAGGAGGAGGTGGAGGAGCCTTGGGAGTGCATTATGCAGCTGGAGGCGACTTAAGCAAGCAAGGAGCTCGGTATCACTTGCATGTCATGAGCTGGCACCACGGTGAGAACCGAGAGAGGCGGTACACGTATTTGACTGACTGACCAGTGGGTCCCACCTCTTCCTTCAACCCTATCTTCTCTGGACACTGAAATATCCCACCAACTTGTGTCCAAAAATTCTAGAAATTTTACGGCAGGCTAAATTTAAGGCGTAGAAATTGACTCTGAAATCAGATTGTTGATTTGACAAAGTTCCAATTGAATTCAAATTTGAATTTAAATTTGAGTTGAATTCAATGAAGCTATTGAATTAAATAGCAAACTTTCTTCAAAAATTCTGAAAGTTTGCAGGGATAGTATTTGGAAACTATTGGTGAAATCAAATCTTCATGTTAACTGCATTTGAACATTAGTTAACTTTTTTTTTGAATTCCCTCATTCGGAGTTTGAATAAATTTGGTTTTCTCATTTCCTTTTCAATTCTTTTTACCATTCAAAATTTTAAGTCCAAGCTTAAATTTGCATTATGGAAATTAGGGCTTTGACAAAACTCATCCAGTGTGACAACATCTCCGCCATATAAATGTCAAGCAACCCAGTGCACCAAAGGCGTACCAAGCACATAGAGATCGACATTCATTTTGTCCACGAAAAGGTCGTTGTCGGTGCCCTGCGTGTTCTGCATGTACCATCCGACAATCAGTTTGCCGACATCATGACGAAAGGGCTGTTGACATCTCTCTTCACCGACTTCTGTTTTTGTCTCTGCGTCGGTTCAAGCCCGCTGAGACTTCCGGGGGGGGGGGGGGGGGGGGGGGGGGGTAGCCCGACATCTCCACGATCCTCCTGATCGGGTCTATCTACACGATCGGCATGTTGTGCATGACCGGTTCCTGGCTCCGCCACTCCCTCCTTGTATCTAGCATCTTTGGTTACGGGCGTGGCCTACTGCTCACCCTATTTATGTAATCTCAACAGATGTATTCTGGTGCGTGGACTGCTCAATAATATACTCCTACACTATCCCCAGCCTATATTAATCTCTTTATTGAGAAAAATACGTTTAATTGATTAAGTAACAGCATTACAAAATTCTTCTCGGATACAATATGGAATAACACTTATATAAATATTACAATCCAAAGATTGTGCAGATCTAGCTAGTTTATGTGCCACTATATAAGAATTCTGACAAGAACAATTCAAATACAGCAGCCAGAGATTTAATATCAGTTACAAGAGAGCCTACCAGAGACCTCTCTTGGTCTTTGGTTGTAACTCTTTGAATTATAGATTTGCGGTCTGAGAATAGTATTATTTTAGAGAAACATGATCCTTAGCAATCATCATTGCTTGACGAATCGCGATGCCATCAGCCATTTCAGGTCTGGGAAATATATTCAAACCTTCAGTACAGGAGAGAAGATGTTGTCTCATGTGACTACAAATCACTGCTCCCCAAACCATACACTGGACAGATGGAAACAAAGCTGCAACAACATGGATACATACTTGATCTTCATGGCATATTTTCCATTGATTACTGGAGAATTGAATTTCATGTTGTGTAAACTCGTATGCTTGAAAGAATGGCTCATAATCATGTCAACTTATGCAAATATCTTGACAGCCACTTGGATGGGGTTCTGGAATTTCACATGGTTTTTGGTTTTGTTACAGGCCTCCCAAATGTGCCAACAAGTGACAGCCATGACAACAGCATTATCTTCTGTTTCCCAGGCATGGAAATGAAATATCCATTGTTCCATATTGATCAGTACCTTCAACAAAACGAAATATGAAAGTGTTCTTTTACCTACCTCTTCACCTCAATAGCATAGGGACATCTCAGCAAGATATGCTCCAATCATCTTCTTGGACGCAAAAAATGCAATTATTTTTTGCAGTAATATTTCTATGTTGTAGCTTTTGACTAGTGGGTAGGCAATTATGTACCATTCTCCACAATGTAATTTTCATCTTATTTGGAACCTGAATATTTCATAACTTTTCCAATGTTTTATTTTCGATTGCCAACTCGAAACAGATCCGCCACCAGATCGATCACGTGTTCGGAAGAAGGATTCCACCCTGGCCAAGTTATGTGCTGATTTGACTTAATAACTTCCAAATTTTTCATGAGATCTCGACAAAAATTCTTCCTCCCCATATCTACTTATTGGAATTTGCAGAATAGCATTAGCATATTATTTTTCATGTAAAAATGCCTTCACAGAGGTAATACCCAAAGTCATATGGTCCTCATTCATTAATTGTTTTACTTCAGCATCATCGTGGAGTGGTAATAAAGGTCTGAAGGTGCCACCTACAAATCCTGGAATCCAGTTATCTTTGAATATGTTGACACTCTCTCTATTATCAATACCCCATCTTAGACCTTTAAGGACTAGATCTTGGCCAAACAGAATTGAACGCCATGAGAAAGATGATTTGTGGCGGTTAGCTGCACTCAGAAAAATCAGAATTTGGATAATAGGGTTCTTTAAAGACCCTTGCACATAATGACATAAGGTCTGTCATGAGTGCCCAACGTTGTTTGCCAAGCATAGCTCGATTGAATAGAAAAAGTCCCAGGAAACCCAAGGGATTTGGGTGATTGCATCCAATCGCAAGATTGCCAATACATTTTCCTTTTACCATTTTGGAAATCCCATCAATGATCAGCTATGCAACATCTCATTTTTTTCACATATCCAAACGGGTACTTGGAAGATCCTCATAGTATGGTTCGGAATTGCTTGTGCAACAGATTTTAGCCATATTTCCTTTCCTGCTCGAGATAGTGGCTGTCTAGACCATCGTGTTAAACAACTCCAATTTTTTTGGGAAGAATTTAAAGGATGTTGTAATACCCTTTAAAATTTTTGTACGCATCCCAAATACATATCCTCGGAAACTTCGTTTTGAATTCCAAATCTTTTCATTATAGAAGCTTTCACCGGTTGATGACATTTTGAGCCGAAGAATTTTGATGATTTTTGTAAATTAATCTTCTGCCCAAAAGCCATACAGTATTTGTCAAGAGTCAATTTCAGATTCTTTACACATCGAGAGTAACTACGTGCAAAGAAGATGCTTTTATATGCAAAAAGTAAATGTGAAATAGAAGGGCCTCTCCTTCCATTTTTTAGTCCCTGTAGAGCAGCTGTATCCTCCATCTTTTCCAGAAGACATAACAATACTTCAGTGCACAATAGAAATAGATAGGCGGTTATTAGTTCCCCCTATCGTGTACCTCTCGATAGAATCACTGTTTTAGTGAGCTTTGCGATGACTTTTACTGCATACCTAGCAGAAGTCACGCACCTCATCACAGATTCAATCCATTGCAGAGCAAAACCAAGTTTACAAAGGCACCCATGTAGGTAGTTCCACTCAATACGATCATAAGCCTTCATCATATCGATTTTCAATGCAAAATAAGGGCACTTGTTCTGCTGAAATCTAAAAGTATTTAAACATTCATATGCTATGAGTATTTATCCGTGATCAATCTTCCAGGAACAAAAGCACCTTGAGCCTCTAAAATTATTGAAGGTAATAAAGATTTCAACCTATTTAACAAACCATTCAAAGCAATATTGTAGAGGATATTATATAAGATAATTCGTAAAAATTTGTAGAGGGCATCTTCTCGCATATAGGATTTCAAATCATTTTTAATGCTTCTTTCTACGTACTTCATGTTTTCTGGATCGGTGAAAACGTACATCTCTTCATTTTGATTATACTCCTCTTCATTATCTCCCACATTTTCAGTACCAACAATATTTTGCTTTCACGAAATAACTATATGCACCTTCTCAGTTTCTGGATCCTGTACATAAAAAACTTGTGCAATGCGATCGGCGAGAGCCCACAGGTCATCTTTATAACCCACTTTGTTAAAGTTTACTAGTGTCAGCCTGTAGTTGTCCACTTTCACACCACCATCAGGATGTTTGACTAATTGGCACTTGAACACATGCATTTGCATTCTTTTGTCATAATGGAGTTCCCATATTTGCTCTATGAACCCGAAGTATGTGGTCTTCTGCCCATGTGGATCATAAGCCTCTATACGAATGCCACTATTTTGTGCAACACTCTTACTGTCTTTTTCCTTACTGTAGAATGTATACTCATTGATGTCATATGCTTGCCATGATGTCACCAAAAGAGATGGACCAGAAGCTAACTTCTTCATTGTTGCCTCTTCTATAGAGTCTCCTTTAGTATATTTTTGTCCATTAACCATTCAGTGAAAAGGTTTCTGTGCCCTCTCATGATCCAATTCTCTCTGCGGCCTTCGTTTTCTCCGCGAAGCTCAATTTGGTGTTCCTCGATGTACGGGTCAACTATAGCGAGCTGTTGTAGTACACCAAAATGTGCACAATGTACCGATTTGTAATGCTGAACGATAAAAGTTTTCTTACCCACTTTGCCTTTCTCACGTAGTCTACTGTCGTGTACCGGTATAGGCACACCTATCTGCTTCCCATCTTTGATGTAATCAACGCAACCCTCGATCACTTCCTCGGTAGTGTATCCTTCCATAATTGAACCCTCTGGGTGAGCACGATTCCGCACATAACCCTTTAATACTCCTAAATAACGCTCTAATGGAAACATATGATGTAAATATAGTGGCCCCAATGCTTTTATCTGATCCGCAAGATGCATGAATAGGTGTACTTGCATATCAAAAAAGGATGGGGGGAAACAAATCTCAATCTTGCACAAAGTTTCGACGATGTACATTTTAAAATAGTCTAAGTCTTCATGGACTATCACTTTTTGCGTTGCTGCATTGAAGAAGCAACACAAACGTGTGATAACAACTTTTATATGCTCTAGTTGGATGACCCTTATTGCAATGGCGAGGAACACTGTGCATCATCATGTGACAGTCCTGAGAATTATAGCCGAATTGAGACAAGTCTTTCATTGAGACTAGTTTGTGGATATTGTATGAGAAACTTGTGGGCACTCTGAGTCCATGCAAGCATTCCAAATTGCCTTTTTTCTCCTGTGGTGTCGAGTAGTAGCTAGAAGGGGAAGGTAATGCTTCCTGTTGGCCTTTTCTACCTGGTGAAGCGCTGGTCTGATATCAAGATTTACTAGGTCCATACATGATTTTAATCCGTCCTTTGTTTTCCTTGGAATGTCCAACAAGGTTCCAATGATACTGTCAAATACATTTTTTGTAATGTGCATCAAATCAATACTATGGCAAATTTCCAGTACGGAAGATACTTGAAAATAATCGATTGTTTCTTGATAGTCATGTCAGTTGTATCACCCGAAGATGTATTTTTTTCTCTTTGTTCATTTACATTTGTTGCCCTTACCAAAAGCAACCTAAATGTTCTGGACCATTTTGAACACGAGTTTTCCACTAAAAGGTTTTGGTGCAGAATCTTTTTTGATTTTGTTATCAAATTGTTCTTTCATCTTCTGGTACTTGTGTGTATTTGTCAAGAACCACTGGTGTCTCATGTACACTGTCTTTCTGGATGAAGTGAGGTACAAAAAACCAGATCCATCCATGCACCTAACACAACATTTCTCCCCTTTCATTTGTCCCGATAATGTAAAGAGTTCAGGATAATCATGGATGGTAACAAATATCATTGCTCTTAGCGTGAGATACTCCTACTTGTACTCATCCCATGTATGTGCCCCTTCATTCCACAGCTTCACCATATCTTTTATTGCAGGTTCCAAGAACACATTAATTTTGATGTCAACTTGTTTTAGAGCTTGGATAACAATATATAACAAAATGCATTTCCTTTTGTGACACAACTAGGTTGGTAGGTTGTGAATTGTTAAGACCACGGGCCAGGTGTTGTACATGCTCCTTTTTTCACCAAACGGACTCATTCCGCTGTACCCATCACAAACCTTATATTTGTGATTTCCTTAGCAATCTCTGGATACTGAATATCAAAAATTTTCCATTGTGTTGCATCACCAGGGTGTCAAATCTTCTTACCATTCATCCTACACTTCTCGGAATGCCAACGCATAAGTTCCTCCCAGGTTCTTTAGAAAAAAAACGCTTCAAGCGATTAATTACTGGAAGGTACCACATCACCAAGGCAGGAATCTTTCTCTTACTCATGGCCAATCGCAGTTCTTATTCTTCAGGGTCTTACTCATGTTGGTAACATACTGGTAATTCTAGTCCTTCTTGTATCTATTGATAATGCAGACAGGACATCTAGTTGCGAGCTCATTCTCTTTACAATACAAAATACAATGGTCTACACAAGCGTGTATTTTTTGTCAAACCTAGTGACATTGGGCAAATAATTTTCTTTGCTTTATAAGTGCTTCTGAGCAGTTTATTGGGATTTGGAAGAATTTCTACCAAAAGATTCAAAAGACCAGGGAAACTACAATCAGAACATCCGTGTGTGGCTTTCAACTTTAGTAGTCCTAGGACTGCACACAATGTAGTACACTCTTTATCACAACCCTTTGATTCATCATATAAAATCTTCGTTGCGCGTTTTGCAATGTCTCCATTTCAAACTTTTAGTTGATCCCGTAGAAATCAATAACTGTGGTTCGATATGACGCAACATCTCCTCACAATCAAACTAATCATCATTGTCGTCATCATCATCTTGATTGTCACTACCATCATCGATATGAGCATTATGGCCATCAGAACCTCTCTCATCATCTTTATCCACTTCATGTGTATCTAACTCACCATGCCCTGTCCATATTGTGTAGTTTTTTTTGAAACCTCTTTTCACCAAATGAGATTGGATTACTATAGTATCTATCCAAGCGATCTTATTTTTGCAGTTGATATATGGACATAATATGTCATCTATCTTTTGCAGCTTCGCATGTTTCTTGGACGCTTCAATATAATTTGCAACATTTTGAATGTACCTAGGATCAGATCTTGGCATGTTTTACATCCACGCTTAGCGGTCCATCTTCTATGTCAAACTGTAAAAATAAAAATAATATATCATTTCATTTTCATTGAATAACACTGGATAAAAAACATTGGAGAAAAAATATTGATTTTTTGCTTTACATTTTTCCCTTTCGTCTATTGCATGTACAAGCGACATCATTAATTGACGTTTCAGACAACCAAATGAACTAAAAATGAACTGCTGAGTGTTGTCTGAACAAAATTTTTAGTTGTCCTCATGACAACTACTTCGTATTAAGAAACGTAGGGAGTAGCTAGACAAAAAGGTAGAGGGAGGCGTACAGTGACAGCTACCGCGACGGGGATCAACGACGAGGGCGAGGACAAAGATGTCGAGGACGACGACGCTTGGCAGCGAAGGTGAGGTTGGCGATGTGGCTAGGACGCGAGGGCGAGGATGGCGGCGGGGGCGAGGGCTAAATGAAAATTTTGGCAGTCTGACGGCATAGATATAACATCTCTCGGGTTAGGTTTTTTTGGTGCCCGAGCGGTGCCTTATATAGTCGTCAATGTTCACAGGCGGCTTTAAGTGAACCACTGCCTGAGATTATATCTCTCCTGGCGGCTTTTAAGTAAATGACCCCTTGAGATAAAGTTTTCATAGGCGTTTTTTAAGTGAACCACCGCCTAGAATAATGTCTCTTCACAGGGCCCACAAGTCACATACAAAAGGGGAAACAGTTCAGTGTGCACAGTCCTAATTGCCAGTTTAACTTTCGTTTAATTGACAACAAGACCATCCACGCCAAACTTGGCTGTCTCCTTATAAGTTTAATTAAATTCCATTTTCTTTGGTTCCTTTAATTTGTTTTTTACTTCTCATTTGTGATATCTACTAGCTCAAGCACAAACTTTGCCCAAAAATACCCCAACATTGCATGTAGTCAAAATAAAATGTGTAGAACCTAATTATAAACTCAAATTTGAGAACTGACAAACTTTGAATCAGATTCAAAATTGAATTTGAATTCAAATGCATTTCTATGGTTTCATTAATTGAATAGCAAATGTGCTCTAAAATATATGAAATTTCAAATAGGGACACTGTTTAAATTTATGAGTAACTAAAAGGTGAACTAAAATTTGAGATTTGACTTGGTTTGAACAGGAGCTAAGTTTGAAATTTTGGCTATTTCCTTCTAAGTTTAATTTAATTCCATTTTTGGTTCCTTTAATTTGTTTTTTTTCCTTCTCATTTTTTATATCTACTAGCTCAAGCACAAACTTTGTCCAAAAATACACCAACTTTGCCTGTAGGCAAAATAAAATGTATAGAACCCAATTATAAACTCAAATTTGAGAATTGACAAACTTTGAATCAGATTCAAATTTGAATTTGAATTCATATGCATTTCAATTATTTCATATAACTGAATAGCAAATGTGCTCGAAATTTTATGAAACTTGAAATAGGGACACTGTTTGAATTTATGAGTAACTCAAAGGTGAACTCAAATTTGAGATTTGTCTTGGTTTGAATAGGAGCTAAGTTTGAAATTTTGGCTCTCTCCTTCTAAGTTTAACTAAATTCCATTTTCTACTGTTCTTTTAATTTCTTTTTCCTTCTCATTTTTGATCTCTACTAGCTCAAGCACAAACTTTGTCCAAAAATAACCCAACTTTGCATAGGCAAAATAAAATGTGTAGAACCCAATTACAAACTCAAATTTGAGAATTGACAAACTTTGAATCAGATTCAAATTTGAATTTGAATTCATATGCATTTCAATTATTTCTATAACTGAATAGCAAATGTGCTCTAAACTTTATGAAATTTGAAATAGGGACACTGTTTGAATTTATGAGTAACTCAAAGGTGAACTCAAATTTGAGATTTGTCTTGGTTTGAATAGGAGCTAAGTTTGAAATTTTGGTTCTCTCCTTCTAAGTTTAACTAAATTCCATTTTCTTTGGTCCTTTTAATTTCTTTTTTCTTCTCATTTTTGATCTCTGCTAGCTCAAGCACAAACTTTGTCCAAAAATAACCCAACTTTGCATAGGCAAAATAAAATGTATAGAACCCAATTACAAACTGAAATTTGAGAATTGACAAACTTTGAATCAGATTCAAATTTGAATTTGAACTCAAATGCATTTCAATAATTTCATTTATTCGGATAGCAAATGTGCTCTAAAATTATAAAATTTGAAATAGGGGCCACTATTTGAATTTATGAGTAACTCAAAGGTGACTTCAAATTTTAGATTTGACTTTGTTTGAACAGGAGCTAAGTTTGAAATTTTGCCTCTCTCCTTCTAAGTTTAATTAAATTCCATTTTCTTTGGTTCCTTTAATTTTTTTTTCCTTCTCATTTTTTACCTCTACAGGCTCAAGCACAAACTTTGTCCAAAAATATCCCAACTTTGCAAGTAGGCAAAATAAAATGTCTAGAACCCAATTATAACCTCAAATTTGAGAATTGACAAACTTCAAATCAGATTCAAATTTTAATTCAAATGCATTTCAATGATTTCATATAATTGAATAGCAAATATGCTCTAAACTTTATGAAATTTGAAATAGGGGCACTGTTTGAATTTATGAGTGGCTCAAAGGTGAACTCAAATTTGAGATTTGACTTGGTTTGAACAGGAGCTAAGTTTGAAATTTTGGCTCTCTCCTTCTAACTTTAATTAAATTCCATTTTCTTTAGTTCCTTTAATTTGTTTTTTTCCTTCTCATTTTTTATCTCTACTAGCTCAAGCACAAACTTTGTCCAAAAACACCCCAACTTTGTATGTATGCAAAATAAAATGTGTAGAACTCAATTATAAACTCAAATTTAAGAACTGACAAACTTTGAATCAGATTCAAATTTGAATTTGAATTCAAATGCATTTCAATGATTTCATTTAATTGAATAGCAAATGTGCTCTAAAAATTATGAAATTTGAAATAGGGGCGCTGTTTGAATTTGCTAAAAATGATGTGTCACCTCACTATGTTGTTTAATTTCCTAAAAATCATGCACCAATTGGGACTTGAACTCACAACCTCATATAACGGACTCAAACACTCTACCAGCTGAACCTGCCAAGTTATTTCACTTTGTTGCGAGAGCAAACGAGATAAAACTAAACATAGTCATAAATTTTTGCATGCGGCTTTTAAGTGAACCACCGCCAGAGATAATATCTCTCCTCATGCGGCTTTTGAGTTAAACACCGCTTGGGATAATTGGTGCCTATATAAAGTCATTCTGTGTCCTTGCAAAATCCTAACCCGGGAGATTTCACTTAGATGCCGTCAGGCTGCCAAAATTTCCATTTATCGCAAAAGCCCTTGCTGCCAAGTGCCGATGGAGGACCTCGCCGTCGAGAGCCGACACCTCGCCCTCGCTGCCGAGTTGTCCTCATCGGCGTTCCCCGTTGCCATCTCTGTCTCTATATGCCTCCCTCCTCCCTTACCTTTGCCCCTCTGGCACCGTCTCCGCCACACCTCCACACCTTCATCCTTCCCGCACAGCCTTCCTCCTCCACATGCCGCCTCCCCCCCCCCCTCCCTCCCTCCTCCCTTCGATGCCTCCCTTCCTCCTTCCTCCTCGCGCCACCTCCCTCCCTTCTCCCCACACCGCCTCCCTCCTCCCGGTGCCGCCTCCCTGCCTCCCTCCCTCCCCCCCCCCCCCCCCCGCATGCTGCCATTCAGTCAATGTAGATAACAAAAGAAGAATGGAATAAATGGTTTCATTGTTAAGATTTTGTTTTCTATGTTCTTACCTAATCCTCTGTATTTAGTTTGTTTGGATGCTAAGTACTTTATTTCACAGTAATTCAGCTTTTTTTTTTTTAGTTATATCTTTCTGCATTTGAGTGCATTTAGTTTGTTTGGATGCTAAGTATTGTATTTCATAGTAATCCAGCTTTTTTTAGTTATATCTTTCTGCATTTGAGCATGCGTAAGATGATGACACCGTTAGAGCATATATTCTTGTACCATATATAAGTGGGATGACACATTTTTGGTCTTATCAGTACTAACATGGAAAGCCCTAAAAAGATTGTCCCGTAAGGCGATGGTGCTGGTAGTAACAATGAAGTCTTGAATATTGAGTTTAGTGACTCCATCAGTTCAAGCTCGTATCAGAGTCCATCGTTGGATTCCTTTGCATGCATTAGAAATACTAAAAAGACTTCAGAGGATCATTACCCAGAATATGATCTCGCCAGCAAGGTATGGATAACGAATATTAACTCCAATAGTTTAAGTTAATGTTGGTTGACAAGTATATGGAGTCTTTTAATTCTTTTCTACCTAGCTTAATAGCGAATAGAACGAGGTGAATTCGGGTCCGAAAATGCAGAAGGTTCTCCAATGGTTGAATCCTCGGGTTCACTAAAGCGAAAACAAGGGCAATGAGGTCCCAATAAGGGGCCACTCAATCGCATCACAATGGAGGTGGGCTCCCCCAAGAAACACTTGATTATGATACAAAGTACTGAAATGCATGCGGTTGTCTTGTTAGAGAGCTCAAACCGATCACAACGGAGAATTGGAAAAAAAATCCCTGAGGCAGGCAAGAATGAGTTGTGGGAGAAGTTGAAGAAATAGTTCAGGTTCCCAAAATGCACAAAAGAAGCTGTAAAGAAAGAAGCATTGATCTCTTGTGTGACAAAGTTTTGTGGCTGGAAGAGTGAAATGAATGCTTATGTTAAGGACAATAAGGCCCATAGCCCAAAGAAGATGGGAAAAATCACACAAGCTCAGTAGCAAGAACTTGTCATCAAAATCCCACACTTGAGGCTTAAGCTCTAAGTCAATCTAGGTCTGAGCTCGTAAAAAAGAACATATACCATCATCGATTAGGGTCTACCGGATATGCCTCCAAAATTGAGAAATGGAATAAAACATTAGACAAAACAGTCAACGCGTGCAATCCTAACCCGCTAGAAGGTTGTGATGAGCGAACTAAGCAGTGGGTGTTAGCTCGGTCAGGTTTGACCGACAAGGGCAAACTTGCAAAGCCCAACTCTGTGAACCAAGTAGAGCAGAGAATGAAAGAAGTGATTGAAAAGCAAGAGAAGGGTCTCTTCAAGCCGACGAGGGAGAATGACCAACTTACTACTATCATACGCAACCCTGAACACGGTGGATGGGTTCGAGTGATCTATTCTCAGATGCTCGTGAGAGAGGGTTTCCCGAAGGATCAAGAGTTATATAGAAGACATGAAAAGTTCAAGAAGACACTTGAAGATACAATAGATAAAAAGATCAAGTCATCTCTTAAAGAAATATAGGATCAACTTAAAGAATCGGGGCAATTACCGTCTGAGAATAAAGCATTGGTTCCTATGGCAAATGAGCAATTGTTATCTCCAACTGCCTATCCTAGCAGCGTAGGTTCTGTGCCAGGCTCAGGGTCAAGCATTAATAATTTCCCTATCGATGATATCGTTAATGACACGTCTTGTCGTCTTCTTGTGCCAATCGGCAGAGAAGGAACAAAACAAAACAGGTTGCCACTGCTATGGCAAAACGGAATCGTGTATTCAACAGCAAATCACTTCCGTTGTATTATGCTTTGGTCCAAGTTCTTGAGATAATTGAATGATTATGAAGATTACAAACTAGACCACATCACTCTAGAGGGGATCACGACTCTGGGGCAGGCTGTCAACCAGTTAATCCTTTGGCATCGACGCGACATTGCTTTGGACGATTAGCCGATTTCTAGCCCTGTCGCAGCTCAGAAGGCCGCAACCCTATCTTCTTCGTTGAAAGTTCTGGGAGATCCTCTCCCGCTATGTCCTAGCAAGGATGATAATAAACGTAACCAAGAGGAAACATTAGAACAACATCTTGTATCAGTACAAGAGCAAGTTGATAGTAATGAGCAAAAACCAGTTGAACAACGGCTTGTAGCAGTACAAAAGCAAGCTGATAGTAAAGAGCAACTAGTGAACAACAGGCCAATGTCCAACTTCTGATGACTAATCCTCCATGAGCAATGAATCTGTGTACAAATCGAGAAAGAATAACTAGCAAGGATAATAGGTTTATGCTGTTGGGATGTAGAGAACCAGAGAAAACAAAGTGGAAATATGAAGAGATCAACGTATGAAGTGGAATGTGCATTTCAACTTAGCAAAATAAAAAATGAAGGTGCACAACTCAAGCATGAGTAAACCAGAGAGCAGTGACAGACCTGCTGCTGTAATGTACAGCAATAGGGCAAAATCCAAAGTGAACATAGAGCATTTGGATATAAAATGACATACACAAAGTTTTGAACCTAATGAGATGATCATCCAGTTACTTGTGTTATACTGGTCCACTGGTGCTGTAAGTTTTGAAGTGTATTCCTACAGTCATGGAAGGATAACCAGGAAAGTTTCAGCTATGACAAATAAACATAGTGGTCTACATAATTCCTTAAGTGTTTAAGCTTTGCTGAATTTTAATTGAAAAGCAGTAGCTTTGTCATGAGTGAAAGTGTGTTTTCTGGATAGTGAAGCTCATATGGAATCCAATAAAATTAGTTTGACATTTTTCTAAAAATTCTACAGTGAGATATTGATTTTACAGTTCCCCTTATTTTTCTGAAAACTTCTGGTGATTTGTTTTCTATTTTTCAGGAACACAGGAGACTAAAACACAATTTGGCCAATTAAATGACGTCAAGTAATTCTGAAAATTTTACTGGAGATCAAAGGTGTTTAAAGGAATATTTTTGGACAATTTGAGAATTTTATAAAAAGGAAATCACCTGGATTAAATTCACAATGGTTTAGCTTTTGGGAATTATTGATGAGAATCCAGGGACTTTTGTACCACATAATTTGCAACACTGCAAAGTACATGACTTGAGGAATCCAAAAAAATTTGTTTCGTGATTTTTAGACAATTCTACAAGGAATGGTGAATTTTATAAATTGAGCAATTTCTGCATTTATTTTTCTATTGAAAACTCCACTCTACCGTTGACCGTGGGCCCTAGGGTTTGAATTGGACCACTGGGCTTGAAGCAACATGCGCGGCCCAAAGGTTCTACCACAGCCACACTTAATCCTGGCCACAACTGATCCGGGAGGCTTCTATACCTATGACCGAGGGGCCCCACTGCAGCTCCTTCTCTAAATCATAGCCTATCCAACTTAGGCTGACAAATGGGTCCCACCAGACCTTCTTCTTTAACCTCCCGACAAATCCCAAGTCGGGTGGCAGGCCATGGCACCGCACAACAAAGCCCTCGCTGGACAGTGATCCCCGACGGTGAGGCTTGGCACAAACTACTCACCAGACCTCATAACACTCGACGGGCAATGTTATAGGGTGCGGCGGTGATGGGAACGGGCATGTCGAGGGTGGCGGCGGCGGCGGCGGCGAGCTCGCCGGCCTTGATGGAACAGCGCCAAGTTGGTCTAATTAGCTCAGAGTTGGATCCTAAAGCACCCATGGACTATGGTGAACTTTAATCCGAGCTCAAATTATACGGAAAACGGCGGCACAATGGTTATCGCCGGTGACCTAAATCAATATCAATGGCGGCTGGAAAAACTAGCTTCTTGGCACGCTCGGTGGATTAAAATTCATGCAGTTTGATCCAATAGGGTCGTTGGAACATCTTGAAGCAATTCTATAATTGAATCGAAGCATAATGGAACGTGGAAACGGAATTCCTACAGGAAGGAACACACGGTGGTCAGGGTGGCCGGCGGTGGAAGGTTCGCAATTGGGCTTCTACGAGCTGTGAACCAGCAAACAGAGGGGCGGAAAATAAAGAGGGAGCCTTGGTGCACCTCTTTGGCGCACTGGCTCGAGTGGAAACCGTCGGTTTTGGCTGAGCGGCAATGAACAGAGGGGCTTGACGGCTTCAGAACAGTGCGGTGAAAGGAAGGTCTCCAAATCCGGCCGGAGCTTCAACAGTCGGTGAGGCCTTTGTGGAGCAGCATTATCCTTGATGTCAAACGCACGGTTGGGCATCAAGCTTGGCCGAGACTTGCTGTGAAGCATCGCCACCATGGAGATTCGCACGGTGTGAAACAGAACAGAGATGATGCAGGTTGTGCGGGAGAGAGCTATGGCGTGAAAGAAAGAAAGCACAAGGTGGGTTTGCTTCGAGTGAAAGCTTGTGAGCTGTGCTTGTGCTCAGCTCTGGAAGAGGACAAGCAGAGATGGTATTGAGTTGTGCCATGGTGCTCACGTGTGAGGAGGAGAAACAGAGCACTTCTGTTTGTGGGGATGACAAGTGGGGTCCACCCTTTTCCTCTCTTATCCTCAATTCTTCACTCAGATATTTCAGCTATTAACCTCATCTTTAGATTTAAATGAGACAGAGGTGCTAATCTAATTGTGATATTATGGTACATTAAAATCTACATTTTAACTTCGTGGATATTTGAAAATTCAATTCTGAATTTGAATTCATCTTCAAGCTTTTGTCTTAGACTCCCTCCCAATTTTCCAAAATCAGCAAGGGTCTCTAAATTAATGATATTAACTAAGTACCGGTTTGAAATTATGATTTTCTGATTTGGAACTTAAAGTTTAACTGAATTTGAATTCGTAAATTTATTTGTTTGAATTCTTTTAATCATCACATGTACTTAAATCCAAAACTCCTTTATTTATGTATTTTCTTTCCAAAAACCAGTAGAGACACTAAATCATTTATTTTATTTAATTGCTGGTTTCAAGTTTCCATTTTACTGTTTGAAACCTAAAGTTTAATTTGGTTCAAATTTTTAGGTCTATGTATGTGAATTATTTGAACCATCACATGTGCAAATTCTAAATTTCTTTCTTCCTCTACTTGCCTTCCAGAACTGATTTGCACAATGTCATTTTTGGGCTTTTACATCCCTTCCCCCTTAAAAGAATCTCGTCCCGAGATTCCATCGGAAATGAGAGAAAGTAAAGTAGGTTAGCAGTGATATGACGCTAACAACTCCAAGTAAATGGATTGGTGAAACTTCTCACCTTCTCATGTGGTTTCCTTGATTGTGTGGTTAGTCCAGATTACCATGCAAATCACATCGTCCAACTTTTGTGACTTGAGTCTTCTTATTGCAAATTTGATTCGGATGTTCGGCGAGAATGAGATTACACTGTAAAGTTTGTGTCTTTATCAGGTGAAGTTACATCAGGTCTTGAGATCTTCTTCTTCATGTTGAACCGGTGTAACATTTTTTCATGGTAGATGTACATAAGGTTCTGTGATATTTGGCGTCTTTAACTCTCGACGTTCCACTCCTTAACACTTTAGTGTCCTAGTCTTGTACTCGAAGTATCAACACTGGTTCTTCAACTCTCTTGAGCATCTTCACTAATTGCTTTCAGTTCTTGATTTGTATAACTGAGTCCTTAAGGCTTAGTGTAGTCTTTGCTAATCATGAATCAAGGTGGTTTGATGATATTAACCAAAAAATCAATAACCTCATCTGGATTTTGTTCGTCAATGATATAGTCAATAATCAGATCACTTTGCGGGGACATAAGAGTAGTAAACATTTATTCCCTCTTATATCATCACAATAGCAAAGACACTAAATGTATGGAAACCACGAGGTTTCTGGACATGTCAATGCCACCATATAGTATAAGTCAAGGAGTTTGCAAGCTTTGAAACTGGAATGATAATCATGCGAATATAGAGAACAAAGGTTTTTATTGAGGTTGATCAATTAGGGAAGAACCTCCAGAATCAAGAGTGGTATTGTTTTCGTAACCAAGATATTTGAACCTATACAAGTCAAGGATTAATGTTCAACTCCTAGTTGGACTATAAGCATGATTGAGTAATCGGTTTCCTCGGTATTACTCAACCAAGATAAACCAAGTGTAAGGATCGAAACGCCCAAGAGGGGGGGTGAATTTGGCTTTCTTTAAAATTTTAAGACAATTAAAAACGAACTACTTAAGCCCAATTCCCAATGCGGTTCTAGCTATGCAATCAACGTAGATATAACTTGTGAAGTAAAGATTGCAAAAAGTAAAGAGAGGGAGAGGAATGCAAATGCTAGGGGACACGGAGGTTTATCCCGTGGTTTGGCAAGATCGCAAGGATCTTCCTACATCCACGTTGTGGCACCCACCGAAGGGTTTTGCCACTTCCAATGTCACCGAGACAATGGAGTCTTCACTAATCTTCTCCATTCGCCATCTCCGGCAAGGTGGAGCTCAAGCCTTGTACAACCTTCGATGTTCCGGGCTTCCACACACACCTTGGCAAGCTCCGGAACGATCTTCTTCAACTTCTCACTAGCCTAGAGAGTTCAATCACAGAGAAAGAACGCACACAAGCTTCTCTCTAGCCTATTACAAATGATCTAAAAGTGTGGAAATGTATGCTCTATGGTCTTGAATGCTCTTGGATGTGTAGTGGGCTTCAGGTGATCAAGACTTGTCGAAATGACTGGGTTAGAGGGGTTTTATAGCCAGCTTAACCGAAATAGCCGTTGGAAAAGTAGGCTGACAGAACTTTTCTGTGCACACCGGATGATCCGATGTCTCCCCTCTAGTTATCATCGGTGTAATTACTTTGGCTGACGTCATTGTGTCAGATATTACCGTTATTAGACCGATGTTGCCCCAGTCTTCTCATCGGATGGTCCGGTGGCTCTTCCTCCAAAATTTGCTTGATACTGATGCTTACTGGAGTGATCAACCGATGTGTGTAAGTCTGCACATCGGATGATCCGGTGCTTCACTTGTTCCAATTGTACTGCAAACTGTATTGATGCACCGATGTTGTTGAGCCCTTCACATCGGATGATCCGGTGAGTTCATTTGTCTGAGGTCTTTTTCTTCAGTTGAATCAACTCGACCGATGTGTTCATTTTGGAAATCATCGGTTGATCCGGTGAGTTGATTTTGTTTGCTTCGAGTTGTTTTGAGTGAATCTTTTGTGTCTTGCTCGAATGACCTCTTAGACATTTGTTCCACAAGGCTCTCTTATGATTCTTAAGCATTGTATGATGTCAATTTTTGATTGAGTGACTTGGACATAGAGCCTTCACGTCTTGTCTTTATCTCGTGAATTTGATCTCGAAAGTTGAGTATCTATGGGTCTCCAATGACATGATCATTTCATCTTATTTAGTGTTTATGGGGACCTTGCATTCACAAATTCATTAGTAAAGTTCAATGGTTGTCATTAATCACCAAAACCATACTACATGAGGGGGGCCTAGATGCTTTCAATCTCCCCCTTTTTGGTGATTGATTACAACACAATAATCAAAGCGTAATAGTAATGAATTTGATAGAATGAACCATAAGAAAATATGCAATGAATACAGGATGTTACACTTGAAGCTTTAAACATCAATTAATAACACAAGTGTGAATTCAAAGAGATCATAATCATAGATAAACATCGAATGAGTTCAAATGAATAACAACTTAGGAAATAGGTTCATTACACACCAAATGTAGCAAATACGCAAATACAATAAAGATAAGCAAAGATAAGCAGGACACACGACTCCCCCTAACCCTAGGACTCCCCCTGACTGGACTCCCCCGGACTCTCTAACTCTTCTCCCCCTTTGGCATCAAGGCACCAAAAAAGGGATCCAAGCACCTACGGACCCTGAGAGCTGGGCGCGATGACGAACTGGTCACCGCCGCTGTCGTCGGAGTTGCTGGCCGGAGTAGCGGAGGAGGGTGCTGCAGGAGCCGAAGGTGCCACCGTCGGTGCCTGCTGAGGAGGAGGTGCTGGAGCAGGGACACTGGTGACGGAGGCCGGCGTCTGAAGAAACAGTGACGTGGCCGGCAGTGGGGAGTGAAGAGGAGCACCAGGAGCCAACAGCGGGGACATGCTGAACGAAGGAATCGGAGTGGAGGGAACTGGAGCCACTGGTGCAGTAGCTGGAGCCAAGACAGGAGGCGGAGGAGCTACTCCAGGCAGCTGCGATGGGAGGGCGATCCCGGTCTGGGTGTAGAGGTTGGTGATCAACCCCAGGATCACCATCATCGCCTGTTGCGTCTACTGCTGCTGGTCCAGAGTGCGCTGGTGCATCTGGTCGATGAGCCCCGTCAACCGATCAGTGTCTTCACGCCTCTCACGGGCGATCTGACGCTGCATCTCCTGCTGCTGCTGCTGGAGCTCAAGAAGACGCGCAGCCTGCTCCGCGCGGGCCTGCTCGGCGGCCAGCCTGTCCAGCCACTGCTGCTCGACCATCTGCTGGAGGAGCGAAGTCAGCTCAGACGGCTGCGAGACCTGCGCCTCAGTGACGGGAGGTGGAGTGGCAGGTGGCACTGTAGAACCTCCAGCCTCCGCGTTGTGCTGCCGGGGAGAGGGGGGAGGAGGGAAATACTCCTTGACACTGTCGTCAGTGTCGCTCTCCGACCAAATGTGCTGCAGGTCCTCCCCCTGAGCCTCAGCCTCTGCAAGTCTCTCATCCTCCCGCTCTAGGTCGGACCAATCTTCCTCTGACAGACGGGCCCGGACCTGGCGCTCAACTGGACGACCAAGGCGACGGTCTCCAGGAGCCGGGGCACGGTAGTGACCAAAGCGAGTCACACTCTCGTCAGCAAGTCTGGCCTGTGCTGCATCCCCCTCAGGCACCATCATAGAGCATATGTAACTGATCCAGTGCCCGTAGACCATCTGCCTCATCATGCCAATCCCATCTGTGATCACGTCTTCCATCTCGCACAGGAGAATGTCCACAATGTCGAAATCCATCCCGTTCATAATGTAGAACAGGAGGGTCTGCTGCAAACTAGTGAACCCCTCCAAGTACCCTGACCTCGGCAGGAGCGTGCGGCGCAAGGCGAGGTGCACAATGCGCGCAGCTGGGGTCAGAAGAGCTGGAACTCTCGGCTGGTCAGGAGAGAACGTGGGGCCAAACAGGGACCGGATCTCCTCAAGCTGTGGTGCAACCCCTCCAGTAAGTGGCCTCCTTGGTGGATCTGCCTGCCCATATACCTTCTCGTGCACGCAGGTGTCGTGCAGGTCCAAACCAAGAAGCTGTCCCAAAGTCTGCCTCGAGAGGTGGTAGCGCTGTCCCATAAACATGAAGTCGATTGACCTCCTGCCCTCAGAGATGTACAGGGTCGCATAGAAGACACGGACCCAATCTTCCACATATGCACTTCTCTCATAAGCAAGCAGCTGCACCAAACCTCTGTACCTCTCAAAGTATGAACGGACCTCAGTCTCTGCTGCCAAAGCGAGCTGCCCCCAGTCCAGGTAGTTGTGCTGAAAAAGCTTGTGCCCCCGACGTCTGTAGGTCTCATATAGAGATGCCTGGGTGACAGTCCAGAAGCGACTTTCCACAAGAGCCTCACGGGGCTAAGGGTACCACTCCTCAAGCAGCACGCTCTATCGAAGCTTGCGTAGCTGCTTGGCCTTCATCTTCCGGTAGTCCGTGAGACGGACTCCCTCACCAACACGGACGGCTGTGTCCATCTCGTAGATGGCCCTCTCGGCCTCCCTGTCCTCACGACGGTCGGCAGCCGTCGGTCTCGGACGAGGAGCAGCCTCGGTGTGACCCCCACGCGTCCGGGCTGAGCGCCGGCGGACGAGAGGCTCAACCGGCTCCTCTTCGGCGTCGGAGTCGTCAATCACGGGAGGCTGCCTCGGACGAGCCTCGCGGATCCTCAGGGAACCCCCTCGGCCACCCTCACGCTCCTCGGCGGCGCGAGCGGCCATTAGGGCCTCTTTCTCATCCTTCGATAGTTTGCGCTTCTTCGCGGCGGGCTCCGCGATCGCCTTTCCCTTTCCTTTGCGGTCGTGACCCATCTAAATGCAATGGAGAGCTAGGGTTAGCGATGAAGAAAAAAAAAGGACGACGAAAACAACAATGGACGTCGCACGGCACGAAGCAAACCTAGGCGACGGAGAGCAAACGGGGACCGGGTGCGAGGTGGAAACGGCGGCGACGAGGAGAGGCGGCGGCGAGGTCGGTGGAGACGTCGGAGGTGGAGGCGGCGCGTCGACTGGAGGCGGCGGCGCGTGGACGGTGCGGCAACCGGAGGTGGCGGCGCGTGGACGGCGCGGCGACTGGAGGCGGCGGGCGGCGAGGGACAGCGGCGGCCGGAGGGCGGCGGCGACGTCCGGCGGCGGTGGCGCGTGAGGTGGTGGTGGAGCGGCGCGTGAGCGGCGGCGATGGAGGCGGCACAGAGAGAAGGCGGCGTCGGGATCGGGGGAAGAGAGATGGAAGGGGTACGGCCGGGTTTAAATAGTGGGTCCCAAACCCTAGCCGTTTTTTTACACACCGGATGGACCGATGATGGACATGAAAAGCATCGGTCGAATGCCACAGTAAGGTTTTCCAGAAAAGTGCAATTTACACCGGATGGACCGACGTCTAGGGTTTTGATCATTGGTCGAATGGCACAGTAAGGGTGGTCAAAGGAGTGATGTAAACACCGGATGGTCCGACGTTGAGGGGTGTAAACATCGGTTGAATTGACCGCAACCCCAGAAGAGTGAACACCGGATGGACCGATGTTTTTCGGAATGAACTCATCGGATCATTTTGAGATTCTGACTGAATTGGCACTTGAAGATAGAACACCTATTGATCCGATGGGGGGAGGACTTAGTCATCGGATAATCCGATGAAAACTAAACACCAACATCCCATATAAGTCCTTTGACCAAACAATCAAACAATGGGAAACACATGTCTTAGGACTTTTTGGGCAACCCCTTACCCCTCAAGAGCTAATATGCCAATAGCTTGGCTAGACCTTAAAGCAAATGGAACACCGAGAAAAATGGGAGGAAAATATCCAAATGAAATGTAAGGCCCATGCTCTGTGAGGTAGAGTATGAAGACTACTATCTCAATGAAGCATGTTCCTCTAGGCATTAACACACGTAACATTTTGTTCTTTCCACCTTATATGAGTTGAGATATTGCATTTCAAACAAGTCTCCTTCTCATGAGGTGGGTTCCCCTTTGTGACAATCTACCGTATGCAATGCCAAACAAAATAGTGCAAGAAATAGAATGAGTGCAAGTCTATATGGCAAAGATCATGCAAGGCATAAAATAAATCTATCTTGCCAAGTTTAAACCTTCCAAAGGCTTCCTCAGGGAAAACTATTTCTAGCTCGCCCCTATCCTTTGGGAGTTAGACAAGACCTATATGATATGCATCCTTACATGAACATGGCAACTTACATGACGTTAGATGCATCTAGCACATTTAATTCATTTCTAAGCCTAGAAAAGGTTTTCTCATCAAGTGGTTTAGTGAAGATATCCGCCAATTGTTCTTCGGATCTAACACCTTGCAAAGAGAAGTCTCCTTTAGCCTCATGATCACGCAAGAAGTGATGGCGAATATCAATGTGCTTAGTGCGGGAGTGTTGAACGGGGTTTCTAGCTATCTTAACCGTACTTTCATTGTCACAGAGGAGAGGCACACAACCAATTTTAATTCCAAAGTCCAAAAGGGTTTGCTTCATATATAGAATTTGGGCACAACATGCACCGGCAGCTATATACTCCGCTTCCGCGGTGGACAAAGCCACGGAATTTTGCTTTTTGCTAGACCAAGACACTAGGGAACGCCCAAGCAAGTGGCACCCACCGGAGGTACTCTTGCGATCCACGCGGCATCCGGTAAAGTCCGAATCCGAGTATCCCAAGAGTTGAAAGGTTGTACCTTTAGGGTACCACAAGCCCATACTAGGGGTATGCTTAAGATACCTAAGTATCCTAAAGACCGCCTTCTTATGCGATTCTTTAGGAGCCGCTTGAAAGCGAGCACATAAGCATACACTAAACATTATATCGGGCCTAGATGCGGTAAGATAAAGCAATGAACCAATCATAGAGCGGTAGTGAGATTGGTCAATAGGTTTACCGTCCTTATCCGCGTCGAGATGGCAATTTGTTCCCATTGGAGTGCTTCTTGAGCTACAATCTCCCATCTCAAATTTCTTCAAGAGGTCCTTAGTGTATTTCTCTTGGTAGACAAAGGTTCCTTCTTTAAGTTGCTTGATTTGGAATCCAAGGAAGAAGTTGAGCTCTCCAATCATTGACATCTCGAATTCCCTAGACATCATTTTGCCAAACTCATGGCTAAAAGCTTCGTTAGTTGAACCAAAAATAATATCATCAACATAAATTTGACAAATGAACAAATCTCCATTGATGTCTTTGGTGAAGAGTGTGGTGTCCACCCTCCCGATCTTAAATCCTTGCATGATGAGGAAGTCCCGTAGTCGTTCATACCACGCCCTAGGTGCTTGCTTGAGCCCGTAGAGCGCCTTGTGCAACCTATACACATGGTTAGGATTCCTCGGATCTTCAAACCCGGGAGGTTGTTCAACATAAACAAGCTCATTAATGTAGCCATTAAGAAAGACACTTTTCACATCCATTTGATAAAGAGTAATGTTATGATGTGAAACAAAAGCAAGGATAATACGAATTGCCTCTAACCGGGCGACCGGAGCAAATGTCTCCCCAAAGTCTAGTCCTTCAACTTGGGAGAACCCTTTGGCCACAAGTCTTTCCTTGTTGCGGACCACAATGCCATTCTCGTCTTGTTTGTTGCGGTACACCCACTTTGTTCCGATGACGTTCTTGTCCTTGGGTTGCTCCTCCAACACCCAAACTTCATTACGGATGAAGTTGTTGAGTTCTTCTTGCATAGCCATCACCCAATTTGGGTCTTGGAGTGCTTCCTCAATGTGAGTGGGTTCTACACATGAAACAAACGAGTAGTGCTCACAAAATGAAGCAACATGGCGGGAACGAGTACTTACGCCCCTTGAAGGACTTCCAATGATTTGGTCCATTGGATGCGACTTGGAGATGCGTCCATGCCTCATAAGTGGTTGTGAAGCACTTGGCGGTGGTGAAGCGTGTTGTTCCTCTTGTGGTTGGACTTGATCATGGACTTCTTCTTCATCTTGATGTTGTATTGCTTGTGAGTCTTGAGTTGGCAATGGATCATCTTTCTCCTCTTCGTCTACTTGAGGCGCCATGGAGGTGTTGTTGTTGGAACTTGAAGCTCCCCCTTGATCATGGCCCTCTTCAACTTCCAGCTTGATGTCTCCAATGGTCATGTTCTTCATGGCTTCTCGTAGAGGCTCATCATCTATTTCATCATGACCAAAACTCTCCTCTTGGGAGCCATTAGTCTCATCAAACTCAACATCACAACTTTCTTCAACTAGACCGGAGGTTTGGTTGAATACTCGATATGCTTTTGAGTTTGATGCATAACCAAGAAAAATGCCAACATCACATCTTCTTTCAAACTTACCGAGCCTTTTCTTGCGGTAGATGTAGCATTTGCACCCAAAGACTCTAAAGTAGGAGATGTTGGGCTTTCTCCCAATGAGGAGCTCATATGGGGTCTTTTGGAGTAGTCGGTGAAGATAGACCCTATTTGCGGCATGGCACGCCGTGTTGATTGCTTCGGCCCAAAACTTCTCCGACGTGCCGTAGTCATCAAGCATTGCTCTTGCAATAGTGATGAGGGTTTTGTTCTTCCTCTCAACAACATCGTTTTGTTGAGGAGTGTACGTGGCGGAGAATTCATGCTTCACACCTTCACGGTCACACCAATCCCCAATGTTGTAGTTCTTGAATTCGGTGCCATTGTCACTACGGACCTTGATAATGGGAAGTTGGAATTCCCTTTGAGCACGGTTGGCGAAGGTCTTGAATACTTCCGGAGTTTCACTCTTGTCGCCTAAAAATAGAGTCCAAGCATAGCGAGAGTAGTCATCAACTATAACAAGACAATAGAGGTTACCGCCAAGACTTTGGTATGTGGACGGTCCGAAGAGGTCCATGTGGAGTAGTTCAAGTGGCTTGGAGGTTGACACCATTGTCTTCATTGGGTGGTGTGAAGCAACTTTCTTCCCGGCTTGACAAGCGCTACAAAGCTTGTTCTTCTCAAACATCACATCCTTCACGCCGGTCACCATCCCAAGCTTGAATGACTTCTTGAGTTTGCTCATTCCAATGTGTGCTACGCGTCGGTGCCATAGCCAACCCAAGCTTGTCTTAGTGAAAAGACAAGTGGTTAGGCAAGCATTCTTGTTGGAGAAATCTACTAAGTAGAGATGTCCATGCCGAAACCCTTTGAAGATAAGCTCTTTGCTTGCCTCACTACTCACAACAACATCATTTTTGCTAAATGTGCATGTTAGTCCAAGATCACAAAGTTGTGCAATGGAAAGTAGATTAAAGCTAAGCGACTTAACATACAACACATTAGAAATGGATAAATCATTAGAGATAGCAATTTTACCTAATCCTATTACCTTACCCTTAGAATTGTCACCAAAAGTGACTTGTTCATGATTACCGGGGTTTTCTATGGTGGTGAACATACCATCATTGCCGGTCATGTGTTGAGTGCACCCGCTATCGAGTACCCAATGCTTTCCTCCGGCTTTGTAGTTCACCTACACACATGAAGTTAATTTTTGACTTTAGGCACCCAAGCCAACTTAGGTCCTTGTATGTGAGATACAAGTGTCTTTGGGACCCAAAGTTGATTGGGGAGCTTCCCCTTCATGCTCTTCATGTCTTTGCCAATGAACCTAGCTTTCACCTTGCCATTCACTTTGCTAAGAAGATAATAGCGATCATTGAAAATAGATTTGTAGTTAGTAGGCAATTTAGGTGAAGGTCGGTTAGGAAGAGGACACTCCCTTGTGTGGTGACCGGTGACCTCACAATGTTGGCAATAAGAACCAACTTCCTTGATGAAGCTTGTTCTAAGCTCCGGTGAGGGCACCTTTCCTTTGTTGGGCACCGGGAAGGATCCAAGTCCTCTTTTGTTGAAGGCTTTCGCTTGTTGGAAGAGGATTTCCTTGTGCTTGACTTCACCTTTTGAAAGTCTAGCCACACTAGTGCGGAGACTCTCAATTTCCTCCAACAAGTCTTCTCCCTAGCATTAGCTTTTAAAGACAAAGACTTGTCCAAGACATTAGAGACATGCGAAGTAATAGATATCTTATCATTGAGAGTTTGTTTCTTTACATCTTTTAACTCTTGATCAAGCATGTCATGAGCAATGTTAAGTGTTTGGTATTCATGAGTTAGCTTGTTATGCTCCTCCAAGAGAGTTTGGTGTGCTATGTTGAGCTCATCATTGTCTACCTTGATTTTAGCATTTTCTTCCTCAATTTGTTTGACATGAGATTTGAGCGTGTCATGCTCTTTGAGTATGCTTTCATACTTGTCAAGCAAATCAAGATTAGCACTCTCAAGTTTAGCACAAATTTCTTCAAGAGTTTTAACCTTATTCTTCTCTCTCTTAATGATAGCATGATATTCATTGATCAAAGAAGTTAAATCATCGGGGGAAAGCTCATCATCACTAGAGTCGTCACATACCTTGGTGTTACCTTTAGCCATGAGGCACATGGGTGGTGGAGGAAGAGGTGAGTCATCATGGTTGGCAATGGCAAGGCCGGCCAAGCTTTCTTCTTCTCCTTCACTCTCTTCATCACTTGTTTCTTTGTCGGTGACCCATTTATTTGCCTCACACATAAACACCTTTTGTGGACCACTTCTCCTCTTTGGGAAGAGTCTTTCCTTCTTGCCCTTGTCTTGCTTCTTCTTCCCAAAGGTTCTTGGTTTGGGCTTGGCTTCTTCTTCATTATCATCACTTTCTTCAAGCTTGCGTTGCTTGCCTTTGTAGTTCTCTCTCCTTTTGTCCGGTTTTGGACAATCATAGGAGATGTGGCCTTGATCTCCGCAATTGTAGCATATCTTGCGATCGTCTCTTCTTGGTAGAAATGCCTTCTTCTTGGGATCAAAGGTGTATCCCTTTTTGGTGATCTTGGAGTTCAAGCGTGAGAACTTTCTCATCATCAAGGCGAGCTCATCATCGTCATCTTCACTTGACGCTTGCTCTTCTTCACTTGAGCTAGGCTCAACCACCTTCTTCTTCTTGAAGCTTGTCTTCTTGGTGGAGGCCTTTAGAGCAATTGTTTTTGATGATGATTGCTCCATCATCCCAAGTACACTCATCTCATGAGCGTGTATTTCTCCAATGAGCTCCGAAACTTCAATATTGTCAAGCGATTCCTTTTGGAGCATGGAGTTGATGATGTTGTACTTCGGCTTGGGAAGGAGCATGAGGATCTTGAGGTTAATAAGTCCCTTGCCAAGAGACGCAATGTCAAGAGCATTAATTTCCTCAATAAGAACATTTAAGCGTGAAAACATTTCATTAACATTTTCATGAGGAAGCATCTTAAATTCATCATATTTAGCTTTGAGCATGTGATATTTAAGTTCCTTTACACGAGATGAGCCCTCATGGATTTCTATCAAGCAAGCCCAAATTTCACAAGCTTTCTCCTTACTAGCAATTCTAGAAAAGACATCTTGACTTATGCATTCATAAATTGCATTCCTAGCCTTAGCATCCCACTTGACTTGATCACCCACATAGTTAAGTTCTCCAAATCCCGCATGAGTCGCTTCCCAAACTTCGGGGGCAATGGCTTCAAGGTAAGCGCGCATGCGTGCTTTCCAATAGGCGAAATTCTTGCCCTCGAAGATAGGAACCGAACCCCCAACCTTGGCCATTTTTTCTCTCTAGCGGTGAAGCTAGAATGATCCTATGAGCAACCTTGCTCTGATACCAATTATAAGGATCGAAACGCCCAAGAGGGGGGTGAATTGGGCTTTCTTTCAAATTTTAAGACAATTAAAAACGAACTACTTAAGCCCAATTCCCAATGCGGTTCTAGCTATGCAATCAACGTAGATATAACTTGTGAAGTAAAGATTGCAAAAAGTAAAGAGGGGGAGAGGAATGCAAACGCTAGGGGACACGGAGGTTTATCCCGTGGTTCGGCAAGATCGCAAGGATCTTCCTACATCCACGTTGTGGCACCCACCGAAGGGTTTTGCCACTTCCAATGTCACCGAGACAATGGAGTCTTCACTAATCTTCTCCGTTCGCCATCTCCGGCAAGGTGGAGCTCAAGCCTTGTACAACCTTCGATGTTCCGGGCTTCCACACACACCTTGGCAAGCTCCGGAACAATCTTCTTCAACTTCTCACTAGCCTAGAGAGTTCAATCACAGAGAAAGAATGCACACAAGCTTCTCTCTAGCCTATTACAAATGATCTAAAAGTGTGGAAATGTATGCTCTATGGTCTTGAATGCTCTTGGATGTGTAGTGGGCTTCAGGTGATCAAGACTTGTCGAAATGACTGGGTTAGAGGGGTTTTATAGCCAGCTTAACCGAAATAGCCGTTGGAAAAGTAGGCTGACAGAACTTTTCTGTGCACACCGGATGATCCGATGTCTCCCCTCAAGTTATCATCGGTGTAATTACTTTGGCTGACGTCATTGTGTCAGATATTACCGTTATTAGGCCGATGTTGCCCCAGTCTTCTCATCGGATGGTCCGGTGGCTCTTCCTCCAGAATTTGCTTGATCTTGATGCTTACTGGAGTGATCAACCGATGTGTGTAAGTCTGCACATCGGATGATCCGGTGCTTCACTTGTTCCAATTGTACTGCAAACTGTATTGATGCACCGATGTTGTTGAGCCCTTCACATCGGATGATCCGGTGAGTTCATTTGTCTGAGGTCTTTTTCTTCAGTTGAATCAACTCGACCGATGTGTTCATTTTGGAAATCATCGGTTGATCCGGTGAGTTGATTTTGTTTGCTTCGAGTTGTTTTGAGTGAATCTTTTGTGTCTTGCTCGAATGACCTCTTAGACATTTGTTCCACAAGGCTCTCTTATGATTCTTAAGCATTGTATGATGTCAATTTTTGATTGAGTGACTTGGACATAGAGCCTTCACGTCTTGTCTTTATCTCATGAATTTGATCTCGAAAGTTGAGTATCTATGGGTCTCCAATGACATGATCATTTCATCTTATTTAGTGTTTATGGGGACCTTGCATTCACAAATTCATTAGTAAAGTTCAATGGTTGTCATTAATCACCAAAACCATACTACATGAGGGGGGCCTAGATGCTTTCACCAAGTAAGGTGTTGATCACTAGAGTTGGAAATCAATCAAGATTATTAGACAATACTCAAGTATTTGAATGGAGGTACACATTCTTGCTCAAAAGTTATTACTACTCATGTTTCATGATGCATCACAAATTGGATAACGTTATTCAGCCACAATGCCATCCCCAAGAAAACTATGTATAAGGTATGATGCATTCATATTTGTGATTGAGCAAAAGTATGTATGACGATTCAAACACGGTAAGCATTATCTCAATTTCACAATGCTTGAATCAACTTGGTCATGATAAGTGCTAGATAAGGAATGCACTTTTCATATCTTGACCAAAGTAGAAGAACCTAAGTTTAATCAAAGAAGCAAGGAATGGTGAGCAATATACTACACAACCTTAACCTTTATAAACTTGTACACCTTCTATTCAACCTATCTATTTCTTCACTTAAGTCCTTAAGGTGCTTCACTTAATCTTCCCTTCAATCATGTAGTGGTGCTTGATGTTTTCCTTGATAGCAAAAATGGAGTTGAAGTTGCACTCCATCCATGATGAGTCATCCTTGTGCTTGAAGTCGAATTCTCTTGAGGATATAGTCCCACTTGATCACTTGATTGTTGATACTTTACAATGTAGAGGACGTTGGTCATTGAACACTTCAGTTGCTTCTGCGCACTCCTTCCCCCTTATAGTTTCGAACTTGGAATTCGAGGAACTTAATTACATAATCCTCATGGGAAGGTGATGTGCAACTCATCTCTAGACCAACTTCACATTAGCGAATTCCAAAATAATGGACTCCATGGATGGGAGTTAAAATCGAGCACCAAATTCATAACGAAACCAAAGTGTCTCAAACTGACCAAGTTTCTGTTGAAAAATAACCAGTGTGGACTCAACTTCGATTTTGATCCAGTTAAAGGCAAAATCAGATCTTGAGGTGAACAACAAAGTTGAACTAAACTTCAAGACTTTTTCAAAAAGTATTGGTTTTCCACCATATCAGTTGTGGATTATGAGATATAGCTTTTCAGACCTGATAGTTTTTTAGAAATTTTGACAGCACCTCCTTTTTTGTGGCTGATTTGTGCACAAAATTTCAAACAGAAAACATCAATATTTGACAAAAAAAATATCACGTGAAGTCATTCGATTTTCTACAGTGAGTTAGGGCCAAAATGGTGAAGAGTCCAAAATCTGTTCCAGTTTCTGTCCAGTTTGGCAGAGTTTGGAGATTTGAAATTTTGATTATGTTAATGAGACATTCTGTTCTGGGAGTGTACAGAAAAGTTTAGAGGACTTTCCAAACTTTCCATCCATGTATAATACACCTCTATTTGATAATTCTACTCGGAGTTATGGATGTTCAAAGTCAGGTAAACATTCTGACAAAACAGAACTCCCTGGTTTCAAAAAGTTTGAGTTCAAAACCAATCCAATTTGAAACTTAGTTCAAAATCAGAGTTTGATAACCAATAATTGCATCCTTACATCATCTTTGGTCCATTTTACTTGTTTTACAAGTCACATCTCCGGTAAAGATATCGCCGTCGACGTGTCGGATGTAAGTCGAATGCAATGACGGTACTACGTCCTCACCAAAGAACATTCTAAGCTGGTATTCCAGCATACGTCTCAGCGGTGGCACTAATGACGTTCACTCGCAAATGTTTCTGCTCGATCTACGGATAACGCGGTTAGTGTACCTGCAGGAGGCACACAATTTACGTAACACTCATTATGGTGTCGTACGACACGATCCGCACGGGTGTTGACGGTTCCTACGCACTACTAACAAATCATCCCTAGCAGTGGTGCCAGAAATGCTTGTTGGTAGGTTTTATATTATACATGTAAACCTGCCAGCGCACGAAAACTATTGATGTAGCATTTTCCCTCTAAGAGTATTCCCAAAGGGTGTCACTTATATTCTCCCAAAGGAAGGCTAGATCGAAGTAAAACAATCATCAAATGGATAGGCTAGGTTGGCCTATGTAGGGTTCTAGCAAGGATGGGTAATTGATAAGTGGAGGAGTGTGACACACACAAGAGCATTCTATCCTATGGGATAATTTAGGTAAAGAGGGACTAGGGTAAGAGTTAGGTAGAGACTCCTACTATGCTTCTAATGTACATATACATAGCCTAAGTTAGTTACTAATAATTATATTAATTATGAATTATCATGCTAAGTGGATTAACACATCGGACATGGGTTCACCCCTATCAACAATAGGATGACTCTCGCCAAGAGCCTATGACATAGACGAACGTGGAGGATTACAAAGGACGGATAGGGCTGTCACCACCTACTACCTACCTCTTCAATCCATGGGCATACAACACATTCAATGCTACTTTCTATCCTAGCACCACTAGCATATTAAGTAATTACCTTAGAAGTCTAGGCACAAGCCATCCTAAGGCAATGAACGAAATCATCATTGAACCAATGTTAATTCATAACAGAAGTGATTCATATCAACATAATCATGTCATAGCTAATTAGACTATAGTGGAGGTTTATAGTGTTTATGATGATATAATGAGAATGGTATAGCATAATCATAAATACTACTCCTACAACATGCATGGAATCCACAACCAAACAAGAAACGCTTTATCCAAGCATATGAACAATAGAAGACTAAATATATCATCTTTATTAAGAATAAAGTCACAAATACAAATAGGAATATAAGAGTCATACATTTCCCAATGAGGAATTGGGAAGAGACTCCTTCTACACCTCTCCTACTTGGACTATAGACTAGAGGCTCTCCTCTCTACAGCATATACTCCTCTAAACCTATGGAGTGCAGTGGATACAATGGAATGAATACTCAAGTGGTATGTGTTGATGTGAGGGGTGAGGGATCCTACTTATAGCTCGGAGAAGGGTCGGTTCCCACCACCAAAAGCTTGCGAATCAGTCTTCATCATGACCAGGGCACCACATGGAGTCAACATGTGGAAGCTGACCGAGTTTGGCACCAGGAAGGTTTCGGTCGAACCCCCTAGTCGGCTGAACAGGAAAGTGGACCATTTCTAGTGTGCTTCCTTAGGGTGACTTCCAGGTGGGTCCCATTGACTGATATGAGTGTTACACCGTTGGATGGCCTCGGATACTTCTGTTTGTGGGCCATTTGATCCAAGTGGTGACACATGTTGGCGTTGGATTGGCTAGAATGATAATTTATAGGATCCATCCCCTTGTTTCACTTCAATTCTATGTAAAATATCTGCATGCACTAATTTCTCCAAGTACAAGTGAAAATAGGTTAAACAGAAAGGTGATGTGTGCAAGAAATGATATTTCCTTCACATAATTGAGTTATATTGATGGGTGAAATTGGTATATAACAGCCATCAACAAACTCCCCCAAGCTTATCTTTTGCTCGTCCCGAGCAAAGTCAAGACTTTAGATTGATGATCAGGAGCTACTACAATGTTCTAATTTTCAAAAGTATCATGTGCACAACAAAATACTCTAACTAGTATTGCAAAAATTGGCATGGTACTTCACCCATCTTAAGTCATTATGGGGCTTATGCCATCTCCTATTCATAGGTGGTTGAAAGATAGAACAACAAATGGAGCACACATACCCTAGAAATCAAGTTCCACTCAAATTCAAGAGAGTTCAATTTAGATTTTAAGTATCTCAATTTGATTCTCGAAAGTCTCTCCTTTATGTGTAGTGGAAATATGTCATCGCCAAGGCATTTTACCTAAATTCATCCTACCTCTACATAAGGCTTGTATGTGGAGCTTGGTAGGGAATATAGTAGGCATATTTGCAACACATAATATTGCTAAGTCAAAAGAGCAAGCCTTATGAGAAATCATTCAAAACAATTTGATGCAAGACGTGTGCATGTGATGGTCATGGAGTGGATGTAGATATTTGAGATGACTCCCTTTTGAGTGGACTCTCTTTATTTTGTAGGGATGAAACATGGCTACTTTTCTCTCTTTTTTTCTCATGCTTATGATGTAAGCATGAATTTTCTTTTTCTTTTTCTTGTAGCCATGTCTTCTACTCCCTTTTTATGCAAAAAAATTTGGAGAGAGTATTGAGCATGAATGATATGGAGTTTCTCTTTTTATTGTGGAATGGTGGTGTGATAGAATTTTGCTTACTTCTAGTGTAGAAGTATAGCATGTGCAAGTGAAGTCTTGAATTCGAAAAGTAATGAATAAAATCTCACATAGGTCTATACTAGTTTGACAAAGCTCAATGTGAAAGAAAATAGCATATTCATAAGGTCTTTCAATGGAATATATCATATGGCTTTGGTAGGTATTTTCAATAAAATGAGAGTAACTTAAATCTTTTTAGAATTTCTCCGGAAATCTAACTTTCACTTTCAAACTAGGAATAGCAGCCCTATCACTATATCATATCTCACAACAACCTAGAATGGATTAGGCTTTTGCTATCCAGAATTTCCAAGTCAAGGTAAAAGCAATTTTAGCCAATGAGAGCAATATCCTGGAGAGTAGTAAGTTGAAACTAGGGACTTAGGAAAATTAAAACAGAGCAATGTTTCATCATTTCATCTATGTGAATTCCAAGTCATTCTTACCGTACATCATTTATTTTATTTGAAAACAAACCTATGCTACTTTTTTTATATGCAAGGTGGATGATGGGTGAATGGAAAATAAACATGCAAGGGGTTGATACAATTTACATGAAGTGGGGGTCCTCCCCCAAGCTTGTTCTTCACTCACCTCCGTGATGAGTGTTGAATCCTTGATGACGGAAGTATGCCGTGAGATTGGCTTGTTGTTTTTGTAGCGTGGAATTGAGGTTGATGAATTGAGCATCCATGTGTTGTTGCCAGTCTTGGGTAACATGGAAATGCCCTTGTAGATTGTTGTAGATGTCACCTGTTCTTACTTCAAGCTCATCCATACATCTAGTGAGATCCGTCATTCCTTGGCTATCGTCATGATGACTTCTAGCCGAAGAGGAACGACATCTTCTCATGGACGATGGAGGCTAGCTGCTAGAGCTTGAAGTGGATAGGGGTGGCTCCCATGTGGCACCTGGCCATCCATGGCAAGACGAACCTTCAGTCTCATATGATAGAGGTTGAGTCCATACGGGTGCATCACCCGTTGGGTTCTCTTCCTCTTCGTACTCATGGATCGTGGAGGTTGTCGGAGGCATGGTCGCTCTCCTTGTACGACTTCTAGTTACCATGCCAGAGACATTAATTCTTCGGGCTTCCTTGATGGGAAGAAGGTCAATGGTTAGCCTCTGGCATTTGTACAAATGATAATTCGAATTAGGTAACTGAATTTCATTGACAAAGCCGGGATAATAAAATATCAAAGAGCCATCTTGATCATGCATAAGGGTATGTCCTTGCACTAGATAATCTACAATAATTAATTCTCTTTCATTTTCAATATACTCAAATGAAGAACATTCTAGTGCTCCTACCCAAGCAGCAATACGAGTAATCAATGAAGTGCATTCAATTGCCCCTGTTCTTGGAATGTAATCTAACCATTGTGTCATCACAAAAATAACTGGAGCTACTTTTATATTTTTAATCATGGCAAATAAAATATTCAGCTCATCATCATGCACTACCCTTACGTTTCCTCTAGGGAACATAGTCATAGCCACATATCTATGCATGAAGTGTAAAGTAGGGTTGTGTAAGTGGCTATTCCTAAGTGCACTACATCTGATCTCACAAGTTAAATCTTGCCAAAAACTATGTTTGTTAAACTTAGCCAAAGCGTCTAAGTCTAGCAAATACCGTTTATGGAAGCCTATGATTTCACTTAATTCTTTGCATAGGATGTTGTACTCTTTTTGAAATAATCTAAAAGTAATACCATCCAATCCTATTTTAAGTGTGCAAAGGAATTGTATGAAGAGAAGGCGTGAACCTCTCTCCTCTATGTGAGCAAAGTTTTCCCATCCTAATGCACGCCAAATGGAAAATAATTCGGAATCCATATCTATTTTGGAGATCAAATCCGGATCATAAGCTTTGTATGAGAAAACTCACGATCTTGGAGGAGCTTGCGTGCTTGATCTTCAACTTCACTTTTTATGTCGAGGTCATCATTGTGAAGAAGTTGGTGAGGGTTGATCCTCTCACCCATGGGAGTGTCCTCACATACACTCCTCCTTCGTGAACTTGGCGTAGCAATAGAAGAGGGGCATGCACTTGAATCTCCACCATGGATTGAGCTTGCAGCCTCCTTCCTCTTTCCAAATAACCTCTTCATTCCTTTCATGGCCACAACAAACAAGAACACAACAAGGAAAAAACTCGAAAGAGATGATGTTAGCAAAAGCAAAACCGCCCGACGAATTCTCCCTTGGAGAACTTGAGAGCAAATTGCAAATGCAAACAAAAGCAAATCTTTTTGAGTTGGGAATTAATCAAGAGTACTTCAATGAAGAGCAAGAAAAACAGTGTGAGTAAGAGTGACTTTGGGGATGTACGAAATGAGATAAAGTGTGAGGAGAAGAGCTCCTCACGGCCACCATTTATAGAATGCACTCCCCAACATCACTAGGGTAACAAATGATGTTGTTGGAGGAGAGAGAGCCAAAATGGCTCTTTCCCCATGTCGGCCGAACAGGGGGGTCAGCCGCACTGACAAGTGGGCACCCCTATTCCCCCTTTTGGCATGTGGCTCTCCAACGGCTATGGAATAAGCACATTGGTGAAATACCACTTTTGCAACTCAGAAAAATTTATTTTCAAATAAAAATTCTTTTTTCAAAGCCTAACATTTTTCTTTTGTGAAAAATAAAGTAATAAAAATGATAGTTGAGAATATAAGATTCTCAACTTGCTAAGGAAACCAAATATGCAGTGGGGAAATCAAAATAACTTGGGAAAATCAAAAGAAGAGAAAAGAAAAATCGAAGAAAAGGATAACTACCAGTTTAACCTATTGGCTAGGTCTCACCACCGTCCAATGAGATGGACATTCCTCCTTTTTCATTTCTTGACATCGGGGCCCAGAGGGATGGGCTCGGATAGCCTGTCTTGCATCTTCCACCATTCTTTCTTCGGTGGCTTGGTGGATTTGGGCCTTTGGGGAGGCCCGAACGTCTCCGTCTACCGTCTTCTTGGGGTGTCATCGTGGACGATAAGACGGAATTTTCGTATAGATCAAATTCCTCGTAAATGCAATGAGCGGGTCCACCTTTGGAGGTGTGATTTCGACCTCTTGAATTTGTTTAACATTCGGCCCATACTTGATACGGATCATGGAGCATTGCTCCAACTTTGGGCGAAAGTTAAACTTCTCCTCCTTGCCATTGATATGGAAGTAGATTTCTCCAGCTCCCACATCTTTGCGAGCCTTCATGGTGCTAAGGAACGGGCGCCCAAGAATGAGCGGTGTATTCTTCTTGACCTCCATGTCGAGCATCACGAAATCCACGAGTATGAAGCAATTTCAGATTTTCACGGAAACAACTCCAGCGATACCCGTCCGGATAACGGACTGAAGAATCAACCAGTTGGAGCTGCATTGTTGTTGGAGTAAGCTCTGTGAAGTTCAGCTGGTCGAAAACCACATTGGGCATCACACTCACACTTGCTCCAAGGTCACAAAGGGCCTTGTCAAAGTGGTGAACCCCAATTGAGCATGATATTGTAGGACATCCAGGGTCCTTCAGCCAGTTGCCTCCTTGAAGAGAAATCATGTTGACATTCTTCACTAGAGGTTCAAGCTATCCTGGCATATTGCCATTCTCTACTGGAGGAACAACAGCTTCCAGTTGATCCAACTGAGTTTCCAACATCTTGTTGAAACTCAATTGATTCTTGAAGGCTGAGGATAGTCCTTCAATCTTAGCATTAATGCTCTCTAGGGTCTTGTCATTGGCTGACAGCTTTTTGGATAGGGACTTATTGATCTTTAGATGGCCAATGGCAGGTTCTCTCAAGTTGGGTTGATTTCCATTGTTGCCATTGTTGTTGTACCCTCCTTGAATGAAAGGGGATGGTTGGCCCCACCCTTGACCTCCTGGACGATAGCCATTGTTGTTTCTATTGTTGGCTACGTATAAGGCATCCTCACAGATTTTTGGGCAGTCATTGTCGAAATGGTACGTGTTGCCACAGACTTCACAAATGACGTGAGAGTCTAGGGCATAGGCACTGCCACATACCTCACCATTTCCTTGTCCATCAATCTTCTTCATAAGGACTTCCAATTTGGCAGCGATCATGTCCACCTCCTTCAAGGTGTGCATGCCTCCCTGGCGGTATGGAGACGCTCGTCACTCCAACCCATGTTTGACACCATCTTCTCAATCAAATCTTTAGCTTTGGGCACCGTTAGTGAGAAGAAGGCACCTCAAGCAGCAGCATCAATATGGTCACGGGCAGAAGGGATCAGCCCATTGTAGAAGTTTTGGATAATTAGCCAATCATTCATCCCATGGAGGGGATAGACTAGGATATACTCCTGAATCCTTTCTCAAGACTCGGGAATAGACTCCTTGGCATCTTGCTGGAAGCTGGAAATTCTTCCACGTAGAGCATTGGTCTTGCCCAACGGAAAGAACTTGGCGAGGAATGCTGTAGAACACTTCTCCCAAGTGTCTACAATAATTCGATTCGCGTAGAACCATTGTTTCGGTCTCCCAAGTAGAGAGAATGGAAACAGCCTAAGACAGACAGCATCAGGGGACACATCCTTGATCTTAAAAGTGTTGCAGATCCAAAGGAACTGTTGCAGGTGAGCACATGCATCCTCGTTAGCCTTCCCACAAAATGGGTTGGCTTGTACCATAGTGATCAGGCCAGTCTTGATTTTGAAGTTCATATCTCCTATGTTAGTAGTGGGCCCAACAGGCACACTTTTAGCACAGAGAGCCAAAAACTCACGAAGGGTCTTCTGGGCCATTGGCATTTCAACTGTTGGTGCAGTTGTGCTAGCTTGCTTTGCCACTCGAAGCTTCTGAGGAGTAACGGCACGAGATCAATCTCTCAGAAAGGATTCAGGATTGTCAAAGTGTGCGATCAACACTTCCCCCGGTACTACTAAAACGTAGTCTGCAGAGGTTCGTATTCAGTTGGGGCGCACGTAAGATCAAGTACGAGATGGTGACACAGGAGATTTTTACGTGGTTCAGGCCACCTGAGCATAATACCCTACTCCACGGGGTGGTTGTTGAATGTACGAGTGTGTGGTTGCTTGTGTGCGTATGAGTTTGGTTGGGGTTCCCTATGTCTCGTGAGATGCAGCCCATTTATAATCCAAGGACTGACTGTAACATTGTTTGCCTTGCCCGACAGGTGGCCCCGCTGATATTCAATCACCTATACACGATCTGCATGTATTAAGTGTAATTAGCTGGGTGATAACGCGTCTTAATGGCAGCGTTACCTGTTTTAAAAGTCCTTTGATCGTGTGTCATCAAAATGGCATTAATGACACATAATCTAGTTTTGTAATGGCTGTTTAATAGCCTCTTGAATGTTCGTGCCGTTGGAGATCCGGTAGTCTTCCCGTTGCAGTCTTAGGTCTGGAGGCTCGACACGTGCCAGCTCTGGAGCTTCCCTCTATGGGGAGGCACGTACGGATTTACTATACATGTAGCAGCTCTGGAGCTTCCCTCTATGGGGAGGTAGGTTTGGAGCTACTATACATGTGGCAGCACTGGAGCTTCACTCTACTAGGGTTTAGGTCCGGGGTCACTGGGCACTAGCATGACCGGAGCTTCCCTATGAAGGGAGTTCGGACCAACCTTGCGTTACACGTGGTAGTGCCGGAGCTACCCGAATGAGGGAGGCAGGTCCAGTGCTGCGGGACACGTGGAGCCTTTGGAAGTCTTCAACTCAGATAGGTGGAACTCCGTAGTTTTTCTTATGGTATTGTGGGGTACCCGGTACGCAGGGTACCGACAAAGATCTTCAACAAAGTTTTCCGGCAAGCGGAAACTAGACATACACTACCCTGTTTTCACATAAAAATGTGAAAACAAAGAAGGGTTATCCAACGAAAACCTACTAGGGTCCTATCCTATTCACTCAATCATGCAATACTTCGGCTGCCTTCCCCGGCAATAGTGCCATAAATGCTTGTTGGTGGTTCCTACGCACTACTAATAAATCATCCCTAGCAGTGGTGCCAGAAATGCTTGGTTGTAGGTTTTAGATTATACATGTAAATCCTCAAGTGCACAGAAACAATCAATTTAGCATTTCCCTCTGAGAGTATTCCCAAAGGGTGTTATTTATATTCTCCCAAAGGAAGGCTAGATCAAAGTAAAACAATCATCAAATGGATAGGCTAGGTTGGCCTAGGTAGGGTTCTAGCAAGGATGGGTAATTGATAAGTGGAGGTAGTATGACACACACAAGAGCATTCTATCCTAAGAGGATAAATGAGGTCAAGAGGGACTAGGCTAAGAGTTAGGTAGATACTCGTACTATGCTTCTAATGTACATATACATAGCCTAAGTTACTTAATAATGATTATATCAATTATGAATTCTCATGCTATGTGGATTAACACATCTGGCACGGGTTTACCCCTAGCAACACTAGGACGACTCCCACCAAGAGCGTGTGGCATAGCCAAACGTGGAGCATTACAAAGGACACATATGGTTCTCACCACCTACTTCCTACCTCTTAAATCCGTGGGCATACGAGGTATTCAATGCTACTTTATATCCTAGAACCATGCTAGCATATTAAGTAATTACCTTAGAAGCCTAGGAACAAGCCATCCTAAGGCAATGAACTAAATCATCGTTGAACCAATGTTAATTCATAGCATAAGTGATTCATATCAACATAATCATGTCATAGCTAATAACACTATAGTGGAGGTTTATAATGTTTATGATGATATAATGAGAATGGTATAGCATAATCATAAATACTACTCCTATCACATACATGGAATCCACAATCAAACAAGAAACACTTCATCAAAGCATATGAACAATAGAAGACTAAAGATATCATCTTTATTAAGATTAAAGTCACAAATACAAATAGGAATATAAGATCCATCCCTTTCCCAATTAGGAATTGGGAAGAGACTCCTACTCCTCTCCTACTTGGACTATGGACTAGAGGCTCTCCTCTCTACAGCCTATACCCCTCTAGTCCTATGGAGAGTAGTGGATACAAAGGAACGAACACTCAAGTGGTGTGTGTTAAAGTGAGGGGTGAGGGGTCATATTTACAGCTTGGAGAAGGGTCGGTTCCCACCACCAAAAGCGTGCGAATCAATCTTCATTGTGACGAGGGCACCACAGGGAGTCAACATGTGGAAGCTGATCGAGTTTGGCACTAGGAAGGGTTCAGCCGAACCCCCTAGTCGATCGAATAGAAAAGTGGACCATTTTTGGTGTGCTTCCTCAGTGTGTCTTCCAGGTGGGTCCCATTGACAGATCTGGGTGCTACACCATTGGATGGCCTCGAATACTTCTGTTTGTGGGCCATTTGATCCATGTGGTGACACATGTTGGTGCTGGGTTGGCTGGAATGATAATTTGTAGGATCCATCCCCTTGTTTCACTTCAATTCTGTGTAAAATACTTGCATGCGCTAATTTCTCCAAGGACAGGTGGAAATAGGTTAAATAGAAAGGTGATGTGTGCAAGAAAATATATTTCCTTCACATAATTGACTTATATTGACAGGTGAAATTGGTATATAACAACCGTCAACAACGGGCAATCATTCCAGGCAGCCACAATAATATATATTCTAAAACTAATGCTCTGTATCATTCCATACACGTCGTCCTCAAGGTGAACATGTCTAGAGAAACATGGCCGCGTTTCAATACCACACGATGGGGGACCCGAGGAAAGCGCAAAAGGGTCATCACGGACTAGAATTTTATCGACCCGATAGATACCACCTACTGCCTTTACCTCACAGAGGCACGCCGATGGCGAGCGTTGCGTATGGATCATTGAACATGAATTATTCAAGGGTTGCATACTATCGCGTTTTTGACCACACAATGGGGTTTCCTCGCTTTGGCCTGAAGCACACCAGAGAGTAGTGTCTCATATGTTCCCAGAGCCCTGAAGAGGTTCAGAGACTCCTATTAACTCCCGTGCAAAGTTGCGAGGTATAATCATCGTACTATTTCTTGAACGGTGATCTTACCGCAATTGATCCGCTTGCGGTGGCGTACCTTATCTCTTGTCTGACATCGAAGCATCGTTACAGAACATAATAAAAAGTATGTTAGCATTGCTACATTAATAACTATACTATTATAGTCCTTATATGGGCATAGTGAGTAAACCTTACTCGACTACTTCAAAGTTTTCAAAAATTGGCGCTTTTCAAGCGTGATACTATACATGAGCGATATTTGAATCCAAAAGAACTGACAATACAACTCGAATCGTATATAAACCGGTCAAACTAAAATTTCTTAAGAATTGCACGTCTTTGTTATAGACAAGAAAGAGAAAAATAAAAATGTTGAGCCTGTACAAAATAAATGCACGTGGAGTCTATTTCACATGAAGATGTCTTTCATTATAAGTCCGGGGTACAGGGGAAACAAGTACACTCTTAGGGTACAGAACCAGGCTAAGTGTTTTTGGTTTCTCGTTTGACCCAGGGTAGTTAGCCACACTTTTAGTCCGGAGACTGTGACAAGTGCTGCATGAGCTTTGCGGACCTTTCGGGAAAGGTCCGGCTGCCCTCCCGGAGGAACTACCCGACTCTGTACAATGACTCTATAACATACATCTCAAGTTACTCAAGACTCACCTCCGTGGTATTAAGTGTAGAACTTACGGAGGTGCTCGATGTTCCAAGGATTTGGGAGAGGTGTCCCATCCTCAGTGGCCAAACGAACGCTTCCGGGACGGGATACTTTGATCACTCGGAAGGGCCCCTCCCAGCCGGGGGAGAGTTTGTTTAACCCTTCTCTGGATAGTATTCTCTGTAGCACCAGATCGCCTTCCTCGAGCTGTCGGTTGTGTACATGCCGCTGATGATAACGCCGTAGAGCTTGGCGATATCGGGCATTCTGAACAGCTGCTTGGCACCTTCCCTCCTCGAGGAGGTCTAGGTCTTCACGCCGGAGCTGGTCCTGCGCGGCTTCGTCGAAGGTCCGGACCCGGAGCGAACCCAAGGTGATTTTCGGAGGAAGGATTGCTTCAGCTCCGTACACCAGAAAGAAGGGTGTTTCTCCGGTTGACCAGTTTGGAGAAGTCCTGTTGGCCCATAGAGTGGGCGGAAGCTCTTCGATCCAGTTGGCTCCGTGTTTTTTCAAGCGCTCATAGGTGCGCGTTTTGAGTCCTTTAAGAATTTCTGCATTTGCTCTCTCGGCTTGGCCATTGCTGGCTGGATGAGCTATGGAGGCGTAGCAAACTTGTATGCCGAGGTCTTCGCAATATCCTTGGAATGCGGAGCTTGTGAATTGAGTCCCATTATCAGTGATGATTTTGTTTGGGACTCCAAATCTGCTTACAATGGACTGCAGAAAGTTGATAGCAGATTGCTTGTTGATCGTCGCAACTGGAGTTGCTTCCGGCCACTTGGTGAACTTGTCAATGGCGACGTACAGGAACTTGTAATCTCCGACGGCTCTTGGGAAAGGTCCTAAGATATCCATCCCCCACACAGCGAAGGGCCATGTAGGAGGTATCATTTGTAAGGACTGAGTCGGTGTATGAATTTGCTTTGCATGAAATTGGCATGCTTCGCATTTCTTCACCAGCTCAGTGGCATCCTGGAGCGCTGTAGGCCAGTAGAAGCCATGCTGAAAGGCTTTACCAACCAGTGTGCGGGAAGATGCGTGGTTCCCACACTCGCCTCCATGGATTTCTGCGAGGAGCTCGCAACCTTCTTCCCTTGTGATGCACCGCATTAGGATGCCGTTGGCACCGCGCCGGTAGAGATCCCCTTCTACCAGCGTGTATCTTTTAGCCAATCTGACTACCCGGTCAGCGGATACATCATCGTCAGGAAGGATGTTGTCTTTCAAGTAGCTCCGGATCTCCGAGATCCATGCCTCGGAGCTAGCTTGAGCTTTTGAGTCTTGCGTGTTGGGTTGCTCGGAGCTCCCGGCAGCACCTACGACCCTTGATGGCTGCCATGGTAACAGGGCCATCGGGACCGTCAGCTTCGGGATGCTGATCTCGCCCCCTTCACTCAGTTTGGCAGGCTGAGCTGTGGGTTTCGACAATCTCCGGACAAAAGTTCCGTCAGGAGCCGGAGCTCCGGTTGACGCTTTCGTCGAGAGTTCGTCGGCTTCAGCGTTGTGGGCACGCTGAACATGGTGGAGGTCTAGGACTTCAAAGTCCTTCTGAAGTCTCTGGACTTCTAGGAGGTAAGCAGTTAGCTGGAGATTGTTGCAGGAGCATTCACCCTTCACCTGCTTGATGATGAGTTGTGAATCTCCTTTGACCAGCAGTTGCCTGACACAGTATGACAGTGCCACCTTTAGTCCATAGATGAGTGCTTCATACTCCGCCATGTTGTTGGTTGCCTTGAAGTCAAGGTGTACCATGTATTTCACCTTCTCCCCAGTCGGTGCAAGGAGAAGGACTCCAGCTCCGGCCCCCTGCTTCTGCATGGAGCTGTCGAAGTAAAGGGTCCAGTGAGGCTCGGTGAAGGTTGGAGCTTGATGCTCCGTCTTCTGTTCACTGGGGCCCCCAGGGTTTGATGGAGAGGGAGTCCATTCTGCCACAAAATCTGCCAAAGCTTGACTTTTGACTGCTTGTCTTGAAATAAATTCAAGATCAAATTCATCCAATTCCGCTGCCCACTTTGCAATATTCCCAGTTGAATTGGGATTATGCAGGATTGCTCGTAGTGGGTAGGAGGTCACCACCGAGACTTTGTGAGCTTGGAAGTAATGTCGAAGCTTCCTGGAGGCAATAAGAACTGCATAGAGCAGCTTATGCACCTCTAGGTATCGAGTCTTGGCATCATGTAATACTTCACTGATGAAGTATACTGGGCGTTGAATGGTCCGGACCCTCCCGGAGGGGTCCGGAGCTTCCTCTTCATTGATCCGGACCCTCTCGGAGGGGTCCAGATTCTCTTCGGGGACCTCCGGGTTCTGGCTGGAGGAACCCGGAGCTTCTTCAGAAATGACCTGTACCCTCCCGGAAGGGTCTAGGTCCCCTGAAGCGACTTCTTGTGGGTTCGAATCTGGGAGCTGGGACCCAGACTCGCTTTCAGGAACCTCCGGACCCTCCTGAAGGGGTCTGGATTCCTGAGTGTGGGGTAGTTCCGGTCTCTCCGCAACTAGAACCATACTGACGACTTCGTCAGTAGCTGAAATGTAAAGCAGTAAAGGCTCACCAGGGTTCGGAGCTGAGTTGGTAGGGTGGTGAGGAACTGTTTCAGCTCCTGGAATGCCTTCTCTGCTTCTTCGGACCATTGGAATGGTCCGGACTTCCTCAATAACTTGAAGAAGAGAAGTGCCCGTTCCGCCAGTCTTGATATGAACTGGCTGAGGGCTGCTAGACACCCAGTTAACTTTTGGACGTCTTTGATGCGGGTTGGTGGCCGCATGTCTTCAATGGCTTTTATCTTCGCTGGATTAGCTTCTATGCCCCGGTGACTTACCAGGAAACCAAGAAGTTTTTCGGAGCCAACCCCAAACACGCACTTGTCTAGGTTTAGCTTTGTGCGGGTGGCCCACAGTTTGTCGAAGACAGCCTGCAAGGTGTCTAGGAGTGACTCCTTGTTCTTGACCTTGACCACGATGTCATCAACGTACACTTCCACTATGTCTCTGATGAGTTCTCCGAAAGTTTTGTACATAGCTCGTACAAAAGTTGAAGCTGCATTCTTGAGACCAAATGGCATGGCTGTGTAACAGTACAATCCATCTACTGTGATGAATGAAGTATGCTCTTCATCCTCCCTAGACATCCTGATTTGATGATACCCAGAATATGTGTCTAGAAAACACAGTAATTCACACCCGGAGGTGGAATCCACTATCTGATCTATTCTAGGCAGTGGGAATGGATCTTTTGGACATGCCTTATTTAGTGTGGTGTAGTCGATGCACATCCGAAGCTTCCCGCCGGCCTTGGGCACAACGACTGGGTTCACCAGCCATTTTGGATGGAAGACTTCTCGGATGAATCCGGCTTTGAGCAACTTCTTCACTTCTTGTCGGATGAAGTTCTGTCGCTCTACGGATTGCTTCCGAGGCTTCTGATGCACAGGCCGGGCATCGGGGTAGATCTTTAGATTGTGCTCAATCACTTCCCTGGGGATCCTAGGCATTTATGATGGTTGCCAAGCAAACACGTCAACGTTAGCCTGGAGGAAAGTGATGAGCGCGAGTTCCTATTTGTCGTTCAACCCTCCCGATATACGGGTGGTTTGAGCGGCATCGGAACCAATTTGGACGACTTTGAAGGGAATGTCGGTGTCGCCGCTTGGCTGCACACGAGGTGCAGAGGTCGAGCCTCTTTGACGAATGCTCGGAGGTCTTGGAGCTTGCTCCTGCCTGGAGTCTTCCTCTTGCGCCGTAGTGAGTGCGTGGAGTTCCTCCAGAGCAGTTACTCCGGCAGTGCGATCTCCGCGGATCCGGAGAACGCCTACTGGTGTTGGCATCTTCAACACCAGGTATCCATAATGAGTAGCTGCCATGAATTTGTACAGGGCAGGACTACCCAAGATGGCGTTGAATGGTTAGTTGATCTGTGCGACGTCGAAGACCAACTTCTCGGTGTGATACTTCTCTCGTGTCCCAAAGGTAACGGGGAGAGTAATAGCTCCGAGTGGGGTGATGGCCCCCGGACCTACTCCAGAGAAAGGTCGAGAGGGCTGAAGATCCGAAGGTCGGAGCTAAAGCTTAGTGAAAGCTTCGAAGCTGATGAGGTTAAGCCCAGAACCTCCGTCTATCATGACATGGTGGAGCTGGATGTTATTGATGGTAGGAGATACCATCAAAGGTAACTGTCCTGCTCCAACCATGCTCCTCGGGCAATCAGAGGCATCAAAAGTGATGGAGGTGTCCATCCACTTTCGATGAGGTTCTGGCTGGACTGTAGGGGCTACAGCGGCCATATCCCGCCGCATAGTCTTGATGACGCGACGAGAGGTGATATCCCATGACCCACCGAAAATGGTGTTCATGGTCTTCCGACGCTCGTTGTCAGAGACGTCAGAATCATCATCGACGGAGGTGTAAACGGCCTTCAGGACCTTTTTGGGATCCTGAAACCCTAACTCCTCTTCAGCTGGAGCTTCGTCGACCTTCTGTTTTCCTTCCCTCTGTCGGAAAGGAGATTCTTCCCGGCGCTTGCTGTAGCGCTCGGCAAGGTTCTGGACCTCCCAGCAGTCTTCCAAACCGTGGCTACCCGTTTTGTGAATGGGACACCACACTTTGGGTTTGCCACCGTCTTCAGAAGACGGTCGAGGTCGCTTCTCGGGGCGTGGCCCCCGGCCACCCGGAGTTGCAGCAGCTGCAACGTTGGATGTGCCGGCCGACGGCTTCTTCTTGCCGTTGGTCTTCTTTTTCTTCTTGCCACTCCCGGAGGTAGCGGCTTCTTCTTTGGAGGATTTCTTGTGATCCTCCGAGGCTAGTTTGGAGTGCATCTCACGGCCCTCTGCAGCTCTGGCACATTTATCTGCCAGGCTGAAGAGTTCCGTGACGCTGGTGATCTCCTTGATCGCCAGCTTCTCCAACATCTTCTTGTCCCGTACGCCCTGTCCAAATGCCACAATGACAGAGGCGCTAGAGATAGAAGGAATAGTGTTGCGTACCTGAGAGAACCTCTGTATGAAGGATCGCAAGGATTCTCTCTCTTTTTGCACGACCGCAAAAAGGTCCAGTTCAGTGCCTGGTCGGGTGTATGAACTCCCGAAGTTGGCAGTGAACTGATGGCACAGCTCCTCCCAACTGTTGATTGAGTTGGGTGGAAGGCTCATAAACCAGGACCTGGCGGTCCCAGTTAAGGCCACTGGAAAGTAATTGGCTATCACGGCCTCGTTTCCTCCAGCTGCCAAGATTGCAGTGGAGTATATCTGAAGGAATTCGGCGGGGTTGACAGTCCCGTCGAATTTTCCGGCAGGTGAGGCCGGAACTTCTGTGGCCATCTAACCATGCGCAGATGCATGGCTAGGGCTGAACAGCCTCCTCCTACTCCTTCAAGAGTAGAAAGATCCTGAGCTTCCCGTCTTTCACGGGCACGCTCAATATGGACACGGCCATCCTGCTGGCGGTATCGGCGATCAAGCTCCGCCCGGAGGTCATGAGTCGAAAGCCTGGATACCGTGTGAGTGCGTCGAGCCCCAGAGGGCAATGACGTCACTTGCTGAGATGCAGCACGTCTCCTACTATTGGAGGCGTGTGGACCAAGTCTTCTAGACAAAGTCCGCCGCTGCGACAGGGCTCGTCCCGAAGGAGGAGGACCCTGGTTGTTGAGGCGTTCGGCCGCTGCTGCGATCAAATGCTCCACATCGGCCCTCCACTGCTCCATTGCATCTCGAGATGCATTCGGAGGTGGTGGACGTTGGAGAAGAGCACGCGCTGCATGGAGCGCGTGTTCTGGGTTGTCATGACTCGCCGATGCAGTAAGCGACGCCGGCGCACCATCACGTTGCCCAGCACGATTTGCTGGAGAAGATGGTGGTGATGGGAGTGTGGCTCCTGCTGGTGCTGAGGTTCCTGCTGGCGGCTGCCTGTTGGAGGGATTGCCCCTAACAGCCTGAGCGGCAGGTTGGCCATTGGATGATCCAGCAGCAGAGTTCACCATTCTCGAAAATCTCAGGCGCCCCTTCCTAGCGCGCCAACTGTCGGTGGTTTTGATCTGCCAGATCTCCCGACAGTGCTAAAGTGTTGAAGGAGTTTGTGGTTCGGTGTGGGCGCGCGGAGATTCAAGAAGGTGAAAATCAAAGTAATGTAGGAGACACGAAGATTTACGTGGTTCGGGCCGCCTCAGCGTAATACCCTACTCCACGGGTGTGTTGGTGTTGTATTAGTGGTAAGAGCTTGTCACGAACGCGCGGGGCGTATGATCGTCCGTGAACCTCCCTGAGTGTATCGTCGGCCTGTCCTTTTATAGTACAAGGGCAGGTCGTTACAATTCAACCTGGCCCGACATGTGGCCCCGGCGGTTACTAGTATTGATACACGCTTAATTGCTCTTAATAACCCTGTAACGGGCTTTGACAGCACCGTTACTGGTGTTAAGATCGTCCGTTTAAGTGTCATTAATATGACATTAATGTCACTTAATCGGGTCTTGAAGTTCTTGGCTCTCCTTTGAAGATCCGGAGCCGTTACAAGGTCTTCCGGAGGTTAGAAGCTGAAAGGTCCGACGATTTGACACGTGGCTGCTCTGGAGCTTGCTGTGGGAAGCAGGTAGCTCCGGGGCTACCAGACACGTGTCAGGTCCGGAGCTTCTCTCGGTCTGGGGTTAAGTCCGGAGGTGCCGTTTCGGTACGTGGCCCGGAGCTTCCCCCTTGTGGGCGGTAGCTCCAGGTTAGTCGTACACGTGGCGACCCAGGGATGAACCATGTTGGAGAAGCGGGTCCGGTTATGTCTGACAGGTGGGCCTCCAAGGGTCTTCAAACCAAGTAGATGACTTTCCTTTGAGATCTTTGTAACCTCAAGGGGTGTACGGTTTTTAGGGTACCGACAGCATCATTGTGAATTCCACAATCAAACAAGAAACGCTTCATCTACGATGATACTCACTCAAGATTCCAGACGCTTCATTCAAGTTAAAAGTACGAAAATGGTAAATTTAATTGTGCTATCCCTAACAGCCAAGGTTGCAATACAAATTATATTCATAACAACATATTCATAATCTTCCCACTACTCTTCATTACTATGTCAAGACACTGTGACCAAGTATGCTCAATTCATAACCGCGAGCGATGGTGATTCGAATCAGAAACACTTGGACTGCACGGCACATACGCCCATACTCGGAGTTGCATCGGCATACTCCACTGATGTCGCATGCAGCCACCTTTCCCCAGATTCAACCACATCGAAACAGTTTGATCGACCCGAATAGTGAGCTCCCCTCAAGGTGCACCTCCGTTGTGAGATGCTCATGAGTGAGTTGACTCCCACTATACTAATAGTCGACAACTGAAGCCGATTGAAAAGGTTCTAATAGAGGATCCTCAAGGTACACTGGTTTCCTGCATCCCATATAACTAGTATGCTTTCCAGTACAATTCAAACTTGGTCAATAGAGCCAAGGACGAGATGGGCCTTAACTGACACAGACGGGGCTACCATTCCAACATCTGCCTCGCCATTACCAACCCAGGCACGATGTGGTCACAAGCGATGCCTCACCCTTCGGGCCGAGAGCACCCTTATGCAAACAAACCTACACAAATCCCCATCCACATCTCATATTAAATAGTGAACATTATAGTAACATCTCACTAGTAGGTTTCCCTCACTCGACTTCTCTCGTAAGTAGAATTCAACTACTTGACTCGTGGTCAATAAATGAGACCATTCCCGCAAGTAGATTTCAACTACTCGACTTCTACCGACCTTCTAACTAAACATCAAGCATAGCAATAATAAAACGACGGAGTCTTATTCTACCCATCCACTCCAAAGATTATATAGTCATGCACGCGCAGTATTCAGTTAACTGTGGGGACCGGAGTCCACACTTTCCAGGAATCGCATTGGGTGGTGTCGTGCAATGCGACACCCAACAGCACACATGTAAAGGAACACATATTACATAAATCATTTGTTGAAATTTACAAAGATGTTCAGTTTACAAATAGTTTATATAAAAATAAATTACAGCGGAAGATAATATTACAACTCTCGTACTCAAGTCTAATAAGCATAAGAGAAGCCATCCAGCCCACGGATGCTCCTCACTAGCCACGAAGATCAAACAACAGCGGCAAGGTTTCCACTTGAGTATATTACTGAGAGAGTCCCGAGTCTCATCGGACAACAGTAATCATAAGCACAGAAGTTAGTACCTGCAAAACAACTTATATAGCAACCGTGAGCACGAAAGCTTAGCAAGACTTAACCGTCTCACCTAAACGTGAAACTCTACATGAGGGTAAAGACATAAACATAGGATGACATATTTGCATAATGGACTCGCCTAAATGTGGGTCCTTATTTTCATATTTATTGCAGCAGCTTAAACCTTGTGCAGGAAAACATCGTAACTCCACCATCAAACAAGAAACACTTCATCACGATGCTGCATGCTCAAGGTGGAAAATAAATTTAGGGAGCACTATACTAATACATACAACATAGCAATACAATGATAATATAATGTTCATAACAGCAGTAATTAATTCTCATCTAAAATGCAAGTATTTCTATGTTACAACTCAGTGAACAAGTGGTACTCATATCCGCGAGGGACGGTGATTCGATTCAATGATACCCGGAATACACGACACGTACGCCCGTATTGGAACTCACGTATGTGCACTCCACTGATGTCGTATGCAGCCACCTTTCCCAAGTTCCGCCCAAGTTGAATCGATTCAATCGTCTAGGACAGTATTCCCACTCACGATGCACCTTTCCGCTGTGAAGATATTCCCACTCACGATGCACCTTTCCGCGAGTTTCCGTCTACTGTGATGCGGCTGAAAGCCTGAGGCGATCGAAAAAGTCTCAACAAAGGCTTCCCAAGGTACATCGGTTTCCTGGACCCCATATATCTATTATGACTCTAGTACAGTTCAAACTTTCTCAGCAGGGCGACATACAGATCGGTCCTTATCCGACACAGGCAGGGCTACGCATCCAAGACCAAGTCTTGCTGCATCCTACGCCCCTGCCCGGTCTCATTTTCAGATTACTACTCCATTCTCTTTGAACCAATCCCGTGTGAAAAAGTCCTAGCCATGCGAGTAGATTCCAACTACTCGACTTCTACTGTATCCTATATAACATTTAGCATAGCATAGTCTACTCGATGACTTAACAACTATCCAAATACTCCATGGTGTTATCTGGTCATGCATGTGGATTTTCAATCACCTTAGCCCTAATGCACATAGCTCACCCTAGACATAGGTGATACAAATCAAAATATTGTAATAGCGCTTAAATGCAAACTGGGGCTTGCCTGGTTGTGAGACGGTATCAAAGTTAATCTCCAGAGGGATGACTTCAAGTAGCTCCGGGGTCCTCTTGAGCTCGGCAACTAATCGATATGCAAAGAATTATGCAAGTTAATCAATACTGGTATTATGTTATAGCTCAAAGGAAATACAGTTAAGTATATAAATTTAAGCCTAATGGTTCAGGAATTTTTACAGGGGACACTAGATACTATGGGTGAGGTTCTGGACAAAATTGGGATCAATTCATAGAAGTTACTGTTGTATAAAATTCAATGAACCTAAACATTTTCCAGAATTTTGAGAAAAATATGTAGCTTTCTATTTGGAGGAGGTCAATAGTGACTTGAAAAAATTGGTTTCATAATTTTCTAAGCATCCTACTGAGATATATTGAATTTACAAGTTTGGATAATTTACTGAAATGTTTCTGTTGTTTTTGGGCATTCTATGACCAGTTAGGAAAATCTCCAGATTGAACTATGTTAATAAAACCCAATGAAGCTAAAATTTCTACAGGAATTCGTAAACTTACTAAAGAACATTTTGGCAAAATTTCAGATTTTTCTATGAAGTGAATCATCAGAAAAAAATCAAACAATATTTTGTTTTAAAGGGCTCTACAGGGAAATCTAGGGATTTTCATGAAGATTGGGTTTTATTTCTAGTTAGTGTGGATAGAGAGCAAACCAAAAAAGTTATTTTAAAATTTTTTTAAGCCTTATACTGAGAGATATTCAATTTAGAAGCTTGCACAAGTTTCTGTACATATTCTAAATGAATTTGGCTATTTTTATGTGCATAGAGGATACACAGGTGATCATACCATGCAAATGAAGTCTAATGACCCAGAAATTTTTACTGGAGTTCAAAGATATCCAAATCAAGGTTCTGGAAAGTTTTGGTAATTTTCCAAAGAGCAGAACTATAGGGATTAATTCTATAAGCATTTTCTTATTTGAATTATGGAGAAATTCCTGTGGACTTTCATACAGCCCTAAGTGCGCCACTGGAAAGTATTCGTAATACTGGTTCTAACAAAATTTATTTGGGAATTTTTGGACAATTCTATTAGGAGATATGGATTTTCAAATTTGGAGCAATTTTTGGAATAAAATTCCAATGGAAAACATTTGAATAAAGGGCTGGGCCCACGGGTTTAAAACTGGCCAATCGGGATGAAGCAACACGGGGCTATAAAGTTCACGGGTGCAGCCACATTTGATCCCCCTAGCAACAGCAGATCTGGAGGTACACTGTAGAGGCTGACGACTAGGACCCACCTCAAGTCGTCTTCTTCCTCGTGTCGGCGGTGCCCGGGCGGAGCCCGACGGCGGCCTCTCACCAGCGCCTCGCCGCAGCTCGCCCTAGGGAACGGCAACCCTCGGTGCTTGCCACCCCCACCTAAAATCGGTCGTAGAACACGATGTAGAGCCTCCCGACGGCGATTGGCGGCCGAAGAAGTGGTCTCGACAGCGGCGGGCGGAGCTAGGGTTTTGGCGAACACGAATTCGCATCGGCAAGGGATAAAACCACTCGGTAAATGATCGTAGAGCATTCTGGGATCATGAGGATGACCAAAACGAACTCCTATTGAGGTGGAAATGGCCGCAACTACAAGTTCGGCGGTGACCCGCGGCTTTTCAACCGGCGGCCGCAAGAACTACAATTTCTATGCGTGCGGTCGATAACTTTTGGGCTTCTTGGCAAGGATATGCGCTATAATGTGTAGAAGCTACTTGCTAAGCAAATCGAAGAATGATGGCATGTGCAAACCGAATTTGGATGAAGAACCGAGGCGTGCAAAAGAACTATGTGTCGGTTCTTCGCGGAACACCCGAGCTACAAGCTATGACAAGAGCTGAAAATTTGCGAGCAGGAACTAGACATGATTGCAAACATTTTTCCTTAAAGGATCGAAGCTTGATAATGGTCGTAGCTGGGGTTCCATGGAGCAGCAGAGGATCTCTCGGCGGCCTTCCCGTCGGCGGCGAGAAAACCTCGAAATACAACCAACACAAGGCATGAAACAATGAACCAATCGATGGATAAGATAGAGAGGAAGGTTGTGCAACTTTTCTGTGTTTGCACCTCGGTGCAACACAGGCTCCATCGCCGGCAAAGTCGAAGAACAGAGAGGGCGGTTCTCTTGTGCGCAGGAGAGGGAAACGAGAGCGAGAGAGTTCCTCCCGGTTGGAAAAAGATCAAGGAAGGTAGTAGAGGGATCAGGGCGCCTTGAAGTCGAGCTGGTGAGCTGGAGGGGGCAGCTCGCGTGCCATTGCGCTGGAGCATGCAGCGCTCGTGCTGGCGCGAGCAGCGGGCTCTGTTTTGCGGCTGCACGTGAGTAGAAGCTGACCAGTGGGTCCCACCAGCCATCTCAATGTACAGCTCAGTTGTAAATTCAATTTAAAATAGTAAATGAGCTCAAAAAATTGTGAAACTTCATGGATAAGTCAAGCAAGTCATGGTGATCATGATGGTGTGTTCAAATATTATTTTCAAATAAGTTTGAACAGAATTCAAAATTTGAATTTAAATATGGCTTGAATCTGCTATGCGTCTCAAATAAAATAGCAAATGAAGTTCAAAAATCTTGGAACTTGGAAATTAATTATTTTGAACCATAGAGACCTCTGGAAAAATTTGGAATCCATTGGTCAACTCAAATATTCATGTTAACTTCATTTGAACATTAGTTAAGTTTATTTTTTTTGAATTCCCTCATTTGGAGTTTGAATAAATTTGTTTTTCTCATTTCCTTTTTAATTCTTTTTATCATTCAAAATTTTTAGTATAAAATGAAGTTTGCATTATGTAAATTAGGGCTTTTACATTCCTCCCCCTTCAAAGAATCTCGTCCCGAGATTACAATGAAGAGACGAAAGTAGGAGAGAAATTACCGGATGTGAGACGATAAGAAATCCGGTTAGTTGGAGCTGAGATATGCTTCAGTTTCCCATGTCGCTTCTTCAGCGGTATGGTTGCTTCATAACACTTTATAAAACCACAGCGTGTGGTTCGGCGTGGTTAAGGTCTTCTCGTCGAGAATCTGAACCGGATGTTCGGAGTACGTCAAATCCGGTTGCAATTCACCGATTTCGTCGGTGTGGACTGCAGCTGTGAACTTGAGACATTTCCAGAGCTGAGATACATGGAAAATGTTGTGTATACCAGCAAGAGATGCCGGTAATTTCAATCATAAGCCACAGGTACGCACTTCTCTGTGATAGCAAACGGACCAATAAATCGGGGAGCGAGCTTCCCTTTCACTCCAAACTGATGAATTCCTTTCATCGGTGACACACGGAGATAAACGTGATCACCCACGTCGAAGTGTAGCGGGTGACGCTGCTTGTCTGCATAATTCTTCTGTCGAGATTGAGCCGCTCTTAAGTTCACTTGAATGATCTGATCTTGTTTCTCGGCTTCGTTGACTAGATCAATCCCGAACGTCACCCTCTCGCCGGACTCACACCAATTCAGCGGTGTGCGGCATTTCCGGCCGTAGAGAGCTTCGTATGGTGCCATCTTGATACTCGCTTGATAACCGTTGTTGTACGAGAATTCCGCCAACGGTAAATGATCATCCCAATTTTTACCGTGGTGGATGGCACACGCATGCAACATCTCTTCAAGGACTTGTTTCACCCTCTCGGTTTGTCCATCGGTCTGTGGTTGATATGCGGAGCTTCTAATCAGTACCCAACTAGGCGTGTAGCTGCTCCCACAAACGAGCAACGAAGAGTGAGCCTCGACCTGAAATAATTGTGCGAGGAATGCCGTGTAGACACACAATTGTTGATATGTATAACTCTGCATATTTCTTGGCGTTGAATCCGACATTTACTGGAATGAAGTGTGCAGATTTGGTTAGTCGGTCGACTATCACCCAAACCGAATCATGCTTCCAGAATGTGAGTGGCAATCCGACTATGAAATCCATACTCACATCCTCCCATTTTCATGCCGGAATATTCAGTGTTTGCAGCTGTCCCACTTTCTTCATATGTCGGCCTTCACTCGCCGACACGTATCGCACTCGGATACGTACTTTGCTATTTCCCGCTTCATCCATGTCCAACAAAACTTGGCCTTTAAATCCTGATACATTTTATTGCTGCCCGGATGAATAGAAAATTTTGACATGTGAGCTTCATCCAATATTTTCTTCTGAAGCTTAACATCTCGGGGTACAACTACCCGGTCCTGGAACCATAGTGTACCGTGATTATCTTTCCAGAAACATTTTACCTTCCCGCTGTCCACTCTTTCTTGTATGTGTGACATGCCCTTGTCCTTCTTTTGGTCTTCAATAATTTCCTCACGGGTGGTGGGAATGAGAGCAAGGTTATTGAGAGCCCCATATAGAATCACATATAGACTTGGTTCCTCATCTTCCATTTCATCCATGGTGATGTTGTGGACACGGGCTTTCCGACTAAGCACGTCGGCAACCATGTTCACTTTACCGGGGTGGTAGTGAACTTAAATTTCATAATCTTTGATTAGCTCTAACCACCTTCGTTGTCGCATATTCAGCTCCTTTTGCATGAAAATATATTTCAAACTATTGTGGTCGGTGTAGAGGTGTACAAGATTTTCAAGCAAGTAATACCTCCCCATTTTTAATGCCAATACCACGGCAGCGAACTCAAGGTCATGAGTCAGATAGTGCTGCTCGTGGTTTCGGAGTTGTCGAGATCCATACGTGACCACATGTCCTTCTTGCATAAGAACACAGCCAAGTCTGATGTCGGATGCATCACAATAAACGTCGAATGGTTTTGTCGTGTCCGGCTGAGCCAGAACCGGGGTTGTTGAAAGGTGATGTATTAATGTCTTGAGCGCTTCTTCACAAGCTGAACTCCAAATATATTTGGTACAAGTTCAATCTTGAACTCGACGTCACGTTCGGGTGACATGCCCGGTAAGTCATGGGGAAACACATCGGGATACTCACGGACCACCAGAATATCTTCAAGTTTAGTTGCTTCTGTGTTATATGCAGCTGCACTATCCCGCTCCATGCTGTCCAAAACCAGTTCGTGCTGTTCGTGTATCGGAGAGTCAATTTGGACGGTCCAGGTACCGATATTAAGAACGGCACCGTGATCGTTAAGCCATGACATCCCCAATATTACGTCTATCTTCTGTCCATCCAATATAATCAGCGACGTTGGATATATCTTTTCTCCAAAACATAGAGCTGCTCGGGGAACAATCTGACTAGCAGAGATACTCCCACCCGGTGAACTTATAAGATGACTATTTTTGGGAGTATTGGTGGATAATTGGTGCTGATCCACACATGATTTACTGATAAAATTGTGCGTAGCACTGGAATGGAAGAGTATGAGGACGGGTATGTCTTTGATAGCAAACATGCTTGCTAGCACCGGTGCTCCCTCTGGAACACTCTCGATCGCTATATGTTGAACACTTCCGAGTCGCAGTGCTGTCCTTTCTAGTTGAATACGGGGCTGAATACACCGTTGTACTGGTACTTGCCCGCTGCTCAACATCTTCTCTGGGCAATCCTTAGTGTAGTGCCCAACACGATCACATGTGAAACACTTATACTGATTCAACAGCCCGCTGACTTGAGGCCTGAATTGTCCTACATCCCGCTGTGAGATGAATGCCCCTGAAACAATTTGGGACTGTTGTTGCTGCTAACGTAATGCTGGTTTGAAATCTGATACCTCAAACGGCCGACTCCGATACGAACTCGGTTGTGCAGTTGGCTGCCACATCTGACGGGACGGTGATCGGTACACCACACGGTATTTCTGAGGAACATTATGTGTGCTGTCCTGCACAGCAAGTCTCTTCTTTGACTCCTCCGCGATCCGCTCACGTGTGGCATCCTCTTGCGTAATCACGGCATTAAGCATAGTGTTGAACAAACCGTGATTGAAGAATGCAAGCTTGTCTTTCAACATGGGGCTTAGACCCCGATAAAAGTACTCTCGCTTCTGATCCTCCGTACTCACATACACTGACGCATATTGCGCTAGATTAACAAAGACTCTGGAGTATTCTTGAGCACTCATTTCTTCTTGCTTCAAATCAAGAAATTCCTAAAGCTTCCTTCTCATAATGGAGGGAGGAACATGATAGGCGTGGAATGCCTTCCGGAACTCTATCCAAGTGACTTGCTGTCTGGGGGCCAAGGAGGCGATGTGGTTCGCCCACAAAGCACCGGCGATGCCATGTGGTTGTTGTGCTGCATATAAAACCTTCATATGATCACTGCACTGTAGCAGTCCGAACTTAGCTTCAATGGTGCAGAGCCAATGGACCGCATCTAGAGTTTCACCATCACCACTGAACACGGGGGGTGCAGTCGCCAAGAATTCCGGATATGTTGCTTGCTGAGGTTGATGATTGCCTTCGGCTTGGCGTCCCCTCTGATTAACGTAATCTACACGAGGGTTCGCAGCAGTTTAGTCCGCTCATCGCGCGAACCCAGCATGGCTGCGATATCACCCGCCAATGTAAGCGAAGATGGAGGTGGCTGTTGTGTCGGCTGTTCCGGCTCTCAGAAGTCATCCCTTCCCTGACTTGAACCACCGACCTTGTATGTTGTGTGAGTGCACACCATTCTGCAGTTATAGTCATTAATCTAACGTGAGACATGATATTGCAAGATCTTACTAGGATGAAAACAATAATGTGTGTGTTGATAACCAAATTTGCATAACGGTCATATATTGATAAAGTATAAACTTTATACACAATACATCATCCATGGACCAATGTTACAATAGCGAGCTCCAAAATAATGAACTCCATGGATCGAAGTTCATTTCGACTATCGTTGGTCGCGACGGGATGTTATGCGTGTTATCGTGCGAATACACACTTTTATTTTTAATATGACACAAACATGGTCATAAAAGAAAAGAGGTTTGAGTGAGTCAAACCCTCAATTCCACTAGTAAATTGTTGAGTATTGACAACTGGTCTTTTACGACACTTCTCGAAGTGAAAACGAGGACCAGATACATAACGAGACCAAATTATACCAAACCGATGAAGTTTTTGTTGAAACCTGACCAGCTTGTACTCAAAGATAAATTTAGCCCAGTAAATGGCAGAATCAGATCTTGAGATGAACTACAAAGTTGAATTACACTTCAAGACCTTTGCAAAAAGTATTGTTTTTCCTCAAGATCTTTTCTGGTTGAGAAGATATGGCATTGTAAACCTGATAGTTTTTCTGGAAATTTTGATAGCATCTCCTTGTTTAAGCTGATTTTGGGCCACAATTACCAGATAAAAAACAGAAGAATTACCGAAAGCCACAATTTAAAAATTTTTAATACAAATTACAAGGATTCCAGGAATCTCTTAGTTGGTCCTGTTCAATTTTTCTAGAGTGAGATATAGTAAAAACAGTAAGGAGTATAGAGAGGGTTCCAGTTTCTGTCCAGTTTGGCAGATTTTGGAACATTGAAATTTTGAACAGGTTAGATGGGAATTCAGTTCTGGAGTTGAACATAAAAGTTTTAAAAGACTTCCTAAAATTTCCATCCATGTATGATACACCTTCATTGGAGTTATATAATGGTAGATATGGTTCCTCAAAGTCACGTCTTGTTCTGGCGGAAAACAGAACACTCTGTTTTTAATTTTGTGACTTCAAAGCCTACTCCAAATTTGAAAACTTAGTTCAAACTCAGAGCTCCATAGCTAATATAAGTAGTTTGACATCTTCTCAGTTCCATTTTACAGAAAAGTGGTTAATGCATCAATGGAGTATATGTCGTTACTACATGCCTCACCAAGTAAAAATTCTAAGCCGGTATTCCGGCATACGTCTCAACGGTGGCCTTAATGACGTTCACTCGCAAACAATTTCTAAGCGCAATACGATCACGTGGTCAATGTAGCTGTCACTACACGCAAACTATAGATCAATCATATGGTGTCGTACGACACAGCCCGCACGGGCGAACAGTTCACAATAATATATATGAAAGTGAAAACATTTGTCCCGTGTCATACCATACGAGCCGCCCGGAGATAAGCCACGTCTCAAGGTACATGACCAGGTTTTCTACCACCCGAAGGGGTCCCATGTCTTTGCATAGTGCTGCACCAGTAGGAGGCACATCGGGTTATGTCCCACCCGACGGGGGCTCCCACTAACTTTGAAGCACGTTGGAGTACCGCGTGTCATATGTTCTCAGAAACATAGAAAGTTTTAGAGACTCATATTGACAATTCCGTGCCAAGCCACGGAAACAATCACATGCTACCTCTCGCATGGTGAGCTGACCGCAATTGATCCGCTTGTGGTGGCGTACCTTACCTCTTACCTGACGTCCGAGCGCTTTTACAGAATATAATAACACATAAGTTAGCTTTTCCACCTAAATAACTTATGGTAATATAATCCTTATGTGGGCCTAGTACCATATCCTCACTGTATCCTATGTTTTTCTTGTAATACGATCCTTATCTAGTGTGCTATTCCCAATGCAGCTCTCATACCAGGCTGTGGGGACTGGAGTCCACACTTTCCAGGAATCGCACTGGGTGGTGCCGTGCGATGCGACACCCAACAACACACATGTAAAGGAACACGTATTACATAAATCATTTGCTGAAATTTACAAAGATGTTCAGTTTACAAATAGTTTATATAAAAATAAACTACAGTGGAAGATAAGATTACAAATCTCGTACTCAAGTCTAATAAGCATAAGAGAATCCGTCCAGCCCACGGATGCTCCTCACTAGCCACGAAGATCAAACAACAGCGGACGGGTTTCCACTTGAGTATATTACTCGGGGAGTCCCGAGTCTCATTGGACAACCATAATCATAAGCACAGAAGTTACTACCTGCAAAACAACTTATATAGCAACGTGAGCATGAAGGCTCAGTAAGACTTAACCATCTCACCTAAAAATGAAACTCTACATGAGGGTAAAGACATAAACATAGGATGGCAGATTTGCATAATGGACTTGCCTAAATGTGGGTTCTTATTTTCATATTTATAGAAGCAGCTTTAAACCTTGTGCAGGACAACATCGTAACTCCACAATCCAACAAGAAATGCTTCATCACGATGCTGCATGCCCAAGGTGGAAAATAAATTTAGTGAGCACTATACTAATACATACAACATAGCAATACAACGATAATATAATGTTCATAACAGCAATAATTAATTCTCATATCAAATGCAAGTATTTCTATGTCACAACTTAGTGAACAAGTGGTACTCATATCCGCGAGGGACGGTGATTCAAATCAATGATACATGGAATACACGACATGTACGCCCGTACTGGAAGTCACGTACGTGCACTCTACCGACGTCGTACGCAGCCACCTTTCTCAAGTTCCACCCAAGTTGAGTCGATTCAATCGTCTAGGACAATATTCCCATTCACGGTGAACCTTTCCGCTGTGAAGATGTCGTGAGCGAGTTTTTGTCTACTGTGTTGCGGCCGAAAGCCTGAGGCGATCAAAAAAGTATCAACAAAAGCTTCCCTAGGTACATCGGTTTCCTGGACCCCATATATCCAGTATGACCCTGGTACAGTTCAAACTCGCTAAGTAGGGCGGCATACGGATCGGTCCTTAACCGACACAGGCAGGGCTACGTTCCCAAGACCACGTCTTGATGCATCCTACGCCCTGCCCGGTCTCATTTTTATTACTACTCCATTCTCTTTGAACAAATCCCGTGTGAAAAAGTCCTAGCCATGTGAGTAGATTCCAACTGCTCGACTTCTATTGAATCCTATACAACATTTAGCATAGCATAGTCTACACGATGACTTAACAACTTTCCAAATACTCCATGGGTTGATCTGGTCATGCTCGTGGATTTTCAAACACCTTAGCCCTAATGCACATAGCTCACCCTAGACATAGGTGATACAAATCAAAATTTTGTAATAGCGCCTAAATGCAAATTGGGGCTTGCCTGGTTGCAAGACCGTATGAAAGTTAATCTCTAGAGGGATGACTTCAAGTAGATCCGGGGTCCTCTTGAGCTCGGCAACTAATCGATATGCAAAGAATGTGCAAGTTAATCAATACCGGTATTATGTTATAGCTCAAAGGAAAGTCAGTTAAGTATATAAATTTAAGTCTAATGGTTCTGGAATTTTGACCGGGGGCACTAGGTACTATGGGTGAGGTTCTGGACAAAATTGGAATCAATTCATAGAAGTTACTGTTGTATAAAATTCAATGAACCTAAACATTTTCCAGAATTTTGAGGAAACATATGTAGCTTTGACATGACCAAAAGTTGGTATTCTATTTATAGGAGGTCAAGAGTGACTCAAAAAATTGGTTTCATAGTTTTCTAATCATCCTACTGAGAGATATTGAATTTACAAGTTTGGATTAATTTACTGAAATGTTTCTGTTGTTTTTGGGCATTCTATGACCAGTTAAAAAAATCTCCAGATTGAACTAGGTTAATAAATTCCAACGAAGCCGAACTTTTTACAGTTATTCTTAAACTTACTAAAGAACATTTTGGCAAAATTTCATATTTTTCTATGAAGTGAATCATCAGATAAAAATCAAACATGATTTCGCTTTAAAAGGCTCTAAAGGAAAATCTAGGGATTTTCATGAATATTGGGTTGTATTCTGGATAGTGTGGATAGATATCAAACCAACAAAGTTAGTTTGACAATTTCTGAATCTTTATACTGAGAGATATTCAATTTAGAACTTGCACAAGTTTCTGTACAAATCTAAATGAATTTGGCAATTTTTATGTGCATAGAGGATACACAGGTGATCAGACCATGTAAATGAATTCTAATGACCCTGACATTATTACTGGAGTTCAAGGATATTCAAATGAAGGTTCTGGAAAATTTTGGTAATTTTCCAAAGAGCAGAACTATAGGGATTAATTCTATTATAATTTTTCTTATTTGAATTATGGAGATATTCCTATGGACTTTCATACAACCCTAAGTGCGCCACTGGAAATTACTCTTCATTCTGGTTCTAACAAAATTTATTTGGGAATTTTTGGACAATTCTAATAGGAGATATGGATTTTCAAATTTGGAGCATTTTCTGGAATAAAATTCCAATGGAAAACATTTGAACAAAGGGCTGGGCCCACGGGTTTAATACGGGAAAATCGGGTTAAAGCAACACGGGGCTGTAAAAGTTCACGGGTGAAGCCACATTTGATCCCCTAGCCGCAACAGATCTGGAGGTACACCGTAGAGGCTGACGACCAGGACCCACCCCGAGTCTTCTTCTTCCTCGCGTCGGTGGCGCTCGGGCGGAGCCCGACGGTGGCCTCTCGCCAGTGCCTCGCCGCAGCTCGCCCTAGGGCATGGCAACCCTCGGTACTCACCACCCCCAACTAAAATCGGCCATAGAACACGATGGAGAGCCTTCCGACGAAGATTGGCGGCCAGAGAAGTGGTCTCGACGGCGACGGGTGGAGCTAGGGTTTTGGCGAACACAAATTCGCCTCGGCAAGGGCTAAAACCACTCGGTAAATGATCAGAGAGCATCCTAGGATCATGAGGATGACCAAAATGAACTCCTATTAAGGTAGAAATGGCCGCAATTACAAGTTCGGTGGCGACCCGCTGCTTTTCAACCGGCCGCCGCAAGAACTCCGATTTCTTTGCGTGTAGTCGATAACTTTTGGGCCTATTTGGCAAGGATATGTGCTAGAATGTGTAGAAGCTACTTTCTAAGCAAATAGAAGAACGATGGCACGTGCAAACCGAATTTGGATGAAGAACCGAAGCGTGCAAAAGAACTATGTGTCGGTTTTTCACGGAACACCCGAGCTACAAGCTATGACAAGAGCTGAAAATTTCGAGTAGGAACTAGAAATGATTGCGAACCTTTTTTCTTAAAGGATCGAAGCTTTATATTGGACGTAGCTGCGGTTCCACGGAGCAGCAGAGGACCTCTCAGCGGTGTTCCAGTCGGCGGCGAGAAAACCTCGAAATACAACCAACACAAGGCATGAAACAATGAACCAATCGATGGATAAGATAGAGAGGAAGGTTGTGCCACTTTTCTATGTTTGCACCTCGCTGCAACACAGGCTCAATCGCCGGCAAAATCAAAGAACAGAGAGGGCGATGCTCTTGCGTACAGGAGAGGGAAACGAGAGCGAGAGAGTTCCTCCCGGTTGGAAAAAGATCAAGGAAGGTAGTAGAGGGATCAGGGCGCCTTGAAGTCGAGCTGGTGAGCTGGAGGGGGCAGCTCATGCGCCGTCATGCTGGAGCATGCAGCGCTCGCGCTGGCGCGAGCAGCGGGCTCTGTTTTGCGGCTGCACGTGGGTAGAAGCTGACCAGTGGGTCCCACCAGCCACCTCAATGTACAGCTCACTTGTAAATTCAATTTAAAATAGTAAATGAGCACAAAAAATGTGAAACTTCGTAGATAAGTCTAGCAAGTCACTCTGATCATGATGATGTGTCCAAATCTTGTGTTCAAATGAGTTTGAACAGAATTCCAAAATTGAATTTAAATATGGCTCGAATTTGCTATGCGTCTCAAATAAAATAGCAAATGAAGTTCAAAAATCTTGGAACTTGGAAGTTAATTATTTTGAACCAAAAGAGACCTCTGGAAAAATTTGGAATCCATTGGTCAACTCAAATCTTCAGGTTAACTTCATTTGAACATTAGTTAAGTTTATTTTTTTGAATTCCCTCATTTGGAGTTTGAATAAATTTGTTTTTCTCATTTCCTTTTTAATTCTTTTTATCATTCAAAATTTTTAGTCCAAATTGAAGTTTGCATTATGGAAATTAGGAATTTTAGATCAACATAGACCTAATACACATATCAAGCCTATTAAACAAAGTTTATAAAGTAAAACTTTATAAAAGCACATAAATGCAAACCGGGGCTTGCTTTAGGTTGCAACTAGGTAAATGTCAATATAGTCAGCGGCTTTATCATATGGATGCAACTTCACGTCGTTCCTCCTTTTCTTGTCTTTACTGCTGATTGGGAAAATTTTGCTCTTGCTGCTGCTTGGACAAGTCTTCTCTGCAGCAAGTCCACACTTGTGCCTCCTCCTCCGAGCGGTGCTCCTCATCGATCTCCACTCGTGATCTATCATTATGAATATGCATATAAGAGAACAGCAATATAGTAACTATGACCAATGAATCTGTGTACAACTCGAGAAAGAATAACTAGCTAGGATAATAGGTTTCTGCTGTTGGGATGTAGAGAACCAAGGAAAACAAAGTGGAAATATGAAGAGATCAACGTACGAAGTGGAATGTGCACCCGAGAAGATTTCAACTTAGCAAAATTAGAAATGAAGGTGCACAACTCAAGGATGAGTAAACCAGAGAGGAGTGACAGACCTGCTGCTGTAATGTACAGCAATAGGGCAAAATCCAAAGTGAACATAGAGCATTTGGATATGAAATGACATACGCAAAGTTTTGAACCTAGTGTGATGATCATCCAGTTACTTTTGTTAAACTGGTCCATTGCTGTTGTGAGATTTACAGTGTGTTCCTACAGTCATGGAGGGATAACCAGGAAAGTTTCAGCTATGACAAATAAACATAGTGGTCTACATAATTCCTTAAGTGTTTAAGCTTTGCTGAATTTTCATTGAAAAAACAGTAGCTTTGTCATGAGTTAAAGTGTGTTTTTTGGATAGTGAAGTTCATATGGAGTCCAATTAAATTGTTTTGACATTTTTCTAAGGATTCTACAGTGAGACATTGATTTTACAATTCCCCTTAGTTTTTTTTTCTGAAAACGTTCCGGTGATTTTTTTTCTATTTTTCAGTAACATAGGAGACTAAAACACAATTTGACCCATTAAATGACGTCAAATAATTCTGAAAAATTTACTGGAGATCAAAGAAGTTTAATGGAATATTTTTGCAAAATTTGAGAATTTTATAAAAAGGAAATCACTTGGATTACAATCACAATGGTTTAGCCTGTGGGAATTATTGAGGAAAATCCAGAGGCTTTCATACCACATAATTTACAACACTGCAAAGTACATGACATGAGGAATCCAACAAAATTTGTTTCATGATTTGTAGACAATTCTAGATCGAATGGTTAATTTTATAAAATTGAGTAATTTCTGCATTTATTTTTCTACTGAAAACTCCACTCTACCGTTGACACTGGGCCCTAGGGTTTGAATTGGACCACTGGACTTGAAGCAACACGCCTGGCCACAAGGTTCTACCGCAGCCATACTTAATCCTGGCCACAAACTGATCCGGGAGGCTTCTATACCTTTGACCGACGGCCCCCATTGCAGCTCCTTTAAATCATAGCCTCTCCACCTTAGGCTGGCAAATGGGTCCCACCAGACCTTCTTCTTCAACCTCCCGACAAATCCCAAATCACGCGGCGGGCCATGGCGGCGCACAACAAAGCCCTCGCTGGACAGTGCTCCCCGACGGTGAGGTTTGGCGCAAACTACTCACCAGACCTCGGAACACTCGACGGGCAATGTTATAGGGTGCGGCGGTGATGGGAACAGGCACGTCGAGGGTGGCAGCGGCGGCACGATGGTTATCTCCGGTGACCTAGGTCAATATCCATGGCGGCTGGAAAAAAACTAGCTTCTTGGCGCGCTCGGTGGATTAAAATTTATGCCGTTTGATCCTATAGGGTCGTTGGAACATATTGAAGCTATTCTCTAATTGAATCGAAGCATAATGGAACGTGGAAACGGAATTCCTACGGGAACACACGGTGGTCATGGTGGCCGCCGGTGGAAGGTTCGCAATAGGGCTTCTATGAGTTGTGAACCGGCGAACAGAGGGACGGAAAATAAAGAAGAAGCCTCGGTGCACCTCTTTGGCGCGCTGGCTCGAGTGGAAACCGTCGGTTTTGGCTGAGCGACGATGAACAGAGGGGCTTGACGGCTTCAAAACAGTGCGGCGAAAGGAAGGTCTCCAAATCCGGCTGTAGCTTCAACGGTCGATGAGGCCTTCGTGGAGCAGCATCATCCTTGATGTCAAACGCACGGTTAGGCATCAAGCTTGGCCGAGACTCACTGTGAAGCATCGCCACTATGGAGATTTGCACGGTGGTGAAACAGAACAGAGATGATGCAGGTTGTGCGGGAGAGAGCTATGGCGTGAAGGGAAGAAAGCACAAGGTGGGTTTGCTTCGAGTGAAAGCTTGCGAGCTGTGCCGGTGCTCAGCTCTGGATGCAGAGATGGTATTGAGTTGTGCCGTGGTGCTGACGTGGGAGGAGGAGAAACAGAGAACTTCTGTTTGTGGGGATGACAAGTGGGGCCCACCCTTTTCCTCTCTTATCCTCAATTCTCCACTCAGATATTTCAGCTATTCAACTCATCTTTAGATTTAAATGAGACAGAGGTGCTAATCTAATTGAGGAAGATTGTGGTACATTAAAATCTGCATTTTAACTAGTTGGATATTTGAAAATTCAATTCTGAATTTGAATTCATCTTCAAGCTTATGTCTTACACTCCCTCCCCATTTTCCAAAATCAGCAAGGGTCTCTACATTAATTATATTAATTAAGTACTGGTTTGAAATATTCTGATTTGCTAATTTTGAACTTAAAGTTTAATTGAATTTGAATTCGTCAATCCATTTGTTTGAATTCTTTTAATAATCAAATGTACTTAAATTCAATACTCCTTTCTTCCAGTATTTTCATTCCAAAAACCAGTAAAGACACTAAATCATTTATTTTATTTAATTGCTGGTTTCATGTTTCCTTTTTACTGTTTTAAACCTAAAGTTTAATTTGGTTAAAATGTTTAGGTCAATGTATTTGAATTATATGAACCATCAAATGTGCAAATTCTAAATTTCTTTCTTCCTCCACTTGGCTTCCAGAACTGATTTGGACAATGTCATTTTTGGGCTTTTACATTCCATTAACGAAAACCGAGTCTTTCTTTGCGCCAAATTGATTCAGGACTCACCCAAGGTAAAATCTACTCCAAAGGAATTATTGTCTCCATCCTTGATAAAAATTGGAAATTGTTGTTACCCATTACATCCTGTGAATCAAAGAATATTTGGAGCTCGGGGTCAGCCCCCAGCTAGTTCAAACATCAGTCCTATGGCTCTTAAAGTTCATCAACAGAGAAATATTTCACAAAGCATGAAGGGAAAAAGGCCTTACACAACTTCAAATTCAAAAGATATATCTCTTTCAAAGGTCTTTGGAAATCTAAAAAGGGATTTGGGTATTAAGTAGACTATCCGGCCTGCAGAGGATTCGGCAAGTAAGTCATTGGACCATAAGGGGAGACTCTATCAATGCTTCAAATGTCTTGTGTGGGGTCATGTAAATCAAAATTGCAAAGGGCAACTTTGCTGTTTGTACTGCTATTACTATGGACATAACGTCAAGATCTGTGTCATTACGAAGCAAAATCTGACGGCTAGATGGGTTCTGAGGTCCCAAGCGCTGTGAAATCATGAAGTAGGTAGCAAGGAGAATAAAGTAGAAGCAATCGGCGAGACCATCGAAGCGTGAAAGAGTGAAGGAATAAACGTATCCAACATAGCCATTAATACTACCTACCTTCTCTCTGAACGTCACTCACTACAGTCTCCAATATAAAGTTGCCTGGAGTATCCAAGGTGGCACTACCCACTTTGGTGCTTTGCAAAGACGAATATACTGCAAAATAGCCGATCAACCCTTCAGAATCCCTATGGCGACTTCACGATAAACCCTCTTGCTTCCTCCCTGCACTATGGTTCCTGAAGACGGCAGACCACACAGACGCACTCGTGGAGTATGCTACATTTCGGGTGAGTTGATCAAGGAAAACGAAGAGCTGGCCATTGCAGTGACAACAGAGGTATTATCTTCAGCTCAGAGAAATCACTTGATGCATTTGATTGCTGAATACCTTGAGAATCAAGAAAGAAGACATCTGATTAACTATGGTGCGCACCCACATGGAATTGGCATATTCAATTGAGAAATACATGGGAAAGAGATGTGCTGGTAGAAAATAATCCACATTTCTTAGGACCACATGAGTTTAGTTTTGAGAAACATGATGAGGCTAGTACTAACACTAGAAGGCCTCCTTTTACTAAGATGTGTTGGATATTGATGATTGGTTTCACTCAAGACCTTAGGGAGACAAAGTTCTTTGACCAAGTTTGCTCAAGTTTTGGTCAATTCCTCTTTTGGGATGATAGGGACCGTAACCCTACCGGAGTTATTCTTCTGGTACCAGTTGACAATCCACTGGATATTCCCCGCAGCTTGGTCGTTTAAAGAGGTACGGAAGTGGGTGAAGAAGGGAGGTCTTGGATGGTGCCCATCTATATACTCAACTCAGAGTATGTAGATCATCAGCCAGGTGATGAAGATGACCCTCCCCCATTCAATGGAAACCCTCATCCATATTTTGGTCCAGTTTTGCCTTGCCCGGATTTAGATTCTAGGATCAACAATAATCAGGGACCACAAATAAATGTGATGGATCCAATGATGCCAAATGAAGGAGAAGACCACCCAGTTCAAGAAGAATCAGTGGTAGATTCAGCAACTCCGGGGGAGCAGCGAGTTACTATCCCAACTCAAAATGAGGATAGAACACAGCAGGACCAAGCTAATACCATTGCTAATGAAAAAAATGATGCAAGAATCTCCACGGACCCAATGCAGAATCAACAAGTGAGGTCTACGATTCAGCTAATTGCAGCAAAGGTTAGAGATATGAATAAGGCAGGGTCAAGTGCAGTTGCATCATAACTGAAGGTGGCATTCGACCTTACAGATAAATATCTATGCAATGTAATGATCAGGGAAGAAGGAACAGGCGTAAGGGTAACAGAGGAATCTGATGAACAAAATGCATTGGTTGTTAGTTCTGTTGTTCCTAATGCCGGAAAAACCCTGCCTGCTCAAGATATGCTAAAAAAGGTGGTGTCTGGCAAACAAAAGAAGATGATTATGGCCCTGCTTGACACAACTGGAACTTGTTACAAAAGCAGATTGTTTGAAAAGCTGGTGGAAAGCACATTCTTCTTATGTCCTGCTTTTAGTTCATTCTGAGAAGCAGTTGAACTAATAAACTGTTACAGAAGCTTCCTGTTTGGCACACCCTCGGCTTATTTTTATGAAGAAGCTGCAGCAGAAGCGGCGCCAAACAGGGCCTATCTCTGATGAGGAAGTAAGGAGAAGCAAAAGACTTAAGGAAAGATATGAAGGCAAGAAAGTTGTTAGCGCTGCAGAGATCCTTAAAAACCTTAGGAGAAAGTCTAGGGACAAGAAGAAGGTCAAGCCCAAGGGTAACTATCCTTCTACTGCTTTTATATTATCTAATTTTCCTGGACCCTCTGATTTTGAGAATAATGATGAATCTTCAACTGAGATCCCAATAAACAGTGAAAAGTTCTACCTCTCAGGAATTTATGGTCCCTGTCAATACCCTGGGAATCTTGAATTCTTGAATTGGATGAAGGATCTAGTCATGGATGAAGGGGCCAATCGGAAATTCTTAGGAGATTTTAACCTCTACAGATCATATGAAGACCTAGGGGTAATATGAGAGACATGATAACTTCCAATGAAATTATCGGTAAATTGGGGTTAGTGGAGGTACCATTGAAAGGTAAAAAGTTTACTTGGAACAATATGCAGAAGGATCCATTACTACAGCAAATATATTGGTGCTTCACTACGCAGGAATGGGTTCATTCATACCCAAACACCAACATGTTCCCCCTACCCAAAACTGTATCTGATCACACCCCCTTTAAGGTAACAATCAGCACCTCCATACCCAAAACCTCCATATTTCGATTTCAGAATTATTAGTTGAGGATACAAAGATGTAAAGATCTCATCAACTCAGTATGGAATATGGAGGCCGAGGGCTAAACTAGTGCCACTTGTATATCTTCAAAGTTCAAGTCCCTAAGAAGGAAGCTGAAGCAATGGAATAAACCAGTTTCTGATCTCTCTAAGACAATTTCAAATTGTGAGGAAGTTTTGCTGATTTTGGATAGACTAGAAGACAAAAGACCTCTGTTTTTACAAGAATGTAATTTCAAACTTATACTCAGGAAACACATATCCAAACTTTTGCAATATAACAGCACATATTGGAAGAATAGGTACACAATAAGATGGACACAACTTGGTGTTCAATCCACTAAGTTCTTCCATGTGGCCGCAACAGAGAGACAGACAAAACACAACTGATTCTTTAGAAATGGAAAATGGAACAGTAATCACCAAGTATGAGGAGAAAGCAGAGGCACTTTGGAGATCGTACAAAGCTAGAATGGGACACTCTGATGGGTTAAAGATGCTCTTTGACCTGGGTTGGCTAGTCACAAGGTTCACACACTTGAACCGGTTAGCGGACAATTTCTCTCGGCAAGACATTGATTCTATGTCACACCTGGTATTAAGAAAACAACCAGATACTTTCCACATGTATGCCAGGATCAGTTCAACTCATACATGTGTAGACGAAAGTGAAATACCAAATATAATACCATGTTCGAGTACATCACCTTATTACATAAATGACCATCCAGGTCTAAAATAAAAGTACACAAGCAGCGGAATATCATAACAAGGGCTCCAAACACAGGCATTGCACGGGGGAGCGCTAGCCTAGAACATCTCTTCGGGATCTCCGTAGAAGTCCTGGTTCTCCACCTCTGAGTCTTCATAGGCTGGGGGAGAAAAATATGCAACTAACAAGTTTGAGTACCAACGGTACTCGCAAGTTGGGAAGTCATGACATGTGTGGTTCACGACAAGGTAGGCAATTATTAGGTTAAGCACTATTGCAGTAACAACCTAATCTTAATTGTTTAATAAACACCTACAACTAGGTGAAATCCCAACCAATATCCCAAAATTTATTCAGGTAAGACCCACCCAAACCATCCGTTTAGTAACCATGTGCTAATTATGAATTTGGTTTCCAAGCCGCTCGTGTCCGTGAGCACGGCTGTCTAGACAGTTTGACAAAACTCTGCAGAGTGTGTATCCTTTACCCACAGTTCGTGATTTTGTCCCCTGTTGCCAGGTGGACTAAGGTAATCCTCCCTGATGCCCGTGGTAGCCAACCACAATACACACTTCCGTAGGTGTGTGGCCAGGAGATCACTACGAGGTGTTTCCGATGGTTCTCCCGACTTGCAATTGGTACTCTAAGGTTTCACCGCTCCGACACCTGGAGTCTATTTTCCCTCTGCCAGGAGAAGCCCCCTCTTGAGCCATGTGGATCCCAAGGCAAAGCCCATTCCCCGCCCGATCAATTACCTATGCTACATCGGGAGGAACCAAATTACTAAACCAAGTTGTCCCATATACAATGCTGTGGTGATACTAAATGGCTTAGCAACTTCTTCCATAAACCGGTCCTTAGAATCCGATAGGTGTCAAGCCCCAAACCAAGGTCTTGTGCACGCATGCACCAATCCATACAAAACCCCCTATCAGATTCCTATCTACTAATTTCCGTTTAGCCACCAATTCATGACTCAAAATACTTCAAACGTAAACTTGTAAATTAATAGATCATATTTCAATTAAGCATGGCTAAGCGTATTCTAAATACTAATAAAATGCCCAAATCATGTTGACAAGGAATACTGTGGAAAATCTAGGAAAACATAACATAGGATTCATATTTTAAATTAGCATGCAACTAACTAAAACATAACAAAAAGGGTGCAAGATGGTCAAGGAACTTGCCTCCAAACTGTGTCTCGGGGTCGTCGGGAAACTGCTGCTCTTGAAGGTTAAGGATGGGTTCTGGTCCCGACTCTAAATTACGACGATGCACGAAAAATAACATACCATAAGAACATAGTAAAATGCACAATACTCAAATAAACGCAATTTCCTACGCAAAAGTGATTTTAGGGTTGATTTTTATTATAGACATACATTTGTTGATGAGAATTTAAAGTTTAAATAATATTTAGTGAGTAAAACATATTTTTATAGATTTTTATACCATTTTTATACTTATTAGAACCCTAAAATTACTTTCTAGAAGTTTTATCTTTCAAAATAAGCTTAAAACAGATTTATAATCAATAATATAAATTTTACAATTTTTACATTATTTTTACTAATTATTTCTAAGTGTGTAAAACAATTTTTATGAATTAATTATACTAAAAAGTATTTTTATGACCATTTCAGCAATTTAAATAAATTTATAAAATAATACAGAAAAAATAAATAAAACATAATTAAATCTGTTTTTATAATTATTTTATACAATTTAAGAACTTTTATTTAATTTTTAGAACTAACAGGGGTTTTTCTGCAAATACAGAACTGTTCTAGAGGTTGAAAATAATTTTTATTAAGTCCAGGGATTATTCTACAATTTTTCCAGATTTTATTTGCTATTTTATAATTTTCCAGGGGCTTAGAAACACTTTTTATTCAATTTACCAGTATTTTTCTAATTTCCAAAAGGTCCAGGGGCTAGTCTGGTAATTCTAGGGGTTAGATTTGAATTCCCAGAAAACCCAGGGGGTAGCCCGCAAGTTTCCAGGGGTCTGGGTGAAATTCCAGAGGCGGGAAAACTAATTTAAACATGGGCCGTTGATTTTAAATTGGATGGCCCAGATTTAATGTACCGAAGGGGTACGGGGGTTCTAATCTTGGCCGTTGAAACATAATGGACGACGGGCATTGAGCCACGTCGCCCCGATTAGGGTCGGGCGACGGCGCGCGGCGGCGGTGACGCGCGCGCGGCGGCTGGCTCGCCGGGGAAATCCAAAAACGCGCCACGGAGGCCACGGGGTACATCCAAAAGGCTTAAACGAAAGGTGGAAGCGAGGGGAACTCACCAGAGGTTGTCGCACGGCCGGAAATTGGATGGAGGGTGGTCGGCAACGATGGACGGTGGAGGAGCTCGTCGGCGACGATGGAAACGGTGAAGCAGCGACGTTCCACCCCAACGATGATGTCCGGCAGACTCCTAACAACACGGGAAAGATGTTAGACAAACTCCCGAGGAGTGGAAGTGGGTGGAAAGTCGGGAACAGCGGCGCCATTACCGAGCTCGTCGAAGCTAGGGTTTTGATCGGCGGGGTGAGAAACTTGAGGGGAATGGCCGGCTTTTATAGGCGTTCGGGGTAGAAACTGAAGGCGGCCATGATGAGCACGACGCGCCCCTTGATTGAGATGGAAACGGTCGACATTGAAGGGGGGGGGTTGAGTGGGGCGACGCGGTATTATCTCATGTGGCCGTTACGGCGCGGGCGCGACGGGAGGTGGGCGACGGGCCTGACAAGCGGGACCGGCTGGCAGCGAGAGGGTGCAGCGTGGGGTGAGGCTGGAGCGCGGGGCCCGTCTGGCAGAGAGAGAGAGGGGAGAGGAGGCGCGGGCCGGCGCGGGGAAGAGGGGGAAGTTGGGCCGGATTGGGGAATTCGGCCCAGGGGCATTTTTCCTTTTTCTTTTCCCTTTTCTTTTTCTTTTCAGTTTTCTTTTTCTTTTGTTTTATGTTTGGAATTTGTAAACCAAATTTCTAGCGAATTTAAATTTTCAAAAGTTCACACAATCATTCAAATATGATGCACCTTGCCTTATATGAATTTTATTTCCAATAAAAATGATTTTACTTCTTGAAAAATTCACTTTACAATTTTTTTTCCTCTCTAAAATAGTGGGTGTTACAATTCTACCCCCCTAAAAAGAAATCTCGCCCTCGATATTTGGACGTCCTAAGAGAATAGACCGGGAAACTCTGCCTTGAGGTCTTCCTCTCTTTCCCATGTTGCCTCTTCTTCTGAGTGATGCTTCCATTGGACTTTACACATCCGAGTAACTTTATTCCTCGTAACTCGTTCTGACGTCTCGAGAATCCTAACAGGTTGTTCTGCATAGGTCAAGTCCTCTTGCACGTCTACTGCTTCCAAGGGCAATTGTTCTTCTGGTACTCTTAAGCATTTCTTTAATTGTGACACGTGGAATACATCGTGCACATCAGATAAATGAGATGGAAGCTCGAGCTGATAGGCTACTTCTCCTCTTTTCTCCAGTATTTTAAAGGGACCAATGTATCGGGGTGATAACTTACCCTTCATCTTGAATCGTCTTAACCCTCTCACAGGTGACACCTTGAGATACACAAAATCACCAATCTCAAATGACAAATCTCGTCGTCGAGTATCTGCATAACTCCTTTGCCTTGACTGAGCCGTCTTCAAATTCTTTCGGATTTCTTGTACTTGTCTCTCATCATCTCTTAATACTTCGAGCCCAAATACTTGGCTTTCCCCAGTTTGATTCCAAAACAACGGTGTTCTGCACTTTCGTCCATACAAAGCTTCAAACGGAGACATCTTCAAACTGGCTTGATAACTATTGTTATAGGAGAACTCAGCATATGGTAGGTTCTTATCCCAACTCCTACTGTTTTTCAAAGCACATGCTCTCAACATGTCTTCAAGAATTTGGTTAGTACGCTCTGTTTGACCGTCAGTTTGTGGATGATATACCGAGCTGAAATTGAGTCGGGTATCCATAGACTCATGCAACTTTTGCCAAAATCTGGAAGTGAACTGAGTACCTCTGTCTGATATTATCTTCTTCGGCACTCCATGCAGGCATACAATTCTTGTCATATATAGTTCTGCCAACCTTGAACCAGAATAGCTTTCTTTTACTGGAATAAAGTGAGCCACTTTGGTTAAACGATCCACTATGACCCATATAGAGTCGTACCCTGACTGAGTTCTCGGCAATCCCACAATAAAGTCCATACTTATTTCTTCCCATTTCCATTCAGGAATTTTAATGGGTTGAAGTAATCCTGCGGGTCTTTGATGTTCTGCTTTAACCTTCTGACATGTGTCACACAGAGCTACGTACTCCGCCACATCTCGTTTCATTCCATGCCACCAATATCGATCCTTTAGATCCTGATACATCTTTGTGCTCCCCGGATGAATAGAGTATGAAGAATCATGGGCTTCTCTCAGTATCAGCTCTCGAACCTCCTTGATATCAGGTACACATATTTTCTTCCCTAACCATAAAGTTCCCTGTTCATCTTCTCTAAAGTCCGGTGCTTTTCCTTCTTTCATTAGTTGCTTAGTCTTCTGGATCCACTTATCATTCCTTTGCCCTTCACGAATATCCTTTTCCAAAGTAGAATCTACTTCCATAGACACTACCTCAGTATTAGTTACGATACTAAGGTTTAGCCTTGCTAATTCCTCACATATTTGCGGTTGTTGACCTTGCAGTGCCAAGCTATTGCATTGAGCTGATCTGCTTAATGCATCTGCGACCACATTAGCTTTCCCAGGATGGTAGTTGATTCCGACATCAAAATCATTGATAAGTTCCAACCATCTGCGTTGTCTGAGATTTAGATCTGGTTGGGTGAAGATATACTTCAAACTCTTGTGGTCCGTATAAATTTCAGTTCTTTTTCCTATAAGATAATGTCTCCATAACTTCAATGCATGAACCACTGCTGCTAACTCCAAGTCATGATTAGGGTAATTTCTTTCATGCTTTCTGAGTTGACGTGATGCATAAGCCACTACGTGCCCCTCTTGCATTAGTACACATCCCAGTCCTTGTCCGGATGCATCACAGTAAACTGCAAATTCTTTTTGCATATCTGGCATAATCAACACTGGAGCAGTAGTCAACCTTTTCTTTAGCTCTGTAAAACTAGCTTCACACTCTGGTGTCCATTTGTACGCAACTCCCTTCTCAAGTAACTTGGTTAACGGACGCGATATTTTTGAGAATCCTTCGATAAACCGGCAATAATAGCCAGCCATGCCCAAGAAACTTCTAATTTCCCCAACATTTTCTGGTGTTTTCCAATTCAAAACATTCTTCACTTTACTGGGGTCTACTGCTATTCCTCACTGTGATATAACATGTCCCACAAATGACACTTCCTTTAACCAGAACTCACATTTACTTAGCTTTGCATACAACTGATGTTCCCGAAGTTTTTGTAAAACCAATCTTAGGTGCTCCTCATGTTCCTCTTCACTTTTGGAGAATATCAAAATATCGTCAATAAACACCACGACAAACTTATCAAGATATTCCATAAATACCTTATTCATAAGGTACATGAAATAAGCCGGGGCATTAGTTAATCCAAAAACATGACTGTATACTCATATAATCCATATCTTGAAACAAATGCCGTCTTTGGTATATCCGAGGGTCGTATCTTCAATTGGTGATACCCTGATCGCAAATCAATTTTCGAGAACACACATGCACCTCGCAACTGGTCAAACAAATCCTCAATCCTTGGTAAAGGATATTTGTTCTTGATAGTTACGGCATTGAGTGCTCGATAATCCACACACAACCTCTGTGTACCATCTTTCTTGGGCACAAATATCACTGGAGCCCCCCAAGGTGAGGAACTAGGACGAATGTATCCTTTTGCTAACAACTCATTAATATGATCCTTCAATTCTGCCAATTGTTTAGCATCCATCCAGTATGGTCGCTTGTAAATTGGTGCTGTACCAGGTACTAATTCAATGATGAACTCAATTTCTCTGTCTGGGGGCATACCTGGTAGTTCATCAGGAAACACATCTGGAAAGTCACAAACAACTTTGATCTCTTGTACTCCTTCAATCTGGTTGAGTCGTATTTTCTGAACTGATGCTTGATCAGGATGAAACTCCACGTTGGTGCCATCCGTATGAGTCAGACATACTTTTCTCGTGGCACAGTGGATCACTCCTTTGTACTTGGTTAACCAATCCATTCCGAGAATAATATCTATTCCTTGTGACTCCAGCACTATAAGGTTTGCTAAGAATGCTACCCCCCTAATGCTTATACTAACATTAGGGCATACTTGCCTTGTCAACATCTCTCCTCCAGGAGAGTTGACTACTAATACTTGATTCATTAATGTAACATTCATTCCATGTCTTCTTATGAATTCTTTTGCTATGAACGAATGTGTTGCACCAGAATCAAACAATACTGTAGAAGGATGGGTATCAGCAGGGAACGTACCAATCACCACATCTGATGCGTCTTGAGCTTCCTCCAGAACAACATGATTGACCCTTCCTCTTGACTGGTTCTGCTGCGAATGCTTTTTCGGGCAGTTGTTGGAGTAATGCCCCTTGTCACCACATATATAACAAGCTCCCCGAGTACTGGTGTCTTGAGCCTTGTTTCTTTGTTGATTTTGCTGTGGTTGCCCAGTTGGACGAGGGTTTGAAGTCATAGGACGTTGCTGATACATTTGAGGGCGTTGTGATGGCATCTGCTGGTATTGGGGCCGCGCATACTGAGATTGAGGTCTGTATGAGGAGTTATTAGGGTACCGCCGTCCTTGATTACTGCCCATGGGACGACTCAGGTGTCCCGATTGCTGTGGGTTAAAGCAAGGACGATTGCTACTTGAAGTCTGCCCCATCGTCATCTTCCTTTTGCGGTCTTCTCCTTCACACTCCTTCTTCTTTCGTTCTACCGTGAAAGCTTTATCCACCAGATGTTGGAAACTAGCATAGTCACTAGAAGACATCATCAACTGTATTTCTTTATCCAGTCCCTCTTTGAAACAGAATTGTTTCTTGACATCAGTGTCAACATCTCCAGGGGCGTACCGAGATAATTGTGTAAACTTGTTCAAATACCCCCTTATGTTCATGTTCCCCTGCTTCAGTGCTAGGAACTCCATACGCTTGGCTTGAATTTCTCCTGCCGGTACATGATGATTGCGGAAGTTTTCTCTAAACTCTTCCTAGGTGATATTGTCTGGGTTGCCATGAGCAGCAGTAAAGGCGGTCCACCAATCAGCCGCAGGTCCATGGAGTTGGTGTGATGCCAATAACACCCTTTCCCTTCCTTCACATTGTACAATCCTTAGTTTACTTTCAATAGTATTGATCCAATCATCTGCATCCATGGGTTCCGTGGCGTTGGAGAAGCGTGGGGGTTGAGTGTTCATGAAGTCTCTTAAGCAAAATCTTGGAGGTGGTGGTGGTGGTGGAGGGGGTGGTGGTGCTTGATGAACCTGTTGCATATTATTCACAATTTGTGTCAAGTTTTGCATCATTTGAAGTTGCATAGCCATCATATGCTGCATTTGGTTTGCAGCTGGTGCCCCACGAGCACCTCTTCCATTCCACTGAGGTAGTGGGACTTCATTATCTTGATTGGGTGGCACACCACGTCCATGTCCTCTTCCTCTTCCTGCCATCTGAGATTGGGGGTGTTGCTTTAGAACAAAAGATAAGATAGAAACTATTCTATATGTCTTTCCCACTATATGCATCAATAAGGAGATAGAGAAATAAAGATCACTTTCAATAAGCCAACACAAACATGGATAATCAAGTTCTCAAAACAAAATCATACAACTCAAGATTACACAAATCGTCACTACATCGCTCTTATTACAACTCATGGGTAAGTGTCTTAATCTTGAGTTGTAGGGCAGGCCAGAGTCTACTCTCGCTCCTCGGGGTCCCCCTCCTCGTCTGGGTCTTCATCGTCATCTCCATCATATCCCGAGTTGCTGCCACGGGACTCGTTGCCATGCGGAGGAGGGTTGGCTGGCTGCTGCGGCACAGAAGGCTCCCCTGAGTCTGGCTCCTCGTCTGAAGAGTAGTCCATCGAGTCGGTGTCGCCACGACCAACACAACGGTCAGGAGAGTCCGGAATCCAAGTGGAGGTGTCTGAAGCATACCCATCTGGGTCCTCGTCGGTGATCCGACGGTACCTCCTCACTTGCCTCTCATAATGTGCTGCCAGGTCACGAACATCCTGAATTTCTTGCTGAGCCTTGTGGAGGCGAATGTTGAGGCGCTCCACGTCATCAACTGTCTGGTGAGTCTGTGGAAGGGTCAGAGGTCCTTCCACGTACCTGGTGACGAAGTTGCCAGTGCCGCTGGGACGCTGGGGAGTGTAGGCGTGTACTGAGTTCCGCAGCTGGTAACGGTAAGTGTGGCTCCAATATGTGATGGCCTCCCAGCTGACATCCTGCTCAGCGTGGCGTCGGTAGCTTCTTGCAGCAGGGGTACGGTGCACCTTGAGTAGTTCATCCCCATAGTAGACAAATAGCTTGCATGACCACTCGATCCGGTAGGGACGCTGCATCCCTATAGAGTGGTAGGTGAGTGCCAGTCTCTCATGTCTGTAGCCGGCATCGAGTAGTATGGCGTGAAGTCGTCATCGAAGTCGGCCTGCAGCTCTTCCATCGGTACGAATTACCACCGCATGTCGAGGATCATTGAGTGGGGTACGACGGGCAGCAATCCTTCGGTTGGGAACATAGCCTCCAGTTGACATGCGAGCGGTTCTCCTGACGTTGGCCATCTAAGATTTTGAAACAGGAGAGTGTCAGTAATAAAACAAATTAAAGAGTAAGTGAAATAAGTGCAAGGTAAAGAATACAAAGAAATTTTACAACTAATAATATTTGAAAATAGTAAAGTCCTTAAATCGTCCTTTTCTATCTAGGCTTGCGTCCTACGGGCAACACGGCTCTGATACCACTTTGTCACACCTGGTATTAAGAAAACAACCAGATACTTTCCACATGTATGCCAGGATCAGTTCAACTCATACATGTGTAGACGAAAGTGAAATACCAAATATAATACCATGTTCGAGTACATCACCTTATTACATAAATGACCATCCAGGTCTAAAATAAAAGTACACAAGCAGCGGAATATCATAACAAGGGCTCCAAACACAGGCGTTGCACGGGGGAGCGCTAGCCTAGAACATCTCTTCGGGATCTCCGTAGAAGTCCTGGTTCTCCACCTCTGAGTCTTCATAGGCTGGGGGAGAAAAATATGCAACTAACAAGTTTGAGTACCAACGGTACTCGCAAGTTGGGAAGTCATGACATGTGTGGTTCACGACAAGGTAGGCAATTATTAGGTTAAGCACTATTGCAGTAACAACCTAATCTTAATTGTTTAATAAACACCTACAACTAGGTGAAATCACAACCAATATCCCAAAATTTATTCAGGTAAGACCCACCCAAACCATCCGTTTAGTAACCATGTGCTAATTATGAATTTGGTTTCCAAGCCGCTCGTGTCCGTGAGCACGGCTGTCTAGACAGTTTGACAAAACTCTGCAGAGTATGTATCCTTTACCCACAGTTCGTGATTTTGTCCCCTGTTGCCAGGTGGACTAAGGTAATCCTCTCTGATGCCCGTGGTAGCCAACCACAATACACACTTCCGTAGGTGTGTGGCCAGGAGATCACTACGAGGTGTTTCCGATGGTTCTCCCGACTTGTAATGGGTACTCTAAGGTTTCACCGCTCCGGCACCTAGAGTCTATTTTCCCTCCGCCAGGAGAAGCCCCCTCTTGAGCCATGCGGGTCCCAAGGCAAAGCCCATTCCCCGCCCGATCAATTACCTATGCTACATCGGGAGGAACCAAATTACTAAACCAAGTTGTCCCATATACAATTCTGTGGTGATACTAAATGGCTTAGCAACTTCTTCCATAAACCGGTCCTTAGAATCCGATAGGTGTCAAGCCCCAAACCAAGGTCTTGTGCACGCATGCACCAATCCATACAAAACCCCCTATCAGATTCCTATCTACTAATTTCCGTTTAGCCACCAATTCATGACTCAAAATACTTCAAACGTAAACTTGTAAATTAATAGATCATATTTCAATTAAGCATGGCTAAGCGTATTCTAAATACTAATAAAATGCCCAAATCATGTTGACAAGGAATACTGTGGAAAATCTAGGAAAACATAACATAGGATTCATATTTTAAATTAGCATGCAACTAACTAAAACTTAACAAAAAGGGTGCAAGATGGTCAAGGAACTTGCCTCCAAACTGTGTCTCGGGGTCGTCGGGAAACTGCTGCTCTTGAACGTTAAGGATGGGTTCTGGCCCCGACTGTAAATTACGACGATGCACGAAAAATAACATACCATAAGAACATAGTAAAATGCACAATACTCAAATAAACGCAATTTCCTACGCAAAAGTGATTTTAGGGTTGATTTTTATTATATACATACATTTGTTGATGAGAATTTAAAGTTTAAATGAAATTTAGTGAGTAAAACATATTTTTATAGATTTTTATACCATTTTTATACTTATTAGAACCCTAAAATTACTTTCTAGAAGTTTTATCTTTCAAAATAAGCTTAAAACAGATTTATAATCAATAATATAAATTTTACAATTTTTACATTATTTTTACTAATTATTTCTAAGTGTGTAAAACAATTTTTATGAATTAATTACTAAAAAGTATTTTTATGACCATTTCAGCAATTTAAATAAATTTATAAAATAATACAGAAAAAATAAATAAAACATAATTAAATCTGTTTTTATAATTATTTTATACAATTTAAGAACTTTTATTTATTTTTTAGAACTAACAGGGGTTTTTCTGCAAATACAGAACTGTTCCAGAGGTTGAAAATAATTTTTATTAAGTCCAGGGATTATTCTACAATTTTTCCAGATTTTATTTGCTATTTTATAATTTTCCAGGGGCTTAGAAACACTTTTTATTCAATTTACCAGTATTTTTCTAATTTCCAAAAGGTCCAGGGGCTAGTCTGATAATTCTAGGGGTTAGATTTGAATCCCGGAAAACCCAGGGGGTAGCCCGCAAGTTTCCAGGGGTCTGGGTGAAATTGCAGTGGCGGGAAAACTAATTTAAACATGGGCCGTTGATTTTAAATTGGATGGCCCAGATTTAATGTACCGAAGGGGTACGGGGGTTCTAATCTTGGCCGTTGAAACATAATGGACGACGGGTATTGAGCCACGTCGCCCCGATTAGGGTCGAGCGGCGGCGCGCGGCGGCGGTGACGCGCGCGCGGCTGCGGTCTCACCGGAGAAATCCAAAAACGCGCCACGGAGGCCACGGGGTACATCCAAAAGGCTTAAACGAAAGGTGGAAGCGAGGGGAACTCACCAGAGGTTGTCGCACGGCCGGAAATTGGATGGAGGGTGGTCGGCAACGATGGACGGCGGAGGAGCTCGTCGACGACGATGGAAACGGTGAAGCAGCGACGTTCCACCCCAACGATGATGTCCGGCAGACTCCTAACAACACGGGAAAGATGTTAGACAAACTCCCGAGGAGTGGAAGTGGGTGGAAAGTTGGGAACAGCGGCGCCATTACCGAGCTCGTCGAAGCTAGGGTTTTGATCGCCGGGGTGAGAAACTTGAGGGGAATGGCCGGCTTTTATAGGCGTTCGGGGTAGAAACTGAAGGCGGCCATGATGAGCACGACGCGCCCCTTGATTGAGATGGAAACGGTCGACATTGAAGGGGGGGGGGGGGGGTTGAGTGGGGCGGCGCGCTATTATCGCATGTGGCCGTTACGGCGCGGGCGCGACGGGAGGTGGGCGACGGGCCTGACAAGCGGGACCGGCTGGCAGCGAGAGGGTGCAGCGCGGGGTGAGGCTGGCGCGCGGGGCCCGTCTGGCAGAGAGAGAGAGGGGAGAGGAGGCGCGGGCCGGCGCGGGGAAGAGGGGGAAGTTGGGCCGGATTGGGGAATTCGGCCCAGGGGCGTTTTTCCTTTTTCTTTTCTCTTTTCTTTTTCTTTTCTGTTTTCTTTTTTCTTTTGTTTTATGTTTGGAATTTGTAAACCAACTTTCTAGCGAATTTAAATTTTCAAAAGTTCACACAATCATTCAAATATGATGCACCTTACCTTATATGAATTTTATTTCCAATAAAAATGATTTTACTTCTTGAAAAATTCACTTTACAATTTTTTTTTCCTCTCTAAAATAGTGGGTGTTACATTCTATTATCAAAAAACGTCCCTGCAGACAAATACCTGAGATCGGATGGGTTCAATAACTGTTTCATCAAAAGCTGTTGGGTACTATAAAGGAATATTTCTATACTTTGTGTTACGAGTTCTTCAATGGTTGTTTGAGCCTTAAACCTATCAACAATTCATTTATAACTCTGGTGCTGAAGACAACCAATCAAACTTCGGTCAATGATTACAGACATATTTCTTTACTGAACATGTCAGTAAAGATGATCATGAAACTCATGGCTGACAGGTTCCAAAGAGTTATCATCTCAATCATTCATAAGAACCAATATGGATTCATCAAAAGTCAAACAATTCAAGATTGTCTTGCCTGGGTATATGAATATATTCATCAATGTACAGCCTCCAAGGAATAGATCAACATTATGAAGTTAGACTTTGCGAAAGCCTTTGATACCATCGAGCATGAGGCCGTATTACTAATGCTAGAATATCTTGGCTTCCCAAACAAATCGATTAACTGGGTGTGCAAAATTTTTAATTCGGGCACTGCTTCAGTACTGTTAAATGTTGTTCCAGGCAGGGTGTTTGCACGTAAATGTGGTCTTAGACAATGAATAAACAAGCCACTGGATTTCCAATCATCCAATATGCGGATGACACCCTGTTAATTATGAAGGCTTCTCAAGGAGAGCTCTTTTGTCTCAAAGGGCTACTGGATCATTTGGACAATCAACAGGTTTAAGAGTCAGTTATCAAAAATCCTCACTGATACCAATTAATGTGGATGAACAAACTACACAAAGGCTTGCTGGTGTATTTGGTTGCCAGGTAGGGAGCTTCCCTTTTACCTAGGCCTTTCTTTGAGTATCCACAAACCAAGATTCAAAGACTACGGTTCATTCATGAACAAAACAGAGAAACGGCTGTTGGCAATATCGAGATTTCTTAATCATGCGGGAAGATTACAGATGGTCAATGCGGTTCTGTCAGCATTACCAACTTACACTATGTGCACCCTAGAAATCTCAGTAGTAGTTCTGCAATATATGATCGTGCAAGAAAACATTGCTTGTGGAATGGACCTGAATATGATGCCAGAATGAAAGCTCTAGTCGCCTAGAATAGGTGTACAGTTCCTAAAAGATATGGAGGACTGAGAATTAAAAACCTTTATGGTCAAGATGAGGCATTGCTAATGAAGCATATGGACAAGTTCTACAACCGAAAAGATATCCCCTTAGTTGAGCTGATATGGGCTACATATTTTCCTAATGGTCTTATACAATATGAAAAGAGTCACTCAGCTTCCTTTTGGAAAGACACCTTGTAAGCTGGGGGATGGGTCCACAATCCGATTTTGGAAAGACACCTGGCAGGATCATTGTCTGAAACATAAATTTACTTGTCTATTTTCCTTCACAAAAAATCAGAATATCTCGATTCAAAAATTCTGTATGCAATCTCAGTTGCAAAATCTGTTTCATCTGCCATTAACATCTCAAGCGTTCAATGAACTGGTTACTCTAGAGAATATCATCTCGAACATAAGACCTCAGGGCAAGGATTCTTGAGTCTATAGGTGGGGAGCAACTTATTCCACTAAAATATTTTATATGCTCCCCTATCAAGAAATCTCTTCACCTAAGCCTTTGAGGCAAATTTGGTCTGCTAAGAGTAACAATAAGTTGAAGGTTTCTGCTGGCTGCTCATGATGGATATATTAAGTACAAGAAGCATGCTTCATCGAAGAAATGTCAAACATTAAAACAATGATTACACATGTGTTTATGTTCCAAATGTGCTGAAGAGACAGCCCTACACCTATTCTTTAATTGTGCATTCAGAAGAGAACTGTGGCCTTGGATGGGCATAAGTTGGAACCCCCACACATGGTTCTTCAATATTATCCACGAAATGAAAAGGTTGTTGCGCAACAAGTTCTTTATGGACATATTAATGATCAGCTGCTGGATCATTTGGTGCCAAAGAAATCAAATTATCTTCGATGGTCAGCAAGCTAGCATTCAAAGGTGCAAAGTTGAATTCAAGAAGGAGTGCCGCCTTCAGATGAATAGATGTAAGGAAAGGGATATGCTAATATGGGAGGAATGGTTGGAAGGTCTTTAGGGGTAGCTTACGTATAGGATCCAAAAATCTTGTTGTAAGATCCTACGCCCTTCCATTGTATAATCCTTCTTGTGTTAATACAAACAGTAGGATGTCCCTACTGTGATCTTTCCAAAAAAAGAACAGCCACTCACCACTCTTCAAGTGAAGAACAAAGCAGCAGTTACGTCCATGATCTTGTTTTGGATAAGGATTCTTGTGAGTAATCACAGATGGGAGACATGCAGCCGCAACCACACAATCACTGGGAGTCCCGGCTGACGAAATGATGATCACCAGTAAACCACAATTTCCTCAAATGGACAAGAGAAGTCGCAGTCGCCACTCTCTTCCTTGGGAGGGAGAAGGGGACGTGCAGTAATTTGTGCGGATTGGGCAGGAAGATCAAAGGGAATTGCATTGTGAAGAAGATTCACCATGTCCTATCACCCAAATTCGTGGAGACGAGGTGGTCCTCGATTTGAACTGCATTAGCATGGAAGATCTCATTGGGTGGCTTTAAATTATGGAAGATTGGTGTGCACTGATTTTGCTGCAGAGCAGGTCGAGCGATTGATGCTCACTAAGGAGCAATGGGAGGCACAATGGCACTAGCGCGACATGAATCTATGGTGCGGCAAGGATCGATCACTTGGGTGTGATGAACAATGTGGTGGCAAGAAAAATGGTTACTGCAGTGATGATGACACTATCTTGGGGAGCAGCATGCATGGCAAGAGTCGTTATCGCAGAAGATGTTTCAATAGCAGTTAATGCGGTGACATGGCGAGATATTGCCACCGGTAGAGAAAGGTGATGGTGCAGCTCGCTGACATTGACGAATCGCCAGCGCTGCTTTGAAGACCACAGTGTTGTGTCATAGTTTAGGGGGAGGGGGCAGTTCTTGAGTGTAAACAACGTCACGACTAATTGTGCCACATGTCTGCTTCACGAGCTCACTGCTCCATGGATCGCAAAGTGTGTTTGCATGCATATTTTGATCAAACGAGCAAATGCAGTTCAAGAACGAGCTAGGATTGAGTTACAAAAAAAGAGGCGCTGCCGATTTCTGTGGAGAACACCGCAATGGACAGAAATTGCGAGTTAGTGGTGCCGTCATAGGTTGTATATTTGATGCCGGTTACTCGAAAGCAATCAAACACATTCACACCACAGAATCTTTTATGGGGTGGTGTCATGCACTGCGACATCACATTGCATATCACAGTATAACTAATACATAGAGAATAATACACTAAACAAGTATATCCTAAATGGTTCAGTTTGCAAATGAGTATAAGGTGCTGGGGAAAATATGATTGATACGTTATACAACACTCCATAATGTCATATATGCATAAGTGGTATGTCCAGCGCATATAACACATCACACTAGCAACACACAAACAATCTTCATGGTGTTACGGGCTCCCATTGCACTACCCATCCTTCAGGTGGCGATGCAACCACGGGAGACCATCCTTGCCAGCATAGCATTCTTCATCTATAATCACATCTGAAAACAAGGTTAAAAAAACTGCGAGTCATAAGGACTCGACAAGGCTTACCCGTTAAAATAAAATACTAGACCTCTTGTCAACATGTAATGGATCATAGACATAATAAGAGGATTATTTGCATAAAAAGCACTAATTTTTGAAGCCTTCATTTTCATGTTTTAGTGTCTTGTTATTTGTTCATAGAAAAGTAAACTTTAGTTTGCCACTATGAGTAAACATAAAAGAGTTTAATTTTGTATATCCTATTTGAATTAATATATGCACATAATAGCTTTGTTGATCTTATGAAATCCATAGAACTTGTAACCTTCATCTTAACGGCACATAAGGCGTAGTTGGTGTCGGTGAGCTGCGGATACTGGAGAGGCACGCTGCTGCCCCTTAAAGACAAATGAATGATGATGGCTCCCTACCCGTCGCTGCAGCTGCGCCGACTTGGTTGTGTGTACTTTCGGCCACCAGATATCGTTGGTCTGCCTGCGCTCATCTTCGCTGCCAAGCGCCTTCACTCAACGCCACATAAAACCCGCCACCAGTCTTCGATTAGTGATCCTTACTAGTCTGGCTATGATACCATTTGTTGGGTTTCATGATCACATACATACAAAAGAACATAGAAAAATAATAAACTCATATGCACATAGGAGATGAAGCAGTGCTAGGAATTGCCTTCAAGCATCTTGTTTTTCACTGTTACAGCCTGTCGGTACCCTGGGTACCATATACCCCTTGGGATTGCAAAGATCTCAAGCGAATATCATCTACTTGATTTGAAGACCTTCGGAGGCTCACATGTCAGACATAATCGGACCCGCTTCCCCAACATGGTTAGTCCCAGGGTCGCCACGTGTACTATCAAACCGGAGCTACCACCCACAAGGGGGAAGCTTCGGGCTATGTACCATAGCAGCACCCCCGGACCTAACCCCAGACCGAGGGAAGCTCCGAAACTGACACGTGTTAGGTGGCACCGGACCTATCTGTTCCCCACAGTACACTCTGGAGCTGCCACATGTCCAACCGTCAGATCTTCAGCCTCCAACCCCCGGAAGACTTCACAACGGCTCCGGATCTTCAAAGGGGAATCAAGGACTTCAAGACCCGATTAAGTGTCATTAATACTATATTAATGACACACGATCGGATGACCTTAATTACCAGTAACGGTGCTATCAAAGCCCGTAACTCGGTTATTAAGGGTAATTAAGCGCATCAAATGTGTATTAATATTAGTAACCACCGGGGCCACATGTCGGGCCAGGCTAACTTGTAACGGCCTGCCCTTGTACTATAAAAGGATAGGCCGACGATACATAGAGGGGACTGGACGCTCACTCGAGACGCTAACTCTACACTCTCAACTTACGTTGAACTCATATATCCAATACAACACCAACACACCCCGTGGAGTAGGGTATTATGCTCAGGCGGCCCGAACCACATAAATCTTTGCGTCTCCTGCGCCGTTTTACATATCACCATCTTGAATCTCCGCGCGCCCACACCGAACCTCAAACTCCTCCAACACTTTAGTAGTGTTGGGAGATCTGCTGGATCAAAACCACCGACAGTTAGCGCGCCAGGTAGGGGGGCCTAAGATTTCAAGAATGGTGAACTCAGCTGCTGGATCATCCAACAGTCATCCCGCTGTTCAAGCTGTTGGGGGCAATCTCTCCAATATGCAACCACCAGCAGGAACCTCAGTTCCAGCAGGAGTCACACTACCACCACCGCTGCCTCCACGAGCAAATCAAGCTGGGCAGCGCGATGGTGCACCGGCGTCAATCACTACGTCGGCAAATCATGACAACTCGGAACACGCGCTCCATGCAGCACGTGCTGTTCTTCAGCGCCCACCACCTCTGGACGCATCCGGGATGCAATGGAGCAGTGGAGGGCCGATGTGGAACACTTGGTTGCAGCAGCAGCCAACCGCATTAGCAACCAGGGTCCTCCTCCTTCAGGACGGGCCCCATCGCAGCGACGGACCTTGTCTGGCAGACTTGGTCCGCACGTTTCCAACAACAGGAGACGATCTGCGTCGCAGCAAGTGACGTCGTTGCCCTCCGGGGCACGGTGCACTCACACGGTGTCAACGCTTTCAACTCATGACCTCCGGGCGAAGCTTGATCGCCGATACCGTCAACAAGACGGTCGAGTCCATATTGAGCGTGCTCATAAAACACGAGAAGCTCAGGACATCCCTGCTCCTGAAGGAGTAGGAGGAGGCTGTTCGGCCCTGGCCATGCATCTACGTATGGTCAGGTGGCCACAGAAATTCCAGCCTCACCTGCTGGAGAAGTTTGATGGGACCGTTAATCCCGTTGAATTTCTTCAGATTCACTCCACTGCTATCCTAGCAGCTGGAGGAAATGAGGCCGTAATGGCCAATTATTTTCCAGTGGCTTTAACTGGGACTGCCCGGTCTTGGTTTATGAGCCTTCCACCCAACTCCATCAACAGTTGGGAGGAGTTGTGCCGGCAGTTCACCGCCAACTTCGGAAGTTCATACACCCGACCAGGCACTGAACTGGACCTTTTTGCAGTCGTTCAAAAAGGGGGAGAATCCCTGCGATCATTCATCCAGAGATTCTCTCAGGTACGAAACACTATCCCTTCTATCTCTAGCACTTTTGTCATTGTGGCATTTAGACAGGATGTACGGGATAAGAAGATGTTGGAGAAACTGGCGATCAAGGAGATTACCAGTGTCACGGAACTCTTCAGCTTGGCTGACAAATGTGCCAGAGCTGCGGAGGGTCGTGAAATGCACTCCAAACCACCTCCGGAGGATCACAAAAAATCCTCCAAAGGCGAAGCCACTACCTCCGGGAGTGGCAAGAAGAAGAAAAAGACCAACGGCAAGAAGAAGCCGTCGGCCGGCGCATCTAATGCTGCAGCTGCTGCAGCTCCGGGTGGCCGAGGGTCACGCCCCGAGAAGCGACCTCGACCGTCCTCTGGAGACGGTGGCAAACCCAAGGTGTGGTGTCCAATTCATAAAATGGACAGCCACAGTTTGGAAGACTGCCGAGAGGTCCAAAACCTTGCCGAGCACTACAACAAGCGTCGGGAAGAAGCTCCTTTCCGACAGAGGGAAGGAAAACAAAAGGTTGACGAAGCTTCGGCTGAAGAGGAGTTAGGTTTTTAGGATCCCAAAACGGTCTTGAAGGCTGTCTACACCTCTGTCGACGACGATTCTGACGTCTCTGACAACGAGCGTCGGAAGACCATGAACATCATTTTTGGTGGATCATGGGACATCACCTCCCGTCGCGTCCTCAAAACAATGCGTTGGGACATGGCCGATGTGGCTCCTACAGCCAGGGCGGAGCCTCATCGGAAGTGGATGGACACGACCATCACTTTTGATGCTTCGGACTGCCCTCGAAGCATGGTTGGAGCAGGCCAGTTACCTTTGATGGTATCTCCCACCATCAATAACATCCAGCTCCACCATGTTATGGTAGACGGAGGTTCGGGGTTGAACCTCATAAGCTTCGAAGCTTTTACCAAGCTTCAGCTCCGACCTTCGGATCTCCATCCCTCCCAACCTTTCTCCGGAGTAGGTCCAGGAGCCACTACCCCACTCGGTGCTATTACCCTCCTCGTTACCTTCGGGACCCGGGAGAAGTATCGCACTGAGAAGTTGGTCTTTGACGTTGCTCAGATCAACTTACCCTTCAATGCCATCTTGGGTAGGCCTGCTTTGTACAAATTCATGGCAGCTGCTCATTATGGCTACTTGGTGTTAAAGATGCCAACACCAGTAGGCATTCTCCGGATCCATGGAGATCGTACTGCCGAAGTAACTGCTCTGGAAGAACTTCATGTGCTTACTACGGCGCAAGAGGAGGACTCCAGGCAGGAACAAGCTCCAAAACCCCCGAGAACTTGTCAGTGGGGCTCGAATTCTGCACCTCGTGTGCATCCAAGCAGCGACACCAACATTCCCGTCAAAGTCGTCCAAATCGGTTCCGATGCCACTTAGACCACCCGTATATCGGGAGGACTGAATGACAAATAGGAACTCGTGCTCATCGCTTTCCTCCGGGCTAATGTCGACGTGTTTGCCTGGCAACCGTCACAAATGCCTGGGATCCCCACGGAAGTGATTGAGCACAATCTAAAGATCTACCCTGACGCCCGGCCCATACACCAGAAGCCTCGGAAGCAATCTGTGGAGCGACAGAACTTCATTCGACAAGAAGTGAAGAAGTTGCTCGAAGCTGGATTCATACGAGAAGTCTTCCATCCAAAATGGCTGGCAAACCCAGTCGTTGTGCCCAAGGCTGGCGGGAAGCATCGAATGTGTATCGACTACACAACACTAAATAAGGCATGTCCAAAAGATCCATTCCCACTACCTAGAATAGATCAGATAGTGGATTCCACCTCCGGGTGTGAATTACTGTGTTTCCTAGACGCATATTCTGGGTATCATCAAATCAGAATGTCTAGGGAAGATGAAGATCATACCTCTTTTATCACAGTAGATGGATTGTACTATTATACAGCCATGCCATTTGGTCTCCAGAATGCAGCTTCAACCTTTGTACGAGCTATGTACAAAACTTTTGAAGAACTCATTAGAGACATAGTGGAAGTGTACGTCGATGACATCGTGGTCAAGGTCAAGAACAAGGAGTCACTCCTTGACACCTTACAGGCTGTCTTCGACAAGTTGTGGGTCACGCGTACAAAGCTAAACCCAGACAAGTGTGTCTTCGGGGTTAGCTCCGGAAAACTTCTTGGTTTCCATGTAAGTCACCGGGGCATAGAAGCTAATCCGGCAAAGATCAAAGCCATTGAAGACATGCGACCACCAACCCGCATCATGGATGTCCAAAAGCTGACTAGATGTCTAGCAGCCCTAAGCCGGTTCATTTCAAGACTGGCGGAACGGGCACTTCCCTTCTTCAAGTTATTGAGGAAGTCCGAACCATTCCAATGGTTTGAAGAAGCAGAAAAGGCGTTCCAAGAGCTAAAATAGTTCCTCACCACCCTACCAACTCTGGTAGCTCCGAACCCTGGTGAGCCTTTGCTGTTTTACATTTCAGCAACTGACGAAGTCGTCAGTATGGTCCTGGTTGCGGAAAGACCAGAACTATCCCATGCTCAGGAATCCAGACCCCTCCGGGAGGGTTTGGAGGTTCCTAAAAGCGAGTCTGGGTCCTAGCTCCCAGACTTGAGTTCACTAAAAGTTACTTTAGAAGACTCAGACCCCTCCGGGAGGGTCTAGGTCGCTTCTGAAGAAGCTCCGGGCCCCTCCAGCCAGGACCCGGAGGTCCCTAAAGAAGGTCCAGATCCCTCAGGGAGGATCCGGGTTAGTGAAGAGGAAGCTCCGGGCCCCTCTGGGAGGGTCCGGACCATCCAACGCCCAATGTACTTCATCAGTGAAGTACTTCATGGCGCCAAGACTCAATACCTAGAGGTGCATAAGCTGCTCTATGCAGTTCTCATTGCCTCCAGGAAGCTTCGCCATTACTTCCAAGCTCACAAGATTTCAGTGGTGACCTCTTACCCACTTCGAGCAATCTTGCATAATCCCAATTCAACTGGGAATATTGCAAAGTGGGCAGCGGAATTGGCTGAATTCGATCTCGAATTCATTTCAAGGCAAGCAATCAAGAGTCAAGCATTGGCGGATTTTGTGGCGGAATGGACTCTCTCCCCATCAAACCCTGATGGCCCCAGTGAGCAGAAGCCGGAACACAAGGCTCCGGTCTTCACCGAGCGTCACTGGACCCTCTACTTCGACGGTTCCATGCAAAAGTAGGGGGCTGGAGCTGGAATCCTTCTCCTCGCACCAAAGAGAAGGTAAAATACATGGTACACCTTGACTTCAAGGCGACCAACAACATGGCGGAATACGAAGCACTCATCTACGGACTAAGGGTGGCACTGTCATACGGTGTCAAGCAACTGCTGGTCAAGGGAGATTCACAGCTCATCATTAAGCAAGTGAAGGGTGAATGCTCCTGCAACAATCTCCAGCTAGCTGCTTACCTCCTTGAAGTCCAGAGGCTTCAGAAGGACTTCGAAGTCCTAGATCTCCACCATGTCCAGCGTGCCCATAACGATGAAGCCGACGAACTATCGACGAAAGCGTCAACCGAAGCTCCGGCTCTTGACGGAACTTTTGTCCGGAGGTTGTCAAAACCCACAGCTCAGCCTGTCGAACTGAGCGAAGGGGGCGAGATCAGCATCCCGAAGCTGACGGTCCCGATGGCCCTATTACCATGGCAGCCATCAAGGGTCGTAGGTGCTGCCGGAAGCTCCGAGCAACCCAGCACGCAAGACTCAAATGCTCAAGTTAGCTCCGATGCATGGATCTCGGAGATCCGGAGCTACTTGAAAGACAACATCCTTCCTAACGATGATGTATCCGCTGACCGGATAGTCAGATTGGCTAAAAGATACACGTTGGTAGAAGGGGATCTCTACCGGCGCGGTGCCAATGGCATACTAATGCGGTGCATCACAAGGGAGGAAGGCTGCGAGCTCCTCGCAGAAATCCATGGAGGCGAGTGTGGGAACCACGCGTCTTCCCGCACGTTGGTCGGTAAAGCCTTCCGGCATGGCTTCTACTGGCCTACAACACTCCAGGATGCAACTGAGCTGGTGAAGAAATGCGAAGCATGCCAATTTCATGCAAAGCAAATTCACACACCGGCTCATCCTCTACAAATGATACCTCCTACATGTCCCTTCACCGTGTGGGGGATGGACATCTTGGGACCTTTCCCAAGAGCCGTCGGAGGTTACAAGTTCCTGTATGTTGCTGTCGGTACCCTAAAAACCATACACCCCCTGAGGTTACAAAGATCTCAAGGGAAGGACATCTACTTAAATTAAAGACCCTCGGGGGCCCACCTGTTAGACATAACCGGACCTGCTTCTCCAACATGGTTAACCCCTAGGTTGCCACGTGTACTGTCAGACCGGAGCTATTACCCGCAAGGGTGAAGCTCCGGGCTAGGTACTGAAACGGCACCTCCGGACTTAACCCCTGACCGAGAGAAGCTCCGGACCTGACACGTGCCAGGCCACCCCGGAGCTTCCCGCTTCCCACAAGCAAGCTCCGGAGCTGCCACGTGTCCAAACCTCGGAGCTGGCCGCTTCAAACCTCCGAGAGACATTATAACGGCTCCGGATCTTCAAAGGACAGCCGCTGACTTCAAGACCCGATTAATTATCATTAATTCCATGTTAATGATACTTAATCGGACGATCTTAACACCTGTAACGGCACTGTCGGAGCCGTTACAGGGTTATTAACAACAATTAATCTCGTGTATCAATACTAGTAACCGCCAGGGCCACATGTCGGGCCAGGCTGACTTGTAACGGTTTGTCCTTGTACTATAAAAGGACAAACCGACGATACACGGGAGAGAACTCTCGAACGCTCTGAAGCTCACAAGTTAATACAACACACACACACATCCGTGGAGTAGGGTATTACGCTCAGGCGGCCCGAACCACGTAAACCACTGTGTCACTCGTGTCCAATCGCGTTTCACCTTCTTGAGTCTCCGCGCGCCCAAACCGAACTACAAACTCCTTCAACACTTTAGTAGTGTCAGGGGAACTGTCGACTCCAACAGTCGACAGTTGGCGCACCAGGTAGGGGGTGCCTGAGATCTTCAAGAATGGTGAATTCTGCGGCTGGATCATCCAACGGGCAACCTGCTGCTCAGGCTGTCGGAGGCAATCCCTCCAACATGCAGCCACCGGCAGGAGCCTCAGCACCAGCAGAAGTCATACTCCCACCACCACCATCTTCTCCGGCAAGACGTGCCGGGCAACATGATGGTGCACCGGCGTCACATACTGCGCCGGCAAGTCATGACAACCCAGAACACGCGCTCCATGCAGCGCGTGCTCTTCTCCAGCGACCACCACCTCCGGATGCATCTCAAGGTGCCATGGAGCAATGGAGGGCTGATGTTGAGCATTTGGTCGCAGCAGCGGCCGAACTCCTCAACAACCAGGGTCCACCTCCTTCAGGGCGGGCCCCGTCGCAGCGACGGACGTTGTCTGGAAGACTTGGTCCGCATGTCTCCAACAACCGAAGACGAGCTGCGTCACAGCAATTGACGTCGTTGCCCTCTGGGGCACGACGCACCCATACCGCATCTCGGCTTTCGACACACGACCTCCGGGCGGAGCTTGATCGCCGATACCGCCAACAGGATGGCCGTGTCCACATCGAGCGAGCTCGAGAAAGACGAGATGCTCAAGACCTTTCTACTCTGGAAGGAGTAGGAGGAGGCTGTTCCGCCCTAGCCATGCACCTACGCTTGGTTACATGGCCACAGAAGTTCCGGCCACATTTGCCGGAAAAATTCGACGGGACTGTCAATCCCGTAGAATTTCTGCAGATATACTCCACTGCGATCCTAGCAGCTGGAGGAAACAAGGCCGTAATGGCCAATTACTTTCCAGTGGCCTTAACTGGGACCGCCAGGTCCTGGTTTATGAGCCTTCCACCCAACTCTATTGACAGTTGGGAGGAGCTGTGCCGTCAGTTCACTGCCAACTTCGGGAGTTCATACACCCGACCGGGCACTGAACTGGACCTTTTTGCGGTCGTGCAAAAAGGAGGAGAATCTTTGCGGTCATTCATCCAGAGATTCTCTCAGGTACGTAACACAATCCCTTCTATCTCAAGCGCTTCTGTCATTGTGGCATTCAGACAGGGTGTGCGAGACAAGAAGATGTTGGAGAAGCTGGCGATCAAAGACATCACCAGCGTCACGGAGCTCTTCAGCTTGGCAGACAAATGTGCCAGAGCTGCGGAGGGCCGTGAAATGCACTCCAAACCAGCCTTGGAGGATCATAAAAAATCCTCCAAAGAAGAAGCCGCTACCTCCGGGAGTGGCAAGAAGAAAAAGAAGACCAACGGCAAGAAGAAGCCGTCGGCCGGCACATCCAATGTTGCAGCCACTGCAACTCCTGGTGGCCGGGGGCCACGCCCCGAGAAGCGACCTCGACCGTCTTCTGAAGACGGTGGCAAATCCAAGATGTGGTGCCCCATTCACAAAACGAGCAGCCACAGACTGGAGGACTGCCGGGAGGTCCAAAACCTTGCCGAGCGCTACCACAAGCGCCGGGAAGAGTCTCCCTTCCGACAGAGGGAGGGAAAACAAAAGGTCGATGAAGCTCCGGCTGAAGAGGAGTTAGGGTTTCAGGTCCCCAAAAAGGTTCTGAAAGCCGTCTACACCTCCGTCGACGATGACTCCGACGTCTCCGACAACGAGCGTCGAAAAACCATGAACACCATCTTTGGTGGATCATGGGACATCACTTCTCGTCGTGTCATCAAGACTATGCGACGGGATATGGCTGCTGTAGCTCCTACAGCTAGACCGGAGCCACATCGAAAGTGGATGGACACACCCATCACTTTTGATGCTTCGGACTATCCTCAAAGCATGGTCGGAGCTGGCCAATTACCCTTGATGGTATCTCCCACCATCAACAACATCCAGCTCCATCATGTCCTGGTAGACGGAGGTTCGGGGCTTAACCTCATCAGCTTCGAAGCTTTCACTAAGCTTCAGCTCCGACCTTCGGACCTCCAGCCCTCTCGACCTTTCTCCGGAGTAGGTCCGGGGGCCATTACTCCACTCGGAGCTATTACTCTCCCCGTTACCTTCGGGACTCGGGAGAAGTATCGCACCGAGAAGTTGGTCTTCGACGTCGCTCAGATCAACTTACCATTCAACGCCATCTTGGGTAGACCTGCCTTGTACAAATTCATGGCAGCTGCTCATTACGGATACCTGGTGTTGAAGATGCCAACACCAGTAGGCGTTCTCCGGATCCGCGGAGATCGCACTGCTGGAGTAACTGCTCTGGAGGAACTCCACGCACTCACCACAGCGCAAGAGGAGGACTCCAGACAGAAGCAAGCTCCACAACCTCCGAGCATTCGTCAACGAGGCTCGACCTCTGCACCCCGTGTGCAGCCAAGCGGCGACACTGACATTCCCGTCAAAGTCGTCCAAATTGGTTCCGATGTCACTCAAACTACCCGCATATCGGGTGGCTTGAACGACAAATAGGAACTCGCGCTCATCACTTTCCTCCGGGCTAACGTTGACGTGTTTGCTTGGCAACCGTCACAAATGCCTGGGATCCCCAGGGAAGTGATTGAGCACAATCTGATGATTTACCCCGACGCTCGGCCTGTGCATCAGAAACCTCGGAAGCAATCTGTAGAGCGACAGAACTTCATCCGACAAGAAGTGAAGAAGTTGCTCGAAGCCGGATTCATCCGAGAAGTCTACCATCCAAAATGGCTGGCAAACCCAGTCGTTGTGCCCAAGGCCGGCGGGAAACTTCGGATGTGCATCGACTACACCACACTGAATAAGGCAAGTCCAAAAGATCCATTCCCACTACCTAGAATAGATCAGATAGTGGATTCCACCTCCGGGTGCGAGTTACTGTGTTTTCTAGACGCATATTCTGGATATCATCAAATTAGGATGTCTAGGGAGGATGAAGAGCATACTTCATTCATCATAGTGGACGGATTGTATTGTTACACAGCCATGCCTTTTGGTCTCAAGAATGCAGCTTCAACTTTTGTACGAGCTATGTACAAAACTTTCGAAGAACTCATCAGAGACATAGTGGAAGTGTACGTCGATGACATCGTGGTCAAAGTCAAAAGCAAGGAGTCCCTCTTGGACACCTTGCAGGCTGTCTTCGATAAGCTGCGGGCCACCCGCACGAAGCTAAACCCAAACAAGTGCGTCTTCGGGGTTAGTTCCGGAAAGCTTCTTGGTTTCCTGGTAAGTCACCGGGGCATAGAGGCTAATCCGGCGAAGATAAAAGCCATTGAAGACATGCGGCCACCAACCCGCATCAAAGACGTCCAAAAATTAACTGGATGTCTAGCAGCCCTCAGCCGGTTCATTTCAAGACTGGCGGAAAGGGCACTTCCCTTCTTCAAGTTACTGAGGAAGTCCGGACCATTCCAATGGTCTGAAGAAGCAGAGAAGGCATTCCAGGAGCTGAAACAGTTCCTCACCACCCTACCAGTCTTGGTAGCTCCGAACCCTGGTGAGCCTTTATTGCTTTACATTTCAGCTGCTGACGAAGTCGTCAGTATGGTTCTGGTTGCGGAGAGACCGGAACTACCCAATACTCAGGAATCCAGACCCCTTCGGGAGGGTCCGGAGGTTCCTGAAAGCGGGTCTGGGTCCCAGCTCCCAGACTTGAACCCACAAGAAGCCACTTCAGAGGACCCGGATCCCTCCGAGAGGATCCAGGTCATTCCTGAAGAAGCTCCGGGTTCCTCCACCCAGAACCCGGAGGTCCCCAAAGAGAGTCTGGACCCCTCCGAGAGGGTCCGGATCAACGAAGAGGAAGCTCCGGACCCCTCCGGGAGGGTCCGGACCATTCAACGCCCGGTATACTTCATCAGTGAAGTGTTACATGATGCCAAGACTCGATACCTAGAGGTGCATAAACTGCTTTATGCATTTCTTATTGCCTCAAGGAAGCTTCGACACTATTTCCAAGCTCACAAAGTCTCGGTGGTGACCTCATATCCACTTCGAGCGATCCTGCATAATCCCAATTCAACTGGGAATATTGCAAAGTGGGCAGCGGAATTGGCTGAATTCGACCTTGAATTCATTCCAAGACAAGCAATCAAGAGTCAAGCGTTGGCAGATTTCGTGGCAGAATGGACTCCCTCTCCATTAAACCCTGGGGGCCCCAGCGAGCAGAAGACGGAACCTCAAGTTCCAGCCTTCACTAAGCCTCACTGGACCCTTTACTTCGACGGCTCCATGCAGAAGCAGGGAGCCGGAGCTGGAATCCTTCTCCTCGCACCAACCGGGGAGAAGGTGAAATACATGGTACACCTTGACTTCAAGGCAACCAACAACATGGCGGAGTACGAAGCACTCATCTATGGATTAAAGGTGGCACTATCATATGGTGTCAAGCAGTTGCTGGTCAAAGGAGATTCACAACTTGTCATCAAGCAGGTGAAGGGTGAATGCTCCTGCAATAATTTCCAGCTGGCTGCTTACCTCCTTGAAGTCCAGAGGCTTCAGAAGGACTTCGAAGTCCTAGACCTTCACCATGTTCAGCGTGCTCACAACGCTGAAGCTGACGAACTCTCGACCAAGGCGTCAACTGGAGCTCCGGCTCCTGACGGAACCTTTGTCCGGAGGTTGTCAAAACCCACGGTTCAGCCTGCCGAACTGAACGAAGGGGGCGAGATCAGCATCCCGAAGCTGACGGTCCCGATGGCCCTGTTACCATGGCAGCCATCAAGGGTCGTAGGTGCTGCCGAAAGCTCCGAGCAACCCAGCACGCAAGACTCAAATGCTCAAGTTAGTTCCGATGCATGGATCTCGGAGATCCGGAGCTACTTGAAAGACAACATCCTTCCTGACGATGATGTATCCGCTGACCGGGTAGTCAGATTGGCTAAAAGATACACGTTGGTAGAAGGGGATCTCTACCGGCGCGGTGCCAACGGCATCCTAATGCGGTGCATCACAAGGGAAGAAGGCTGCGAACTCCTCGCAGAAATCCATGGAGGCGAGTGTGGGAACCACGCATCTTCCCGCACGCTGGTCGGAAAAGCCTTTCGGCACGGCTTCTACTGGCCTACAGCGCTCCAGGATGCCACTGAGCTAGTGAAGAAATGCAAAGCATGCCAATTTCATGCAAAGCAAATTCATACACCTGCTCAGTCCTTACAAATGATACCTCCTACATGGCCTTTCGCTGTGTGGGGGATGGACATCTTGGGACCCTTCCCAAGAGCCGTCGGAGGTTACAAGTTCCTGTACGTCGCCATCGACAAGTTCACCAAGTGGCCGGAAGCTACTCCTGTTGTGACGATCAACAAACAATCTGCAATCAATTTTCTACAATCCATCGTGAGCAGGTTCGGAGTCCCAAATAAGATCATCACTGATAATGGGACTCAGTTCACAAGCTCCGCATTTCAAGGATATTGCAAAGACCTCGGCATACAAGTTTGCTACGCTTCTGTAGCTCATCCTGCCAGCAATGGACAAGCCGAGAGAGCAAACGCAGAGATCCTTAAAGGACTCAAAACGCGCACTTATGAGCGTTTGAAAAAGCACGGAGCCAATTGGATCGAAGAGCTTCCGCCCACTCTATGGGCCAACAGGACTTCTCCAAGTCGGGCAACCGGAGAAACACCCTTCTTCCTGGTGTACGGAGCTGAAGCGATCCTTCCTCCGGAAATCACCTTGGGTTCCCTCCGAGTCCGGACCTTCGATGAAGCCGCGCAGGACCAGCTCCGGCGTGAAGACCTAGACCTCCTCGACGAGGGAAGGTGCCAAGCAGCTGTTCGGAATGCCCGATACCGCCAAGCTCTACGGCGCTATCACCAGCGGCATGTACACAACCGACAGCTCGAGGAAGGCGATCTGGTGCTACGGAGAATACTATCCAGAGAAGGGCAAAACAAACTTTCCCCCGGCTGGGAAGGGCCCTTCCGAGTGATCAAAGTATCCCGTCCCGGAAGCGTTCGCTTGGCTACCGAGGATGGGACACCTCTCCCAAATCCTTGGAACATCGAGCACCTCCGTAAGTTTTACACTTAATTCCACGGAGGTGAGTCTTAAGTAACTTGAAATGTATGTTATAGAGTCATTGTACAGAGTCGGGTAGTTCCTCCGGGAGAGCAGCCGGACCTTTCCCGAAAGGTTTGAAAAGCTCATGCAACACTTGATACAGTCTCCGGACTAGAAGTGTGGCTAACTACCCTGGGTCAAACGAGAAACCAAACACACTTAGCCTGGTTCCGTACCCTAAGAGTGTACTTGTTTCCCCTGTACCCCGGACCTATAATGAAAGACATCTTCATGTGAAATAGACTCCACGTGCATTCATTTTTGCATAGGCTCGACATTTTTATTTTTCTCTTTCTTGTCTATAACAGAAACGTGCAATTCTTAAGAAATTCTAGTTTGACCGGTTTACGTACGATTCGAGTCGAATTGTCGGATTTTTTAGATTTAAATATCGTCTGTGGCCAACTCGCCTGAAAGCCGCCAAGCCATTCTAGGGCCGGAGTGCGCTATCGACTTAGCCTGGTCAAGCACCCTAAGTACGCCATTCTACCTACATCCCGGCAGGCCAAAGTAAGGTGGGTCCATGGACAATCAGATCTAAAAGAAAAGACAATTCATCCAGTCGTACTAAAAATCGTGTTCAACTTAAAATTCTCTTGAGAACCGTAAGCCGCGACGAAGTTATAGATAAGGAACGAATTTTACTATTTTTCTTGGCTTAAGTGTGCAGGAAAAATGAACCCTATTTTGATGGAGAAAAACCGGAGCTAACCAAGCTCCGACTCCCACCAGGGCGTCAACCGTCGACGGTGACTTAAAGATGGTGAGAAGACCCTATCACTAGAGTCTGTTGCCAACAAACCAAGCGTGGCAAGGGTCATTGCCGGAGCTACTAAGCTCCGACACCTTGGAGTATTAACTATCGACGCTCAACGTGTTGGTAGAGGCTATTGCCGGAGCTACTAAGCTCCGGCGATGGACAGTGCCGGAGCTTCTAAGCTCCGACGACTTCAAGGGACCTTCACTATCGAAAACCTCGGACCTAAATTATACGAGTTCGAAGCAAATTTGTCTTCAACAAAACTCAACATCCTTTTGGTACATGTCCACAATCAAATTGTGCACATCTACCAGGGGGCCAAGTGAAGATAAGATGTTGAAGACAAAAAAAAAAAATGAAATTCGCAAAAAAGTGGGGATTTCATTTCATTTGAAGACCGGAGATTACATCTGGAGACAAGGGATTACAAAATTGAGGGAGAAGAGAAGATACAAGTAAAGGCTAAGAGAGACAGTCCTAGACCCTATGGAAGAACTCGGCGACCTTCTGGGCGACCTCCGACACGCTAGCTCGGGTAGCTTCGCCTTCTCCTTCGACGGGGCCTTCAAGCACCGGGTCCAGAGGGAATCAAGGGTTCCGGCTAGTGTAGCACGTCAACACATACTCTGTGACGTTCCTAGCCAGGGATTGCCCCTCGACCTCCAGCTGGTCCGCGATGACGTCGCCCACCTTGGAGAGCTTGTTGCCCGCGGCGCTCAACGCTTGCAACGCAAGGTCCGGCTCCGGCTCCGGATCATCTGGGAGCACGGGGCTGAAACCCATCGGCTCCAGCGCATCGTCGGTCTTGCTCAGGAACTCCAAAATTTGCAGGGAGTCCGTCTTCCTTAGGCCCTTCATCTCTTCCAGGGATCTCCGGGCCGCCGTCAGCTCCGAATTCTCGCGGGAGAGGCGCTCAACTTATTTGGCGTTTTGCTGAATCTTCGCAGCAACCCGCTTCTCAAGTCTACCGAGCTCCTCCTCCCGGAGGTGGATCTTGTTCCGGCGGTCGACCAGGTCTTTCTCCCTAGCCTCTATTTTCTTCTCCCGGGCGACAAGGGCACACTCGTACTCGTAGAGTTCCTGCCCCCGCACCCAGGTCTTCTCCTCCTCCTCGAGGCAGCGCTCTTCCAATTTTTTAGTGCGCTCCTCGAGGCCCTTGTCCGCCAGAGCTGTTTTCTCGGCGAGCTCTTCCTCCCGTCGCAAGACGTCATCCCGTAGCTCCAGGAGTTTTTGCTCCTCATCCTCGAGCCGCCTTTCCCTTCCTTCAAGTGCCTCTCGGCGCTTGATGAGTGCGGTGCTGATGGCCTCGAGTTGATCGAACCGAGCGTTGGCCGCGTCGTTAGCAGCCTTAGCTTGGTCATGGAACTCCCGGGATTGAGCGTCGAGGGCGTGAGTCATGCTCTCCCTCTCGTCCAGCAGCTCACCCCAGAGCTCCAGGCGGACCTTCTCCCGCCTGATCCATTCCTTGTCATCCGCAATCCTCGACTGCGCCAGCTTAGTCTCAAAGTGGAGCCGATTACGCCACCTCCTAAGGGTTTGGCGCTCCTCTTCAAGAGCTTTGCTGTCGTGGAAGAAGGCCAGTTGGACCTGACGTAGACTGGAGCAGGCGTTGTCGATGGACATCGACAGAGAGATGGGCTCCGGACCTGCCGGGGTCTCTTCCGCTGGTTCCAGCGGGTCTTCACTTACAAAAATTGGGTCCCACTCTACGAGAGTGGAACCCCGAGCTTCCAAAGCACTAGGGCACTCCTCCGGGATGGCCTTAGTCGCCACCGAAGAAGGTCCCGCCACCAGGTCTTCATTTGCCCCCTCAGGCTGGGGGCCGGCGACTTCGTTCAGGCACTCTGGCTCCGCCACGGGTACCATCGACGTCGTTGCTTCCACTGGCTCTGGCCGGGACACTTCTTCTGAGGGAGGCTCAAGCTCCCTCACCTCTTCAGCCACCGGCTCTGCGGCCGGCGCTCCAACAATCAACGGCTCTGCAGCCGGCGCTCCAATAATTACCGGCTCTGCGACCGGAGTTTCGGAAGTAACCGGCTCAACTACCGGAATTACTTCAACTTCCGGCTCGCATGCCGGGGCTTCAGCTACCTCCGGCTCAACCGCCGGGGCTTCATCACTTTCCGGCTCCGAAGCCGGGACCGCTACTTCCTCCGACTCAACAGCCGGAGCTTCTACTTCTGCAGCACCAGGACCCGGAGCTTCAACCTCCGGAACGGGTGCCGCTGGCGCATCTTCAATCCCGTGGTCCGGCGCTACCACGGGAACTTCTGGAGACGAGTCGAGGTCCATGACCACGACAGCCGGCGCCGGAGCTGTCGCAGCCTCTGCTTGGGGCGGCACCGGGGCTGGAGCAGAAGCCCTCGCATCCTCAGACACTGTGGCTGAGGGCGGAGCTTCACTCCCCTTCTTAGAAACGCTGCAGATAAAGAACGAAGAAATTGAGCAAACAGATGCTACAATTAAAAGTTAATCGAGGTAAGCAAGAAAAATTACCTTGGGAGGCTCACGCACCAGCTTGCGCGGAACCTCTTTCCCGGATGTTCCAGGCTGGCCACGGTCGGCGTAGGAGCTCCGGGAGGACTCCCAGGACTTGCCGTGGCCGCGGGCGTTTCCCGGGTCGGAGCTCTCCTTGATCGGGAGGAACTCCTGGACCTGGAGGCCCTCACTGCTTCTCGTGCCGGAGTCGCCTGCCCGGAGCTGGCACCTCCGGAGGGATCCACCACGGGGACAGTCGCACTCCGGGAGGATCCCACCGCCGGAACAGTAGCGCTCCGAAAAGACCCCACCACGGGGACAGCCGCCACGGCGGCGGAGGATCTTCCTTCCTGAGGACGGGGAACTGGGGGGGAGGTGGCAAGCCCGACGGACCTTCCGTCAGCATGTCACAGCTTTCTCTTCCGGCTCTCCGGCTCCTCTGCCAGCTCCTTGCCCTTGCCGATGATCTCAGCTCTTGGCTGAGCGACAGGGGCGGAGCCGCCTTCGGACAACCCGGGAATCGCCAACCGGGCAGTTGATCTTCTCTCGACGACGCCAAGGTCGTCAAGCGCGGGCATCTTCCGCCGGAGCTCCCTGCTGAACTCAACTTCCACGTTCAGGGGGAGGAAAGCCGGCGGCGGAGTCAAGTACTCTCCGTCAACATCGATGCCGTGCTGGAATTTCTTGAGGTGAAACTCCAAGGACTTCCCCACCATGCTGGACTTCAACCCGGTCTCAACCCGGTCCTCGTCCATCACGCTGTTGAGGGCCCAGGCGAGCTTCTCCCTCCTCTTCAGCGGCGCCCACCTGTTGGACAGGAAGTTGCAGAACACTGCCTGGGGAGTCAATCCTCCCTCCACACATTGGCGGATCCTGGTTAGGACGGGGTCGAAAGCTGCCGCCAGCACCGGAACTTCGCTCCACACCGACGTGTCAATGCCGGGCAGACCGTCTGGCAACTCCAACCGCTCATGCTCCTCCACCCGGACGACTACCCAATCTTTCTTCCAGTCATCCCACTTCCCGGAAGGGAATGACCGGAGGTACTTGAACGGGCACTTCTTGCGCTTCACGAAGTAGTAGAAGCCAAGATACTCGTCGCTTCGGCCGGTGGTTTGGATGGTGAAGAAGGTTCGGAAGAGCTCGATGCAGGGAGGGATGCCCACCCACATCTCGCAGAAGTGGACAAAGATGGACACAAGGAGAATGGAGTGAGGGCCAAGGTGGTACAGCTGCAGACCATAGAAGTCCAGCAGCATCAAGAAGAAAGAAGAAAACGGTGGGATCAGCCCCACCATGGCGTACGATGAAAAGTACACCATCTCGCCGGAGTGCTCCTTTTTAAAGGGAAGCTCTCCGCCGACGCGGACCGAGCGGTTGAAGAAGTCCGAAGACCACCCCATGAGAGCTCGGACCTTCCTCAGATCACTTTCCGTCTTCAAACGACTCTCACGCAGACCCAACTCCATCACAGCACAGCTAGGCAAGAGAAGAGGAGCAAAGCACGAGTTGGGAGTTTGAGCGCAAGAACAGATGGAAAGCGTAAAGAACTCCCGACGGTGCGCTTTCCTTCTTAAGTAAGCCCTCGCAACGCTTGGATGGAAACTGCAGGGGAGGCAAGGATACTACTCAAGAATTCAACCCTGCCGATGACAAGAGGGCCCGGGACCACCCTGACGATCAAGTCGAGGTTTTTACCCAGGCGAACGGTTGTCATCACGAGGCGGGAAACCCAAAGGCGGCGACCTGACAAGGCGCGCGGAACCGATACGGTTTTCATATCGGGAACTGGCGACCTTCAATTGCGAGAGATCCGCACGCCAAAGATCCTATCTGCCGCTTGAGGTGCGCCACGTGTCGGGATTTAACCGTAAAGCCCCGCCAACGGCACCTCCGAAGACCCTTGAAGACCCAGTTCAAGAGTCGCGAGTATGGACCCACCTCCGACGGAATGACTTCACCCCGGTGACTTTCCCCGGAGGTAGGTCCAGGGGGCCACTGTCGGTACCCTAAAAACCATACACCCCCTGAGGTTACAAAGATCTCAAGGGAAGGACATCTACTTAAATTAAAGACCCTCGGGGGCCCACCTGTCAGACATAACCGGACCTGCTTCTCCAACATGGTTAACCCCTAGGTTGCCACGTGTACTGTCAGACCGGAGCTATTACCCGCAAGGGTGAAGCTCCGGGCTAGGTACTGAAACGGCACCTCCGGACTTAACCCCTGACCGAGAGAAGCTCCAGACCTGACACGTGCCAGGCCACCCCGGAGCTTCCCGCTTCCCACAAGCAAGCTCCGGAGCTGCCACGTGTCCAAACCTCGGAGCTGGCCGCTTCAAACCTCCGAGAGACATTATAACGGCTCCGGATCTTCAAAGGACAGCCGCGGACTTCAAGACCCGATTAATTATCATTAATTCCACGTTAATGATACTTAATCGGACGATCTTAACACCTGTAACGGCACTGTCGGAGCCGTTACAGGGTTATTAACAACAATTAATCTCGTGTATCAATACTAGTAACCGCCAGGGCCACATGTCGGGCCAGGCTGACTTGTAACGGTTTGTCCTTGTACTATAAAAGGACAAACCGACGATACACGGGAGAGAACTCTCAAACGCTCTGAAGCTCACAAGTTAATACAACACACACACACATCCGTGGAGTAGGGTATTACGCTCAGGCGGCTCGAACCACGTAAACCACTGTGTCACTCGTGTCCAATCGCGTTTCACCTTCTTGAGTCTCCGCGCGCCCAAACCGAACTACAAACTCCTTCAACACTTTAGTAGTGTCAGGGGAACTGTCGACTCCAACAGTCGACAATTGCCATTGAAAAGTTCACCAAGTGGCTGCAAGCAACTCCAGTTGTGACAATAAACAAGCAATCTGCTATCAACTTTTTGCAGTCCATCGTATGCAGATTTGGAGTCCCAAACAAAATCATTACTGATAACGGGACCCAATTCACAAGCTCTGCATTTCAAGGGTATTGCGAAGACCTCGACATTCAAGTTTGCTACGCCTCCGTAGCTCACCCGACAAGCAATGGCCAGGCCGAGAGAGCAAATGTTGAAATCCTGAAAGGACTCAAAACGTGCACCTATGAGCGCTTGAAAAAACATGGAGCCAACTGGATTGAAGAGCTTCCGCCCACTCTATGGGCCAACAGGACAACTCCAAACCGGTCAACTAGAGAGACACCCTTCTTCCTGGTGTATGGAGCTGAAGCAATCCTTCCTCCGGAAATCACCTTGGGGTCACTCCGGGTCCGGACCTTCGATGAAGCCACGCAGGACCAGCTCCGGCGTGAAGACCTAGACCTCCTTGAGGAGGGAAGGTGCCAAGCAGCTGTTCGGAATGCCCGATACCGCCAAGCACTTCCGCGCTATCACCAGCGGCATGTACACAACCGACAGCTTGAGGAAGGCGATCTGGTGCTACGGAGAATACAATCCAGAGAAGGGTTAAACAAACTCTCCCCCAACTGGGAAGGACCCTTTCGAGTGATTAAAGTATCCCGTCCTGGAAGCGTTCGCTTGGCAACCGAGGATGGGACACCTCTCCCAAATCCTTGAAACATTGAGCACCTCCGTAAGTTCTACACCTAATCATGGAGGTGAGTCTGTAGTAACTTGAGGTGTATGTTATAGAGTCATTGTACAGAGTCGGGTAGTTCCTCCGGGAGAACAGCCAGACCTTTCCCGGAAGGTCTGCAAAGTTCATGCAACGCTTGTCACAGTCTCAGGACTAAAAATATGGCTAGCTACCCTGGGTCAAACGAGAAATGAAACACGCTTAGCCTGGTTCCGTACCCTAAGAGTGTACTTGTTTCCCCTGTACCCCGGACCTATAATGAAAGACATCTTCATGTGAAACAGACTCCACGTGCATTTACTTTGTACAGGCTCAACATTTTTTATTTTTCTCTTTCTTGTCTATAACAAGGATGTGCAATTCATAAGAAATTTTAGTTCGACCAGTTCAAATACGATTCGAGCTGTATTGTCGATTCTTTTGCATTCAAATATTGTTCATGGCCTACTCGCCTGAATGACGCCAAGTCAATTTAGGGCCGGAGTGTGCTATCGACTTAGCCTGGTCAAGCACCCTAAGTACGCCACTCTACCTACACCCCGGCAGGCCGAAGTAAGGCGGGTCCAAGTACAATTGGATCCGGAAGAAAGAAGGCAATGCATTCGGTTGCATTCAGAATCGTGTTTGACCTAAAATTTTCTTGAGAATCGTAAGCCACGACGAAGTTATAGGCAATGAGTGAATTTTACTATTTTTCTTGGCTTCAGTGTGCAGGAAAAATAAAGAATCCACGTTGATGGAGAAAAACCGGAGCTGACAAAGCTCTGACTCCCCCTAGGTGGCTTATAATCGATGTTACACATTGAAAACGAGCATCACCGGAGCAACCAAGCTCCTGTAAAGCTAGGGGGGCCAGCCGTCGATGCAGAATAAAAGATGGTAAGAAGATTCCACAAACGGAGTCTGCTGTCGACAAACTACACGTTGGCAAAGGTCACTGCCGGAGCTACTATGCTCCGACATCCCAGAGGCCTAACTATCGATGCTCTACGCGTTGATAGGAACTATTGCCGGAGCTACTGAGCCCCGACGGTAGTCAATACCGAAGCTTCAGAGCTCCGACAACCTCCGGGGGCCTTCACTATCGAAGACTTCGGATCTACACTCTGCAAGTTCGAAGCAAACGAGTCTTCAACAAAACACAATATCCTCATGGTACATGTTCGCAATCAAATTGTGTACATCTACCAGGGGGCCAAGTGAAGACAAAAGTGTTCAAGACAAAAAATGAAAGTCGCAAAAATTTGGATTTCATTCATCTGGAGACAAGGGATTACAGAATTGGGGAAGAAAAAGAGAGAATACAAGTGGGAGATACAGAGATGGTCCTAGACCCTATGGAAGAACTGGGCGACCTTCTGAGCAACCTCCAACACGTTGGCCCGGGTGGCTTCACCTTCTCCTTCGATGAGACCTTCAAGCACCGGGTCCAGAGGGAATTGGGGATCCCGGCTGGTGTAGCACATCAGCACATATTCTGCGACGTTCTTCGCCAGGGACTGCCCCTCTACCTCCAACTGGTCTGTGATGACGTCACCCACCTTGGAGAGTTTGCTACCCGCTGAGCTCAACGCCTGCAACGCCAAGTCTGGCTCCAGCTCCGGATCATCCGGACGCACGGGACTGAAGCCCATCGGTGTCAGCGCATTGTTGGCTTTTCTCAGGAACTCCCAAACCTGTAGGGAGTCCGCAGCCCTCAAGCCCTTCAGTTCTTCCAAGGCTCTTTTGGCCGCTGCCAGTTCAGAATTCTCGCGAGCAAGGCGCTCAACCTCTTTGGCATTTTGCTGAATCTTTTCAGCAACCTGCTTCTCAAGTTTTCCGAGCTCCTCCTCCCGGAGGTAGATCTTGTCCCGGCGGTCAACCAGGTCCTTCTCCCTACCCCTCACTTTCTTCTCCCTGGCAGCGATGACACATTCTTGCTGGTAGAGTTCCTTCCCTCGTAGCCAGGCCTTCTCTTCCTCCTCAACGCAACGCTCTTCCAATTTCTTGGCGCGCTCCTCGAGGCCCTTGTCAGCCAGAGACACCTTTTCGGCAAGCTCCTCCTCCCTCTTCAAGACGTCATCCCGCAGCTCTAGGAGTTTTTGCTCTTCATCTTCGAGCCTCTTCTCCCTCTCCTCAAGTGCCTCCCAGCGCTTGATGAGAGTAGTGTTAATGGCTTCAAGCCTTTCTTGGCGTTCATCAGCCGCACTATTAGCTGCCTTGGTCTGCTCATAAATGGCCCGAGATTGAGCGTCGAGGGCGTGAGTCAAGCTCTCCCTGTCATCCAATAATTTTCCCCAGTATTCCAGGCGGACCTTCTCCTACTTGATCCATCCTTTGTCATCTTCCAGCCTCGACTGCTCCAGCTTGGTCTCGAAGTAGAGCCGGTTAGGCCACCGCCTAAGGGTTTGGTGCTCCTCTTCAAGAGCCTTGCTGTCATGGTAGAACGCCAGTTGAACTTGACGCAGGCTGGAGCAAGCGTTGTCAATAGACAACGTCAGGGGAATGGGTTCCAGACCTGCTGGGGTCTCCTCTGCTGGTTTCAGCAGGTTCTCGCTTACAAAAATTGGGTCCCACTCCACAAGAGTGGTCCCCTGAGCCTTCACGGCACTAGGGACGCACTCCGGGATAGCCTCAGTTGCCACTGAGGAGGGTCCCGCTGAAGAAGTTCCGACCTCCGGAAGTGGTTCCGAAGGCCTCGCTGCCAGGTCTTCCTTTGCCCCCTCAGGCAGGGGGCCAGCGACTTCATCTGGGTACTCTAGCTCAACAGCAGGCACCTCCGCCGGCAGCACTTCCGGAGCAGGGGCTACTTCCGGCTCCGGCCTGGGCCCCTCCTCTGCAGATGGCTCGGGTGTTGGCATCTCGACCACCATGAGTTCGAGTGCTGATGCCTCCGCAACAACCGGCCCTGAGGCCGGAGCTTCAACCTCAACCCGCTCGGGTGCCGGAAGGTCTTCAACTACAACCGGCTTTGAGGCCGGAGCCTCGGAGGTAGCCGGCTCAACCGCCAGAGCTTCCTCCACATCTGACTCACTTGCCGGGACTTCAATAACCTCCGGCTCAACCGCTGGGGCTTCGACAATTTCCGGCTCTGGGTCCAGAATTACTGCTTCCTCCGGCTCAACGGCCGAAGCTTCCATCATCTCAGCATCGAGACCCGGATCTTCAACCTCCGGGGCAGGTGTCGCTGGCGCATCTTCTCTCCCGTGGTCTGGCGCCACGGGAGTCTCAGGGGATGAGTCGAGGTCCATGACCACGACAGCTGGCGCCAGAGCTGTCGCAGCTTCAGCCACCACTTGGGGCAGCACTGGGACAAGAGCAGGAGCTTCCGCCCTCACATCTTCAGCTGCTGTGGCTGAGGGTGGAGCCTCACTCCTCTTCTTGGGAACGCTGCAGATGATGGATGAAGAAACTTAAAAAATAGTTACTACAATAAAACAACTGTCTGAGGTAAAGATTAAAAATTACCTCGGGAGGCTTCCACACCAGCTTGCGCGGAACCTCTTTCCCGGGCGTTCTGGGCTAACCATAGCCGCCGCCGGCGTGGAAGCTCTGGAAGGCCCCCCGGAACTCGTTGCAACCACGGGCATTTCCTTAGTCGAGGCCGCCCACGACCGGGAAGGACCTCAGGACCTAGAGGCCTCAACTGGCCCTGGTGCTGGAGTCGCATGCCCGGAGCTAGCACCCCGGGAAGACGCCGCTGCGGGTACAGTCGCCGCAGTTGTAGAAGACCTCCCTCTCAAGGAAAAGGAGCTAATGCAGAGGTTGCAGGCCTGACGGACCTTCCGTCGGCATGCTGCAGCTTCCTCTTCCGGCTCAAGGGTTCGTCCGCCGGCTCCTTGCCCTTGCCGACGACTTCGATCCTTGGATTCGGGGCAGGGTCAGAGCCACCTTCGGAAGCCCCAGGGATCACCACCCTGGAGGTCGATCTTCTCTCGACGACACCAAGGTCGTCAAGCACCGGCATCGTCCGCCGGAGCTCCCTGCTGAACTCTACTTCCATGTTCAGAGGGAGAAAAGCTGGTGGCGGGGTCAAGTCATCACCCGCGATGTCGATGCCGTGCTGGAACTTCTTGAGATGAAACTCCAAGGTTGCCCCCGCCATGTTGTACTTCAGCCCGGTCTCGACCCAGTCGTCGTCCATCACACTGTTGAAGGCCCAAGCGAGTTTTTCTCTCCTCTTCAGCGGTGCCCACCTGTTGACCAGGAAATTGCAAAATACCGCCTGAGGAGTTAATCCTCCCTCCACGCACTGGCGGATCCTTGTCAGAGCAGGATTGAAGGCATCCGACAGCACCGGAGCTTCACTCCAGACTGCAGTGTCGATGTTGGGGAGGCCTTCGGGCAGCTCCAGCTTCTCGTGCTCCTCCACCCGGATGACTATCCAGTCCTTCTTCCAATCATCCCACTTTCCAGAGGGAAATGACCGGAGGTACTTGAATGGGCACTTCTTGCGCTTCACGAAGTAGTAGAAGCCAAGGTACCCATTACTCCTACTGGTGGTATGGACGGTGAAGAAGGTCTGATAGAGTTCAATGCATGGGGGGATGCCCACCCACATTTCACAGAAGTGGATGAAGACAGACACAAGAAGAATGGAGTGGGGGCCAAGGTGGTACAGCTGCAGACCATAGAAGTTTAGAGCATGAAGAAAAAGAAGGAAAAAGGTGGGATCAACCCCACCATGGCATACGAAGAGAAATACACCATTTCGCCGGCGTGCTCCTTCTTGAACGGGAGCTCTCCCCCGATGCAGACCAGGCGGTTGAAGAAGTCTGGGGACCATCCCATGAGGGCCCGAACCTTCTTCAGGTCACCTTCGGTCTTCAAACGGCTCTCGCGGAGACCTAACTCCATCGCGGCACAACAAGGCAAGAGAGGAAAAGCGAGCACCAGTTGGGAGTTTGAGCGCAAGATCAGATGAGAGGCGTAAAAAAACCTAGATGGTGCGCGCTTTCCTTCTTAAGTAAGCCCTCGCAACGCTTGGATGGATACCGCAAGGAAGTCGAAGATACTACTCAAAAATTCCACCCAGCCGATGACAAGAGGGCCCAGGACCACCCAGACGATCAAGTCGAGGTTCTTACCCAGGCGAACGGTTGTCATCATGAGGCGGGAAGCCCGAAGGCGGCGGCCTGACAAGGCGTGCGGAACCGATACGATTTTCGTATCGGGAACCGATGACCTTCAATTGCGTGAGATCTGCACGCCAAAGATCTCATCTGCCGCACACGAGATATGCCACGCGGCGAGGATTTAACTCCAAACCATCGCCAACGGCACATCTGAGGACCTTTGAAGACTCAGTTCAAAAGTCGAAGGATGGACCCACCTCCGGTGGAATGACTTCACCCAAGGGGTCTTCCCCAGAGGTGGGCCCAGGGGGCCACTGTCGGTAACCTGGGTACCATATACCCCTTGGGATTGCAAAGATCTCAAGGGAATATCATCTACTTGATTTGAAGACCTTCGGAGGCCCACATGTTAGACATAATCGGACCCGCATCCCCAACATGGTTAGTCCCAGGGTCGCCACATGTACTATCAAACCGGAGCTACCACCCACAAGGGGGAAGCTCCGGGCTATGTACCATAGCAGCACCCCCAGACCTAACCCCAGACCGAGGGAAGCTCCGGAACTGACACGTGTTAGGTGGAACCGGACCTATCTATTCCCCATAGTACGCTCCAGAGCTGCCACGTGTCCAACTGTCAGATCTTCAGCCTCCAACCTCCGGAAGACTTCACAACGGCTCCGGATCTTCAAAGGGGAATCAAGGACTTCAAGACCCGATTAAGTGTCATTAATACTATATTAATGACACACGATCGGACGACCTTAATTACCAGTAACGGTGCTATCAAAGCTCGTAACTCGGTTATTAAGGGTAATTAAGCGCATCAAATGTGTATCAATATTAGTAACCGCCGGGGCCACATGTCGGGCCAGGCTAACTTGTAACGGCCTGCCCTTGTACTATAAAAGGACAGACCGACGATACATAGAGGGGACTGGACGCTCACTCGAGACGCTCACTCTACACTCTCAACTTACGTTGAACTCATACATCCAATACAACACCAACACACCCCGTGGAGTAGGGTATTACACTCAGGCGGCCCGAACCATGTAAATCTTTGCGTCTCCTGCGCCGTTTTACATATCACCATCTTGAATCTCCGCGCGCCCACACCGAACCTCAAACTCCTCCAACACTATAGTAGGTTCGGGAGATCTGCCGGATCAAAACCACCGACACAGTCTACGACAGATTTGTGAGCAAAATAAAACCATTGTTTATAGAGTCATACACCGTACATTTTTTTAGAGCACAACGCCTTACCTGTCTTGCCACTGTGATTCAAAAGAACCAGCACTACCCACTGTATGCGCTACCGGAAACTGGGCTTCATGGTACACACTCCTAACTGAGTAACTGACAACACAACACACACATTAAGCATGCGTACACACCTGAACAAACATACAAAGGTATGTGCTAAACACACTACGACTCAACAGAAACAAGACAACCAGCCACAACGTGAACTACCATGTTTCAGCTTTTAACAAATCCATACACTGATATTTATTGTAACACTGTAGTTTTAAAAAAAACAAAGAAAAGAAAATTTTAATATATTAATTAAGGAAGAAGTAAAAAGAAACAAAAAAGAAAAAAATAGCAAAAGCCTTTATAGGTCTAAACCCGAAGGCCCATCTCTTGCTCCCTTTCTTTCTTTTTCTCATGCCGGCCAAAGGCCCAGCCGTGCCCTTCCCTCCTCTCTCTCCCTGCCGTGGGCCAACCCTGTCAGTCCCGTCTTCCTCCAACCGCCACACGCCCGATGTCTTGCCCCTCCGCGCGACAACCGCCGGCACCCGCGCCTCAGCAACCGCCGCTCGCTCGCAACTGCTTGCCCCCCCGTCAAATAACCGGCCTTAGGATTCAATCCAGTTCCTCTGCATTCCCCATTCTTTTCTCCACCCGAAACCCTAGCACCACCGCCAGGTATGTGACCACCATTTCCGTTGATTCGGCCTCCCTTCCTCCCTTGTAATGCTTCCATCTCGTTCACCGTGTTCCTAGGAGCTCGCCGGACATCTTCTCTCGGGGGGGGGGGGGGGGGGGGACGCCTTCGTGATGCCTACTTCATCGATGGCCGCTGGATTCTGCCGCCTCTCACCATCGCTGCCATGTCTCCGCTCTATTCCGAACATCATGATGCTACTCGATGAGCACACTTCACCCTCCTATCTCCATTTAGTCACAGGAGCATAATTTTTCGCTTTGTAGTAGCACAATTTGGCCGCCGTCGACAAGAACGCCATCGCAGGGCATGGCGCCGCAATGTGCCGCCACCATGGCCGCCGTTGGCGACGTGGCCACTTGGTGGCCGGTCATCTCAAACGAACGGCTAAGATTTAAAAGTGATATACCCTTTCTCGATATAAAATCCGAACCCTTCATTTTGGCAAATAGGCTAAAAGTACGAGTTTACATGCAAAGATTTGTGCTTAAACCGATACACCATGATACACCTCGGTACACACTATCCGAACTTGTCTCAGTGCATATTAGGAGTAATGTTGTTACTGTCGATAAGTCTGGATTGTCTGAACTTTTCAATGTATTTTTGGGAGTAACGTTACCCTCGATGGTTTCGGACTGTCCGAACTTTTCAATGTGTTTTGGGAGTAATGTTACCCTTGATAGTTTTGGATTGTCCGAACTTTCATTGTTTGTATCAAGAGTATTAGTTACCCCGCAGAATTTTCATAATGAGTTCGGTTGGTCTGTCTTGCTCTGTTTTATCTTGAAATATTTTCGAACTTGCTTTTGGCTTATGGAAATATTTTCTTAGTATTCATTTGCTAAGTTTTTGGTGTGTTTTGGTGGTTATGGCTGATATCATTTTTTATATTGTTTGCAACATGCTTATGCGAGGTGCTCACATAAGGTGTTGTGGTTATCGAACTAATATGAGTCAAGTCGAGGACTTGTTCGGAATGTTTGTTTGTTTGTTCATGTGCACGTGTTTCTTGAGGTCAAGACATGGCTGGTGATGCGATCCATTGAACTAGTCTTAGGTAGAAGATGAGTTTCAATCACCAAGTTTAGGAGGAACTGTGGTTGAGTCGATCGGGAGTTCACGCAACATGTTTGAGTCAAGAACAATGCATATGAAGGTATCCTTGATGTACTTGGAAGGTGTTTGCACATGTGCAAGGGATGCATGTACGTGGCAACATGGTTCCAAGACATGGTGAAGAGATATGGACTTGAAGATGTAGCCGGAAAGGTCCAACCGGCGGGATTACGCCTCAGGCTGCGGCAGAGGTGGTTATGGTTCGAATATGGAAAGCTTCGAGTCGGTTATGGTTAGATTTTGTAGTGGTCACTAAGTTGAGTTGTTTTAGGAATGTTTGGGACATTTCTAAGGTGTTTGGAAGTCTTAAGATTGTGTCTATCCGTGTATAGAAGAGTCTTGACCAGTTATGGAAAGTTTCGGTTGAAACTGGGTAGGATTAGAGTCCTGGTTAGGATTGAGTTGGTCTTAAGGCTGGTTATATAGGCAAGGGAGACCAGAGCTCATGGAGTACAACTTTGGGGCTGTTCCTCTTGTGTTTTGATTAATAAAAATTCATAGTTTAGAGGATCTTTTATGCCTTGTTCGCCCGACTTGATTTTGCCAAGTCTTTCTCGTCGAGTTTATCCGCGCTGCCCGACCTTTCTTCGATGTTTTTATCGTAACTCGAGTTTTACATATCCAATTGACGTGATTATATTTTTTTGTCTTCACAACTCAATAATATATCATCTATGAAAATTTCACGGTCATTGGATTTGTGGGTTGTGAGTTACACGAGTTTCTTTGCAGTGAAGTAGATCTGTTTGATCTCTATTAGAACATTTGACCTTTGCTCATGGATTTGGTCATAACTTGAGTTTTACTCACAGTTTTCTCATGGTTCTTGTTGTCGTGTCTTAGTGACTTGATTCTCTACAATCTGCACTGGTTTTTCACATTTTGAACACGGTGGAAACACTCACACACACGGTTTCTCTATCAGATTGATTTTTTGCTGAGAGGTTTTTGTTGCTTCCCTGAAAAAGTTTTAATCTACCATTCACCCCCTCTGGTAGCTTTTCACTCGCTCTCTGCTCCTACAGGTTGGGATCATTATTAGAATCATATTGGTATTATTACATTGCTATTATTATTATTATGGTTGGGAATATACACCTAGAGGTAGGTTGCTAATGAAAGCTAAAGATAGGTGTAATGCTTAGTGCTTAAACCATTATCACCCTTTTCTTTTGATTGGCCTTTATGTCATTTATTTCCCACACTTGTTGAGTACCCGATGTACTTATGCGCTTGCTATTATTTTCCATAAATGTTGCTCAGTGAAAAGAAGATTCAACGAAGGCAATTTATATTGAAGACGGTGCGTAGAAGGTTGCTTTGCTGCCAGTCAGTTTTCCTTTGTTTGCCCTAGAGTTTTCCTCTGCCACTGCTATTCAAAACTCTCTTTAAAGGTATAAATGTTGTTTGTATTCGATATATAACTTTTTATCACTATTGGTCTTACATGTATGATGAAACTGATCCTGGCATACATGTAGTTTGCAGCTGGTTTTATTCTTCATAAAACCGGGTGTAACATTTATTTTGAACTCCCCTTATAACAACAAGATTAACTTAAACAAATGTGCACAACTCACTATCCCGTGGTTCTAGTGACGCGTGCTCCATACAGGACTTGGACTGTAGCCAGAGCCGAGCAGGAGACGTAGGCGGAGCTGCCTCACTGCAACTTGTGTATGCGTGCCTCGTCGAAGTGGAGCTGGTCACAGCAAGGCCAGCGACCTCAGCTAGGTGCCGGCCTCATGCATGAACTCCGGTTCCACACCCCTGTGCTGTCGGGCTGCTGGGACAACGGAGGAGAAAGACCCGGTGGCGCTTAAACTTGTAAAATCCCACTTCTTGTGCAATCAAATCAACAATCTCTGTTCAAATATATCCTTGCTGTTCAGATCAGTTCCTTACTTGATCAAGCATGTTTGTACAATCAAATCAAATTGATCACTTAATTTCAAATTTTTGTCATCACAAAAGGTGATCCAAACTGCTATTGCAAATTTCAACTTCTGATCTGTCAATTTAACAATATGAGTCCACCATTGGATTCCCCATCATGCAAATTGTACCCCAGCCAAGTTTCATAATTTTCAGAGATCAATTACTATTGAATTCAATAGGTGCAGTGAAACCCATTTGAATTCAGGTTCAAATTTGAATTCGAATGTAATTTGGCTAAGTAAGGATTTGAACTGCCAAATTGAATTCCACATATTTGAATTAGCATTCCAGAGAAATATTTAGGTTTTTGGGCACAAGCTGGTAGGGAATTTAACTCAGAAGAGAAGGATAAGGAGGGGGAATTCATGGGTCCCACCAGTCAGCCTCTCATTCCCTCCTCTATTTTCCATGTTGTCTCACCGAGTGACACCTATCTCCATGCAAATGCCAGCAGCTGAGTGCTTGCCTGATTGAAGACTTGCTCGTGAAGGTAACCAGGCAACCACCCAGGTCGAGGCTATCCTCATTTACGGTGCAACACGGTAGTCTCCTCTGTTTCCTTCTCATCATCGATGCTGCCTCTGCTCCTTTAAAAATTCGAGCTGCACAGTGGAGTTTGATTTTTCTCCTTCGTACTTGAGTCTGCTTTGGTGTTATGCGCAGCTGGGTGATCATTCTTCTTGCCAGCTTGAGCGCTCCCGAAGTCGACCGAGGCGAAACTGTGGCCGCCGGCGCTCTGTTTTTCCTGCAGCTCCAATGTTCACCGTCGACCCGGCGCTACACGCCGTTTCTCATCCCTGACCATAAAGAAAAAAGGTGTGCCGTAGCATCAAGAATATTCCCTTAAAGTTTCAGCTCATGCCATGCCTCCTAGTCGATTTATTTCCAAGTTTCCGGATGAGGTTTTCATATGAACAGAGCTAGGTCTCGGCCGCAATTCATTTTCCACATTTGATTATCGCTTGTGGCCGTGAGATTTTATGCTCCACATGTCCCTACACATCTTTTGGAAGAATAACCAAAGCAAATCATCGAGTATAGGCTCTGGGAATCAAGTTCTTCTAGCCGGCAGCACAAATGGGCAAGGTCGCCGTCGACCTCTCCGTTCCGAGGCGTTACACTGTCATTGATCCCATCTCCCACCGGCCTACGACCTCAGGAACAATTTGGAAGTTTTACTGTGCAAAATTATCCACCAGCGGCTAGGGCCGGCATGGACGGAACCCTAGCCGGCACTGCCGCCGTCAAATTGCCTCCTCCGGCCGTTTATTGCTGTTTCTGACCAGTCCTTGGTTTTCCCCATGCGGTATTAGGTGGGGGCAACAAGCCCCGAGGGCCGAGTGCCCTGGAATGGGCTCCGGCGAACGGCCACCATCGGGCGCTGCCAAGCGCTGCTCCTGGCTCTGCAAGTCGCGAGGAGGAAGACGACCCGGGTGGGCCAGGGCCGTCAGCGAGTATGGTCGAGGCCCCGGATCTGCTGTTGTGTTGGGATCCGGTGTGGACACAGCTGAGAAGTCTATAGCCCCATGTGGCTGCAATGCTATTCGAGGATTTTAAACCCGTGGGCCCCCTTGATTATTCAAACTTTTCCAATTCAGTTTTAATTCCAGATTTCCATCAAACTTTGAAATTCAATATCTCCTAGGATTCCTGTCCAAAAATTCCAAAATAAATGTTGTTAGAACCAGGATGATATATAGTTTCAAGTGGGGCACTTGGATCTGTATGAAAATCATTAATCTGTCCTCAATATTTCCATGAAGCAAAATGCTATTGGAATTAATTACTGGTGCTCCATTCATTAAAAACACCTCAAACTTGGCCAGGTAATTCTAAATAATTCCCTCGAGTTCCATCAAAAGTTTCAGGTCCATTTGAGTTGATTTGTATAGCCAAATTATGTTTCCAATCTGTATGTTCCTGAAAATTCCAAAATGTCCAGAAACTTTTCAACAAATTGTCCAAACTTGTAAATTCAATATCTCACAGTATAATGCTTATAAAATTATGAAACCAATTTTGTTGGATCACTCTTTACCTCCTATAAACATAAAATCAAATCTTGGCCATGTCAAAGCTACAGAGTGTTCCTCAAAATTCTGGGAATTGTTTAGGTTCATTGAATTTTATACAACAGAGACTTCCAATAATTGATCCCAATTTTGGCCTGAAACTCACTCATAGTACCTAGTATACTCTGTAAAATTTCCAGAATCATTGGGCTTAATTTCATATACTTAACTGTCTTTCTTTTGAGCTATATCATAATATTGGTATTGATTCCCTTGCATTATTCTTTGCATATCGATTAGTTGCCGAGCTCAAGAGGACCCCGGAGCCACTTGAAGTCATCCTTCTGGAGATTAACTTTGATACCTTCGTGCAGCAAGGCAAATCTTGGTTTGCATTTAAGCGCTATAACAAAGTTTTAATTTGTATCACCTATGTCTAGGGTGAGTTATGTGCATTAGGGCTAAGGTGATTGATAATCCATTGCATGACCAGATCACCCCATGAAGTATTTGGATTGTTGTTAAGTCATCGTGTAGACTATGCTATGATAAATGTTGTATATGAGTCGGTAGAAGTCGAGTAGTTGGAATCTACTCGCATGGCTAGGACTTTTTCACACAAGATGTGTTCAAGATATTGAGTAGTAATCTGAATATGAGACTGGGCAGGGGCGTAGGATGCAGCAAGATGTGGTCTTGCGTGCGTCACCCTGCCTATGTCAATTAAGGACGCATCCATATGCCGCCCTGCTGAGCAAGTTTGAACTATACCGGAGTCATACTGGATATATGAGGTCCAAGAAACCGACGTACCTCGGGATGCCATTGTTTTGTATTTTTTGATCGTCTCAGGATTTCGGCCGCAGCACAGTAGACGGAAACTCGCTTACGACATTTTCACAGTGGAGGGTGCACCGTGAGTGGGAATATTGTCCTAGACGATTGAATCGATTCAACTTCGGTGGGACTTGGGAAAGGTTGCTGCGTACGACATCCGCGGATTGCACCTACGTGGCTTTCAGTATAGGCGTACGCGTCGTGTATTCCGGGTATCTTTGATTCAAATCACCATCCCTAACAGATATGAGTACCACTTGTTCACTAAGTTGTGACGTAGTAATTGAACATTATATTATCATTGTGTTTCTATGTTGTATGTATTAGTATAGTGCTCACTCAATTTATTTCCACCATGGGTATGCAGCATCATGATGAAGCATTTCTTGTTTGATTGTGGAGTTACGATGTTGCCCCGCATAAGGTTTAAGCTGCTGCTAATAAATCTGAAAATAAGGACCCACATTTAGGTGAGTCCATTATGCAAATCTGCCATCCTATGCTGATGTCTTTACCCTCATGTAGAGTTCCATGTTTAGGTGAGATGGTTAAGTCTTGTTGAGCCTTCATGCTCACGGTTGCTACATTAGTTGTTTTGCAGTTACTAACCTCCGATGCTTATGATTATGGTTCTCTGATGAGACTCGGTACTGTCCGAGCGGTATACACATGGGGAACCTTGCCGCTGCTATTTGATCTTCGTGGCTACTGAGGAGCATCCGTGGGCTGGACGGCTTCTCTTATGCTTATTAGACTTGAGTACAAGAGTTATAATCTTATTTTCTGCTGTAGTTTACTTTATGAAAAATATTTTTAAACTGAACAACTTTGCAAGTGATTTATGTAATACGTGTTCCTTTACATGTGTGTTGTTGGGTGCCGCATCACAAGACATCACCCAATGCGATTCTTAGAAAGTGTAGACCCCGATCCCCACAGCCTGGTATGAGAGCCGCATTGGGAATAACACACTTAAAAAGGATTGTATTACAAGATAAATATAGGTTTACGGTGAGGAATCGATAGTAGCCCACATAAGGACTGTTATTAGCATAGTTACTTAAGGTGGCAAAGCTAACATATATGTTATTATATTCTGTAACGATGCTCCAACATCAGGTAAGAGGTAAGGTACGCCACCGCAAGCAGATCAATTGCGGTAAGCTCGCCGTACGAGAGGTAGTACGAGGATTTCCCCCCATGGCTTGGCACGGTAGTTAATCTGAGTCTCTGAACCTTTTCATGGTTCCGGGAACATATGAAAACGTTGTTCTCCGGTGTGTGTTGAAGTGTTGACTAGGACACTTCCCCCAGTACTACTAAAACGTAGTCCGCGGAGGTTCCTATTCGGTTTGTGCGTGCGGAGATTTAGGAAAAGATGGAGACACAAAGAGTGAAAGCATCTAGGCCCCTTGAGGTACGGTTTCGGTGATTAATGACAACCATTCGATATTACTAATGAATTTGTGAATGCAAGGTCCCAATAACACTCAATCAAATGAAATCAAAATTACATTGGAGACCCATATAAAATCAACTAATGAGATCAAATCGAATCATATGAAGACAAGAAGTGAAAGCTCTAACTTGACATCACTCAATGCTTAAAGACTATCAAAACAACATTTCAAACAAGTGTCAAAGAGGTCGCAAGTTCAAATTCCAAAAGAACAACTCAAAACAACTAGAAGTCAACAAGTTGAACACACCGGATCATCCGATGTTTTATGAGTTGACTACATCGGTCGAGTTGGTTCAACTGAAGAAGAAGACCTCAGACAAATGCACTCACCGGATCATCCGATGTGAGTGGCTCAGTGACATCGGTCCATCAGCACAGATTGCAATACCATTGGACCAAGTGAAGCACCGGATCATCTGATGTACAAACTTACATACATCGGTCGATCACTCCAGTAAAGCTTCAAGATCAAGCAAATTCTGGAGGAAGAGCCACCGGATCATCCGATGAGAAGACAGGTCAACATCGGTCATATCTGACACAGTGACATCAGCTAATTTGGCTTTGACTGATGATAACTGAAGGGGAGACATCGGATCATCCGGTGTTCGCAGAGAAGTGATGTCAGCCTACTTTTCCAACGGCTATTTCGTGGAGGATGGCTATTTATACCCCTTCAACCTGTCAAATCGATATGACTTGAAGCCCAGACATACTCTACACATCCTAGAGCATTCAAGACATAGAGCTACCACTTTCACATCATTTGTTCATCATTTGTACACCAAGAGATAGGCTAGAACTAGCTAGAGATATTGCTCGTGTGCCTCCATTCTTGGTGATTGGAGTCTCTAGCGTAGTGAGAGCCATAAGGGAGTGTTCCTTGGTGTGTGTGACTTCCGGAGCTTGCCATTGTGGAATCCCGGAGGATTCAAAGTGTACAAGGCTTGAGCTCCACCTTGCCAAAGTTGGCGAACGGAGAAGAATAGTGAAGACCCCCTTATCTCGGTGACTTGGGAGTGGCAAAACCCTTCGGTGGGTGCCACAACGTGAATGTAGGAAGATCCTTGTGATCTTACCGAACCACGGGATAAACTCCGTGTCCCTTGAGCGTTTGCATCCCTCTCCCTTTTTACATTTATGCAATCTTCATTCCGCAACTTATAATTTACATTGATTGCATAGATTAATCGCATAGGGAATTGGGCTTTAAGTTGTTAGTTTTTAATTGCCTTAAAATTTGAAAGAAAGCCCAATTCACCCCCCCTCTTGGGCGTTTTGATCCTTACAATTGTTATCAGAGCCTTGTTGCTCATTGGATCATTCTAGCTTCACCGCTAGAGAGCTAAAATGGCCAAGAATGGGGGTTCGGTTCCTACCTTCGAGGGCAAGAACTTTGCCTATTGGAAAGCACGCATGCGTGCCTACCTAGAGGCTATTGCTCCCGAAGTTTGGGAAGCGACCCATGCGGGGTTTGGAGATCTTAATTATGTTGGTGATCAACTAAAATGGGATGCTAAGGCTAGAAATGCTATCTATGAATGCATAAGTCAAGACGTATTTGCTAGAATTGCTAGTAAAGAGAAAGCTTGTGAAATTTGGGCATGTTTAATTGAAATACATGAGGGCTCATCTCGTGTTAAAGAACTCAAATATCACTTGCTAAAATCCAAGTATGATGAATTCAAAATGCTTCCTCATGAGAATGTTAACCAAATGTTTTCTCGTTTAAATGTGCTCATTGAGGAGATTAACGCACTTGACATTGCTTCTCTTGGTAAGGGACTTATCAACCGCAAGATCCTCATGCTTCTACCCAAGCCCAAGTACAACATTATCAATTCAATGCTCCAAAAAGAATCACTTGACAACATTGAAGTCTCGGAGCTCATTGGAGAAATTCATGCTCATGAAATGAGCGTACTTGGAATGATGGAGGAGTCATCGTCAAAAACCATTGCTCTCAAGGCTTCAACCAAGAAGACAACTCCCAAAAAGAAGAAAGTGGTTGAGCCTAGCTCAAGTGAGGAAGAGCAAGCAACAAGCGAAGAAGACGATGATGAGCTTGCGTTGATGATGAGAAAATTCTCACGTCTAAACTCCAAGATCGCAAAGAAGGGATACTCTTTTGATCCCAAGAAGAAAGCCTTCCTCCCAAGAAAAGATGAAAACAAGACATGCTATAATTGTGGTGATCAAGGCCACATATCATATGATTGTCCAAGACCGGACAAGAGGAAGGACAACCACAAGGGAAAGCATCGAAAGCTAGAAGAAAGTGATGAAGATGAAGAAGAGGTCAAGCCCAAACGCTCCTTTGGAAAGAAGAAATTTGACAAAGGCAAGAAGACCAAGCTCTTTCCAAAGAAGAGAAGAGGGCCTCAAAAAGTCTTCATGTGCGAAGCCAATGAGTGGATCACGGATGAAGAGTCAAGCGACGAAGAGAGTGAAGATGAAGAAAACTTGGCGGGGCTTGCCATTGTCAACAAGGATAACTCACCTCTTCGTCCACCTCCTATGTGCCTCATGGCAAAAGGTAACACTAAGGTACGTGACGATTCTAGCGATGATGATGATGAGCTCTCCCCCGATGAATTAGCATCTATGATTAATGAATACCATGTCATCATCAAAAGGGAGAAGAGCAAGGTTAAGTCACTTGAACAAGCTTGTGCTAAGCTTGAGAGTGCGAAGCTCGATTTGCATGACAAGTATGTAACCAGACTTAAAGAGCATGACACGCTCAAATTACATGTCAAGCAAATCGAGGAGGAAAATGCTCAAATCAAGCTTGATCATCATGAGCTTGACTTAGCAAACCAAGCACTCTTGGGAAAGCACAATGACTTGGTTCAAGAACATAAAATGCTTAATCTTGCTTATGAAGCAATTGAACTAAAAATGAAAAACATGAAAAAGGAAACCCTTGATGGCAAAGCATCAACTATTTCACATACCACTAATATTTTGGATAAGTCTTTGCCGTTGAAAGCAAACCCTAGGGAGAAGGAGTTGATGGACGAAATTGAAAGTCTCCGCACTAGTGTGGCAAGACTCTCTAGGGGGGAGGACAAGCACAAGGAAATCCTCTACCAACAAGCTAAAGGCTTCAACAAGAGAGGACTTGGATCCTTCCCGGTACTCAACAAAGGAAAGGTGCCCTCACCGGAGCTTAGGACAAGCTTCATCAAAGAAGTTGGTTCCTATTGTCAACATTGTGAGGTCACCGGACATCACACGAGGGAGTGTCCTCTTCCCAACCGTCCTTCTCCCAAATTGCCTCCTAACTACAAATCTACTTTCAATGATTACCACTATCTCTTGAGCAAAGTAGGTGGCAAGGTGAAGGCAAGGTTCATCAGCAAAGACATTAAGGGCATGAAGGGGAAGCTCCCCAAGCAACTTTGGGTCCCAAAATCACTTGTATCACACATACAAGGACCTAAGTTGGCTTGGGTGCCTAAACTCAAAAACTAACTTCATGTGTGTAGGTGAACTACAAAGCCGGAGGAAAGCATTGGGTACTCGATAGCGGGTGCACTCAACATATGACCGGCAATGATGGTATGTTCACCACCATAGAGAACCCCAACAATCATGAACAAGCCACCTTTGGTGACAACTCAAAGGGGAAGGTAATTGGTTTAGGTAAAATTGCTATTTCGCATGATTTGTCCATTTCTAATGTGCTATATGTTAAGTCACTTAGTTTCAATTTACTTTCTATTGCACAACTATGTGATCTTGGACTAACGTGCACCTTTGACAAGAATGGTGTTGTAGTAACTAGTGAATCAAGCAAAGAACTAATCTTCAAAGGTTTTCGGCATGGACATCTTTACTTGGTGGACTTCTCCAACAAGGATGCTAGCTTGACCACTTGTCTTTTCACTAAGACAAGCTTGGGTTGGCTATGGCATCGACGCATTGCTCACATTGGGATGAGCAAGCTCAAGAAGTCGTTCAAGCTTGGGATGGTGACCGGCGTGAAGGATGTCACATTTGAGAAGAACAAGCTTTGTAGCGCTTGTCAAGCCGGGAAGCAAGTTGCTTCACACCACCCAATGAACACAATGGTGTCAACCTCCAAGCCACTTGAACTACTCCACATGGACCTCTTCGGACCGTCCACATATCAAAGTCTTGGTGGTAACTTCTATTGTCTTGTTATTGTTGATGACTATTCTAGATATGCTTGGACTTTGTTTCTATGTGACAAGGGTGAAACTCTGGAAGTCTTCAAGACCTTTGCTAAACGTGCTCAAAGGGAATTTCAACTTCCCATCATCAAGGTCCGGAGTGATAACGGCACCGAATTCAAGAACTACAACATTGGGGAGTGGTGTGACCGTGAAGGCGTGAAGCATGAGTTTTCGGCCACATACACCCCTCAACAAAATGTGTCGTTGAAAGGAAGAACAAGACTCTCATCACCCTTGCTAGAGCAATGCTTGATGACTATGGCACATCGGAGAAGTTTTGGGCCGAAGCAATCAACACGGCGTGCCATGCCGCTAATAGGGTCTATCTTCATCGACTACTTCAAAAGACCCCATATGAGCTCCTCATTGGGAGAAAGCCCAACATCTCCTACTTCCGAGTCTTCGGGTGCAAATGCTACATCTACCACAAGAAAAGGCTCGGTAAGTTTGAAAGAAGGTGTGATGTTGGTATCTTTCTTGGTTATGTGTCAAACTCAAAAGCATATCGAGTATTCAACCAAACCTCCGGTTAGTTGAAGAAAGTTGTGATGTTGAGTTTGATGAGACTAATGGCTCCCAAGAGGAGAGTTTTGGTCATGATGATATAGATGATGAGCCTCTACGAGAAGCCATGAAAAACATGACCATTGGAGACATCAAGCCCGAAGTTGAGGAGAGCCATGATCAAGGGGGAGCATCAAGTTCCAACATCAACACCTCCATGGCGCCTCAAGTTGATGAAGAAGAAGAAAAAGATGATCCATTGCCAATGCAAGATTCACAAGCTACACAACATCAACTAGAAGAAGAAGAAGTCCAAGATCAAGTCCAACCACAAGACGAGCAAGATGCTTCACCACCGCCAAGTGCTTCACAATCACTTATGAGGCATGGACGCATCTCCAAGGCGCATCCGATTGATCAAATCATCGGAAGTCCGTCACGGGGAGTAAGTACTCGTTCTCGCCATGTCACTTCGTTTTGTGAGCACTACTCTTTTGTTTCGTGTGTAGAACCCACTCATATAGAGGAAGCACTCCAAGATCCAAATTGGGTGATGGCTATGCAAGAAGAACTCAACAACTTCACCCGCAATGAAGTTTGGGTGTTGGAGGAGCGACCCAAGGACAAGAACGTCATCGGAACGAAGTGGGTATACCGCAACAAGCAAGACGAGAATGGCGTTGTGGTCCGCAACAAGGCAAGACTTGTGGCCAAGGGTTTCTCACAAGTTGAAGGACTAGACTTTGGAGAAACATTCGCTCCGGTCGCTCGGTTAGAAGCTATTCGTATACTCCTTGCTTTTGCTTCGCATCACAATATAATGCTTTATCAAATGGATGTTAAAAGTGCCTTTCTCAATGGTTATATTAACGAGCTTGTTTATGTTGAGCAACCTCCCGGTTTTGAAGATCCGAGGAATCCTAACCATGTGTATAGGTTACACAAGGCGCTCTACGGGCTCAAGCAAGCACCTAGGGCATGGTATGAACGTCTAAGGGACCTCTTGGTCATGCGAGGATTCAAGATCGGGAGGGTGGACACTACACTCTTCACCAAGGACATCGACGGGGATTTATTTATTTGTCAAATTTATGTCGATGATATTATTTTTGGCTCAACTAACAAATCTCTTAGCCATGAGTTTGGCACCATGATGTCTAGGGAATTCGGCATGTGAATGATTGGAGAGCTCAACTTCTTCCTTGGATTTCAAATCAAGCAACTTCAAGAGGGGACCTTCATCTACCAAGAGAAATACACCAAGTACCTCTTGAAGAAATTTGAGATGGGAGATTGTAGCACAAGAAGTACTCCAATGGCGACAAATTGTCATCTCGACGCGGACTTGGACGGTAAACCTATTGATCAATCTCACTACCGTTCCATGATTGGTTCATTGTTATATCTTACCGCATCTAGGCCCGATATTATGTTTAGTGTGTGCTTGTGTGCTCGCTTTCAAGCGGCACCTAAAGAATCGCATAAGAAGGCGGTCTTTAGGATACTTCGATATCTCAAGCATACCCCAAGTGTAGGTTTGTGGTACCCCAAGAACGCTAGTTTCCACCTCTTGGGATACTCAGATTCGGACTTTGCCGGATGCCGTGTGGATCGCAAGAGTACCTCCGGTGGGTGCCACTTACTTAGGCGTTCCCTAGTATCTTGGTCAAGCAAAAAGCAAAATTACGTGGCCTTGTCCACCGCGGAGGCGGAGTATATAGCGGCTGGTGCATGTTGTGCCCAAATTCTATATATGAAGCAAACCCTTTTGGACTTTGGAATTAAATTTGGTTGTGTGCCTCTCCTTTGTGATAATGAAAGTGCAGTTAAGATAGCTAGAAACCCCGTTCAACACTCCCGCACTAAGCACATTGATATTCGCCATCACTTCTTGCGGGATCATGAGGCTAAAGGAGACATCTCTTTGCAAGGTGTTAGATCCGAAGAACAATTGGCGGATATCTTCACAAAACCACTTGATGAGAAAACTTTTTCTAGACTTAGAAGTGAATTAAATGTGCTAGATGCATCTAACGTCATGTAAGTTGCCATGTTCATGTAAGGATGCATATCATATAGGTCTTGTCTAACTCCCAAAGGATAGGGGCGAGCTAGAAATAGTTTTCCCTGAGGAAGCCTTTGGAAGGTTTAAACTTGGCAAGATAGATTTATTTTATGCCTTGCATGATCCCTGCCATATAGACTTGCACTCATATTTAAATTTCTTGCACTATAATTTGTTTGGCATTGCATACGATATATTGTCACAAAGGGGAACCCACCTCATGAGAAGGAGACTTGTTTGAAATACAATATCTCAACTCATATAAGGTGGAAAGAACAAAATGTTAGGTACGTCAATGCCTAGAGGAACCTGCTTCAAAGAGATAGAAGTCTTCATACTCTACCTCACAAAGCATGGGCCTTACATTTTATTTGGATATTTTCCTCCATTTTTCTCGGTGTTCCATTTGCATTAAGGCCTAGCCAAGTTATTGGCATATTAGCTTTTTGAGGGGTAAGGGGTTGCCCAAAAAGTCCTAAGACATGTGTTTCTCTTTGATTGTTTGTTTGGTCAAAGGACATATATGGGATGTTTTTGTTCTGTTGTCATCGGATTATCCGATGCCTAAGCCAATCCCTTATCGGACCAATAGGTGTTCATTCTTCAAGGGCCAGTTCAGTCTGAATTTCAATTGATCCGACGAGTTCATTCGGAAAAACATCGGTCCATCCGATGTGCACTCTTCTGGAGCTGTGGTCAATTCAACCGATGTTTACTTCCTCCTTCGTCGGACCATCCGGTGTAAACATCATTCTTTTGAACACCCTTACTGTGATATTCGACCGATGATCAAAACCCTAGACGTCGGTCCATCCGGTGTCAACAACAATTTTTGAATATCCTTTCTGTGGCATTCGACCGATGTTCACTTCACCTAGCATCGGTCCATCCGGTGTTAAAATAACAGCTAGGGTTTGGGTCCCACTATTTAAACCCGTGCGCTGCCGCTGCTTTCTCTCTCCCGACTTCCCTCTCGCCCGCGCACCGCCGCCTCTCCCTACGTCCGCCGGTCGCCGCCGCCACCGCCCTAAGCGCCACCGCTGTTGTCCCCGGCCGCCGCTGCTCTCAGCACCACCGCCAAGCACCGCCGCCGCTTGCAGCGCCGCCGCCTAACGCCGCCGCCACACACCCGCGCCGCCTCACCTCCAAGCGCCGCGCCGCCGTCTCCACACCTCACCACCACGCCCAAGCGCCGCCGCCGCCTCTCTCCACCGCCACAGCCTCCCCACGCACAAACCGCCCCTCTCCATCTTCTCCGTGGTGCCTCCCGAGCTCCATCGCCGCTAGGGTTTCGACCGCGACACGTTTGTCGTTTCTCCGTGCGCTTGACCCCATAAAAGCTCAACTCGGCGATTGCAATGGCTCGCGACAGGAAGAACAAGGGCAAGGCCATCGCGGAGCCCGCCACGAAGAAGCAAAACCTATCCAAAGAAGAAAAGAAGGCGTTGATGCCGCTCGCGCCGCCGAGGAGCGTGAGTGTGGCCGAGGAGGGTACCTGAGGATCCGCGAGGCTCGTCCGAGGCAGCCTCCCGTGATCGACGACTCCGAGGCTGAAGAGGAGCCGGTTGAGCCTCTCGTCCGCCGGCGCTCAGCCCGGACACGTGGGGGTCACACCGAGGCTGCTCCTCGTCCGAGACCGACGGCAGCCGACCGTCGTGAGGACAGGGAGGCCGAGAGGGCCATCAAGGAGATGAACACGGCAGTCCGTGTCGGTGAGGGAGTCCGTCTCACGGACTACCGGAAGATGAAGGCCAAGCAACTTCGGAAGCTCAGATGGAGTGTGTTGCTTGAGGAGTGGTACCCGCAGCCCCGGGAGGCTATGGTAGACAGTCGATTCTGGACGGTCACGCAGGCGTATCTCTACGAGACCTACAGACGCCGTGGCCACAAGCTGTTCCAACATAACTACATGGATTGGGATCAGCTTGCCATAGCCGCAGGGACAGAGATCAGGCCGTTCTTTGAGAGATACAGGGGCCTGGTGCAGCTGCTGTCATATGAGAGGAGTGCCTACGTAGAGGATTGGGTCCGCGTGTTCTACGCCACCCTCTACGTCCCTGAGGGCAGACGATCCATTTACTTCATGTTCATGGGTCAGCATTACCATCTGACACGGCAGACGCTGGGACAGCTGCTTGGAGTAGACTTACACGACATCTGCATACATGAGAGAGTCTACGGTCAGGCAGACCCGCCGAGGAGGCCGCTCACTGGAGGAGTGGCTCCTGCTCTGGAGGAGATCAGATCACTCTTTGGACCTACTTTCTCTCCAGACCAGCCGAGAGTCCCGGCCTTGCTGACTCCTGCAGCGCGCACGGTGCACCTTGCCCTGCGTTGCTCTCTCCTGCTGAGGTCCGGCCATCTTGAGGGTTTCACTAGCCTCCAGCAGACGATCCTGTTCTACATCATGAACGGGATGGACTTTGATATAGTGGATGTCCTCATCTACGAAATGGAAGATGTTATCACATATGGTGTGGGCATGATGAGGCAGCTAGTCTATGGACACTGGATCAGCTACCTCCTCACTATGATGGTTCCCGAGGAGTCTGCCGTACACGATCGTCTCTCTGACGAGAGTGTGACACGGTTCGGACATTACCGTGCCCCCGCTCCTGGAGACCGCCGCCTTGGCCGTCCAGTTCAGTGCCAGGTCAGGGCCCGATTGACTGAGGAAGACTGGTCTGACCTTGAGAAGGAAGATGAGCGTCTGGCTGAGGCAGAGGCTTAGGGAGGAGACTTGCAGCACGTCTGGTCCGAGAGTGACACAGACGAGAGTGTCGAGGAGTACTTCCCTCCTCCTCCACCCAAACCGAGGCAGCACGACACCGAGGCAGGAGGATCAGCTGCTCCACCGCCGACACCACCTCCTGTGTCCGAGGCGCAGGTGTCACAACCATCAGAGTTGTCGACACTACTCCAGCAGATGATAGAGCAGCAGCGCCAGGACAGGCTCGCTGCTGAGCAGGCCAGGGCAGAGCAGGCTGCTCACCTGGCACAGCTGCAGAGGCAGCAGCAGGAGCTTCAGCTGGAGATCGCCCGACAGAGGCGAGAGGATACGGATCGGTTCACCAACTTGGTCAATCAGATGCACCGCCGTACCCTCGACCAGCAGCAGCAGACTCAGCAGGCCATGATGGGGATCCTAGGGTTGATCACCAACCTTTACACTCAGACCGGGATCGCCCTTCCTCCACAGCAGCCTGGACTGGGAGTGGCTCCAGGTGTTGCTCAGGTGCCTACTACTCCAATTCCTTCGATCAGTATGTCACCACTTGTGGCACCCAGCGCACCGATTCACTCACCTCTGCCGGCGATGACTCTGTTCCAGCAGACGCCGGCATCCGTGATCAGCGCTCCACTTCCTCCAGCTCCAGCTCCACCGGTGCCTCCCGTACCTGCTACGTCCTCTCCAGCACCGACAGCGGACCCCCCAGCTCCCTCCGCTCCAGCAGCTACAACCGGCGACTCCAGCACCGACGACAGCGACGGTGACCAGTTCGTCATCGCGCCCAGCTCTCAGGGTCTGTAGGCTCTCTGATCCCTTTTTGGTGTTTTGATGCCAAAGGGGGAGAAGAGGTAGAGGAGTCAGGGGGAGTGGTAGTAGTAGTCTCAGGGGGAGTTTGAGTTTATTCCTTTGTATTCGTGCTTGAGTGCCTTTTGTAATTTTTAATTAAGCTCTTTTCCGCTTGTCACATTTGCTTATGGTTTTAATCGATTGAGTTTTTCGCGCCATTAATTTCATTTTCTTTCTACAAGCTTAATGTGTCTTATCCTGTATTCATTGCATATCTACTTGTGTATTGTACCATCAAATTCATTATTATTGCGCTTTAAATTATTGTGTTGTCATCAATCACCAAAAAGGGGGAGATTGAAAGCATCTAGGCCCCTTAAGATATGGTTTCGGTGATTAATGACAACCATTCGATATTACTAATGAATTTGTGAATGCAAGGTCCCAATAACACTCAATCAAATGAAATCAAAATTACATTGGAGACCCATATAAAATCAACTAATGAGATCAAATCGAATCATATGAAGACAAGAAGTGAAAGCTCTAACTTGACATCACTCAATGCTTAAAGACTATCAAAACAACATTTCAAACAAGTGTCAAAGAGGTCACAAGTTCAAATTCGAAAAGAACAACTCAAAACAACTCGAAGTCAACAAGTTGAACACACCGGATCATCCAATGTTTTATGAGTTGACTACATCGATCGAGTTGGTTCAACTGAAGAAGAAGACCTCAGACAAATGCACTCACCGGATCATCCGATGTGAGTGGCTCAGTGACATCGGTCCATCAGCACAGATTGCAATACCATTGGACCAAGTGAAGCACCGGATCATCCGATGTACAGACTTACATACATCGGTCGATCACTCCAGTAAAGCTTCAAGATCAAGCAAATTCTGGAGGAAGAGCCACCAGATCATCCGATGAGAAGACAGGTCAACATCGGTCTAAAAACGGTCATATCTGACACAGTGACATCAGCTAATTTGGCTTTGACCGATGATAACTGAAGGGGAGACATCGGATCATCCGGTGTTCGCAGAGAACTGATGTCAGCCTACTTTTCCAACGGCTATTTCGTGGAGGCTGGCTATTTATACCCCTTCAACCTGTCAAATCGATATGACTTGAAGCCCAGACATACTCTACAGATCCTAGAGCATTCAAGACATAGAGCTACCACTTTCACATCGTTTGTTCATCATTTGTAGACCAAGAGATAGGCTAGAACTAGCTAGAGATATTGCTCGTGTGCCTCCATTCTTGGTGATTGGAGTCTCTAGCATAGTGAGAGCCATAAGGGAGTGTCCCTTGGTGTGTGTAACTTCCGGAGCTTGCCAAGAGGATTGTGGAAGCCTGGAGGATTCAAAGTGTACAAGGCTTGAGCTCCACCTTGCCAAAGTTGGCGAACGGAGAAGAATAGTGAAGACCCCCTTGTCTCGGTGACTTGGGAGTGGCAAAACCCTTCGGTGGGTGCCACAACGTGGATGTAGGAAGATCCTTGTGATCTTACCGAACCACGGGATAAACTCCGTGTCCCTTGAGCGTTTGCATCCCTCTCCCTTTTTACATTTATGCAATCTTCATTCCGCAACTTATAATTTACATTGATTGCATAGATTAATCGCATAGGGAATTGGGATTTAAGTTGTTAGTTTTTAATTGCCTTAAAATTTGAAAGAAAGCCCAATTCACCCCCCCTCTTGGGAGTTTCAATCCTTACAAAGAGTTTTACGTGGTTCGAGCCGCTTGAGCGTAATACCCTACTCCACAATGTGTTTATTGATGTATGATATGATGTGGCTTGTCTGTGTATGACCTTAGTTGTCTAATCTCGTGCGGTGCAACCCTTTTATAGTCCAAGGGCTGGCCGTTACATTGTCAGCCTGGCCCGACATGTGGCCCCGGTGGTATTCAATTACCTAATACACGATTTGTATGTATTAAGTGTAGTTAACAGTGTGATACCATGCCTTAATGGCAGCATTACCTGTATTAACAATCCTCTGATCGTGTGTCATTAACATGGCATTAATGACACGCAATTAGGTCTTATAATGGCTGGTTTAACTGCCCCTTGAATGTCCATGCCGTTGGAGATTCGCTAGTCTTCCCATTGTAGATTTAGGTCTGAAGGCCTGACACGTGGCGGCTCCGGAGCTTCCCATTGGGGGGAGGCAGGTACGGAGCCACTATACATGTGGCAACACTCGAGCTTCCCTCTACCGGGGGTTAGGTCCATGGTCACGGGACACGTGGCAAGACCAGAGCTTCCCTATGAAGGGAGTTGGATCCGGCCTCGTGTTACACGTGGAAGTGTCGGAGCTTCTCAATCGAGGGAGATTGGTCTAGTGCGGTGTAACACATGTAGCCTTCGGAGGTCTTCACTTGGACGGGTGAACTCTGTGACTTTTGTTGCGGTATCGTGGGATACCCAGTACGCAGGGTACTGAGAGTGGCCCCCAGGCCCACCTCTGTGAGAAACACTTTGGGGGAGGTCATTCTGCCAGAGGTGGAGCCATTTTTGATTCCCGCGCTACAGCTTCAAAGGTCCTTCTTGTGTTGTTGGGGTAGCGGACAACAGTTAAGCCATCTCCACGTGTCTTCCCTTGATGCGGTCGATGAGATCCTGGCGTGCGGATCTCACGCAATTGAAGGTCGCCAGTCCCCAATACGAAAACTGTATCGGTTCCGCACGCCCTGTCATGCCGCCACCCTCGGGCTTCCGACTTCCCATCATGACAACAGTTCATCTGGGGTAATAACTTCGGCCTTTCCGCCGGAGTGGACCCAGGCCCATTCGTCATTGACAGGGTAGATTTTTGGAATGTGATCTTGATCTCGTTGCAGTTTCCATCCAAGCGTTGCAGAGGCTTACTTAAGAAGGAAAGCCCACACGGTTTGAGGACTCTTTACGCTTTCATTCGAACTTGCGCTTTGAGCCTCCCAACCTTTGCGTAGCTCTTCCATACTTTGCTCTCCTTTGTCGTGATGGAGTTAGGTCTTCCCCGCAGCAAGATCAAGAGTAATGCAGATCTGTCGATGGTCCGGACCTATATGGGGTGGTCTAGCAACTCCTTCAACAATGACATCCGCTTCGGCAAGCTTCCCTTCAAGAAGGAGCGCGCCAGAGATATTGTCTACTTTTTGGCGTTTGCCATGGTGGGGCTTATTCCACCATTTTCATGCTTCTTGCTGATGTTGTTGGACTTCTATGGTCTGTAGCTTCATCACCTCGGCCCCCACTCTTTATTGCTAGTGGCGACCTTTGTCCAATTCTGCAAGATGTTGGTGGGTGTACCGCCGTGCGTTGAACTCTTCCGGAACTTCTGCACAGTCCACACCACCGGGAAGAGTGATGAGTACTTGGGCTTCTATTACTTCGTGAAGCGCAAGAACAGTCCCTTCAAGTACTTGAGAACCTTCCCTTCAAGCAAGTGGGAAAATTGGAAGAAGGATTGGGTGATTATCGCGGTGGAACATTACGACAGGTTGGACCTGCCGACAAGCCTCCCCAATGTTGACGCCGACGCCAGGAATGCAGCTCCGGAGCTGCTAGAAGCATACAAGCCCATCCCGACCAGGATCTGTCAGTGTGTGGAGGGTGGAGTGACCCCTCAAATGTTCTTCGGGAACTTCCTGATGAATCAGTGGGCTCCACTAATGAAGAGGGCATGGCCCACCTGGGCTTTCAACACCGAGATGGACCGCGATCATATTGAAGTTGGCCTCCGGACCAATCTGGATGACGGGGCTTTGAAGCTCCACCTCCAAAATCTTCAACAAAGGACTATCTCCCGCGACTCCTTGACACCTCTGGCAGACTTCCTCTCACTAAATATGGTTCTGGATGTCAGGAGGGAGCTCCAAAAGGTATATCTGGAGCTAGACAATCCTGGCCTGGTGGAGACAAGCAAGATCACCAGGATTGCCATTCCTAGGGCTTCGGAGAGGGTGGCCCCCATTGCTCCAAGCCAGAAGGTTGATGCTATTGGCAAGGGCAAGGGCAAGAGCAAGGACAAGGAGTCAGTTCAATCTTCCAGTCGGAAAAGGAAGATGAGAAATGCTGATGGGAGCTCTCACAGGTTAGCTCCATCTCTAGTAGCTTCTTCCCCTCGACCGAGCATGGCGGGCCACGACTCCTTTGATGACAACGTCCTCAAGGGGCGCTAGCTCCGGTATATCGACCCCGACTCTAGTGCCAACTGCGGGCTCCAGGTACGGAGGTCCTTCCCAGCCGAGGGAGGTCCCAACTGAGGAGACTCCAGCTACGACGGCTAGCTCCCGGCCGAGATCCTAGGTTTTTGCCTCACCAGGTTTGGTGGGCTCTGACTCCGGACCTCAGAAGAAGAAATTCAGCGGTGACTGGGGCGGTAGCATCCCAAGGTAAGCATTGTCATCCCACCTCGAGGTTCTAATCTTGTCTTTATCATGTCTTGAATTTTCCCGATCTTTTGTTTCTAGGGTGTCAAAAAATAAGACTGAGGCTTTGGCAACTGCTGCAGAAACTCAGGCTGAAGCTCCGACGCAGGGGACGAAGATGATGGAAGATCCGACGTTTGAGCTGGAGGTGACTGAAGCTCCGACACCTCTGCCGGAAGTTATCGAAGATCCAATAATTGAACCAGAAGCTATTGAATTTCCGGCTTCTGTGCCAGAAGTTGGTGAAGCTCTGGCCCCTGATCCAGAGATGGTTGGAGTTCCGGCCCCCGAGCCGGGCATGGTTGAGGTCCCGGCCCCAGAGCCAGAGGTGGTGGGGGCTCCGGATGAAGCTGATGCGTCCGTCCCGAAGGTAAATAATCCGGAGGCATCAATGTCGGAGCCAGAGCACCATGAAGAGTCGACGGCAGGTCATCCTCGTGCAGAGCTGATGATTAAAGATCCAGCAGAGGGACTCTCGTCATCGGCCCCGGAGGTTGAAGTTCCCTCGATGGGACCTTCCTCAACCTCAGTGAGGACAGAAGAGCTCCCAGAGGGTGGTCCTGTCACCGCAGAGCCGCAGGGGACCACACTTGTGCCGTGGGACCCATATTTTGTGTTAGAAGACCCCTTGGAGCCGGCAGAGAAGATCCCAGCAGGTCCGGAGCCAATTCCTTTGGCGTTGTCTATTGAAAACACTTTCTCCAGTCTCCGCCAAGTTCAACTCGCCTTCGACCATGAAAATAAGGTCCTTGAAGATTAGTGCCACACCTTGAGGCGTTAGTGCAACAGACTTCATTTCGAGACCAAACTGAGGCAGTCAAGCCTTGCAGATCAGTGAGAGTGGACCGAAAAGGATAAGGCCCAACTGATATACAGGGGTCGCTTGCTAGATGAGCGGGAGGCTTCCATCCGGGCCCTTGACGCGAAATATCGGGAGATTCTCGAGCATGCTAAGAAGAGTAGTGATGCTGTTGAAGATCATCAGGACAACCTCAACAAGCTGAATGATATTCTCCTAAAGCGCCGAGAAGACCTCGATGAGAGGGAAGAGAAGCTCCTGGAGAAGCAGCAGGATATTTTGAAAAGGGAGGAGGAGCTCGCCCAGAGGCTGTCTTTGGGAGAGCAAAGCTTGGCTGACCGCACAAAGAAGCTTGATCAGCAGTGGAAGTAGGAGGAGGAGAAGAACTGGAAGATGAGACAGGAGCTCTCCAAGAGAGAAGCAAATGTCACCACCATGGAGGAGAGAGTAAGAGGCAGAGAGAAGGATCTGGCGAACCGCCAGAATCGCATCCACCTCCAGAAGTCTGAGCTTGCTGTCTGCGAAAAAAAGTGGCTGAAAGCATTAAGCAGCATGCCAAAGAGGTCGAGCGCATCGCCCGGGAAGGTTCAAAGCTTGTGGCCGCCAGAAGTTCACTGGAGGAACTGCGGAGCTCGAGGGCAACCAAGTCACAGCGAGTATGGGTTTTCTTGGGGCGAGCCAATGAAGCTTTGGTACCGCTTGGCTTCAGTACGATACGTCCGGATAACCCAGAGCCGGAGCTGGACTAGGCGTTGGTGGCGCTTAGATCTGCTGGCAACAAGTGGGATGCGATGGGTGACGTCATCATCGACCAGCTAGAGAGGGAAGGAAAATCCTTGGCCAAGAACATTGCCGAATACGTGTTGGCGTGTTTCAAAAGTCAGGATCCCCAACTGTCTCTAGATTTGGTTGTTGAAGGACCCATCGTTGAAGAGGAGGATGCTGCTAGGACCAGCGTTCAAGAAGCTCCCGAGAAAGTTGCCTCGTTCTTTCATAGGACCTAGGACCTTTGTCTTCTGCCTCCACTTGTACTTCTCCAATTTTGTAATCCAATCCTCGAATGAGTGAAATCCAATATTTTCGAAATGAATGAATTCCATTTTGTATTTGTCTTCAATGCATTGTCATTTACTTTATTAGCCTCCTGGCATATGTACACAATTTGAATGCAAACATGTACTAAAAGGATTTGACAATGTCTTGACGACTTCACTTCTCACCTGTAGCCAGAACATTAGCTCCGAGTTCCAACCCTTTGTTACGTCGACGGCGGCCCCCCTACCAACACATAGAGCATCGACAGCAGGCCCCCTGGGGGTTGTCGGAGCTTGGTACGTCCGACTGCACCCACTGCCAATGCATATAGCATCGATAGCGGGCCCCCTGGGGGTTGTTGGACCTTGGTAGATCCGACTGCGCTCACTATCAACACGAAGAGCGTCGACAGCGGACCCCCTGGGATCGTAGGTGCTTCCTGGCTTCGACAATTTCCACTTGTCAACGTATAATACGTCGACGACAGACCCTCTTGGACTAATTTCTCCACCATCTTCATTTAAATCGCCATTAATTTTTCATGTCGACGGCTGGCCCCCATGGGAGTTATCGTAGCTTTGTCAGCTCCGATGGCACCCACTTTCAACATATAAAACGTCGACGGCGGGCCTCCTTGGGGTTGTCGGTGCATAGACGCTCTGACAACATCCACCATCACCATGAGTTTTCTATCTTTCCTGCGCATCAAAACAAGAAAAAAGTAAAATTCATCCTTTCGTCTATAACTTGTATGCGTCTTACTGTTCTCATTTGAATTTTAGATTCGAAGGAACTCGACATGATAAAAAATAAATTGTTATAATTTCTTCAGATCCGAATGCCTTTTGGACCTGCCCTATTGAGGCCTGCCGAAAGTTAGGTAGAGTGGCGTACTTAGGGTGCTAGACCAGTCTAAGTCGATAGCGCACTCTAGACCTGTCATTGGCTTTGGCGTTCAGGCAAGTAGACCATCTAGCAATGCTAAGATCCATAGAAGAATAACAATATAACTTGTATATCATATGAATAACTTGGACAAGATTCCAAAAAGAATTGCACAACTTCGTTATAGACAAGAAGGAAAAGATAGCAAAAGAAATGAGCCTGTACAAAAATTGATGCACGTGGAGTCTGTCGTCACACAACAATGTTTTTCATTATAGGTCCGAACTATAGGGTAGACAAGGGCACACTTAGGGTATGAAACCAGGCCAAGTGTGATATTCATCTTGTTCTAACCCAGGGTAGGTAAGACACACTTTCAGTATAGGGACCAAGTTAGGTGGGCTTGAACTGCCCAGATCCTCCCGAAGAGGTCCGGATGTCCTCCTTTAGGACCTACCCGACTCTGTGTATAGACTCTATAACTTACATTATGTGCAATTATAGACTTACCTCTGTGAGACTAAGTATAAAACTTATGGAGGCGCTCAATGTTCCATGGTTTGGGAAGCGGAGTCCCATCCTCTGTTGCTAAGTGAATGCATCCAGGACGGGATACTTTGATCAATCAAAAGGGACCTTCCCAGCTGGGGGACAGTTTGTTCATCCCTTCACAAGTTAGTATTCTCTGTAGCACAAGATCGCCTTCTTCAACTGTCAGTTGTGCACATGCCTTTGGTGATAGCGCCGGAGCGCCTGGCAGTATCGTGCATTCCGAATGGCAGCTTGGCACCTTCTCTCGTCTACGTGGTCACGATCTTCACGCCGGAGCTTGTCCTGTGCGGCTTCATCGAAGGTCCAGACCTGAAGCGACCCCATGGTGATCTCAGAAGGAAGTACATCTTCAGCTCCGTACACCGGGAAGAAGGGAGTCTCTCCAGTTGGCCGGTTAGGTGTTGTCCTACTCGCCCATAGTGCAGACGGAAGCTCCTCTATCCAGTTGGCTTCATGCTTCTTCAGGCACTCATATGTGCGCGTCTTGAGTCCTTTCAATATTTCTGCATTTGCTCTCTTGGCTTGGCCATTACTTGTCGGGTGAGCTACTGATGTATAGGTGACTTGAATGTCGAGGTCTTCACAATAATCTTGAAATGTTGCACTCATAAATTGGATTCCATTGTCAGTTATGACTTCGTTCGGAACTCCAAATCTGCAGACTATGGACTTCAAGAACTTGAGAGGTGATTGCTTGTTAACTGTCACAACTGGAGTAGCTTCTGGCCACTTTGTGAACATGTCGATGACGACATACAAGAACCTGTAACCTCCGACGACATTTGGGAAATGTCTCAAAATGTCCAACCCCCACACTGCGAATGGCCATGTAAGAGGTATCATTTGCAGCGACTGAGCAGGCATGTGAAATTGTTTTGCGTAAAATTGGCACGCTTCAAACTTTTGTACCAACTCAACAGCATCCAGGAGTGTTGTAGGCCAGTAGAAGCCATGCCGGAAGGCTTTACCAACCAGCGTGTGTGAAGATGCGTGGTTCCCACACTCGCCTCCATGAATTTTCACGGGGAGCTCGCGGCCTTCTTCCCTTGCAGTGCACCGCATTAGGAAGTTGTTGGCACCACACAGGTAGAGATCACCTTATACCAGTGTGTATCTTTTCGCCAATCTGACGATCTAGTCAGTTGATGCACAGTCTTCAGGAAGGATGTTGTCTTTCAAGTACCTCCGGATCTCCGATATTCATGCATCGGAGCTAACTTGAGCTTCTAAGTCTTGCATGTTGGGTTGCTTAGAGCTTCCAGCAGCACGTACGACCCTTGGTGAACACCATGGTAACAGGGCCACTGTGACCGCCAGCTTCTGGATGCTGGTCTCGCCCTCTTCACTCAGTTAGGCAGGCTGAGTGGCAGGTCTTGATAATCTCCAACCAAATACTCCTTCAGGAGCTTGAGCTCTGGTTGAAGCCTTCATTGATAGTTCATCAGCTTCAGTGTTGTTGAGACACTGGACATGGCAGAGGTCCAAGATGTGAGAATCCTTCTAGAGCTTTTGGACTTCAAGGAGGTAAGCAGCGAGTTGAGGATTGTTGCAACTGCATTCGTCTTTGACTTGCTTGATGATGAGTTGCGAGTCACCCTTCACAAGCAACTTCTTGACGCCATATGGTAGTGCCACCTTGAGCCCATAGATGAGAGCTTCATACTCCGCCATGTTGTTGGTTTCCTTGAAATCAAGGTGTACCATGTATTTGCCCTTCTCCCCGGTCGGAGCTAGGAGAAGAATTCCAACTCCGGCCCCCTGCTTCTGCATGGAGCCGTCAAAGTAAAGAGTCCAGTGAGGTTCGCTGAAGACCAGGACCTTGGGTTCCGGCTTTTGCTCATTGGGGCCCCCTAGATTTTATGGATAAGGGGTCCACTCCGCCACAAAATTAGCCAATGCTTGACTCTTGATAGCTTGTCATGGCATGAATTCGAGATTGAACTCTACCAATTCTGGTGCCCACTTGGCGATGTTCCCAGTATAGTTTGAGTTGTGCAGTATGGCACGTAGTGGATATGAGGTTACCACTGATATCTTGTGGGCTTGTAAATAATGACATAGCTTCATTGAGGCAATAAGAAGTGCATATAGCAGCGTATGCATCTCAATGTATCGAGTCTTGGCATCATGTAGTACTTTACTAATGAAGTACACTAGACGTTGGACGATCTAGACTCTCTCCGAGGGGCCTGGAGCTTCTTCTTCATCAACCCGAACCCTCTGGAAGGGATCCGGACCTTCTTCTTGAGCTTCCCGGACCTTCCCAGAGGGGTTTAAAGCTTATTTTTGTTCAACCCCAACCCTTCCGTAGGTGTCCATATCTTCTTGATCAGCCGTGAGAACTCCCTGAGATGAGAGAGGTTGATCCTCTAGCATCTTGCCTTCAGGATCTGCACCTGGGGGATGGGACCCAGACACACCTTCAGGTAGCTCCAGACCCTCTCGGAGGGGTCTGGGCTCCTGAACTGAACATGGTTCCGGTCTTTCCACGACCAGGACCATGCTAACAACCTCCGTAGTTGCCGAAATGTAAAGCAGTAGGGGCTCACCATGGTTTGGAGCTACTAGGATTGTTAGTGTGGTGAGGAGCTCTTTGAGCTCTTGGAATGCCTTTTATTCTTCTTCGGACCAATGGAATGGCTCGGGCTTCCTCAATAACTTGAAGAAGGGTAGCGCCCATTCTGCCAGTCTTGAGATGAACCGGCTGAGCACAGCTAGACATCTAGTTAGCTTCTGGACATCCTTGATGTGGGCTGGGGGCCGCATGTCTTCAATTTGCTTGATCTTCGCCAGATTCACCTCAATTCCTTGGTGAGTCTCCAAGAATCCAAGGAGCTTCCCGGAGCTAATCCTGCAGACAGATTTGTCTGGGTTCAACTTGGTGCGCGTTACGCACAGCTTGTCAAAGATGGCTTGTAGGTTGTCAAGGAGTGACTCCTTTTTCTTGACCTTCACAACAATGTCATTGACGTAGACCTCCACCAAGTCCCTATTAAGTTCTCCAAAGGCTTTGTGCTTGGCTCGCACAAATGTTGAGGCAACATTTTTGACACCAAATGACATGGCAGTATAACAATACAACCCATCTACTATTATGAATTCAGTATGCTCTTCATCTTCGCTAGACATTTGGATCTGATAATATCTAGAATATGTATCTAGGAAACACAATAACCCACACCCGGAGGTAGAGTCCACTATCTGATCTATCCTAGGTAGTGGAAATTGGTCTTTTGGACATGCCTTATTCAAGCTGGTGTAGTCGATAGACATCCAATGTTTCCCACCGGCCTTGGGTACGACGACTGGGTTTGCCAACCATCTTGGCTGATGAACCTCCCGGATGAAACCAGCTTCAAGCATCTTCTTAATTTCTTGTCTGATGAAGTTCTTCTGGTCAACCAATTGCTTCTGGGGCTTCTGGTGTACCGGCGTGCGTCGGGGTATATCTTCAGGCTGTGCTCAATCACCTCCCTAGGGATCCCAGGCATTTGTGACGGTTGCCAGGCAAACACGTAAACATTCACCCGGAGGAAAGTGATGAGCGCGAGTTCCTATTTGTTGTCCAGACCTCCCGATATATGTGTGGTCTGGGCAGGATCAGAACCAAGTTGGACGACTTTGACGGGAATGTCAGTGTCACCGCTTGGCTGCACACATGGTGCAGAGGTTGAGCCTCGGTGACGAGTGCTCGGAGGTTGAGCAGCAAGCTCCTTGCCGGATGCTTCCTCCTGTGCTGTGGCGAGCGTATGGAGTTCTTCTAGCACAGTGACCCCTACAGTGTGATCCCCACGAATCTGGAGGACGCCTGAAGGTGTCGACATATTCAATACAAAGTAGCCGTAGTGAGCTGCGGCCATGAACCTATACACACTACAAGAATCAGGCAATAAGACGTCGGGAATATTATGAACATCGGGGCCGACGCTTTTAAATAAACAAAAAGCGTCGGTATTTAGAAACCGACGGTTAAATATAAAAGTGTCGGACCAACTACTTAAAATCGTCGACATCTCTTTGGTGGCCGACACATATAATAAAATTGTCGGTACCAAAAAATGAAACCAACGTCTAAAATTTTAAACGTCGGGTTATCATCTCTGGCCGACGGCCATAAGTGGGACCCGACGCACCATCAATCCTGCCGCACCCCTTCCTATTTTTTTATTTCACCGCGCGTCCCACTCCCACCTATTCTTCATTATCTCTCCCTGTCGGCCTCTCCCTCGAAGACTCCCGAACCTCCCAGCTCTCTCTCCACGAACTCCGGCGCCCAAACCCTAGCCACCCGCCGCCCACGAACTCCGGCGCGACAGCTTCGGCGCGGCGGCCTCCGGGCACGGCAACTTCTAGGCGGACGTCCTCCCACGGCACGGCGGCCACGGCGTGGCGCGTCCGCCTCCAACGGCGCGGCATCCCACAGCGTGGCGGCCCCGGCGCGGCGCCCTCCCATGGCCCGTCCGACTCTGACTCCGGCGGCCACGGTGCAGCACGGCGCGTCAGCCTCCTCCGGCGCGGTGGTCCAGGCGCGTCAACCTCCCACGGCATGGCGACGTCGGTGCGTCCGGCGGCCACAGCGCGGCGGCTTCCGGCGAGGGCACCCTCCCATGGCGCGGCGGCGCAGCGGTCTCCCACGGCACGACCTCTTCTCCACATCGGTCTTCCGCAGATCCGCTGCTCCGACGAGCAGATCTGAGTTCTTAGCCTGTGTTCATAATTTTCTTTTTCTGCAGATTTGTTCAAGCTTGATTATGAGAAATATTGTGTGTTTGAACTGAGTCAGATGTGTTAGATATTTTCAATAATGTTACAGTTTGTGATCTGAGCAAGTTTGTGTGAGAACTGTTGTGAATAATGTTTTGTTCGTGTTGATTGTTGATCTGAACTGATGAACTGATTGAAATTGAAAAAAAAAGAAAGAAAAAAACCAAAGCATGCTGCTGTTTAGAAAGAAAAAAACAGTTAAAGCGTCGGTGTTACATAGGCCGACGGCTGTACGATAATAAAAGCGTCGGTCTGGCAGCCGACAATTTTAACGCAATAAAGGCGTCGGGTGCTCAGACTGACGGCTTTAGTTCTTAAATGCGACGAGACCGACATTTTTTAGAGTTAAAAACGTCGAATCTAATGCTTCGGCTAAAGCTGTTGGTCGACCGACAACTATAATTTATAGATGTCGGTTTTAGTAGGCAACCGACGGCTATAAAGCCGACGCCCTTTTACTCGTTTGTGGTAGTGACAGGGCTAGCCTGCCTAGGATGGCGTTGAAGGTTAAGCTGATATGCACCACGCCGAAGACCAGATTCTCGGTCCTGTAGTTCTCCCGCGTCCCGAAGGTCACCGGGAGTGTGATTGAGCCGAGAGGGCTGATGGCCCCCGAATCTACCCCAGAGAAGGGACGTGAGGGGCGAAGGTCCAAGAATGGGAGCTGGATCTTCACGAATGCCGCATAGCTGAGGAGGTTGAGCCCCGTACCTCTATTGATGAGTAGGTTTAGGCCCGATATTTCGAAAGGTAAGTCGATTGGGATGGAGAACTCGAAGTTGGTGATCCGCGACACTCGAGCAGTTCGAATATCCCTGCAATCACTACACCACTGCTCTGTTAGTTATCAACCATGCGGCACATGCTTGACCTCGCCAAGAAGGCTAATCCCTGCAAATGAAATGAGAACACAAGCAAGAACATAGAAGACACGATCTTAAATTGAGAAGTTGGGGTCTCACAAACCGTAGAACGGCAAAATTGTTATTCTAAGCAAAACCCACCTAATATGACCAGTGGCTGCAGTATTTAAAGGCTAGTGTTTGGCCAAAACACGATTAGACGCGTCCCTAATGGACTCATGCGGGATACAAGACCCAAAGGCCCGATTCGGTGGCGCAGCACCAGACAGAAATCTGGACTCAACTTGTTTTGACGATTCCCAATGACCCCGGTAGAATTTTGAGGTTAAACCAGAACCATTGGAAAGTTTATCTTCTCTTTCCGTGCATATGTAAAACGTCGAAAACGGAGTTCGTATGCCTCCTGGGCGTCCATTTTAAGGTGGACTGCTCCTGGACTCCGAGTTGAACTCGAGTCCAAGTTGTAAACTGCTTCCATCAACTTTTGGACGTCCCAGTTGGTTCTCCATGCTCCCAATACCTCTATCCTCCACTTGTTGGTCTTCTCCATTATTCGTAATAACAATTAAATCATCCCAGAGCAATCTATTCTCAAGCTCACATGCAAAAGAAGTTAGGAGCAAATTCACCAGCTGATTTAGTAACCGTGCTCGTGCTTTTGTGATTGGTCCTTGCATTTCAATGTGTGTCTCCGCTGTTGTGATGTCCTCATCATCCTTCCCCTCTTGAATTGGAGTCGTCCTCGACTCAAGTTCATCTTCTTCTCCCAAGTACGGTCGCAAATCTGAAATGTTAAATGTAGGACTAACCCCAAAATCGGGAGGCAATTTAGGCTTATATGCATTATCATTAATCTTTTCAACAATCTTAAAAGGATCAGCAGCTCGTGGCATAAGTTTAGATTTTCTCAAGTCAGGGAATCGCTCTTCTCTCAAATGTAGCCACACCAAATCACCCGGTTCAAGTTTTACTTCTTTTCTATCTTTACTACCTGCAATCCTATACTTCTCATTCATCATTTCAATATTTTTCTTTGTAGTTTCATGCATCTCAATAATGAATTCAGATTGTTGTGTAGCATCCAAATTTATAGTTTCGGAAGGAGGCAAAGGAAGTAAATCAATAGGAGCACGGTGATTGAAACCATACACTACCTGGAATGGACTTACCTTTGTCGTGGAGTGAACGGATCTGTTGTAAGAAAATTCTATATGTGGTAAACACTCCTCCCACAACTTCCAATTTGTTTTCAAGACAGCCCGCAACATAGTGGATAAAATACGATTAACTACCTCGGTTTGTCCATCCGTTTGTGGGCGTCATATAGTTGAAAACAGCAACTTGGTTCCCAATTTATACCACAAAGTTCTCCTAAAATGACTTAAAATTTTTGCATCATGATCAGAAACAATGGTATTTGGCACACCATGTAAACGAACAATTTCCGTCATAAATAAAACAGCAATGGGTGATGCATTATCATTCTTATGACAGGGTATAAAGTGTGCCATTTTTGAAAAACGATCAACAACTACAAAAATACTATCCCTCCCCCTCTTAGTCCTAGGCAATCCCAAAACAAAGTTCATAGAAATATCCTCCCAAGGTACACTACGAACAGGAAGAGGCATATAAAGACCATGTGGGTTAAGGCGAGACTTAGCTTTATTGCAAGTAGTGCATCATGACACGTAGCGCTCGACATCACGCCTCATATTCGGCCAAAAGAAGTGTGTGTAAAACACATCTTCAGTTTTCTTCACTCCAAAATGTCCCATCAAACGTCCTCCATGTGCTTCCTGCAAAAGTAATGGACGAATGGAGCTAGCTGGAACGCATAGCTTGTTAGCACGATAGATGAGACCCTCTTGCAGCACATATTTATTCCAATTTCTTCCTTCTCTACAATTTTCAAAAGCACCTTTGAAGTCCAAATCAGTAGGATATAATGCTTTTATTGTTGCCAAACCAAAGACTTTTTGATCAAGTTGGGACAGCATGGTATAACATCTAGATAATGCATCGGCAACGACATTTTCCTTCCCTTTCTTATGCTTAATGATGTATGGAAACGACTCTATGAACTCAATCCATTTAGCATGTCGTTTATTCAGATCGGTTTGACACTTAATATACTTCAATGATTCATGATCGAAATATATGACAAACTCCTTAGACCAAAGATAATATTGCCAAGTTTGTAATACTCGCACTAAGGCATACAATTCCTTATCATAAGTAGAATAATTCAGAGAAGGACCATGAAGTTTGTCACTAAATAAAGAAACGGGTTTACCTCCTTGTATGAGAACGCCTCCAATACCAATGCCGCTTGCATCGCATGCTAGCTCAAAGGTCTTGTCAAAATCAGGAAGTTGTAGCAATGGTGCTTGTCTAAGCTCCGACTTGAGAGCATCATTGCTGCTGTTTGCTCCATTGAAATGGCACTCCCTTCTTCGTTAGCTCATGTAGAGGTGCTGCAATGGTGCTGAAATCCCACACAAAACGGCGATAAAAACCTGCAAGGCCAAGAAAACTACGAACCTGCGTGACGATTGCTGGGACGGGCCAGCTAGTGATCGCTTCAATTTTTGCCTCATCCATCTCAATTCCCCGTGAGGAAACGACATAGCCAAGAAACAAGACTCGATTGGTGCAAAAGACGCACTTTTTGAGGTTACCAAACAAATGTGCATCTCTCAAAACAGTAAAAACAGCACGTAAGTGATCAAGATGTTCATCATATGACTTGCTGTAAATGAGGATATCATCGAAGTAAACCACCACACATTGTCCAATGATGTAGGATCGAAGAGCACGTGAAAAGCTACCAGAGGGGGGTGAATGGTAGATTTAAAAATCTTACGCAGCGGAAACAATTAAACCCCAAACCCTTTCGGCAGAAAATGACCTGTTAAAGAAATCGTGTGTGAGCCTAATCTAAACGTGTTTTACCGTGAAAAAAGTGATAGATATCAGAGAGAATCAAGTCACGAAGACAACACAAAAAGAATCACTCAAATCCGTCAAGAAAAACTCAAGTTATGATCGAAAGATCAAACAATGGTCAATCTGCCCTACCCGAGAAAAAACAGTTCTGGAACGCCGCAAAGAAACTCGTGTAGATCGTAGACCACAAATCCAATGACCATGAAATTTTGACAGATGATAGACAATCAAGTTGTGAAGACAACCCAAAAAGAATCACGTCACTTGGATCAGTAAAACTCGAGTTATGATAAAACCACCGACAAAAGGTAGTGCTGTCCAGAAACTCGACGAGTAAAACTTGTCTGGAACAAGTCGGACGAACAAGGCACAAAAGTTCCTTCAAACTACGAATTTTATTCAATAGAACACAAGAGGAACAGCCCCCAAAGTCGTGCACCACGAGCTCTGGGCTCCCTTGCTTATATAACCAGCCCTTAGGCCAACCCAATACCAACTAGGACTCCAATCCTACTCAGATCACGAATCGTAACTTTCCATAACTGCTCAAGATTCTTCTATACGCAGATAGAAGCAATCTTAAGACTTCCAAACACTTTAGGAACGTATCCCACATTCCTAAACAACTCAAATTCGTGGCCCACACGAAATCCTATCATAACCAACTCAAATCTTTCCATATTTGAGTCAAACCCGACTCAGCCGCAGCTTGAGTCCATAACCTAGTCGGTTGGACCTTTCCGACCAATTCTTTACGTCTACATCTCTTCATCACGCCTCGGAACCATGTAGCCACGTCCATGCACTCCTTGCATACGTGCAAACATCTTCCAACAACGTCCACGATACCTTCATATGCATTGTTCTTGATTCAATCATGCTGCGCAACCTCCTAATCAGCTCAACCACAATTCCTCCTGAATTTGGTTGTTGGAACCTCATCTCCTCCCTAAGACTAGTCCAATGGATCCCGTCACCAGCCATGTCTTGAGCTCAAGAAACACCTGCACATGAATAATCAACCAATCCATACGAGCCCAAGTCCTCGACTTGACTCACGTTAGTCTCGAACACAACACCCTACGTGAGAACCTCACATAAGCATGTTGCAAAACCACTGTAACATGATATCATCCATATCAACCAAAACGCACCAAAAACTTAGCAAATCAATACTAAGCAATCTTTCCAACAATGTAAAGCAAGTATGAAACATTACAAATGAAAAACAGAAGCACTACGATCAAGTTCTGGACCTTGGCAGAGCAACCCGGACCTTGAGCCAGAGCTAACAAAAGCTAGTAGAACCTAGCACCGGAGCTTACCAAAACTAGTACAACCAAGCTCCCGCCGGAGCTTACAAAACTAGCAGGACCTAGCGCCGGAGCTAATCAGAACTAGTCGGAACTAGTAAACCCAAAAACCGGAGCTAGAAAAATCAACTCAGAGCTTAGCAAAAACACGTCGGAGCTATCAAAGACATGCCGGAGCTAAAGATAAAGCTCACCGGAGCTAATCAAAGCTAGTCGGACCTTACCAAGAAGTCGGACCTAGCATCTAACGTAGTTGGAGCTACCCAAAACAAGCCGGACCTACCGTCGGACCTTGTTGTAGCTCGGAGCTAGAGTCGGACCTTGATAAAAAAGGTGTTTTGGTGATATTCAAAACTTTTATCATCAAAGCCAAGTGTATTCACTACAAGCCAATGTATTCAGCACATATAGGTCTTACAATCTCCCCCTTGATGAATGCATTGGCAACACCACTTAAAATCCGAACATTGGCTTATTTTCAATAAAAGTTTTGAAAACAATTTCTCCCCTTTGTAAACAGAAATAAAATGAGAAGAAAAGCAAAAATAAAATTCACATATCTCTCCCCCTTTATCATCTCTCCTTATGCCCATATTTTCTTTCTCATCATGCTTATCTCTCCCCCTTTGACAATGTATTCAGCAAGTCATGAGCATATAAACAAATTATCTCTCCCTCTTTAGTTGTTATGAGCATATTATAACATATACATATAACCAAAGCTTATCCAAAGCATACTATCAAGTACCTTACATTATCACATCAATGAAATACATAAAGTAGTGTAAGCCATGCTAGAGATCAAATGTAATTTTCAAGTTAAGCAAGTCATGATCTCACAAACTTAACTATTTCAAAACCTGAAAGCATGACACTAGTTACTGAATTTTATTATTTTTCAAAGCATAAATCTGGTCCATATGATATTTGCAAGAGATTATATGCGCATCTGCCTTATTCTAACCAACCAAGCCAAGCTTATGTCATTTGACAATCAGAAGCTTAAGGACATGGTTTTAGTCATACACAACTTCTTCCAAGTTCATATCTAAGTGCAATGACAAGCCATCTCAAAAGAAGAAGTGCGATGCATGCATATTCTCTTGATCTTTTCTGAATTTATATTTGTTCATAAAAACTCAACATGTGAGTTGATTACTTGATTAATTCTTTATGATTAAAAGCACTTGTGAACATGTAACAAGTTCAAAACAGCAAGAAAGTTCGACCATGACCAGTTTTAGTGTATGTAATTATTCCAATTACTAGACATGGAAAAAACTACAAAATGTATAACACGAGTAATGTAGTAAGAACTTTCAGCATATAAAAGGAATCACAAAGTCATATATGTATGAAATATTATGCTCATATTATTTTAATTTCAGATTCACACAGAGACTTCCCAAGTTTCAAAAACTCCCCCTCAATTTAAGCCATGAGGATGCATAACCCCTATTTCACTATGAATGTAACAAAAACGAGTGAAATCCAAAGGTTTTCTAAAAATGTCAGCCAATTGTTGTTCGGTATCTACATGGTGAAGCACAATGTTTCCTTTTTCAACATTATCTCGGAGAAAGTGATACCTAATGTCAATGTGCTTAGTTCTAGAATGTTGCACGGGGGTTTTAGTAATGCAAATGGCACTAGTGTTATCACAGAACAGTGGAACACTATCTAGATCAACCCCATAGTCCTTAAGTGTTTGAACAATCCAAAGAATTTGTGAGCAAGCACTAGCAGCAGCTACATATTCAGATTCGGCTGTGGATTGTGCAACTGAATTTTGTTTTCTAGAGGACCAAGCAACAAGAGAATTACCAAGAAAATTACAAGCACCGGAAGTACTTTTCCTATCAATCCTACAACCCCCAAAATCAGCATCCGAAAAAGCTTTCAAAGTAACGGTTGAGGAAGAAGGAAGAAAAATGCCAAACTCTTGGGTTCCATGTAAGTACCTGAGAATCCTTTTGACGGCTTGACGATGTGAAACACGTGGGGAAGCTTGAAACCGTGCACAAAGACATACACTGAATTGTATGTCCGGTCTTGATGTCGTGAGGTACAAAAGTGATCCGATCATGCTTCTATATTCTTTTTGATCCACGGGTTCACCATCTTCATCAAGTTCAAGTGTTGTTGCTGTTCCCATTGGTGTCCGAAGAGGCTTGCTTTTGTCCATGTTGAAGCGCCTTAGGAGGTCTTTGGTATACTTCGTTTGATGCACAAAGGTACCCTCCTTGGTTTGCTTGATTTGCAGCCCCAAAAAGTAAGTGAGTTCACCCATCATACTCATTTCAAATTCGGAACTCATCATTGCTGAAAACTTGGACACAAGATCATGAGAAGCACAACCAAAGATAATATCATCCACATACACTTGAACGAATAATGAGTCATTAACATGCTTAAGCACAAAAAGAGTTTTATCAACCTTGCCCATGGTAAAACCCTTTTCAAGTAAGAATGTTTTTAACCTATCATACCATGCTCTAGGGGCTTGTTTGAGACCGTATAAGGCTTCGGACAGTTTGTAAAAATGATTAGGAAAGTCTGGATTTTCAAAACCCGGTGGTTGTTTGACATAAACCTCCTCATCTATGTAGCCATTAAGAAAAGCACTTTCAACATCCATTTGATATAGCTTAAAACCTTTAGATGCTGCAAAAGCTAACAAAATTCTTATGGCTTCTAATCTAGCGACAGGAGCAAAAGTTTCATCAAAATCTAGACCTTCAACTTGAGTGAAACCTTGAGCAACCAACCTAGCCTTATTCCTAACCACAACCCCATCCTCACTTTGTTTATTTTTATATACCCATTTAGTTCCAATTAAAGTGTGACCAAGAGGTGGAGGTACAAGTTTCCAAACATTATTTCTTTCAAAATTTTCTAACTCTTCTTGCATGGCAATAATCCAAGATTCATTAGTGAGTGCGTGTGATATATCTTTGGGTTCAAAAGAAGCAACAAAAGCAGAATGAGCATGAGAGTTTGGATCGCAAAACCTGGACCGTGTGACTCGTTCGTGCAAGCTTCCAATCATCTGTTGTGGGGGATGATCTTTGTAAAAACATAGGGGAACAGATGTCTCACAAGCTTCTTCTTCTTCATTAGGTTCATCGTAGATTGATGAGCTTGTGACATGTGGACAATCAGGACCAGCATAGGTGATAGCCAGAGCTTGTTCAATGTCCGGAGCTGGACACGTGTCAACTCCGGAACTACCAGGCAGTATCACCGGCTCTTCTTCATCTTCGAAAATACCCTCCCCCTGAGGATACGGATCTGGTCCTGCAACATCGGAGCTAGTACCTGGGCTAGCTTCATCAAAAGACACTTCACAAGTCTCCACAATTTTGTTAGTGTCAAGTAAAAGCACACGGTAGCCTCTAGTATGAGATGGATAACCAAGAAACATGCCATCAATAGATCTAGGTTCAAATTTATCAAGATTACCATGTTTCTTAACAAAGCATTTGCAACCAAAGACCCGAAAGTGTGTAACACTAGGCCTATGTCCAAACCGAAGCTCATATGGTGTTTTACCTAGCTTAGCACGCAAGAAAACATGATTTGAGACATAACAAGCGGTTGCTAACGCATCAGCCCAAAATTTCCTAGGAGTTTGATATTCATCAAGCATGGTCCTAGCCATCTCAACTAAGGTTCTGTTCTTTCTTTCTACAAAACCGTTTTGTTGAGGTACATATGGGGAAGAGAATTGATGATCTATTCTATTTTCAGCACAAAAATGATCAAAAGATTGGTTTTTGAATTCAGTTCCATTATCACTTCTAATTGCTTTTAATGATCCTGGGTGATCAATTGATAATCTAAGAAATAAAGTTCTAAAGTGACTAAAAACTTCATTCTTAGATGCCATAAAGTAAACCCAAGAGTATGTAGAATAATCATCAACAATAACAAGAACATACCATTTACCTCTGAAGGATTGAACACGTGAAGGTCCTACGGTATCAAGATGCAAAAGTTGACATGGTTCTATTGTCATGATCATTGTGAGAGGAGTATGTGAACCTGCAACCATCTTAGCATGTCTACAAGAAGAGCACACAATTTCTTTGTCCCCTTTAAGCTTAGGCAGCCCACGTATGCGATCAAGAGCACTAACACGCGTTAGGTGATCAAAGCCTACGTGACCAAGTCTACGATGCCAAAAATATAAGTCCTTTGAATCATTAGCAACTAGACACCTATGCTTAGAGTAAGACATATCAAAATCGGCTTTAAAAACTCTTCCAAACCGAGACAGGTTAAAAATAAGCTCATTATTTGAACCTACAACTTTGCAGCAGTTTTTAGTGAAAATAATTTCTAGATTTTCATATAGCAATTGTGCCACAGAAAGCAAGTTGTATTTCAAAATTTTGACAAGTGTCACATCCTTCAAAGTGTAGTGATCATTTACTCTAACCGAACCCTTAGCAATTATAGGAGTTGAAGAATTATTGGCAAAAGTAACATTCTCTACACGTGACTCAAAAGAGAGGGAGGAGAACCAATCTTTGTTACCGGTCATGTGGCGTGAGCAACCTGAATCCACAATCCAAATGTTCTCCTTCCTCAAACGTGTAACCTACATAGAAGCACAATACGACGATGACTCAATACTGGGGTTAGTCAAAAGGCATTTAGGAATCCAGTACTGAGTCACGCGACGTGCAGCAGGAAAAACACGCGAAAGCTGAGACAAAACAGCAGGTTTATGAGTCAAAGTTTGAGATTTTTTTATTCATGACTACTGACCTAAGAGGTGTTACTTGTGTAGCACAAAAATCAGTAGCTCCGGAGGCAAAAACAGAAGGTCCGGAGGTAACCTTTGAATGTTTTTGACTCAAAACAGCAGGTTGTACATTCGGTTTAATGTGTGCAGCAAATTTTGCATAAAAGTTATGAGATCTAGCAACCATTCTTTCCCTTTTCTGTTGTTTAGCTAGTCTATAAAAAAATCTATGACATGACCATCTCTACCACAGAAGGTACAATGAAATTTAACTTTGTGTTCATGTCTAGATGAGCAAGCAATATTTTTATTTGAAACCGAATGAGACAACACTCCTGCAGATTTGAAAACCACTCCTTTTTGTTTAGGAAATGTTTGAATCAAACCACTTCCTAATGACTTTACAATTTTAGGTGGATGTGCCTTAGCATGAGCATGAGAATCAAAACCCAAACCAGTTTTATCATTGCAAGACTTGGAAGAATTCAGCAGCAAGTTTAGGTTCTTATTCCCATTACAAAACCAATCTAATGTCCCATGCATGTCATCAAGTTTGTTGGACAGATCAAGGCAATTTTCACATGAAGTTTTTCCTTTTAGTTTGCAATTGGAACAAAATTTAACTTCATGAGAACGTAAAGCAATGTTCAATATAGAAATTTCATTCATAGCATCCTGTAGTTTCTTATCAAGGTAATCACAAGTAGAACAATGCAAATCAATTGTAGAATAGCTAGCATCTTTCAAGTTTTTATCATTACGTGCAGCAAGCTCTTTGTTCTTTTCAATTTATAACTCAAGTTTATCTAGAGTGGAGGAGTGTGCACTTCTTAATGTGGACAATTGTTCATAGATTAAGTCACATGAGGGACATGCATCATCACTAGGAATCAAAGTTTTTAAATGGTTAATTTCAGATTCTAGTGATTCGATTTTAGCAGCATTATCCCTAAGCTTTTTGTCCTTTTTCTTGACAATAATAGTTGCACGAGAAATAGCATCACACATTTCACTGTTGTGTTCTGCATCCTCCTGACTTGATCTTGATCTTGTTTTGCCCGCCATGAAGCATAAGTTGGCCAGATCGTCATCATCTTCATCACTTTCAAAGTCTACGTCACTTGAACTAAGTTCTTGAAGTGCGGTGATGAAGCTGTTAATCATCTTGCGTCCTATGGTACCCTTCTTTTTCTTCGTATCTTTTGCAGAGGAGTGCTTCGTTCTTGTTTTCTTTTCATCTCGGGAAGTAGGACCTGAAAGGTTAGGGCAATCTGAACGAAAATGTCCTGTCTTACCACATTCGAAGCATCGTTGAGGTTCGGAGCTTCCTCTCCTTCTAGTTCTCACATTTTGCAATGCTTTTGAGAACCTCGTAGAGAGAAGTGGTAGCTCCTCCTCTGGAAACTCCTCAATCTGTTCAAGGGTTAGAGAGGACAACAAAGCAAGTGTACTACAAGATGAAGATTGGCCGGAGCTAGGCATATCATGTTGAGAAACAAAAGCAATAGACTTGTTGGGGTTCTTACGTGATATTATATCAATTTCATGAGTTTTTAGCTTGGAATATAGCACATCTAAAGTAAGCGTACTCATGACAGTAGATTCACGAATAGATGTAACTTTCATCTCCCAAATTGACATGTCTAATGCACTTAACAATTGCCTAGCATTTTCAACATCTGAAAAATTAACATTGATGCTACGCAAGTTGCTGAGAATTTTATTAAAGCGAGCAAAGAGATCATCAATTGACTCACCGGGTTGCATCTCGAAGCGCATGCATTCTTTCTTGAACATGTCTTGCCTTACCTCTTTGATCGTGTTAGATCCTTCGTGGTAGTGACAAAGTGCTTTCCACATGGTCAAAGTCGCTTTGTGTTAATCCTTGTATGATCAAGTTCCGAGCCTTGTTGTTGTTGTCAACATCTCTCAGATTTGTAGCTGTAACTTGATCGTTTGATAGCACTTCGTAAGGCTTGTATACCTTCTCCCATATTGCAAAGCCTTGTGCCTGGATGAAAGCCTCCATGCGTGCCTTCTAAACCTGAAAATCAATACCAGCAAACACACACGGTTTGGCGGAGTACTTCTCCATGATGATTAGTCAAAAACACGTGCAAATCACAAAGATTACAGCACCGTGGCTCTGATACCAATTGTAGGATCGAAGAGCACATGAAAAGCTACCAGAGGGGGGGGGTGAATGGTAGATTTAAAAATCTTACGCAGCGGAAACAATTAAACCCCAAACCCTTTCGGCAGAAAATAATCTGTTAAAGAAATCGTGTGTGAGAATAATCTAAACGTGTTTCACCGTGACAAAAGTGATAGATATCAGAGAGAATCAAGTCACGAAGACAACACAAAAAGAATCACTCAAATCCGTCAAGAAAAACTCAAGTTATGATCGAAACATCAAACAATGGTCAATCAGCCCTACCCAAGAAAAAACAGTTCTGGAACGCTGCAAAGAAACTCGTGTAGATCATAGACCACAAATCCAATGACCGTGAAATTTTGAAAGATGATAGAAAATCAAGTTGTGAAGACAACCCAAAAAGAATCACATCAATTGGATCAGTAAAACTTGAGTTATGATAAAACCACCGACGAAAGGTAGTGCTGTCCAGAAACTCGACGAGTAAAACTTGTCTGGAACAAGTCGGACGAACAAGGCACAAAAGTTCCTTCAAACTACGAATTTTATTCAATAGAACACAAGACTAACAGCCCCCAAAGTCCTGCACCATGAGCTCTGGGCTCCCTTTCTTATATAACCAGCCCTTAGGCCAACCCAATACCAACTAGGACTCCAATCCTACTCAGATCACGAATCATAACTTTCCATAACTGCTCAAGATTCTTCTATACGCAGATAGAAGCAATCTTAAGACTTCCAAACACCTTAGGAACGTATCCCACATTCCTAAACAACTCAAATTCGTGACCCACACGAAATCCTATCATAACCAACTCAAATCTTTCCATATTTGAGTCAAACCCAACTCAGCCGCAGCTTGAGTCCATAACCTAGTCGGTTGGACCTTTCCGACCAATTCTTTACGTTCAAATCTCTTCATCACGCCTCGGAAACATGTAGCCACGTCCATGCACTCCTTGCATACGTGCAAACATCTTCCAACGACGTCCACGATACCTTCATATGCATTGTTCTTGATTCAATCATGCTGTGCAACCTCCTGATCAGCTCAACCACAATTCCTCCTGAATTTGGTTGTTGGAACCTCATCTCCTCCCTGAGACTAGTCCAATGGATCCCGTCACCAGCCATGTCTTGAACTCAAGCAACACCTGCACATGAATAAACAACCAATCCATACGAGCCCAAGTCCTCGATTTGACTCACGTCAGTTCCGAACACAACACTCTACGTGAGAAACTCACACAATCATGTTGCAAAACCACTGTAACATGATATCATCCATATCAACCAAAATGCACCAAAAACTTAGCAAATGAATACTAAGCAATCTTTCCAATAAAGCAAGTACGAAACATTGCAAATGAAAAGCAGAAGCACTACGATCAAGTTCCGGACCTTGCCAGAGCAACCCGGACCTTGAGCCGGAGCTAACAAAAGCTAGTAGAACCTAGCACCGGAGCTTACCAAAACTAGTACAACCAAGATCCCGCCAGAGCTTACAAAACTAGCAGGACCTAGCGCCGGAGCTAACCAGAACTAGTCGGAGCTAGTAAACCCAAAAACCGGAGCTAGAAAAATCAACTCGGAGCTTAGCAAAAACACGTCGGAGCTATCAAAGACATGCCGGAGCTAAAAAGATAAAGCTCACCAGAGCTAACCAAAGCTAGTCGGACCTTACCAAGAAGTCGAACCTAGCATCTAACGTAGCCGGAGCTACCCAAAACAAGCCGGACCTACCGTCGGACATTGTTGTAGCTCGGAGCTAGAGTCGGACCTTGATAAAAAAGGTGTTTTGGTGATATTCAAAACTTTTATCATCAAAGCCAAGTGTATTCACTACAAGCCAATGTATTCAGCACATATAGGTCTTACAAATGAAAGCATGTAAAACCTCGTTCATTAAACACATAAAGGTGTTGGGTGCATTAGTTAAACCAAAAGGCATGACTAACCACTCATAAAGTCCAAACTTGGTTTTAAATGCAGTTTTCCATTCATCTCCTAGGGTCATTCTAATTTGGTGATAACCACTACACAAGTAAATTTTTGTGAAGATGATAGCACCACTCAAATCATCAAGCATGTCATCTAAGCGAGGAATAGGATAACGATATCGAATGGTGATGTTATTAATCGCTTGACAATCAACACACATGCGCCAACTACCATCTTTCTTAGGAACCAAAAGAACAGGAATAGAACAAGGGCTAAGGCTTTCACGAATGTACCCACAGTCTAAAAGATCTTGGACTTGTCACTGAATTTCCTTAGTTTCCTCTGGATTCGCCCTGGATGCTGCACGGTTTGGCAAACTTGCTCCTGGAATCAAATCGATCTTGTGTTCAATGCCTCTCATCGGTGGTAAACCAGGGGGTATCTCAGAGGGAAACACATCCTCAAACTTCTGCAAAAGGTTAGCAACATCATGGGGCAATGCAATAGACAATTCATGAAGTGAAACACATGGCCTCTTTGCATACTAAAGAATAGCACATCCCCTTAGCATCAAATAAATCAGCAAGGTTAGATTTAGTTGTGAGCAACGATGGTGATTTTAACTTAATGACTTGCTGTTTTTCAGATTCTAGTTTTGTTGCTTTGCCATCACGAATTTTACTCTTCTCAAAATGCACAACTTCAGCAGGATTCATGGGGAGCAAAGTGATTTTCTTTCCCTTATGCATGAGAGTATATTTATTAGTTCTACCATGATGAATAGCATATGTATCAAATTCCCGAGGACGACCCAATAAAAGAGAACAAGCATCCAAAGGAACGACATCAAAATCAGCAAAATCATGGTAACAACCAATTGAAAAATGTATTCTCGCTGTTGGTGTTACCCGAACCTTACCGCTGTTGTTGAACCATTGAATGTGGTATGGATGAGGGTGTGCTCTTGTTGTCAAACCAAGTTTCTTGACAACGTCCGTGTTCACCAAGTTATTGCAGCTATCTCCATCAATTATAGTGTGTACACGGCATTCCTTGACGACGAGAAACATGTGGAAGAAGATGTGTCATTGTAGTTTGTCGTTGGTCTCCACTTTGGAGCTCAAGGCACGCTGCACAATGATGCTCCTATAGTTCTCCGTCGCCGTTGTTCCAAGTACCTCTTCTTCGGTGTGTTCGTCATTTGGATCTATAAAGTCAGTAGCAATAGAATATTCATCTTCAACATCCGAAGTACTATCATACTCGCCATCGTCGCATGCTATGTATGCTCGTTTGCTCGGGCAATCTCTAATCATATGACCAAGTCCCTAGCAGCGGTGACACTTAACGTCGGAAGTACAACTCATAGGAGTGGACGACGAAGGCTTGAATGATGTCGCCTTGCTGCCCTCCGACACGCGAGAAGGTGGAGCAGCAGGTATAGTTCATTGGCCGCCATTAGATGGTGTAGTCGCTGCACGGGGGGTCGAAGATGGTGCTATTTTGGATGGTGTGGGCGTCGAACGCAGCGTGAAGTTGGTCCTTGTGCGTTGTTGCTGTTGTTGTCGGCCCTGCAATTCTTTTTCTGCCAACATAGCAAGCTGAAACAATCTATTAACAATATCATATTCCTTGTAGTCAACAATGTCATGAATTTCACGCCTCAACCCCCCTTAAAAACGAGCTATTTTATCATCCATGTCTTCTACTACCCCACAACGCAACATACCCTTTTGTAACTCTTGATAATATTACTCTACGGACATGTTACCTTGGTCTAAGAGCTGCAATTTTTTGCGAAGGTCCCACTGAAATGATGGAGGAACAAATCAAACACGCATAGCTTCCTTTAATCTATCCCATGTTGGAGGATCAGTTCTAGTTTTAACAAGTTCATTCCACCATATGATGGCAAAGTCTTTAAACTCACTAGTGGCTTGACAAACTCTATGTTGTTCAGCAATAAGATGGGCATTAAATTTTTTCTCTACTGTCATCTCGCTATCAAGATAAGCCTCAACTTCATAAGCACCAGAAAAAGAGGGTATAGTAAATTATACTTTAGCAAAAGGATCATTAGGAGGACGATTATAATTGTTATGATTATTACCTCCCATACCTCGACGATAAAGTAGCAATCTTGGCTGATTGTTCAGATCTTCCATATCATCATAAGGATTGTCTTCATGTCTTCCAGCGAGAGGCAACCGAGCCTCAAAAGTATTCATCTGTAGAGCAAGGTCATCAAGTTGGCCAGTCAAGTTCGCCAACGACTCCTCCGTGGATGCGTTGTATTTGGCGAATATATATGTCATGGTCTTCATCATATCACATAACTCAGCATGCTGAACACATTCATCATCATTGTCTTCTCCTGCCATTGTTAGTAGGAAACAAAAGACAACAAAATTTGTTATCCCTATCAACTACTGTGACAATGTGAAAGGTGGAAGAAAACAATTTCTCTCGCTCAAGCGTCTTACCATGCTCTTACAAGTGTTCTTACTAGCATAGCAGGTGGTGTGGACGGTGAGATGAACCAATGAAGCGTGGGGTGATTGCAAAGGTACCTGTTATGCTCAAGAGAAAGGTGGAGCTTGGATGGCACAATATGGTGGCTAATAAGCAGAAAATCATTAACAGTAAACAAAGCTGAATAAGTATTCAATGTAGGAAACTGTTGCTGGTCAACCAAGTGCTCTAGGGCCTAGCACAACACATGGAAGTAGCAAGGTAAATGAAAGACATAATGATATAACCAACAAAACAGTACCAAGTGGTATAGGCCAATTGCTTTAATATGCCTGCTCTTCACTATTTTTTTCTTTTTTTTGTAATATTTTTTCTTTGGTCAAGAGCACGAAGATATGAAGCACACAAATTTGCAGCTCAATTGGATGTAATATGCAACCTATAGAAAATCAAGAATATCCTTTATAATTTGTGCTGAAACTTCGGAGGCCGGATAGCCTATCTTCCGAGGGGAATGTGGGCAATCTAATTTTGCTGAATGCAGCTATACAGCGGAAAATCAGATGCGAAATTTTGTGTAGATGAATTTGAAAAAAAATCGACCGATTTCGAGTTCGTATGCGAAAGTTATGGCCGTTTTAAGCTAGGCTGTCCGAGTTATGATTTTTGGAAGTTGATTCTAACTCGGTTTGAGAACTGAAATCGCAATCGGATATGAAAATGATCGGGAATTTGCACAGAAACTAATGGGGTGGTGTGTGATGATTCAAGGATGAGTGGTACAAAGGTTTTCCACCTAATGTAGGGCTGGCGATGCGGGAGTTCACGCAAGGCTGCTAGCTAGGGCAAACCGATGAACGTGGTGGATTGGTTTGTTATTTAGAGATTGTGGAATAGGTGTCGAATAGCAAGAAAACTAGGACAAAAAATCATGACTAGGAACCAGAACACAAAGCTAAACCAACAACAAGACTCGATCACACGAATGCAAACTCAACAATGCAAACTGAAAAACGAAACTGCGGGCACTATAGTCCAGGAAGCGGTAAAATGATCTAATTTTTTTGTGGCTTTTCGGTGGACTCTAGGTAAGAAACAAAATTGATCTAATGGAAGGAAAAAAAGATACCTCACGGGCAACCTGGAAATCTGATACCAATTGATGAGTAGGTTTAGGCCCGATCTTCCGAAAGGTAAGTCGATTGGGGTGGAGAACTCGACGTTGATGATCCTCGGTACTCGAGCAGTTTGAATACCCCTGTGATAACTACACCACTGCTCTGTTGGTTATCAACCATGCGACACAAGCTTGACCTCTCCAAGAAGGCTAATACCTGCAAGTGAACCGAGAACACAAGCAAGAACGTAGAAGACACGATCTAAAATTGATAAGTTAGGGTCTCACAAACCGTAGAACGGCGAAATTGTTATTCTAAGAAAAACACACCAAATATGACCAGCAGCTGCAGTATTTAAAGGCTAGGGTTCGGCCAAAACACAGTTAGACGCGTCCCTAATGGACTCATATGGGATACAAGGCCCAAAGGCCCGATTCGGTGGCGCAGCACCGGACAGAAATCTGGACTTGATTTGTTTCAACGGTTCCCAATTACTCCGGAGGAATTTTGAGGTGGAACTAGTACCATTGGAAAGTTTATCTTCTCCTCTTTCCGTGCATATGTAGAACGTCAGAAACGGAGTCCGTATGCCTCTTGCGCGTCCGTTTTAATGTGGACTGCTCCTCGACTCTGAGTTGAACTCGAGTCCAAGTTGTAAACTGATTCCATCAACTTGTGGACGTCCCAGCTTGTTCTCCACGCTCCCAAGGCCTCTTTCCTTCACTTGTTAATCTTCTCCATTATTCCTAATAACAATTAAATGATCACATAGCAATCTATTCTCAATCTCACATGCAAAAGAAGTTAGGAGCGAATTCACCAGCTGATTTATTAACCGTGCTCATGCTCTTGTGATTGGTCCTTGCATTTCAATGTGTGTCTCCGCTATTGTGATGTCCTCATCATCTATCCACCAAGACATGGTAGAGCTTGACGTTATTGATGGTAGGAGACACCATCAACGGCAGTTGCCCAGCTCCAATCATGTTCCTTGGGCAGTCTGAAGCATCAAAAGTAATGGGAGTGTCCATCCACTTCTGATGGGGTTCTGCCTTAGCAGTAGGAGCTTTGGCAGCAATCTCTCAATGCATTGTACTGAGGACGTGGTGAGAGGTGATATCCAAGGACCCTCCATATATGGTATTGAGGGTCTTAGGACGCTTGTTGTCGGGGATTTTAGAGTCGTCGTCGATGGTGTTGTACATAGCCCTGAACACCTTCTTGGGACCCTGGAAGCCTAGCTCTGGATCAGCCGGAGCTTCGTCGACTTTCCACTTTCCTTCCCGCTGGCGGAAAGGAGCTTCTTCTTGGCGTTTGTTGAAGCGCTCGAGATGGTTCTAGACTTCGCGGCAATCTTCAAGATTGTGAGTGTCCATTTTTCTAATCGGACACCACATCTTTGAACCACCGTCTCTTCATAGGAAGGTCGAGGTCGCTCTTCGGGGCGTGGCCCCCGGCCACCCGGAGCTGCAACTGCAGCAGCAGTAGACATGTCGACCGACGACTTCTTCTTGCCGTTGGACTTTTTCTTCTTCTTTCCACTACTGGAGGTAGTGGATTCAGCTTTGGAGGGCTCTTTTCTAGCCTCCAAAACTGGCTTGGAGTGCATTTCATGGCCCTTCTCAGCCTGGGCACACTTGTCAGCCAAGCTAAAGAGTTCCGTGATGCTGGTGACTTCTTTCGTCGCCATCTTCTTCAACATTATCTTATCCCAGACACCCTGTCGAAATGCAACAACAGCAGATGCATTGGAGATGGAAGGAATGGTATTCCGTACCTGGGAAAACCGATGGATGAAGGATCGCAGCGACTCCCCCGACTTCTGTTGCACAACAAGTAGATCCAGTTCTGTGCTAGGCTGGGTGTAGGAGCTCCAGAAGTTGGCGGTGAACTGGTGACAGAGCTCCACCCAACTGTTGATGGAGTCAGGCATATGACTCAGGAACCAGGACCTGTCTGTCCCAGTCAGAGCCACAGGGAAATACTTGGCCATCACGTCCCCATTGCCTCCTGCCGCAAGAATAGTTGTGGAGTAGATTTGGAGGAACTCGACGAGGTTGATAGTCCTGTCGTATTTCTTCGGCAGATGAGGCCAGAACTTCTGCGGCCATCAGACCATGCGCAGGTGCATGGCCAAGGCTGAATAGCCACCCCCACTCCCAAAGGAGAAGGGTTTTCACGAGCCTCTCGCCTCTCATGAGCACACTCGATATGGACGCAATCGTCTTGTTGCCTGTATCGCTGGTCAAGCTCCGACCTGAGATCATGCATCGAGAGTCTCGATGCAGTGTGGGTGCAACGTGCCCCAGAGGGCAGTGACATCACTTGCTCTGACACAACACGTCTCCTGTGCTGTGAAACATGAGGACCAAGTCTGCCACACACAATGTCCTCCTTTGAGAGGTTGCCCAGCAGGGGGCTGGCCTTGGTTGCTAATGGCATCGACTGCGGCTGCAACCTGATGCTGCACATCAGTGCGCCACTGCTCCATGGCACCCTGAGGTGCTCCGGACGCCAGTGGGTGCTCAAGAAGAGTACGCGCAGCATTGATCGCGTTCTCTGGATTGTTGTGCATCGCTGCAGTGACTGACGCGAAGACATCATACTTTTGTCCGGCGTGGATTACCAGAGCAGGTGGTGGTGGTGCAGCAACAGCCACTGGTACAACAGCACCAGTTGGCTGTTGAACGTTTGAGGGATTCCCTCTATCAGGTTGTCTTTCATTATTGTTGGATGTTGCTGCTGTAGAGTTCACCATCTCGAAATCTCAGGGGCCCCCTACCTGGCGCGCCAAATGTCGAAGTGTTGACTAAGACACTTCCCTCGGTACTACTAAAATGTAGTCTGTGGAGGTTCATATTCGGTGTGTGCGCACGAAGATTTAGGACGAGATGGAGACACAAAGAGTTTTACTTGGTTCAGGCCGCCTGAGTGTAATACCCTACTCCACGGGGTGTTTGTTGATGTATGAGTATGTCGTGGCTTGTGTGCGTATGAGCTTAGTTGTCTAATCTCGTGCGGCGCAAGTGTTTTTGCTACATTTCCCCCAGACCTGCTAAGGAGCAGCCCGCAGAGGTTCGTATTTAGGCGGGGCGAATTTTCTGGATCTACGACCTAGATGAACACGAAGGATTTAATGTGGTTCGGGCTGTCGAGAGGCGTAATAACCTACATCCACGGGGGTAGTGTTGTATTGCATGTGCTAGGTGTGAGAGAGCTCCCCCCTCTTTCTGTCGTGGCTGCCTGGTCCTTTTATAGGTGAAGGACTGGCAGATTACATTATGACTGGGGCCTGACAGGTGGCCCCGGTTAATTAGTCATAAAAGTGTATTAACGTGCCTTAATGACATATTAATGGTCTTGATGGTGCACTAACATGTCCTGATGACACGTTAATGGTCTTCATGGTGCACTAAGGTGTCTTGATAACATGTTAATGTTTTGTTGATGGCGCGTTAATACGGTCTTGAGTGTACACGTCGCCTTCCAGAGATGCGGGATGCGCGGTGGCGGCATTGGACCTCTCCTCAGCGGAGAGGCTATGTCCGAAGTCCTCGGGACACGTGGCAGCACCAGACCACTCCTCAGCAGGGAGGCTAGGACCGGAGTCCTCGAGACGCGTTGTAGCACCAGACCTCTCCTGAGCGGGGAGGCTAGGTCCAGAGTCCTCGAGACGCGTGGCAGCACCGGACATCTCCTCAGGGATGCTAGGTATGGACTCCTCAAGACATGTGGCAGCACCGAACCTCTCCTCAGCGGGGAGGCTATCTCTGGAGTCCTCGAGGCGCGTGGCAGCACCGGACCTTTCCTCAGCGGGGAGGCTAGGTCCGGAGCTGCAGGTTGTCGGAGCTGTCTTGTCTTCCTTGTATGCAGGGGTACCCATTCTGCAGGGTACCGACAGTGGCCCCCGGGCCCACCTTGGGAGAAGCAAAGATCCCAGAGGTGGGGCCGCTATCATTAACATCAACGGCGAGCCCCCTTGGAAGGTGCCTGAGCTAGATCTTGAGGACCGATGGCGATGCTCAAAGAAGGGTGAACCAGGACTTGCACAAGAGTGACAACAGAAAGAGTAATAGTGCTTATTAGTTACAATATTCCTACCCTCAGTTTTGTTGTGGCTTACGGTCCTTAGCCGGACCACGTGGCCTGAGTAATTCAGTGCGGTAGTATCTGGGTACTGGTTGCTGCCTCACCAAGGAACGTGTTCTTTCTGGACCTGCCTTACTATGACGCAACACCAGAATAGGTAGAGTGGCGTACTTAGGGTGCTCGACCAGGATAAGTCTTTAGCCGACTCCGGACTTGTCATTTGTATTGGTATTCAGGCGAGTAGGCCATTCAGCGGGCACGAGATCCCAAATGAGAAAACTACCAGAAATATCCAAACACATCTATCACAGGTACCACAGGTTCTCCGTCTGCAGCAGGATAGCACAACTCCCACTGTGGGCAAACCGAAATATGTAACAGAGCGAAAAATGGAACAATATGCATAATATTTAAACATAATTATGTGAACACAGTGACAGTATCCGGATTTTGGTTATTGCTTTGTCTAGGAGCATGTGCCTTTCAGTACCCGGTATTGAACTGCAGTGCTAGGGAGGAAGAGTGCGCTAGCTTAGGGTCACAGGGCACGACTTTGGGTGCAAGACCAGGCTAAGCAGACTGCATACTCTTGACCTCCCACGGAAATTGGTCCTTCGGGGGACATTCGGCCCCCAGTACCCAACCTCAGCATTGGAAAGGTAGAGTGTGCATACTTAGGGTGCAGAACCAGACTAAGCAGGTAGCACACTCTGGACCCCCAGTATTCATCCGCAAGAAAGGTAGAGTGTGTCTACTTAGGGTGCATGACTGGGCTAAGCAGACAGCGCACTCCAGACCCTCTACTGGCATTAGCCTTTCATGGAAGTGACCGTTCAACATCATGGGACTCCGTAGAAGAAAATAACAAAGACACCGGATAAGCCACAGTTACCTGGTGACGTCATTGCTGCCGTGGAGGCAGGTTGTCGCCGTGTGGTCGCGGAAGTAGCCATGAGGTAAAGTGTACAAGCTTAGGGTCATAGGGCACCGGCTTAAGGTGCAATTCCAGGCTAAGCAGGCTGTATACTTTGGACCTCCCACTGGTGGCAGTGGCGGTAGAAAGCTGCCGTGTGGTGATAGCAGTAGCCACCGAAACATAGAGCATGTGTCCACCGGGTCAGCCCGCTATGGAGCAGGAAGTGGCACCGTCTTCCCTGCTCCCTTCATGGCACGAGGGTCGAGAAGAGCCGACGATGGACTGAAGATTCACCATCAAGGTGAGGCTCGTCGATCCAAAAAAGAGCCCCCTTCCTTTGCCACCAAAATGTCAAAGTGTTTTTGTGACACTTCCCTTGGAGCTGCTAAGGAGCAACCCGCGGAGGTTTGTATTTAGGCGAGGCAATTTTATTTTGCATCTACGAGCTAGATGAACATGAAGGATTTAACGTGGTTTGGGCTGCCGAGAGGCGTAATACCCTACATACACGGGGGTAGTGTTGTATTGCATGTGCTAGGTGTGAGAGAGCTCCCCCCTCTTTCTGTCGTGGCTGCCTGGTCCTTTTATAGGTGAAGGACCAACGTGTTACATTATGACCGGGGCCCGACAAGTGGCCCCGGATTAATTAGTCATAAAAGTGTATTAACGTGCTTTAATGACACATTAATGGATCTTGGTGGTGCATTAACGTATCTTGATGACACGTTAATGTCTTGATGGTGCACTAACGTGTCCTAATGAAATGTTAATGGTCTTCATGGTGCACTAAGGTGTCTTGATGGCACATTAATGTTGTGTTGATGGTGTGTTAATGCGGTCCTGAGTGTACACGTCGCCTTTCGGAGCTGCGGGACACGCGGTGGCGGCATCAGACCTCTCCTCAGCGGAGAGGCTAGTTCCAAAGTCCACGGGACACGTGGCAGCATCGGACCTCTCCTCATCAGGGAGGCTAGGTCCGGAGTTCTCGAGACGCGTTATAGCACCGGACCTCTCCTCAGCGGGGAGGCTAGGTTCGGAGTCCTCGAGACCCGTGGCAGCACCGGACCTTTCCTTAGTAGGAAGGCTAGGTTCGGAGTCCTCGAGACGCGTGGCAAGATCAGACTTCTCCTCAGTGGGGAGGCTAGGTCTGGAGTCCTCGAGACGTGTGGCAGCACCGGAACTTTCCTTAGCAGGGAGGCTAGGTCCGGAGCTGCAGTTTGTCGGAGCCGTCTTGTCTTCCTTGTATGCGGGGGTACATGATCTGCAGGGTATCAACAACGTGCTTTAGGCAAAAGCAAGGATACCCCATCGTGTGGTCCAAAACACGAAATATGCAACTGTTGAACATTCAATATTGAAAGGGCCATACGCAACGCTGATCCCTAGCGCAAGAGATAAATTACGTGACCACCTATCGTGCGGTTGAAAAGCACATAGTGTTTTTTTAATAAACATGCTAAAGCGCCTCCTACTGGTGGAGCATTATGCAAAGACGTGAGACCCCCGTCGGGTGATAGAAAACCCGATCATATACCTCGAGACGTGGCTCATCTTGGGGTGGCCCATATGGAATGATACACGATGGATGTTCTTACATTGATATACATTATTGTGACTGCCTGATATATATTGATGTTCTTATGGATGTGCGGGCCGTGCCGTACGGCACCATAATACGTGTTCTGTAAATTGTATGTCTTATGCAGGTACACGAACCGCGTTATCGTATTATGCTTAGAAAATGTTTGCGAGTGACCATTTATAGTGCCACCGATTTAGACGTATATGCCGGTATAACCGGTTAGGATTTTCACTTTTGTGAGGCACGTAGTACCGGCATGTATCGCACTGATGCATTAATGAAGTTGCTGTAAAATGAACTCAAGAATATGTAAGAGTACATGTATTATCTATCAAGCTCTGATTTTGAACTATGTTTTCATAATTGGAGTAGGTTTTGAACTCACAATATTCAAAAACAGAGTGTCATGTTCTGCCAGAAAAGGCCCTGATTTTGAAAAGCCTTAGCTCTCAGTGCAAAACTCCACTGAAGGTGTATTTTATATGGATTGAAAGTTTAGGAAGTATTCTAAAACTGTTATGTGCAACTCCAGAGCTGAATTCTCCTCTAATCTCCTCAAATTTCAAAGTTCCAAAATCTGCCAAACTGGACAGAAACTGGAACCATCTCTGGACTCCTTACTGTTTTGACCATATCTAACTCTAGAAAAATCGGACGGGGTCGTGCAAAGCATTTATGGAATTCTTGTTTATTGTATTAAAACTTTGTAATGTGTAGATTTTGTAGATTTTGATTTTTTATATCTGGAAATCATGGACAAAAACAGCCATAAACAAAGGAGGTGCTGTCAAAATTTCCAGAAAAACTGTCAGGTTTGCAAAACCATATCTCCTCAACCAGAAAATATTTGGAGGCAAACACATACTTTTGGGAAAGCTCGTGAAGTGTACATAGACTTTGATGTTTACCTCAATATCTGATTTTTCCATTGACTGGGTCAAATTCGTGTTTGAGTACGGACTGGTCAGGTTTTAACATAAACTTAATCGGTTTGACATATTTTGGTTCTGTTATGAATATGTTCCTCAATTTCACATCGAGAAGTGTTGTAACAGAGAAGATGTCGATACTCAACCATTTACCAGTGGAAGTGAGGGTTTGACCCAATCAAACCTCATTTCTTTTGATTGGCATGCTTGTCTCTTATTGAAGAAAAGTGTGAGGGTGTGCATTTTATGACGCGCATAACATTCATCGCGACCAACGATAGTCGAAATGAACATCAATCCATGGAGTTCATTATGTTGGAACTCGCTATTGTAACATCGGTCGAGGGATGATATATTTGGTATAAAGTTTACACTTTATCAATTTTTGAACGTTATGCAAGTTTGGTTATCAATACGCACACTATTGTTTTCATCCTATTGTGATCTTGCAATATCACGTCTCATGTTGGATTCTAGGCTGTAGCTGCAGAATGGTGCGCACTTGCGCAATATACTAGGTCCTGGGTTCAAGTCAGGGAGGGGATGATTCCCGAGAGCCGGAACAGCCAGCGCAACAGCCACCTCCATCTCTGCTTACATGGGCAGATGATATCGCAGCCATGGTGGGTTCGCGCGACGAGCGGACAGAGCTGCTGCGAACCCTCATGCAGATTACATCCTGTCAGGGGGGACGTCAAGCCGAAGGCAATCATCAACCTCAGCAAGCAACATGTCCGGAATTCTTGGCGACTGCACCCCCCGTGTTCAGTGGTGATGGTGAACCTTTAGATGCGGTCCATTGGCTCCGCACCATTGAAGCTAAGTTCGGACTGCTACAGTTCATTGATCATATGAAGGTTTTATATGCAGCACAACAACTACATGGCATTGCCGGTGCTTGGTGGGCGAACCACATTGCCTCCTTGGCTGCTGGACAGCAAGTCACTTAGACGGAGTTCCGGGAGGCATTCCACACCTATCATGTTCCTCCCGCCATTATGAGAAGGAAGCTTCAGGAATTCCTTGATTTGAAGCAAGGAGAAATTAGTGCTCAAGAATACTCCAAAGTCTTTGTTAATCTAGCGCAATATGCGTCATAGTATGAGAGTACGGAGGATCAGAAGTGAGTGTATTTCTATCGGGGTATAAGCCCCATGTTGAAAGACAAGCTCGCATTGTTCAATCACGGCTCGTTCAACGCTATGCTTAATGCTGCGATTACGCAAGAGGATGCCACACGTGAGCGGATAGCTGAGGAGTCAAAGAAGAGACTTGCCATGCAGGACATCACACATAATGTTCCTCAAAAGTACCGTGTTGTATACCGATCACCGTCCAGTCAGAGATGGCAGCCGGCTGTAGAACCGAGTTTATATCAACTTCCTTAGTTTGGAGAATCAGGTTTCCGACCAGCAGTACAGTAGTAGCAGGAACAGTCCAAATTTGTTCCACGGGCATTTGTCTCACCGGAAGTTGCAAAAATATCAGGCCTCGAATCAGCGGGACATCGAATCAGTATAAGTGTTTCACATGTGATCGTGTTGGGCACTATACCAAGGATTGCCCAGAGAAGATGTTAAGCAGCAGGAAAGTACCAGTACAACAGTGTATTCGGCCCCATATTCAACAAGAGAGGACAACACTGCAAACCGGAAGTGTTCAACATATAGCCATCAAGGGTGTTCCGGAGGGAGCACCGGTGTTAGCGGGCATCTTTGCTATCAAAGACATACTCATCCTCATACTCTTCAATTCCAGTGCTACCCACAATTTCATCAGTAAATCATTTGTGGATCAGCACCAATTATCCATCAATACTCCCAAGAATAGTTATCTTATAAGTTCACCGGGAGGGAGTATCTCCGCCAGTCAGATTGTTCCCCGAACAGCTTTATGTTTGGGGGGCAAAATATATCCAACATCGTTGATTATATTGGATGGACAGAAGATCGACATAATGTTGGGGATGTCATGGTTAAACCATCACGGTGCCATTCTTAATATCGGTACCCAGACGGTCCAAATTGACTCTCCGATGCACGGACTGCACACACTGTTTTTGGACAGCATGGAGCAGGACAGTGCAGCTGCATATAACACGGAAGCAACTAAACTTGAAGATATTCTGGTGGTCCGTGAGTATCCCGATGTGTTTCCTGATAACTTACCGGGTATGCCGCCCGAACGTGACATCGAGTTCAAGATAGAACTTGTTCCGGGAACCACTCTGATCTCTCAAAGACCGTATCGAATGGCACCTAATGAGCTAGCTGAATTAAAGGAGCCTTTGAAGGGCCGACAAGGGTTTTATTCGCCCAAGCTCGTCACCTTGGGGCTTCTTGGCACTGTTCATTTAGAAAAAGAATGAAACATTGCGGTTATGCGTACATTATCGACCGCTCAATGCCGTGACTATAAGGAACAAGTACCTGCTGCCCCGCATCGACATTCTATTTGATGAACTTGTCGGTGTGAGGGTGTTCTCAAAGATTGATCTTCGGTCCGAATATCATCAAATCAAAATCTGACCGGACAATATACCAAAGACCGTATTCTTGATGAGACATGGATTATACGAGTATCTTGGTATTTCTTTTGGTATCACAAACACTCCAGCTCACTTTATGTATCTCATGAACTCGGTATTCATGCCGGAGTTGGACAAGTTCGTCGTGGACTTCATCGATGACATATTGGTTTATTCTAAGTCAGAGGAAGAGCATGCTGAACATTTGCATATTGTGTTGCAACGGTCGAGAGATCATAAGTTTTATGCAAAGTTCAGCAAGTGTGAGTTTTGGATTAGCCAATTGCCATTCTTGGGGCAAATTATTTCAGCTGAAGGTATCGCTGTGGACCCAAGTAAAATTGTCCAAGTGCTGAAATGGAGATCTCCTAAATCTGTCCATGAGGTATGAAGTTTCCTCGGTTTAGCGGGATATTATTGGAGGTTCATCCTGAGCTTATCAAAAATCGCTAAACCGATGACGGAGCTTCTAAAAAAGGGCACCAAATATATTTGGAGTTCAACTTGTGAAGAAGCGTTCAAGACATTAGTGCAGCACCTTACAACAACCCCAGTTCTTGCTCAGCCAGACATGACAAAACCATTTGACGTTTATTGTGATGCATCCAGCATCGGACTTGGCTGCGTTCTTATGAAAGGAGTACGTGTGGTCGTGTATGGATCTCGGCAACTCCGAAACCACGAGCACCACTATCCGACTCTCGACCTTGAGATCGCTGCCGTGGTATTGGCATTAAAAATGTGGAAGCATTACTTGCTTGGAAATCTTGTACACCTCTACACCAACCACAATAGTTTGAAATATATTTCACGCAGCAGGAGCTGAATATGAGACAACGAAGATGGTTAGGCTGATCAAAGATTACGAAATTGAAATTCACTACCACATCGGTAAAGCGAATGTGGTTGCCGACACGCTTAGTCGGAAAGCCCATGTTCACAATATCACCATGGCTGAAATGGAAGATGAGGAACCAAGTCTATATTTGATTCCATATGGGGCTCTCAATAATCTTGCTCTCATACCCACCATCTGAGAGGAAATTATTGAAGCCCAAAAGAAGGACATGGGCATGTCACACATACGGGAAAGAGTGGACAACGGGGAGGTAAAATGTTTCCGGAAAGATAATCATGGTACATTATGGTTCAAGGACCGGATAGTTGTACCCCGGGATGTGAAGCTCCGGAAGAAAATATTGGATGAAGCTCACATGTCAAAATTTTCTATTCATCTAGGCAGCAATAAAATGTATCAGGATTTGAAGACCAAGTTTTGGTGGACACGTATGAAGCGGGAAATAGTGAAGTACATATCCGAGTGCGATACGTGTCAGTGAGTGAAGGCCGATCATATGCGGAAAGCGGGAAAGCTACAACCGCTGGATATTCCGGCATGGAAATGGGAGGATGTAAGTATGGACTTCATCGTCGGATTACAACTCAGATTCCAGAAGCATGATTCGATTTGGGTGATAGTCGACCGACTAACCAAATCAGCACACTTCATTCCGGTCAATGTTGGATTTGTTGCAAAACAGTATGCGGAGTTGTACATTGCACGGATCTTATGCTTACATGGTGTTCCGAAGACCATAATTTCAGATTTGGTGCACTGTTTGTTGCTCGTTTCTGGGAATAGCTGCACGCTTTGTTGGGTACTAAGCTGATTAGAAGCTCCGCATATCACCCACAGACCGATGGACAAACTGAGCGGGTGAATCAAGTCCTTATAGACATGTCGCGTGCATGTGCAATCCACCAGGGTAAAAATTGGGATGATCATTTACCATTGGCGGAATTCTCATACAACAACGGTTATCAAGCGAGTATAAAGATGGCACCATATGAATCTCTCTACAGACGAAAATGCCGCACACCGCTGAATTGGTGTGAGTCCGGTGAGAGGGTGACATTCGGAATTGATCTAGTCAATGAAGCCTAAGAACAAGTTCGGATCATTCAAGCAAATCTAAGAGCGACTCAATCTCGACAGAAAATTTTGCAGACAACCGGCGTTGTCCGCTGCAGTTTGACGTGGGTGATCACGTTTATTTCTGTGTGTCACCAATGAAAGGAATTCACCGGTTCGGTGTAAAAGGGAAGCTTGCTCCCCAATTTATCGGTCCATTTGCAATCAAAGAGAAGTGAGGAACCGTGGCCTATAGGCTTAAGCTACCGGTGTCATTATCAGGAGTTCATGATGTTTTCCATATATCTCAGTTGAGGAAGTGTCTAAAAGCTCCATCGGAAGTCCTCACTGGGAGATCGAACAATTGAAGATGGATCTCACATATGTGGATTCTCCCACCGGGATCATTGATGAGAAGACTCGCGATAGAAGAAATCGTTCATTGCGGTTTTTCAATGTGATTCGGGGTAATCATACTGCAGACGAAGCTATGTTGGAAAACGAGGACTTTCTAAAGTCCAATTATCCAGAACTGTTATCCTTGTATCTTGTGTAACTACTCTTCCCATTCCGTTCCCGTTTCTAATCTCGGGACGAGATTCTTTTAAGGGGGGGGGGGGGAATGTAAAATCCCACTTCTTCTGCAATTAAATCAACGATCTCTGTTCAAATATATCCTTGCTGTTCAGATCAGTGCCATAATTGATCAAGCATGATTATACAATCAAATCAAATTGATCACTTGATTTCAAATTTTTGTCATCACAAAAGGTGATCCAAACAGCTGTTGCAAATTTCAACTTCTGATCTGTCAATTTAACAATATGAGTCCACCATTGGATTCCTCATCATGCAAATTGTACCCCAGCCAAGTTTCATAATTTTCGGAGACCAATTACTATTTAATTCAATAGGTGCAGTGAAACCCATTTGAATCCAGGTTCAAATTTGAATTCGAATGTAATTTGGCCAAGTAAGGATTTGAACTGCCAAATCAAATTCCACATATTTGATTTAGCATTCCAGTGAAATGTTTAGGTTTTTGGGCACAATCTGGTACGGAATTGAACTCAGAAGAGAAGGATAAGGAGGGGGAATTCATGGGTCCCACCAGTCAGTCTCTCATTCCCTCCTCTGTTTTCCCTGTTGTCTCACCGAGTGACACCTCTCTCCATGCAAATGCCAGCAGCTGAGTGCTTGCCTGCTTGAAGACTTGCTCGTGAAGGCAACCACCCAGGTCGAGCCTATCCTCATTCACGGTGCAACACGGTAGTCTCCTCTGTTTCCCTCTCATCAGCGATGCTGCCACTGCTCCTTTACAAATTCGAGCTGCACAATGGAGTTTGATCCTTCCCTTCGTGCTTGAGTCTGCTCTGGTGTTGTGCGCAGCTGGGTGATCATTCTTCTTGCCAGCTTGAGCACTCCCGAGGTCGACCGAGGCAAAACTATGGCCGCGGGCGCTCTGTTCTTCCCTGCTGCTCCTCTGTCCACCATCAACCCGGCACTACAAGCCATTTCTCATCCCCGACCATAAAGAAAAAAGGTGTGCCATAGCATCAAGAATATTCCTCGAAAGTTTCAGCCCATGCCATGCCTCCTAGTCGATTTATTTGCAAGTTTCCCGACGAGCTTTTCATATGAACAGAGCTAGGCCAATGCCGCAATTCATTTTCCACGTTTGATTATCGCTCGTGACCATGAGATTTTATATTCCACATATCCCTATGCATCTTCTAGAAGAATAACCGAAGTAAATCATTGAGTATAGCCTCTGGCAATGAAGTTCTTGTAGCCGGTGGCACAAATGGGCAAGGTCGCCGTCGACCTCTCTGTTCCGAGGCGTTACACCATTGTTGGTTCCATCTCCCACCAGCCTAGGATCTCAGGAACAATTTGAAAGTTTTCCCGTGCAAAATTATGCACCAGCGGCTAGGGCCGACATGGCCGGAACCCTAGCCGGCACCGTCGAATTGCCTCCTCCGGCCGTTTATTGCTGTTTCTGACCAGTCCTTGGTTTTCCCCGTGCGGTATTAGGTGGGGAAGGCAAGCACCGAGGGCTGTGTGCCCTGGAACAGGCTCCGGCGAACGGCCGCTGTTGGGCGCCGCCGAGCGCTGCTCCTGGCGCCACCAGTCACGAGGAGGAAGATGACCCGGGCGGGCTCGGGCTGTCAGCGAGTATTGGCGAGGCCCCGGATCTGCTGTGGTGTTGGGATCTGGTGTGGCCATAGCTGACAAGTCTATAGCCCGGTGTGGCTGCAATGCTATTGGAGGATTTTAAACCCGTGGGCCCCTTGATTATTCAAACTTTTCCAATTCAGTTTTAATTCCACATTTCCGTCAAACTTTGAAATTCAATATCTCCTAGGATTCTTGTCCAAAAATTCCCAAATAAATTTTGTTAGAACCAGGATGATCTCTATTTTACAGTGGAGCACTTGTATCTGTATTAAAATCCTTAATGTGTCCTCAATAATTACATGAAGAAAAGTCCTATTGGAATTAATTACTGGTGCTCCATTCATTAAAAAATTCTGAAACTTGGCCAGGTCATTATAAATAATTCCCATGAGTTCCAATAAAAGTTTCAGGTCCATTTGAGTTGATTTGTATAGCCAAATTATGTTTCCAATCTATATGTACCTGAAAATTCCAAAATGTCCAAAAACTTTTCAAGAAATTGTCCAAACATATAAATTCAACATCTCACAGTATAATGCTTAGACAATTATGAAACCAATTTTGTTGGATCACCCTTGACTCCTATAAACAGAAAGCCAAGTCTTGGCCATGTCAAAGCTATGGAGTTTTCCTCAAAATTCTGGGAAGTATTTAGGTTCATTGAATTTTATACAACAGAGACTTCCAAGAATTGATCCCAATTTTGGCCAGAAAATCACTCATAGTACATATTATCCTCTTTAAAATTTCCAAAACCAGTGGGCTTAATTTCATATACTTAACTGTCTTTCCAATGAGCTATATCATAATATTGATATTGATTCACTTGTATTATTCTTTGCATATCGATTAGTTGCCGACCTCAAGAGGACCCTGGAGCCACTTGAAGTCATCCCTCTAGAGATTAACTTTGATACCGTCTTGTAGCAAGGCAAGCCTTGGTTTGCATTTAAGTGTTGTACAAAGTTTTGATTTGTATCACCTATGTCTAGGGTGAGTTATGTGCATTAGGGCTAAGGTGATTGATTATCCACTTGCATGACCAGATCACCCCATGGAGTATTTGGGTAGTTGTTAAGTCATCGTGTAGACTATGCTATGCTAAATGTTGTATAGGATTCAGTAGAAGTCGAGTAGTTGGAATCTACTCGCATGGCTAGGACTTTTTCACATGGGATTGGTTCAAGAAATGGAGTAGTAATCTGAATATGAGTCTGGGCAGGGGCGTAGGATGCAGCAACATGTGGTCTTGCGTGCGTAGCCCTGCCTGTGTCAGTTAAGGGTGGATCCGTATGCCGTCCTGCTGAGCAAGTTTGAACTTATATATGAGGTCTAGGAAACTGATGTACCTTGGGATGCCATTGTTGAGCCTTATTCGATCGCCTCAGGCTTTCGGCCGCAGCATTGTAGACGGAAACTCACTCACGACATCTTCACAGTGGAGGGTGCACCGTGAGTGGGAATATTGTCCTAGGCGATTGAATCAATTCAACTTTGGTGGGACTTGGGAATGGTTGCTGCGTACGACGTCTGCGGAGAGCATCTATGTGGCTTCCAGTATAGGCATACGTGTCGTGTATTCCGGGTATCTTTGATTTGAATCACCGTCACTCGGGGATATGAGTACCGCTTGTTCACTGAGTTGTGATGTAGTAATTACTTGCATTTGAGATGAGAATTAATTACTGCTGTTATGAACATTATATTATCATTGTATTGCTATGTTGTATGTATTAGTATAGTGCTGACTAAATTTATTTCCACCACGGGCATGCAGCATCGTGATGAAGTGTTTCTGTTTGATTGTGGAGTTACAATGTTGCCCCATACAAAGTTTAAGCTGCTGCTAATAAATCTAAAAATAAGGACCCACATTTAGGCGAGTCCATTATGCGAATCTATCATCCTATGTTGATGTCTTTACCCTCATGTAGAGTTCCATGTTCAGGTGAGACGTTTAAGTTTTGCTAAGCCTTCGTGCTCATGATTGCTATATTAGTTGTTTTGCAGGTACTAACCTCTATGCTTATGATTATGGTTCTCCGACGAGACTTGGAACTCTCCGAGCGGTATACTCATGGGGAACCATGCCGCTCTGTTTGATCTTCATAGCTACTGAGGAGCATCCGTGGGCTGGAAGGCTTCTCTTTTGCTTATTAGACTTGAGTACGAGAGTTATAATATTATCTTCTGCTGTAGTTTATTTTATGAAAAATATTTGTAAACTGAACAACTTTGTAAATTTCAGCAAGTGATTCATGTAATATGTTGTCTTCTACATGTGTGTTGTTGGGTGCCGCATCGCACGGCACCACCCAATGAAATTCCTAGAAAGTGTTGACCCCGGTCCTCACAAAACTGGCTGCGATGAGAGAGTGGGAGGCAGTGTTACCGATTGGCCACATGTGTGCCCTGAATGACTTTGAGGAGGGAGGACGGGACAAGGATGAGAAAGCGATCATACATATGGACATGGATGATGAAGATGGGGTTACTTCATGCAACTGCCCACGGTCCACCCATCCCCAGTGTTGAACCTTGCTATCAGTTGGCGATGGGAGAAGATAGGTTACCGGGCTGGAACAACGGTTCCCAGTCCTTGTGTGCTGTCCATAGTCATGCTAGTCGGTTTTTTTCTAGCAGTGTCCTGTTCTGTCTTGTGTGTCCATGATTGTTGTGTCATCTTAGTCATCATGCTATCATGTTTTCTATTCTTAGAATTATGGTACTTGTTCCTTCTTCTCCCAATAAGAAAATATGAAATTGCATACTACTAGAGCAGCTGACTATTTTTGCAACAGCACCGACTCGTAGATGATTTCATTAAGCCATAATAGTCGCTCTTTAAAGATGCTTGGGCTCCTGGATACCCATCCTTTTTGGCTGCTGCTACAATATCGTCCTTGGACTGCATCAAGGTAACAGGCAAGAGGGCTGCCAAATTAGTATTTTTGCCCTATTTGCAATCTTAATTAACCTGGAAACGGTCTGCCACCTCTTTGTTGACTGCCCCATAGTGCAACTGATCTGGAGCAACATCTGTGTTCATTCCACTAAGATAGGATACTAAAATATTTCCACTGGGTGCTGAATCCAGTACTTACTAGAGAAACAGTCCACATTTTCATCTCAGAAAGAAAAAAACTCACCATTTACTAAACCTGTGGACGTTGAGCAGCATATACTGAACCAAACTCAGTGAAAACAAAACAGAACGGCTAATGGCTAGTACACAATCTATATACAGATATAAGCACGTGCTCTTCAAAAATACAGAAAATGTCAAAGGAGTGGAACAAATTAACAATATATTTATACTTTTCTCATGTTGCCCCTTGTCTTCTTCGTCTCCGTTTTCCTTCTGCTCCTCTTGTCCTTCCACCTTTTTATCCTAGGCATGGTACACAAATGTCACAAGAAAACCGATATTTTTGGGCATCCCATCCAGTGATTGAAACATAGAAAATGTATTAACCATTTCTTCTTTCTTGTATTTGATCACATACGCTATATTCCCAAATCTTGCTCAAATAGAAGTATGGGTAATAAGATTGCTACATCCTCTAGAAGTGTGGAGAAAGACAAAGGTTAATTGTGCGCTCGCATGTGTACTAGTGAGCACTTGCGATTAAATGAACTTGCTGTCTTCTTATTACAACCGAAATATATAGGTTGTACTAGCCCACACACACTCCGAATGAAGAATATTTGAAAAAAATGAAAAGGATTGACATAAGAACAAAACTACACAAAATGGGTGTGCCTTACCGTTTCCTCCTGCCGCACTTCCTCTTCTTCCTCCTCATGCTTCTTATATGCATCTTCCTCTTGCTGCCCTTCCTCCTCTTCATCCATCTCCTGTTGCTCACTGTTGTCCGTGGACTGAGCATCATCAAGAGACACCAAAACATCAGCCATCTCCCACACCATTGGAACATGCTTCAGCGCCGCGCTAGACCGCTCCAGAAAGAGGACATAGCTCTCAACTATACCTGCGATAGAGTCCAACCACGCGGGCTCCATCGCTGGCAGCACCATCTTGTCCGCTTCCATTATGATCACGCCACATCTGGTGGCCGGGGTAGAGATGCCATGTTGGTTGTAAATAACTCCACGATGAATTCCGCAACGTGTGTGTGGCGCACACGTTTGTGCGTGTGTGTGTCTGTTGATCAATCATGGTCCAATCTGTTCGGTGCATTGTATGCTTCAACCAACGAGCAATGTGGCACACAAACAAGCTTAGATCGAGGTTCATGGAGTGGGAGGCGGCACCAATTTCTTCGGAGAACCCCGTGACAGGAAGAACATATGAGTTAATCACGACATCATTGTTGTGCATAAAAAGCGGATCATGGCCCGCAATTATACGTGTGATGGGTTCTATCCTCCGTTTATATTAATCTTTGTACTCAGCCTATCACAAAATCAGAAGCGCGGTGGTCGCAACAAGGGTCATCCTGGTGGGCACGGTGGCTCCCCCCAGCACGCAGTCCTGCCACCCGGCCCGTGGATTTGCATTAATTTGCAGGCATTCGGGCAAGGCCGGCCTGTTGCTGGTATTTTGGGCCACGCTTCGCAGGGACAGCAAGCCTACACCACTACCTACGCCCCTCTAAATCTGCCTGCACTGACCCCTGCCCCATCTACATCGACGTTCGACTCCGGGCCCGTGTGGGATCAGTCCGGCCTCGTCGCCGCACTGAAAAATCTCTCCACGTCCGGTTGGGTCATCAACACAGGTGCTTATTCCCACATGGGATCTAAAGCCGGTATCTTCTTTCGCCCTTGCCCTCTCTTACATCCCTCGTACGACACTGTCATCAATGGTTCCCGCATTTCCGTTGACCAGTGCGGCGATGCCACTCTTACAGCTCCTTCATCTAACTTTGTTCTTAATGATGTCCTTTTTGTTCCTGCACTTATTAAGAATCTCCTTTCTGTCTGTAAATTTACTCGTGACAATCCCTGCACAATTGAATTTGACTCTGATGGTTTTTCCATTAAGGACCGCAGGACCCGACACATGATTGGTCGCTTCAATAGCGATGGTGACCTCTACAGCATCCCCCCACCATCGCCTATGAGCAGCCCACATGCCCTCCTCTCCACCGTCGCCGCCGCCTCCTTCTGGCATCAGCGCCTCGGACATCCCGGTTGTGCCGTCCTACATAAATTACAGCATTCTTCTTCCATTGACCGTAGTACAACTTAGTCTAAGTCGTGTCTTGCTTGCCAGTTGGGTAAACATACACGTCTCCCATTTGATAGCTCTACAACCAGCACATCACATTGTTTTGAGCTTGTTCATTATGATGTATGGACATCCCATGTCATCAGTAATTCCGATCACAAATATTATCTTTTAATACTGGATGATTTTTCTCATTGGTGTTGGGTTTTTCCTATGAAACACAAGTCCGATGTTCATTCACTGATAACTCAATTTCTTGCCTATGCCCGTACACAGTTCGGCGCCTCACTCAATGCTCTGCAAGCAGACAATGACACCGAGTTCATCAACTCGGCCACCACTTTTTTTCTTGCACAACACGACGTCCAACTCCGCCTCTCGTGGCCTTACACTTCTCCACAGAATGGTGCAGCTGAGCACATGTTTCGCACCTTAAACAATTCAGTTCGCACCCTCCTGTTTCACGCGTCCATGCTCGCAGCTTTCTGGGTCGAAGCTCTGCACACCTCATGTCTTCTCATTAATAGACTGCCATGCACTCGAACACCAGACACCACACCTTACACCATTCTACACAACAAACAACCGACCTATGAAAACCTGCGTGTCTTCAGCTGCCTCAGCTATCCTAACACAGGGGCCACTTCCTCTCACAAACTCTCACCCCGCTCGACCGCCTGTGTCTTCCTTGGCTACCCCTCTATGCACAAGGGCTACCACTGTCTTGATCTCTTGACCCGGAAAATTATAATCTCACGTCACATTGTTTTTGATGAGACAATTTTTCCTTTTCATTTCAGGGAAGATGGTGACCGCTGTTTGGACTTTCTGTCATCAATGCCCACGACAGCAATACAGCAGCCCTTGCCCCCGAAGCTGCTGCGGCCAGTACCACCCTCTGGAGCTGGCGCGCACCCGGCCTCGGCGCCACACCCTTTGTCGGCATTGGACCCACTGGATGATACCGCCGACCTGGGGCCCATGCTGGTCCCTCTTCCGGATCCTGCACCCCAGCCGGTGTCTGCGGCCGCGGCATTATCGGGTGCACCAGCCCCAAGGCACCCTGCACCACGCGCGGTTCCTCACCGGCCGCCCCACGGTCATGTCTACGTCCGATGTTTGTGCCCCCCTACGGCTCTTTTGACCTCGCCGGCCTCGCCCCATGCTACATCTGCTGCAAAACCTGTTGGCGGTGCCGTCTCTCCGACACCTGCGACCCCGACACCTGCCTCACCGCCGCCGCTGCCTCCTCCACCGCAGAGGCACCTGATGGGCACGCATCTGTCTTGTGGTGTCATTCAGCCCGTCAACTACTGCCAAATGGCCGCCTCTGTCTTTGACTCGGTCCCGGCCAACTACCGCAGTGCCCTGGTTGATCCTCTCTGGCGTGCAGCCATGGAGGACGAGTACTGTGCTCTCATCGACAACGGTACTTGGATCCTTGTGCCTCCTCCACCCAGTGCCAACATTGTCTCCGGCAAATGAAACTTCAAATATAAATTCAACTCTGACGGCACCCTCACCCGGCGCAAGGCGCGCTGGGTTGTTTGCGGGTACTCCCAACGCCCCAGTGTGGACTATGACGAAACTTTCAGCCCCGTCGTCAAGTTGGCGACAATTCGTATCGTCCTCAGCCTGGCACTCTCATGTTAAGAATGCGTTCCTCCACAACAACCTCAACGAGACGGTCTACTGCCAGCAGCCGCCAGGTTTTGTCAAGCCCTCCGCTCCGAACCACGTATGCCTCCTGAAGAAATCCCTGTACGGGCTAAGACAGTCACCTCGTGCCTGGTACCAGCGCCTCTCCACCTACCTCACCACGATTGGCTTCGCCTCCTAGTCTTCCGACACTTTGTTGTTCGTCTACAAGGATGGCTCCTCCTCGGCACACCTGCTCCTCTACATTGACGACATCATCCTCCCCACCTCATCACCGAATCTACTCCATCACATCATGGATCACCTTCACTCGGAGTTTGCGATGACCGACCTTGGCACCTTGTCATACTTCCTCGGCATCTCAGTCATTGTGAGACCTATGTGTGCTGAATACATTGGCAATTTTGTTAAACGTGTAGGTTTACATGCAAAGTTTTGAATATACTTGAGAAACACACTTTGCACTTTCCGAAGTTTTGCTGCACGTGTTTTGCATTCCGCAATGTCCAAACTTTTCTTATTTAATGCATGGCAGCTGTTTTGGACTGTCCGAACTTTCTATGTGCTGAAATAATTGTGTGGCTGCTATGTTTTTCATTTGCAATGTATCAAACTTGGTTTACACTTATGGGAAGATTTGCTTAGTACTTTTGGACTATGTTTTTGATGTGTTTTGGCTGATCTTGGTGGACATTATCTTACTATGTTTGCAACATTTTTATGTGACGTGCTCACGTAAGGTGTTGTGGTTATCGGACTAACGAGAGTCAAGTCGAGGACTTGTGCTCGGAAGAATCGGTTGTTTGTTAATGTGAAGGTGTTGCTTGAGGTCAAGACATGGCTGGTGACAGAATCCATTGAACTAGTCTTAGGGATAAGATGAGGTTCAACAGCCAAGTTCGGGAGGAATTGTGGTTGAGTTGATCGGGAGGTCACACAACATGTTTGGGTCAAGAACAATGCATATGAAGGTATCGTGGACGTTGTTGGAAGATGTTTGCACGTGTGCAAGGAGTGCATGGATGTGGCAACATTGTTCCAAGGTGTGATGAAGAGAAGTGCACGTAATGAATTGGTCGGAAAGGTCCAACCGTCTGGATTATACCTCAGGCTGCGGCTAAGGTGGTTATGGTTCATATATGGAAAGTTTCAAGTTTGTTTTTGTTAGATTTTGTGTGTGTCATGAAGTTGAGTTGTTTTAGGAATGTTTAGAACGTTCCTAAGGTGTTTGGAAGTCTTAAGATTGCTTCTATCTACGTATGAAAGAAGCTTAAGCAGTTATGGAAAGTTTCGGTTCAAACCGAGTAGGATTAGAGTCCTAGTTTTGATTCGGTTGGCTTTAGGGATGGTTATATAAGCAAGGAAGCCTAGAGCTCGCGGTGAGACGACTTTAGGCTGTTCCTCTTGTGTTTTGATCAATAAAATTCATAGTTTAGAGGAGATTTTGTGCCTTATTTGTCTGACTTGTTTAAGACAAGTTTTTCTCGTCGAGTTTCTGCACAACACTACATTGCTTCGGTGTTTTTTTTTATCATAACTCGAGTTTTACAGACCCAATTGACGTGGCTCTTATTTGGTTGTCTTCACAACCTGATTATCTATCATCTGTGAAGATTTCACGGTCATTGCATTTGAGGTTTCTAAGGTACACGAGTTTCTTTGCAGTGTTACAGATCTGTTTTTACTCGAGTAGAATAGATTGACTTTTGTTCGATCTTTCAATCATAACTTGAGTTTTTCTCGATGTTTTTTTTGTTAATCTTGTTGTCGTGTCTTCGTGACTTGATTCTCTATAATATCTACTACTTCTGTCATTGCTGAACACATTTAGATCTATTACACACATGATTTCTTAATAGATTGATTTTCTGCCAAGGGGTTTTTGTTGCTTCCGCTAAAAAAGTTTTAATCTATCATTCACCCCCCTCTGGTAGCTTTTCTCGTGCTCTTCGATCCTACAATTGGTATCAGAGCCACGGTGCTCTAATATTTGTAATTTACACGTGTTTTTACTAATCATCATGGAGAAATACTCCGTAAAACCTTGTGTGTTTAGTGGCATTGATTTTCAAGTTTGGAAGGCACGTATGGAGGCTTCCATACAGGCGCAAGGCTTCACAATATGAGAAAAGGTAACAAGCCTTACGATGTGCCACCAAACGGTCAAGTCACGACTACGAACATGAGAGATGTCTACAACAACAACAAAGCGCGGAACATGATCATACAAGGATTGACACAAAGTGACTTCGATCGAGTTGCACACCTCCGATCTGCGTACGATGTTTGGAAAGCTCTATGTGATTATCATGAAGGATACAACACTATCAAGGATATAAGACAAGAAATGTCCAATAAAGAATACATGAGCTTCGAGATACAACCCGATGAGTCAATAGATGACCTCTTTGCTCGCTTTAACAAAATTCTTAGCAACTTGCGTAGTGTCAACATTAATTTTTCAGATGCTAAGAATGCTAGGCAATTACTAAGTGCTTTAGACATGTCAATTTGGGAGATGAAAGTTACATCTATTTGTGAATCCACTGTCATGAGTACACTTATAATAGATGTACTATATTCCAAGTTAAAAACTCATGAAATTGACATAATATCACGTAATAATCCCAACAAGTCTCTTGCATTTGTTTCACAACATGACATGCCTAGCTCTAGTCAATCTTCATCATGTGGTACTCTTGCTTTGCTGTCCTCTCTAACCCTTGAACAGATTGAAGAGTTTCCAGAGGAGGAGCTATCTCTTCTTTCTACTCGATTCTCAAAAGTATTGCAAAATGTGAGAACTCGAAGAAGAGGAAGTGGTGTTTCTCAACGATGTTTCTAATGCGGTGAGTTTGGAAATTTTTGTACAAATTGCCCAAACCTTTTAGGTTCTACTCCCCATAATGAGAAGCAAGCAAAATTCAAGTCCTCCTCTACGAACAACAACAAGAAGAAGAAGGGTTTTACAGGTCGCCAATTGGTAAACAACTTTGTCTCCACACTTCAAGAACTTGGCTCGAGCGATGTGGACATCGGAAGTGACGAAGATGAAGAGAATTTGGCAAATATGTGCTTAATGGAAAGGCAACTCAAGATCAAGTATGGAGAAGGCAGAACACAACAGCGACGTTGAAAAGGTATGTTCCACTTGCGAAGAATTTTGTGATGCTATTTCTCGTGCCACTGTTATACTGAAGAAAAAGGACAAAAAAATATGGACAATGCTGTTCCTGAAGTGAAATTAGTCGTTTAAAAACTTTGATTCCTAGTGATGATGCTTGTTCCTCAAGTGAGCTTATATATGAACAATTGTCCTCTTTAAGAAGTGCAAACACCTCCACACTTTGTGAGACCTATGTGTGCTGAATACATTGGCTTGTCATGATAAAAGTTTTGAATATCACCAAAACACATTTTTATTAAGGTCTGACTAATTTTGCTTAGCTCCGGTGAGTTTTGTCTTTAGCTTCGGCATGTCTTTGATAGCTCCGATATGTTTTTGATAGCTCCGCCGTGTTTTTGCTAAGCTTCGAAGTTGATTTCTCTAGCTTCGTCTTTTGGGATTACTAGTTCCGACTAGTTTTGGTTAGCTCCGACGCTAGGTCCTGCTAGTTTTGTAAGTTCCGGCGGGAGCTTGGTTGTACTAGTTTTGGTAAGCTCTGGCGCTAGTTTCTACTAGCTTTTGTTAGCTCCAGCTCAAGGTCCGGGTTGCTCTGGCAAGGTCCGGAACTTGACTGTAGTGCTTCTGCTTTTCATTTGCAATGTTTCGTACTTGCTTTACATTGTTGGAAAGATTTCTTAGTATTCATTTGCTAAGGTTTTGGAGCGTTTTGGTTGATATGGATGATATCATGTTACTGTGGTTTTGCAACATGCTTATGTGAGGTTCTCACGTAGGGTGTTGTGTTCGGAACTAACTTGAGTCAAGTCGAGGACTTAGGCTCGTATGGATTGGTTGTTTATTCATGTGCAGGTGTTGCTTGAGTTAAAGAAATGGTTGGTGACCGGATCCATTGGACTAGTCTCAGGGAGGAGATGAGGTTCCAACAACCAAATTCAGGAGGAATTGTGGTTGAGCTGATCAGGAGGTTGCGCAGCATGATTGAATCAAGAACAATGCATATGAAGGTACCATGCACATCATTGGAAGATGTTTGCACGTTTTCAAGGAGTGCATGGACGTGGCTACATGGTTCCGAGACGTGATGAAGAGATGTGGACATAAAGAGTTGGTCGGAAAGGTCCAACCGACTAGGTTATGGACTCAGACTGCGGCGGAGTCAGGTTTGACTCAAATATGGAAAGATTTGAGTTGGTTATGATAGTATTTCATGTGGGTCACGAATTTGAGTTGTTTAGGAATGTGGGATACGTTCCAAAGGTGTTTGGAAGTCTTAAGATTGCTTCTATCTGCGTATAGAAGAATCTTGAGCAGTTATGGAAAGTTACGATTCGTGATCTGAGTAGGATTGGAGTCCTAGTTGATATTGGGTTGGCCAAAGGGCTGGTTATATAAGCAAGGGATCCCAGAGCTCGTGGTGTACGACTTTGGGGCTCTTCCTCTTGTGTTCTATTGAATAAAATTCGTAGTTTGAAGGAACTTTTGTGCCTTGTTCGTCAGACTTGTTCCAGACAAGTTTTACTCGTCGAGTTTCTGGACCGCACTACCTTTCGTCGGTGGTTTTATCATAACTCGAGTTTTACAGATCCAATTGATGTGATTCTTTTTGGGTTCACGGTCATAGGATTTGTGGTCTATGATCTACATGAGTTTCTTTGCAGCGTTCTAGAACTGTTTTTTTTTTGGGGTAGGGCAGATTGACCATTGTTTGATCTTTCGATCATAACTTGAATTTTTCTCGACGGATTTGAGTGATTCTTTTTGTGTCGTATTCGTGACTTGATTCTCTACGATATATATCACTTTTGTCACGGTGAAACACGTTTAGATTAGTCTCACACATGATTTCTTTAACAGATCGTTTTTCTGCCGAAAGGGTTTGGGGTTTAATTGTTTCCGCTGCGTAAGATTTTTAAATATACCATTCACCCCCCCTCTGGTAGCTTTTCACATGCTCATTGATTCTACAATTGGTATCAGAGCCACAGTGCTCTTATCTTTGTGATTGGCGCGTGTTTTTTGACTAATCATCATGGAGAAGTACTCCGCCAAACCTTGTGTGTTCGTTGGTATTGATTTTCAGGTTTGGAAGGCACGCATGGAGGCCTTCATTCAGGCACAAGGCTTTGCAATATGGGAGAAGGTATACAATCCTTACGAAGTGCCATCAAACGATCAAGTTACAGCTACAAATCTGAGAGATGTCGACAACAACAACAAGGCTCGAAACTTGATCATACAAGGATTAACACAAAGCGACTTCGACCGTGTTGCACACCTCCGTTCTGCATACGATGTGTGGAAAGCACTTTGTGACTACCACGAAGGATCCAACACAATCAAAAAGGTAAGGCAAGACATGTTCAAGAAATAATACATGCGCTTCGAGATGCAACCCGGTGAGTCTATTGATGACCTTTTTGCTCGCTTTAATAAGATTCTCAGCAACTTGCGTAGTGTCAATGTTAATTTTTCAGATGCTAAAAATGCTAGGCAATTTCTAAGTGCATTAGATATGTCAATTTGGGAGATGAAAGTCACATCTATTCGTGAATCTACTGTCATGAGTTCACTTACTTTAGATGTGCTATATTCCAAGTTAAAAACTCATGAAATTGACATAATCTCACGTAAGAACCCCAATAAGTCTATTGCATTTGTTTCACAACATGATATGTCTAGCTCCGGCCAATCATCATCTTGCAATACTCTTGCTTTATTGTCCTCACTAACCGTGGAGCAGATCGAAGAATTTCCAGAAGAGGAGTTGGCACTCATCTCTACTACATTCTCAAAAGTATTGCAAAATGTGAGAACTAGAAGGAGAGGAAGCTCCGGACCTCAACGCTGTTTTGAATGTGGTAAAACAGGACACTTTCGTACAGAATGCCCTAACCTTTCAGGTCCGACCACCCGGTAAGAAAAACAAAGCAAGGTTCGGACCTCCTCTGGAAATTTCAACAAGAAGAAGAAAGGTACCATAGGACGCAAGATGATCAACAGTTTCATCACCGCGCTTCAAGAGTTCAGTTCAAGCGACGTGGACATTGGAAGTGATGAAGATGAAGATGATTTGGCAAACTTGTGCTTCATGGCGGGCATGTCAAGATCAAGTATGGAGGAGGCAGAACATAACAACGACAATGAAGAGGTATGTCCTACTTGCGAAGAAATGTGTGATGCTATTTCTCGTGCCACTATTATTGTTAAGAAAAAGGACATAATGCTTAGGGATAGTGCTGCTAAAATTGAATCACTAGAATCTGAAATCAACCGTTTAAAAACTTTGATTCCTAGTGATGATGCATGTTCCTCATGTGATTTAATATATGAACAATTGTCCTCATTAAGAAGTGCGCACACCTCCACACTTGATAAACTTGAGTTAGAAATTGAAAAGAACAAAGAGCTTGCTGCACTTAATGATAAAAACTTGAAAGATGCTAGTTGTTCTACAATTGATTTGCATTGTTCTACTTGTGATGATCTTGATAACAAACTACAAGATGCTATGAATGAAATTTCTATATTGAACAATGCTTTACGTTCTCATGAAGTTAAATATTGTTCAAATTGCAAACTAAAAGGAAAAACTTCATGTGAAAATTGCCTTGATCTGTCCGATAAACTTGATGACATGCATAGGACATTAGATCGGTTTTGTAATGGGAATAAGAACCTAAACTTACTGCTGAATTCTTCCAAGTCTTGCAATGATAAAACTGGTCTAGGTTTTGATTCTCATGCTCATGATAAGGCACATCCACCTAAAATTATAAAGTCATTAGGAAGTGGTTTGATTCAAACAGTTCCTAAACAAAAAGGAGTGGTTTTCAAATATGCAGGAGTGTTGCCTCATTCAGTTTCAAATAAAAACATTGTTTGCTCATCTAGACATGAACACAAAGTTAAATTTCATTGTACCTTCTATGGTAGAGATGGTCATGTCACAAATTTTTGTTATAGACTAGCTAAACAACAGAAAAGGGAAAGAATGGTTGCTAGATCTCATAACTTTCATGCAAAATTTGCTGCACACATTGAACCGAATGTACAACCTGCTGTTTTGATTCAAAAACATTCAAAGTTTACCTCCGGACCTTCTGTTTTTGCCTCCGGAGCTACTGATTTTTGTGCTACACAAGTAACACCTTATAGGTCAGTAGTTAAGAATAAAAAATCTCAAACTTTGACTCATAAACCTGTTGCTTTGTCTCAGCTTTCGCGTGTTTTTCCTGCTGCACGTCGCGTGACTCAGTACTGGATTCCTAAATGCCTTTTGACTAACCCCAGTATTGAGTCATTGACGTATTGTGCTTCTATGTAGGTTACACGTTTGAGGAAGGAGAACATTTGGATTGTGGATTCATGTTGCTCACGCCACATGACCGGTAACAAAGATTGGTTCTCCTCCCTCTCTTTTGTGTCACGTGTAGAGAATGTTACTTTTGCCGATAATTCTTCAACTCCTATAATTGCTAAGGGTTTGGTTAGAGTAAATGATCACTACACTTTGAAGGATGTGGCACTTGTAAAAAATTTGAAATACAACTTGCTTTCTGTTTCACAATTGCTAGATGAAAATCTAGAAATTATTTTCAATAAAAACTGCTGCAAAGTTGTAGGTTCAAATAGTGAGCTTATTTTTAACATGTCTCGGTTTGGAAGAGTTTTTAAAGCTGATTTTGATATGTCTTCCTCTAAGCATAGGTGTCTAGTTGCTAATGATTCAAAGGACTTATATTTTTGGCATCGTAGACTTGGTCACGTAGGCTTTGATCACCTAACGCGTGTTAGTGCTCTTGATCGCATACGTCGGCTGCCTAAGCTTAAAGGGGATAAAGAAATTGTGTGCTCTTCTTGTAGACATGCTAAGATGGTTGCAGGTTCACATACTCCTCTCACAATGATCATGACAACTGAACCATGTCAACTTTTGCATCTTGACACCGTAGGACCTTCACGTGTTCAATCCTTTGGAGGTAAATGGTATGTTCTTGTTATTGTTGATGATTATTCTAGATACTCTTGGGTTTACTTTATGGCGTCTAAGAATGAAGTTTTTAGTCACTTTAGAACTTTATTTCTTAGATTATCAATTGATCACTCAGGATCATTAAAAGCAATTAGAAGTGATAATGGAACTGAATTTAAAAATCAATCTTTTGATCACTTTTGTGCTGAAAATAGAATAGATCATCAACTCTCTTCACCATATGTACCTCAACAAAACGGTGTTGTAGAAGGAAAGAACAAAACCTTAGTTGAGATGGCTAGGACTATGCTTGATGAATATCAAACTCCTAGGAAATTTTGGGCTGATGCGTTAGCAACCGCTTGTTATGTCTCAAATCGTGTTTTCTTGCGTGCTAAGCTAGGTAAAACACCATATGAGCTCCGGTTTGGACATAGGTCTAGTGTTACACACTTTCGGGTCTTTGGTTGCAAATGCTTTGTTAAGAAACATGGTAATCTTGATAAATTTGAACCTAGATCCATTGATGGCATGTTTCTTGGTTATCCATCTCATACTAGAGGCTACCGTGTGCTTTTACTTGACACTAACAAAATTGTGGAGACTTGTGAAGTGTCTTTTGATGAATCTAGCCCAGGTACTAGATCAAACATTGCAGGTCCAGATCCATATCCGCAGGGGGAGAGCATTTTCATTGAAGATGAGGAAGAATTGGAGTTACTGCCAGAAAATTCAGCAGCTAAAGACTTTGCTTTAGCTCCGGATGTTAATTTTCAACCAGCACCAACAACCATCAATGATGATTCAAATCATCCTCAAGCCACAAGCTCATCGATTTGTGATGAACATGAAGAAGAAGAAGCTTGTGAGACATCTGTTCCCCTACGGTTTTACAAAGATTATCCCCCACAACAGATGATTGGAAGCTTGCACGAACGAGTCACACGGTCCAGGTTTTGCGATCCAAACACTCATGCTCATTCTGCTTTTGTTGCTTCTTTTGAACCCAAAGATATATCACACGCACTCACTAATGAATCTTGGATTATTGACATGCAAGAAGAGTTAGAAAATTTTGAAAGAAATAATGTTTGGAAACTTGTACCTCCACCTCAAGGTCACACTTTAATTGGAACTAAATGGGTATTTTAAAATAAACAAAGTGAGGATGGGGTTGTGGTTAGGAATAAGGCTAGGTTGGTTGCTCAAGGTTTCACTCAAGTTGAAGGTCTAGATTTTGATGAAACTTTTGCTCCTGTCGCTAGATTAGAAGCCATAAGAATTTTGTTAGCTCTTGCAGCATCTAAAGGTTTTAAGCTATATCAAATGGATGTTAAAAGTGCTTCTGTTAATGGCTACATAGGTGAGGAGGTTTATGTCAAACAACCACCGGGTTTTGAAAATCCAGATTTTCCTAATCATGTTTACAAACTGTCCAAAGCCTTATACGGTCTCAAACAAGCCCCTAGAGCATGGTATGATAGGTTAGAAACATTCTTACTTGAAAAGGGGTTTACCATGGGCAAGGTTGATAAAACTCTTTTTGTGCTTAAGCATGGCAATGACTCATTATTCGTTCAAGTGTATGTGGATGATATTATCTTTGGTTGTGCTTCTCATGATCTTTTGTCCAAATTTTCAGCAATGATGAGTTCCGAATTTGAAATGAGTATGATGAGTGAACTCACTTACTTTTTGGGGCTGCAAATCAAGCAAACCAAGGAGGGTACCTTTGTGCATCAAACGAAGTATACCAAAGACCTCCTAAGGCGCTTCAACACGAACAAAAGAAAGCCTCTTCGGACACCAATGGGAACAGCAACAACACTTGAACTTGATGAAGAAGGTGAATCTATGAATCAAAAAGAATATAGAAACATGATCGGATCACTTTTGTACCTCACGGCATCAAGACCGGACATACAATTCAGCGTATGTCGTTGTGCACGGTTTCAAGCTTCCCCACGTGTTTCACATCATCAAGCCGTCAAAAGGATTCTCAGGTACTTACATGGAACCCAAGAATTTGACATTTTTCTTCCTTCTTCCTCAACCGTTACTTTGAAAGCTTTTTCGGATGCTGATTTTGGGGGTTGTAGGATTGATAGGAAAAATACTTCCGGTGCTTGTCATTTTCTTGGTAATTCTCTTGTTGCTTGGTCCTCTAGAAAACAAAATTCAGTTGCACAATCCACAACCGAATCTGAATATGTAGCTGCTGCTAGTGCTTGCTCACAAATTCTTTGGATTGTTCAAACACTTAAGGACTATGGGGTTGATCTAGATAGTGTTCCACTATTCTGTGATAACACTAGTGCCATTTGCATTGCTAAAAACCCCGTGCAACATTCTAGAACTAAACACGTTGACATTAGGTATCACTTTCTCCGAGATAATGTTGAAAAGGGAAACATTGTGCTTCACCATGTAGATACCGAACAACAATTGGCTGACATTTTTACAAAACCTTTGGATTTCACTCGTTTATGTTACATTCGTAGTGAAATAGGGGTTATGCATCCTCATGGCTTAAATTGAGGGGGAGTTTTTGAAACTTGGGAAGTCTATGTGTGAATCTGAAATTAAATTATTATGAGCATAGTATTTCATACATAAATGACTTTGTGATTCCTTTTACATGCTGAAAGTTCTTACTACATTACTCATGTTATACATTTTGTAGTTTTTGTCATGTCTAATAATTGGAATAATTACTTACACTAAAATTGGTCATGATCGAACTTTCTTGCTATTTTGAACTTGTTACATGTTCACAAGTTCTATTAATCATTAAGAATTCATCAAGTAATCAACTCACATGTTGAGTTTTTATGAACAAATATAAATTGAGAAAAGATCAAGAGAATATGCATGCATCGCACTTCTTCTTTTGATATGGCTTGTCATTGCACTTAGATATAAACTTGGAAGAAGTTGTGTATGACTAAAACCATGTCCTTAAGCTTCTGATTGTCAAATGACATAGGCTTGGCTTGGTTGGTTAGAATAAGGCAGATGCGCATATAATCTCTTGCAAATATCATATGATCTAAATTTGTGTTTTGAAAAATAATAAAATGCAGCAACTAGTGTCATGCTTTCAAGTTATGAAATAGTTAAGTTTGTGAGATCATGACTTGCTTAAATTGTAAATGACATATGATCTCTAGCATGGCTTACACTACTTTATATATCTCATTGATGTGATAGTGTAAGTTACTTGATAGTATGACTTGGATGAGCTTTGTTTTATATGTATATGTTATAATATGCTCATAACAATTAAAATTTCTCTTTTACCTTGCTAAATACATTGTCAAAGGGGGAGAGATTAATCACACATTCAAAAAGGGAAAGATAATGTGCATGGGGAGAGATGATAAAGGGGGAGAAATATGTGAATTTTGAATTTTGAATTTTTGCCTTTCTTCTCATTTTATTTCCGATTTACAAAAAGGGGAGAAATTGTCTTCAAAACTTTTAATGAGAATAAGCCAATGCCAATGTTCGGATTTTAAGTGGTGTTGCCAATGCATTCATCAAGGGGGAGATTGTGAGACCTATGTGTGCTGAATACATTGGCTTGTCATGATAAAAGTTTTGAATATCACCAAAACACCTTTTTATTAAGGTCCTACTAATTTTGGTTAGCTCCGGTGAGTTTTGTCTTTAGCTCCGGCATGTCTTTGATAGCTCCAGCATGTCTTTGATAGCTCCGACATGTTTTTCATAGCTCCGCCGTGTTTTTGCTAAGCTCCGAAGTTGATTTTTCTAGCTTCGGCTTTTGGGATTACTAGTTCCGACTAGTTCTGGTTAGCTCCGACGCTAGGTCCTACTAGTTTTGTAAGCTCCGGCGGGAGCTTGGTTGTACTAGTTTTGGTAAGCTCTGGCGCTAGTTTCTACTAGCTTTTGTTAGCTCCAGCTCAAGGTCCGGGTTGCTCTGGCAAGGTCCGGAACTTGACCATAGTGCTTCTGCTTTTCATTTGCAATGTTTCGTACTTGCTTTACATTGTTGGAAAGATTGCTTAGTATTCATTTGCTAAGGTTTTGGTGCGTTTTGGTTGATATGGATGATATCGTGTTACTGTGGTTTTGCAACATGCTTATGTGAGGTTCTCACGTAGGGTGTTGTGTTCGGAACTAACTTGAGTCAAGTCGAGGACTTGGGCTCGTATGGATTGGTTGTTTATTCATGTGCAGGTGTTACTTGAGTTCAAGACATGGCTGGTGACGGGATCCATTGGACTAGTCTCGGGGAGGATATGAGGTTCCAACAACCAAATTCAGGAGGAATTGTGGTTGAGCTGATCAGGAGGTTGCGCAACATGATTGAATCAAGAACAATGCATATGAAGGTATCGTGGACGTCATTGGAAGATGTTTGCACGTGTGCAAGGAGTGCATGGACGTGGCTACATGTTTCCGAGACGTGATGAAGAGATGTGGACGTAAAGAGTTGGTCGAAAAGGTCCAACCGACTAGGTTATGGACTCAAGCTGCGGCTGAGTCGGGTTTGACTCAAATATGGAAAGATTTGAGTTGGTTATGATAGGATTTCGTGTGGGTCACGAATTTGAGTTGTTTAGGAATGTGGGATATGTTCCATAGGTTTTTGGAAGTCTTAAGATTGCTTCTATCTGCGTATAGAAGAATCTTGAGCAGTTATGAAAAGTTACAATTCGTGATCTGAGTAGGATTGGAGTCCTAGTTGATATTGGGTTGGCCTAAGGGCTTGTTATATAAGAAAGGGAGCCCAGAGCTCGTGGTGTACGACTTTGGGGCTGTTCCTCTTGTGTTCTATTGAATAAAATTTGTAGTTTGAAGGAACTTTTGTGCCTTGTTCGTCAGACTTGTTCCAGACAAGTTTTACTCGTCGAGTTTCTGGACAGCACTACTTTTCGTCGGTGGTTTTATCATAACTCGAGTTTTACATATCCAATTGACGTGATTCTTTTTGGATTGTCTTCACAACTTGATTTTCTATCATATGTCAAAATTTCACGGTCATAGGATTTGTGGTCTATGATCTACACGAGTTTCTTTGCAGCGTTCCAGAACTGTTTTTTTTTTTGGGGTAGGGCAGATTGACCATTGTTTGATCTTTCGATCATAACTTGAGTTTTTATCAAAGAATTTGAGTGATTATTTTGTGTTGTCTTCATGACTTGATTCTCTCCGATATCTATCACTTCTGTCACGGTGAAACACGTTTAAATTAGTCTCACACACGATTTCTTCAACAGATCGTTTTTCTGCCGAAAGGGTTTGGGGTTTAATTGTTTCCGCTGCGTAAGATTTTTAAATATACTATTCACCCCCCCTCTGGTAGCTTTTCATGTGCTCTTTGATCCTACACACTTGATAAACTTGAACTTGAAATTGAAAAGAACAAAAAGCTTGCTGAACTTAATGATAAAAACATAAAAGATGCTAGTTGTTTTACATTTGATTTGCATTGTTCCACTTGTGATGATCTTAATAAGAAACTACATCATGCTATAGATGAGATTTCTGTATTGAACAATGCTTTACGCTCTCATGAAGTTAAATATTGTTCTAATTGCAAATTAAAAGGAAAAACTTCATGTAAAAACTGACTAGATTTGTCTAAGAAACTTGATCACATGAATAGGACATTAGAGCAGTTTTGTAATGGTAATAAGAATCTGAATTCTACTAAATCATGTAATGATAAATCTGGTTTAGGTTTTGATTCCCATGCTCATGCTAAGGCACATCCTTCTAAAATTGTAAAGTCATTAGGAAGTGGTTTGATTCAAACAGCTCCTAAACAGAAAGAAGTGGTTTTCAAATCTGCAGGAGTGCTGTCTCATTCAGTTTCTAATAAACATGATGTTTGCTCATCTAGACATGAACACACAGTTAAATTTCATTGTACCTACTGTGCTAGAGATGGTCATGTCATAGATTTTTGTTATAGACTAGCTAAACAACAGAATAAGGAAAGGATGCATGTTATATCTCATAACTCTCATGTAAAATTTGTTGTACATAGTTAATTGAAAGTTAGAAACATGCAACCTGCTGTAATGAGTCAAAAACATGCAAAATTTGCTCCCAAACCTACTGTTTTTAGTGCTACACATGTAACACCTGGTAGGTCAGTAGTTGGGTATAAAATCCTCAAACTTTGGCTCATAAACCTGCTATTTTATCTCATCTTTCGTGTGTTATTCTTGCTGGACGTCGTGTGACTCAGTACTGGATTCCTAAATACCTTTTGACTAACCTCAGTATTGACTCATCGACATATTGTGCTTCTATGTAGATTACGCACTTGATGAAGGAGAACATTTGGATTGCGGATTTAGGTTACTCACACCACATGACCGGTAACAAAGAATGGTTCTCCTCCCTCTCCTTTGTGTCACGTGTATAGAATGTTAATTTTGCCGATAATTCGTCAACTCCTATAATTGTTAAGGGTTTGGTTAGAGTAAATATGAGTACACTTTGAAAGATGTGGCACTTGTTAAAAATTTTAAATACAACTTGCTTTCTGTTTCACAATTACTAGATGAAAATCTGGAAATTATTTTCACTAAAAATTGCTTCAAGGTTGTAGATTCAAATAGTGAGCTCATTTTTAACATGTATTGGTTTGAAAGAGTTTTTAAAGCTGATTTTGATATTTCATCCTCTAAGCATAGGTGTCTAGTTGCTAATGATTTTAAAGACTTATATATTTGGTGTCGTAGACTTGGTCACGTAGGGCTTTGATCATCTCACGCGTGTTAGTGCTCTTGATCGCATACGTGAGCTGCCTAAGCTTAAAGGGGACAAATAAATTGTGTACTCTTATTGTATACATGCTAAGATGGTTGGAGATTCACATGCTCCTCTCACAATGACCATGACAACTGAACCAAGACAACTTTTGCACCTTGAAACCATAAGTCCTTCACGTGTTCGATCTTTTGGAGGTAAATGGTATGTTCTTGTGATTGTTGATGATTATTCTATATACTCTTGGGTTTACTTTATGGCATCTAAGAATGAAACTTTTAGTCACTTTTGAACTTTATTTCTTAGATTATCTATTGACCACCCAGGATCTTTAAAAACAATTAGAAGTGATAACAAAACCGAATTTAAATATCAATTGTTTGATCACTTTTATGCTGAAAATGGAATAGATCATTAATATTCTTCAACCTATGTACCTCAACAAAATGGAATAGATCATCAAAAAACAGAACCTTAGTTGAGATGGCTAGGACTATGCTTGATGAATATCAAACTTCCAGGAAATTTTGGGCTGATACAATTGCGACTGCTTGTTATGTCTCATATCTTGTTTTCTTGCGTGCTAAGCTAGGGAAAACATCATATGAACTTTGATTTGGACATAGTCCTAGTGTCACACACTTTCGAATCTTTGGTTGTAAATGCTTTGTTATGAAACATGGTAATCTTGATATTTTTGAACCTAGATCTGTTGATGGCATGTTTCTTGGTTACCATCTCATACAAGAGGCTATCGTGTGATTTTACTTGACGCTAACAAAATTATGGAGACTTGTGAGGTTTCTTTTGATGAAGCTAGCCTAGGTACTAGCTCTAATATTGCAGGTCCAAATACATATCCTTAGGGGAGAATATTTTCAATGAAGAAGACAAAGAAGTGGTGCTGCTGCTCAAAAATTCAGAAGCAAATGATGTTGATCACGCTGCTGATTTTGCAACACAACCAGCACCAACAATTACTGCAGCTAGTACAAATCGTCATCAAGCCACAAGTTCTTCAATCTTTGATGAACATGAAGAAGAAGGAGTTTGTGAAGTGTCTACTCTCCTCCGCGTCATCAAAAGTCATCCTCCACAACAAATCATTGGAAGCTTGCACGAACAAGTCACACGGTCCAGGTTTTTCGATCCAAACTCTCACGCTCGTTCTGCTTTTGTTGCTTCTTCTGAACCCAAAGATATATCACACACACTCACAAATAAATATTTGATTATTTCCATGCAAGAAGAGTTAGAAAAATTTGAAATAAATAATGGTTGGAAACTTGTACCTCCATCTCAAGGTCACACTTTAATTGGAACTAAATGGGTGTTTAAAAAAACAAAGTGAGGATGGGGTTGTGGTTAGGAATAAGGCTTGGTTGGTTGCTCAAGGTTTCACACAAGTTGAAGGTCTAGATTTTGATGAAACTTTTGCTCCTGTTGCTAGATTAGAACCCATAGGAATTTTGTTAGCTTTTGCTGCATCTAAAGGTTTCAAGTTATATCAAAAGGATGTTAAAAGTTCTTTTCTTAACGGCTACATAGATGAGGAGATTTATGTCAAGCAACCACCAGGTTTGGAAAATCCAGATTTTCCTAATCATGTTTACAAACTGTCCAAAGTCTTGTACGGTCTCAAACAAGCCCCTATAACATGTTATGATAGGATAAAAACTTTGTTACTTGAAAGGGTTTTACCATGGGCAAGGTTGATAAAACTCTTTTTGTGCTTAAACATGTCAATGACTTATTATTCGTTCAAGTGTATGTGGCTGATTTTATCTTTGGTTGTGCTACTCATGATCTTGTGTCCAAGTTTCCAGCTATGATGTGAGGATCGGGTCCACACATTCCAGGAATCGCAGAGGGTGGTGCCGTGTGATGCGGCACCCAACTGGACAAACAAAAAGAATACGCCAAAATATAAAGTTTTATTTATAGAAACAGTAGAAGTCTTTTGCAATACTTAATATACAGCAGAAGTCATACGCATATCTAAACTCTCAGCCTAGCTATGCAAAAGTGCAACCTTTCAGCCCAGGAACGCTACACACTAGTAGCACACAACAGATCCCAGCGGCATGCAGGACTCTCACTCGGCGTATACCCCAACGGGGGCATCGCATCATTCTCTAGACCTTCATCATACGTCTCACCTACAAACAACTTAATATAGCAACCGTAAGCACGAAGGCTCAGCAAGACTTAATCGTCTCACCTAAGCATGAAACTCTACATGTGCGGATACACATAAACATAGGTAGTGATATTGCATAAATGACTCACCTACAAGTTGATCCTTACTTTCAAGTTATTAGCAAAAAATTAAATGTATGTATCTTTTGTGAGCAATATCCTACAGCAAGCATGGCTACAAAAAAATTATAACTCAATACATCATATTCCTCTGGCTTCTTCAATATTTACTACATCATGACACTGTAAACAAGTGGTACTCAAATAACTGCGAGGGCCAGTGATTGCAATCAGTAGACACCCGAATAACATGACACGCACACCCCTGCGTCATAAGCCTGCGGTGCTCCTCACGACGTCATACGCAGAAAATTTTCACAAGAAACTCAAACAACAAACCGGTCCCACCATCATAGACATAAGGTCCCCCCACGGAGCGTGTTTGTGCCCACTAGCAGATTTACACCTTGCTGCCCTCAATCTACCCCTATTGACAGTGGGCTATGCTTTGACACCCAAGTTATCAAATTACATTGGTTTCTTGGGTTCCATATGCCCAGTATGTATCCGGTACAGTTTAAACTTGCTCAGCGGGGCTGCACACGGATCGGTCCTAATCGACACAAGCAAGGCTACGCACGTCAGACCACATCTCGCTGCATCCTATCCCACTGCTCGGTCTCAAATTCATATTCATAAACCATTCTCATACTCAAATCGATCCCATGTGATATAAACCCTATCTCGCGAGTAGATTCCAACTACTCGACTTCTACCATATTCCTCAAAACATTAGCATGGCACTTTCTACTTGTCAAGCTGTAGACTTACCTAATACTCAATGGGGTTTGTGGGTCATGCAAGTGGAGTAACAAGCACCTTAGCCCTGTAACGCCCTCATTTTCATGCATCATGCCCTACTTACATTAATATACATGTTTAACATTAATCCAAATCGAGAGGAACGAGTTTAAAATTGACCTGGAACATTTAAAATTGATTTGGAACAAAACTGCACTTAAAATGCTAAAAAGTGTGGACTAGTTCGATATTGGTGAGGACTAGTCCGATTTCTCTCTGACTAAAAATGGACTTGTCCGTTTTTCCTGCGGACTAGTCCGATTTTGCCTCTGGAAACTTTCAGACTTATCCGATTTTATGCGGACTAGTCCGATATTCCAAGAATCCTAGAAAATTTGCTAAGTCCTTGGACTTTTCCGTACTAGTCCGGTGTTCCAGCGGACTTGTCCGTTTTCCTCTCTGACTAAAGTCGGACTTGTCCGATTTTTGGCCAGACTTGTCCGATTTTCTCTCTGGACATCTTCGGACTACTCCGGTCCTTGTCGGACTTGTCCGATATTTTGCGACCCCAAATTGATCTTTTGTTTTACGACTTGTTTCTTGGGTTTCACGTTAAGTGGGCCTAGAGACGTCATGCCTAACTCTTTTAGAGCCCATGTGGGACTCTAAACGGGCCTCTACTCCTCTCAAACTCGAAATCCATCTAACCCTAGCCTCCACCTCTATATAAATAACCCCACCCCTTGGCTTGACATCTATTTGCCACTGTTCCACCCCACCCAAACCCTAGTTCGTGGAGAGCCACCACCAAGGAGGGAGGAGGATATCCCAAGCAAGAAGAAGAAGAGGAGGAAACGAAAGAGGATCACGATCTCCATCAAGTTTCGTTCTTCATCACCAATTCATCTCCAAGTTCATCACCAACCCTAGATCATCAAGATCCAAGTGTTACCTCCAAGTTTCTTGATTCATTGGAGTTCTAAACACCTGGTATACCTTCTATTCTCTTTTCCTTACGTGAATTCAACCCCTAATCTCCAAATTTATGCCGATCTAGAAAAACCTAGTTCGCTAGTTCTGCGAAGTGCAGACTAGTCCGGCCTTCTGCAGACTAGTCCGATTTTGCTGACTAAATTCTATTGAATTAAGGTAGATCTAATAAAGTCCAAACATGTATAAACTTGTTAAATTCTATTAGAACTAGTTAGTGGTCATTAAAAGCAATCTATTAACAAGTTCTACCTTGCATTTGCATCAATCATGCATGTCATGTCATATTGAGTAATATTTGTGCACTCTTTGATTATGTTTCTTGTCTTGTATGTTTATTGTGTGGTTTAGACGGATTTGCGCTAGAGAGTGTCGCGGAGGATCTACAACACTAACAGTTTGAAGGCAAGTGTCCTTGAAGCATATTGATCCTGTTTTGAAATAAATATTTTGTTTGCAAACTGCATGCTGTGTCAATTTGATGGGAAATCCTATGGTAGGAAGTTTACTAGTTTTGTTGACCACCCTTGTCACCTGGAATATATGGTAGAGAGTTGGGAAGGGCTCTTTACCTTTTTGCTTCGCTTAATCAACTGGGATGGGAAAACAACTATACCACTCAATTTAGTTATGCATGGATGAGATTATGGTTAACATGAACTGGTTAATATGATATGGTAATGGGTGATCTAAGCAAGCCTAGTATGTGGATGGGTTGGATGTTATGGTGGTTTTGCTTGCTTTAGATCTATGGACTGGTTCGTGGAGCGACCATCCAGGATTTACAATTCCACCATGAAGCTAAGTATGGGTGCATCGTAGCTGATTAATTAGGGCTTTGCCAGTGCTATTTGGACCATTAAGGATGCTCGGGGAAGGGGTAGTCGGATTGGGTTTGTTGATGATTGGTGGGACTACCCTGGGATCCGAATGGCTCATAAGGGGGCCCTTGGTTGAAGATGTGCTCAGTTGGACGCATCGCCACTAGTGAAACCTCAGTGGGGTCTAAATAGGCTAGTAATCCCTTTGTAAAGGCTATTTTGTGATCTCTTGGCCACACACCGACGGAAGTGTGAGACGACATAATAGAGGTTTTAGTCATCGAAAGGTGATGAAATCACAAACACATTGGTAAAGCGGTACAACCTCTACAGAGTGTGTCTAAAACTATCATGATAGCCGTGCTCCCGGTTATGAGCAACCTAGACCCTCACATGATTAGATGGAACTTGGTATTGGAATGGTATTTGGGATTGTTATGGGTTGGTACTGGTTATGGCTAGATATGGATTAAACTATGACATTGAATATAGTTAATGGTATGATGGTGATGGATATGGAATATGGATTGGTGCTACGTTATTGATTATTTTTTATGAAGGGATTATTTCATATACACATAATATATTGCTTTTCAAATGTTTTAATGTACTTTTCAGCACTCAACCATTATTATAATCGTCATTTGAATCAGCCACATGTCATACTTTCCACACTTGCTGAGTACGACATGTACTCACTCTTGCAATCCCCCCAACAGTTGCAGGTCAGGATTGGTAGTTTAATGGCGATAATGCAAGGTTCTAGGTCGTGTCTACCGTCAGCTTTGCCTGTGGTGTTGCATGGAGCTGCGCTATACCCTATCGCTTATGCTGCCTAGCTGTTTATTTTGCTTATTTAGTTCATTTCCGCTGCATTAGTTGAACTTGTCATTAATATTCATTAGAGTTTGTATTCGAGGATAATATGGTTTGTGTAATAAAATTTGGTTAATTAATCTTGTTCTGTGGTAATTTTTTGTATACTATTTTGTGAATGCATTCGTGTATGTGTGATGGACATCCTGGGCACACATATGCGTTCACTTGGTTCATTTTTCGGAACCGGGTGTCACAGATTAGTATCAGAGCCACAGGTTGACCGTAGGATGCAGCCTAGATAGAATGGACACTTTAGAGCACATAGAAGCACTCAGGAATAGATGCCTTTTGGTTTGGTGTGCTGTTGCTATATATTGTTTGCTTGTGTTCCTAATAGAGGATTTTGGGATGCTTTCGCATTGCCATGTCCACGTAGGCTAGTTAGTTGTCAAGTTTCATATCCCTTGATGCATATAGTTGGGGACATTTTCTAATTCTTACCTATTGCTTTCCTCCAGATGGTGAGGACTCGCAACCAGAGGGATGCTAATGATGAGGAGGAGAACCATGGAGCACCTCAAAACAACAATGGACAAGGACCTGCTCATGGAGTTATCAACATTGAGCAGCTTTTGGCTATGCAGAACCAGCTCATGCAGACCATGATTCAAACTATGGGACAGCTGCAGGCTGGCAATAACAACAATCAGCCCCACATGCCTCCACCGCCACCCCCACCTCCTCATAACCGGTTGGGAGAGTTTACGAGGACTAGGCTGTCAACCTTTGCTCAATTCGCTGACCCTATGGATGTGGATGATTGGCTCAAGTCCGTGGAGAAGAAGCTTGCTATTGTCTGATGCAGTGTCCGAGAGAAGGTCTTATTCGCTTCTCATCAACTAGTTGGAGCAGCTGCGGATTGGTTAGATTCATATTGCAATGCTCATGAGAATCAGGAGAGAATTACTTGGGTCGAATTCAAGGAGAGTTTTCGTTCTCATTATGTGCCCGAGGGTGCTATGATCTTGAAGAGGCAATAATTTGAGAACTTGAGGCATGGAAGATCGAGCGTGGGTGAATATCTCAACAAATTCACTCAACTCTCAAGGTATGCCCCTGAGGATGTTAGTCGGGACAGCCGGAAGCAATATTTGTTCATGAGAGACCTCAACAATGAGATCCAAGTGCAATTGCTCAACTGCGATCATGCCAACTTTCAGAAGCTTTTGGACAAAGCAATCGTGGTTGAGAACAAGATCCGTGAGATGGAGCAAGACAACAAGAGGAAGGCACCATATCAAGGGCAGCAACAAGGAAGTAATTTGCGCGCTCGCCTTGCGCCTCCTAATGCGCCATATTACAGCTCCTCTACACCTATATAGCGCCCTTATTATGCAACGCGACCAACTCAGTTGTTGTAGCAGCGCCTTGTTATGCAAGCACCTAGGCCTCCAATGACTTTTGCACCTCGTGCTAATTCTCCTGGTGCAAATGTTCAGAACCAAGCTTGTCCCAATAATTTTGGTGGAGTTAAGAAGTGATATACTTGTGGAGAAGCTGGACACTTTGCGCATCAATGTCCTAAGTCAGGCCTTGGTCAAGGAAGCAATGCACCGAGGCAAAACCCATGACCCAATGGAGGACAACCACAAGGGAACCATGGACAGCAGAATTTTGCTCGTGACAACGTGAATCATGTCTCTATGGAGGATGCTCAACAAGCGGATGACGTGGTCATTGGTATGTTTCTCGCGAACTCCAACCCCGCGACTATGTTATTTAATTCTGGAGCATCGCATTCATTCATTGCATCGAAGTATGTTGCCAAGTATAGTTTGCCTATCTCTCATATGAAGTTTACTCTATGGGTTAAGTCTCCTCGAGGAGAGATGAGGACAAATACAGTATGTCCAAAAGTAAGCCTGAAAGTTGCCTAGAGTGCGGGTGAATAGGCTAATCGACCTGAAAAAAACGAGATCAACACTTAGGGGGCAGACTAGTACGGTCTAGAGGCGGACTAGTCCGGTCCACCTGCAGGAAAATCTAAAAAGAGTTTCTAACAGGTTTTAGTTGGATTTTCGTGATTCAAGAAGTGTCAGGATGATTCAGTGAACCTTAACAAGTTATATAGCAAGTATGAAGCTAAGGATCACAATGAAACAAGAGCGATGAACAAAAACGGTAAAGCTAACCCTAGAAGCAATGTGCGATAAATGAAAGTGAAGTACACAAGGGACACAAGGATTTTATCCCGAGGTTCGATCCCACACAAGGATCTACGTCCCCGTTGAGGAGCCCACGAAGGACTGGGTTCAACAACCCTTACCTCACCAAGTTTACCACAAGGGCCTAACTTGGTTCTCCACTATCACAAGGGTAGTTACAAAATTCGTTGGGGCTTCTCACAATCTGAGGCTCCCACCACAAATATGATCACAAATCACAAAGAACAACTCAAGCCATAGATCACAAAGATTTAACAAGTGCAAGAGATCAAACCGAGAGCCTAGAGCAATGTTCTTCCTCTTCTTCACCTCACCAAACCCTAATCCACACAAGAATTAGTTTTAGATGGAAGGTAGGCAAGAAGGAGGCTTTTGGAGGCTCAAAGTTTGCTGTGGCGGCGCTAGGGTTTCAAAGTTCTCAAGAGTTGGTTCAAATGAACCCAGGGGTCCTCTATTTATAGAGGAACCATGCCCATTCTGCGGACTTCAGCATATGGGCGCACTAGTATGGCCTACGGCCCGGACTAGTCCGGCCTTTGGGACCACTGACGTCCCTGACAACTGTCACACTATGCGGCAATCGTCACGCTACCCGCCAAACTACAAATTCAAACGGTCACTTCAAAACGGACTAGTCCGGTGCAAACCGGACTAGTCCGATCTCACACAGAACCTTTTGTTCCATGTGAAAATGAACTAGTCTGGAGACCACGGACTAGTCCGACCTCCCAGACTTAGTCGCTGAAGCACCTAACTCTCACCAATCCGGACTAGTCCGACCCCCAGGGCGGACTAGTCCGATCTCAGTCAGGATCTCTTGGTCCGGACTAAAACGAACAAGTTCGTGGTTTTGGGACTTAGTCCCGAAAACCCACTCCATGACTACCACGGACTAGTCCGTCCCACTACGGACTAGTCCGAAGTCAGTCAGACCCTTCTGGTCCGCCTGAAAACGGACTAGTCTGACCAAGAGCGGACTAGTCCAGCCACCAGCACGGACTAGTCCGACCACTCCTGCCAGATTACTCTAACACTCTTCTCTCAATAGGTTTTGATCTCTAAACCGCTTTGAGCTCCCAACTTGATCTCAATGCACTTTACACAAACATCCTCATACATATATGGCTAGTCTAAACTCGACACGCTAGAAACCCTAGTTTCTTCTTTTCGAGTCGACACCGCTGTTTTCATCATTTTCCTTTTCGAGGGTTTGTGTTTTTACTTGAGTCCACACTTGTGCTTAAGATCACTGAGCTCATTAGTTACTTAATTTTCATCATCAATCATCCAAAACCCACGGGGATCCTAGATGCACTTTCAATCTCTCTCTTTTTGGTGATTGATGACAACACATTAAGTCTTCAACATATAAGAGTATAAAATTTGGTTTTCATAACGTGCAAGTGTATGAGTGACTCCCCCTCAAGAATGCATCATGAAAAGAATATTGAGGAAGTCCTTCATACACACACACGTTATGGTGGGGTGCCTACGTGTTGTGCTTAACATTTGTGACGATACAAATCAAATATGAATATGATCAAAAGATAGACATTCAAAGCATCATATTGATATTAAACAATCAAAACATAGTCTTGCACAAATTTAAACATTCGAATGACATAAATATTACATTAAGAAGTGCAACATGTCCAAGAATCCAAAAGGCTAGACAAAGTACTACTACCCCCTCTAACCCCATCTAACTCTCCCCCTTTGGCATCAAGACACCAAAAAGGAAAAGAAGAGGGGAACTACGATGACCAAAGTCAGTCATCATCCTCATCGCTATCGGCCGCCTTATCACCTGTGTCGCTCTTCGTGGCCTCCGGGTCCTTGTAGTCCTCGTCGTTGTCATCGTCGGAGACCCGTGTCGAGGGAGCCGCCCGAGAAGAGCTCCCGTCCTCATGGAACTGGGCGAGCTCGTCGGCGGTGAAGTCGGAGAATGGGGTGATCTCGCCATCGCTCTCCTCTGGAGGTGACATGGGACCTCAAGCTTGTCACACACGGCCTTGAGGTATTTCTCCTGACGCTTGTGTGCCCACTGATTGCGGACCTCTTGCTTCCGGTAGGAGGTGAAGATGGCCTTGAAGCACTTGAAGAAAGTGCTCATCAACTGAGGCGGAGGTGGAGAAGGAGGTGCCATAGGGTGAGGTGCTGGCATTGCAAAGTGAGAAGGAGGCTCCACATTCTTTCGGCGCTGAAGAGGTGACACAGAAGGTGGTGTCTGTGGATGAAGCGGGCGATGAGTCACATCCTTGACAAAGGTCAAGCCAGACACCTTCTCGATGAGACACATGATGTATGGTGCATACCCACAAGCACGATTGGGGTGTGCGAGATCTTGAAGATGTCGTCGAAGATGTAGTCAACAAGATTGAACTTCTCATCACCATCAATAAGAAGGAGCAGGTGCCTTAGGCTTCCTTGGATCACCCCTGCATCATCATCCTTGGGTGCTATGGTCCTCCTCAGAATCCTGTTCAGGATGCTATAGAAGGGCTTGATGTTGCGAGCAAGTTCGGCATCATAGGGAACATGACTGGGATACATGTAGGCCAACTCATCTTTGTCAACTGCCTTGAGGTTATAAATAATGATCTCATGATCCAAATGGGCCTCAAGTCCAAGAATCTTGGCAAACTCTGCAAAGGTGGCTGAGTACTACTCCCCATGAGTCATCCAAATGATCCGTCTATCACCTTGAGTGATGAAGTAGATGGTAGAGTAAAACTGCAGGATGACTTCAACAATCCAGTTGTACTTGAATCCCATGATATCCTTGAGCTCATGATGCTCAGCAGCTTCAATGGCCGCATTAAAAGCAGAGTGCTGCTTCTGGGCCATATAGTCCCAGTCAACCCATTGAGCTTCAATCACCGGATTCTTCATCGTCTGGTAGACCAGACGGTAGTAGTCACAATGAAAGTTGCACCAGAACCTTGGGTCAGCGGTGCTCCTTTCATACTTGTAGACTCTTTCAGTTCGCAATTTCCTTGCCTTGTCTGCTCCTTTCCCATGGAAGACATTTGCAGCCAACTCACGCTGCCGATTAGGGTCCCTTTCAGTAGTGTGTACTTCCAAGGGACCAAAGGGTTTGTCCTGCCCCTTCTCCTTTATGACCACACCCTTGGCCTTCTTAGTCGGAACCTTTATGGAGGGATTCTTTTTCTTGGGCTTTGCAGGAGCCGGGACCTTGCCCTTCTTCAGATCCCTCTCGATTCGGCGTTCATCAACTTCCTCTTGGGCTTGCTCCATAGACCTTTCCTTTTCTCCAACTGTCACTAGCTTCTTCCGCTTGGAGACTTGTGCTGCGGCAGCCTGAGAGTTAAGTGCCTCCCGCTCCTCTTGCTTCTTCTTTCGGAGCTCCATACGGGACTCCTCAATGGCATGAGCCAATGCTTCATCCTCGGCCGTAGCTGCGGCCTTAGATGCTGCGAGACCTTGCAGTTGCTTGGCTGCTTTTCCTCTCTCTCGCTGCTCGAGGTGCTCCTTAGCAGCCTCAACTTCTGCCTTTGCCCGTTCCTCACCAAGGCGAAGTTTCTCAACCTCCCACTCGGGGTTAGTGGGGGGAGAAGCAGATCGGCGAGGAGCTGCCATTGCGGCTGAAACAGCAAGAAAGCATAGGATAGAAGGTCAAGAATGTGGAATAGTGCGAAAGAAATCATGAGAAATAGCCAAAGTTTGAGTTTGTCCTGTGTAAACCGAACTTGTCCGCCCCAGGGGCGGACTAGTACGCCTTGCACCGGACTAGTCCGGGTTGCAAAGGATAAACCCTAACCCTAACAGTTCTTCGAGAAATCGTTGAATCAAGTCACAATACTCCTAGGCTATGATCACAAGGGTACGAGAAACAACTTTAATGAAGATACACCTATCAAAAACTCTTTGAATCAAGAATGAGGTAAGTTTTTGAAAAGAGAGGAATACCTTTTCAAATATTGATAAATCGAAGGGATCGGTGAAGGATCGCATCGGGAATGATTGGGATAGGTCTCCCATGCCTCCAAAGTGTCCAATGCACGGATTGGAATCGGTTTTTGGCGGAGGAAATTGAAAATCGCCCCAAAGTGGAGATTTTCGAGCGTGAGGGAGAGAGGAAGGCAAGTGAGGGAGAGGAGGGGTCGGGCCGCCTCCTGGGGGTTTAAGTCCCCAGGGGCCGAACTAGTCCGGTATAGGGGCCGAACTAGTCCGGTCAGTGGACCAGACCCAGACTAGACCAAATCCGGACTTGTCCGGCCATAGGGCGGGCTAGTCCGGTCCTAAAAGGCTGAAAACATATATATTTGAGTTTTAGCCACTATAGATGATCCTTTTGGACATATTTCCACAACAAAACTTTATTAAAATGGTAAACAAGCAATCAACAATCAAACTATGACCATAACTCACAAAGTCAATAGTTATTCAAATATTTTGGAGAAAATCGAGATAGAGATGAATTTCTCAAACACATGCGTTCTTTTGAATAAGGTGTAAAGTAAACATTCAAATGTGCATGTTTCAAGCCACATTTCGAGAATCAAAGATATTGAGCTCACTCCTAAGCTCACAAAAACGCTTCTCATCTAGGGGCTTGGTGAATATATCGGCTAGTTGGTTCTTGGTTCTTACATGGGAAATCACTATATCCCCCCTCAAGGAATGATCTCTCAAGAAGTGATGCCTAATATCGATGTGCTTTGTCCTCAAATGCTCAACTGGATTATAGGATATTTTGACGGCGCTCTCATTGTCACATAGGAGTGGAATATGGCGCAAGTTTATACCATAATCCCTTAGAGTTTGTCGCATCCAAAGAAGTTGTGCACAACAACTTCCGGTTGCGACATACTCCGCTTCGGTTGTGGAAAGAGCAATGGAGTTTTGTTTCTTTGAGGACCAGGACACTAAGGATCTACCCAAGAATTGACATGTCCCAGATGTGATCTTTCTGTCAACTTTGCATCCCGCATAATCCGCATCGGAGTAGACAATAAGGTTAAACTTGGATCCTTTGGGGTACCAAAGTCCCAGGCTAGGTGTGTGAACCAAATATCTAAGAATTCTATTAACGATGGTCAAATGACACACCTTAGGTGCAGCTTGAAAACGTGCACACATACACACACTAAGCATAATATCGAGTCTAGATGCACAAAGATATAACAAAGAACCAATCATGGAACGATGTACCTTTTGGTCCACACTTGGACCATCTTCGTTGAGGTCTAGATGTCCATTAGTCGCCATTGGAGTCTTGATGGGTTTGGCCTTGTCCATGTCAAACTTCTTTAATATGTCTTGAGTGTACTTTGTTAGACTTATTAACATGCCTTCTTTGAATTGCTTCACTTGGAAACCTAAGAAGAAATTCAACTCCCCCATCATGGATATCTCAAATCTCTCTGTCATTATCTTAGAAAACTCATCACAAAACACTTTGTTAGTAGAACCAAATATTATATCATGGACATATATTTGGCACACAAAGAGATCATCATTAAAGTGCTTTGTAAAGAGAGTATAGTCAGATTTTCCTATCTTAAAACCATTTTGAATCAGAAAGTCTCTAATGCACTCATACCAAGCTCTAGGAGCTTGTTTGAGGCCATAGAGAGCCTTACGTAATTTGAAGACATGGTTTGGGAAGTCTTGGTCTTCAAAACCCGGTGGTTGCTCCACACAGACTTCCTCCTTGATTGGACCATTTAGGAACGCACTCTTGACGTCCATTTGGCAGAGCTTAAAGTCATGGTGAGTAGCAAAGGCAAGTGATATACGAATTGACTCTAGCCTAGCTACAGGTGCAAAGGTTTCATCAAAATCCAAACCTTCGACTTGTGAGTACCCCTTGGCCACAGGTCGTGCCTTGTTCCTTGTCACCACTCCATGCTGGTCTTGCTTGTTGCGGAACACCCACTTGGTGCCCACAACATTTGCTTGTGGACGCTTGACAAGCTCCCAAACTTTGTTCCTCTTAAAGTTGTTGAGCTCCTCTTGAATGGCCACCACCCAATACGGGTCTCTCAATGCGTCTTCAACCTTATGAGGCTCCAAAGAAGAGACAAAGGAGTAATGTTCACAAAAGTTAGCAACACGAGAACGAGTGTTTACCCCTTTTGTAATGTCTCCTAGAATTTTGTCAACGGGGTGATCCCGTTGAACACTTTGATGCACACGAGGATGTGGAGGTTGAACTCTTGAGTCATCATCATCCTTTTCTTCTTCTTGGTCCCCCCCTTGATGTATGCTTCCCTCTTGACTTTCGTCTTCTTGATCATGTTGAGGTGCCACTTGTCCATCTTCAACTTGGTCACATGGGGGATGACTTGCATCATCTTGTGGTTGGTCACTTGAGTTTTGAGGTTGTTCTTGTGGACAAATACCTCCAAGTGCCATCCTTCTAAGAGCCTCTTGTGGAGAGTCTTCTTGATCAAACAAACTTTGATCACCATGGTCCACTTGGGAGCCATTAGTTTCATCAAACACCACATCGCGTGCTATTTCAAGAATCCCGGAGGATTTGTTGAAGACACGGTAAGCGTGGGTGTTTGAATCATAACCAAGCAAGAAACCTTCATCGAACTTTGAAGCGAACTTCGAAGTCCTAGGCTTCTTGTTGAGAATATAGCATTTGCTCACAAAGACACAAAAGAAAGAGACATTGGGTTTCTTGCCAACTAGAAGCTCGTATTGGGTCTTCTTGAGCAGGCGGTGAAGGTACAATCGTTTGACAGCGTGACAAGCGGTGTTAACGGCTTCCGCCCAAAACTGGTCCGATGTCTTGTACTCATCAAGCATCATCCTTGACATCTCAATGAGTGTCCTATTCTTCCATTCCGCCACCCCATTTTGTTGAGGGGAGTAGGGGGCTGAAAATTCATGCTTGATGCCCTCCTCATTCAAGAACTCTTCCACTTGAGTGTTCTTGAACTTGATGCCGTTGTCGCTTCTTATAGCCTTGATTCTTGAGGTGAACTCATTTTGAGCTCTCCTCAATAACCTCTTGAGGATACCATGAGTTTCACCCTTATGATGCAAGAAAAATACCCAAGTGAAACGGAAAAATCATCAACAATAACAAGACCATATTTGTTACTACCAATGCTAATGTAGGTTATTGGCCCGAAAAGGTCCATATGTAGCAGTTCCAAAGGTCCTGTCGTAGTCATGATGTTCTTGGAGGGGTGTTGAGCTCCACTTGCTTCCCCGCTTGGCAAGCGCTACATGGCCTATCTTTTTGAAACACAACATCTTTCAAGCCATAGATGTGCTCGCCCTTAAGAAGCTTTTATAAGTTCCTCATCCCAACATGGGCTAGCCTTCTATGCCAAAGCCACCCCATGTTGGTTTTCTCCATTAAGCATGTGTCAAGTTGGGCTTTATCCGCAGTAAAATCCACAAGATAAAGCTTTCCTTTGAGCACACCCTTAAAAGCGATTGAGTTATCACTTCTCCTAAGGACGCTCACACCCTCGTTAGTAAAAACATAATTATAACCCTTGTCACATAGTTGTGATATGGACAATAGGTTATAGTCTAAAGAATCAACATGCAAAACGTAAGAAAGAGTATGTTGGGGAGAAATAGCAATTTTACCGTAGCCAAGGATTTTCCCTTGTCTATTGTCTCCGAAGAAGATCCCTTCACTTGGATCATCGTTTTCTTCATACTCCACGAACATCTTTCTCTCTCCGTTCATGTGGTTGGTGCCTTCACTATCGAGCACCCATTTGGCTCCACCGGAGGAGTATGCCTACAAAACAAGATTATGCCTTCCTTTTAGGTACCCAAACGGAGTTGGGTCCTTTGACATTAGTAGTGAGGCACTTGGGCACCCACACGCAAGGCTTGGGGCTCTTGCGGAGTGGCCCAACATACTTAGCAAAGACTTTGCCATACTTGTTCCTCATTAGAATATAAGATGCATCAAAATCATGAAAGAGAGGATGTGGTTCAGTTTTAGGCAAATCATTGCTTGTTGAAATGTTCTTCCCAATTTTAGTTGGGGATGTGCTTCCCTTGACAAAGGCAATCAAGTCTTTGCCATACTTGGATGTTTTAGCATTTTTCTTTCCGCCTCTAGTATAACCAAGACCATCTTTGACATAGGGAGATCTTGTGTTGGTGTATGCACTTCGTGCATATACCACCTTCTCTTTGTCAAAGATCCCACCCTTAGGTGCTTGTTTGTCTTGAGTCAACTTAAGCTCATCCTTTAATTTAAGAATCAAGTTAGAACATTTGCAAGTGGAGATTGTTTCAGATGCAACCTTTGAGGAGGGTGAGCTTTTGGAGGAAGAGTCTACATTAGTCTTGAGGGACTCAACTTGAGTTTCAAGGATCTTGTTAACTTTTGACAAGTTTCCAAGTTCGTCCTTGAGCTCAATGGTTGTCTACTCAAGACTTGAGCATGTTTTCTTGCTTAGAGCAAGATCATGCTCTAATGCCTTGCTCTTATCTCTCTCAAGCTCAAGGAGCTCAATAAGCTCTTGACATCTCTCCTTTTCATGGATAAGCATGTCCTCTTGCCTATGTATGAGCTCCTCCTTCTCAAAGATTTCAGCTGAGAGCAATTTCATTCTACGCAAAGTGCTCTTACTTATATCCTTAAACATGTGTTCATTTTCACTAGCACTATCAAATTTATCATGAGAGGATATGGAGGAGGATGAGCGAGAAGTAACCTTTCTCCTTCCTTCTTTTGCCATGAGGCAAGTTGGCTTGTGGTCGTTGAGGTTGGGGAATAGCTTGCTTCCCTTAGAGCTTCTCTCGATGGCTATGGTTGCCACCTTCTCCTCGTCTTCGGAGGAGGACTCATCGTTAGAGTCCCATTCCTTACCCATGTGAGCATGACCGGAGGGCCTCTTCTTCTTGAACAACTTCTTTTCTTGAGGCTTGCCCTCCTTCCTCTTCTTGCCCTCTTCATATGGGCAATCCACAATGAAGTGCCCGTACTCGCCACAATTGTAGCAAGCTCTCTTTGTTTTGGGCTTTGATTTTTCCTTGCCCTTGCTCTCGTGATTGTATCCTCCTTTCCTTCTCCTCATCATCCTCTTGAACTTGTTGATGAAGAGGGCCTCTTCCTCCTCGGTGTCGAGACTCTCCTCATCATCTTCTTTTTGCTCTTTTGAGGAGGATATCGCTTTGAGTGCAACATCCTTCATCTTCGAGGTGGTGAACCTTTGGAGGTCTTTGTAGAAGAGCGCCTCCTTCTCCATGATCTCGTGGTAGATGATCCTTCCTAGGACCTCCTCCGGGGTAATTTTAGGGAACCCTGGGCTTTCTCGTATCATGGAGCAAAGGGAGACGTTTCTAGGCATGAATGCCCGAATCATCCTCTTCACCACCTCATGGTCCGTCCAGTTGGTGCAGCCATGAGATCTACTCTTGTTGACGAGCAGCTTTAGGCGGTTGTACATCTCCTGGGGAGATTCACCATCCGTAATGGCAAATCTCCCGAGCTCTCCTTCAATGAGCTCAATCTTTGCTTCCCTCACGACTCGGTTGCCTTCATGAGCCATCTTGAGGGTGTCCCACATATCCTTGGCCACCTCAAGTCCATCTACTCGGTTGAACTCATCTCTTTTGAGAGACGAGATGATCACTCCAGCCGCTTGGGCATTGCGGTGAAGGAGCACAGCTTGCTCCAGAGTGATGTCTTCTTCATTCTTCGGGATATGCACCCTCCGTAGCAAAGATTCAACACAATTTGCCACATGGAAGGGTTGAGTGACACGAGATGGATCTCCATGTTGTGATTCCACATCCCGTAGTTGGTTCGATCGAATTGGGGAGGCTTCCCCAATGGGATGTAAAGGTAGTGGTTGTTGGAGACAAGGCGTTCATAGTTGTAGCCTTGTTGGTTGTAGTTGGTCGTGCCACCTGTTGTAGAGGTTGAAGTGTCAACCTTTGGAATCTTCAACTTTTCTCGAAGTTTCTCCTTGAGCTGGTGAGTCTCTTCGTGATCTGTCGGTTTGTCTTGGTAGAAAAACATCTCCTCTTGGGTTGCTTGGATCTCATTGGTTGAGACTTCGTCGTACCCTACACCAGCCATCTTCTCTCTGAGTTGTTAGACTCTTTGGGAGAGTCCTTGCTCTGATACCAATTGAAAGTTGCCTAGAGGGGGGTGAATAGGCTAATCGACCTGAAATGACTTAATAAAATGAGATCAACATTTAGGGGGCGGACTAGTCTGGTCTAGGGGCAGACTAGTCTGGTCCAACTGCAGGGAAAACCTAAAAAGAGTTTCTAATAGGTTTTAGTTGTATTTTCGTGATTCAAAAAGTGTCAAGATGATTCAGTGAACCTTAACAAGTTATATAGCAAGTATGAAGCTAAGGATCACAATGAAATAAGAGCGATGAACAAAAACAGTAAAGCTAACCCTAGAAGCAATGTGCGATAAATTAAAGTGAAGTACACAAGGGACACAAGGATTTTATCCCGAGGTTCGATCCCACACAAGGATCTACGTCCCCGTTGAGGAGCCCACGAAGGACCGGGTTCAACAACCCTTACCTCACCAAGTTTACCACAAGGGCCTAACCTGGTTCTCCACTATCACAAGGGTGGATACAAGATTCGTTGGGGCTTCTCACAATCTGAGGCTCCCACCACATATATGATCAAAAATCACAAAGAACAACTCATGCCACAGATCACAAAGATTCAACAAGGGCAAGAGATCAAACCGAGAGCCTAGAGCGATGTTCTTCCTCTTCTTCACCTCACCAAACCCTAATCCACACAAGAATTAGTTTTAGAGGGAAGGTAGGAAAGAAGGAGGCTTCTGGAGGCTCAAAGTTTGCTGTGGCGGCGCTAGGGTTTTAAAGTTCTCAAGAGCTGGTTCAAATGAACCCAAGGGTCCTCTATTTATAGAGGAACCAGGCCCATTCTGCTAACCTCAGCAGATGGGTGGACTAGTCCGGCCTACGGCCCGGACTAGTCAGGCCTTTGGGACCACTGATGTCCCTAACAACTGTCACACTGCGCGACAATCGTCACGCTACACGCCAAACTTCAAATTCAAACGGTCGCTTCAAAACGGACTAGTCAGTCCAAACCGGACTAGTCCGATCTTACATAGAACCTTTTGTTCTGTGTGAAAACGGACTAGTCTGGAGACCAAAGACTAGTCTGGCCTCCCAGACTTAGTCGCTGAAGCACCTAACTCTCACCAATCCAGACTAGTCAGGCCCTAGGACGGACTAGTCCGATCGTAGTCAGGACCTCTTGGTCCGGACTAAAACGGACAAGTCCGTGGTTTTGGGACTTAGTCCCGAAAACCCACTCCATGACTACCACAGACTAGTCCTTCCCACTACAGACTAGTCCGAAGTAAGTCAGACCCTTCTAGTCCGTCTGAAAATGGACTAGTCTGGCCAGGAGCGGACAAGTCCGGCCACCAGCACGGAATAGTCTGGTCACTCCTACCAGACTACTCTAACACTCTTCTCTCAATAGGTTTTGATCTCTAAACCGCTTTGAGCTCCCAACTTTATCTCAATGCACTTTACACACATATCCTCATACTTATATGGCTAGTCTAAACTCGAGACGCTAGAAACCCTAGTTTCTTCTTTTTGAGTCGACACCGCTGTTTTCATCCTTTTCCTTTTTGAGGGTTTATGTTTCCACTTGAGTCCACACCTGTGCTTAAGATCACTGATCTCATTAGTTACTTGATTGTCGTCATCAATCATCAAAAACCCACGGGGATCCTAGATGCACTTTCAAAGCCTTAGAATAAGGGGGGGTAGACTTCTCCGCCAACCTCATTGTTTCGGATTGTCAATGATTGGACATTATACTTGGTATGGACTGGTTGAGGAAGCACAATGGGGTTATTGAGCATGCCACGAAGACGGTGAAGTTGACTAATAAAGAAGGGATCACCGTAGAATTTGAAGCAACTCAACATGCACCGAAGCAATTGGAGCTGAATCACGTGGATGGTACTGCAATTGAGGAAATTCCGGTGGTGTGTGAATTTTTGGATGTTTTCTGGACGAGTTGCCAGGTATGCCACCTGATCGGGACATTGAGTTTATTATTGAATTAATACCTGGAACTGCACCTATAGCTAAGAGGCCATATAGGATGCCTCCTATGGCATTAGAGAAGGGTTTCATTCGACCCAGCTCTTCACCTTGGGGAGCGCCCGTGCTGTTTGTGGATAAGAAGGATGGGTTGCAAAGGATGTGTGTGGATTACCGAGCTCTCAATGAGGTGACAATCAAGACAAGTACACCTTGCCACGCATAGAGGACTTGTTTGATCAGATGAAGATTGCTTGTGTCTTCTCTAAGATTGATTTGAGGTCGGCATACTTTCAAATAAAGATTAGACCATCGGACATACCCAAGACAACTTTTAGGACACGGTATGGATCTTATGAGTACACCTTGATGTCTTTTGGATTGACAAACACGCCTGCCTACTTTATGTACCTCATGAATAGGTCTTCATGGAGTACTTGGATAAGTTCGTTGTGGCGTTTATTGATGACATTATGATCTACTCGAAGGATGAGAAGGAAGATGAAGAACACTAGAGGCTTATGTTGCAGAAATTGAGGGAGCATCAATTGTATGTCAAGTTCAACAAGTGTCAGTTTTTGTTGAGAGAGGTGTCATTTTTGGGTCATATCATCTCAGGAGGAGTATCGGTTGACCCCGAAAAAGTGAGAGATGTGTTGAAGTGGGAACTGCCGCAAAATGTAAAGGAAATAAAGAGTTTCCTTGGGATGACTGGATATTACCGTCGGTTCATCAAGGAATTTTCCAAGACAGCCAAGCCAATGACGGAATTGCTAATTAATGGAAAGGCTTTCCAATGGACTCAAGATTGTCAAAACAGTTTTGAGGAGTTGAAGAAGAGGTTGACAACAGCCCTAGTTTTGGTACTGCCGGATGTAAGCAAGAGTTTCGATATTTATTGTGACGCATCGATACAAGGACTTGGATGTGTGCTCATGCAAGAAGGTGAAGTAGTAGCCTATGGGTCGAGACAATTGAAGAAACATGAGAAGAATTACCCAACACATGATTTGGAACTAGCAGTCGTGGTACATGCATTGAAGATTTGGAGACACTATATCCTTGGACATAGGTGTGAAATTTATACGGATCACACGAGTCTTAAGTATATCTTTACACAAACGGATCTGAATTTTAGGCAACGAAGATGGTTGGAGCTTATCAAAGATTATGATTTGGGGATCAACTATCATCCGGGAAAAGCCAATGTAGTGGCCGACCCTTTGAGTAGAAAAGGAGTAAGTCATCAACTCACAATTCGAGAGTTACCATCCGAGTTATGTAAGGACTTTGAAAGGTTGAACCTTGGATTTGTAAATGAGATGGAGATGATGGAGTTAAACCCAACCTTGGAGCAAGAAATTCGAGAGGCACAGACCAAGTATGAGGAAATTCAGGAAATCAAGGAAAGGACCCAAGAGGGGAGATAATTCAGATTTGATGAGGATGAACATGGTACCTTATGGCTTGGAAAAAGGATTGTCGTGCCCAATGTGAAGTGTATTCGGGAGACAATAATAAAAGAGGCACATGACTCACCATACTCGATTCATCCTGGTTTTACAAAGATGTACAAAGACTTGAAGACTTTCTATTGGTGGGCTAGCATGAAGAAGGACATAGCTGAATATGTAGCATTGTGTGAGGTGTGCCAACTAGTCAAGGCAGAACATCAAAGGCCGGCTGAATTATTACAACCATAAATGATTCCGAAGTGGAAGTGGGAAGAAATCGGTATGGACTTCATAGTTGGTTTACCACGTACTCAGTCCGGTTATGACTCAATTTGGGTAATTGTGGATCGGTTAACTAAGTCAGCCCACTTTATTCCCCTCAAGACTACCTATAATGGAGAGAAATTGACAGAACTGTACATGAGAAGAATAGTATGTTTGCATGGAATTACAAAGAAGATAGTCTCGGATAGAGGTTCACAATTCACTTCCAAGTTTTGGCAAAAATTGCATGAAGTTTTGGGAACGAGGTTGAATTTTAGTTGAGCTTATCACCCTCAAACGGATGGACAAACTGAGAGGACCAATCAGATTTTAGAGGACATGTTAAGAGTTTGTGCTTTAAAGCATGGGAAAAGTTGGGGCAAGAGCTTGCCATATGCAGGATTTTCATACAACAATAGTTACCAAGCAAGATTGAAAATGTCACCATATGAAGCGCTTTATGGAAGGAAGTGTAGGACACCTTTATTCTGGAATGAGGCTGGAGAAACTCAAGTATTTGGTCCGGATGTGTTGCAAGAAGCCGGAAAGCAAGTCCAAATAATTCATGAAAACTTGAGGGCTGCCCAATCAAGACAAAAGGGCTATGTGGACAATAGGAGAAGGAAATTAACCTTTGAAGTGGGAGATTTTGTGTACCTCAAGGTGTCACCGATGAGAGGTCATAAGAGGTTTAACATAAGAGGCAAGCTAGCACCTCGCTACATTGGACCATTCAATATTTTGGACAAAAGAGGAGAAGTAGCGTATAAGTTGGAGATGCCAACTCATCTTTTAGACGTACATGATGTCTTTCATGTTTCCCAACTCAGGAAATGCTTGAGAGTACCAGAAGAACAAGTGCCCATGGAAGGATTGGAACTAGAGGAAGATTTGACTTATGCCGAGCAACCAGTCAAAATTTTTTAAACCAAGGAGAGAGTCACAAGGAACAAGGTTATTAGATGGTGTAAAGTTCAATGGAAGCACCACATAGAAAAAGAAGCAACGTGGGAATTGGAGGATGATATCAAGAAGGAATTTCCCTATCTCTTCTCTTCCGCGTCGAATCTTGAGGGCGAGATTCATTTTAAGGGGGGTAGGATTGTAACACCCTCATTCTCATGCATCATGCCCTACTTACATTCATATACATGTTTAACATTAATCCACATCAAGAGGAATGAGTTTAAAATTGATTTGGAACAAAACCGAACTTAAAATGCTGAAAAGTGCGGACTAGTACGATATTGGTGAGGACTAGTCCGATTTCTCTCTAACTAAAAACAGACTTGTCCGTTTTTGCTACGGACTAGTCCGATTTTGCCTCTGGAAACTTTCAGACTTGTCCAGTTTTATGCAAACTAGTCCGATATTCCAAGTATCCTTGAAAATTTGCTAAGACCCTGGACTTTTCCGGACTGGTCCGATGTTCCAGCGGACTTTTCCGTTTTCCTCTCTGACTAAAGTTGGACTTGTCCGATTTTTGGCCAGACTTGTCCGATTTTCTCTCTGGACATCTTCGGACTAGTCTGGTCCTTTTTGGACTTGTCCGATATTTCGCGATCCTGAATTGATCTTTTGTTTTACGACTTGCTTCTTGGGTTTCACGTTAAGTGGGCCTAGGGTCGTCGTGCCTAACTCTTTTAGAGCCCATGTGGGACTCTAAACCGGCCTCTACTCCTCTAAACCGGCCTCGTGACATATCGACGTCTTTCTTTTGAGCTTCCATAATCTCCTCCCATATGGTAGGAATGAGAGCAAGATTATATAAAGCTCCATATGGAACCAAGTATAAACTCGGTCCATCCTCCTTCATCGGTGTGATGGACAAATTGTTGACGTGAGACTTGCGGCTTAGCACATTGGCAACCACATTCGCCTTCCCAGGATGGTAGTGAATTTCAATCTCATAATCTTTGATCAGCTATAATCATCTTCGTTGTTGCATATTCAACTCCTTCTGAGAGAAGATATATTTTAGGCTCTTGTGGTCGGGGTATAGATGCACTAGATTTCCCAGTAAATAGTGCCTCCATATTTTCAAAGCGAGCATCATGACAGCGAGCTCAAGGTCACGAGTTGGATAAAGCTGTTCATGATTCCGGAGCTTCCGTGAGCCATATGCGATCACGCAGCCTTCTTGCATTAATACGCAGCTGAGACCAATTCCAGACGCATCACAATAAACGTCGAAAGATTTGGTCGTATACGACTGAGCTAGCACTAGGGCTGTTGTGAGCTTCTTCACCAATGCTTGAAATGCATCCTCACATGCCTTGCTCCAAATATATTTAGTCCCCTTTTTCAGCAGCTCCGTCATTGGTTTAACAATTTTTGAGAAGCTCGGAATGAACCTCCGATAATATCCCGCTAACCCGAGGAAGCTGCAAACTTCATGAGCGGACTTTGGAGACTCCCATTTCGGCACTTGCACAATTTTTGCTTGGATCAACAGCGATGCCCTCCGCTGAAATAATGTGACCAAGAAATGGCACTTGGCTGATCCAAAACTCGCATTTGCTGAATTTTGCATAGAGCTTGTGATCTCGCAATCGTTGGAGCAAGATATGCAAGTGTTTGGCGTGTTCTTCCTCTGATTTAGAATAAACCAGGATGTCATCGATAAAGACCAAGAAAAACTTGTCCAACTCTTGCATGAACACCGAATTCATCAAATACATGAAGTGAGCCAGCACGTTGGTGAGTCCGAACAACATGACGAGTGTGGGGACCGGAGTCTTCACATTCCCGGAATTGCAATTGGGTGGTGCCGTGCGATGCAGCACCCAACAGCACACAGAAAAAGATACATCGTATTACATAATAACAACATAGTATTATAAAAGCTTTGTCTTTTACAAATAATATACATTTAAATACACTACAGTGGAAGATAGGTTCATAGCTCTCAACACTCAAGCCTAAGCTATGGAAAAGTCATTCCGTTCAGCCCTAGAACGGAATCACACTGGCAGCACACAGAAAAAAAACACTGCGGCATGCAGGGTTCCCACTCGACTGTGTACCCCGACGGGGGCAACGCCTCACCGGCAAACCCTTCATAAAAAACATCATCATCTGTAGGAAAAACTTAAAATAGCAAACATGAGCACGAAGGCTCAGCAAGACTTAACCGTCTCCACTAAGCATGGAACTCTATATGCAAGATAAACGTAATATAGGCCGGCAGTTTGCAATAAAAGACTCGCATAAATGTTTAGTCCTTACTTTCAGCTTTTAGCGGCAAACTAAAGCTTCATGAATCTGAAATTTAGTGAACAACCTGATCTAAACATACAAGCATGATTCAATAATATTCAGCTCCTTATAATCAACTACGTCACGACTCAGCGAACAAGCTGTACTCAATAACCGCGAGGGACGGTGACTCGAATCGATATACACCTGCAGGGATACCCGAATAGCACGACACATACACCCACACTCGGAGCTGCGAAGGCACACTCCACTGATGTGGTATGCGGCAACCTTTCACCCGCTACCTACACGCCGAACCAGTCCCACCGTTACGAGCAGGAGGCTCCACACGGAGTACAACATACCCACTAGCAGGTTTACACCTTGCTGCTATCAACCCGCACCTATAAGGCGATAGGGTATGCCTCGAGGCTAAGGTGAACAAGTTACATCGGTTTACTGGGTCGCATATATCCAGTATACCTTCGGTACATTCAAACTTGCTCAACAGGGCCGCACACGGATCGGTCCTTGACCGACACAGGCAAAGCTACAGCTCACAGGCCCCTCTGTCCTGCTGCTCCTAATCCATGCCCGGTCTCATATTTAACCAAATGGTGAATCTTTCACTTGACCAATCCCGTGTGAACCCAATTCCTGAACTCGCGAGTAGATTCCAATTACTCAACTTCTACCGAATCAACTATGACATTAAGCATAGCATGGACACATTGAGGACTTAACCGTCTACCCTTCTATCAAGGGTTCTCTGGGCATGCATGTGGAAAACTCCAAGAAAATCCTAGACTTAATGCACATACATCCTATCCCATAAAGTGTGATACAAATAAAATTTAAAACGCTATTAAATGCAAAAAGGGGCCTGCCTGGCTGTGAGATGGGAGTAAAGTTAGTCCCTGGATTGATGACTCCCAATGGCTCCGTGGTCTCCTCGAGCTTGGCAACTATTTGATATGTAAAGAGAAATGTAATTGAATCAATATTGGTATTATTACATAGCTTAAAGGAAAGAAAGTTAAGTATATTAAATGATGGCCAGTCGCCCTAGAAATTTTACAGAGGACACTAGGCTCTATGGGTAAGGTTCTGGCCAAATTTGGGCTAATTTCGTGCAAGTCTCTGTTGTATAAAATTCAATGTATATAAAACCTTCCTAGAACTTTCATGCGCAACCTGGGACTTTAACATGGCTAAAAGTTGGTTTTCTGTTCATAGGAGGTAAAGAGTGACTCAACAAAATTGGTTTCACAATTTTCTAAGCATTCTACTGTGAGATATTGAATTTAGAAGTTTGGACAAATTTCTGAAATGTTTCTGGGCATTTTGGAATTTTCAGGTACATAGACATTGGAAACACAATTTGGCTATTCAATTGAACTCCAACGGACCTGAAACTTTTACTGGAACTCAAGGGAATTATTTGGAATGATGTGGACAAATTTGAGAATTTTTGAATGAAGGGAGCATCAGTAATTTATTCCAAAGGCATTTTGCTTCATGGAATTATTGAGGATATTATGGATTTTCATACAGATCCAAGTGCACCACTTGAAATTACAGATCATCCTGGTTCCAACAAAATTTATTTGGGAATTTTTAGACAAGTATTCTAGGAGATATGAATTTTCAAAGTTGGAGCAAAATCTGGAATTAAATTTAAATGGGAAAGTTTAAATAATCAAGGGGGCCCACGAGTTTAAAATCGTCCAATTGGACTAAAGCCACACAGGGGGCCGTAGAGTTACCGGGCGTAGCTGCATCCAATCCCCGAGCCGCAGCCGATCTGGGGCGCGCTGCTCTTTCACTGACGACCGGGGCCCACCCGGTCGTCTTCTACCTCCAGCCGTGCGCACGACCGCGGCGGCACCTCGCCGGACCTCTCGCCGCCCATCGATCCATAGCACGGTTCTTCCCCAAACTCGCCGCCGAACCATATTTTGAGGTGCTGAGCACGTCGGTGGGGTCAGCGCACGCCGGCGATGGCCGGAAAAGCTTGTTCGACGGCAGCGGCGGTGGTTAGGGTTTCGGCCTTGTCAGTCGAGCCCTACGGTGGGCTAAAACGGTCGGGAACACCTCAGGAAGATTCATGGAAGCATGGGGATCAAGAATCTGGGAATAAGGAGGAGAGAAAATATTTGGAAGATGGTGGGGACGATTTACCGAGGAGGGCAAAACCGGCGGTTTGGGAAAAATGGTATTCCGGCTCAAATACCCGATGAAACTCAATGAATCTTCCTCAAGGTGACGCGCCTGGTCGTGTAGAATAACATAGAACACGTGCACAAGGAATAATCAATGGAAGAAAAGGAATTTCGCGCGCGACCTAGCTCGGCTTATAACCGAAGTTTGTCGGAAGAAATGGAAATACAGAGGCTAGGAGGCATGTCATGGCCTCAAATTTTACGATCAGCTAGTACATGAATAGGCAAACCTTTTTGCTTCTAGGACCGAGGCGAGATGATGGCCGTATCGTCGGGTCAACGATGATCAGAGAGGCGGCAAACAAGGGAGTTTTTCTTGCGTCCACGGTTTCACTTCGATTGGCATCGGGGAGGCTCTGGCTGGGGAAGAAAATGGTCAGGGAAGTGCGCACGACGTTGGTGAGTGAGGAGAGGCAAATAAAAGTGATTAAACCTGAGTACCTTTGCTCCTAATCGGCTGGATAGAGAAGGAATCAGGAGGGAAGCAAAAATGGCGCTGGAAACTTCAAGGTGAAGATATGGTCGAGCCAGGGGCGTGGAGGGGGGATAAGGAGGAGGCTTGGCCTTGCTGGAGGCAGCTGGAGGCAAGCAGCTAGGTGGCAAATTGCATGCATGTGGTGTCACTTGGAGAGCAAAAACAGCACACCTCTTAGGATGACAAGTGGGTCCCACCTCATCCTCATCCTTGTAACGTCAATTCTACCACCTAATTCATTCAAAATTTGCTAGATATTTGTGGGATGGCTGGATTAATCATATAAAATTTGATTTTAAATTCACATAGTTGATTTGACAAAGTTTCATTTGAATTCAAACTTGAATTGAAACGAATTCAATGTAGCTAATGAATTAAATAGCAAACTTGCATAAAAAATTATGAAAGTTTGCAGGGAGGCTAATCGAAATATTTGGAATCCATTGGTCAACTCAAATCTTCATCTTAACTTCATTTGAACAGTAGCTAAGTTTATTTTTTTGAATTCCCTGATTTGGAGTTTGAAATTATTTGTTTTTCTCATTTTATTTTTACTTCATTTTATTATTCAAAATTTTTTGTCCTATCTGAACTTTGAATTATTGAAATTAGGGCTCTTACATTCCTCCCCCATTAAAAGAATCTCGTCCCGAGATTACAATGAAGAGATGAAAGTAGGAGAGAAATTACCGGATATGAGACGATAAGAAATCCGGATAGTTGGAGCGGAGATATTCTTCGGATTCCCAAGTCGCTTCTTCATCAGTATGGTTGCTCCAGAACACTTTATAGAACCACAGCGTGTGGTTCCACGTTGTTTGAGCCCTCTCGTCGAGAATCCGAACCGGATGTTCAGAGTATGTGAGATCCGGTTTTAATTCACCGATTTCATCTGTGTGTACTCCAGTTGTGAACTTGAGACATTTCTGTAGCTGAGATACGTGGAAAATGTTGTGTATACCAGCAAGAGATGTCGGCAGTTCCTATCTATAAGCTACAGGCCCGCACTTCTCTGTGATAGCCAATGGGCCAATAAATCGGGGAGCGAGCTTCTCTTTTACTCCAAACCGATGAATTCCTTTCATCGGTGACACGCGGAGGTATACGTGATCTCCAATATCAAAGTGCAGCGGGCGACGCCTCTTGTCCGCATAATTCTTCTGTCGAGATTGAGCCGCTCTTATATTTGCTTGAATGATCGGAACTTGTTCCTCGGCTTTGTTGACTAGATCAATCCTGAACGTCACCCTCTCGCCGGACTCAAACCAATTCAATGGGGTGCGACATTTCTGGCCGTAGAGAGCTTCGTATGGTTCCATCTTGATACTCGCTTGATAACCGTTGTTGTACGAGAATTCCGCCAATAGTAAATGATCATCTAGTTTTTACCATGGTGGATGGCCCATGCATGCAACATGTCTTCAAAGACTTGGTTCACCCTCTCGGTTTGTCCATCAGTTTGCAGGTGATATGTCGAGCTTCTAATCAGCTTAGTACCCAACGAGGCGTGCATCTGCTCACAGAAACGAGCAACGAAGAGCGAGCCCCGATCTGAAATAATCGTGTGAGGAATGCCGTGTAGATACACGATTCTTGATATGTACAACTCCACATATTTCTTGGCATTGAATCCAACATTTACCGGAATAAAATGTGCTGATTTGGTTAGTCGATCAAGTATCACCCAAATTGAATCATGCTTCCGGAATGTGAGTGGCAATCCGACGATGAAATCCATGCTCACATCCTCCCATTTCCATTCTGGAATATGCAGTGGTCGCAGCTGTCCCGCTTTCATCATATGGTCGGCCTCCACCCGCCGACACGTATCACACTCGGATACATACTTAGCAATCTCACGCTTCATCCGTGTCCACCAAAACTTAGTCTTCAAGTCTTGATACATTTTATTGCTGCCTAGATTAATAGAATATTTAGACAAGTGAGCTTCGTCCAAAATTTTCTTTCGAAGTTCCATGGCACGGGGCACTACCATCTGATTCTTGAACCATAGAGCACCCTGCTCATCTCTTCTATAGCACTTTATGACACCGCTGTCCATTCTCTTGAGTATGTGGGACATACCCTTGTCCTTCTTTTGAGCTTCAATTATATCATCTCAGATTGTCGGAATGAGGGCAATATTGTATAAAGCTCCATATGGAACCAAGTATAGACTCGGTTCATCCTCTTCCATAGGTGTGATGGTCACATTATTGACATGAGATTTGCAGCTAAGCGCATCAACAACCACATTAGCTTTGCCAGGGTGATAGTGAATCTCAATCTCATAATCCTTGATCAATTCTAACCACCTTCGTTGCCTCATGTTCAGTTCCTTCTGAGTAAAGATATATTTCAAACTTTTGTGGTCGGTGTAGAGGTGAACCAAATTTCCAAGCAAGTAATGCATCCACATTTTTAGAGCAAGCACCAAGGCAGCGAGCTCCAAGTCGTGAGTTGGATAACGCTGTTCATGATTGCGGAGCTGCTGTGATCCATATGCGACCACACGTCCTCCTTGCATAAGAACGCAGCCAATACCGATGTCGGATGCATCGCAATAAACATCAAACGGTTCGTCATATCCGGTTGAGCTAAAATTGGGGCTGTTGTGAGATATTTCACCAATGTTTGGAATTCCTTCTCACATGCTTCACTCCAATTATATTTGGGACCTTTCTTCAGAAACTCTGTCATTTGGTTTAGCAATTTTCGAGAAGCTCAGGATGAACCTCCGATAATATCCATCTAATCCAAGGAAGCTTCGGACTTCATGTACGGACTTTGGAGATTGCCATTTCAGCACTTGAACAATTTTACTTGGGTCCACAGCAATGCCCTCAGCTGAAATAATGTGTCCTAGGAATGGCACTTGACTGATCCAAAATTCACACTTGCTGAATTTTGCATAGAGTTTATGGTCTCGCAATCGTTGGAGTACGATATGCAAGTGTTCGGCGTGTTCTTCCTCCAATTTGGAATAAACCAAGATGTCATCGATGAAGACCACGATGAACTTGTCCAACATCGGCATGAACACTGAGTTCATGAGGTAAATAAAGTGGGCCGGAGTGTTGGTGAGACCAAATGAAATGACGAGATATTCATATAGTCCATATCATGTTGAGAATGCCGTCTTCAGTATATCTTCCTTCCGAATTTCAATTTGATGATATCCGGACCGAATATCCATCTTGGAAAATACCTTAGCACCCACTAATTGATCGAAAAGAATGTTGATGTGAGGTAGTGGATACTTGTTCTTGATAGTCACGACATTTAGCGGATGATAGTCTACACATAACCGTAATGTTTCATCCTTCTTCTTAACAAACAGTGCAGAGCAGCCCCAAGGTGAGGAGCTTGGGTTAATAAATCCTTTGTCCAGCAGGTCCTTGAGATGTTCTTTTAATTCAGCTAGCTCATTGGGCGTCATTCGATAAGGTCATCGAGAGATCGGTGTGGTTCCCGGCGCAAGTTCAATCTTGAACTCGATGTCACGTTCAGGCGGCATGCCCGGAAGATTATAGGGAAATACATCGGTGTATTCACGGACCACCGGAATGTCTTCCAACTTAAGGGATTCAGAGTGGTACGCTGCTGCAATTTCTTGAACGGGTCAAGAATGAGAGTATGTGGACTGTGTAGTGGAGAATCCAAATGAACGGTTCGAGGAACAATGTTCAAAACAACAACGTGGTGATGTAACCATGACATACCTAATATGACATCGATATTTTGGCCATCTAAGATTATGAGAGTGGTTGGATATATTTTTCCACCCATGCACAGTGGTGCTTTTGGAATCATACTATGAGCTGATATTTTCCCACCCGGGGAACAAATCATGTATGGATATTTAGTAGGAAATATTTGTAGTTGGTGCTTGACAACATATGAACTACTAATGAAATTGTGGGTGGCTCCAGAATAAAAAATTATGATAATGGGATGATCGATGAGAGTGAACGTACCCGCGAGTACGGGTTCGCCTTCCGGTACGTCCTCAATGGCGATGTGGTGGACGTTGCCGGGTTCGGTATTTGGTTTCTTGGGCTGGTCGCGGGGTTGATTAGCACCCTGATACGATGCTTGTCCGCTGCCTTGCTTTTCTTGACAGTTGTAGGAGAGATGTCCAACACATCCACAGTTGTAGCATGTGTATTGTGTCAGACCACCAGAGGCCGTTGAACGGCGGAAACCCGGTGCACGCTGCTGGTGTGGGGGTGCACGAGGTACCATCCTCTGTTGCTTCTGATGTTGCCTCTGTGGCAGGGGTGGTCGGAAGCTTGGTGTGTTGAACGGGCAGCCACGGAACATTGGTGGTCGTGCCGGTGGCTGCCACCTTTGACCGGACGGTGATCGGTACACTATTCGGTATTTTTGTGGAGCTCCACCACTGCTGCCCTGTGGAGCACTCATCTTCTTCTTCGTTACCAACTCGTGTGTTGCATCCTCTTGTACAATCGCCGCGTTTACAAAATCATTGAACGTGCCGCGATTGAACAAAGCGAGCTTGTCCTTCATCTTTGCATTCAAAACCTCGATAGAAATAGTCCTGTTTCCTCTCCTCCATGTTCACATGATCCGGCACATATTGTGCCAAGTGATTGAAGGCCTTGGAGTACTCGTGAGCACTCCTCCCGCCTTGCTTGAGTTCAAGAAATTCTTAAGGCTTGCGTTTCACAATCCCGGGAGGTATGTGATAGGCGCGGAACACCTCCTGGAACTCAGTCCATGTCACCGCGTGACCAGCCAGCATAGAGGCGATGTAATTTGCCCACCAAGCGCCAGTAGAACCGTGAAGCTGCTGCGCCATGAAGAGCGCATTCTGCTGTTCGGTGCATTGGAGCAACCCGAACTTTGCTTCAGTAGTCTGGAGCCAGTTGTCCGCCTCAAGAGGTTCATCGGCCTCCGTGAAGACCACTGGATGAGATGCTGAGAAGTCCGAGTAGGTGGTGTTTTGAGGCTGATGATTGCCTCCCTCTAGACACCCCCGCTGACGGGATGTATTCTGCATGAGGGTTCGCAGCAGCTCAGTCTGCTCGTCGCACGAACCCACCATAGCTGCAATCACATCCGCCAATGTAAGCGGAGGAGGAGGTGGCGGTGGCGGTGTTGGTTGTCGTTGATCATGAGTTCTCTGCTTCTGGGAGTCATCTCCTCCCTGGCTCGTGCCACCGATCTCGAGCGTGTTATGGGTGCGCACCATTCTCCAGTCAGAACCTTGAATCCAACATGAGACGTGATATTGTGAGATCACTCAAGATCAAAATAATAGTGTGCGTATTAATAACCAAACTTGCATAACAGTAACATATATTAATAAAGTATAGACTTTATTCAAAATACATCATCTCTGGACAATTGTTACAATAGCAAGTTACAAAATAATGAAATTCATGGATCGAAGTTCATTTCGGCTATCGTTGATCACGACGAGACGTTATGCGCATTATCGTGCGAATACACATTTTTATCTTCAATATGACACAAACATGGTCATAAAAGAAAAGAGGTTCGAGTGGTTCAAACCCTTAATTCCACTGTTAAATGGTTGAGTATCAACAAATGGTCCGTTATTACCCTTCTAGAAGTGAAATCGATGACCAGATTCATTAAAAGACCAAAATATGTCAAACCGATAAAGTTTCTGTTGAAACCTGACCAGCTTGTACTCAAACACAAATTTGACCCAGTAAATGGCAGAATCAGATCTTGAGGTGAACTAAAAAGTTGAAGTACACTTCAATTCCTTTCCAAAAAGTTTTGTTTTGCTTCCATATCAATTCTGGTTGAGAAGATATGACATCGTAAACCTGATAGTTTTTCTGGAAATTTTGACAGTATCTCCTTTGTTTATGCTGATTTTGTGCCACAATTTCCAGATATAAAACTTCACAATTTACAACAGCCACAGATTCGAAATTATAACACAAATTACTAGGATTCCAAAATTGTCTTGCATGGTCCTGTTTGATTTTTCTAGAGTGAGATATGGGCAAAACAGTAAGGAGTCCAGAGAGGGTTCCAGTCTCTGTTCAGTTTGGCAGATTTTGGAACATTGAAATTTTGAAAAGGTTAGAGGAGAATTCAGTTCTGGAGTTGAAAATAAAGGTTTTAAAGGACTTCCTAAAATTTCCATACATGTATGGTACACCTTCATTGGAGTTTTATACAGGGAGATATGATTTCTCAAAGTCAGGTCTTTTTCTGCAAAAAAACAGAACACTCTGTTTTTGAATTGGTGACTTCAAAGCCTACTCAAAATTTGAAAACTTAGTTCAAACTCAAAGCTTGATAGCTAATATAAGTAGTTTTACATCTTCTAAGTTCCATTTTACATAAAAGTGGTTAATGCATCAATGGAGTATATATCGGTACTACTTGCCTCACAAAGTAAAAATTTTATGCCGGTATTCCGGCATACGTCTCAACGGTGGCCTTAATGACGTTCATTCGCAAACAATTTCTAAGCACAATACGATCACGTGGTCAGTGTACCTGTCACTACACACAAACTACTGATCGATCATATGGGTTCGTACGACACAGCCCACACGGGCGATAATTTCAACAGTCACAATATATATGAAAGTAAAAACATTCGTCCCGTATCGGTCCATACGGGCCGCCCCGAGTTAAGCCACGTCTTGAAGTACATGACCGGGTTTTCTACCATCCGACGGGATCCCACGTCTTTGCACATTGCTGCACCACTAGGAGGCGCATCGGATTATGTCCCACCCAATGAGGGCTCCCACAAATTTTGAAGCACGCTGGGGGTACCGCGTGTCAGATGTTCTCAGAAACATAGAAAGTTTCAGAGACTCATATTGACTTTCCCGTGCCAAGCCATGGAAATAATCACATGCTACCTCTCGCATGGTGAGCTTACCGCAATTGATCCTCTTGCGGTGGTGCACCTTACCTCTTACCTGACATCGGAGCGCCGTTACAGAATATAATAACACATAGGTTAGCTTTGCCACCTTAAGTAACTATGCTAATAATAATCCTTATGTGGGCTACTATCGATTCCTCACCGAAACCTAAATTTTTTCCCGTAATACAATCCTTTTTAAGCGTGCTATTCCCAATGCGGCTCTGATACTAGGTTGTGGGGACCGGAGTCCACACATTCCAGGAATCGCAATTGGGTGGTGCTGTGCGATGCGGAACCCAACAGCACACAGAAAAAGATACATCATATTACATAAAACAATATAGTATTATACAAGCTTTGCCCTTTCAAATAATATACATTTAAATACACTACAGCGAAAGATAAGTTCATAGATCTTGACACTCAAGCCTTAGCTATGCAAAAGTCATTCCGTTCCACCCTAGAATAGAATCACACTGGTAGCACACAGAAAACATCACGGCGGCATGCAGGGTTACCACTCGGTCGTGTACCCCGACGGGGGCAACACCTCACTGGCAAACCCTTCATCAAAAACGTCATCATCTGTAGCAAAAACTTAAAATAGCAACCGTGAGTATGATGGCTCAGCAGGACGTAACGGTCTCCACTAAGCATGGAACTCTATATGCAGGATAAACATAATATAGGCCGGCAGTTTGCAATAAAAGACTCGCCTAAATATTAGTCTTTACTTTCAGATTTTAGCAGCAAATTAAAACTTCATGAATCTGAAATTTAGTGAACAACCTGATCTAAACATACAAGCATCAATACATACTTATTCCATATGGCATGATTCAATAATATTCAGCTCCAAATAATTAACTACGTCACGACTCAGTGAACAAGCGGTATTCAATAACCGCGAGGGACGATGACTTGAATTGATATACACCTGCAGGGATACCCAAATAGCACGACATATACACCCACACTTGGAGCTACAAAGGCACACTCCCTTGATGTTGTATGCGGAAACCTTTCACCTGCTACCTACACGCCGAACCGGTCCCATGGCTACGAGCAGGAGGCCCCCACACGGAGTACGACGTACCCGCTGGCAGGTTTACAACTTGCTGCTCTTGACCCACACCTATAAGGCGGTAGGATATGCCTCGATGCTAAGGTGGACAAGTTACAACGGTTCACCGGGTCCCATATATCCAGTATGGCTTCGGTAAATTCAAATTTGCTCAATAGGGCCGCACACTGATCTGTCCTTGACCGACACAGGCACAGCTACAGCTCATAGGCCCCTATGTCCTGCTGCTCCTACTCCATGTCCGGTCTCATAGTTAACCAAATGGTGAATCTTTCACTCGACCAATCCCGTGTGAACCAAATTCCTGAACTCACGAGTAGATTCCAACTAATCGATTTCTACCAAAGCAACTATAATATTAATCATAGCATGGACACATCGAGGACTTAGCTATACCCTTCTCTCATGGGTTCTCTGGTCATGCATGTGGAAAACTCCAAGAAAATCCTAGACTTAATGCACATACATCCTAACCCATAAAGTGTGTTACAAATAAAATTTAAAATGCTGTTAAATGCAAACCGAGGCTTGCCTGGCTGCGAGACGGGAGTAAAGATAGTCTCCGGATTGTTGACTTCCAATGGCTTTGGGGTCTCCTCGAGCTCAGAAACTATTCGATATGTAAAGAGAAATGCAATTGAATCAATATTGGTATTATTACATAACTTAAAGGAAAGACAGTTAAGTATATTAAATGATGGCCACTGGATGTGGAAATTTTACAAAGGACACTAGGCACTATGGGTGAGGTTCTGGCCAAATTTGGTTTAAGTTCATGGAAGTATCTGTTGTATTAAATTCAATGTATATAAACCCTTCCCAGAAGTTTCATGGGCAACCTGGGACTTTAACATGGCTAAAAGTTGTTTTTCTGTTTAGAGGAGGTCAAGAGTGACTCAACAAAATTGGTTTCACAATTTTCTAAGCATTCTACTGTGAGATATTGAAATTAGAAGTTTGGACAAATTTCTGAAATTTTTCTGGACATTTAGGAATTTTCAGGTACATAGAGATTGGAAACACGATTTGGCTATTCAATTGAACTCCAATGGACCTGAAACATTTACTGTAACTCAACAGAATTATTTGGAATGATGTGGACAAATTTGAGAATTTTTGAATGAAGGGAGCACAAGTAATTAATTCAAAAGGCATTTTGTTTCATGGAATTATTGATGATAATTTATGGATTTTCATACAGATCCAAGTGCACCACATGAAAATACAGATCATCCTGGTTCTAAAAAAATTTATTTGGGAATTTTTGGACAAGTATTCTAGGAGATATGGATTTTCAAACTTGAAGCAAAATCAGGAATTAAATTTAAACGGGAAAGTTTAAATAATCAAGGGGGGCCCACGGGTTTAAAATCGTCCAATCGTAATCAAGCCACACGGGGTCCATAGAGTTACTGGGCATAGCCGCATCTGATCCCCGGGCAGCAGCCGATCCGGGGCGCGCTGCTCTTTCACTGACAATCAGGGCCCACCTGGTCGTCTTCTACCTCCAGCCGCACGCGTGACCGCGGCGGCGCCTCGCCGGACCTTTCGCCGCCTGCCGATCCACTGCACGGTTCTTCCCCAAACTCGCTGCCTAACCATATTTCGAGGTGTTGAGCACGTCGGTGGGGTCAGCGCACGCTGGCGATGGCCGAAAAAGCTTGCGCGACGGCCGCGGCGGCGGTTAGGGTTTTGACCATGTCGGTCGAACCCTACGGTGGGCTAAAACGGTTGGGATCAACTCAGGAAGCTTCATGGAAGCATGCGGAACAAGAATCTGGGCATAAGGAGGAGAGAAAAGGTTTGGAAGATGGTGGCGACGATGGACCGAGGAGGGGAAAACCGGTGGTTGGGGAAAAATGGTATTCCGGCTCGAATACCCGATGAAACTCAATGAAGCTTCTTCGAGGTGACGCGCCTGGTTATGTAGAACAACATAGCACATGGAATAATTAACCATAGAAAAGGAATTTCACGCGCGACCTAGCTCGGCTTATAACCGAAGTTCATCGGAAGAAATGGAAATACGGGGGTTAGGAGGCATGGCATGGCCTTAAATTTTACGATCAACTAGTACACGAATAGGAAAACCTTTTTGCTTCTAGGACTGAGGCGATATGATGGCTGTATCGTCGGTCGATGATGATGAGAGAGGCGGCAAACAGGGGAGCTTTTCCGGTGGCCACGGTTTCACTTCGATTGGCGTCGGGGAGGCTCTGGCTGGGCAAGAAAATGGTCAGGGAAGTGCGCAAGATGTTGGTGAGTGAGGATAGGCAAACAAAAGTGATTAAAACCTGAGTACCTTTGCTCCTAATCGGCTGGACAGAGAAGGAACCGGGAGGGAAGCAAAAATGGTGCTGGAAACTTCAAGGTGAAGAAATGGTCGAGCCGGGTGCGTGGAGGGGGGATAAGGAGGAGGCTTGTCCTTGCTGGAGGCACCTCGAGGCAAGCAGGGAGGCAGCAGCTGGGTGGCAAATTGCATGCGTGTGGTGTCACTTGCAGAGCAAAAACAGCACACCTCTTAGGATGACAAGTGGGTCCCACCTCATCCTCATCATTGCCCCATCAATTCTACCACCTAATTCATTCCAAAATTTGCTAGATATTTGTGGGATGGATGGATTAATCATATAAAATTTGATTTCAAATTCTTATAGTTTATTTGACAAAGTTTCATTTGAATTCAAACTTGAATTTGAATTTGAGTTGAATTCAATATAGCTAAAGAATTAAATAGCAAACTTGCATAAAAAATTATGAAAGTTTGCAGGGAGGCTAATTGAAATATTTGGAATTCATTGGTCAACTCAAATCTTCATGTTAACTTCATTTGAACAGTAGCTAAGTTTATTTTTTTGAATTCCCTCATTTGGAGTTTGAAATTATTTGTTTTTCTCGTTTCCTTTTTATTTCTTTTTATTATTAAATTTTTTTTGTCCTAACTGAACTTTGAATTATTGAAATTAGGTCTCTTACAAGGAGATATGCATAGAGCCCGTATCTCGTCAAAAATGCCGTCTTCGGAATATCTTCCACCCGGATTTTGATTTAATGATATCCTGACCGAAGATCCATCTTCGAGAAAACTTTAGCACCCACAAATTGATCGAATAAAATATCAATGCGCGATAGTGGATACTTGTTATTTATCGTCACGGCATTGAGCGGACGATAGTCCACACACAGATGTAACGTCTTGTCCTTCTTCTTCACAAACAATGCAGAGCAGCACCAAGTTGGTGAACTTGGGCGTATTAGACCTTTGTCCAACAAGTCCTTCAAATGCTCCTTTAATTCTGCCAACTCATTTGGTGCCATCTTGTACGGCCTTCGAGAGATAGGCGTGGTTCCCGGAATAAGTTCAATCTTGAACACGATATCCCTATCCAGTGGCATACCCAAAAGGTCATCGAGAAACACGTCCGCATAATCACGGACCACACGTGGAACGATGTCGAGAACAACACCATGACAGTGTAGCCGCGACATTCCTAAGATGACATCGAGCTTTTGACCCTCTAATATAATTAGAGAAGTTGGATAGATATTCCCACCCATCTTAATTTGTGCTTTATGGACTTTCATGTCCGCTGCTATTTTCCCACCCGCAGAGCAAATCAAATATGGACTTTCTGTAGGAGCGATAGGTAATCAATGCTTGACAACATATGATTGGCTAAAGAAATTATGGGTGGCACCGGAGTCAAAGAGTATGACTACGGGATGATCAAGTAGAGAAAACGTACCCGCGAGGATGGGTTCGCCTTCCGGTACGTCTTCGATAGATATGTGGTTGACGTTGCCGGGTCTTGGTGCTGGTTTCTTGGGCAGGTTGTGGGGCTCAATTGCATCCTGATATGGTGCTGGTCCGCTGCCCTGTCGCTGCTCGGGGCAGTCCCATGCAAAATGCCACACATGGCCACATGTACAGCACATGTATTGTGGCGGGTTCCATCCAAGCTGCGGACGGAATCCCGGTGCACGTGGTGGAGGTGGATACGCACGCGGGACCATCCTTTGCTGTTGTGGACACATTCAAAGAATGACCGCAGAACTGTTGCAGTCGCGCCGGTGGCTGCCATCACTGACCAGATGGTGAGCGGTACACAAAGTGGTACTTCTGTGGACCACCCCCACTGCTGCTTGATGGCACAGTCCAATTTTCTCTTATGAGAAACGAGCTCGCGCTGAGCATCCTCTTGCACTATCGCGGCATTGACGATGTCGTTCAGGGTGCCGCGATTGCATTGTGCGAGTTGCACTTTCATTTTTGGATTAAGGCCCCAGAAGAATGTATCTCAATTTTTGTCTTACGTTCCAACATAATACGATGCATACTGCACCAGATTGTTGAACGTGCGGGAGTATTCATGAGCACTCCTCCCGCCTTGCTTTGCTCCAGAAACTCCTGAAGCTTCCTTTTTATGATACCGGGAGGTATATAGAATGCCTCCCGGAACTCAGTCCATGTGACCGCATGACCAGCCGGCAGTGACGCGATGTAGTTCACCCACCAAGCTCCGGTGGATCCTTGAAGCTGTTGCACTGCGAACAACGCCTTCTGCTGTCCGGTGCATCAGAGCAGACCAAACTTCGCCTCGAGGGTGCGGATAATGTTGTCCGCCTCCAGAGGCTCCTCAGCCTCCGTGAAGACTGGTGAATGCATCGCCAAGAAGTCCGAGTACGAACTTTGTTGGGGCTGGCGTTGCCCATTATCTTGTCGTCCCCTTTGACGGGATGAATTCTGCACCAACATCCGTAGCAACTCAGTTTGCTCGTCGCACGAGCCGAGTACTGCAGCAAGAATATCCGCAAGAGTCCTTGGAGGTTCAGGTGGTGGTGGTGGAGGAGCTTGTTTTTGCTGTGTCGTGGTTTGCTCCCGTGTCGGAGATTCATCACCACGACCCTGGCTAGAGCCTCCTACCTCGGGCGTAGAGCGTGTACGCACCATGCTGCATACATTGATTTAAAAATCAGCAACATGTTTGTTTTCTTCATCCAGTCCGTACAATATTAGTGCGAGCATTGACAAAGTACAAACTTTATACAAGATATATTATCTCATGACTAAGTTTACAATAGTGAACTCCAAAATGACGGACTCCTACTACGGAAGTGCATCTCAACTATACTTGGTCTCCATGAGACGCCATACCCACATTGTCGTCTCATGTACACCCACTACTATTTATAATATGATACAAACATGGCTACAAAATAAATGCGAGCAACGGTTAACTATACGGTGCCCCGTGATGGCAGTAGTGTTGTACCATCCTACTCCAATTCATCCTCGTCGGTGAACTCGAGTAACCCAGGATCTTCCTCCTCCTTAGGACATAGAAGCACCTGCGCGCCCATGTTCAGCGACATGTCCTCAGGCGGTGGATACACAACTGGTTGTGGCAAGTGGTCCTGATCCTCCATCATGTCCTCCTGAGCTTTGACTGCCTCGGCTTCCCAACCCTGAACTTCATCGACGGCTTCATCTCGTGCCTCGGTGATCACCAACAGCTGCTGTTGCTGTTGCTGCACCACCAGTTAACTCGCCTGCAGATCACCACGAGCTTGCTGCAGTTCCCTGCGAGCCTGCCGCAGTTCGGTGCAAGCTTTCTGTAGTTTATTGCGAGTGTGTTGCAGTTGATTCTCGCGCTGATTCAGCCGGGGATTTGTCAGAGCCAGGAACGAACGTAGGTTCTCATTGATGTAATCAAGAGTGTCACCCCATTCAATCGCTTGCCTCAAGGCTTCAACCTGCTGCTGAATGATTGCACCTTGCATAATAACGACCATGCTGGATGCAGCAGAATAAGTCCCATGTGTCGTCGACGTCGTGTTGCCGTCCAGTTCATAGGCCTCAACCGTACGACGTTGCCACTAAATACCAGCCGCACCACAGACCGGTATAAGAGCAAATTGTGTCCCATCCATGGCATCTTTATGAAGCTCGCAAAGATTCATAAGTACTTCGCCCGCTGCAACAGCCCACATGTCCTCCCAACGAGCTCCCAATGTAGTGACCGAAAAAAGAGCCCATCCACGAAGGAGTGGACTAGCAGGGACGTCAACAAGGACAATGCACGATAGTACGCCTTTGTCGTACGTCTCATGACCCTAATAGCAGGGCATTTATATGAATCCAAACTGCTCGAGCACTTCCTGCAGCATGATCGGGAAGCCTGGATGGTTAGCGCACGTGGAGAAGACCCATCTGTCTGGCAACAATAGCATCACATCCGCCATCTATAAAAGAAGTATTTGAATGGATCAAATACTCAAATTCAACAAAAATTTTTGAGAAATAGATCATGGATGTGATAACTTAATTATGAAAGTGAATTCAAATTCAAATGTCAAATGAAACATCACACCGGAATTCTGTCACAGTTTCTGTTCATTCTGACCAGTCTGGAGAAACTCTCAATTTTCATCCCGTTAGAAGCACATTAAGGACTTGAGTTAAACTAAAAAGTTGTAGTGATCTCAAAGAGCTTTCCATTATATCTTTATTTTCCTCCAGATCATTTCTTTATGAGGAGATATGGCTTTTTCAAGTTGACAGTGTTTCTGGAAAAATTTTGACAGCACCTCCTTTGTTTCTGGCTGATTTTGTTCACGTTTTTCCAGATACAAAACATAAAAATATGCAAGAATAATAAATTACAAAATTGTTGCATAAATCCTCAGGATTCCATAAATGTATTACATGAAGCCATGCGTTGATTCTACTAAGAGATATGATAGAAACAGTAACAGGGTACAGAAACTGTCCAGTCTCTGTCCAGATTTGGCAGAGTTTAGAAATTTGAATTTTTCATTAGGTTGTGTTTGGTTGGGGGAACGAGGTGGGATGGAATGGGACGGACCTATTTTTGGGAGTGTTTGTTTGGGGGACGAGTGGGATAGAGTCATCCCCAAAAGGGAATATTCCCCTGAAATCTGGGATACGTCCATCCACCCAAATTCGAGCGGATAAATCCATCCCACTTTAACGCCGTCCATCTCCGTCGCCCTCCCCGCATGTCCTCCGCCAGCTCTGTGCTACTCCAGCGGCGTTGTCGTCCTTGGCTGTCGTATTCTCGCTTCAGGATTCGCGACCACGACACCTCGTCAGCAGCATTCGTGCCGGGCGGGTCTCAGGTCTTCACTCGCGCACCCGGGGCGGCAGTATCGGCCAAAACCTATGGAGCCTCCACCGCCGGTGTCTGCCACGAGCGAGGCCACCTGGAACGCCACCATGCCCAGCTTCTTCCCACCGCGGTCAACGTCTCCGTCGTCTCCGGTGTCATGCCCCCAGAAGCGTACTGCTCAGCGAGGCCTAACGCCACCGCCGCCGCGACTGGTGGAGCGGAGAAGGCTAGACAGGTGTCGTTTCTGGCTGCCAGATTCAGCTCGGTGAGTGACACCCATCTCTGCATCAGCACAACAGGTGGTTCTAAGATTGAACAGATCAGCAATTTCTTGTGGCACCCTTCTTATCTTCAGAAACTTCAGACATTCAGCACATGGAGCACACTTCGAGCAAAATCTTTGCTTTAAAAAGAAACGATAAAATCTAAGATATTTCTCATGTAATACACTCTGTATCTGCCAGATGGTAAGGTATGTGTGTTGCTTGTCAGGTCAATCATCCAACAATGCATTTCAACATTCAGGAGCCAATGTAAAAGTTGTCATCATGGAAATAGAGGATGCGAGGGAGGTGTTCGATGAAATGACAAAGTGAGGATCAACTATCGGACCAGGAGACGCCATCTATTCTTATCCCTCTTCATTCCTCCAATCAAACAAAAAATAGGGATCATCCCATCCCTCTAGACAAATAAAAAATAGGATCATTCTATTCTAAAAACAGGGATGGAACCAACCCATCCCATTTTGCCTCCAAACCAAACACACCCTTAGATTACAGGGGGATTCTGATCTGGAGTTTAACATAAGAGTTTTAAAGGACAATCTAAAATTTCTAACCATGTGTTGTATACCTTCAGTGGTTTTTCCTACAGAGAGTTATGCTATTCCAAAGTTAAGCATTTTGCTGCCAGGTTCTCAGTTTGAGTCAGGAACCTGGCAGTATAAGTTCAAATAAATTTTTCAAGTTTTAAATCTTGAAATCAGCCTTGGACCTGAAAATAAAACTTGTGGATGACTTTCTCAAGTTTCCAAACCATATGCCTGCTTACTGCAGCGACCACATGATTAATTTTCAACCTGACCAGCACGCTCCAAAACAGAGATTACAAATTCAAAAATAGTCCTAAGTTGGAATTTTTTACTTGTTGCCGAGTCACACCTCCAGAACGGATATCGTCATCGACGTGCCTGATGAAAATCGTATGCAATGCCTGTACTACGTCCTCATCAAAGAAAATACCAAGCCGGTATTCCGCCATACGTCTCAACGTTGGCCTTAATGACGTTCACTCACAAACGTTTTCGACTCAAACTACGTATAACGTGGTTTGTGTGCCTGCAACGACACACAACTTACTGATAAATCATATGGTGCCCTATGGCACAGCCCGCACGAGCGATCATTTCAGGAAGTCACAATAATATATATGAAAATAAGAACATTCGTCCTGTATCATTCCGTATGGGCCGCATCAAGCTGAGCCACGCATCGAGGTACAGGCCGGGTTTTCTACCACCCAACGGGGGTCCCACGTCTTTGCATAATGTTGCACCAATAGGAGGCACATCGGGTTATGTACCACCCTATGGGGTCCCACATCATTGCCTAATGCTGCACCAGCAAGAGCCGCTTTCGCATGTTTATTAAAAAATAGACTACGTGATTTTCAACCGCACGATAGGTGGCCACATAATTTATCTCTTGTGCTAGGGATCAGCATCGCGTATGTCCCTTTGAGCATTGAACGTTCAAGAGTTTTATACTTCGTGTTTTTGACCACACGATGGGGTATCCTCACTTTTGCCTGAAGCATGCTGGAGAACAACATTTTCATATGTTCCCAAAACCATGATAAGGTTCAGAAACTCATATTAACTCTCGTGCCATGCACAGGGACAATCACATGCTTCCTCTCTCATGGTGAGCTTACCGCAATTGATCTGCTTGCAGTGGCGTAACTTACCTCTTACCTAACGTCAGAGCGCCGTTACAAAATATAGTAACACATATGTTAGCTTGCCACCTTAAGTAACTAATACTATCATAGACCTTATATGGGCATAGTAACTAATCCTCACTCGACTACTTCTAAGTTTTCAAAATAAGCTCTTTTCAAGCGTGCTAATCCCAATGCGGCTCTGATACTAGATTGTGAGGACCGGGTCCACACATTCCAGGAATTGCAGAGGGTGATGACGTGCGATGCGGCACCCAACAACACAGACGAAAATAATACGTCAAAATATAAAGTTTGATTTATAGAAACAGCGGAAGTCTTTTGCAATACTTAATATACAGCGGAAGTCATATTCATAGCTAAACTCTTGGCCTAGCTATGCAAAAGTGCAGTCGTCCAGCCTGGAAAAGCTAAACACTAGCAGCACACAACATATCACGACGGCGTGCAGGGCTTCCACTCGGTGGTAAACCCCGTCAGGGGCATTGTCTCATCCTCGAACCCTTCCTCATACGTCTCACCTGCAAACAACTTAATATAGCAACCGTGAGAACAAAGGCTTGACAAGACTTAACCATCTTACCTAAGTATTAAACTCTACATGAAGTGATACACATAAACATAGGCAGTGATATTGCATACACGACTCGCCTACAAGTTATTCAAGTTATTAGCAGCAAATTAAATGTTCAGAAATGTAACTTTAGTGAGCAATATACTACAACAAGCATGGTTACAAAACAATTATAATTGAATACATCATATTCTTCTGGCTTCTTCAATATTTACTACGTCGCGACACAGTGAACAAATGGAACTCAAATAGCCACGAGGGATGGTGATTGCAATCAGTAGACACCCGGACAACACGCCACGCACACTCATGTGTAACAAGCGTGCGGTGCTCCTCAAGACATCATACGCAGTTACCTTTCACAAGAAACTCAAACGTTGAACCAGTCCCACCATCGCAGGCATAAGGTCCCCGCATGTAGCGTGTCTGTGCCTGCCGGCAGATTTACACCTTGCTGCCCTCAACCCACTCCTATCGACAGTGGGCTATGCCTCGACACCTAAGTTATCAAATTACATAGGTTTCCTGGGTTCCATATGCCCAGTATGCATCCAGTACAGTTCAAACTTGCTCAGCGGGGCTGCACACTGATCGGTCCTCAATCGATACAAGTAAGGCTACGCACATGAGACCACGTCTCACTGCATCCTACCCACTGCTCGGTCTCAAATTCATATTCATAAACCATTCTCATACTCAAACCAATCCCGTGTGATATAAATCCTATCTCGCGATTAGATTCCAACTACTAGATTTCTACCAGATTCCTCAAAACATTAGCATGGCATTTTTTACTCGTCAAGCTGTAGACCTACCCAATACTACATGGGCTTTGTGGGTAATGCAAGTGGAGTAACAAGCACCTTAGCCCTAGTGCACAAAATTCACCCTAGACATAAGTGATACAAATAAAAACTTTGCAAAAGCAATTAAATGCAAATTGGGGCTTGCCTGGCTGGGAGTCAGAGGGAAAGTTAGCTTCTGGTGGTATGGTCTCCAAGGGATCCGGCTCGTCCTTGATCTCGGTCACTATATGATATGCGATATATAAAGTACATAAGTGATATCAAAACTATATAAAAGACTTTCTAAACATTGATGAGGTAAGAAGGTGATTTTAATTGGCTTTTTGATTTTTACAGTGGATACTAGGTTCAATGAGGAAGATCTGGACCAAGAATTGGACATGTTCAAGGGAGCTTGTTGTCTTTAAAATTCCAACAAGTAAATGCCTTCTCTTAATTTTGTATTACATCTCAAGCTTTGTCATGGCTAAAAGTGGATGATCTTGGTACAGGAGATCTCATTGGTTCTATTAAAATTTGTGTCACAATTTTCTGAGCTTCCTACAGGGAGAAATTGATTTTACAAGTGTGTGATAAAATCTGAAAATGTTTCTGTACATTTATCAATTTTCAATGAAAATTGAAGATTGGCACACTGTTTGGTACAGTAAATAAACTCCAATGACCTTGAAATTTTTACTGGAGCTCATAGATATATGGTAGAGTGTTCTTATCAAATTTGGGAATTTTTCAATTGGTAGAACAGGAGTAATTAATTTCCCAAGAAGTTAGCTCAAAGGAGTTAATTATGAAAATTCCGGGACTTTCATGTCCAACAAATTGAACCAAGATGAGTCTACCAGAATTTATTTGAAATTATTTGAGAAATTCTACTAGGAGTAATTGAATTTTGAAGTTTGAACAAAATCTAGATTTAACTTTCTATTGAAAAGTTTGAATTAATACAGCTTGGCCCCACCCATTTTAAATGGGCCAGCCATATTGGGGCCACACTGAGGACCACATGATTATAAGGCATAGCCACAAAAGATCCCGAAGCACAACTATCCTCATCGTCGCACAGAGAGACTGACAGGCGAGAGCCGCCATGTCGTCTTCAACCTCCGGACGCGCGGCACGCCCGCGGCGGCGCTCCTCACCGGACTGTCCTCCCGGCCATCTTTATTGCTGAAATTCTCCTCCTAACCATTTCGAGGGTCGAGAACACGATGGTGGGGTCAAATCGATGCGGCGACGGCCAGAAATGGCGGCACGATGATGGCGGCGGTGGCTAGGGTTTCGGCGATGTCGGAACCGCCGCCCCGTAGCTCATACACCTCGGAAAATGATTGCAAAGCTTCTGGGAATCTTGAAGAAGACGACAGTAGAGAGAAGTAGGGGTGGAACAGCCGGAAAAATTGATTTTGGCGAGGGACCGAGTCGTTCCTTAATTATTCTCTCTGGTTTTTTCTCGAGCAGACACCCAAGGAGGTTAGGAAACTATTATCCAACTGAATTAGAAGATAGTTACATGTACAAATAGAATTGAAAGGTAAACCCAACAAGAAGGCTAAGGGTATGCCGAAAAGGAAATGAAGATTTCATGCTCGATAAGGGATTAACCTAAGAACGGTTTTCAGCGTGAGACAAAGTGTGAAGTGGTGCTCGTTTCTTACGTTGAAGTCATCACAATAACTGGGCTGGTTCACCGGCGCGATGTGGAGGCAGAGAAGGTCCTCCTCGGTGGCCAATGGCGGCGTCTAGGAAACTTCAAAATACCGGCGAACCACTGAGCAAAACGACGAACTAACAGTGGAGATGATAGAGCATAGCCTTAGCACCATTTTTGCTGTTTGCATCAAAGAGGGAGGGGGCTGGACCAAGGTGCTCACCGGGGAGACAAGGAAAACGGCGGTGCTCTGTTTCATGGGAGGGAGGAGAAACGAGCGGCGCGTTGCCCTGGTCGAAAGCGTGAGGAGGTGAACCAAGGAAGGGATGAGCACGTCTTAAACCTATATTGCCACCCAGCAGTGTGCTTGCCTGCTTGGTCAGCTGGAAAGCAGCTGCACCAGCGTTGAACGGCGGGGAACAGAGCCCAGCGTCGGTTGCTCTGTTCCAGACACTGAAACATGGGTCCCACTGCTGCTCACCCTCATCTACTCTCTGGTCATTGAAATCCACCACCAAACAAGGTCCAAAAATCTCAGATATTTGTGGGGAGGCCAATTCGAAGATGGAGAATATGATTCTGAAATCAATTCACTGAATTGACCAAGTTTCATCTGAAACTCAAATTCGAATTTGAATTTCAGTTGGATTGAATGTACACATTGAATTGAATAGAAAATCTGCTTCAATTGTTATAAAAATTTGACACGGATGAAATTTGGAATATTTGGAAGCTAGTGGTGAACTCAGATTGTTGTTTTAATGAGGTCTGAACATGAGCTTGTTTTGAATATTTGAATTCCCTCCATTGAAGTTTGAATTCATTTGGTTTTCTCCTACTCCTTTAATTTGATTTTGTCAATACCATTTTACTTACACAAATCTGAATTCAAGGTTTCAAAACTAGGGCTTTTACAGATGAGTTCATAATTTGAAATGAGTATGATGGGAGAACTCAAGTACTTTTTGGGGCTGCAAATCAAGCAAACTAAGGAGTGTACTTTTGTGCATCAAACAAAATATACAAGAGACCTTCTTAAGTGCTTCAACATGGACAAAAGAAAGCCTATTCGGACACCAACAGGAACAACAACGACACTTGAACTTGATGAAGATGGTGAACCCATGGATCAAAAAGAACATAGAAGCATGACCGGGTCACTCTTGTACCTCACGACATCAAGACCGGATATAAAATTCAGCTTATGTCTTTGTGCACGATTTCAAGCTTCCCCACGTGCTTCACATCATCAATCCGCCAAAAGAATTCTCAAGTACTTACATGGAACTCAAGAATTTGGCATTTTTCTTCCTTCTTCTTCAATCATTACTTTGAAAGCTTTTTTGGATGCTGATTTTTGGGGTTGTAGGATTGATAGGAAAAGTATTTCGAGGTCTTGTCATTTTCTTGGTAATTCACTTGTTGCTTGGTCCTCTAGAAAACAAAATTCAGTTGTACAATCCACGACCGAATCTGAATATGTAGCTGCTGCTAGCGCTTGTTCACAAATTCTTTGGATTGTTAAAATGCTTAAGGACTATGGGGTTGATCTAGATAGTGTTCCATTATTTTTGTGATAACACTAGTTCCATTTGAATTGCTAAAAATACAGTGCAACATTTTAGAACAATTCACATTGACAGTAGGTATCACTTTCTCCGTGAAAATGTTGAAAAAGGAAACATTGTGCTTCATCATGTAGATACCGAACAACAATTGGCCGACATTTTTATAAAACCTTTGGATTTCACTCGTTTTTGTTTCATTCGTAGTGAAATAGGGGTTATGCATCCTCATGGTTTAAATTGAGGGGGATTTTTTTCAAACTTGGGAAGTCTATGTGTGAATCCGAATTTAAAATAATATGAGCATAGTATTTCATACATATATGACTTTGTGATTGCTTTTACATGCTAAAAGTTCTTACTAGATTACTCGTGTTATACATTTTGTAGTTTTTGTCATGACTAGTAATTGGAATAATTACTTACACTAAATCTGGTCATGATAAAACTTTCATGCTGTTTTGAACTTGTTGCAAGCTCACAACTGCTTTCAATAATGAAAAATTAATCAATCAACCATCCACATGTTGAGCTTTTATGATCAAATAAAAAATGAGAAAAGATCAAGAGAATATGTATGCATTGCACTTCTTCTTTTGAGATGGCTTATAATTACACTTAGATATGAACATGGAAGAAATTATGTATGACTAAAATTATGTCCTTAAGCTTCTGATAGTCAAATGAAATAGGCTTGGCTTGGTTGGTTAGAATAAGGCAGATACGACATATAATCTCTTGTAAATGTTATATGACCAAAATTTATGATTTAAATGATATTGAAAAATGAGAAATATAGCAATGAGAAATATAGTTAAGTTTTTTAGATCATGACTTGCTTAAATTGAAAATTACACTTGATCTCTAGCATGGCTTACACTACTTTATGTATCTCATTGATGTGATAGTGTAAGTTACTTGATAGTATGACTTGTATGAGCTTTGTTTTATATGTATATGTTACAATATGCTCATAACTATTTAAATTTTTGTTTTGAACCTTGCTTAATACATTGTCAAAGGGGGAGAAATATGTATAGGGGGAGAAATATGTCACACATTGCACCGCACATTCACGAGTTTTACACATTCTTCTAAGAGGGAGAATTTTTTTTTTGAAATTTCTTTCTCATTTGATTTTCAAAAGGGGGAGAAAATTCTTTTAAAAAACTTTTCATGTGAATAAGATAATGTTCGGATTTTAAGTGGTGTTGCCAATGCATTCATCAAGGGGAAGATTGTGAGACATATGTGTGCTGAATACATTGGCAATTATGTTATACGTGTAGGTTTACATGCAAAGTTTTGGATATATGTGAGAAACATACTTCGCACTGTCGGAACTTTTCTTGTATAATGCATAGCAGCTGTTTTGGACTGTCTGAACTTCCTTTGTGCTGAAATAATCGTGTGTTTGCTATGTATTCCATTTGCAATGTCTCAAACTTGCTTTACACGTATGGGAAGATTTGCTTAGTACTTTTGGACTAAGTTTTTTATGTATTTTGGCTGATCATGGTGGAAAATATCTTGCTATGTTTGCAACATGCATATGTGAGGTGCTCATGTAAGGTGTTGTGGTTATCGGATTAACGAGAGTGAAGTCGAGGACTTGTGCTCCGAACAATTGGTTGTTTGTTCATGTGCAGGTGTTGCTTGACATCAAGACATGGCTGATGACAGGATCCATCGAACTAGTCTTAGGAAGAAGATGACGTTCAACAACCAAGTTTGGGAGGAATTGTGGTTGATTTCATCGGGAGGTCACGCAGCATGTTTGGGTCAAGAACAATGCATATGAAGGTATTGTGGACGTTGTTGGAAGGTGTTTGCACGTATGCAAGGAGTGCATAGACGTGGAAACATGGTTCCAAGGCGTGATAAATAGAAGTGGACGCAAAGAATTGGTCAGAAAATTCCAACCGACTGGATTATACCTCGGGCTGTGGCTGAGGTGGTTATGGTTCGTTTATGGAAAGTTTCGAGTTTGTTTTGGTTAGATTTCGTGTGGGTCATGAAGTTGAGTTGTTTTAGGAATGTTTAGGACGTTTTTAAGGTGTTTGGAAGTCTTAATATTACTTCTATCTGCGTATGGAAGAGTCTTGAGCAGTTAATGTTTTGGTTGAAACTTAGTAGGATTAGAGTCCTAGTTTGGATTGGATTGGCCTTAGTGCTGGTTATATAAGCAAGGTAGGCCACAGCCCGTGGTGAGACGATTTTGGGCTGTTCCTCTTGTGCCCTTATCAATAAAATTCGTAGTTTATAGGAGCTTTTGTGCCTTGTTCGTCCAACTTGTTTCAGACAAGCTTTTCTTATCGAGTTTCTGCACAGCACTATGTTGCTTCAGTGTTTTTATCATAACTCGAGTTATAAAGATCCAACTGACGTGATTCTTTTTGGGTTGTCTTCAGAACTAGATTATATATCATTTGTGAAAATGTCATGGTCATTGGATTTGTGGTTTCTTATCTACACGAGTTTCTTTGTAATATTGCAGATCTATTTTTGCTCGAGTAGAATAGACTGACCTTTGTTTGATCTTTTGATCATAACCTGAGTTTTCCTCAACGGTTTTTTGTGATTCTTGTTGTCGTATCTTCATGACTTGATTCTATATAATATATACTACTTCTGTCGCTCATAAGTCTACAAGTGAAGAACAAAGACGCAGTTACATCCAATATCTTGTTCTAGAGAAGGACTCACATGAGTAATCACTGATGGGAGACACGCATCCGCAACCACGCAATCACTGGGAGTCCCGACCGAGGAAACAATGATCACTAGAGAACCACAAATTCCTCGAATGGACAAGGGAAGTGTTAGTTGCCTCTCTCTTCCTTGGGAGGTAGAAGGGGGAGCACACAATTGTAAAAGTATACTTGATGACTGTACGAGCGAAGAGCACGTGAAAAGCTACCAGAGGGGGTGAATGGTAGATTTAAAACTTTTGAGCGGAAGCTAAGAAAACCCCTCAGCAGAAAATCAATCTGTTAAGAAACTGTGTGTGTAACCTGTTTTCAATGTTTCCAACCGTGACAAAACAAGTGTAGATTGTAGAGAATATTCACGGAAATATTTCAACAATAATCATGTGAAAATACTAAGTAGAGCTTGAGATATGATCAAAAGACTAGACGAAGGTCAATGTGTTCTACCCGATTCAAAAAAAGATCAGCAACGCTAAAAAGAAAATGATGTAGATAAAAAACCACAAGCCCAATGACCGTGAAATTTTATAGATGATAGAAAATCAAGCTATGAAGACAACGCAAAAAGAATCACTTCAATTGGATCTATAAAACGCGAGTTATGATCGAAATACCGAAACAACGTCGGTCAGTCCAGAAACTCGGTGAGAAAAACTTGTCTAAAACAAGTCGGACAAACAAGGCACAAAAGGTCCTCTAAAACTACGTCTTTATTCAATAGAACACAAGAGGAACAGCCCAAAGTCATCTCACCACGAGCTCTGACCTCTCTTGCTTATATAACTAGCCCTAAGGCAAACCCAATCCTAACTAGGACTCTAATCCTACTTAGTTTCAATCCAAATTTTCCATAACTACTCAAGACTCTTCCATACGCAGATAGAAGCAATCTTAAGACTTGCAAACACCTTAGGAACGTCCTAAACATTCCTAAAACAACTCAACTTCATGAACAACATGAAAGCTAACCAAAACAAACTCAAAACTTTCCATAAACGAATCATAACCACCTCAGCCGCAGCCTGAAGCATAAACCAGCCGGTTGGACCTTTCCGGTCACATCTTCACGTCCACTTCTCTTCATCACCCCTTGGAACAATGTTTCCACGTCCATGCACCCCTTGCACACGTGCAAACACCTTCCAACAACGTCCACAATACCTTCATATGCATTGTTCTTGACCCATACATATTGTGTGACCTCCTGATCAACTCAACCACAATTACTCCTGAACTTGGTTGTTCAACCTCATCTTCTTCCTAAGACTAGTTCAATGTATCCCCTCACCAGCCATGTTTTGACCTCAGGCAACATCTGCACATGAATAAACAACCAATCTTTGCAAGCCCAAGTCCTCGACTTGACTCTCATTAGTCCGAAAACCACAACACCATATGTAAGCACGTCACATAAGCATGTTGCATACCATAGCAATGTTTAACAACCATAATCAGCTATAACACATCATAAACTTAGTAAATGAATACTAAGCAAACCTTCCTATAAGGCAAAGTAAGTTCAAATCATTGTGAGTTAAAACATATCTGCTGTTTCAATAAATAATATTATCGAATAGACCAAAACCAGCGCTACGATGTAAAGGCAAAAGATCCAACATTACAATCTCAAGCTCACATGCAAATCACGTGACCGAAAGTTTGAACAGTCCTAACCAAGTAAAGAGTAAATGTTACTCTCGAAAACACGTTTGTAAAGACCAACCATGTCAACTCACGTGTAACTCAAGTGACTGAAAGTTTGGACAATCCAAAGCGAGAAACACGTGAGGAAAATTTCGGACAATCCGAAACCATCGAGGGTAACCTTACTCCCCAAAAACACATTGAAATGTTCGGACGGTCCGAAGCTGTCGAAGGTAACGTTACTTCCAAAATGCACTGAGACAAGTTCATACAGTGTGTATCGGGGTGTGTCGTGGTGTATCGGTGTAAGCTTCAAAACTTTGCATGTCAATCCTTACTTTTATTCTAATTGCCAATGTATTCAGCACAGATAGGTCTCACAATCTCCACCTTGATGATTGCATTAGAAACACCACTTAAAATCTGAACATTGACTCATTCACATTAAAAGTTTTGAAAGCAAATTTCTCTCCCTTTTGAAGATCAAAAATCAAATGAGAAGGAAATTTCAGAAACAAATTCTCTCCCTGAAAAGAACGTGTAAAAACTCGTGTGTAAAAATTCGTAAATGTGCAATGTGTGATATATTTCTCAGCCTTTAACAATGTATTTAGCAAGGTTCAAAAGAGATAATTCAATTGTTATGAGCATATTATAACATATCCATATAAAACAAAGCTTATCCAAGTCATACTATCAAGTAACTTACACTATGATATCAATGAGATACATAAAGTAGTGTAAGACATGCTAGAGATCAAGTGTAATTTTCAGTTTAAGCAAGTCATAATATCACAAACTTAACTATTTCAAGACCTGAAAGCATGACACATGTTGCTACATTTTTATTATTTTCAAATCACAAATTTGGATCATATGATATTTAAAAGAGATTATATGCCACATCAATCTTATTCTAACCAAACAAGCCAAGCCTGTGTCATTTGATAATTGGAAGCTTAAGAACATGGTTTGAGTCATACACAACTTCTTCCAAGTTCATATACTAAGCGCAATGATAAGCCATCTCAAAAAAAGAAGGGTGATGCATGCATATTCTCTTGATATTTTCAGATTTTTATTTGATCATAAAAGCTCAACATCTGGGCTATTGATTGATTTTTGTTTTCATGATTAAAAGCACATGTGAGCATGCAACAAGTTCGAAATAACAAGAAAGTTCAATTATGACCAGATTTAGTGTAAGTAAGTATTCCAATTACTAGTCATGGCAAAAACTACAAAATGTATTACACGAGTAATGTAGTAAGAACTTTCAACAAATAAAAGGAATCACAAAGTCACATATGTACGAAATACTAAGCTCATGTTATTTTTAATTTAGATTGACACATAGATTTTCCAAGTTTCAAGACCCCCCCTGAATTTAAGCCATATGGATGCATAACCCCTATTTCACTACGAATGAAACAAAAACGAGTGAAATCCAAAGGTTTTGTAGACATGTTAGCCAATTGATGTTTGGTGTCTACATGGTGAAGCACAATGTTTCCTTTTCCAACATTAGCACAAAGAAAGTGGTACCTAATGTCAATGTGCTTTGTTCTCAAATGTTGCACAGGGTTTTCAGCAATGCAAATGGCACTAGTGTTATCACAAAACAGTGAAACACTATCTAGATCAACCCCATTCTCCTTAAGTGTTTGAACAATTCAAAGAATTTGTGAGCAAGCGCTAGCATCAGCTACATATTTAGACTCGACTGTGGATTGTGCAGTTGAATTTTGTTTTCTAGAGGACCAAGCAATGATCGAATTACCAATAAAATGACAAGCACCCAAAGTACTTTTCCTATCAACCCTACAACCCCCAAAATTAGCATCCAAAAAGGTTTCAAAGTAACAGTTGAGGAAGAAGGAAGAAAAATGCCAAATTCTTGAGTTCCATGTAAGTACCTGAGAATTCTTTTGACGGCCTGACGATGCAAAGCATGTGGGGAATCTTGAAATCGTGCACAAAGACATATTCTGAATTGTATGTATGGTCTTGATGCTGTGAGGTACAGAAGTGATCCGATCATGCTTTGATATTCTTTTTGATCCACGGGTTCACCATCTTCGTCAAGTTCAAGTGTTGTTGTTGTTGTTCTCATTCGTGTCCGAAGAGGCTTGCTTTTGTTCATGTTGACTTGCGTAAGGAGATCTTTCGTGTACTTAGGTTGATGCACAAAGGTTCCCTCCTTAGTTTGTTTTTTATGCAGCCCAAAAAACTACGTGAGTTCTCCCATCATACTCATCTCAAATTCTGAACTTATCATAGCTGAAAACTTGCACACAAGATCATGAGTAGCACAACCGAAGATAATATCATCAACATACACTTGAACGAATAATGAGTCATTGCCATGTTTAAGAACAAAAAGATTTTTATCAACCTTGCCCATGGTAGACCCCTTTTCAAGTAAGAATGTTTATAACCTATCATACCACGCTCTAGGGGCTTGTTTGAGACTGTACAAGGCTTTGGACAGTTTGTAAACATGATTAGGAAAATTTGGATTTTCAAAACCTGGTGGTTGCTTGACATAAACTTCCTCATCTATGTAACCATTAAGAAAATCACTTTTAACATCCATTTTATATAACTTGAATCATTTTGATGCAGCAAAAGATAAAAATATTCTTATGGCTTCTAATCTAGCAATAGGAGCAAAAGTTTCATAAAAATCTAGACCTTCAACTTGTGTGAAACCTTGAGCAACCAACCTAGCCTTATTCCTAAGCACAACCCCATCCTCACTTTGCTTATTTTTAAACACCCATTTAGTTCCTATTAAGGTGTGACCTTCAGGTGGAGGTACAAGTTTCCAAAAACTATTTCTTTCAAAATTTTCTAACTCTTCTTGCATGGCAATAATCCAAGATACATTAGTGAGTGCGTGATATATCTCTGGGTTCAAAAAAAGCAACAAAATCAGAATGAGCATGAGAGTTTGGATAGCAAAACCTGGACCGTTTGACTCGTTCATGCAAACTTCCAATGATTTGTCGTAGAGGATGACTTTTGAGGATCCGGAGGGGAGTAGACACTTCACAAGCTCCTTCTTCTTCATGTTCATCATAAATCAAAGAACTTGTAGCTCGAGGAAGATCTAGACCAGCAGTAGTGGTCGTTAGTGCTGGTTGTGGAGCTAGATCAAGAGGTGGAGCATCATTGTTTATTTCTAAATATTCTGGCAGCAGCTCCACTCCTTCATTTTCAATGAAAATAATCTCCCCCTGCGGATATGGGTCTGGATCTGCAATATTGGAGCTAGTACCTGGGCTAGCTTCATGAAAAGAAACCTCACAAGTCTCCACAGATTTGTTAGTGCCTAGTAAAAGCACACAGTAGCCTCTAGTATGAGATGGATAACCAAGAAACATGCCATCAACAGATCTAGGTTCAAATTTATCAAGATTACACTGTTTCTTAACAAAGCCTTTGCAACCAAATACCCTAAAGTGTGTGACACTAAGCCCATGTCCAAACCGAAGCTCATAAGGTGTTTTTCCTATCTTAGCATGCAAGAAAACACGGTTTGAGACATAACAAGTGGTTGCAATTGCATCAGCCCAAAAATTCCTAGGAGTTTGATATTCATCAAGCATAGTCCTAGCCATCTCAACTAAGGTTTTGTTCTTTCTCTCTACGACACTATTTTGTTTAGGTACATAGGGTGAAGAAAATTGATGATCTATTCCATTTTCAACACAAAAGTAATCAAACGATTGATTTTTAAATTGGATCCGTTATCACTTCTAATTGCTTTTAAAGATCCTAGGTGATCAATTGATAATCTAAGAAATAACGTTATAAAGTGACTAAAAGCTTCTTTCTTATATGCCATAAAGTAAACCTAAGAGTATCTAGAATAATCATCAATAATCACAAAAACATACCATTTACCTCCAAAAGATTGAACACGTGAAGGACCTACAGTGTTAAGATGCAAAAGTTGTCCCAGTTCAGTTGTCATGGTCATTGTGGGAGGAGCACGTGAACCTGCAATCATCTTAGCATGTTTACAAGAAGAGCACACAATTTATTTGTCCCTTTCAAGCTTAGGTAGACCACGTATGCGATCAAGAGCACTAACACGCATGAGATGATCAAAGCCTACGTGACCAAGTCTACATGCCAAAAATAAAAGTCTTTTGGATCATTAGCAACTAGACACCTGTGCTTAAAGGATGACATATCAAATCAGCTTTAAAAACACTTCCAAACTGAGACATGTTAAAAATAAGCTCACTATTTTAATCTACAACCTTGCAGCATTTTTTAGTGAAGTTAACTTCTAGATTTCCATCTAGTAATTGTGAAACAGAAAGCAAGTTGTGTTTCAAAATTTTGACAAGTGCCACATCCTTCAAAGTGTAGTGATTATTTATTCCAACCGAACCCTTAGCAATCATAGTATTTGAAGAACTACCGGCAAAAGTAACATTCTCTACACGTGACACAAAAGAGAGGGAGGAGAATCATTCTTTGTTACAGGTCATGTAGCATGAGCAACCTAAATCTACATGCCAAAAGTTCTCCTTTCTCAAGCGTGTAACCTACATATAAGCACAATACGTCGATGACTCGATACTGGGGTTAGTCAAAAGGCATTTAGGAATCCAGTACTGAGTCACACGATGTCTAGCAGGAATAACATGCGAAAGCTGAGAAAATACAGCAGGTTTACGATCCAAAGTTTGAGAATTCTTGCACCTAACTACTGACCTACGAGATGAGTTATGTGTAGCACGAACAAAAAGTATGATTGGGAGCAAACATTGCATTTTAGTGACTCATTACAACAGGTTGCATGTTCCTAACATTCGGTTCCGCACACGCAAGAAGTTTTGCTCAGATGTTATGTGATCTAGCAATCATTCTCTCCTTTTTCTATTGTGTAGCTAGTCTATAACAAAAATCTATGACATGAAAATCTCTACCACGGTAGGTACAATGGAAAGTAACATTATGTTCACGTCTAGATGAGCAAGCAACATGTTTATTAGAAACTGAATGAGACAACACTCCTGTAGATTTGAAAACCACTTCTTTTTGTCTTGTAACTATTTGAATCAAACCATTTCCTAATGCCTTTACAATCCTAGGCGGATGTACTTTAGCATGAGCATGAGAATCAAAACCTAAACCAGTTTTATCATTGCATGACTTGAAAGATTCAGCAGCAAGTTTAGGTTCTTATTTGCATTATAAAACCGATCTAGTGTCCTGCATGTCATCAAGTTTACACAAGAAGTTTCTCCTTTTAATTTAGAATTACAATAAAATTTAACTTCATGAGAATGTAAAGTATTGTTCAAAACAGAAATCTGATTCATAGCATATGTAGTTTCTTATCAAGATCATCACAAGTAGAACAATGCAAAACAATTGTAGAACAACTAGCATCTTTTTTGATTTTATCATTAAGTGCAGCAAGCTTTTTGTTCTTTTCAATTTCAAGTTCAAGTTTATCAAGTGTGGAGGTGTGCGCACTTGTTAAGGAGGACAATTGTTCATATGTTAATTCACATGAGGAACAAGAATCATCACTAGGAATCAAAGATTTTAAATGATTAATTTTAGATTCTAGTGATTCAAATTTAACAGCATTGTCCCTATGGTTTTTGTCCTTTTTCTTAAGTATGACTGTGTACGAGAAATAACATCACACATTTCTTCGCAAGAGGGACATACCTCTTCATCATTGCTGTTTTTTTTGCTTCCTCCATACTTGATCTTGAGTTTCCTGCCATGAAGAACATATTTGCCAAATTCTCTTCATCTTTGTCACTTCCGATGTCCACATCGCTCGAGCCAAGTTCTTGAAGTGCAGGGACAAAATTGTTTACTAGTTGGTGACGTGTAAAACACTTCTTCTTATTATTTGCAGAAGAGTGCTTTGTCCTTGTTTGCTTTTCATTACGGGAAGTATGACTTGAAAGATTAGGGCAATCCGTACGAAAAGTCATTCTTACCACATTCGAAGCATTGTTGAGAACCAACACTTCCTCTCCTTCTAGTTCTCACATTTTGCAATGCTTTTTAAAACCCAGTAGAGATAAGTGCAAGTTATTCCTCTGGAAACTCTTTAACATGTTTAGGTGTTATAGAGGAAAGTAAAGCAAGTGTACCACAAGATGAAAGTTGGCTAGAGCTAGGCATGTCACAATGTAAAACAAATGCAAGAGACATGTTGGGATTTTTACGTGATATTATGTCAAGTTCATGAGTTTTTAACTTGGAATATAGCACATCTAATGTAATTATACTCATGACAGTAGATTCACGAATAGATATGACTTTCATCTCCCAAATTGACATGTCTAATGCACTTAACAATTGCCTAGCATTTTCAGCATCTGAAAAATTAACATTGACGCACGCAAGTTGCTGAGAATTTTATTAAAGGGAGCAAAGAGATCATCGATTGACTCACCGAGTTGCATCTGAAAACGCATGTACTCCTTCCTGAACATATCTTAACGTACCTCTTCGATCGTGTTGGATCCTTCGTTGTGACTGCAAGTGCATTTGTTGGCTTTCGAGCTATAGCGGCAGCGGGGCGGGAGAGTTGGTTATTCAATTGATCCTCTGATGTTGGCCCTTCTGCATCATCCAGCAAGGCTCGGAAGTCTGAGCTATTAAGGTGCGGTTGACAGATAAGAGGCCTTCGATATGTTAAGGGAGAGAGGGGAGAGTCATTCCAGAGTTGGGTGGGAATCGTTGATAGAAATTTCCATTTTCCCTGAGGTACGATAGCATCTGAACTAAAGCAAGGGAATATGGAAAGTGAATGTGGTAAAGGAAAGTATTCACATAAAGCTTTTCACACATCGTATGTTGATCCGAGATGTGCAACACGATCGAAGTTGCTTTGAGTCAATCCTTGTATGATCAAGTTCCGCGCCTTGTTGATATTGTCGATGTCTCTCATTTTCCCAGCTGTAACTTTGTTATTTGAAGGAATTACAAAGCACTTGAATAACTTTTCCCATATGCCAAAGCCTTGCGCCCGTATGGAAGCCTCCGTCCGTGCCTTCCAAACCTGGAAATCAATGCTATTGAACACACAAGGTTTTACGCAATATTTCTCCATGTCGATTAGGCAAAACACATGCAAATCAAGGAGATTAGAGCACTGTGGCTCCAATACCAATTGTAGGATTGAAGAGCACATGAAAAGGTCACAGAGGGGGTGAATGGTAGATTTAAAACTTTTGAGGCGAAGCTAAGAAAACCCCTCGTCAAAAAATCTATCTATTAAAAATTTTATGTGTAACCTGTTTTCATCATGTCCAACCATAACAAAACAAGTGTAGATTGTAGAGATCAAGTCACAGAACTAATGCAACAAGAATCACATGAAAACACTAAGTAGAACTTGAGATATGATCAAAAAACTAGACAAAGGTCAATCTATTCTACCCGATTTAAAAACAGATCAATAACGCTGCAAAGAAACTCGTGTACATCAAAAACTACAAAAGCAATGACCGTGAAATTTTCATAGATGATAGAAAATCATGTTGTGAAGAATTATATCAATTGGATCTGTAAAACGCGAGTTATGATCGAAATACCAAAGCAACATCGGTCAGTCCAGAAAGTCGGCGAGAAAAACATGTCTGAAACAAGTCGGGCGAACAAGGCACAAAGTTCTTCTAAAACTAAGATCTTTATTCAAGTCATGAACAAGGCACAAGCAGCACAATTATTTCAGCATAAAATTATCAAATATACTAAAAGTTGCACTACAATGTAAAGGCAAAAGATCAAACATTCTAATCTCAAACTCACGTGCAAATCACGTGATTGAAAGTTCGGACAGTCCCAACCAAGTAAAGAGTAAATGTTACTCCCGAAAACACGTTTGTAAAGACCAACCATGTCAACTCACGTGCAACTCAAATGACTGAAAGTTCAGACAATCCAAAGCGAGAAACATGTGCAATCACCTGAGGAAAAGTTCAGATAATCTGAAACCATCAATGGTAACGTTACTCCCCAAAAACACATTGAAAAGTTTAGACAGTCGAAAACTGTCGAAGGTAATGTTACTCCCAAAATGCATTTAGACAAGTCCGGACAGTGCGTATTGTGGTGTTCGTGGTGTATCAGTGTAAGCTTCAAAATTTTGCATGTCAACCCCCTCTTTTATTCTAATTGCCAATGTATTCAGCACACATAGGTCTCACAAAGGCCATATTAATCTTTGTACCCTGCTGACGTCAAATTAGAAGCCTATTGACCGGATTTGTCCGAACCGCACCAGCACTCATTAGCATTATAGAGCTTCCTTGCTTTTCCACATTTACGTGTTCACGTTATTACTTCTAAATTCCTATTGATCCCAACAGTTGGTCTCCGAGATAGTGCCATGAAATAGAGAAATGGCCGCTGCGAGCTCTAGAAGCTCCATCCCGGTGGAGAGAACCGTCGCAAATCCTGCCTTTGTTGTGTTGCTGATGATAACTATTTCCAATTTCTGTGAGTGGGCATTGGCGATGCAGGTGAGCTTGGAGGCAATCAGATTGTGGGACACGGTTTAGTATGTCACTAAGAAATGCTGCAAAGATAGGTTGTCTCTGGCTGTAATTATGTGCACGGTGCTGCTAGAGTTGAAACCAGTGCTTGTGGTGAAGAAAACAACCAAGGAGGTGTGGGATGACTCGAAGAGAACACGGACAGTAACCTACAGGTGAAGGAGTCAAATGCACAACTCCTATTGAAGCAATTCGAGACAATTGTGTTTGCTGATGGCGAGTCCTATGATGAATTTGTTGTCTGGATTCCTAGAATATTTGGTAATTTGTACAGATTGGGTGGGAACATCAAAGGGAATCACGTTGTGAAGACGATTCATCATGTCCCATCCTCCAAATACAATCAAATTCCATGTGCAATTGAGGTGGTCCTCGATTTGAACCGCATTACCATGGAAGATCTTTGTGGGTGGCTTTAAAATACGGAAGATTGGTGTGCACCGATTTTGTTGCAGAGCAGTTTGAGCGATTGATGCTCACTGAGGAGCGATGAAAGGCAAAACGGTACTAGCACGACATGAATTGATGGTGTGGCAAGGTTCAATCACATGGGTGTGGTGAACAATGTGGTGGCAAAAAAATGGTTACTGCAATGATGATCACACTATCTTGGGCAGCAGCAGGCATGGCAAGAGTCGTTATCGTGGAAGATGTTTTGAGAGTATGCATGGCAAGATTCGTTATCTTGGGGAGCTGAAAGTCTTAGTGGAGGTTAACCTATGTGAGAAGTGTTTGAAACCAAACCCTAGGTTTAGGTCGGACTTGTCTGTGGGTGAGGTCGGACTAGTCCGTATTAGCCGGTTTAGTCCATTTTTGGACGGACTAAGAGTCTCTGTGTGAGTTTGGGCTTCTCCCTTTGGGGACAGACTAGTCCGTGCTACACATGGTGAGAGTTTTAAGGACCAAGTCCTAGAAGGCCGGACTTGTCCTCCCTAGAGGTCGAACGAGTCCGGGCCTACCAGTCTTGTCCGTTTTCATATGGACCAAAAGGTGTTGGGTGAATTCGGACTAGTCCGTTTTGAGCCGGACTATCCGTTGTTGTGTCACAAGAATGCTTCTGCGATTAATTCCTGGAAGGACAGACTTGTCAGCCCCGAAGGCCGGACTAGTCTGGGCCTGCCAGACTTGTCCGTTTTCAGTCAGACCAAGAGGTGCTGACTGAGTTCAGACTAGTCCGTTGTTTAGCAGACTAGTCTGGGGTGCAATGACCGTTTGAAATTCTAACGTTGGTAGGTACATAGTTCTTTTGTTTTGTGACGTCGAGTGGTCCCATTAGGTCAGACTAGTCCGAGGTCCTGGTTAGACTAGTTCACACTTTAGTTGATGGCAACAGGCTGTTGGGACCCCTATAAAAAGGGATCCCCCGGCCTCATTTCCACCTCTCTTAAACCCTAGTGCCGCCACAAGCCAACTAGAGCCTCTCTTGCTTACTTGCCCTCTAGAACATGTGGATTAGGGTTTAGGAAGAGGAGAGAAGCAAGAACTTCATGCTTTGGCTCTCGGTTTGATCTCTTGCACTTGGTGTTGCGTCCTTCTGACTTGTGGCTATTGAGATTTGTGTGTTTGTTGCTCTTGATCATTGTGGGAGCCTCAACCAACGATAAGCCAGAAGATCTGTGTATTTTTCCCCTGTGGCATAGTGGAAACCAAATTGTCCTTGTGATGACTTGGAGAGGGAAGGCTTGAGCAACCCGGCGCTGTGTGGGCTCCTCAACAAGGACCTAGATTCCTGTGTTGGATCGAATCTCGGGATAAACACCGTGTCTCACTTGTTGTTTTACATTCTTGTTCATCACTAGAATTGTTTTAGGGTTCGTCTTGTTCTTAATCTTGTTCATCATCGTAATCTTGCAATCCAATCATTCATACTTGTCATCCTAGTTGTATTAGTTTGCTAGATAGTGTATCTACTTTTCGTTCAACTATAACTCAAAGAATATCCCATAAAAGTCAAGTTTTTAGTTTTTCCCTGTACACTGTCCGGATGTAAAAGCTCGCAATTGAAAACAACATGAATGCAAAAAATGTGAACTTAAAATATTTTAATCAGAATTCAAATTCACTTGAACTATGTTCAATAATAAAGAAGGTTAAAAATAGTACTTTGAAAAACTTCACACTAAAATGGGAGTTGTGAAGGTATCTTTGTACTTAAGCAAATAGAGAGAGAAAAGCAAAAGTATTTTAGTGCACACGAGAGGGAAATAAAAAAATCAAACCCTAATAGGATATATTCAAATTCGAACTTAAAATCCAAATACAAAATAGTCGAACTACAAAAACGGTGTTCACCAAAATAATGCACATAATTCAAACGACCAACCAGCCAAGTTTCACTGATCTCAGAGTTTAAATGATATTTAATTGAAGCAAGACAAATTAGAGATTCAAAATTGAATTCAAATTTGAATTTTGACTTAAACTTTGTCAAACCTCAGATTTGATTCCAATTATGGATTCCGCATATTTATTTTGCTCTGACTGCCAATTTTTAGCATGTTTGGAGCCAGTTTGATTGGGGGTTAATTCTAACAGAGAAAGATGTGAGGCGGTGTTGTGGGCCCCATTTGTCTGTTGCTCAACCTGTGAACCACCTCTGTTCATTTGTTCACAGCGCACCACGGCGATTTTTGCATGCCCACCGATACCACCTCCTGCTTCTTTTTCGGTGCAAACCAGCAAAACAGATATTCTTCCTCCTCCCTATCAACTCATAGCAGGTGATGGGTTGCTTCGTGCTCTGTTTTCACCGTGAGCAGAGCTGTTTTCCATTGCTTGGATTGCTGTCGCTGTTGCATCGTCGCCGGTCGCCTTCCGTTGTTCCTAGCCAAGCGGTAGCCACTAGAGCACGCGCACGCTTTCTTCCTCCCTCTCCGATGCCAACAAACGCTGGTTCCCCTTTCCTTCCGCGAGAACAGCGGAGAATCGCCATCCTCGTCTACCTTCGGCCACCCCTTCGGTTCTTCGTCGCCCTACATCCTCAAGCTCTCTCCCGACTGTCCAACCTCATTCCAAGGTTCACCATGGTGTCTACTTTGTTCTCCAAAAGCATGTAGTACGTCACTAACGCCGGTGCACCGGATTACATGTTTTTGTTTCGGTACTCTAACCGAGGTCGTTCGACGAAGAAATTCCATTTTCACGGATTAAGATGCTTCAATCCAATTAGGGAATGGTTTCTATACCTACTCACGATCATTCTCGATCAAACGGCAATGAAAATTACGGATCATAGCCTCGGGGCAACAAAAATTCGTGGCCGCCGGCCATGAAACCCTAGGTCAACGGGAAAAACTTTCTTGCAGCCGTTTTCACCCCCATTGAGGTCTATTGTCTTGCTCCTAAGCTCATGCTGGTGCTTTACGATCTATTTCCGATCCATTTCAGGCACTCAGGACAAAACCGACTTCGCCTGAGAGTATAGAGCCGCTGCTACCGTCGCCGAGTTCCATTCGGCCTTTGCCGGCCAATGCCGGTACCTCGCTGCACTGTTCTTCCCGGGGGACATGTCCTGCGGCGAGGAAAATCCTGCGGCGGGGCTTTTCTGGCGGGCGCCGCCGCCAGCTGCCGCCCGAGCCGGATTGCTCGGGGTTGAAGACGACCTGCTCAGGGGGCCCCGCTGGTCAGCCTCCTAGGGCAATCCACGGGATCTGTTGCAGCCCATGATCTTGTGGGTCTACACGCCTTTATTCTGTGGCCTTCCTTGTTGCTGCTTTGCTATTGGCCAGATCATTTTCAACCGAATTGCCCTAAGAAAATAATTCCAGGATATGTTCAAGCTTTGAAAAATCATAGAGCTCAGTAGAAGACTCCAAAAATCCTAAACTAAATTTTTCAGATTCCTTTTAACCAATACTTTGCATTGGTGCAAATGAATTGGTATGAAAATCCCTGGAAGTTTCTGATTAATTCCACTCCTCCAAATCTTTGGGAATCAATTACAGGAGAGTCTTTCAATGAAAAATTATAAAACTTGGCCAGAAAGTTCCTCATTTTATATTTGAATACCGATAGAGATTTCAGCCCCATTTAACTTGATTACAAGAGGTTAATTAATCAATTTTGCTCAGCTTAGTGAAAATACCAGAAAAAAACAACAGTAGCATTTTCAGAAAAATGTTAGAACATTGTAAAATCAATATCTCCTTGTAGAAAGCTTAGAAAAATGTGAACCAATTTTCCTAGACTCCATGTTACCTTTACCTACAAGACAAACATACTTCCATGTATGACAAACCTCATATTTTACTCTGTAAATTCCGAGAAATGATAATACATAAGGAATTTTTGTGACCACCCCAGTCAATAGAAAAATCTCAACCTTTGCATACTGCCTTCATATAAGCTCCAGGAGATACAATTAAATTTTCAACCCTATTGGACCTTTCGATCCTCAGAAACCCCTATTGTTATCCCTATGTCATATGAAAGCCTAAATCACATTGTGCTTAAATCATACTTCATTTTCAGTTCTTTTTCTCTCTGTTGCTGTGGACAGCAGAGTCAGCAACTTAATTCTTAGTCAGGCCTTGGCCTTATTAAGTTAATTACAACTGAGTTGAGCCTTAAGAATCCAGATTGTTTCCATATGTCCATCACTAAGCCTAATTGACATGATGCTTAATCTTACTCCATTTCCAATTCATATTCCTCTATGTTGCTGTATATCACAAACAGCAGCTTCCATTTTTGTCATGCCTCGATCCTTCTAAAGTATTTACAACTCCATTGGGTTTGAGCTTCACTAATTTATATCATTAGAACCTTTCCTTTACATGAATTCCATATTGGAGTTCATGATTCTATGGCTTCCATTTTAACTTTGTTAAACTGCACCTCTCCATCAGAACATAAACACATCAGAGACCCTTCTCTATTTTCTGTTCAGTGTGTGTGTTCCTCATGTGCTTAATAAGTGTTCTCTTTTTCTAAGTTTCATTTTTAAATTGTGCTTGTCATACCAATAGATTAGGAAGATGAGGATCGACGGGGAGCACCATTTGGAGGAGATGATGCAAGCATGGTCCTGCTGCAAGCCATGTTTTCTGAGCAGCAGCCAGAGCAGAAGGAGGAGAAATATCATTCAAAAGAGCAAACATCTGACTTACTGACATTTGCTTAGTCGCAACCCAAGGCAAGCCCCGGTTTGCATTTAACAGCTTTTAAAACTTTTGCTTTGTATCACATTACATCTTGAGCTGGATTGTGCATTAAGTCTAGATAATTTCGATACTCCACTTGTATGACCAGAACACCCCATGGAGTATTTGGGTAGCTCTTAAGTGCTCGTGTAGTTGCTGCTACGCTAAATATATATAGAAATCCGGTAGAAGTCGAGTAGTTAGAATCTACTCGCAAGATAGGTTTCACCTCACACAGGATTGGTTTATATTAGAGAATGACTTATGGAAATGAATATCAGACCAAGTAGCGGAGTATAATGTGTAGTCCCGCCTGTGTCGATTGAGGACCGATCCGTGTGTGGTCCTGTTGGGCAAGTTTGAGCTGTACCGGATGCATACTATTTATGGGACCCAGGAAACTGATGTAACTCGTAGACCTTGGTTTGGAAACTTCTCTACTGTCCTTGAATGGAGATGCGAAGGCATAAAGGTGTAAATATTCTAGCAGGCAACTTCGACGTGTCTGTGTAGAGGACCTTTTGCTCGGGATGGAGAGTTGATTCCATATTAGGGCCTCTTGTGAAAGTGGCTGTGTGCGACGTAGAGAGAAGCGGACTGACGTGGCTTCCTTGCCGGTGTACGTGTCATGCATTCCGGGTTGTTATTGATTGCAATCACCATCGCTCGTGATTATGGACCGAGCATACTTGTTCACTGAGTTGTGACATAGTAATAAACAGTAGTTGGAATTTTATGAATTTTCTTCCATTATTATAATATTGTATTGCAACTTGTATGGCTTAGCAGTAGCATACTTAAATTTACTATTTACACAGACTTAAGTTTTATGCAGCATATGCAACTTTGGGCATGTAACATCTTAGATGAAGCATTTCTTGTTTGATTGTGGAGTTCATGATGTGCCATGCCCATGAAATGTCATTTGCTACTTAAAATCTGAAAAAAAGGGATTTACTATTAGGCGAGTCTTTTATGCAATTCAGCTTTCCTATGTTTAGAGTTCCTACGTGTAGAGTTTCATGTTTAGGTGAGACGGTTCATTCTTGCTGAGCCTTCGTCCTCACAGTTGCTATATATATGGTTTTGCAAGTAATAGTTTAATTGCTGCTTTTGTGGTTGCTCGTGAGACCTCGAACTTTTCGAGGTGTATGACTCATAAGAGACTTCGCCGCTGCTTTATCTTCTTCGTGTTGCTAGTGAGAAGGGCCCGCGGGCATGGACGTCTTCTATTATGCTTAGATAGGTTGAGAGTTTGAGTATATTCTTTCCGCTGCTTATGTACTCCTTACGTACACTATGTTGTAAAGTCAATTATCTTATGAAATTTTTTTGTATATTTCACGTATTCTTTTCGTGTATGCTATTGGGTGTCGCATCGCATGACACCACCCAATATGATTCCTATAATGTCGGGACCCCGATCCTCACACCGAACTAGTCTGTCCCTAAGCCAGACTAGTTCTGCCTCAGGAATTTAATCTCATTTTGCCTATTAACCCCCCTCTAGGCAACTTTCACCTCTTGCTCTTTCCTCACCTGCAAGGGAACAACGATGAAAGCAGGCACAAGAAAGCTCAAGGGTTCCAGCTGCTACCTCTGCTCTACCCTCGAAGGGGTCCTCTAGTGGCATCTTGAAGATGCTTTCTTCCATCATTGCATTCTGCTGCAATAAGTGAGGCAACACAAGGAGAGCATGGCTAAAAAAGGCACCAGTGATACATGAAGGACAACATTAAAGCTATCTGTCAGAAGATCAAAATTGAACCAGTTGGCTCTCCACAGATTTCAAAGGACTCGGTTGAAGACATCTACGAGCTCCCACCCTTAACTAACGAGGAGCTCGCTTTCTTTGGAGTTGGTGGCTCCTCGGCTCCACCTTCTCCTCGACCTCATGAGCATTACGATGAAGACGAAGATGAAGAGAAGACAGACAGTGCGGGAGAGAGTGACGAGTAGTTTCCCTCATTTTCCCCTTTTATGTTCCTTGATGCCAAAGGGGGGAACTAAGGGCTAATGATCATGGACATGTATCTTTTAAATTTGAAACTATTGTAAGTTTTGTTTGGATGATGCCAATTTTGAGTTGATGTTAATGTGTGATGCTTATTATGATATCTCTATGATTGTTCATTATGCTTATCATATTGTCATTTTTGTCACAATCATTGTTCACAAACACTTAATAGGCACCCCACCATAAAGAGTGCATATATGTGATAAGTAATATTTACTCATATTTGTTGTTCTCATATATGCACGCTTTATGAACATTAAAGTTTTACTCTTAACTATGAAATCTCAATGGTTGGCATCAATCACCAAAAAGGGGGAGATTGAAAGTGCATCTAGGCACATCCTTGTGGGTTTTAAACGATTGATGTCAAACAAGCGAGATCCTAATGAGATTTGCTAAGTTAAAAGAAAGTTTCCAGTGAATGAAAATAACGGTGCACAAAAAGGTGAAAATAAGAAACAAATAGAAAAGAGCCCAAGTGAAGAATGGGAGCACGAAGTAGTTATAAATGTATAGGGCGTGTGTGAGAGACAAACCCCAAGAGCTCGAACCTTTGCATAGAGAGTAAGAGTTACACAATCAATTGAAAAACACACTGAAGCTCCAGACTAGTCCAATAATGTGCGGACTAGTCCGAATTCCTCTCTGTTTAAGAATGGACTAGTCCGATCATGTCCAGACTAGTACGATATCTCACTAGTGCTCAAAGGGACAAGTCCCCAAATGTGGACTATTCTGTCACACTTCACAAATTCACAATGCACCGGGCTAGTCCGATTCTATACGGACCATTCTGATTCTTCTCTAGACACTAAACGGACTAGTCTGGTCCTATACGAACTAGTTCGGTACACTCACAATAGTTAGGGTATCATAGTGTGCTGCATGACTTCACCCACAATTCACTCAGCACACGGACTAGTCAGTCCCTATAGGGTACTAGTCTGATTGTCGCGATCTCCAATGGTAACATTCCTAAATAACTACAAATATATGATCCACGACCCCATAACATACAACTAAGAACCCTAGCACCGTCACATGTGCCAATATCACAAAAACACTCCTCTCCACACATCTAGAGACCTAAAAATTTAATCTTTTGAGAATTGAGATTCGGGAAAGGGAGAGCAACGTCTACGCAATCTTGAGCTCTTGGGGTTTGATCCCCCTCACACTCTTGCTATTCTTGTACATCTTTTGAGTGTATTCAATCTGTTTTCTCATTGTAATCTTGTCGGAGACCTCAGCTTGTGAGGTTGCCCCATTGATTCGGTGATTACCCGTTGATAGTGGAACTCAAGTCGGCCTTTGTGGTAACTTGATGAGGTAAAGAGTTGGTTGAGACCCAGCTCTGTGTGAGCTTCTCAACGAGGATGTAGATCTCTTTTTTGGATTGAACCTCAGTAAAAATCGTTGTGTATTGTGCCTTGTACTTACATCTTTCATACTTGCAATTAGCTAGTGAACAATTCGAGCAATCCTCTACTTGGCATTAAAACTGTGTTTCTTGAGATTCTTAACTGTCATACACACTTGCTAATCACTTTACTATTCTGCTACTTTACGCTTTGAAGAAAATCACAAAATAGTTATGTCTTGGTAGCTGTTATGAGAATATTGGACTAGTTCGTACCCTACCTACACTAGTCCGGCCTTCCTAATATTTGAAGGTTTTGTTACGTGCTACAGGAATAGTTTCAATGCCTATTATCCCCCTCTAGGCCACATTCAATATTAATATTTGTACTCCGCCGATGTCAAATTAGCAGTCGGTTGACTGGATTTGAGTGAATTGCACCAGCGTTCGTTAGCGTTATAGAGCTTCCTTGCTTTTCCTCATTTATGCGTTCACATGATTACGTCCAAATTATTATTGATCCCAATAGTTGGTGTCCGATATAGTGCCATGAAATAGAGAAATATCCTCTCCGGAGATGAAGAAAGGATCGTCGAACACACAAATCCTGCCTTCATTGAGTTGCTGATGATAACCATTTCCAATTTCTATGAGTGAACGTTGGCGATGCAGGTGAGCTTGGAGGCAATCGGATTGTGGGACAGGCTTCAGTATGTCATCACCGAATGCTGCGAAGATAGGTTGTCTCCGGCCGAAATTCTATGCACGATGCTGCCAGAGTTGAAACTAGTGCTCGCGGTGAAGAAAACAACCAAGGAGGTGTGGGATGACTCGAAGAGGATGCGGACCGGTGACCTACATGTGAAGGAGTCAAATGCACAACTCCTATTGAAGTAATTTGAGACAATTGTGTTTGCTGATGGCGAGTCTGTCGATGAATTTGTTGTCAGAATTCCTAGAATGTTTGTTAATTTGGCAGATTGGGTGGAAAGGTCAAAGGTAATTGCATTCTGAAATACATTCACCATGTCCAATCATCCTAATTCAATCAAATTTCATGTGAAGTTGAGGTGGTCCTCGATTTGAACCGCATTACCATGGAAGATCTCATTGGGTGGCTTTAAATTACGGAAGATTGGTGTGCACCAATTTTTCTATAGAGTTGGTTGAGCGATTGATGGTCAATGAGGAGAAATGGGAGGCAGAACGACACTAGCGCGAATGAATCGATGGCACGGAAAGGATCGATCACTTGGGTGTGATGAGCAATGTGGTGGCATGAAAAACTGTTATTGCAGTGATGATGACACTATCTTGGGGAGAAGCATGCATGGCAAGAGTTGTTATCATAGAAGATGGTTTGATAGCAGTTAATGCATTGACATGGTGAGAGATTGCCGCCGGTATAGAATGGTGACCGCGTTGCTCACTGACATTGATGAATCACCAGTGCTATAGTGAAGACTACAGTGTTGTGTCATAGTTTCGGGGGCTTCTTGGGTGTAAACAACGCCACGATGTTTTGCGCCACATGTGCGCTTCACAGGCTCACTGCAGCTTGGATGGTGAAGTGTTTGGTCTTGCATTTTCGATGTGCGCGATCGACACTTCCCCCGGTACTACTAAATCATAATCTACGGAGGTTCGTATTCGGTTGGGGCACGCTAAGATCAAGAACGATATAGTGACACAGGGAATTTTTACGTGGTTCAAGCCACCTGAGCATAAAACCTTACTCCATGGTGTGGTTTTTGATGTAGTATGCATGTGCTTGCATTGGCTTAGTTGGCCTTCTGTTCGTGCGACGTAGTCCTTTTGTAGTTCAAGGACTAGCTGTTACATTATTAGCCTGGCCCGACATGTGGCCCCGATGGTATTCAATCACCTATACACGATCTGCATGTATTAAGTGTAATTATCAGGGTGATAACGCGCCTTAATGGTGGCATTACTGGTGTTAACAGTCCTCTGATCATGTGTCATTAACATGGCATTAATGACACATAATCAGGTCTTGTAATGGCTGTTTAATAGTCTCTTGAATGTCCGCGTCGTTGGGGATCCATCAGTCTTCCCATTCCAGGCTTAGGTCCAGAGGCTCAACACTTGGCAGCTCCGGAGCTTCCCTCTGTCGGGAGTGCAGGTCCGGAGCTACTATACACGTGGCAGCAACGGAGCTTCCCTCTACTGGGGGTTAGGTTTGGAGCCACTGGGCACGTGGCATGTCCGGAGCTTCCCTATGAAGGGAGTTAGGTCCGGCCTTGTGTTACACGTGGCAGTGCTGGAGATACCCGAATGAGGGAGGCGGGTCCAGAGTTGCGGGACACATGGAGCCTTCGGAGGTCTTCAACTTGAACAGGTGGAACTCCATGATTTTACTTGCGGTATCATGTGGTACCCGGTACGCAGGGTACCGATAGTGGCCCCCAGGCCCACCTCTGGGAGAAACCCTTTGGGTGAAGTTATTCTACTAGAGGTGGGGTCATCTTTGATTCCCACACTGCAGCTTCAAAGGTCTTTTCTTGGGCCATTGGGGTGACAGTCTACAATTAAACCATCGCTGCGTGGCTCCTCTTGATGTGGTGGATGAGATCTTGGCATGCGGATCTCACACAATTGAAGGTCGCCGGTTTCCAATCCAAAAAATGTATTGGTTCCGAGCGCCCTGTCAGGCTGCCGCCCTCGGGCTTCCAACTTCCCATCATGACAACAGTTCCCTGGTGTGATAACTTCGACTTTTCCGCCGGAGTGGACCCGATGAATGTGGCCTAGAGGGGGGGGTGAATAGGCCTTGAAAATTTCTTGCACACTTAATAGAGTCGTCAAAAACTTGTTTGACCGGACTAGTCCGATTGTGTGAGCGGACTAGTCCGGTGTGCTGAAATATGTGAATTGATTAAATGTTATTTGAAAAACTAGATTCTTTTAGCAGTGGAAATAAGAACAACATATACTTTGATTTAAGATTATTGTAAGAATGCACGTGAAAACTTATAAGAAACTTAAATTGATATTTAGCAATCAAGTGATCCAATGAACAAAATGTAAAAGAAATAAGGCACAAGAGACACGAATTTTTACCGAGTTCGATCTCACCACAAGATCTACGTCCTCGTTGAGGAAGCTCACACAGAGTCGGGTCTCCAACCCTTTCCCTCTTCAAGTCACCACACATGCCGACTTGATTCCACTAGCACGGGAAATCATCGAGTTTGTGGGGCAACCTCACACGTTGAGGGCTCCCACGAGACTTACAATGAAAGAAGCGATCAAATACACTTGAAAATGTTACAATGCAGAATATGAGTGTAGAAAGATCAAACCCCAAGATATCGCAACGAAGGAACGACGATCTCCCAATCCCGAATCCAAGTGTTCAATTGATTTTACTCTTTTTGCACTTTAGATGTGTGGGGAGATGTGTTTCGGGCTCTTGGGACAAGGTGGCGGCGCTAGGGTTTGTATTTTCAGCAGTATTCGACGTGTTTTTCCTGATGAAGGCCATCGATCCTCTTTTTATAGGGTTTCCAAAAAATTACCGTTGTAAAACCTTAATACGGGACTAGTCCGGTGCAAGTCCGGACATGTCCGGTCACAGTGCAACTCGATGTCCAGAAAGTTTGGCGGACAAGTCCGGTTGGAAACGGACTTGTCCGGCCCTATGTGAGGATAGACTCCAGAAAGTCTGGCGGACTAGTCCGGTTGGAAAACGGACTTGTCCGGCCCTATGTGAAGATGGACTCCATAAAGTCCGGCGGACTAGTCCAGTTGGAAAACGGACTTGTCCGGCCCTATGTTACGATGGACTCCAGAAAGTCTAGCGGACTAGTCCGGTCCATGATCGGACTAGCTCGGTGCACTGTGAGATGTTAGGTTAATTTTAAAACCCTTACCCCTACGCAAGGCCTTGAGCTCTTTGAGTGTGTCTTTCATACACACCCTATACATTTAAAATCTAATTTGTTCTTCTAAATTCCATCAAAGTATTCCTCTTTGGACACCACTCCATTTTTCACCTTTTTGTGTGCACCGAGCTGTTTCACTTTGTTTGTCCTGCAATCATCTCAATAGTTTCATTACGATCTCATATGTTCGTCATCAATTAGCCAAAACCCACAAGGGATATCCTAGATGCACTTACAATCTCCTCCTTTTTGGTGATTCATGACAACCATTTGAGATATCACAATTAAGAATAAAATTTTGATTTTCATAAGGTGTGCACATATGAGAATAACGATTAATTCACAAAAGCTTCTCACATATGCACACACCTTATGGTGGGGTGCCTAACAGGTGTGTGATTAACAAAATGTGATGAACTAAAGATAAACAATAATGAACATAGAAGTAAGCATTAGAGCAACAATAAGCATCACACATAGGAAAGGAAATATTGTATTACAAAGTTTTAAAAATAGGTACATGTCCTCGATCACAAAAGCTTAATAACTAATACTAGATATAGTTTGAGTGTCAATCTAGTATCAATCTCTCCCCCTTTGGCATCAAGGCACCAAAAAGGGAAAAATCGAGGGGAATCACTCATCGCTGCTTCCCCTTTTCACAAATAGACTTGATATTGGCATTCACATACTGTTGATGTTTATGCTGCCTGTCTTTGATCTTGCGGCAATAGGCAAAGATGGAGGAGAGCATTTTGAGGATGCCACCGGAGGGTTCATGGACAGGAGAGGAGCCAGGAGGAGCAACTGCATCATGAGATAGTTTAGACCTCCTCTCTGCTGCGGGGGAGGAAGGAGCAGTTGGTGCTGAGGGAAGGGTGTACTCGGTGGGCTTTTGTGGCTTCAACCCTGTATGACTAACATCCTTGACAAACTCGAGTCCGGTCACTTTCTCAATCATGAACATGATGTATGGTGCATACCCGCAAGACCTATTTGGATTGATTGAGATGTTCACAATGTTGTTGTAGATGTACTCAAAGACATTGAACGGTCTCCTTCCACTAATGACCTTCATTAGGGTCCTCAAGGTTCCTTGGATAGTCCCTGCATCTCCATCTTTTGGGGCTATTGTCTTCCTCAACACTCTGTTGAGGACCACAAAGAAGGGCTTCAGATATTTGATGGTGGGAGGAACATAGGGCATCCTTGTGTCATAGAGGAACTTAAGCTCATCCTTATCCAAATTTTGCAGATTGTGGATGACAAGCTCATGATCCAGAGTGTGTTCAAGGTGAAGAATCCTTGCAAATTCATCATAAGTGACACTATACTTGGAACCATGAGTCATCCAAGTAAGACTGTCTCCATCACCACGGGCAAAGTAGAGGGTGGAGTAAAATTGGGTAATAACTTCATTGTTCCAGTTATACTCAAAGGAAAGAAGTTCCTTCAGACCGTGCCTCTCCAAAGCCTCAACCACCTCACGAAAAGCAGGATACCTCTTTGATTGTAGGTATCCAACATTCAGCCATTGACTCTCCACTACAGGATTCTTCATCTTCATTTACACGTGCTCTAGTCTGCATGGAAGTTGCTCCAGAATCTTGGGTCGGAGCATTGTTTTGGTTGATTATACACTTCAATCTTTCTGAAGTTATCAACTAGCTCACCCCCTTTCCCAGTGAAATCCTCAATAGACGGCTGCCTGTTGCGGTGAGGGGGATTTTTCATCTTCAAGGGCCCAATGGGACCACTAGCAAGTCCCTTCCCTTTATTGAGAGCCCTTTTTGGCCCTGATGAGCTCTCAGCAGCAGCTTTTCCTTGAGCCTTTTTGACAATAACCTTCCTCTTCTTAGGCATATTGTCGTTGGAGGGTGGAGAGTGGACATTGACATCATGTCTTTTCTTCATAACTCTCTCCTTGGCTCTCCTCACCCTTTCGCGTTGAACTTCTTCATCAAAGTGGAAAGAGCTGTCATCTGAGCCTGAAGACATTGTGCCTGATAAGGAGTCCACGGATTAGATAAGAATGAACCAAGGATTGAATACAATGTAGGGATTCAGATGTCAAAGACCGGACTTGTCCAGTTTCAGAGTGCAGACTTGTCTGGTGTACCGAACTTGTCCTCATCTGAGCGCCGGACTAGTCCGGCCTGACATAAGAACCCTAACGATTTCCTTCAAAACTTCTATCTAAAGATACAAAAGGGCAGGAAAGTGGTAGGAATACATCTATGAAGCCAATGTACAACCTTGGAATAAAGGGAAATGAGCTAGAACGAGAAAAGTTGAGAATTTGGTTTTAGGGTGAAATTTATCGAGATTTGAAGATTCGCTTTGTAGGAGCAAGAATCTGTACGTATGAGTCCGGAGGGGAGAATCAAATCGTCGAGAAGAGGATTTGCCACGGAAAAAGCTTCGATTTTGAGGGCTCAACCCGAAAATCACTTTGGGGGCTAGGGTTTAGGAGAGGAGAGGAGAGGGAGACTTAGGGTTTAGGGTTTTGGACCTCTGGGCCGGCTAACCGCTTATATATGCGACGGACCAGACTAGTCCAGTCAAGGTGGCAGACTAGTCCGGTGCCCCTGTAAAACCTAAGACTTTCGTCTGTTCGGACTAGTCCGGTGGTAACCGGACAAGTCCGGTTTCAACAGACCTTATACATATAGAGATGATTAATAGTGATCCAAGGACAATAATTTTGCATATAATCTTGGACGACCAGTAGGCAAGGAACAATGAAAGTGGTCATAAACTGCAAGATTTTTTCATTAAAATAGTTTTCTTAGAAGAAAAAGAGGTGAGGAGCAGTTTTAACAATAAAATGTAACATTTGAAGTTTCAACTAGGTATGCAACATTTCAAGCCACATTTCGAGAGTCAAGAATGTTAAGCTCATTCCTAATCTCACAAAACCTTTTCTCATATGATGGTTTGGTAAAAATATCTGCAAGTTGTTTTTCAGTCCTAACATGTGAAATAGCAATGTCACCTTTTAACGAATGATCTCTAAGAAAGTGATGACGGATATCTATGTGCTTAGTTCTTGAGTGCTCTACAGGGTTGTGTGCAATTTTTATAGCACTTTCATTATCACATAGAAGCGGGATATGGCTTAGATTGTAGCCATAGTCCCTAAGAGTCTGTCGCATCCAAAGTAGTTGTGCGCAACAACTACCGGCTGCAACATACTCTGCTTCCGCTGTGGAAAGAGCAATGGAGTTTTGCTTTTTAGATGACCAAGAAACTAGGGACCTACCAAGAAATTGAAAAGTCCCTGACGTGCTCTTTCTATCGACTTTGCATCTTGCATAGTCAGCATCGGAATATCCTATCAAGTTAAACTTGGATCCTTTGGGATACCAAAGGCCCAAGTTGGGTGTGTGCATAAGGTACCTTAGGATTCTTTTTACAGCAATTAAGTGACAATCTTTAGGTGCGGCTTGAAACCTTGCACACAAGCAAACACTAAGCATAATATCTGGCCTAGATGCACATAAATAAAGCAAGGAGCCGATCATGGACCGATATACCTTTTGGTCCACATTTGGACCGTCTTCATTGAGGTCGAGATGTCCGTTCATGGCCATGGGTGTCTTGATGGGCTTGGCTTTGTCCATATTGAATTTCTTGAGAATGTCCTGCGTATATTTGGTTTGGCTTATAAATGTACCTTCTCTCAGTTGCTTCACTTGGAATCCCAAGAAGAACTTCAATTCACCCATCATTGACATCTCGAACCTATCTGTCATAATTTTGCTAAATTCTTCACAAAAAGACTTGTTAGTGGATCCAAAGATAATATCATCAACATAAATTTGACATACGAATAGATGATCATCAAGATGTTTAGTGAAGGGTGTATAGTCAGCTTTACCAATTTTGAATCCATTTTGAGTCAAAAAATCTCTAAGGCACTCATACCAAGCTCGAGGAGCTCGTTTGAGGCCATAGAGAGCCTTACGCAGTCTGTAGACATGGTTGGAATACTTTTGATCTTCGAATCCTGGTGGCTGCTCCACATAAACTTCCTCCTTTATTGGACCATTTAGGAAGGCGCTTTTGACATCCATTTGATACAGCATAAAATTATGGTGAGTAGCATATGCCAATAAAATACGAATGGACTCAAGTCTAGCTACAGGAGCGAAAGTTTCATCGAAGTCCAAACCTTCGACCTGAGAATAACCTTTGGCCACCAATCTCGCTTTATTTCTTGTTACTACTCCATGTTCATCTTGCTTGTTCCGGAAGACACATTTGGTTCCAACGATGTTCGCCCTTGGTCTCTCCACCAGCTCCCACACTTCATTTCTTTTGAAGTTGTTCAACTCCTCTTGCATTGAAATCACCCAGCCTGGATCCCTTAAGGCTTCTTCTACCCTGTATGGTTCCAGAAAAGACACAAAATAATAGTATTCACAAAAATTTGCAACTCGAGATCCAGTAGTTACTCCCTTAGCAATATCTCCAATGATATTGTTGACAGGATGGTCTCTTTGCACGCACTGATGTACTCTTGGGTGTGGAACTTGTGTAGTTGCTTGTTCTTCATTATCTTCATGTGCATTGTCTCCCCCTAGATCATTGCTTCCATGATTGTCTTGATCTTCCTCATCTTGATCTTGTGCAAGAGCTCCCCCTTGATCATTGCCTCCGTGTTGAAGTTCATCTTGTGCATTTGAGTCTAATGTTCGCTCTTGTGGTAAGATATCACCAAGTGCCATTTTCTTCAACGCTTCATATGGAGCTTCCTCTTAATCTAGCATACACTTATCGACTTGCTCCACTTGTGAGCTGTTAGATTCATCGAACACTATGTTGCGTGCTACTTCAACAAGGTCGGACACCTTGTTGAAGACACGATAGGCATAGGCATTTGATTCATATCTGAGCAAGAACCCTTCATCGGACTTTGAAGCGAACTACGAGGCCCTCAATTTCTTATTCAGAATAAAACATTTACAACCAAAGACTTTGAAATAAGAAACATTAGGCTTTTTACCGGTAAGAAGCTCATATGGAGTTTTCTTCAGTAGTCGGTGAAGGTACATCTGGTTTGTGGCATGACAAGCGGTGTTCACCGCTTCTTCCCAAAATCGATCTAATGTCTTGTATTCATCCAACATAGTTCTTGCCATTTCGATCAATGTTTCGTTCTTCCTTTCGGCCACTCCATTTTGTTGAGGGGAGTAGGGTGCGGAGAACTCATGCTTGATCCCTTCTTCATTGAGATATTCTTCAACTTGGGTGTTCTTGAATTCTGTCCCGTTGTCACTTCTGATATTCTTTATAGTTGATGAGAATTCGTTCTGAGCTCTTTTCAAGTACTTCTTGAGGATTCCCTGAGTTTCTGATTTATCATACAAGAAAAATACCCAGGTAAATCTTGAAAAATCATCAACAATTACTAAATCGTATTTTTTACCGCCGATGCTGATGTACGCAATTGGACCAAAGAGATCCATGTGGAGAAGTTCCAGCGGTCTTGTGGTAGTCATCACATTCTTGGCGGGGTGTGGTGCTCCGACTTATTTTCCTGCTTGACAAGCGCTGCACGACCTGTCTTTTTCAAAAACCACATCCTTAAGACCACGGATGTTACCACCTTTTAGAAGTTTCTGTAGATTTCTCATCCCAACATGGGCTAGCCATCTATGCCATAGCCATCCCATGTTGGTCTTAGCAACCAAGCAAGTGTTGAGTTCGGCTTTATCTTTGTTGAAGTCAAAAAGATAAAGCTTTCCCCTCAACATTCCCTTGAATGGAATCGAGCCATCGCTTCTTCTAAAAATGGTCACACCCTCATTAGTGAATAAACAGTTGTAACCTTTGTCGCATAGTTGAGATATTGACAAAAGATTATAATCTAGAGAGTCTACATGTAAAACATTAGATAAGGTGTGTTGGGAGGATATTTCAATGTTACCGCTACCAAGGACCTTTCCTTGGCTGTTGTCTCCAAACTATATGCCTTCACTTGGATCCTTGTTGTACTCGTACTCCACAAACATACCTCTCTCTCCAGTCATGTGATTTGTGCATCCGCTATCTAGCACCCATTTAGATCCACCGGAGGAGTAAGCATGCAAAACAAAATTATTCCTTGTTTTTAGGTACCCAAGCTTGCTTGGGTCCTCTGAGGTTAGTCACAAGAGTCTTGGGCACCCACACACAAGTTTTCAAGTTCTTGTGGCGTGGCCCTGTATATTTAGCAATGACTTTTCCATATTTGTTTTTCATGAGAACATAGGAAACATCAAATGTACGAAACAATATTTGTAAATCAGATTCATGGGATTTTTCCTTAACAAAAGCGATTCTATTCTTAGGATGATTAGGAGTAGACATGTGTTTGTTCCTGTCAAAACCAAGACCATCTTTGACATTAGGAGGTCTAGTGACCTTATATGCACTGCGTGCATATTTGATCTTCTTCTTATCAAAGATGCCGCTTGTGGGAGGATGGATATTATGAGAAGTTGAAGCATTATGAATAACATTCTTCTTACTAGAGCAAGTGCAGGTTCTGATTGTTGTTGAACTAATATCTTTGGAGGAAGAGCTCTTGGAGAAAGAGGAGTCACTTTGCTTGAGCGACTCAACTTGCACCTCAAGGATCTTGTTAACTTTTGACAAGTTAGCAAGTTCTTCCTTGATTGCAATATGCGAGTCCTCTAGCTTCGAGTAAGTTTCCTTACTCAAGGCTAGCTCAAACTCAAGTGACTCGTTCTTCTCTCTTTCAAGATCAAGAAGCTTTTCAACTTCTTGATATCTCTTCCTTTCACGGATGAGCATATCTTCTTGTTGGTTAAGAAGTTCCTCCTTTTCAAAGATTTCATTTGACAACATTTCCATTTTATTTAGAGCAATTTTACTTAATCCTCTAAACATTTCTTCATTATCACTAGAGCTATCAAAGTCATCAATAGAGGATTAGCATAGGAGGAGTAAGTCGAACCTTTTTCTTTCCTTCCTTAGCCATAAGGCAAGTGTGGTTGTTCATATCCCGTCCTCCCATGTTGGGGAAGAGTGTGGCTCTCATAGTAGGTTTCTTGACTGCGATAGTGGCCATCTCTTCTTCTTCATTGGAGGAGGACTCGTCGTTTGAGTCCCACTCCTTGCCGATGTGAGCTTGATGGGCTTGTCTTCTTTTTCTGAAATTTTTCTTTTCTTGAGGTTTTGTTTCCTTCTTCTTTTTATTTTCTTCATAAGGGCAGTCCACCATGAAGTGACCATACTCTCCGTAGTTGTAGCAAGTGCGCCGAGACTTGGATTTCCCTTTATCCTTGCTTTTGCCTCCATTTGAATTGTTGCTGTGTCTTCTTTTCATCATGCGCTTGAACTTCTTGATAAAGAGTACCATTTCTTCATCATCAAGATCGATACTCTCGTCTCTTGTATCTCCGTCGTCTTGGTCTTCACGAGTTTCTTTGAGTTTGGGTCTGCACATTGCTTTGAGAGCAACTTCTTTCCTTTTGGAAGAGGTGAGTTCGGCTAAGTCTTTGACGTATTGAGCCTCTTTCTCCATCATTTCATGATTTATGATCTTCCCCAATAACTCACCGGGAGTCATTTTGTGAAATCCGGGGCTTTCTCTAATCATTGAGCAAAGTGTGACATTTCCTGGCATGAAGGCTATAATCATTCTTTTGACCACCTCGTGATCCGTCCATTTCTTACTTCACACGAATTTTGTTGATGAGTGCCTTCATCCGGTTGTACATGCCTTGAGCTGATTCGCCTTCTTCAATAGCAAATCTCCCCAACTCTCCTTCAAGCATCTCAATTTTAGCTTCACGAACTGACCTATTTCCTTCGTGAGCTGTCTTAAGTGTATCCCAGATTTCTTTTGCACTTTCTAATCCATCGATCTTGGTGAATTCCTCTCTGCTTAGTGATGATGTGATCACCGTGACGGCTTGTGCGTTTCTGTGAATCTCCTGTTCTTGTTCTGGAGTGAGTTCCTCATTCGTGTCCGGGATATCTATGCCTGTGCAAACAATGTGCCATAGACTAGGATTCAGAGATATTAGATGTATTTTCATGTTGTACTTCCACATGGTGCAGTCACTTCCGTCAAACTGTGGAGGCTTTCCCATAGGAATAGAGAGATAGTGATTGTTTGAATTGAGACGGTTGGAGTTGTAAGGATATCGGGAGTAGTCGTGATGACCACTTCTAGTCGTGTTCTCTTCTTCTTTTCCTTTTTGTGTCACCAGTTTCTTTCTCAAGAGTGCCTTTAGCTGTCGCACTTCTTCATCATCATGTGGGCTTTCTTTCAGCACATCGAAGGCTTTAGCTTCTTTTTCCTCCTCATTGATGTTCATCTTCGGGATATCGTTGTTCTTATCAGAGTCCATTGATCTCTCCGAGATGTGAGTCTCGTTGACAGAGAACCTTGCTCCGATACCAATTGAATGTGGCCTAGAGGGGGGGTGAATAGGCCTTGAAAATTTCCTGCACACTTAATAGAGTCATCAAAAACTTGTTTGACCGGACTTGTCCGGTTGTGTGGGCGGACTAGTCCGGTGTGCTGAAATATGTGAATTGATTAAATGTTATTTGGGAAACTAGATTCTTTTAGCAGCGGAAATGAGAACAACAAATACTTTGATTTAAGATTATTGTAAGAATGCACGTGAAAACTTATAAGCAACTTAAATTGATGTTTAGCAATCAAGTGATCTAATGAACAAAATGTAAAAGAAATAAGGCACAAGAGACAAGAATTTTTACCGAGGTTCGATCTCACCACGAGATCTACATCCTCGTTGAGGAAGCTCACATAGAGCCGGGTCTCCAACCCTTTCCCTCTTCAAGTCACCACACAGGCCGACTTGATTCCACTAGCACGGGAAATCACCGAGTTTGTGGGGCAACCTCACACGTTGAGGGCTCCCACGAGAATTACAATGAAAGAAGCGATCAAATACACATGAAAATGTTACAATGCAGAATATGAGTGTAGAAAGATCAAACCCCAAGAGCTCGCAACGAAGGAACGACGATCTCCCAATCCTGAATCCAAGTGTTCAATTGATTTTACTCTTTTTGCACTTTAGATGTGTGGGTGTAAGACCTATGTGTGCTGAATACATTGGCTTGTAGTGAATACACTTGGCTTTGATGATAAAAGTTTTAAATATCACCAAAACACCTTTTTATCAAGGTCCGACTCTAGCTCCGAGCTACAGCAAGGTCCGACGATAGGTCCGACTTGTTTTTGAGTAGCTCCGGCTACGTTAGAAACTAGGTCTGACTTCTTGGTAAGGTCCGACTAGCTTTGGTTAGCTCCGGTGAGTTTTATCTTTAGCTCTGGCATGTCTTTGATAGCTCCGGCATATATTTGATAGCTCCGACATATATTTGATAGCTCCGACATGTTTTTGCTAAGCTCCGACGTACTTTATCTAGCTCCGGTTTTAGGGTTGACTAGTTCCGACTAGTTTTGGTAAGCTCCGGATCTAGGATCTACTAGTGTTGGTAAGCTCCGGATCTAGGATCTACTAGTGTTGATAAGCTCCGGATCCAGGATCTACTAGTTTTTGGTAAGCTCCGACGCTAGGTTCTACTAGCTTTTGTTAGCTCCGGCTCAAGCTCCGGGTTGCTCTGGCAAGGACCGGAACTTGACCGCAGTGCTTCTGCTTTGCATTTGCAATGTTTTGTACTTGCTCTACATGATTGGAAAGATTGCTTAGTATTCATTTGCTAATTTTTTGGTGCGTTTTGGATGATATGGTTGATATCGTTTCTACTGTGGTTTTGCAACATGCTTATGTGAGGTTCTCACGTAAGGTGTTGTGTTCGGAACTAACGTGAGTCAAGTCGAGGACTTGGGCTCGTATGGATTGTTTGTTTGTTCATGTGCAGGTGTTGCTTGAGTTCAAGTCATGGCTGGTGACAGGATCCATTGGACTAGTCTCAGAAGGAGATGAGGTTCCAACAACCAAGTTCGGGAGGAACTGTGGTTGAGCGGGTCAGGTGGTCGCGCAGGATGATTGAATCAAGGGCAGTGCATATGAAGGTCGAAGGAAGGTGTTCGCACGTATGCATGAGGTGCATGACGTGGCAATATGCTTCTAGATATGGATTATGGAAGGAAGATTTGATCGGAAGGATTGGATCGTATCGGTTGAAGACTTAGGCTGCTAGCTGAGTCGGTTATGGCTCGGTATGGAAAGTATCGAGTTGGTTATGTTAGGATTTCGTGTGTGTCACGAATTTGAGTTGTTTAGGAATGTGGGATACATTCCTAAGGTATTTGGAAGTCTTAAGATTGCTTCTATTTGCGTATAGAAGAATCTTGAGCAGTTATGGAAAGTTAGGATTCGTGATCTGAGTAGGATTGGAGTCCTAGTTGAAATTGGGATGGCCTAAAAGCTGGTTATATAAGCAAGGGAAGGCCAAAGCTCGATATAGACGACTTTGGGGCTGTTCCTCTTGTGTTCTATTGAATAAAATTCGTAGTCTGAAGGAACTTTTGTGCCTTGTTCGTCCGACTTGTTCCAGACAAGTTTTACTCGTCGAGTTTCTGGACAGCACTACCTTTCGTCGGTGGTTTTATCATAACTCGAGTTTTACTGATCCAATTGACGTGATTCTTTTTGGGTTGTCTTCACAACTTGATCATATATCATCGGTCAAAATTTCACAGTCATTGGATTTGTGGTTTCTGAGCTACACGAGTTTCTTTGCAGCATTCCAGAAACTGTTTTTCTCGGGTAGGTCAGATTGACCATAGTCTGATCTTTTGATCATAACTTGAGTTTTCCTCGATGGATTTGAGTGATTCTTTCCGTGTTGTCTTCGTGACTTGATTCTCTCTGATATCTATCACTTTTTGTCACGGTGAAACACGTTTAGATTAGTATCACACACGATTTCTTCAACAAATCGTTTTTCTGCTGAAGGGTTTGGGGTTTAATTGTTTCCGCTGCGTAAGATTTTTAAATCTACCATTCACCCCCCCTCTGGTAGCTTTTCACGTGCTCTTCGATCCTACAATTGGTATCAGAGCCACGGTGCTCTAATCTTGGTGATTTGCACGTGTTTTTGACTAATCATCATGGAGAAGTACTCCGCCAAACCTTGTGTGTTTGCTGGTATTGATTTCCAGGTTTGGAAGGCACGCATGGAGGCGTTCATCCAGGCACAAGGCTTTGCAATATGGGAGAAGGTGTATAAGCCTTATGAAGTGCCACCCAATGATCATGTCATGGCCACAAACCTACGGGACGTCGACAACAACAACAAAGCCCGAAACTTGATCATCCAAGGACTCACTCAGAGCGACTTTGATCGTGTCGCGCACCTCCGATCAGCATACGATGTTTGGAGAGCTCTCTGTGATTACCATGAAGGCTCCAACACAATCAAGGAGGTAAAACAGGATATGTTCAAAAAGGAATATATGCGTTTTGAGATGCAACCTGGTGAGTCTATCGATGACCTCTTTGCTCATTTCAATAAAATTCTCAGCAACTTGCGTAGCGTGAATGTTAATTTTTCAGATGCTGAAAATGCTAGACAACTCCTTAGTGCATTAGACATGTCAATTTGGGAGATGAAAGTAACGTCTATACGTGAATCAACTGTCATGAGTTCTCTTACATTAGATGTACTCTATTCTAAACTAAAAACTCATGAAATTGACATCCTAGCAAGTAAGAACCCAAACAAGTCTATTGCATTTGTCTCACAACGTGATATGTCTAGCTCCGGCCAATCATCATCTTGCAATACTCTTGCTTTGTTGTCCTCACAAACCCTGGAGCAGATCGAAGAATTTCCAGAAGAGGAGTTGGCACTCATCTCTACTAGATTCTCAAAAGCATTGCAAAATGTGAGAACTAGAAGGAGAGGAAGCTCCAGACCTCAACGCTGTTTTGAATGTGGTAAAACAGGACACTTTCGTACAGAATGCCCTAACCTTTCAGGTCCGACCACCCGGGAAGAAAAACAAAGCAAGGTCCGGACCTCCTCTGGAAATTCCAACAAGAAGAAGAAAGGTACCATAGGACGCAAGATGATCAACAACTTCATTACCGCACTTCAAGAGCTCAGTTCAAGTGACATAGACTTTGAAAGTGATGAAGAGAATGATGACTTGGCCAACATATGTTTCATGGCGGGCAAAACAAAATCAAGATCAAGTCGGGAGGAAGCAGAACACAACAGTGATGATGATGAGGTATGTTCAACCTGTAATGAAATGTGTGATGCTATTTCCGGTGCCACTGTTATTGTCAAGAAAAAGGACAAAAAGCTTAGGGACAATGCTGCTAAAATTGAATCACTAGAATCTGAAATTAACCGTTTAAAAACCTTGATTCCTAGTGATGATGCATGTCCCTCATGTGACTTGATCTATGAACAATTGTCCTCCCTAAGAAGTGTACATTCCTCCACTCTAGACAGACTTGATGAAGAAATTGAAAAGAACAAAAAGCTTGCTGCACTTAATGATAAAAACTTAAAAGATGCTTCTTGTTCTACAGATGATTTGCATTGTTCTGCATGTGAAAATCTTGATAAGAAACTAAAAGATGCAATGAATGAAATTACCATTCTGAACAATGCTTTACGATCTCATGAAGTTAAAAATTGTTCCAATTGCAAACTAAAAGGAAAAACTTCATGTGCAAACTGCCTAGACTTGTCTAAGAAACTTGATGACATGAATAGGACACTAGGTCAGTTTTGTAATGGGAATAAGAATCTAAACTTGCTGCTGAACTCTTCCAAGTCTTGCAAAGATAAAACTGGTTTAGGTTTTGATTCTCATTCTATGCTAAGGCACATCCAACCAAAATTGTAAAGTCATTAGGAAGTGGTTTGACTCAAACAGTTCCTAAACAAAAAGGAGTGGTTTTCAAATCTGCAGGAGTGATGCCTCATTCGGTTTTAAATAAAAATATTGCTTGCTCATCTAGACATGAACACAAAGATAAATTTCATTGTACCTTCTGTGGTAGAGATGGTCATGTCATAGATTTTTGTTATAGACTAGCTAAACAACAAAAAAGGAAAGAAAAATTGCTAGATCTTATAACTTTCATGCAATTAGAAAAACACAACCTGCTTTAGTGAGTCAGAAATTTGAAAGGGTAGCTTCCGGACCTTCTGGTAAGAAATCCGCAAAAGTAGCTCCGATAGTTCCGATAGCTCCGAGAGCTACCGGATCTTCTGTTGTTCCCTCCGGAGCTTCAGTTTTTGCCTCCGGACCTTCTGCTTTTACCTCCGGAGCTACTGGTTTTCACTCTAAACAAGTAACAACTTCTAAATCAACTGTTAAGAACAGAAAACCTCAATCTTTGACTCATAAACCTGCTGTTTTGTCTCAGCTTTCGCGTGTTTTTCCTACTGCACGTCGTGTGACTCAGTACTGGATACCTAAATGCCTTTTGACTAACCCCAGTATTGAGTCATCGACGTATTTTGCTTCTATGTAGGTTACACGTTTGAGGAAGGAGAACATTTGGATTGTGGATTCAGGTTGCTCACGCCACATGACCGGTAACAAAGATTGGTTCTCCTCCCTCTCTTTTGTGTCTCATGTAGAGAATGTTACTTTTGCCGATAATTCTTCAACTCCTATAATTGCTAAGGGTTCGGTTAAAGTGAATGATCACTACACTTTGAAAAATGTGGCACTTGTCAAAAATTTGAAATACAACTTGCTTTCTGTTTCACAATTTCTAGATGAAAATCTAGAAATTATGTTCAATAAAAACTGCTGCAAAGTTGTAGGTTCAAATAGTGAGCTTATATTTAACATGTCTCGGTTTGGAAGAGTTTTTAAAGCTGATTTTGATATGTCTTCCTCTAAGCACAGGTGTCTAGTTGCTAATGATTCAAAGGACTTATATTTTTGGCATCGTAGACTTGGTCACGTAGGCTTTGATCACCTAACGCGTGTTAGTGCTCTTGATCGCATACGTGGGCTGCCTAAGCTTAAAGGGGACAAAGAAATTGTGTGCTATTCTTGTAGACATGCTAAGATGGTTGCAGGTTCACATATTCCTCTCACAATGATCATGACAACTGAACCATGTCAACTTTTGCATCTGGACACCATAGGACCTTCACGTGTTCAATCCTTCGGAGATAAATGGTATGCTCTTGTTATTGTTGATGATTATTCTAGATATTCTTGGGTGTATTTTATGGCGTCTAAGAATGAAGTTTTTAGTCACTTTAGAACTTTATTTCTTAGATTATCAATTGATCACCTAGGATCATTAAAAGCAATTAGAAGTGATAATGGAACTGAATTTCAAAATAGAATAGTTCATCAATTTTCTTCACCATATGTACCTCAACAAAACGGTGTTGTAGAAAGAAAGAACAGAACCTTAGTTGAGATGGCTAGGACTATGCTTGATGAATATCAAACTCCTAGGAAATTTTGGGCTGATGCATTAGCAACCGCTTGTTATGTCTCAAATCGTGTTTTCTTGCGTGCTAAGCTAGGTAAAACACCATATGAGCTCCGGTTTGGACATAGGCCTAGTGTTACACACTTTCGGGTCTTTGGTTGCAAATGCTTTGTTAAGAAACATGGTAATCTTGATAAATTTGAACCTAGATCCATTGATGGCATGTTTCTTGGTTATCCATCTCATACTAGAGGCTACCGTGTGCTTTTACTTGACACTAACAAAATTGTAGAGACTTGTGAAGTGTCTTTTGATGAAGATAGCCCAGGTACTAGCTCTGGTGTTGCAGGACCAGATCCATATCCTCAGGGGGAGGGTATTTTCGAAGATGAAGAAGAGCCGGTGATACCGCCTGGTAGTTCCGAAGCTGACATGTGTCCAGCTTCGGACATTGAACAAGCTCCGGCTATCCCATCTGCTGGTCCTGATCATCCAGAAGTCACAAGCTCATCAATCTACGATGAACCTAATGAAGAAGAAGCTTGTGAGATATCTGTTCCCCTACGTTTTTACAAAGATCATCCCCCACAACAGATGATTGGAAGCTTGCACGAACAAGTCACACGGTCCAGGTTTTGCGATCTAAACTCTCATGCTCATTCTGCTTTTGTTGCTTCTTTTGAACCCAAAGATATATCACACGCACTCACTAATGAATCTTGGATTATTGCCATGCAAGAAGAGTTAGAAAATTTTGAAAGAAATAATGTTTGGAAACTTGTACCTCAACCTCAAGGTCACACTTTAATTGGAACTAAATGGGTATTTAAAAATAAACAAAGTGAGGATGGGGTTGTGGTTAGGAATAAGGCTAGGTTGGTTGCTCAAGGTTTCACTCAAGTTGAAGGTCTAGATTTTGATGAAACTTTTGCTCCTGTCGCTAGATTAGAAGCCATAAGAATTTTGTTAGCTTTTGCAGCATCTAAAGGTTTTAAGCTATATCAAATGGATGTTAAAAGTGCTTTTCTTAATGGCTACATAGATGAGGAGGTTTATGTCAAACAACCACCAGGTTTTGAAAATCCAGATTTTCCTAATCATGTTTACAAACTGTCCAAAGCCTTATACGGTCTCAAACAAGCCCCTAGAGCATGGTATGATAGGTTAAAAACATTCTTACTTGAAAAGGGCTTTACCATGGGCAAGGTTGATAAAACTCTTTTTGTGCTTAAGCATGGCAATGACTCATTATTCGTTCAAGTGCATGTGGATGATATTATCTTTGGTTGTGCTTCTCATGATCTTGTGTCCAAGTTTTCAGCAATGATGAGTTCCGAATTTGAAATGAGTATGATGGGAGAACTCACTTACTTTTTGGGGCTGCAAATCAAACAAACCAAGGAGGGTACCTTTGTGCATCAAACGAAGTATACCAAGGATCTCCTAAGGCGCTTCAACATAGACAAAAGCAAGCCTCTTTGGACACCAATGGGAACAGCAACAACACTTGAACTTGATGAAATGGTGAACCCGTGGATCAAAAAGAATATAGAAGTATGATCGGATCACTTTTGTACCTCACGGCATCAAGACCGGACATACAATTCAGCGTATGTCTTTGTGCACGGTTTCAAGCTTCCCCACGTGTTTCACATCGTCAAGCCGTAAAAAGGATTCTCAGGTACTTACATGGAACCCAAGAATTTGGCATTTTTCTTCCTTCTTCCTCAACCGTTACTTTGAAAGCTTTTTCGGATGCTGATTTTGGGGGTTGTAGGATTAATAGGAAAAGTACTTCCGGTGCTTGTCATTTTCTTGTTAATTCTCTTGTTGCTTGGTCCTCTAGAAAACAAAGTTCAGTTGCACAATCTACAGCCGAATCTGAATATGTAGCTGCTGCTAGTGCTTGCTCACAAATTCTTTGGATTGTTCAAACACTTAAGGAATATGGGGTTGATCTAGATAGTGTTCCACTATTTTGTGATAACACTAGTGCTATTTGCATTGCCAAAAACCCCGTGCAACATTCTAGAACTAAGCACATTGATATTAGGTATCACTTTCTCCGAGGTAATGTTGAAAAAGGAAACATTGTGCTTCACCATGTAGATACCGAACAACAATTGACTGACATTTTTACAAAACCTTTGGATTTCACTCGTTTTTGTTACATTCGTAGTGAAATAGGGATTATGCATCCTCATGTATTAAATTGAGGGGGAGTTTTTGAAACTTGGGTAGTCTATGTATGAATCTGAAATTAAAATAATATGAGCATAGTATTTCATACATATATGACTTTGTGATTCCTTTTACATGCTGAAAGTTCTTACTACATTACTCGTGTTATACATTTTGTAGTTTTTGCCATGTCTAGTAATTGGAATAATTACTTACACTAAATCTGGTCATGGTCAAACTTTCTTGCTGTTTTGAACTTGTTGCATGCTCACAAATGCTTTTAATCATCAAGAATTTATCAAGTAATCAACTCACATGTTGAGTTTTTATGAACAAATATAAGTTGAGAAAAGATCAAGAGAATATGCATGCATCGCACTTCTTCTTTTGAGATGGCTTGTCATTGCACTTAGATATGAACTTGGAAGAAGTTGTGTATGACTAAAACCATGTCTTTAAGCTTCTGATTGTCAAATGACATAGGCTTGGCTTGGTTGGTTAGAATAAGGCAGATGAGCATATAATCTCTTGCAAATATCATATGATCTAAAATTATGACTTGAAAATAATAAAATGCAGCAACAAGTATCATGCTTTCAGGTTTTGAAATAGTTGAGTTTGTGAGATCCTGATCTGCTAAAATTGAAAATCACACTTGATCTCTAGCATGGCTTACACTACTTTATGTATCTCATTGATGTGATAGTGTAAGTTACTTGATAGTATGACTTGGATGAGCTTTGTTTATATGTATATGTTATAATATGCTCATAACAACTAAAGAGGGAGAGATAATTTGTTTATATCTCATAACAAATAAAATTTCTCTTTTACCTTGCTGAATATATTGTCAAAGGGGGAGAGATTAATCACACATTCAAAAAGGAAGAGATAAGCATGAAGAGAATATGTGCATAAGGAGAGTTAATAAAGGGGGAGAGATAATATGGGATAATTTTTTTTCTTCTCATTTTATTTTTGATTTAAAAAAAGGGGAGAAATTGTTTTCAAAACTTTTATTTGAATAAGTCAATTTTCGGATTTAAATGGTGTTGCCAATGCATTCATCAAGGGGGAGATTGTAAGACCTATGTGTGCTGAATACATTGGCTTGTAGTGAATACACTTGGCTTTGATGATAAACGTTTTAAATATCACCAAAACACCTTTTTATCAAGGTCCGACTCTAGCTCCGAGCTACAGCAAGGTCCGACGATAGGTCCGGCTTGTTTTTGAGTAGCTCCGGCTACGTTAGAAACTAGGTCCGACTAGCTTTGGTTAGCTCCGGTGAGTTTTATCTTTAGCTCCAGCATGTCTTTGATAGCTCCGGCATATATTTGATAGCTCCAACATATATTTGATAGCTTCGACATGTTTTTGCTAAGCTCCGACGTACTTTATCTAGCTCCGGTTTTAGGGTTAACTAGTTCCGACTAGTTTTGGTAAGCTCCGGATCTAGGATCTACTAGTGTTGGTAAGCTCCGGATCTAGGATCTACTAGTGTTGATAAGCTCCGGATCCAGGATCTACTAGTTTTTGGTAAGCTCCGGCGCTAGGTTCTACTAGCTTTTGTTAGCTCTGGCTCAAGCTCCGGGTTGCTCTGGCAAGGACCGGAACTTGACCGCAGTGCTTCTGCTTTGCATTTGCAATGTTTCGTACTTTCTCTACATGATTGGAAAGATTGCTTAGTATTCATTTGCTAAGTTTTTGGTGCATTTTGGATGATATGGTTGATATTGTTTCTACTGTGGTTTTGCAACATGCTTATGTGAGGTTCTCACGTAAGGTGTTGTGTTCGGAACTAACGTGAGTCAAGTCGAGGACTTGGGCTCATATGGATTGTTTGTTTGTTCATGTGCAGGTGTTTCTTGAGTTCAAGTCATGGCTGGTGACAGGATCCATTGGACTAGTCTCAGAAGGAGATGAGGTTCCAACAACCAAGTTCGGGAGGAACTGTGGTTGAGCGGGTCAGGAGGTCGCGCAGGATGATTGAATCAAGGGCAGTGCATATGAAGGTCGAAGGAAGGTGTTCGCACGTATGCATGAGGTGCATGACGTGGCAATATGCTTCTAGAGACGGATTATGGAAGGAAGATCTGATCGGAAGGATTGGATCGTATCGGTTGAAGACTTAGGCTGCTAGCTGAGTCGGTTATGGCTCGATATGGAAAGTATCGAGTTGGTTATGTTAGGATTTCGTGTGTGTCACGAATTTGAGTTGTTTAGGAATGTGGGATACATTCCTAAGGTGTTTGGAAGTCTTAAGGTTGCTTCTATCTGCGTATAGAAGAATCTTGAGCAGTTATGGAAAGTTAGGATTCGTGATCTGAGTAGGATTGGAGTCCTAGTTGAGATTGGGATGGCCTAAGGGCTGGTTATATAAGCAAGGGAAGGCAAAAGCTCGATATAGACGACTTTGGGGCTGTTCCTCTTGTGTTCTATTGAATAAAATTCGTAGTCTGAAGGAACTTTTGTGACTTGTTCGTCCGACTTGTTCCAGACAAGTTTTACTCGTCGAGTTTCTGGACAGCACTACCTTTCGTCGGTGGTTTTATCATAACTCGAGTTTTACTGATCCAATTGACGTGATTATTTTTGGGTTGTCTTCACAACTTTATCATATATCATCGGTCAAAATTTCACAGTCATTGGATTTGTGGTTTCTGAGCTACACGAGTTTCATTGCAGCATTCCAGAAACTGTTTTTCTCGGGTAGGTCAGATTGACCATAGTCTGATCTTTTGATCATAACTTGAGTTTTCCTCGACGGATTTGAGTGATTCTTTCCGTGTTGTCTTCGTGACTTGATTCTCTCTAATATCTATCACTTTTGTCACAGTGAAACACGTTTAGATTAGTCTCACACACTTCAACAGATCGTTTTTCTGCCGAAGGGTTTGGGGTTTAATTGTTTCCGCTGCGTAAGATTTTTAAATCTACCATTCACCCCCCCTGGTAGCTTGTCACGTGCTCTTTGATCCTACAGTGGGGAGATGTGTTTTGGGCTCTTGGGACAAGGTGGTGGCGCTAGGATTTGTATTTTCAGCATTGTTCGACGTGTGTTTCTTGAGGAAGGCCGTGGATCCTCTTTTTATGGGGTTTCCAAAAAATTACCGTTGTAAAACCCTAATACTGGACTAGTCTGGTGCAAGTTCGGACTTGTACGGTCCCAGTGCAACTCGATGTCCAGAATGTTTGGCGGACAAGTCTGGTTGGAAACGGACTTGTCCGGCCCTATGTGAGGATAGACTCTAGAAAGTCTGGCGGACTAGTCCGGTTGGAAAACGAACTTGTCCAGACCTATGTGAAGATGGAATCCAGAAAGTCCGACGGACTAGTTCGGTTGGAAAACGGACTTGTTCGGCCCTATGTGAAGATGGACTCCAGAAAGTCTGGCGGACTAGTCGGGTCCATGATCGGACTAGTCCGGTGCACTGTGAGATGTTAGGTTAATTTTAAAACCCTTACCACTGCTCAAGGTCGTGAGCTCTTGGAGTGTGTCTTTCATACACACCCTATACATTTAAAATCTAATTTGTTCTTCTAAATTCCATCAAAGTATTCCTCTTTGGACACCACTCCATTTTTCACCTTTTTGCGTGCACCGAGCTATTTCACTTTGTTTGTCCTGCAATCATCTCGATAGTTTCATTAGGATCTCATATGTTCGTCATCAATTAGCCAAAACCCACAAGGGATATCCTGGATGCTATTACACCCGAGCCCATTCGTCATTGATGAGGTCATCTATGATTCAGGTCCAGAGGTAGTTTCCATCCAAACATTGTGAAGGCTTACTAAATGGGGAAGTCTGCAGAGGGGGAGAACTCTTTACGCCTTCATCTGACATTGCGCTTAAAGCCCTCCATCCTTGCAATCCTTCTTCCTTCTGTACTCCAAATTGCGACGATGGACTTAGGACTTCCTTAGAGCCGAATCAAGAAGGATGAAGACTTGAAGAGAGTCCGCACCTAGATGGGGTGGTCGAGCGACTCCTTCAACAACAGGATACGTACCAGCAAGTTCTTCTTTAAGAAGGAGAACCCCAGCGAGATCATTTACTTCCTGTCGTATGCTATGGTGGGGCTCATTCCACATTTTCAAACTTCCTGCCGATGCTGCTGGACTTCTACTGTCTGCAGCATCACCACCTCGGCCCCCACTCCTTCTTTCTTGTGGCGACCTTCATCCACTTTTGCAAGATGTGGGTGGGAGTGTCACCCTGCGTAGAGATCTTCCGAACCTTCTTCACAGTCCATGCAACTGGGAAGAGCATCGAGTACCTGGGCTTCTACTACTTCATCAAGTGCAAGAACTCGCCGCTCAAGTACCCGAAGACATTTCTGTCCAGAAAATGGGACAGCTGGAAGAAAGATTGGGTGGTGATCACGGTGGAACACAACGACATGCTGGAGCTACCCGAGAGTCTCCCCAACATCGACACTGACATCTGGGAAGTGGCTTCGACACTATCAAAAGAATACAACCCAATCCTGAAAAGGATCCGTGAGTGCGTCGAGGGAGGGGTGATTCCTCTAATGGTCATTGACAATTTCTTGACAAATCAGTGGGCTCCGCTGCAGACGAGGGAATGGCCCGCTTGGGCATTTGGTGGAGAGCACGACCACAACAGTATCGAGACTAGCTTTGGGTCCAATCTCAATGAAGGAGCTTTGAAACTCCATCTTCGGAAGTTGCTGCATGGAGTCATCCGCCCTAACGATCTGACTCCTCTGGCGGATTTCCTGCCGTTAAACATGGTGCCAGAGATCTGAAATGAGATGAAGAAGAAGATGTCGGCTCTTAAAGATTTGGTCCTTGTGGACAAGCGTCAAAGCGTACCTCCACCCGAGATTGTAATCCCCGAGGCTCCTTGCTCCCACGAGAGCTCCAGAATGGCACCGCTCAGTGGTAAGGGCAAAGGTCTTGCCGCTTCCCCTCTGAAGAAGTCGACCTCCGGCAAGGGCAAGGAGAAGGCTCTTGTCGAAGTTTTGAGTCCCAAACGAAAGCTGACGTGGAGCGATGGGAGCGAAGTAAGGGAAGCTCCGGCAGAGGTGACCCCTCAAACTCAGCTTAGGCCCGTGGTGATCGTGCCTTCAGCTCCGGCTGATGCTTCGGCTCCAGCTAGGATAACACGCTGTCTCTAGTAAGTCAACTCTGACCCCGGTGCCAACTGGTGGCTCTGGGTCCAGTGTACAACCTCCGATGGCGGAGGTCTCAAAGGTGGCAGTGCCTGCTGTCGCCACAACTCCTAGTTCAGTCCCCGGAGCATCTGCCACGTCGACAACGGCAGGCGCTAGATCCCAGCACCCGAGTAAGAGGATCCATGCGGATTGGAGCGGCAATACTCTAGGGTGAGGATTGGCTCTTTTATCTTTTGTTTTGATTTTGCTCTTTGCTTTTACTTGAACTCCCAAATTTCCATTTCCAGAATGTCGAGAACGAGCACAGAGGCTCCGGGCCCTACTGCTGCTCCGGTGCCTGCTGCAGCTCTGGTGCCTTTTGTGGTTCTAGAGCCTGCATCATTTGAAGCTCCCGCCCCAGCTCCTGCCTCTTCCCTAGTGGTGGTGGCAGATGACACAACAGCTCCGGCGCCGCTGTCATGGAAACAAGCCCTGAGCCGGTGACCAGAAATCCCGTGGTAGCGCCAGACCACGTGGAGGAAGATTTTGTAGAAGCTCCGACAATTTAAGAACCTTTTGTGGAAGCTCCGGCGTCGCTACCGATGGAAGAGGAAGCTCTCAGAAGTTCTTCAATGTAAGCTCTAGAAACAGAGGCTCCAGAGGTGGTTATGTCCGAACCGAGGCCATTAGAGGATCCGTCTGTGGGTCCTTCTTCTTCGGAGCCAATGATTGAAGATCTGGCTGAGGGACCTTCTTCATCAGCCCAGGAGGTCGAACCTCCTGCAACAGGACCTTCTTCTGCCGTTTATGTTGATGATCTCCCGGAAGTTGGGCCCGGCGATGTGGAGCTATTGAATAACATTCTCTTGCCGTGGGATCTGGTTGTGATTTTGGAAGACCCAATGGAGCCTGCTGAAGCGCCTCCAGGGGGTCCGGAGCCTATCCTCCTGGCGTTCTCTATTGATAATTCTTGTTTATGTCTCGACCAGGTCCAGCTCGCCTTTGACCATAGAAGCAAGGCTCTCGAAGAAGATCTCCACACCTTAAGGCGTTGGCGCAACAGACTTCAGTTTGAGACAAAGCTGACACAGTCTAGGCTGGCTGATCAGAAGGAGTGGGTGGCCAAGGAGAAGGCTCGGATGGCGCTTTTGGACTGCGTTTTAAATGAGCGGGAGGTTGCCATCAATGCTCTCGATGAGAAAACTCAAGAGATTTTTGAGCATGCTAGGGAGAGCAATGAGGCTACTGATGATCGTCAGGACAACCTCAAAGAACTGAATCAAGTACTCCTCAAGCGTTGAGAAGCTCTTGATGAAAGGGAGGATAAACTCCAGGAGAAGGAAGAGTACTCTTAAATAGGGAGGAGGAACTTGCGCAGAGGTTGACACTGGGTGAGCAGAGTTTGGCTGACTGCGCCAAACAATTTGAGCAGTATTGCGCTCAAGAATAGGAGAGGATTTGACAGGTGGGGAAGGACGTCTCCAGAAGAGAGACTGATATCTCCACTAGGGAGGACAAGGTAAAGTCCAAGGAGAAGGACTTGGTAAAGCAGAGGAACTATGTCTACCTCCGAGAGAAAGAGCTCTGCGACCAGGAAAAGCGGATTGCTGAAAGTATTCAGCAGCACACAAAGGAAGTCGAGCGCTTCTCCAAGGAAGGTTTTGTGAAACTTTTGGCTGCCAGAAAATCACTGGAGGAACTAAAGGTTTTGAGAGCAGTTGAGTCCCAGCAAGTCTGGGGCTTCTTAGGGCATGCTAATGAAGCTCTGTGCCATTTGGTTTTAGTCTGGTATGTCCGGCTGACCCAGAGCCAGAGAAGGAGAAGGCTCTGGTGGCGTTAACCTCCGCAGGCAAGAAGCTTGACGCCGTGGGAGACATAGTCGTTGACGAGCTAAAGACAGAAGGAAGGACCCACGCCACAAACGTTGCTAAATATGTTCTAGCATGTTTCAAAAGTCGGGACCCCCAGATGTCTTTAGCTCTGGTATTCGAAGGACTCGTTGCCGAGGAGGAACAAGCCGCCAGGGCCAGTGTTTGAGATGCTGTTAAAAAGTTGCCTCGTTCTTCAATAGGAGCTCCAGTAGTTTGGACTTTTAATTTTTTGCCTTCAACTTGTAATCCTCATTTTGAATGACTGAATTCCATTTTGTATATGTCTTCAATACATTGTCCTTTATATGACTAGCCCATGATAGATGTACACAATTCGATTGCGAACATGTACCAATAGGGATTTGATAATGACTTGGGGACTTCACTTCTCGCTCGTAGCCAAAACGATAGCTCCGAGGTCTGAAGTTAACCTTCGACATCTCCAGGGACCCTTTGTTACGTCGATGGCGGCCCCCCTGGGAGTTGGCAGAGCATTGTAGCTTTGACAGCGCACCATGTAAATGCGTAGAACATCAACGACTGGCCCCTGGGGGTTGTTAGAGATTTTGAGCTTCGACAGTGCCCACTGCCAACATGTAGAGCGTTGACGGTGGGGCCCCTAGGGGTTGTTGGAGCTTTTGTAGCTTCAACGGCGCCCACTACCAACATGTAGAGTGTCGACAACGGGCCCCCTGGGGGTTGTCGGAGCTTTTGTAGCTCCAACGGCGCCCAATGTCAACACTTAGGAACATTGACCACGGGCGCCCTGGAGGTTGTCGGAGCTTGGTAGGTTTGACGGCGCCCGCTGTCAATGCTTAGGAACATCGACAACGGGCCCCCTGAGGGTTGTCGGGGCTTTTTAGCTTAGACGACTCCAACTTCCAACACATAGGGCATCGACGGCGGGGCCCCTGGGGGTTGTTGGAGCTTTTGTAGCTTCAACGGCGCCCACTGCTGACACGTAGAGCGTCGATGGCAGGCCCCCTGGGTGTTTTTGGAGCTTTTGTAGCTTCAATAGTGCCCACTGTCAATGCTTAGGAACGTCGATGGCGGACCCCCTGGGGGTTGTCGGAGCTTCGTAGGTCCGACGGCGCCCACTGTCAACGCTTAGGAATGTCGACGGCGGGCCCCTTGGGGGTGATATCTCCACCATCTTCGTTTACTTCGCCATTAATTGTTGACGTCAATGGCAGGCCCCCATGGGAGTTGTCGGAGCTTAGTATCTCTGGCAGCGTCCACCATCGCAATGAGTTTTTCATTTTTCCTGCGCATTAAAGACAAGAAAAGTTGTAAAAATTGTCCTGTCGTATATAACTTGTTTGCGACTTACTGTTCTTATTTGAATTTTAGACCCAAAGAAACTCCACATAATAACAAGTATATCGAGATAATCTCTTTAGATCTGAATGCCTTCCAGAACCGCACTACTGAGACCTGCCGAAATATATGTAGAGTGGCATACTTAGGGTGCCTTACCAGTCTAAGGCGATAGCACACTCCAGACCCGTCACTGGCTTCGGCGTTCAGGCGAGTAGACCATATAGCAATGCTAATATCCTTAAAAAGATCAACAATATAACTTGTATATCATTTGAATAACTCAGACTAAATCTAAAAAAGAATTGCACAACTTCGTTATAGACAAGAAGAAAAAGATAATAAAAGAAACGAGCCTGTACAAAATTAATGCACTTGGAGTCTGTTTTTACACAATAATGTCTTTCATTATAGGTCTTAATTACAGGGGAGACAAGGACACACTTAGGGTACAAAACCAGCCTAAGCGTGCTATTCATCTTGTTGTAACCTAGGATAGGTAAGCTACACTTAAAGTACAATGACCAAGTTAAGTGTGCTCGAACTGCCCGAACCCTCTCGGAGGGGTCCAGATGTTCTCCTTTAGGACCTACCCAACTATGTTCATATACTTTATAATTTATATCATGTGTAATTACAAACTTACCTCCATGAAACTAAACATAAAACTTACGGAGGTGCTCGAGGTTCCATTGGTTGGGAAGCGGGGTCCCATCCTCTGTAGCCAAGCAATCGCATTCGGGGTGGGCAACATTGATCACTCGGAAGGGACCTTCCCAGCTGAGGGAGAGTTTATTCATCCCTTCTCGAGTTAGTATTCTCCGCAGCACCATATCGCCTTCTTCAAGCTGTTGGTCGTGCACATGCCTTTGATGATAGCGCTGGAGCGCCTGGCGATATCGTGCATTACAAATAGGTGCTTGGCAGCTTCCATAGTCGATGAGGTGTAGGTCTTCACGCCGGAGCTTGTCCTGCACTGCTTTGTCGAAGGTCCGGACCCGAACTGATCCCATGGTGATTTCCGAAAAAAGGACCACTTCAGCTCCGTACACCAGGAAGAAGGGTGTCTCTCCAGTTGACCGGTTAGGTGTTGTCCTGCTCTCCCATAATGCAGACGAAAGCTCCTCTATCCAGTTGGCTCCATGTTTCTTCAGACACTCATATGTGTGCGTCTTGAGTCCTTTCAATATCTCTGCATTTGCTCTCTCGGATTGGCCATTACTTGCCGGGTGAGCTACTGATGCGTAGCTAGCTTGTATGCTGAGGTCTTCGCAATACTGTTGGAATGTTGCACTTGTGAGTTGAGTTCCGTTGTCTGATATGACTCTGTTCGGAACTCCAAATCGATATACTATGGACTTCAAGAACTTTATAGAACATTGCTTGTTAATTGTCACAACTGGAGTAGCTTTCATCCACTTAGTGAAATTGTCGATGGCGACGTGCAGGAACCTGTAACCTCTGACGACTTTTGGGAAATGTCCCAAAATGTCCATCCCCACACATCGAATGGCCTAGTAGGAGGTATCATTTGCAGTGACTGAGCCGGTGTGTGATTTTTTTTGCGTGAAACTGGCACGCTTCACACTTTTTTACCAGCTCAACTGCATCCTGGAGTGCTGTAGGCCAGTAAAAGCCATGTCGAAAGGCTTTACCAACCCACGTGCGCGAAGACGCGTGATTCCTACACTCGCCTCCATGGATTTCTACAAGGAGCTCGCGGCCTTCTTTCCGGGCAATGCACCATATTAGAACGTCATTGGCACCACGTCAGTAGAGATCCCCTTCTACCAGCACGTATCTTTTAGCCAATCTGACGATTAGGTCACCAGATGCACCGTTTTTAGGAAGTATGTTGTCTTTTAAGTAGCTCCTACTCTCTGAGATCCAAGCATCAAAGCTAACTTGAGCTTCTGGATCTTGCGTGCTAGGTTGCTCGGAGCTTCCTGAAGAACCTACGATCCTTGGTGGGTGCCATGGTAACAGGGCCACCGGGACCGCCAGCATCGCGGTGCTGGTCTCGCCCCCTTCACTCGGTTCGGCAGGCTGAGCGGTAGGTCTTGATAATCTCCTGACAAAAATTCCCTCGGGAGCTTGAGCTCCGGTCGAGGCTTTTGTCGAGAGTTCATCATCTTCAGCGTTGTTGATACGATTGACATGGCAGAGGTCCAGGACATGGAAGTCCTTCTGGAGCTTTTGGACTTCAAAGAGGTAAGCAGGAAGTTGAGGGTTGTTGTAGCTGCATTCACCTTTGACTTGCTTTATGATGAGTTGCAAGTCGCCCTTCACCATTAATTGCATGATGCCATATGATAGTGTGACATTGATTCTGTAGATGAGAGCTTCATACTCCGCAATGTTGTTAGTTGCCTTGAAGTCAATGTGTACCATGTACTTGACCTTCTCCCTGGTCGGAGCGAGGAGAAGAATTCCATCTCCGGCCCCCTGCTTCTGCACGGAGCCATCGAAGTAGAGGGTTCAGTGAAGCTCGGTGAAGATCGGGACCTTGGGTTCCAGCTTCTTCTCACTGTGGCCCCCTAGATTTGATGAAGAAGGGGTCCACTCCGTCGTGAAGTCAGCCAATGCCTAACTCTTGATAGCATGTCAAGGCAAGAATTCGATATCAAACTCTGCCAGCTCCGTAGCCTACTTGGCGATGATTCCAGTAGAGTTTGGATTGTGCAGTATAGCAAGCAGTGGATAGGAGGTTACCACTGATATCTTGTGGGCTTGGAAGTAGTGACGTAGCTTCCTTGAGGCGATAAGAACTACATAGAGCAATTTATGCACCTCAAAGTATCGAGTCTTGGCATCATGTAGTACTTTGCTAATGAAGTACACTTGGCGCTGGACAGTTCGGACCTTCTCGGAAGGTCCCGGAGCTTCTTCTTAATCAGCCCAGACCCTCCCGGAGGGGTCTGTGACATCCTGTCTCAAGGCTTAATAGGATTGATAGAATAACTCAGACCACCAAGGTATACCTTCTTTTCTGGAAGCTTACTTGCAAAGAACTTTGAGGTTAAGCGTTTTTGGCCTAGAGAAATATACGGATGGGTGACCGACTGGGAAGTTTTCCCAGGTGCGCACGAGTGAGGACAAAATGCGCAGAAAAGACTAGTGTTGGTTTGTTGGGCTAGTCTGTGATCCTAGAGAGCTGCCAGAAGTAACGACCGCTAGGCCCATAGTGGCTGGGGTGTTACAAAATGGTATCGGAGCCGACCCTCACGGTTTCACAGGTGCGTACGAGTTAGGGACGTGGGTACGTACGCATGACGCGTTGGTCCTCTAGGAGGGACACAGTATGGTATGTATGCCAATACTGAATGTATGGACGTGGCCAAGAGGGGACATTCCTGGTTTGGGAGTTGACCGACGAGGACATCGGTCTTCTAAGGGGGCTGGATTGTGACATCCTGGCTCAAGGCTTAATAGGATTGATAGAATAACTCATACCACCAAGTTATACCTTCTTTTTTTCCGAAGCTCACCTGCAAAGAACTCTGAGGTTAAGTGTGCTTGGCCCTGAGAAATTTATGGATGGGTGACCGACTGGGAAGTGTTTCTGGGTGCGCACGAGTGAGGACAAAATGCGTAAAAAGAGAATAGTATTGGTTTGTGGGGCTATTCTGTGATCCTAGAGAGCTGCCAGAAGTAACGACTACCAGGTCCGTAGTGGTTGGGGTATTAGATTGTGACATCCTGACTCAAGGCTTAATAGGATTGATAGAATACTCATACCATCAAGGTATACCTTCCTTTCTGGAATCTCACCTGCAATGAACTCTGGGGTTAAGTGTGCTTGGCCCGGAGCAATTTACGGATGGGTGATCGACCAGGATGTTTTCACGGGTGCGCACGAGTGAGGACAAACTGCGCAGAAAAGACTATTGTTGGTCCATGGGGCTAGTCTGTGATACTATAGAGCTGCCAGGAGTAACGACCGCCAGACCCGTAGTGGCTGGGGTGTTACAAAATGGTATCAGAGCCGACCCTTATGATTTACAGTGTACATACGGGTCAGGGACATGGGTACGTAGCATGACGCGTGGTTCCTCTAGGAGGGACATAGTATGGTACGTACGCCAGTACCAAATGTATGGACGTGGCCAAGAGGGGACGCTCCTGGCTTGGGAGTTGACCGACGAGGACGTCGATCTTCTAGGAGGGGTGGATTGTGACATCCTTACTTAGGGATGAATAGGATTGATAGAATACTCATACCATCAAGGTATACCTTTGTTTCCGGAAGCTCACCTGCAAAGAACTCTGGGTTAAGCGTGTTTGGCCTGGAGAAATTTACGGATCGGTGACCGACCAGGAAGTTTTCCTGGGTGCGCACGAGTGAGGACAAAATGCGCAGAAAATACTAGTGTTGGTTTGTGGGGCTAATCTGTGATACTATAGAGCTGCCAGGAGTAATGACCGCCAGGCCCGTGGTGGATGGGGTGTTACAGGGTCTGAACCTTTTTCTTGAGCTTCCCGGACCCTCCGGAGGGGTTCAAATCTTCTTCTTCAGCCATGAGAACTCCCTCGGATGAGAGAGGTTGATCTTCAGGTAACTTGCCTTTATGATCCGCGCCTGGGGGCTGGGACCCAGAATCGCTTTCAAGTAGCTCCGGACCATCACGGAGGGGCCTAGGCTCCTGAACTGTAGGTGGCTCCGGTCTCTCCACGACGAGGACCATGCTGACAACCTCCGTAGTTGCCAAAATTTAAAGCAAAAGAGGCTCACCAGGATTCGGAGCTACCAGGATTGGTAGTGTGGTGAGGAGCTGCTTGAGCTCTTGGAACGCCTTTTCTGCTTTTTCGGACCAGTGTAATGGTCCGAACTTCCTCAATAGTTTGAAGAAGGGAAGCGCCGGCTCTGCTTGTCTCGAGATGAACCGGTTGAGCGCAGTTAGACATCTAGTTAGATTTTGGACATCGTTGATGCGGGCTGGAGGCCGCATGTCTTCAATAGCCTTTACCTTCGCCGGATTTGGCTCAATTCCTCGGTGAGTCACCAAGAATCCAAGGAGTTTCCCAGAGCTAACCCTGAAGACACATTTGTCCGTGTTTATCTTAGTGCGCGTTATGCGTAGCTTGTCAAAGATGGCTTGCAGGTTGTCAAGGAGTGACTCCTTGCTCTTGACCTTCGCGACGATGTCATCGACATAGACTTCCACCAAGTCCTTAATGAGCTCTCCAAAATTTTTGTGCATGGCTCGCACAAAAGTTGAAGTGGTGTTTTTGAGAATGAAAGCCATAGTAGTATAACAATACAACCCGTCTACTGTTATGAAGGCAGTATGATCTTCATCTTCCCTAGACATTTGGATATGATAATATCTAGAGTATGCATCTAGGAAACACAATAGTTCACACCCGGAGGTGGAATCAACTATCTGATCTATTCTAGATAGTGGAAATGATTCTTTTGGACATGCCTATTCAATGTGGTGTTGTCGATCCACATCCGAAGCTTCCCGCCGGTGTTTGGTACAACAACTAGGTTTGCCAACTATCATGGATGATGACCATCCCGGATGAAACTCGCTTTGAGCAGCTTCTTGATTTCTTGTCTGATGAAGTTCTGCCGCTCAACTGATTGCTTTCCATGCTTTTGATGTACTAGACGTGCATTGTGGTATATCTTTAGACTATGCTCAATCACCTCCCTAGGGATCCCAGGCATCTGTGACGGTTGCCATGCAAACACGTCAACATTCGCCCAGAGGAAAGTGATGAGCGCGAGTTCCTATTTGTTGTCCAGACCTCGCGATATACGGGTGGTCTGGGCAGCATCAGAACCAATTTGAACGACTTTGATGGGAATGTTGGTGTTTTCGCTTGGCTACACGCGCAGTCTAGAGGTTGAGCCTCGTTGGCGAGAGCTCGGAGGTTGAACAGCTTGCTCCTTGCCAGATGCTTCCCCCTGCGCTGTTGTAAGTGCGTGGAGTTCTTCCAGCGCGGTGACTCCTGCAGTGCAATCCCTGCGAATCCAGAGAATGCCTGAAGGTGTCGGCATCTTCAACACCAAGGTAGCCGTAAGCCATAAACCTATACAGGGCTGGCCTACCTAGGATTGCGTTGAAGGGTAGGCTAATGTGCACTACGTCGAAGATCAGCTTCTCGATCCTATAATTGTCTCGAGTCCCGAAGGTCACTGGGAGTGTAATTGACCTGAGTGGACTGATAGCTCCCGGACCTACCCCGGAGAAGGGACGTGAGGGGCGAAGGTCTTAGAGTTGGAGCTGGATGTTCATGAAAGCTTCGTAGCTGAGGAGGTTGAGCACCGCACCTCCATCCACTAAGACATGATAGAGCTGGACGTTGTTAATGGTAGGAGAAACCATGAACGGCAGTTGTCCAGCTCCTATCATGTTCCTCAGATAGTCTGAGGCATGGAAAGTGATGGGAGTGTCCATCCACTTCGAATGGGGTTCTGCCTTGGCGGTGGGAGCTGTGGCAGCCATCTCCCGACGCATGGTCCTGAGGATGCGGTGGGAGGTAATATCCGAGGACCCTCCATATGTTGTATGGAGAGTCTTCCGACGCTCGTTGTCAGCACAGCCTTTAGGACCTTCTTGGGGTCTTGGAAGCCTAGCTCCAGATTAGACGAAGCTTTGTCGAACATTTACTGTCCTTCCTGCTGGCGGAAAGGATCTTCTTCTCGGCGCTTGTTGAAGCATTCACCAATGTGCTGGACCTCGCGGCAATCTTGTAGGTAGTGAGTGTACGTTTTGTGGATCGGGCACCACATATTTCGACTGCCGCTGTCTTCAGACGATGGTCGAGAATGTTTTCCGGTGCATGGCCCCTTGCCACCCGGAGCTGCAGCTGCAGCAGCAGTAGGCGTGCCGGCCGATGACTTCTTCTTGCTGTTGGACTTTTTATTCCTTTTTCCACTGTCGGGGGAAGTGGCTTCAGACTTGGAGGAGTTTTTACCAGCCTCTGGAGCTTGTTTGTAGAGTATTTCCTGGCCCTCTACAACCTTAGCACATTTGTTGGCTAGGCCGAGGAGCTCCGTGACGCTGTTGACTTCTTTTGTTGCCAACTTCTCCAACATCTTCTTATCTCTAACCCCATGTCAAAATGCGACGACGACGGAAGCGTTGGAGATAGAAGGGATTTTGTTTTATACATGAGAAAACCGTTGGATGAACGATCGCATCGACTCTCCCGATTTCTTTTGTATGACAAACAGAACACCCTCTATTCCAGGTCGGGTGTAGGAGCTCCCGAAGTTGGTGGTGAACTGGCGGCAAAGCTCCGCTCAACTGTTGATGGAGTTAGGCGGAAGACTCATGAACCAGGACCTGGCTGTCCCAGTTAGAGCCACGGGGAAGTAGCTGGCCATCACAGCCTCATTGCCTCCCGCCGCGAGAATGGCAGTGGAGTAGATCTAGAGGAACTCGACAGGGTTGACAGTCCTGTCGTACTTCTCTGGCAGATGAGGTCGGATCTTCTGTGGCCATTGAACCATGCGAAGATGCATGACCAGGGTTGAATAGCCGTAACCTACTCCCAAAAGAGAAGGGCTTTCACGAGCTTCTCACCTCTTGCGAGCGCGCTCGATAAGGACGCGGTCGTCCTATCGCCTGTATCAACGGTCGAGCTCTGACTAGAGATTATGCATCAAAAGCCTCGGCGCAGTATGAGTGCGGCGTGCCCCGGAGGGCAACGACGTTACTTGCTGAGACACAACATGTCTCTTGTGCTGTGATAGTTGAGGACCAAGTCTGCCAGACAAGGTCCTACACTTAGAAGGTGCCTGGCCTGCAGAGGGAGGCCCTTGGTTGCTAATGGCATTGGTTGCGGCTACAACCAGCTGCTCCACATGAGCGCGCCACCGCTCCATTGCACCCTATGGTGCTCCGAGCGTCGGTGGACGCTGAAGAAGATTTCGCGCTGCGTTGAGCACGTTCACACGGTTGTGCGTCGATGCTGTGACCGAAGGGAAAACACCATCCTATTGTCCGGCGTTGTTTGCCAGAGCAGGTGGTGGTGGTGGAATGACGCCCACCGGAACAACAACATCAACTGGCTGTTGCACATTGGACGGATTCCCTCCATCAAGCTGTCCAACATGGCTGTTGGACGATGCCGCAGCGGAGTTCACCATCTTGAGATCTAGAACACCCCTTCCTGGCACGCCAAATGTTGAAGTGTGCGATCGACATTTCCCCTAGTACTACTAAAGCGTAATCCGCAGAGTTTCGTATTTGGTTGGGGCGCGCTAAGATTAAGAACGAGACAGTGACACAGAGAATTTTTATGTGGTTTGGGCCAACTATGCGTAATACCCTACTCCACGGAGTGGTTGTTGATGTAGTATGCGTGTGCTTGCACCGTCTTAGTTGGCCTTCTATTCGTGCGACGCAGTCCTTTTATAGTTCAAGGACTAGTCGTTACATTATTATCCTAGCCCGACATGTGGCCTTGGCGGTCTTCAATTCTTTATACACGATATGCATATATTAAGTGTAATTAACAGGATGACAACACACCTTAATGGTGGTGTTACTTGTGTTAATAGTCCTTTGATTGTGTGTCATTAACATGGCATTAATGACACGTAATCAAGTCTTATAATGGATGTTTACTAGTCTCTTGAATGTCCGCGTCGTTAGAGATCCGTCAGTCTTCCCGTTGTAGGCTTAGGTCCGGAGGCTCGACACGTGTCAGCTCCATAGCTTCCCTTTATGGGGGGGGGGGGGGGGGCAGGTCCAGAGCTACTATACACATGGCAGCACCAGAGCTTCCCTCTACTTGGGGTTAGGTCCAGAGCCACTAGGCACGTGGCATGACCGGAGCATCCCTATGAAGGCATTACACGTGGCAGTGCCGGAGCTACCCAAACGAGGGAGGCGGGTCCAGCGCCGCGGGACATGTGGAGCCTTCGGAGGTCTTTAACTCGGACAGGTGGAACTCCATGATTTTACTTGCGCTATCGTGGGGTACCCGGTACGCAGAGTACCAACACGCATGTTTTGATCGAATAAGCAAATGCCGTTCATGAACAAGCTATGATTTAGTTACAAGAATAGGGAGGTGCTACCAATTTCCATGGAGAACACCGCAATGGACGGAAATTGTGTGTTACTCATGCCGTTTTCGTTGATAAGTTGTTTATTTGATGGCCTGTTACTAGAATTCAATCAAACACATTCACATCGCAGAATCTTTTATAGGATGGTGTCACGCACTGCGACATCGCATTGCATATCACGATATCACCAAGACTTAGAGAATAATACACTAAACAAGTTTATTCTAAATGGTTCAGTTTGCAAATGAGTATAAGGTGCAGGGGAAAATATGATTGATACATGATATGACACTCCATAATGTCGTGTGGATGCATAAGTGATATGTTCAGCATATAGAACGCATCACACTAGCAACACACAAACAATCTTCACGGTGTTACGGGCTCCCATTGCACTACCCATCCTTTGGGTGGTGATGCCACCACAAGAGACCACCCAGCATAGATTTCTTCATCTATAATCACATCTGAAAACAAGGTTAAAAACTAAGAGTCATAAGGACTCGACATAGCTTACCCGTTAAAATAAAATACTAGACCTCTTGTCAACGTGTAATGGATCATAGACATAGTAAGAGGATTATTTTCATAAAAAATACTAATTTGTGAAGCCTTCCTTTACATATTTTATTGTCATGTTATTTGTTCATATAATAGTAAGCTTTAGTTTGCAACTATGAGTAAGCATAAAAGAGTTTAATTTTATATATTCTATTTGAAATATTATAGTCAAATAATAGCTTTGTTGACCTTATGAAATCCTTAGAACTTGTAACCTTTATCTTAATAGGCCATAAGGCCTCGTTGGTGTTGGTGAGCTGCGGATACTGGAGAGGCACCCTGCTGCCCCTTAAAGACAAATGAATGATGATGGCTCCATACCTGTTGCTACAGCTGCGCCGACTTGGTTGTGTGTGCTTTTGACCACCAGATAATGTTGGTCTGCCTATATGCTCATCTTCGCTGCCAAGCGCCTTCACTCAACGCCACATAAAACCTGCCACCAGTCTTCAATTACTGATCCTTACTAGTCCGGCTATGATACCATTTGTTGGGTTTCAAGATCACATACATACAAACAACATAGGAAAGACAAAACAAACACTCAGATAGGAGATGAACAAGCGCTAGGAATCTTGTTTTTCACTGTTACAGTCTATGACAGATTTGTGAGCAAAATACAACCATTGCTTACAGAGTCATACACCACATATTTTTAGAGCACAACGCATTGCCTGTCTTGTTGTTACTATGATCCGAAAGAACCAACACTTCCCACTGTATGCACCACTAGTGGCAACAGGGCTTCGTGCTATACACTCCTAACTGAGTAACTGACTCCACAACACACAGTCACAGCAAGCAAACGTACATACCTGACCAAAGATACAAATGTATGTGCTAAACACACTATGACTCGACAGAAACAGGACAACCAGCCACAACATGAACTAGCACGTCTCAGGCTTTAACAAGTTCGTACACTGACATTTCTTTTGAACTCACCTTATAGCAACAATATTAACTTAAACAAACATGCACCACTCAATGTCCCACTGTTCTAGTGACGCGTGCTTCGTACCGGACTTGGACTGTAGCTAGAGCCAAGCGGGAGACGTAGGTGGAGCTATCTCACAGAAGCATGCGCATGCGTGCCTTGAGATTCGACAAAGTGGAGGTGGTCAGGGCGAGGCCAGGACCTCAGCCAGGTGTCGGCCTCATGCACAAACTCTGGTGCCACACCACTGTCGCCGTCGGGCTTCTGGGACGACAGAGGAGAAAGACCCGGTTGCGCTTAAACTGGCTGCAATGCAAGAGTGGGATGCAGCACTACTGATTGGCCACATGTGTGCCCATAATGACTTTGAGGAGGGGGAGACACGGATGAGAAAGCAGTCATACAGATGGACATGAGCGATGAAGATGAGGTTACTTCATCCTACTGCCCGCTGTCCACCCATCCCCAGCGTTAAACCCTGCTATGAGTAGGCGATGGGAAATAATAGTTTACCAGGCTGCAACAATGGTTCCCAGTCCTTGTGTGCTGCACATAATCAAGCTAGTCTGTTGTTTCTAGCACAGTTTACTGTTCTGTCTTGTGTGTCCATGATTGTAGTGTCATCTTAATAATCATGCTATGATGTTTTCTGTTCTTGGATTTATGGTAGTTGTCCCTTCTTCTTCCAATACAAAAATATGAAATTACATACTACTAGAGCAGCTGGCTACTCTTGCAACAGCACCGACTCGTAGGTGCTTTCACTGAGCCACAATAGTCACGCTTGAAAGATGCTAGGGCTCTTGGATATGATTGGATTTGGATCTTTGTTGGGCCACTGCTACAATATTGTCCTTGGACTGCATCAAGGTAACAGGAAAGAGGGCTGCCAAATTAGTATTATTCCCCTATTTGCTATCTTAATTAACCTGGAAACAGTCTGACACCTCTTTGTTGAATGCCACATTGTGCAACTGATCTGGAGCAAGATTTGTGTTCATTCCAGTATGATAGGATACTAAAAAATTTTCCATTGGGCGCTGAATCCAGCACTTACTAGAGAAGCAGTCCACCATTTTCCCCTCAGAAAGAAAAAACTCACCATTTATCAAACCAGTGTACATTGAGCAGCATACTGGACCAAACTGAAGTGGAAACAAAACGGAATCACTAATGTCTAGTACACAATCTAAATAAAGATATAAAGACGAGCTCTTTAAAAATACAAAAAAATGTCAAAAAGGAGTGGATCAAATTAAGAAGATATTTACATTTTCCTCATGTTGCTCCTTGTCTTCTTCCTCTCCGTGCTCTTCCTTCTGCTCCTCTTGTCCTTCCACCTTTTTATCCTAGGCGCGGTACGCAAATGTAACAAGAGAACCAATATATTTGGACATCGGGTTCAGTGATTAAAATATAGAAAATATATTGACCATTTTTCATTCTTATATTTGATGAGATATGATATATTTTAAAATCTAGCACAAATACAAGTATGCATATGACTAATAAGATTGCTACATCCTCTGTACGAGTGGAGAAGGACAAAAGCTAATTGTGCGCTCGCATATGTACTAGTGAGCACTTGCAATTAAACGAACTTGCTCTCTTCTTATTACAACCAGAATATATAACCTGTACTAACCCAAACACAGTCCGGATGAAGAATATTCAAAAATATGAAAAGGAGCGACATAAGAACGAAACTACACAAGATGGGTGTGCCTTACCGTTTCCTCCTGCCGCTTGTTCCTCCTCGTGCTTCTTATATATAGGCATATTCCTCTTGCTGCCCTTCCTCCTCTTCATCCATCTCCTATTGCACATTGTTGTCCATGGCTTAGCTGAGCTTTTTCAAGATACCAAAACATCACCCATCACCCATCTCCCACATCATTAGAGAGAAGAGGGAGAAGGCGCCTGGGCTGGCAGGCTGTGACCCAAAGGGGTGAAGAGGTGGGCTACGGGAGAATTAAGGTTTCGGCTCAAACGAATAATTTTATTCTTTTTGTTATTCTCTTCTAACTCAAACTTGAATTCAAACAAAATGTTAGCAAGTTTTCTATATTAAACTTTCACTTAGTAGCAAACACACGTATTCAACTTGTAATAAAACATTTTTATAAAATTACTCATTATCACACAATTCTACTTCTACATATTATTTTCTTTTTATTTTATTTCTTCCTTATAAATTCTGATTTATTATTTGAATTTAAATTTCCTTGCATTTGAAAAACCGGGTGTTACAACTCTAACCCTTTAAACGGAATCTCGCCCCGAGATTCAGAAATGTTGGGCCAAATAGAGGACTAGGTTTTAGCAAATCGATAATGTCGACTGTTGGAGCCGGCAGATCTCCCTACACTGCTAAAGTGATTGGGGAGTTTGAAGTTCGGTGTGGGCGTGCGGAGATTCAAGAAGGTGAATAGGAGTTTGACACAGGAGACACAAGAGTTTACGTGGTTCGGGCCGCCTGAGCGTAATACCCTACTCCACGGGTGTGTTGGTGTTGTATTAGCAGTAAGAGCTTGTCACGTATGATCGCTTGTGAACGTCCCTGAGTGTATCGTCGGCCTGTCCTTTTATAGTACAAGGACAGGCCATTACAAGCTAGCCTGGCCCGACATGTGGCCCCGGCGGTTACTAGTATTGATACACGATTAATTGCTGTTAATGATCCTGTAACGGGCTCTGACAGTGCCGTTACTGGTGTTAAGATCGTCCGTTTAAGTGTCATTAATATGGCATTAATTACATTTAATCAGGTCTTGAAGTCCTTGGCTCTCCTTTGAAGATCCGGAGCCGTTACAATGTCTTCCGGAGGTTAGAGGCTGGCAGGTCCGACAATTGGACACGTGGCGGCTACGGAGCTTGCTGTGAGAAGCAGGTAGCTCCGGGGCTACCAGTCACGTGTCAAGTCCGGAGCTTCTCTCGGTCCGGGGTTAAGTCCGGAGGTGCCGTTTCGGTACCTGGCCCGGAGCTTCCCCATTGTGGGCGGTAGCTCCGGTTTGGCAGTACACGTGGCGACCCAGAGATTAACCATGTTGGAGAAGCAGGTCCGGTCATGTCTGACAAGTGGGCCTCCGATGGTCTTCAACCCAAGTAGATGGCTTTCCTTTGAGATATTTGTAACCTCAAGGGGTGTGCGATTTTTACGGTACCGACAGTGGCCCCCTGGACCTACCTCCGAGGAAGATCACTGGGGGGTCCATCCTTGCGACTCTTGAACTGGGTCTTCAAGGGTCTTCGGATGTGTCGTTGGCAGGGATTTACAGTTAGATCCCGCCGCATGGCGCACCTCAGGCGGCAGATGAGATCTTTGACGTGCGGATATCACGCAATTGAAGGTCGCCGGTTCCCGATATGAAAACCGTATCGGTTCCGCGCGCCCTGTCAGGCCGCCGCCTTTGGGTTTCCCGCCTCGTGATGACAACCGTTCGCCTGGGTAAGAGCCTCGACTTGATCGTCGGGGTGGTCCCGGGCCCTCTTGTCATCGGCTGGGTTGAATTCCTGAGTGGTATCTTCGACTTCCCTGCGGTTTCCATCCAAGCGTTGCGAGGGCTTACTTAAGAAGGAAAGCGCGCACCATCGGGAGTTCTTTATGCCTCTCATCTGATCTTGCGCTAAAACTCCTGACTCGTACTTCGCTCCTCTTCTCTTGCCTAGCTGTGCCGCGATGGAGTTGGGTCTACGCGAGAGTCGCTTGAAGACCGACAACGATTTGGAGAAGGTCCGGGCCCTCATGGGGTGGTCCTCGGACTTCTTCAACCGCTTGCTCCGTGCCGGCGGAGAGCTCCCCTTCGAGAAGGAGCGCGCTGGCGAGATGGTGTACTTTTCTTCGTACGCCATGGTGGGGTTGATCCCACATTTTTCTTCTTTCTTCTTGATGCTGCTAGACTTCTATGGTCTACAGCTATACCACCTTGGCCCTCACTCCATTCTCCTCATGTCTATCTTCGTCCACTTCTGTGAGATGTGGGTGGGCATCCCCCCCTGCATCAAACTCTTCCGAACCTTCTTCACCGTCCACACCACCGGCCGGAGCAATGAGTACCTTGGCTTCTACTACTTCGTGAAGCGCAAGAAGTGCCCATTCAAGTACCTCCAGTCATTCCCTTCCGGGAAGTGGGATGACTGGAAGAAAGATTGGATAGTCGTCAGGGTGGAGGAGCACGAGAGGTTGGAGCTGCCAGACCGTCTGCCCGGCATCGACACGACGATCTGGAGTGAAGCTCCGGTGCTGGCGGAAGCTTTCAACCCCGCCCTGACCAGGATCCGCCAATGCGTGGAGGGAGGATTGATTCCCCAGGCAGTATTCTGCAATTTCCTAGCCAACAGGTGAGCGCCACTGAAGAGGAGGGAGAAGCTCGCTTGGGCCCTCAACAGCGTGATGGACGAGGACCGGGTTGAGACCGGGTTGAAGTCCAACATGGTGGGGAAGACCTTGGAGTTCCACCTCATGAAATTCCAGCACGGCATCGACGTCGACGGTGATGACTTGACACCGCCATCGGCCTTTCTCCCCCTGAACGTGGAAGTGGAGTTCAGCAGGGAGCTCTGGCGGACGATGCCCGCGCTTGACGACCTTGGTGTTGTCGAGAGAAGATCAACCACCCGGGTGGCAATCCCCAGGATGCCCGAAGACGGCTCCGCCCCTGTCCCACAGCCGAGGGTCGAGGTCGTCGACAAGGGCAAGGAGCTGCCAGATGAGCCGGAGAGCCGGAAGAGGAAGCTGCGACATGCCGACGGAAGGTCCGTCAGGCCCGCTACTTCCGCCTCGGTTCCTTCTCCCCAGGGGGGAAGATCTTCTGCCGCCGTGGCAACTATCCCCGTAGTGGGGTCCTTCCGGAACGATACTGTTCCTGCAGTGGGATCCTCCCAGAGCGCGTCTGTCCCCGTGGTGGAACCCTCCTGGAGTGCTAGCTCCGGGCGCACGACTCCGGCACCTGGGATGGTGGGAGCCTCCAGGTCCACGGGTTCCTCCCGATCGAGGAGAGCCTCGACCCGGGAAACGCCCGTGGCTGCGACAAGTTCTGGGGGGCCTTTCGGAGCTCCTACGTCGACCATGGCCAGCCCGGAACATCCGGGAAAAAGGTTCCGCGCAAGCTGGTGCGGAAGCCTTCCAAGGTAATTTTTAATCTTTACCTTGGTTAACTTTTTAATTGTAGCAACTGTTTGTTTATTTTCTTCGTTCATCATCTGCAGTGTCCCCAAGAAGGGGAGTGAGGCTCCACCCTCGGCCACAGTGTCTGAGGCTGTGGGAGCTTCTGCTCCAGTCCCGGTGCCGCCCCAGGTGGTGGCTGAGGCTGCGACAGCTCCGGCGCCGGCTGTCGTGGTCATGGACCTCGACTCTTCCCCAGAAGTTCATGTGGTAGCGCCGGACCACGGGAGTGAAGACACGCCAGCGGCACCTGTCCCGGAGGTTGAAGCTTCGGGTCCTGGTGCTGCAGTGATGGAAGCTCCGGCTGTTGAGCCGGAGGAAGTAGTAGTCCCGGCCTCGGAGCCGGAAAGTGCTGATGTCCCGGCGGTTGAGCCGGAGGTGACTGAAGCTCCGGCATGCGAGCCGGAAGTCGAGGTAGTTCCGGTAGTTGAGTCGGTTACCTCCGAAGCACCGGCCGCTGAGCCGGTGATTGTTGGAGCTCCGGTCACGGGGCCGGTTGAAGATGAAGATCTTCCGGCGCCTGAACTGGTGGTTGAAGAGGCGAGGGACCTTGCGCCTCCTTCAGAAGAGGTGTCCCAGCCGGAGCCAGTAGCAGCTCCTGCTCCGGAGGCGACGACGTCGGAGGTACCTGCGGCCGAGCTGGAGTGCCCAAACGAAGTCGCTGGCCCCCTGCCCGAGGAGGTGAACGAAGACTTAGCGGCGGGGCCTTCTTCGATGGCGACTGAGGCCATCCCGGAGGAAGGCCCTAGTGCCTTGGAAGCTCAGGGTTCCAGTCTCGTAGAGTGGGACCCAATTTTTGTATGTGAAGACCCGCTAGAACCAGCGGAGGAGACCCCAGCAGGTCCGGAGCCCATCCCGCTGTCGATGTCTATCGACAATGCCTGCTCCAGTCTGCGTCAAGTCCAACTGGCCTTCTTCCACGACAGCAAGGCTCTTGGAGAGGAGCTCCAAACCCTTAGGCGGTGGCGTAATCGGCTCCACTTTGAGACCAAGCTGGCGCAGTCGAGGCTAGCGGATGACAAGGAATGGATCAAGCGGGAGAAGATCCGCCTGGAGTACTGGGGCAAGCTGCTGGATGACAGGGAGAGCATGACTCATGCCCTCGACGCCCAATCCCAGGAGATATACAATCAAGCCAAAGCAGCCAACAGTGCGGCCGAGGAACGCCATGAAAGGCTGGAGGTCATTAACACTGCACTCATCAAGCGCCGGGAGGCACTTGAAGAGAGGGAGAAACGGCTCGAGAATGAAGAGCAGAAACTCCTTGAGCTGCGGGATGATGTCTTGAGGAGGGAAGAGGAGCTTCCCGAGAAGGTAGCTCTGGCGGACAAGGGCCTCGAGGAGCGCACCAAGAAATTGGAAGAGCGCTGCCAAGAGGAAGAGGAGAAGACTTGGGTGCAGGGGCAGGAACTCTACGAATACAAGTGTGCCCTTGTTGCCCGGGAGAAAAAAGTGGAGGCTAGGGATAAGGACCTGGTCGATCGTCGGAGCAAGATACACCTCCGGGAGGAGGAGCTCGGAAGACTCGAGAGGCGGGTTGCTGCAAAGATTCAGCAAAACGCCAAAGATGTTGAGCGCCTCGCCCGTGAGAACTCCGAACTGACGGCGGCCAGGAGATCCCTGGAAGAGAAGAAGAGCTTGAGGACGGCGGACTCCCTACAGAGTTGGGAGTTCCTGGGCAAGGCCAACGACGCGCTGACGCCGATGGGTTTCAGCCCCGTGCGCCCGGATGATCTGGAGCCGGAGCCTGACCTTGCGCTGCAGGCGTTGAGCGCAGCTGGTAGCAAGCTCTCCGAGGTGGGCGATGTCATCGCGGACCAACTGGAAGTTGAGTGGCAATCCCTGGCGAAGAACGTCGCAGAGTATGTGCTGACGTGCTACACCAGCCGGGACTCTCAATTTCCTCTGGACCCGGTGCTTGAAGGCCCCGTCGAAGGAGAAGGCGAAGCTACCCGAGCCAGCGTATCAGAGGTCGCCCAGAAGGTCACCGAGTTCTTCCATAGGGTATAGGACCATCTCTTTAGCTCTCACTTGTATTTTCTCTTTTTCTTCCTCAATTTTGTAATCCCTTGTCTCCAGATGTAATCTCCTGTCTCCAGATGAATGAAATCCCCAAAATTTGAGAATTTCACTTTTTGTCTTCAACACCTTTATCTTCACTTGGCCCCCTGGTAGATGTACACAATTTGATTGTGAACATGTACCAAAAGGATACTGTGTTTTGTTGAAGACTCATTTACTCTGAACTTGTAGCATTTAGGTCTGAAGTCTTTGATAGTGAAGGTCCCCTGAGGTTGTCGGAGCTTAGAAGCTCCGGCATTGTCCATCGCTGGAGCTTGGTAGCTCCGGCAATAGCCTCTATCAACACGTAGAGCGTCGATAGTTAGTGCTCCGAGGTGTCGGAGCTGAGTAGATCTGGCAGTGACCTTTGCCAACATTTGGTTTGTTGGCAGCGGACTCCATTTACGGGGTCTTCTCACCATCTTATACTCAGCGTCGACGGTTGGCCCCCTTGGGGGAGTCGGAGCTTGGTTAGCTCCGGCTTTTCTCCATCAACGTAGACTTTATTTTTCCTGCACACTTAAGTCAAGAAAAATAGTAAAATTCGTTCCTTGTCTATAATTTCGTCGCGGCTTACGATTCTCAAGAAGATTTTAAGTTGAACGCGATTTTAAATACAACCGGATGCGATGTCTTTTCCCTTAGATTCAATTGTCCATGGACCCGCCTTACTTCGGCCTGCCGGGGTGTAGGTAGAGTGGCGTACTTAGGGTGCTTGACCAGGCTAAGTTGATAGCACACTCCGGCCCTAGATTGGCTTGGCGGCTTTCAGGCGAGTTGGCCATAAACGATATTTAAATCCAAAAGATCTGACAATACAACTCGAATCGTATATAAACCGGTCGAACTAAAAATTTCTTAAGAATTGCACGTCTTTGTTATAGACAAGAAAGAGAAAAATAAAAATGTCAAGCCTGTACAAAATAAATGCACGTGGAGTCTATTTCACATGAAAATGTCTTTCATTATAGATCCGGGGTACAGGGGAAACAAGTACACTCTTAGGGTACGGAACCAGGCTAAGTGTGTTTCATTTCTCGTTTGACCCAGGGTAGTTAGCCACACTTTTAGTCCTGAGACTATGACAAGTGTTGCATGAGCTTTGCGGACCTTTCGGGAAAGGTCCGGCTGCTCTCCCGGAGGAACTACCCGACTCTGTACAATGACTCTATAACATACACCCCAAGTTACTCAAGACTCACCTCCGTGGTATTAAGTGTAGAACTTACGGAGGTGCTCGATGTTCCAAGGATTCGGGAGAGGTGTCCCATCCTCGGTAGCCAAGCGAACGCTTCCGGGACGGGATACTTTGATCACTCGGAAGGGCCCCTCCCAGCCGGGGGAGAGTTTGTTTAACCCTTCTCTGGATAATATTCTCCGTAGCACCAGATCGCCTTCCTCGAGCTGTCGGTTGTGTACATGCCGCTGGTGATAACACCGTAGAGCTTGACGATATCGGGCATTCCGAACAGCTACCTGGCACCTTCCCTCCTCAAGGAGGTCTAGGTCTTCACGCCGGAGCTGGTCCTGCGCGGCTTCATCGAAGGTCCGGACCCGGAATGAACCCAAGGTGATTTCCGGAGGAAGGATTGCTTCAGCTCCGTACACCAGGAAGAAGGGTGTTTCTCCAGTTGACCGGTTTTGAGATGTCCTGTTGGCCCACAAAGTAGGCGGAAGCTCTTCGATCCAGTTGGCTCCATGTTTCTTCAAGCGCTCATAGGTTCGCGTTTTTAGTCCCTTAAGGATTTCTGCATTTGCTATCTCGGCTTGGCCATTGCTGGCTGGGTGAGCTACGGAGGCGTAGCAAACTTGGATGCCGAGGTCTTCGCAATATCCTTGGAATGCAGAGCTTGTGAATTGAGTCCCATTATCAGTGATGATCTTGTTTGGGACTCCGAATCTGCTTACAATGGATTGCAGAAAGTTGATAGCAGATTGCTTGTTGATTGTCACAACTGGAGTTGCTTCCGGCCACTTGGTGAACTTGTCAATGGCGACATACAGGAACTTGTAACCTCCGACGGCTCTTGGGAAGGGTCCCAAGATGTCCACCCCCACACAGCGAAGGGCCATGTAGGAGGTATCATTTGTAAGGGCTGAGCCGGTGTATGAATTTGCTTTACATGAAATTGGCATGCTTCACATTTCTTCACCAGCTCAGTGGCATTCTGGAGCGCTGTAGGCCAGTAGAAGCCATGCCGAAAGGCTTTTCCGACCAGCGTGCGGGAAGATGCGTGGTTCCCACACTCTCCTCCATAGATTTCTGTGAGAAGTTCGCAGCCTTCTTCCCTTGTGATGCACCGCATTAGGATGCCTTTGGCACCGCGCCGGTAGAGATCCCCTTCTACCAGCGTGTATCTTTTAGCCAATCTGACTACCCGGTCAGCGGATACATCATAATCAGGAAGGATGTTGTCTTTCAAGTAGCTCCGGATCTCCGAGATCCATGCATCGGAGCTAGCTTGAGCTTTTGAGTCTTGCGTGCTGGGTTGCTCGGAGCTCCCGGCAGCACCTACGACCCTTGATGGCTGCCATGGTAACAGGGCCATCGGGACCGTCAGCTTCGGGATGCTGATCTCGCCCCCTTCGCTCAGTTCGGCAGGCTGAGCTGTGGGTTTTGACAACCTCCGGACAAAAATTCCGTCAGGAGTCGGAGCTCCGGTTGACGCTTTAGTCGAGAGTTCGTCAGCTTCAGCGTTATGGGCACGCTAAACATGGTGGAGGTCTAGGACTTCAAAGTACTTCTAAAGCCTCTGGACTTCAAGGAGGTAAGCAGCTAGCTGGAGATTATTGCAGGAGCATTCACCCTTCACCTGCTTGATGATGAGCTGTGAATCTCCTTTGACCAGCAGTTGCTTGACACCATATGACAGTGCCATCTTTAATCCGTAGATGAGTGCTTCATACTCCGCCATGTTGTTGGTTGCCTTGAAGTCAAGGTGTACCATGTATTTTACCTTCTCCCCAGTCGGTGCAAGGAGAAGGATTCCAGCTCCGGCCCCCTGCTTCTGCATGGAGCCATCAAAGTAGAGGGTCCAGTGAGGCTCGGTGAAGGTTGGAGCTTGATGCTCCGTCTTCTGCTCGCTGGGGCCCCCAGGATTTGATGGAGAGGGAGTCCATTCCGCCACAAAATCTGCCAACGCTTGACTCTTGACAGCTTGTCTTGAAATAAATTCAAGATCGAATTCAGCCAATTCCGCTGCCCACTTTGCAATATTCCCAGTTGAATTGGGATTATGCAAGATTGCTCGAAGTGGATAGGAGGTCACCAATGAGACTTTGTGAGCTTGGAAGTAGTGTCGAAGCTTCCTGGAGGCAATAAGAACTGCATAAAGCAGCTTATGCACCTCTAGGTATCGAGTCTTGGCATCATGTAATACTTCACTGATGAAGTATACCGGGCGTTGAATGGTCCGGACCCTCCCGGAGGGGTCCGGAGCTTCCTCTTCATTGATTCGGACCCTCTCGGAGCGGTTCAGATTCTCTTCGGGGACCTCCGGGTTCTGGCTGGAGGAACCCGGAGCTTCTTCAGAAATGACCTGGACCCTCCCAGAGGGGACTGGGTCTTCTGAAGTGACTTCTTGTGGGTTTGAGTCTGGGAGCTGGGACCCAGACTCGCTTTCAGGAACCTCCGGACCCTCCCGAAGGGGTCTGGATTCCTGAGTATGGGGTAGTTCCGGTCTCTCCGCAACCAGAACCATACTGATGACTTCGTCAGTAGCTGAAATGTAAAGCAACAAAGGCTCACCAGGGTTCGGAGCTACCAGAATTGGTAGGGTGGTGAGGAACTGTTTTAGCTCCTGGAATGCCTTCTCTGCTTCTTCGGACCATTGGAATGGTCCGGACTTCCTCAATAACTTGAAGAAGGGAAGTGCCCGTTCCGCCAGTCTTGATATGAACCGGCCGAGGGCTGCTAGACACCCAGTTAACTTTTGGACATCTTTGATGCGGGTTGGTGGCCGCATGTCTTCAATGGTTTTTATCTTCGCCGGATTAGCCTCTATGCCCCGGTGACTTACCAGGAAACCAAGAAGTTTTCCGGAGCTAACCCCAAACACGCACTTGTCCGGGTTTAGCTTTGTGCGGGTGGCCCGCAGCTTGTCGAAGACAGCCTGCAAGGTGTCTAAGAGGGACTCCTTGTTCTTGACCTTGACCACGATGTCATCGACGTACATTTCCACTATGTCTCTGATGAGTTCTTCAATAGTTTTGTACATAGCTCATACAAAAGTTGAAGCTGCATTCATGAGACCAAATGGCATGGCTGTGTAACAGTACAATCCATCTACTGTGATGAATGAAGTATGCTCTTCATCCTCCCTAGACATCCTGATTTGATGATACCCAAAATATGCGTCTAGGAAACACAGTAATTCACACCCGGAGGTGGAATCCACTATCTGATCTATTCTAGGTAGTGGTAATGGATCTTTTGGACATGCCTTATTCAGTGTGGTGTAGTCGATGCACATCTGAAGCTTCCCGCCGGCCTTGGGCACAACGACTGGGTTCGCCAGCCATTTTGGATGGAAGACTTCTCGGATGAATCCAGCTTCGAGTAGCTTCTTCACTTCTTGTCGGATGAAGTTCTGCCGCTCTACGGATTGCTTCCGAGGCTTCTGATGCACAGGTCGAGCATCGGGGTAAATCTTCAGATTGTGCTCAATCACTTCCCTGGGGATCCCAGGCATTTGTGACGGTTGCCAAGCAAACACGTCAACATTAGCCCGAAGGAAAGTGATGAGTGTAAGTTCCTATTTGTCGTTCAACCCTCCCGATATACAGGTGGTTTGAGCGGCATCGGAACCAATTTGGACGACTTTGACGGGAATGTCGGTGTCGCTGCTTGGCTGCACACGGGGTGCATAGGTCGAGCCTCGTTGACGAATGCTCAGGGGTTTCGGAGCTTGCTCCTGTCTGGAGTCCTCCTCTTGCGCCGTGGTGAGTGCATGGAGTTCCTCCAGAGCAGTTACCCCGGCAGTGCGATCTCCGCGGATCCAGAGAACGCCTACTGGTGTTGGCATCTTCAACACCAGGTATCCATAATGAGCAGCTGCCATGAATTTGTATAGGGCAGGTCTACCCAAGATGGCGTTGAATTGTAAGTTGATCTGAGCGACGTCGAAGACCAACTTCTCGGTGCGATACTTCTCCCGGGTCCCGAAGGTAACGGGGAGAGTTATAGCTCCGAGTGGGGTAATGGCCCCCGGACCTACTCCGGAGAAAGGTCGAGAGGGCTGGAGATCCGAAGGTCGGAGCTGAAGCTTAGTGAAAGCTTCGAAGCTGATGAGGTTAAGCCCCGAACCTCCGTCTACCATGACATGGTGGAGCTGGATGTTGTTGATGGTAGGAGATACCATCAAGGGTAGCTGACCTGCTCCAACCATGCTCCGCGGGCAATCAGAGGCATCGAAAGTGATGGAGGTGTCCATCCACTTTCGATGAGGTTCCGGCCTGACTGTAGGGGCTACAACGGCCATATCCCTCCGCATAGTCTTGATGACGCGACAAGAGGTGATATCCCATGATCCACCAAAAATGGTGTTCATGGTCTTCCGACGCTCGTTGTCAGAGACGTCAGAGTCATCGTCGACGGAGGTGTAGACGGCCTTCAGGACCTTTTTGGGATCCTGAAACCGTAACTCCTCTTTAGCCGGAGCTTCGTCGACCTTCTGTTTTCCTTCCCTCTGTCGGAAAGGAGATCCTTCCTGGCGCTTGCTGTAGCGCTCGACAAGGTTTTGGACCTCCCGGCAGTCTTCCAAACCGTGGCTGCCCGTTTTGTGAATGGGACACCACACTTTGGGTTTGCCACCGTCTTCAGAAGATGGTCGAGGTTGCTTCTCGGGGCGTGGCCCCCGGCCACCCGGAGTTGCAGCAGCTGCAACGTTGGATGTGCCGGCCGACAGCATCTTCTTGCCGTTGGTCTTCTTTTTCTTCTTGCCACCCCCGGAGGTAGCGGCTTCTTCTTTGGAGGATTTATTGTGATCCTCCGAGGCTGGTTTGGAGTGCATCTCACGGCCCTCCGCAGCTCTGGCACATTTGTCTGCCAGGCTGAAGAGTTCCGTGACGCTGGTGATCTCTTTGATCGCCAGCTTCTCCAACATCTTCTTGTCCCGTACGCCCAGTCTGAATGCCACAATGACAGAAGCGCTTGAGATAGAAGGGATAGTGTTGCGTACCTGAGAGAACCTCTGGATGAAGGACCGCAAAGATTCTCCCCCTTTTTGCACGACCGCAAAAAGGTCCAGTTCAGTGCCTGGTCGGGTGTATGAACTCCCGAAGTTGGCAGTGAACTGACGGCACAGCTCCTCCCAACTGTTGATAGAGTTGGGTGGAAGGCTCATAAACCAGGACCTGGCGGTCCCAGTTAAGGCCACTGGAAAGTAATTGGCCATCACAGCCTCGTTTCCTCCAGCTGCCAAGATTGCAGTGGAGTATATCTGAAGGAATTCGGCGGGGTTGACAGTCCCGTCGAATTTTTCCGGCAGGTGTGGCCAGAACTTCTGTGGCCATCTAACCATGCGCAGGTGCATGGCTAGGGCTGAACAGCCTCCTCCTACCCCTTCCAGAGTAGAAAGGTCCTGAGCTTCCCGTCTTTCAAGAGCACACTCAATATGGACACGACCATCCTGTTGGCGGTATCGGCGATCAAGCTCCGCCCGTAGGTCATGAGTCGAAAGCCTGGATACCGTGTGAGTGCGTCGAGCCCCAGAGGGCAGTGACGTCACTTGTTGAGATGCATCACGTCTCCTGCTATTGGAGGCGTGCGGACCAAGTCTTCCAGATAATGTCCGCCGCTGCGACAGGGCTCGTCCCGAAGGAGGAGGACCCTGGTTGTTGAGGCGTTCGGCCGCTGCTGCGACCAAATGCTCCACATTGGTCCTCCACTGCTCCATTGCATCACGAGATGCATCCGGAGGTGGTGGACGTTGGAGAAGAGCACGCGCTGCATGGAGCGCGTGTTCCGGGTTGTCATGACTTGCCGACTCAGTAAGTGACGCCGGCGCACCATCACGTTGCCCAACATGATTTGCTGGAGAAGATGGTGGTGGTGGGAGTGTGGCTCCTACTGGTGCTGAGGCTCCTGCTGGTGGCTGCCTGTTGGAGGGATTGCCCCCAACAGCCTGAGCAGCAGGTTGGCCGTTCGATGATCCAGACGCGGAGTTCACCATTCTCAAAAATCTCAGGCACCACCTACCTGGCGCGCCAACTGTCGACTGTTGGAGCCGGCAGATCTCCCTACACTGCTAAAGTGATTGGGGAGTTTGAAGTTCGGTGTGGGCGCGCGGAGATTCAAAAAGGTGAATAGGAGTTTGACACAGGAGACACAAGAGTTTACATGGTTCGGGCCGCCTGAGCGTAATACCCTACTCCACGGGTGTGTTGGTGTTGTATTAGCAGTAAGAGCTTGTCACGTATGATCGCTTGTGAACGTCCCTGGGTGTATCGTCGGCCTGTCCTTTTATAGTACAAGGACAAGCCGTTACAAGCTAGCCTGGCCCGACATGTGGCCCCGGCGGTTACTAGTATTGATACACGATTAATTGCTGTTAATGATCCTGTAACGGGCTCCGACAGTGCCGTTACTGGTGTTAAGATCGTCTGTTTAAGTGTCATTAATATGGCATTAATGACATTTAATCGGGTCTTGAAGTCCTTGGCTCTCCTTTGAAGATTCGGAGCCGTTACAAGGTCTTCCGGAGGTTAGAGGCTGGCAGGTCCGACGATTGGACACGTGGCAGCTCCGGAGCTTGCTGTGGGAAGCAGGTAGCTCCGGGGCTACCAGTCACGTGTCAAGTCCGGAGCTTCTCTCGGTCCGGGGTTAAGTCCGGAGGTGCCGTTTCGGTACCTGGCCCGGAGCTTCCCCATTGTGGGCGGTAGCTCCGGTTTGGCAGTACACGTGGCGACCCAGGGATTAACCATGTTGGAGAAGCAGGTCCGGTCATGTCTGACAAGTGGGCCTCCGAGGGTCTTCAACCCAAGTAGATGGCTTTCCTTGAGATCTTTGTAACCTCAAGGGGTGTGCGGTTTTTAGGGTACCGACAGATAAACTATGTCATTTCCAAATATTTTTTTTCGTTTCTATTTTGAATTTGGTTTTCAAACAATTATTCTAAAACATCCCAAATTTAAAATATCACACAGATGAATAAAACTTTTCACATGGAGAAAGTATGAATGAAATTTAGATTGATTTAATTTTTCAGATAATTATCACCTACTTCCAAACATTATGATTATAGTCTTCTACTTTCTCTGTATTTTAAATTTTGAGTTTGGTCAACATTTCCAGTGTGGTTTCAAAAATAAAAATTTTCACTCAAATACATTAAAATGTTGAACACATAAATTCAATTTTTTTTTCATTTTTTTTTCTTTTCAAATATACGAGTGTTTCAATTCACTTTGTCACGCCCCGTCTTACATAACTTAAAATCGGACACAAACTACATGTATGCCAGGATCAGTTAATCATACTTGTAGGACAAACAATGATAAACAGTTCTTTATCGAATAAAATCAACGATTTATAGATTTAAATGATTTTGAATAGCAGCGAAAGAGGAAATGCAATATAAAATCTACAGGAAAATCGACTAGCAGCAACACAACCTTCCTTACACCGTCTTCAATTGATCTTCCTTCCAATGAGCAACATTTATAATAGAGAAAAAGGAAAGAGCTGTGAGTACAAAAAGTACTCAGCAAGTATGGGAAATAAATGACATGCAGACAATGAACGAGAAAGGCTAGGCACTGGTTTGCGCACTAAGCAACCTATCCTTAGTTTACCTTAGCATCCTATTTACTAGGTGAATCATTCCAATATCCAAATACAATAATAAATACTGTCAAGTTCCATCCACCTGACCAACAAGACTGTTCAGGTTTCGTCCACCTGAACACCAACTCACCGGGTTCTATCCACCCGACTACCAACTCAACGGGTTCCATACACCCGGGTACCAAGAACAAAGCAAACCAACTAATCATGAGAGAGTTACTTGCCTTCTCTTGACCATGAGCAAGACTGTCTAGACAGTTTAATATTCTGTAGAGTTTGTACCACATTAATCACAAGTCGTGATTCTATCTCTTGTTGCCAGGTGGACTAAAGCCTCCATTATACCAGTGATGGCCAACCACGTTACACACTTCCGTAGGTATGCGGCCAGAAGGTCACTATGAGTCCTTTACAAAGAGTCTCCCGACCCGTACAGACCCACTGAGGTTTCACAACTAACAGCATATCTGGAGTACACCCTCCACTGCAGAAGCCCCCTCTTGAGCCTTGCGAATCCCAGAGCAGTAAATCCCTGAACTCATTCTCCGCAATGTCCAATGACCCATACTAAATTGGGAGGACATCTAACTAATTGGCCAAGCTACCCTATAACAGCCTTGCGTTGGCACAGCGTAAGCTAGTTCAAAGTCCCACGAACCCGTTCTTAGAATCTACACAGGCACTAACACAAAACCCGAGTCTCGCGCATACTGCACCCACCAAAACAACAAGCCTGCTAGATTCTTACCATCTACATCATCATCATCAATACCACATGTATAACTCATTAATAATAAATTAAATATATCAGTAGCCCCTCCCATTTACTAAGCATGGCTAAGCGTAAAACAGATACCCAAACCCTACCATACCATCCAAACCCAGCTACAAGGAATAATGTGAAAATATAGTAAAAAACCTAACATGGGATTCAAATTTAAAGACATGCATGCAACTAAACTAGCTAATATCCTAAATAGGAGCAACAAGGTCAAGGGCACTTGCCTTTTCTTATATAGTTGCTCAGTTGTAAAATCCCACATTTGAAGAGAACAAAAATGCAAAAATGTTAACTTAAAAATTTTAAGTTGAAATAGAAACTCAACTCACATGAGTAGGTTAACAACTAAGAGAGGTCCAAATATGACTCCTAGAAACTTTAGTGTAAAATTGAGTTCAAGAAATCAATTTTAAAAAGAAGAGATGGAAATAGAAAATGGAGTTCACATAGGGAAATTGAAATTTAACTCAAAAAGAGAGTTTCAAATTCCAATCAAATTGTTCTATTCAAGTTGTCAAAACTCCAAAATTGAGTTCACTAGTGTGCTTCTAATAATGCAAATATCATCCCAGTCATGTTTGACTATTTTTGATCCACTTTTGTCACTTATTTGAATCAAGGCATATGAGCGCATTCAAATATGAATTCAAATTGAAATTCCATATTCAACTTTGTCAAATGCCAAATTAGGTTTAAAATATGAATTCCTCACGTTGGAATTACCCTAGTTACCAACATTCATGAATTATAGAGTTTGTTTGTATAGCAAAATATTTTAATAGAGAAGGGAATTGGATTGTACTGGTGGACCCCACTTGTCATCCTCTTCTCTGCTTTCTCTGTTTCCTCCTTATCGCCTGTTGATCACCGAGCGCCACGACGCAAGTTGCATGTGTTTTTTAATAAACATGCGAAAGCGCCTTCTACTGGTGCAACATTAGGCAAAGACGTGGGGACCTCTGTTGGGTGGTAGAAAACCCGGTCATGTACCTCGAGACGTGGCTCAGCTCGGGGCGGCCAGTATGGAATCATACGGGACAAATGTTCTTACTTTCATATATATATAATTGTGACTGCCTGAAATGAACGATAAATTGAGTGTCTTATGTAGGCACACTAACCGCGATATCGAATTATACTTAGAAAATGTTAGTGAGTGACCGTTTATAGCGCCACCTATTGATACGTATATGCCGGTAATATCCGGTTATGATTTTCACTTTTGTGAGGCACTTAATACCGATATGTATCCCATTGTTGCACTAATAAAGATTGCTGTAAAATGGACAAAGAAAATGTAAGAATACTATAATTAGCTATCGATCTCTGATTTTGATCTAAGTTTCAAAATTGGGATAAGTTTGAAATCAAAAGTTTCAAAAAACCAGAGTGACCTGTTTTCTATCAGCATTTGACATGATTTTGAAAAGACATAACTCTCAGTAGAAAACTCCAATGAAGACGTACCATACATTGATATAAATACCACAGAGTCCACTAAAACTTTTATGTTCATCCCCAGAGAAGAATTCATCTCTAACCTGTTCAAAATGTCAAAATTCCAAACTCTGTCAAATCTGGACAGAAACTGAAAATAGTTTTTGGACTCTTCACTAAATCGACCGTAACTCTCTGTAGAAAATTACAATGGGTTCATATGATACATTCCCAGAAACCTTACGAGATTTGTGACAATGTTGTAATGTAAATTTCTGTCAAATTTTAAATATATCTGTGTGAACATCTGTGGACAAAAAACCATAAACAAAAGAGGTGCTGTCAAAATTTCTCCAAAAATCTGGAAACTTCGTCCAAGTTTAATAGTCCATATCTCTGCAAATAAATACTTTTTGGAAACCTTTGGAAGTCCTATACAAGTGTCATACTCAACCCAAGACCATAATCCCATTCCAAATTGGTTGAAAGTTAAAAACAACAGAAACTGTCCAGGAGCACCTAATCTGGACATTGCTTCTGTATTCTTCTGTACATTACTCATAACTTTCAAAATAAAAATCTCCAAGCGTCATATGTCACGTTTATACAAATCTTCATAGTTATAATACAACTTTGTAGTTTTGAGGTTTGACTAATTTGGATCAGAAATGCAAGGAACAAATGTATCTAAGTTGGTACCTCCAAATGGACTCCTGCTGGAAGTCTCCAGAAAATATGTCAAATTTGCAAAGCCATATATCCTCAACCACAATTGATCTGGTGGCACACCAATACTTTCTGGAATGGTATTGAAGTTATCTACAACTTTGTTATTCACCTTGAGATCTGATTTTAATTCAGCTAGCTAAAAATCTTGAATGACTGAAGATTGCTCATTCTGGACTGTGAGGTAGTCAGTAGAACCAGTTTTGAATTTTCCAATTCAATCAAGTTTTGTTTCACTTCTCAGAGTGCACAACAAATCCCCATGATTACTGTTTGGAGTAAGTTTCTCACTCACCTAGCTTGAAACATAAGGGGAAAGGAGTGCGCTCAATTAACTTAAGGGTTCATTCATCAACCACTCATACATTATAGCATATCAACAATGAGATGAACAAGTGGGATTATGTTTTCATGAGAATCCAGCTCCAAGATAAAGGTTGACCTGCCATAGAAGAAGTGTAAACTCAACTCCACTAGAGTTATAAAGGAATATATCAATCACCACTACATGATTGAAGCGAAGATTAAGTAAAGCACCATTAACACACACTCTTGTAGCCTCGATCCTTATGTCCTGCGACACTAGATTATTGAGATAACTTAGTTAGTGATTTCTATTCTAGGAATGACTTCAGGAGTCCAGCAAGCACCTCAAATATAAAAAAAATCAGATCAGAATACGCACAAGCCTAGAAAGGTTAAGATGGTGTAGAACATTTCCCACATTCCTTATCTGTACTTTTTATATGAATTCCTTGACCGTGATCGATTTATGAAAGTGACTTTCCTTATTGAGTGCCTTTCATGACCATGGTATCCAAACCTTGTAAATCCTGAGTTATTCATTATTCTTCTGTGAGTGGTTTTACTCATTCTTTCTCAAACTATAAAAGATTATGCACCCATATTGTAGGACTTTGAGAATTGCACAACCTTCATGTGCAATAACCTTGTATGCACCATTTGCACCATACATATGCATCATTATGCACCATACATGTGCACCATACCATGTGCATATGCACTGCACTATACATCATGTGATGCATCATGGATCACCATTGCTAATGAAACAAAAACTGTATGATGCATGATTAATAGCTAAAATTGTGAGCAAGAATGTGTATCTCCATTTAAATATTTAAGTTGTCTAAATCGTTTGACCATTTGAAAACTCCTGTATTATGTTGAAACCCCTTGATTCTTCCTTTTTGAGTAATACAAGAGTAACCGATCGACCAACCTTTCTTGTAGCCAAGATAAGCTTGAACCTTCACCCTTGACTTGTTTAGGTTTGAGTACCTTGACTGTTGCAACTCCATCGTTCTCTATGATGAGATCATCAACAAAATGATCAACCTCATGAAATCCTTGGCTTTATTTATTTGCGAGGGTACCCTTTGATTGTCAACCTTGCAAAACTCCATGATGTTAATCTAAAATTTTGATTTAACATATGGTGACATTGATATGTACAAAAGCCTTGTAGTTGCCATACAGTTAGCGACCTTGTTGTCTTGACCACATAAGAGCACTGGATTTTGTACTACTTTTATGTCTCAGCAAAGGGATCCTATTGTTGACTAAAACCAGACGAGGTATTGGTTTGTTGTTTAATCTCACAAACCACCTTGATTCTTGTCTGGGAACTACTACATTAAGGTTATAAGGACTTGTGCAAAACAAAGCAAGGCAACAAGAACAGTTGCATGGTTAGTTCTAGGATATCAAGATGACCAAAAGAACCGAAGAGCAAATGTTAAATTCTTCAAGTCAAGATTAGGACAGTGAAGTATCTCTTTTTAATGTTAGGGAAAGCATCGCAAGACGCTTATGGAAGCTCGAAAACCCTACCAAGGTTACAAAAATAGAGACTTGAATCCATATAATCAAATACAAAGTTTGAGCATCCCGTCGTACTCAAGTAACAACATCCTCGAAGACACCATGTAAAGACAAGAAGATTGGTGTAAATACTTTTATGCAACGTTGCAATCTTTTACCAATCATTTCATAATCTTTGGTGTAAAGTCCATTATTTACCAATCGTTCCCTATTCGTTTCCTTTTTCCTTCACTTGAATCTCGTGACGAGATACCTTTAAGGGGGAAGGATTGTAAAATCCCACATTTGAAGAGAACAAAAATCCAAAAATGTGAACTTAAAAGTTTTAAGTTGAAATAGAAACTCAACTCACATGAGTAGGTTAAAACTAAGCGAGGTCGAAATATGACTCCTAGAAACTTTAATGTAAAATTGAGCTCAAGAAACCAATTTGAGAAAGAAGAGATGGAAATAGAAATGGAGTTCACATAGGGAAATTGAAATGTAACTCAAAAAGGGAGTTTCAAATTCCAATCATATTGTTCTATTCAAGTTGTCAAAAATCAAAACTAGAGTTCACTAGTGTGCTTCTAATAATGGAAATATCATTTCAGTCAAGTTTGACAATTTTTCAACCACTTTTGTCATTTATTTGAATCAAGGCATATGAGCGCATTCAAATTTGAATTCAAATTCAAATTCCATATTCAACTTTGTCAAATGCGAAATTAGGTTTCAAATATGAATTCCTCATGTTGGAATTACCCTAGTTACCAAAATTCATGAATTTTAGAGTTTGTTTATATAGCAAAATATTTAATAGAGAAGGGAATTGGGTTGTACTGGTGGACCCCACTTGTCATCATCTTCTCTGCTTCTTCTGTTTCCTCCTTATCGCCTGTTGGTCACCAAGCGCCATGACGCAAGATGCATGTGCCACCACGACGCCCACGTGAACCCAGCTACTACACCTCCCTCTCTATCCCTCACAAGACGTGTGCATCTGCTTCTCTTCATCCAGAAGAAAAATGCTGCTGCGCCCTTGATATTTTCTTGCTCAACCCACCGCTGCCCCTGCTCTTCGGTACCCTGCTACTGGCTGCCATTGCAGCTCAAGCTTGAGCTGCCAAGCAGAGCGTGGAGCAACCTTGTTCATTACCCAAAAAGTCGTTTCTGTTGCCCTGCTTCTAGCCAGCATATCAGAGAAGTTGCTCCTCTAGTTGTCTTCATCGGCCAGTTTGATATTTCCAGCGAAGTCGAACAAACCAGAGAGTTTCAACCTGGCCTCTTCAAGCTTTGTAATTCCTTGACATAGTTCACAACTCACTGTTTCGTTCCCTGTCCCGGACAAGCTTCATTGGAGCATAATGCAACACATTTGTGGCCGCTAAGTACTCTATTCTTTCTACCGCCGGCTGCACAGTCATTGCCCTGTCTAACCCAACGCTCTCTGGAGCCACCAAGATTATACGAAGGTTAGCCTTGCTGTCCTAAAACTTTTCCTTTATCAACATTAGCTGCCCCATAGCCCTGCTCATCGGATTGTCGATTTCCTTCACCGGCGTTCAATTGAACCATGGGCAGTAATCACGAAAATTCCCATCACACAAACTAGACTATGCCATTCCAGTTAGAGGATATGATCATTGTGTTGTGACAAATCTCCTGGATCAAGTTTTGCATCCAATTATCAACCCTAGGTTCCCCACGCCGAGTTCTCCCCAAATCCGCCGCCCAAGCATCGGTTTGCCGTCGACTTATGCGCTGCAGCCGATTACACCCTAATTTTGATCCAATTTGGTCATCCCCACGTTCCCACATTGCTTCTGGAGCTGTTTCCAAGCCCCTGGAGCCTTGTTTGAGAGAGGACAAGTTCGCTGGAACCCAAGCTCTGCCTCCGCTGCTGCCGACTGCCATCTGACCCTTCGCGCAACCCTCTGAAATCACCAATGTGTTTCTGGAAGTGCATCTAGGCATACCTTGTGGTTTTTGGTTGATTTATGACAAACAAATGAGATCGTAACAAAACTGTTGAGATGAGCGCAGGTTCTAAAGAAATTAGGAAGAAAGCGCAAAAAGAAAGTAGAATGAGGATATAATGTGAAAAGGACTATAACCTCTCTGTCTGATAACCTCTCTGTCCGTGGAATATCGGACTAGTCCGGACCTTTGTAAATTTGTGCAGTGAGAGTGTTTTCTTTTGCTAGGGCTCTTGGGGTGTGTTTCTCCAAAACACTCCATACACAAAGAGTATTCTATTCATCTCTTGAGCTCTTTTCAACTTGATTCCTCACTCTCCTTTCTTTTTTGCGCTTTCTTCATAATTCTATTAAAACCTGCGCTCATCTCAACAATTTGGTTAGGATCTCATTTGTTTGTCATAAATCCACCATAACCCACAAGGTATGCCTAGATGCACTTCCAATCTCCCACTTTTTGGTGATTGATGACAACCAATTGAGATTTCACAAATATTATTAAAAATCCATATTTTCGTAAAGTGTGCACATATGAGCTTGGATCAAATTAAGCAATGGAAACATAAGACATATGTGCACTCTTTATGGTGGGGTACAAAACTACGTGTGTGTGAGCAATAATCTTGATCATGATGAAGTAAAAGTATAATCATAACAACAGTAAGCATATATGTCAATTTCAAAGCATAAACATAGATTGTACCACAGAATCATCACAAACTCCATAAACATAACATAGAAGCATAATAAGAGTCTTACAACATTAAAAACAGTCTCACAACACCAAAATCATAATAGAGATCAAAAGATACAAATGAAGCTCTCATCTCTCATCTACGGCTAGCTACAACCTAGTGAATCCCCCTCAATGTCCCCCCCCCCCCTTTGGCATCAAGGCACCAAAAAGAAGGAGAGGAGGGATCTAGCAATCGCCGTCGACTCACTCCTCCCTGTCGGTCCTCTCGTCGTCTTCATTGTCGTCAGCTTGAGGAGGAGGAGGATGAGAACAACTTGCAGTGCCTCCAACGCCAAAATAGGCATGTTCAGAAGGTGAGTGGGATGGAAGCTCCGAGAAGTCAGAAGGGGAGTCCTCGGAGATGACAAGAGACCCAATGGGCTCGATTTCTAACTTCTGGCATATGGCTTTGACATTGTGCTTTATGTATCTCATATCCTCTTTCCTTGCCTTGTTCAACTTGTGGACTTTCACCTAAGCCTTCTTGCAGGAGCCTAAGATGGCAGCCAATTACTTCAAGATGCCACTAGGAGACCCTTTTTGAGGAGGGGCCCTAGTATTGGGAGCAGTCCTTGCATCTCCCTGAGCTCTCCTTGGAGCCTATTCACTTGAGACAGGGGATGCAGCAACTGGGAGAGAGGCTTGGGGAGGCTTCTGGGGCCTCAGGGGAGTGTGTTCTACATCCTTTACGAACTCAATTCCTGTGACCTTTTCTATCATAAACATGATATAAGGCGCATAGCCACAGGAACGGTTCGGTGTGCAGGAGATGTTCACCATATCATTCCAAATGTAGTCAAAGACATCAAACGTCCTACTTTTGCTGATCACCTTCATCAATGTCCTTAGGTAACCTTGAACACTTCCTGCATCTCCATCTTTTAGAGCTATTGTCTTCTGGAGCACTCTATTTAGAACCATGAAGAATGGCTTCATAATCTTGGTGGAAGGGGGATTGAATTTCAGGTGAGTGTCATAGAGGAACTCCATCTTGTCCTTCTCCAGGATGCCAATGTTGTGGATGATGAGCTCATTGTTGCCAGTGTATTCAAGGTGAAGCAATCTTGCAAACTCATCATAAGTCACGGTGTACTTCGATCTGTGAGTCATCCAAGTCACCCTCTCCTCTTCATCACTAGCAAAATACCAGGTGGCATAAAACTGAGCAATAACTTCATCATTCCAGTTGTATCTGGAGGCAAACAGATCCTTCAGACCATGCCTCACCACCACTGCTATCACATCATCAAAAGCTGGGCAACTCTCTCTTTCAAAGTGGCTCCAGTCAATCCACTGGCTGCATACCACTAGAGTCTTCATCGTGAGATATACAGAACTATAGTAGTCCGCATGGAAGTTGCTCCAGAACCTTGCATCAACTGCTTTTCTGGAACTACTGTAACAATCAATCGTCCTTAGTTTTGAAGCTACATCGCTTCCTTTGCCATTGAATCTTTCTTCAGAGGAGTCCCTGTTCCCCTGTCTTGGAGCACTCATTCGGAGAGGGCCAATCGGACCTGTGGTGATGCCTTTCCCTTTGCCCCTAGCTTGGCGAGAAGCTGCCGAGCTAGGGCCAGCTGCATCCTTTCCTTTGGATGCGGGCTTCTTGGCCACTACATTTCGCCGCACCCGAGGTGGAGTGGATGACGTGTCAGCAGCACGGTTTTGCCGCTTCTTGCTTTGGCCGTCAAGGACCGAAGCAATGACTCTTGGTGCATCTCGACCTCATAGTTGGAGAACTCATCATTGGAGCTCGACATGGTCCTGACAAGAGGATTATACAATACATGGATGAGGATTGATGTGGTTTGATGGCAAGGAAATGCATTGAGTAGTTGGAATTTAGGGTTGAGTTTAGTCAAAATCGGACATTTTCGGTGCTCAAGTGCTGACTAGTCCAGAGTACCAGACTTGTACATACAGAGATCGGAATAGTCCAGTGTTCAACTGCTCAAACCCTAATTAGCAATTCAATGGTGTTTCTCAATGCGAAAATAGCTCAAGGTAGATGTAATACAACAAGGAGACATGCATTAACTAGTGGAGCTAAGCTATTTGGTCCATAGCACAAGAAATTGAAGGTTATAGGGTTTTGAATAATGTTTACCAAAATCCTTCGATTCTTGAGATTGGAGATGTTGGTGCGGACAAGTCTGTGGTCCTCGATCCCCTTTGTTTTCCACGGAGAGTTGAAGAGACTTATTGGAGAAATCGCCAAATCACCTTTGGGGCACTTGAGTGAGGAGAGAGAATGTGAGGAACATTGTGAGGATGAAGGAGATTAGGGTTTGGCGGTCCTAGGATTATGGAGTCAAAAAATCGGACTAGTCCGTTGTCAACAGACTAGTCTGGACTACTGAATCTCTGCGGACTAGTCTGCAGTGTGCGGACTAGTCCGGGCAACCACAGACTAGTCCGTGGTCACCAGAACAAAAAGATTTAGCCCATTCGTATATATTTGAATGTGCTTACAATGAAAATGGGGTTCATAAGACACAAATAATCTTGATGAATATGATCAGTAAATATCCAACAATCAAGCTATGACCATAATTTATCAAGATCAAGTAATTGAAATAGTTTTTCAGAGAAAATGGAGAGAGATGATTTTCATAACACAATCAATGTATTTTGAAGATGCCATACAGGTATGCAAATTTTCAAGCCCCGTTCCGAGCATCAAGGATATTTAGTTCATTTAGGAGCTCGCAAAATCGTTTTTTCATCAAGTGGCTTGGTAAATATATTGGCTAGTTGTTTTTCGGTGTTGACATGGGAAATGTCTATGTCTCCATTTATTGAGTGGTCTCTCAAAAAGTGATGCCGAATGTCTATGTGTTTGGTCCTAGAGTGCTCAACGGGGTTATGGGCAATTTTAATAGCACTCTCATTATCACAAAGGAGTGGAATACATCTCATATTGTAACCATAATCCCTTAGAGTCTGTCACATCCAAAGGAGTTGTGCACAACAACTCCCAGCTGCAACATACTCCGCTTTGGCCGTTGATAAGGCAATGGAGTTTTGTTTCATGGAGGACCAAGAAACTAGGGATTTACCTAGGAATTGGCTTGTACAAGAGGTATTTTTTATCTACTTTGCATCAGGCATAATCTGCATCAGAGTATCCAATGAGATTGAACTTGGAACCTTTAGGATACCAAAGGCCTAGGTTGGGTGTATGAACTAAATATCGCAAGATTCTCTTTACGGTTGTCAAATGACACTCCTTAGGATTGGCTTGAAATCTTGGACACAAACATACACTCAACATAATATCAGGCCTAGATGCACATAAGTAAAGTAAGGATCCAATTATGGTGCGATATACCTTTTGATCCACATTTGGTCCCTCTTCATTGAGATCCAGGTGTCCATTTGTTGCCATGGGAGACTTTATAGGCTTCGCTTTGTCCATTCCAAACTTCTTGAGTATGTCTTGAGTGTACTTGGTTTGACTTATGAACATCCATTCCTTTAGTTGCCTCACTTAGAATCCCAAGAAGTACCTCAATTCTCCCATCATATACATCTCGAATCTATTTGTCATAATCTTACTAAATTCTTCACAAAAGGATTTGTTTGTTGAACCAAATATAATATCATCAACATAAATTTGATAGATAAATAGATCATTGTCAAAGTGCTTGGCAAACAACATGTAATCAGCTTTCTCAATCTTAAATCCATTTTCAATTTAAAAATCTCTAAGGCACTCATACCAAGCACTAGGAGCTTGTTTGAGGCCATAGAGAGCCTTATGCAGTTTGAACACGTGGTCGGGGAACTATTGATATTCGAAACCGAGGGGTTTCTCCACGTACACATCCTCCTTGATTGGTCCGTTGAGGAAGGAACTTTTCACATACATTTGATAGAGCTTGAAATCATGGTGAGTAGCTTATGCAAGTAATATTATAATCGATTCAAGCCTAGCTACGGGAGCAAAAGTTTCGTCGAAATCTAAACCTTCGACTTGTGAATACCCTTTGGCCACAAGTCGCGCCTTGTTTCTTTTCACCACCCCGTGTTCGTCTTGATTGATGTGGAAGACCAATTTAGTGATGACGATGTTGAACTTGGGCCTTTCGACAAGTTCCTACACCTCGTTCCGTTTGAAGTTGTTCAATTCTTCTTGCATTGCCACCACCCAATCTGGATCTTTCAATGCATCTTCAACCTTGTGTGGTTCCAAAAAGGAAACAAACAAGTAATGTTCACAAAAACTAGCAATTCGAGATCTAGTTTTACTCCCTTTTGGATGTCACTGATTATGTTGTCGAGGGGGTGATCTCTTTGGATGCATTGGTCTACTCTTGGATGTGGCACTTGTGGTCTTGAATCTTCATGGTCATCTTCTTCTCCCCCCTAGATGGCTGCCCTCATTGATTTGTTGGTCACCTTGATCTTCATGAGGTTGATCTTGTGTAGAAGCTCCCCCTTGATCAATTACCTCCACTTGTGGTTCATCTTCTTCATTTGCATTTGAAGGTGGCGCTTGTGGTCGAACATCGCCCAACGCCGTTCTTCTCAATGCTTGACATGATGCTTCTTCTCTATCTAGCACACATTGATCAACTTGATATTCTTGAGAGCCATTAGTTTTATCAAACACTATGTCACATGCTACTTCAACAAGTCCAGAGACTTTGTTGAAGACACGATAGGCATAAGAGTTCAAATCATAGCCAACCAAGAAACCTTCAGCGGACTTCGAAGCGAACTTTGAAGTCCTAAGCTTCTTGTTGAAGATATAACATTTAGAACCGAAAACTCAAAAATAGGAAATATTAGGCTTGTTACCGGTGAGTAGTTCATATGAAGTTTTCTTGAGTAGGCGATAAATATAGTCGATTTATAGCGTGACAAGCGGTGTTGACCGCTTCAGCCCAAAATCGATCTGAAGTCTTGTACTCATCAAGCACTGTCCTCAACATCTCTATGAGGTTCAGTTCTTCCTTTCGGCTACTCTGTTTTGTTGAGGGGAGTACGTTGCTGAAAATTGATGTTTTATGCCTTCTTTGTCCAGGTACTCCTCAACTTGGGTGTTCTTGAACTCCGTGCCATTGTCACTTCATATGTTCTTGATCTTCAATGAAAATTCATTTTGGCCATGCTTGAGAAACTTCTTGAGGGTTCCTTGAGTTTTTATCTTATCATGCAAAAAGGAAACCTACGTGAAGTATGAAAAATCATGAACAATTACTAAACCGTATTTGTTACCGCCGATGCTTATGTAGGCAATTAGACCAAATAGATCCATGTGAAGTAGCTCGAATGGTCTTGTCATTGTCATGACGTTCTTCGCGGGATGGGGTGCTCCTACTTGCTTCCTGGCTTGGCACGCGCTACAAGGCCTGTCTTTCTCAAAAACACCATCCTTCAACCCCGAATGTGATCGCCCTAAAGGAGTTTTTGAAGATTCCTCATACCAACATGTGCTAGCCGTCTATGCCACAGCTAACCCATGTTGGTTTTTGCAATCAAGCATGTGTCAAGTTCGGCTTTATCTTTGTTGAAGTCAACAAGATAAAGCTTTCCCTTTAACGCACCCTTGAATGCAACCGAGTCATCACTCTTTCTAGAGACAGTCACACCCTCATTAGTGAACAAGCAATTATAACCCTTGTCACATAACTGAGATATGGACATAAGATTATAATCTAAGAAACTGACATGTAAGACATGAGAAAGAGTGTGTTGAGACGATATTGCAATTTTACCGGTATTGAACACCCTTCCTTGACTGTTGTCTTCAAAATAGATGCCTTCGCTTGGATCTTCATTTTCTTCATATTCGACGAACATCCTTCTTTCTCCGGTCATGTGGTGGGTGCATCCACTATCTAGCACCCATTTTGATCCACCCGAGGAGTAGGCCTGTAAAAATAAATTACGCCTTGGTTTTAGGTACCCAAGCTTACTTGGGGCCTTTGAGGTTAGTCACAAGTGATTTGGGCACCAACACATGAGACTTGGTGTTCCCATGGCGTGGCCCAACATGTTTAGCATAAACTCTACCAAAATTATTTTTTGTGAGAACATGTGATGCATCAAAGGATCTAAACAATAATTGTTGTTCATATGTGTTAAAATTTTTGAACTTATCAATGTTATTAGGCTTTCTAGCTGGAGAGGAGTTTCCCTTGACAAAGGCAATGTGTTCCTTGTTATTCTTGTGGCTTCTAGCATTTTGCTTTTCACCATAATAATACCCAATGCCATATTTGACATTAGGAGGTCTTGTGGCCAAGTATGCACTGTGTGCATACTTGACCTTCTCCTTGTCAAATATGCCACTACGGGAAGGATGCTTGTCATTTTGTCAATTTTGACTTATCCTTCAAGTTAGTGTCAATTTTAGCACATGCACAAGTAATAGTAGTTTCAGATTTTGAGTGTTGAGAAGGTGAGCTTGACGAGGATGAAGGGTCACTTTGTTTGAATGACTCAACTTGTACCTCAACGATCTTGTTAACTTTGGTTAAGTTAGCAAGTTCATCCTTGATGATAACATTTGAGTTGCTTAACATCAGGCAAGCTCCCTTGCTTGAAGCTAACTCAAGTTCTAGTGACTTGCTTCGCTCCTTTTCAAGTTCAAGGAGCTTTTTGATCATAAGATATTCCACCTTTTGAAGTATGATCATATCTTCATGGCGATTAGCAAGCTCCTCCTTATCAATAAGCTTATCCATTAAGAATTTCATTTTTGCAGCAGTTTTCTAATCTAAGCCAACAAGCATCTTCATCATCACTATCGCTAGAGTAAGAATGCGAAGAGGAAGATTTAGTTGTTACCT